>JAUIMM010000519.1:2815500-4194500 GCA_031769625.1 Taudactylus pleione
ATTTATTAAAGATTCCTCTTCCTCCCAATAGTGCCCCTTATACAGTGCCCCAATAGTGGTCTCCCTATGCAGTGCCTCTTATACAGTGCCCCCAGTAGTGGTCCCCCTATGCAGTGCCTCTTATACAGTGCCCCCAGTAGTACCCTTTATAAAGTTCCCCCAGTAGTGCCCCATATACAGTGCCCCCCTATGTAGTGCTCCCAGTAGTGGGCCCCCTATGCAGTGCCCCTTATACAGTGTTTCTAGTAGTGGTCCCCCTATGCAGTGCCCCCAGTAGTGCCTCTTATACAGTGCCCCAGTAGTGCCCCCTATGTAGTGCCCCAGTAGTGGTCCCCCTATGCAGTGCCCCTTATACAGTGTTTCTAGTAGTGGTCCCCCTATGCAGTGCCCCCAGTAGTGCCTCTTATACAGTGCCCCAGTAGTGGTACCCCTATGCAGTTCCCCCAGTAGTGCCCCTTATACAGTGCCCCCTATGTGGTGCCCCAGTAGTAGTCCCTGTATGCAGTGCCCTCAGTAGTGCCCCTTATACAGTACCCCCCAGTAGTGGTACCCCTATGCAGTGCCCCTAGTAGTGCTCTTTATACAGTGCCCTCAGTAGTGACCCCCCTATGCAGTGCCCCTTATATAGTTTGCCCAGTAGTGCCCCCTATACAGTGCCCCCAGTAGTGCCCCTTGGACAGTGCCCCCTGTAGTGCCCCATATACAGTGTCCCCAGTAGTGGTTCCCATATGCAGTGCCCCCAGTAGTGGTCCTTATACAGTGCCCCCAGTAGTGGTCCCCCTATGCAGTGCTGCAGGGAGTGGTCCCCCTATGCAGTGCCCCTGTAGTGGTTCCCCTATGCAGTAACCCCAGTAGTGGTCGCCCTATGCAATGCCCCTTGAATATATAACACAACACACATGGATTACTTACCTGAATCCTCGTTATTACGCCTGCCGTCCGCTCCTCTGTCCTCCTGCTCAGAACTATGGGAGAAACGTCATGACGTCTCTCCCATTACCTTCCCTCCGTCTCTCCCACCATGGCTCCCTCCGTGTCTATCTGTCTGACTCTCATTGGCTGCTAAAGCAAACACACCGCCGCCGGGTAGTACCAGTGTACTACTTGGTGCCAGCGGAGATGTGTTTGTGACTGTGTAGTGCGGACCGTATTCATTGTGGTCCACACTACGCTTTCTGATCTATGGGCAGGGGGGGGTTCTGGCTACTCAAAAACCCAGGTGCAAGGTGTGCAGCTGCTGTGGGGTCCAGCGCTAAGGGGGGCCATATTCCTTGTCAAAGTTACATGTGTTATATACATTTTTCATCATTGGGTGGTACACAGGGGATGCAATCGGGAAGCCGGCTGACATTAGACCGACAGCCGGCTTCCTGTCATATCCCGGCGAGGGTGAAATGCCCGGCGTCTAGATGTAGACGCCGCTCATTTCCCCGATGCTGGGAGACCAGTGCCCGGCATCCCGATCAAAGGGGTGCCGCGAGTGGATAGCCGTGGGTGGGGGAGGGTTAGGTTTAGGGCTCCCGGGGGGGACTTAGGGTTAGGAACCCCCTGGGAGGTTAGGGTTAGGCTAGGGGGAGAGAGGGTTAGGGTTAGGCACCCCTGGGAGGTTGTTAGGGTTAGACACCTCCCCCCGGGGGACTTAGGTTTAGGCAGCGGGGAAGGGGGGGTTAGAATTAGGCACTTAGAGGGGGGATTAGGGTTAGGCACTTGGGGGGAGGTTAGGGTTAGGCACCCCTAAGGGAGGGTTAGGGAGGTAGGTTAGGCTAGTTAATACTTACCTAGGGACGAACAGGTTTTCCAGCGCTGTCGGGCTGCCGCTGATGGGGTATTTCATACCGATTCCGTACACAGAGATCCTTAAACCTATTTATATGGGGCCTACAATATATATATATATATATATATATATATATTTATTAACAGTTTTATTTATTAACAGTTTCTTATATAGCGCAGCATATTCCGTTGCGCTTTACAATTGGAAACATTGATAGAACAAAACAGGGTAATAACAGACAGACATAGAGGTAAGAGGGCCCTGCTTGCAAGCTTACAATCTATAGGGAAACAGGCATTGATACACAAGGATAGGTGCTATATATATTGCAATTTGGTCTGGCCAGAATGCAGAGTTTCTTGGTGGGCTGCTTGATCCAGTCACATAGGAATGTCGGCAAAATGTCAGGAGTATGTGAAAGAAAGACAATATGTGAGGTTATGTATGGACTGTGAGAGGGGATGTGATAAGACATGGAAGCTATGAAGGTTATGTGGTCGGTTCTGGAATCTGATAAGCTTGTCTGAAGAGGTGAGTTTTCAGGGAACGCTTGAAGGATTGAAGAGTAGAGGTAAGTCTTATTGTGTGTGGTAAGGCATTCCATAGAGTAGGTGCAGCCCGAAGAAAGTCCTGTAACCGTAAATGGGAGCAAGTAATGCGTGGGGATGAGAGACGCAGTTCTTGTGCTGAGCGGAGAGGTCGGGTTGGGAGATATTTTGAGATGAGTGAAGAGATGTATGTTGGTGTAATTCGGTTAATGGCCTTATGTGTAAGTAACAGTATTTTGTATTGAATACGGTAGAAAACTGGCAACCAATGGAGGGACTGACAGAGCGGGGCAGCAGATGATGAACGTTTGGCAAGGAAGATAAGCCTCGCAGCTGCATTCATAATGGATTGTAATGGCGATAGCCTGTTTTTGGGAAGACCAGTAAGGAGACTATTGCAATAGTCAATGCGGGAAATAATGAGTGCATGGATTAGAGTTTTTGCAGTGTCTTGTGTGAGATATGGTCGAATTTTGTATATGTTTTTTAGATGTATGTAACATGATTTTGAGACAGATTGAATGTGGGGAACAAAGGACAATTCAGAATCAAGGATGACACCAAGGCAGCGAGCTTGTGGGGTGGGGTGGATTGTTGAGTTATCAACAGTGATAAAGAGATCAGATTGGTAACTGTTATTGGCCGGTGGAAATATAATTAATTCTGTTTTAGAAATATTAAGTTTCAGGTAGCGAGATGACATCCAAGATGAAATGGCAGAAATACATTCAGTGACACGGACCAATACAGATGGTGATAAATCTGGAGAGGATAGGTAGATTTGAGTATCATCCGCATACAGATGGTACTGAAATCCAAAAGAGCGGATTAGTTTGCCAAGAGAGGTATATATATATATATGTGGAAAAGAACCATAGGGCCAAATGTAATAGCATATAATTTGTGGAAACCAGCGTGATTCAGGTGCGATGGATAATAGATTTAAAGTGGCAATTAAGGGCAAAACTAGGTTAGTCGCATGCTATTAGTATTACATGATTTGGCCTATTGTACAGTATCACTAAAAGCAAATTGATTTAGAACATTAAACAACATAGCCATCCGCACTTTCCCACCGCACCTCTTAGATTGTTAGCTCGTATGGGTAGAGCAATATTTAGCTTTGCTTCATGTCATTGTACAGTATGTTATTTTTTTTATCATAATCCCTTCAACAGCACTTCCTAATATATTGATGCTTTATAAATAAAGGATAAAAGTAATAATAACAACAACAACAAACACTGTGATATATAATAAATATTAGAAGGACAAACAAAGCACAGCCAAAAGGGATTAACTAGAATAAGAAATCAATACTTTAAAAGTCACATAAACAACAATAAATATTTGCTTAAATGCTTTGGGGATAACCTGAAGAATAAAGGCATAAAGTTAATTGGTGCCCTTGTTTTTGAATGAACAATAAACATATTAAGTGGACTGAAAAAAAACACAGACAACCTGGTAAAAAAAACTCTACAAACAACTTTAAGACCATGTAACATCAAAGAGAATTATGTAGTTGCTGGAGGAAAATATATTTGGGGCCTATAGTCTGTATAAATGTTTATTTTTCTTGTTTCGTTCTTTATGTTTACACAAAGCAAGCCATAAAATGTGAGTGGATTTATCTCCAGGCTACTATTTAAACCTTTCTGTTAGATATAAATAATAAAGCCTTGGGGTGTTCTTGTTTTCTTATTAAGGGACAGGAGTATATGTGTCTTTTGCTGTTTTCTAGCCTTGAATTGCTTGGCAGAGATGTAAGCATGATTCTTCTTTTTTTAACAGACACAATGAAAAAATTCAGGGAGAGCCAGAGCTAAAAAGTTTACTGCTAAAGATAAGCAAAAGTGACCTGCGGCGTATTTGGCACTGCCATATTGGACTGCAACATTTAACAATTTTCCCTAAACGAATTTGGCAATAAGTGTCCCATGCAGAAGACCTATCTTTTTTCTTCTGCCAGGAATTCTTAGTCCTATCCCAACCACAGCGTAGAAGGAATTGACTGTTAGCGGAGAGCGCTCTGTGCTGTCTCCTCTAAGCCACCGGGATCCCACACTGCCAGAGCCGCATCACTGTGACCCCAGGCCTGGCTTCTCATGCGCAGCTTGCACATGCATCTTCAGGACGTGTCCCTGTGTGTCTGTGATGCCCCTGGCTTATGGATGTTGTAGTGCCGATGGCCAACACTTGGTGGCACTGTGGAGAGCAGGAGAGGCATGTTGGCAAAAGGAAAAAAAAACTTTTTTGTTGCATATGCACAGAAGAGAGTGAGAGACACTGAAGAGTGGTAGTGAGGTGCCACTGTTTAAGTGGTGCTGAAGGTGCTGGGGGGTTGTGGGTCAAGTAAGCAGGTGCATCAGCGAGCAAGTTGTTTTGGAGGACGCAGCTCCACTGACACCAGCAGCCAAATACTGTTGGACATTCTGAGCAACTATAGGGTTGCTCAAGAATCCGGCGGTGTGGCCGATGTCTGCTAGATGGTATGCCTTTGTGCACACCACAGCAGTTTAGAGCTGCAGCCATTGGGCGTATCAATAGACAGCCCATCTGCTGCAGCCTTAGCATAATTTCACAGAAGTGGCTGCGACTGCTATGCTTAGTGTCCACCTCTGAATCAGGCCCTGCATTACATAGGGATGTAGCCGGCGTGTGGGATGCAGACAATGGAAATACCGGAGCCGGAATCCCAGCAGCCACCAAAAAGGGAGGGTTAGGGTAGGGGGAGGGGGAGGGTTAGCATACTGACCAACAAGTGTTGGTATGTTAACCCTGTCGGGATCCCGGCGCCGGGATTCTGACCGCCGGGATCCCGACTGTTGGCATTCCATACCCAACCCTATTACATACATGGTCATTGATTAAACAATATACTCTTCTAGAACTGCCTTTTATTTATTTATTTGTTTTGCTAAATCTGTTATTGTAACTATTACTGTTATTTCTTTTACAGCTACTGATACACAGCTCCATTCACTTTTGGGACTCCATTTCCATGCCATACTTTTGAGCCACTGATTTATCCAATAGTTAACAATATTACCGCAGTCCAATATCCATTTCAGCTTGTCACAGTTTGTCAACATCAGGATCATTTTACATCTTAGACAAGTCACAGGCCATTCTCCTGCGCTCTTTGTACAAGGTATTTCCCTTATTACTCTGCTCAGCAACTAATAAGATGACAGATCACGCTTCACTTCCACCCTTCTCAGCATACAGTGTCAACCTGAAAGTTAAACCCGACATTATAAACAACCAACACATCATCATTTTTATTTTGAAAAAAATATTTTGCCACTAGATTGCTACTAAAAAGCAAAATGAGGAGTGAAGCATGATGTGATAATGTAAACCTAACGCAATAAAGTATTGTAGCATTGTGTTTTACTTCTACGTTTTAAAAACACAATAATGATACATACTGTAAATCTTGATAAATTGACAAATGAGGGGAGATTTTTTTTTGGGGTTTGTTTGTTTGAATTGTTTTTTGTTTTTGTTTCTATTTTTATGAATTTACGCTCATACAAGGCAGATCTACTTTTAGTAGTGAGCGCCCACTCAGTACAAACAAGACTTGAAGACTTGTGATGACTCATTCATGCCTGAAGCTAAATCAGCAGCACACATCCCAGTGCTTAATAACATGTGAAATAGCTGTACAGCTGTGATCTGCGAGACACATGATATACAGCATAAGATAACTCCTGCGGAAGGGATTGATTGGAGTATTTCATGGAGGACTTCCAATCCTTGTTTTCTAGCTGTGTTGCTTAAGTAGAGCTAATTAATTACATCAGCAATCTAATACATTACATGCTGTGAATATCTGCGTCTCTGCAAGTAGAAACTCCGTAAGATTTATGATACCTGCAATGAATATGGTTGTGAGGAGTCAGGGACAATACACAAACTATAATTTCATGATATCTGTTTTGGTCTAGAACTCTAGATGTCTTAGTTATTACAAGCTGTACACTGTTATGAAAATGGTGGGGTCATTGAGAGCTAAAACACTCAGGGGGGAGTGATATAATTGTACGGCAAGTTATAACCAATGGTGAATCGATTCTCTCACTAGAGCTATCCTGATTGTCTGGCTCGCTGGCTGTGTATTAGGTAAGCTTACTTGTCTTCAACTTATTTTGCGTTAGGTCTGCTGCGTGATTGGTCCATTTGGTCTTTTTATTTTTATTTTGACCACCAGTTATTGTGTTATTACTATGGGCATAGCATATTTATAATTATTCATGGGGGCTAGATAGATTATTATTTTTATGGGTACCATATACCCAGATCACTTAATATTGCCGTAATGTCCACAACCTACAGAAACCAGGAAGGTCCCAATGCTATTCATCTCTAGGTAGGGGGTAAGCACTTGTTCATTCTGGCCCCCAGAGGACCATGCCTAATGCTTTTTTAACTGCATGACAGACCAGATTGCTGAGATTAAAGATAACTCGCCTTCACAAGCCTCTATTTTACTGCAGTTTTTTTCACTGTATTGATATACAATACAAGATACTGTGATCTCCGTGCTGGCTTTAGTGCACATAAATGTAACTTTGTGTAAACACCTTCAATATGAATAAATAATACCCTGTATGACCAGGACTTTATCCAATGAACAACTTTTTTTTTTTTTACTCACTTTACGTGAGCTGTGCGCACAAGAGAAGGAGAGTTGGCCACTACAATAGTTTAGGTGTGAACGAAATGTATTTTATTTTAAATTACACAGTATATAAGATATAAATATGTCTTGGAACTTAGGACCTGATTCAGACCCGCTCGCTAGATGCGTACGCACGCAGCCAAAGTATGCAAATCCCGCGATCACACGGCAAGGCATTAGCACGCCCACTATGTCTTGGTGTGCGATCGCGGTGTGTATTTAGATGCCCACCAGCCTGTCTTAAGACGCCCACTTTCCCACGTCATCTCCAGGAAGTGTATGCAACAATCGGTAACATCGAGTAACATCGGACCCATACGCAGCACTTATGGCTGACCATACCCTCTCGCAAGCACTGCGTGTGCTTCAGTGTTTAATTCAGCCATGTGACGTGTATTATGACCCTCCGTGTTAATTATGCACACCTCTGAAACGGTGTTAAGATGCTCGGGCACGCCTGCGTTCGCACCACCACCACACTCCTGTTTTCATCGACCATCCTGTCACCACCCATAAATGGCTCGTCTAGCAAGATGGCTATGCGCAGCGAGCGAACGTTTCCCGATCGCATGGACTAGTTTGCGCAGGCGCACTGCAGCTTGTACACATGCGCACATTACAGACATCGGCAGGCTACGTGCGAACGCAGCCTGGCGAGCGGGTCTGAATCAGGTCCTTAGATCCATTGACAGACAATGACTAATTTATATAAACAAAATAAAATACTTTTAACTAGGCTAAAAAGTCAGATAATAAATACAAACACTAAAAAATTTGAATAGATTGAAAGAAAAAAAAAACCCATAAAATAATAAAAACAAAATGAGTCTCATTTCTTTGGAATCTTGCAACATGCTGCATGGCTCAACCGCTTCCTCAGGCGCTCAGCGGTTGAGCCGTGAAACATGTTGCAAGATTCCAAATCGCCGTCGCCATAAAACTTAATGTTAATCAGCTCTTACTAAAAAAATTATAAACTCACTTTTGTAGAGTTTAGTGTTTCTACACATATCTGCTGGATTACCTGTCGGTATGCATTGTCGGACAGGAGCATGAATGGCCCACCAGGGGAAGGCAATGGTAGGAGCCTGGTATAGTCAGCCACAAAATGGGGGATGGGGGGGGGGGGGGGTCATCCACCACAGAGGCTTGGCTAACCATTAGAGTGCATGCTCTGGACCCTTTTTGAAATATATATAAAATACACATATATAAATAGAGAGAGAAAGAGAGAGATTCTTGGTGTAGTTACTAAGCACCCATGTTCATCATTGGTGTTGCTCCACCAGGTAACTGACCCTCTAATCAATAATGTATATTTTGAATGGACAGTCTGGTACCTGACCCCTAGAGAAAGAGGTGGAACCTGACCCTTATATGAAGAGGTGGACCCTCAGGTAGTGGGGCCCACTGGGCATTTCCCCTGTACCCCTGTGGGCCAGTGTGACCCAAACACTATGTATACTGTACTGCTGGGAACAGCGCCGTCATGCCAACATTCGTCTGCGCATGAGATCTTGCGATTTTTCCAAGGTCTCCCTCATGATCATTGGGGTCGCTAGGAGGGGGGGCTGCAGCGCTGATTCTCTATGGGACTGGCAGAGATTGCTGGAGGGGGAGTTTTCTCTCATCCGCCCTCGGGGCTGAGATGCTAGTACATCTCTGCATTATTGCTTCCTGCTTCGCCTTGATAAAGAGACAAAGCAGGAAGAGTTTTAGAGGCGTGATAAGTGCCCTAATAATACATCTCTCCCAGAGTGCTCTGCCTACTTGTCACCTTCCTATTGTAATGTATCTTTTCCTGATTACTACCAATGATCTGCTTCTTTAGCCTCATGATTGATTTGTTTATCTCAGTAAGAGGACAATGGGCTCAGAATCGTAGGTCAACAATCACCACGTCAACGTGCATATTGTCGACAGACAATGTGTCGACATGTTCAACATGTCGATAATCAGCATGTCGACACTGATGAAATGTTGATATTGTCGCAATGTCCACAATCCATATTTAGCCCTAACGCTAACTCCTAAACCTAGACCTCACAGTGAGGACACAGGATGGTATTCTGGCTAATTGTACTAATGTTAGGGATAGGGTTCTGTGTAACAGATGATGACAATTCGCTCTGAATCGCATAATCATAGCCACGCCCCCCCGCTGTACAATGTCGGTAATTTCTGCATTGCATAACGGGGGGCGTAGGGAATGTGTGGAGCCTCCTAAGCGCTCCACACATTCCCTACCTCCCCGCATGTCATGACACTCCCCCACACCGCCCCTCTCTGTGCTGACCTGGCTGCCGGAAAGTAGGCAACTATGTAAAGAAAATGCTTGTGTATCGCAGCTGTTTTCGGGGCATGTCTCAGCCTGCGACAGCAATCCTGTACACGGTAACAATGGTTCTGGAATTTCATTCCATTCTGCAGGACCATGGGGTTACTTAGAAGGCCAATTATTGACTAGTCTGGGCCCATCTCTTTGTACGCAGTCGCTTTGATTTGCAAAGCCGCTGGAAGGACCAGCTCCACGGCTAATAGTGCCCTGTGCAAGCCGAGTGCGCTAAGCTCATTATCACGCGCGGTCGAAATTGGGGCCGTGGCCTAACTACCATAGGCCACACCTCCTTACGTGCCGTTATCTGAGGGGCGTGCCCACATGGCATGCCACCAAATAACGTCAAGCTGGGGGGACTCACTAGCTGGGCATCCCCAGCCCTCTCACGGCACTGAACGGATGCCGCGCGCATGCAAGCAACATCTGTTCAGACTATGGGGTACAGGCATCGCCGCACACCTGTGGCGGTAGTGGTCCCCAACCCCCCGATTTGACCACCCGCAGGCCAAATCGGGATGCTGGGGAAGGGTGCGCCATCTATGGGTGGCGCCCCTGTTCGACCACTCAGGTCGAATACCCCTAGAGCCGGCCGTGACATGATCGTGTTATGTGCGTGTCAGGGGCATGTCAGTGAAGGCGGCTGATTACACACGCACAAACATAGGAGGCCATAGTCAGAGGGAGAAACATCACCTGCCATAGGGCTGCTGCGCATTTTGATGGTGCAACCGATGGTGGCATAGGGCTGTGGCGTCTTTAGATGCACTAATCAGTATTACAGCGTGCATAGACGATTAGAGTGGGCGTCTCAGTCCTTGCACAGTCAGACGCTTGTACACCAGGCGAAGGGCTGATACTGACATAAAGTCGTAGTGTAGGGGTGTAGATATATTCCCCCATATATGAATGATATTGTATTACATTAGCTATTAAAGTAAGTAGGTGTAGAGGATAAGCTGTAGCCAGGTGAATATGTATTCTGGTTCCCATTCATACTCACACGTGTAATGCGGATGAGAATAGTACCAATAGTCACCCTAATGTGAGACAAGTTTATTAAGGGAAATCAGATAACTATGATTTGGACATGAATAGATGGAGACCTAGCTTGCATGACTATAGAGTACCAACTCCCGTTATGATTTGTTTCACATTGGAGTGATTACGGGGTCTATTCATTATCACTGAGGGGCCTATTCATCATTGAGGGCAGTATGGCCCGATAAGAATTCACCTCACTGCTGCGGATACTTAACCCCCAAGCAATTTATCATTGCTCTGGTGCGGGGTCAGCTGATCCGAAAAAGCAACTGTCCCCCTGATTAGTAGCGCAGCTACAGAAGTAGCTATGTTACTTACCTGTCCCCGCGGCCGGCTTCTGCGCATGCGTGACCTGTCACGCATGCACAAAGCCGCTGGGGGTTCAGTGAGGAGGCGGTGGAGGGATCCACCCGGATCTCCTTCCCATTGGAAGGAGCGGGCTATGAGAACAAGCACCATCTGGCGCTTGTTCTCACAGGCAAACCCCTGAAAACTTTCAGTTTTCGGAGTTTGATGAATCCAGGTGGTCCATTTGAGAGCCCTGATGATGAATGTCCCGGTAACCTAAATATGTGGAAACTAGCGTTTCCGCATG
This sequence comes from Taudactylus pleione, assembly GCA_031769625.1. Taxonomy (NCBI): domain Eukaryota; kingdom Metazoa; phylum Chordata; class Amphibia; order Anura; family Myobatrachidae; genus Taudactylus; species Taudactylus pleione. The sequence goes on from JAUIMM010000519.1 coordinate 2,826,490, forward strand.
GTTAACGGGACACTTATCGTATGATGAATAGGCCCCTAATTTCTACAAAAGTAGGGGAAAATGCACATTTTCACCTTCTTTTGTAGAAATTAAGTGCCGAGTTAGTATTTTAGAATGTTAATTATCGAGGTCCGCTCCGACCACAATAATTAACATATTGAATAGACCCCTAAATTATTTTTTCATAACACATTATATGTGTGAGATGTGTGATCACATTATATGTGTGATTAGACATTTAAATTTGAGTTGTGCTCTATGTACAGTCTTTGTGCGATTAGTTACAGTAGCAGTTTGATCCACAGAGTCCTGTAGAAGGGATGGGATTGCATACACCACAAGGACAGGCTCCTTTCAGAGCCTCTGTCTCTGTGGATGTTTTTAAAAACATTTCCACTATCCAGGGGTGTAACTAGACCTAGGGAGTCTCCATAGCAAAATTTTCACTGGCACCCCTAGGTCCCTGCCCCCCCTCCCTGTCCACACCACCCCACTCCACACCATCCTCACTACCCTCTCCTCGACTTACCTGCTCCATGGTCGTGCTGTGCAGGGCAGGCACACCTCCTCTCCCGGTCGGCTCCATCTCTCCTCAATCACTGATGCTGGGAGGAGTCGGAATCTACTCTGCGGTCAGAGCGCCACCAGCCGCCGGGGAGAGAGGAGGTGGCCTTGGATGGGGAATGCACATGGGCCCCCTCCTTTTTTAATATACCCCTGCATCATGGGCAAGAATTGTAAACAACCAACGCGTTTTGTCTAGTTCATAGACTTCTTCTTTACCTTTACTTGTGTCCGTATAAGCACCAGGGTGGCCTACTATATGTAATGGAGAATACGTGAACATTCTGACAATACACCTAGTTGTGCTATGCACTATCAGGGATAGGAAACTATAATGGGAGCCAAGATTATATTTGTATCCTGGCCCAGGGGCTTTTTATTACCTCACCGGGTGGCTTTGACACCATTTGGACATAGGACAAAATTTTTCTAGGTATGGCCAGGTCTGTTAGAATCAATAATTAAAGAGAGTAGACAAAAGGGAGCCACAAGCCTACAAGTTTGATCATAGCCTGTGCAGAGGGATAACATTACACTACAGTATGTCTAGCTTTTCCCTCATTGAGGACCATTAAAACATTTTTGGGGTTGGAGCGCTTCTAAATTAAACTTAATTTAATTGTGTATTGCACATGACAATTCTAATAATGACCACTCAGTAGAGATACGTGGAGAACTGTAATGACTCATTCGAGCCTGGAGCTACAGGAACAGCAGCAGCAGCAGCAGCACACATCCCAGTGCTTAATAACATGTGAAATAGCTGTACAGCTGTGATCTGTGAGACACATGATATACAACACAAGATAACTCCTGCGGAAGGGATTGATTGGAGTGTTTCATGGAGGACTTCCAGTCCTTGTTTTCCAACTGTGTTGCTTAAGTAGAACTAATTAATTACAACAGCATTCTAATACATTACATGCTGTGACTGTCTGTAATCTGTCATTGGGAACCCCTTCATATATTGGAGACCGGAATTCATTGCTGGGGTGTTCAGGCTTTGGGTATCCTGCACAATGTATTTGTCAAATAATAATATTTTATTTGGGTACATGGTAATTGGTTGGTAAGCATTAAAGGTATTTAAAAAGTGTAGTTTCAGTTATAGCCATTTGAAAAAAAAATATTGTCAAGTGACAGGGTTTGTCCTAGGGGACCTTTCACAGCAGCGCCAAGATAAGGAGCTCCGGAATGCACTGTAAGCATTGTAGACTGTTCCCTTGATGTCACTGGCACCGTTTTGTCAGTCTGCACGTTGTGAGAGCCAGACAATTGGGACAAGGAATGCAATGGCATTATATTGCGGGTAGAGAAAATGTCAAGCTAAACCAAGAAAGGCGCTGTCATCCAATGACCACTCTACATGTTGTGTGTTTATAGCAGATCACACAGCTAAACTCGGTTCTCCACTCATGGCACTGACTGTGAGATATCAAAAAATGATGGGACTATAAGAGCAGCAAACAGAAATGGGAAATAGCAACAGATACACAGATAAAGCTTTATTAGAACTTGAAAGTATAGGAGGAATCAATGCAGAGCCAAATGCAATGTCAGTTTTGCAGACTGTGGCCCTGATTCAGAGCCGGACGCTCTGAGAGAGCGCTCGCTCTGAATCAGGGCCATCCCTCCTTCTTTTTGGAGCGGCCTCCTGGCCGCTGGCATAGCTGTGGGTGACCACCCACAGCTTATGCGAGCGGCCAGAAAGATGGTCGCGATGGTCAAGACCATCGCGACCATCGAGCTTGCGATGACACCCTTGCAGTAGGGTCTCGCTGCCGCAAGCCCTGGAGTGCTTTTGGCTCTATCAGAGCCAAAAGCACTCCCACTGACATCACTAGTGATGTCGACCATCGACAGCACGCCCCCTTTGGTGCGAGACCCATAACGACGGGTTGGCCATCGTTATTCGGGTCTCGCGCATGCGCACGACGGAGCCGCCTCCGTCGTGCGCATGCGCACTTGGGCAACATCGACCCGCTTGCGAGCGCTCGCGAGCGGGTCTGAATCAGGCCCTGTGTGCGTGTGTTTCGCAATATGTGCATGCCGAATATTTTCAACTACGGGGGTTGCTGAGTCCTATGCAACTCAATGTTGTATCCCAAGGAGCGTAATTGGGTGGTAATGGGGTGTTTGCAGGTATGCTATGGTCACCATGGTCATGGTGGAAATTGCAGGCTATGCAGAGACGTGTGTATGCAAAGATACGCCTGTTCTCATAAGTATATCCTGCGCCATGGACAGGGCTGCTGCAAGTGCTTATTGATTATGATGATGGCTATGACATCAAGTGTATGACTAAGGGTGGTGCCATCGTAAATATGAGGACAACTCAGCCTTGGGGGGACTATTCGCATTTAGGGCCTGATTCAGAGAACCACACAAATACAATGGCGACTGCATCTGTGTACAGATATGCAAATGTCGCAGCCACCGGTATTTGTACTGAGACACCCACCGGCGGCTTCGCAAATCCACCGCTTGTGTAAAAGGATACAACCATCGGGCACACATCAGTTCATAATTAACCCAATCTGAGTAACCCTATGGCTGCGCAGGATGGCTGATGGAACAAAGACGCCAAAGCCATTGTGACAGCCATTTTGACAGTTGCAAGCTGTGACACGCCCGTGAACCGGTCGTAAGATGCCTGTCACCATCCCTCCCCCCCATTGCCGCCCACAAATGGTCCTTGCCTGTGTATCACTTTGCGAAAAAGTCCTCCCTGAGACTATCTCAACACATGCGCAGTACGGCTCAGACACATGCACAGTATACAAAACAGCGGTCAGTTGCGTAAACAGCGGTCAGGCATCCATCTCTGAAGCAGGCCTTTAGTTTGGTGCGCACAATGCGGGTGCAATAATGCCCATCGTGCGTTTAGCTCTGCATCAGCCCTAGTGCATGTAGCCTGTCATTAGGCCACAGACAGTCACAGGAAAATAAAGTCTTCAATTCTGATCTAAACTGAAAACTAGAGGCAATAGTCAGAAGCACACATACAGATTACTGAACTATTAGCAGCCTAAACTACTGTAGCTGTATGCAGAAACAATCATTCATTGCTATTCTATTCTTACTGGGCAGCACGAGAATACTTTACATGACATTCTGAGGGCACAGAACATTCCCTGCCTCATATCTGTAGATATCATTAATTCACCTGTGCATGAACACAACAATTAACAATGCTGTGCACATTTATACATTGCAATTTATTCCCAGCCATTGTAAGACATACAGTAAGAAGCACAGTCTCTGCAAAGGGTCATGAACCTGAACATTTTCCCATCTCCCCCCCCCCCCCTGCAATGGTTTTGGCTATCTATCCCATCCGTCACACACTACAAGCCACTTGCTTGTCTTTCAGTAGCGCAATCTTTTCCTAGCAAGTCTTGTCGGTCAGGCTGGTATTTCCGATGACTCTGTAGAGTAGTGAGATACAGGTGTCTTCACTGGCATTTCTTCCTGTATTTTACAATTTCCATCAATCTCCAGAGAGAATGATGATGGCACACCAAGCCTCTATGTGAGGAGCATGGCAGCAGACAGGATGACTGCCACCTCTGCATCAGTTGATATTGGAAGCAGAGGTGTTGCCTGGTTAATAACAGATACAGCATGGCTAAATTGATTAGAATTGACATGATGGAATTTCGAATCAAGCACTTCTAGGCTCCATTAATATGTGAAGAGTGAGGGGAATTGAACACCCATGTACATCTCTCCATGCTAGTGCTGCAAATATCGCTTGTCTTTACATACAACTCCCTGGATGTGCCCATACGTTTGGTTATAAAGCTTGAAGCAATGGTACTTCGATGTAAATTTCCCATTTGTACAAATGGGTCATCAGTGCAGTCAACTGCTTGTTGATTACATTTCCAACTCTTGTCCAATGTGTAATGACCATCCATGCTCAAAGACATCTGTTTCCACATATGCGAAATAGCTTACATGCTACTCTGCTATTGTTTGTTCTCGATTCTGGACTATCAGCTTGTAGCATCTGACCCAGGTGTGAATGCACCATTCATGCTGTTTTGCAGACTTCGGCTCCTCTTCAGGATGCCAGGTGTTGGTGACCAGAAACAATGGTAGAATATTGTTCATCCCTTGTCTTTTTTTAATCTATAGCCTATCTTCAGCAGGTTGTTTTCATAAAGTCTCATCGTTCTTTATGTTCTTCTCTGCCTAAGTTGTGTGTTGGGAGCAGCACGGAATAATTATCCACATAAAATAATTGACCTATGGAACAGATGAGTCTTACACAAATGTGCTGCCGTTGTGCCCATCATCCGGTCTATTATGCTAACAACACACAATTGGATCAGTTGTGTTAAGGCTCCTAAGAGTGTCATCTATTTTGAAAACTGTTTAACCAGTTGCCTGGCATAGTCGCATAAAATGTGACCATGACAAGCTGGGCTTTACGTGACACAGTCACGTCTGACCGTGTCAAAGCCGCCTGTGGTGGCTGCTGTTAGGTAATCCTCTAGGCTTCGTCCACGTGGCCGGCTCCTTGGTTACCAAGGTAACCTCTCCCCAGGCCGAGGTACAGAAGGGCAATCATTCTGCAGCCTGGGTTAAGGGGGACAAAGAGGCTGTGGCATCCCTTCTCCCACCTGGCGACAGGCACTGCCTGGGGGCAGCTGGAAGAGATTATCCTAATTGGATCCCTCGCCAGTCTGGGCTGTCTGCACTGCAGCAGCCCCGCCTCACCCTGCTCTGTCCCCCTCCCAGTCAGCAGTGATCGGAGATCCTTTGGATTCCCCCCCCCTGCTGCTGGCTGATCTTCTTGCAGGGCTGTGTAGCCCCCCTATCTCTATGGAATAAGCATGCATACTGTATGCTGTTTTTCAGTGTATAGTGCATATTAGCAACTTTAGATACCTAGTTGTGTTAGGGCTCAAGGACAAGAACCATATGGAAGGAGAAGAGAGCATGTGAGAGATCCCTACAAATAAGGGTGACCAGGCGACCAATGAAGGCGGCAGTAAAGAAGCAAGCACAGAGCAGTGTGGAGAGGGTGTGCATGGCTGAGAGGACTCCTGGAGCGGCATCATTCCGGGAGTCGTGAGGACCGGCTGTAGTGTGAACTGTGAAGGGGGAGTAATCGGAAATCTCCACCAGGGTATTACTGACAGAGGAGGTGGCTAATTACTGCAGCCTGGAGACAGTTAAAGGGGCAGTCATTGAGGAGCTTTTCGAGAGGCCCAGGTGCTGCACAGAGAGATCGGAGGGAGTATGGTGGTGACTAAGGGGTAGATTTACAAAAGTTTCTAAAAATGAAGTGGTGGTGTTACCCATGCACCAATGGTGGACAGAACCATTGACTGTGTAACTGTATATAGGAGCACAGAAAATGCGTGTCTCAGAGTTTACACATTCCAGCGTATGCTAGTGCATAAGGGGTAGGCTGAAACTAGCATTTGAATATTATCGCAGCCGTGACTCCATAAAGGGGTGCTAAAGCAAAAGCATGCGTATCTGATTCAGGCCCTCTGTCTCTAGTACAAATGATTAAGTCTTAAGTGAGAGGGACCTGTTGACCCCTCTCAATGATAGCAGCATGGGAGTGACACCTCTAAAGGGTCCTCCCTTGTGCTGCCATACTCACTCCCATTGGGCAGGTCTGGAGCTGGATACTGAGAGCCGTCACTGAAGGTGAAGGAACTGTCCAGGTCTTCTGAGGTCCTGAAAGCACGGAATGACTCACCGGCACAGGGAAGGAAATGGTGGGTTATTTCATTAAAGAAAGCAGCTTCAACAAACTTTTAAACCCTCTAACAAGCAAACAGGAAGAGGGAGACCAGACCGGTACTACTGACTACACTATTTCATAAGCGAGATCAGACAGAATAGAGTTATATTTTTCACAATCCGCATCTCAGATGCTGATGGGAAGTGATACATTTGCCCAAAATCGCAATGCAATATTTGAATACTTCACAAGGATGTATGAAATATTGCATGCAGGGACAGAGCTTGTGAGAAAGCTCTGTCCCTGCAAATCTCTCCCCCACACTTCGCAGGGTGTATTTCACAAAAAATACTCTGAGAGTGTGACTGTCTGCTCTCCCCTTTTACCCAGCATGAACGTCCCTCCCTTGATCCTTCTCCTATCCCCCGCTAAGCTAATACTTACCTGCACGCTGAGCGGTGAACCGGTGAGTGACTCTGTGACCCCGAGCCAGCTGCTCTGTGCTATAAATTGAGATCACTGTCCCCTCAGTGCAGGTGTTTTTTTTTTTTTAAATATTTTTTTTTTTACTGTAATCAGCCTGTGTTCTACTTAGATACACAAGGCTGATAAAAGGCTCCAGCTCCCAGCTGTGATCTGCCTGTCACAGCAGAGCAGGAATCAGTGAAACGGAGGAAAGCCCTAATAATGCCATCTCCAGGTGGCATTATTATCACAAGGCTTCCCCCATTATTATTTTACAATTCAAATTTAGTAAATCTGAGCAGATCCCATTTCCCATTACAGCTATGGGAAATGCGATATGCTTATCAACAAAAATTTGATTAATTGGGCTTGGAGGAGAATTTAGCGAATTGTGAGCCTGATTCAGACCCGCTCGCTAGCGGGTCGATGGTGGCCCAGTGCACACGCGCGGCGCGCGCACTGTGCGTGTGCGAGCCCCGGAGCGAGCGCAAAAAGCAGTCACTCCGGGACGCACTACAAAAGGGACGGCTGTCGATGTTGATCGACAGCTCGCCCCATTTTGTAGGCGTGGCGGGGGGTGGCTACACAAACGGAGGCGTTCCCATGCGAACGTCTGCCGTTTGTGGGCGGACACACTGACACCACCAGTGATATCAGTGAGAGAGCTTCCGACTCTATTTGAGTCAGAAGCTCTCTGGGGCTTGCGGCCACGAGACCCTACCACAAGGTTCTCATCACAAGCCCGATGGTTGCGATGGTCTTGACCATCGCGACCATCATCATGGCTGCTCGCAATAGCTGTGGGTGGTAACCCACAGCTATGCGAGCGGTCAAGAGGCCGCAACTAAAAAAACCTCTGCCCGCCCTGATTCAGAGCGAGCGCTCGCTTTTTGCGAGCGCCTCTGAATCAGGCCCTCTGTTCTGTTAGTACATTTAGGTGAAACTAAAATAATGTGAAAAGGGAGTGAAAACACCAGTGTTCATAATATTTTAGCAACAATAATATTAATAAATATGCCCAAAAGAGAGCTATTCAGTAGCAATATAAAACTCAACATAAGGAATTTATACTTCCTTTGGACCACACTTATATCAGCTAAATTAACAAAATATATATTTAGTGTCCTTGACAAAGACTTATGACAAGTCGAAACGTGTCGGCGGATAGAGTTTGACTGATCCATTATTCCTATTCATACTGGAGTACGCTGTTACTGGGACCCGCATCCATCAGCCGTAGGACTGCTAGTCAGATGATGTGCCTTTTTTATTTCATCCTCTATGTATGATATAGTCGTCTGTGATCAGTCAATCAGTTTTATTTTAGTAAATATCCTTTATCAACACAGATATCCTTTGCATCCGTGATATACCATTTATATGGGAGGAAGAGAAGTGGCCATTTAGCAGGAGGAGATACAGTATGCATCAAGAGCACTGCAGGAACTGACCTGTGACACGATCTGTCAGTTCTTTTGGCAGTAAACAAGCAACTCCATTGTTTTGACTGAAGGATCTCCGGATATGTTCCACTCTGTTGCTGACATATTTGTAGAGTCTTCCAGTTTGACTGTACATGTGACCTAGTACTACAAGTGTAGACTGGAACAGCCTTCGGTTTGATGTCCATCTCTTTAGTATCAGCTCCCCTATTTCTGCTGTCGGCAGAGCTGTACAGGTCTTAGAAATGTTTGAAATTTCTGTGCAAACTTGGCTTTTCCTCGGATGAATCCCGCAATGCACGTTCCTTTATCATTTATCACTCCTTTGTTTATTAACATTTATTTATATAGTGCCAGAATATTTCACAGCGCTTTGCAATTGGGAAGAACAAATAGAGTCATAAAACAGGACTCGGTATTCATAGAGAGACAAAAAGGTAAAAGGGCCTAGCTTTCAAGCTTAACATTTTCTAGAATTTACATGATGTGGGGATTTGCTATAAATATTTCAAATTTGTTGCATTTCTAAGAGTAGTGTTTATACCAGTTTTGTGATGCTGTTAGAAAACCCTCTGAGTAAGTACTTTCATTACATAATCAGGTGGATAGAGATAACCCCAGCAGGCAGTCTTACTTCTTATCTTGAGAACAAATCACTGCAGTGAGATTAGCAATCACAAATGGAAAACAGCAATAAATAAAATGGTAGATAGAGCTTTTCCATGGCCAGGAGACACAGAATGCAGACTGTTGCAATTGAGTTCATGGTGTCCCAAAATCTTGAGTCTTGTAGTATGACTTAAATTTCAACTTTAGAGGCTGCATTAAAGAAGTAAACACATAGCAATCACCTATTGTAGGGTTAGAGGGGTTATGATGTGTGCAGAGGATACATAACAACTTTAATCCTCAAGGTATATACAGCATATCTAGAGAATGTAATAATAATAATAATAATTATTATTATTTTATTTATATAGCGCTTTTCTCCTAAAGGACTCAAAGTGCTTTACATTTACAGTACAAAATACAAAATAAATCCCTACATTAGTGAAATGCTTGGGTGAATAGGTGAGTCTTGAGTCTATTTTTGAAGGATTCTAAAGTGGAGGCCTCTCGAACCGTGCGGGGAAGTGAGTTCCAAAAGGTTGGAGCCACAAAACTGAAAGCTCGACCCCCAGACGAATTCCGTGAGATTCTAGGTATTGTTAATAGTCCATGGTTATGAAGGGCTTTGTAAGTTATTAATCCAATCTTGAAAGCAATTCGCCATCTGACAGGCAGCCAGTGAAGGGAGTAGAAAATGGGTGTTATGTGGCTGGAACGGGGCTGGTTGGTTAATAGCCTGGCAGCTGCGTTTTGTACCATCTGCAAGTGGTGTAATTCTTTTGCTGGCAGACCGAGGTAGAGGCCGTTGCAGTAGTCTAGGCATGATGATATAAATACATGTATGACTTTAGGCAGATCTTCTGAGGGAATTAAGTGCTTGATTCTGGCTATGTTCCTCAGATGAAAGATTGAGGATTTGATTGTGGCTGATACCTGATGTTTAAGTGTCAAGCCACTATCCAGGACAACACCAAGATTCCGCACATGGTTAGTGTATTGTAATTCTGAACCCCCAAGCGTAAGTCCTATTGGTTGGCTATGCTGTAGCCCTGTCCTGTGACCTATCATAAGAACTGTTTTATCAGGGCTCAGTCGCAGCCAACTGGCACTCATCCACTCCTGAAGCTCATCTAGGCAGCCATTTAGGGTTGTTATTGGGTCCTTTGTACCTGGAGCAAAGGACAGGTACAGTTGTTTATCATCTGCATAGCAGTGGTAGACCAGGCCATGACGTCTGATTATTTCACCCAATGGTAGCATGCATACTGCAAAAAGCATGGGAAATAGTATAGAACCCTGTGGGACACCGCATGGAAGTGACACTGGTGATGAAGAGTTTACTCCAGAAGAAACTCTCTGTAACCTGCCAGTGAGAAATGATTTGAACCATCTAAGGACTGTGCCATCCAGTCCACAGAAGTTTTTCAGGCGCTCAATTAGAATCCCATGGTCCACAGTATCAAATGCTGCTGAAAGATCCAGAAGGATTAAGATTGAACAATCACCTCTGTCTCTTGCCATCAGAAGATCATTAAGCACACATACCAAGGCTGTTTCAGTACTATGTCTTCTCCTGAATCCTGACTGGAATGGATCATAAATATCATGGGTAGACAGGTGGGTTTCCAGTTGATTTGCCACCGCTTTCTCAATGACCTTTCCTAGAAAAGGAAAGTTTGATACTGGTCTATAGTTGGTTATGCAGTCGGGGTCTAAATTAGTTTTTTTAAGAAGTGGTCTAACAATTGCTTCCTTTAGTGGTTCTGGAAAAATGGCTGTTTGCAAAGAGCATTGAACTATTTTTGCAATTACAGGGCCAATAATGTCTATACACCCTATGAGAAGCTTGGTTGAGGCAGGGTCCAGAACACAGGTGGTGGGTCACAACATTCTGATAATTTTAGCAATGACTTTTACATCCATTATGTCAAAGTTGTTCCAGGGAGACAGGTGGCTTACCTTGGCAGGCTTGGTAGTTTGGCACTCCTTTGATGGCACTGTAGGGATTCCAGGCCGGATGGAGGATACTTTATCTGCAAAGAATTTTGCAAACTCATTGCATTTTGACTGGGAGAGGGTTTCATCATGCTGCAGGCATGCTGGTTTGCAAAGCATCTCCACTGTACGGAAAAGCTGAGCCGGCCTATTGTTTGCTGCCTTGATCTCATTTGAAAGGAACTCTGTTTTCTTATGGGTGATTGTTGATTGATATTCTCTTATATGTTTGATTAGTGTTAACTTATCCTCTACAATATTGTCAAACCAAGGGGCTTGATGTTGTGGTATGAGGGGTCGTAGTTATAGTAATGGACAAGGGAACAAGGATCTTCACAGGCCCCCATTACCGCAGAAAGATCTAGGTTTGCTACAAGAGCCTGGGGAGTCATGCCCCTCCTTGGACGATACCTTGTCAACTCCATGGGTAAAGTTCTATTTTGAGGGGTTGCAACTGAGAAGTGAATTGAGTGGTGGTCTGACCATGTGACTGGGTTTATATTTAGGTCAGAGACATCTAATCCAATCTGGAAGACAAGATCAAGAGTGTGACCACTTATATGAGTAGCCGAAGGAATTACTTGTGTGAGGCCCAGAGCATTCATTGTGCACAGGAGATCTTGGCCAAGGTGTGAGAGCTCATCATCAACCCATGCATTGAAATCCCCAAGGATCAGCCATCTTTGATGCTCCAGAACTAGTCCAGCAACAATTTCTGCAAATTCTTGTAGAAATATCTTTCCATCTCCAGGGGGGTGGTAAATGAGAACTACTCTGAATCCTAATTCTGTAGAACTCCGAGCAGTGATGCACTCAAATGAGTGAGTCATGTCCACTGGGTGGACCCTAAGTTTAAGTGCTTTTCTAAAGCAGATGGCCACTCCCCCTCCCCTGCGGTTAAGTCTTGGGTTGTGAATGACAGAATAATTTGTTGGAACTGCAGCTTCCAAGATAGGTGCTGCATTTTCATCTAGCCAAGTCTCTGTAATACAGGCAAGATCTACAGATTCAATAAGGTCAGCAATTGTGGCAGTCTTGTTTCTTATAGACCTGGCATTACAAAGGACAGACCTGATTGGGCATACCGGAGTGCCTGTAGTTTTCTTTATATTGAGTGTAGGAGCTCTGGGGATGTCAGTCACAGAGCGGGAGCTTAATGATCTGTTCTTCCAAGCACAGGGCCGTTTGATAGGTACATGTATAAACCCAAATCAAACAATACCATTGTATGGTGGCACAGTGGTTAATGTTGCTGGGTCACAACTCTCGAGTCATTGAATTGATTCTAAACAGGGCCCTATCTGTGTTGTGTTTGTATGTTCTCTCTGCATATGGCTGGGTTTTCTCCAGGTGCTCTGGTTTCACAGAGAGAATTTACAGAATTAGAAAGTAACCTCCCCTGGGGCAGGATGTCAGACATGTGTCATTTCTCCTGATGGCAAAGGTGTGCGCACTCACCTGGAGTATGAGGTATGAGGGGCACAAGTCACTCCTCCATTTCTTGTCACGCTGGGGGAGAGTTCAGCAATCCAGCAGTTGCTCTCCTGTCACGTAATACTTGCATTATCCATTCACCGCTGCTTTGCTATGCAGTGCGGAGCAGCGGTGACAGAGTGTCGTTGTCCCACACCCACCCCCTGTGAGTGGGACTGCAGGGAAGTACCCTAAAAGTGGGACTGACTCACTGAAATCGGGATAGTTGGGAGGTATGATTGCAACCACTGTTCTCCATAGTGTTAATTGTAGATGCAGATGTCATCAGTGTGCAGCTGTTGATAAAGGTAGCTACATAAATGAAAGGTAGCTAGGGGGTGTGTTCTTTCTGGTGCTTTCTGTTTTTTCCTTTCCTCCATGTTAAGAAAGCATCATATCTTTGATCCTGTTTATACAGAAATAAATTGTTTCTGTTCGATTTCTGCTGCTCCTAATGTATCAGGCTTGCCTACCCTCCCGATTTGGCTGGGAGCCTCCCGATTATCGGGTGCCGCTCCCGACCCCCGGAAAGGCAGGCAAGCCTCCCGGCAGCCAGCAACCCTCCCGACCTTCCCCAGCATAAACTAGATACCCCCGCAGCAGGGGGGCGGTGACGCGATTCTCGCTGAATTGCGTCATCGTGGCCCCGCCCCCTGCTTCACAATGCCAAAAATAACGGCATTGTGAAGACGGGGCGGGGACACGATGACGCAATTGTGTGGCCCCGACCCCACTGTGACATTAATGTCCGGGCACGCCCCCTGCTGTTAGCCTACAATCAGCTCCCTCCCGGAAGGAGGGAGCTGATTGTCGGCAAGTATGTACTGTATGTCTGCTAACATATGACCTGTTTTAATTGATTGCATATATTAGATTGAGTGTGTCATGCTTGCAAATCATACTTTGCCTACTGTCCCGATTTTTCAAGTAACCCCAGCAATAGCGAAGTGGGCAGAATGGGGAGTATTTTCCCGGCGATCGATGGTCTGCTAGTAGGGGCAGGGCCTAATGACCCAATTCTTATAGAATTGCGTTATTTGTTCCCGTCCCCTATTTAAATATGTGGGATTAATGGCATTTCCGCCCTAATGACACGTACAATCTGGCCCAGCCCCCATCGCGGCCAACCTTCAGCTCTCCTCCAGGCTTCTCCGGAGAGGAAAATAAGAAAGTAGGCAAGTGTAGTACAAAACAACTTAACAACTAGAGTATAAACATAAAAAAGATATTGAGACATAAACTTGGAAGAAAAAAATGTTAGCTAGTTATTAAATTAAATATATATTGATTTAAGGGAAAGTATACTGCCCAAGGTGCACAAACACAACTATAAAACCCGTATAAACAACAAAGGGATGTAGTTATGAGACTGGCGGCTGCGATGCCACCGGCCTCAATACTTACACTAAAATCCTGGCAAGGGACTTAAACTAGGAGTCGATATACCAACACCTATCTGAAAACGCTGATGGACGCCAGACCGAACAAGGTAAGTCCGGGGGCCCTTAGGTTTAGGGAGCGTAGAGGGGTTAGGGTCACATTTGAGGGTTAGGCACCCCTAGGGGGGAGGGGAGGGTTAGGCACCACTGGGGGGTTAGGGTTAGGCACTAAGGGGGGAGGGTTAGGTTTAGGCATGAAGGGGGGGTTAGGTTTAGGCAGTAACGGGGAGGATTAGGGTGCGGGGTAGGGAGGGTTAGGGTTAGGCTACATGAAGGGATGGTTAGGGGGGAGGGTAAGTAAACTTACTCAACCCCTGTCTGGATACCAACCATCAGGATGTCACTGTCGGAAGGCAACCCGACAGCCGGCATTACATACCCATTCCACAACAAAGGCATCCACTCGACCTTCTAACTTGACTACCTACAGTACCTGTTTGGGAGAAGACGCTGGCCCGCATTCGGGTGGTACAGCCAATGACCAATCAACAAAGGATGCGCACCTAAATTAAATAATTGCACCTGGACTTGTTACCTGCAGTTTTTTCCTGTCGCAAAATAGCCAACAATAAATCTCCAAACCAACATGCTCAAAAACGGGAATGATGGTGTAAAGACTGGAACACAGCCAAAGCTTGTTGAATAAACTGAGACAAAAACACACCCTGCATTGCCATAGGCTGCTAACTCCAGTGATCAGCACCCATCCCTGCCCCAATCCTAATGGTTTAACCACCTCTTCTCTTATGTCAATCATTCAGTTTCTCTTCTCTGTATAGCTCTGAATGATATGATTGGCATTATCTAAATAAACAACAATAATAATAATTCTAATAATAATAACAACAACAACAACAATAATAACTCTAACAAAGTCTTGGGGTAATTTTATAAGGATATATTGCCTTTCAAATATTTGTCAATTTAAATCATGAGGCAAATCTTCAGAAAATCCACCAAAATTGTAAAACTGACCTTTAATAAATGAACCCCATAGAGATATAGATGTGTACTCTAAACTAGGGATGAGCGGGTTCGGTTCCCTGAGAACCGAACCCACCCGAACTTCGGGGATCCGGGGCGATCCGAGCCCAAGCTCGGATCTCCCTGTCTGCCCCGGATCCCTCTCCCGAGGCAAAACCTCGAGATCTGCTGTCGGATCTCGAGGTTTTGCCTCGAGCGGCCATTTTAAAAAAAATGCCTTTGCCTTTAATGGGCAAAGTGCTGATTGGCTGACAGAGCCGTCTGTCACGGCTCTCAGCCAATCAGCATTATGGTGCTCATTTGCATGTAGCACGGACTCGTGAGATCCGTGCTACATGCATCTGTGTGACTGACAGTGACACAGAGTACAGATGGGTCAGTGAGACCCGTCTGTGCTGCTGTGTATTTCAATGACACAGAAGCACGCACGGACCAGGAGATCCATGCTACTTGCATCTGTGTCATTGACACAGAGCACTGACGGGTCCGTGAGACCCGTCTGTGCTGCTGTGGTAAAAAAAAAAAAAAAAACCTGTGTAAAAAAAGAAAAAAAATGGCGTGCCCCCCCCCCCCCAAAAAAGAGCAACCAGCCCCGGGCATTAGTGACCCAGTGCTGGGTGTGCTTAAATACAGGGGACAACCGACGTAGGGGTCCCCTGTACTTAAGCACAACCAGCACCGGGCTAGTCAGAACCAGCGCTGGTTGCCAAAATACGGGGGACAAACGACGTAGGGGTCCCCCGTATTCTGCGCAACCAGCTCTGGGCTCTGATCCGGTCCTGGTTCTGGAAATACAGGGGAAAAAAATTAGTAGGGTTCCCCTGTATGTTCCAGAACCAGCACTGGACTTTTTCTAGCGGGGGGCTGATGCCACAGCCAGGGGAGCCCTTTCACCGGGCCCCCCAGCCACAGCATCAGCCCTGACCGCTAGTCAGCCAAGGCTGGGGATCCCTGGAGAGCTGGGGACCCCCCCAATAAAGGGGTCACCCTCTCCAGGGCACCCCAGGCCCAGGCTGATAGCCCGGGGCTATCCCCGCCACCCCTGGTGGCGGTGGGTGGTGGGTTGATTGTGTGGTGTGGTGTAAATAAAGAATATCAAACATTGTCTTTACAAGTAGAACTGCAAGTCCCAGCTAGCCTGCCCCGCATGCTGGTACTTGGAGAACCACAAGTACCAGCATGCAGGGCATTAAGGGCCCACTAGTACCTGTAGTTCACCTGTAAAAAAAATGTTTAAAAAAACACAGGACACACACCGTGACAGTATAAGTTTATTAAACATACATACACACACACACACATGTACACATACTCACCTATGTAACATCGTCCACTTGTCCGGTAAAGTATCCATAGGGGACCTGTGAAAAAAAACATACTCACCATCTCCTATGCGAGGTTCTGTCCTCTTCGTTCCAAAGTAGGCATCCCCGGACTTGGCAAAAAAAAAAAACGAAAACGCGATCCACGAACTTAGTACCGTTCTATAGAACGGTACTTCCCGAATGAGAGCTTAGCGGCGTGGTATCACCATGGAAACCCCGCTGCTAAGCGTTCATTGGCTGAGAGAGGTCATCTCCCGTCTCTCAGCCAATGAACGGCTCCCTCCATTGTAGTCAATGGTGGGAGCCGCAAGGTTATTAAAGTTTACCCTGCGGTTCCCACCATTGACTACAATGGAGGGAGCCGTTCATTGGCTGAGAGACAGGAGATGACCTCTCTCAGCCAATGAACGCTTAGCAGCGGGGTTTCCATGGTGATACCCCGCCGCTAAGCTCTCATTCGGGAAGTACCGTTCTATAGAACGGTACTAAGTTCGTGGATCACGTTTTCGTTTTGTTTTTTTGCCAAGTCCGGGGATGCCTACTTTGGAACGAAGAGGACAGAACCTCGCATAGGAGATGGTGAGTATGTTTTTTTTCACAGGTCCCCTATGGATACTTTACCGGACAAGTGGACGATGTTACATAGGTGAGTATGTGTACATGTGTGTGTGTGTGTGTGTATGTATGTTTAATAAACTTATACTGTCACGGTGTGTGTGTCCTGTGTTTTTTTAAACATTTATTTTACAGGTGAACTACAGGTACTAGTGGGCCCTTAATGCCCTGCATGCTGGTACTTGTGGTTCTCCAAGTACCAGCATGCGGGACAGGCTAGCTGGGACTTGCAGTTCTACTTGTAAAGACAATGTTTGATATTCTTTATTTACACCACACCACACAATCAACCCGCCACCCACCGCCACCAGGGGTGGCGGGGATAGCCCTGGGCTATCAGCCTGGGCCTGGGGTGCCCTGGAGAGGGTGACCCCTTTATTGGGGGGGTTCCCAGCTCTCCAGGGATCCCCGGCCTGGGCTGACTAGCGGTCAGGGCTGATGCTGTGGCTGGGGGGCCCGGTGAAAGGGCTCCCCTGGCTGTGGCATCAGCCCCCCGCTAGAAAAAGTCCAGTGCTGGTTCTGGAACATACAGGGGAACCCTACTAATTTTTTTCCCCTGTATTTCCAGAACCAGGACCGGATCAGCGCCCAGAGCTGGTTGCGCAGAATACGGGGGACCCCTACGTCGTTCGTCCCCCGTATTTTGGCAACCAGCGCTGGTTCTGACTAGCCCGGTGCTGGTTGTGCATAAGTACAGGGGACCCCTACGTCGTTTGTCCCCTGTATTTAAGCACACCCAGCACTGGGTTACTAATGCCCAGAGCTGGTTGCTCTTTTTTGGGGGGGTGCACGCCATTTTTATCTTTTTTTACACAGGTTTTTTTTTTTACCACAGCAGCACAGACGGGTCTCACGGACCTGTCATTGCTCTGTGCCAATCACACAGATGCATGTAGCACGGATCTCCCGGGTTCGTGCTACATGCAAATGGGCACCATAACGCTGATTGGCTTCCTGTCTGCCACTGCAGTGCCACTCCTAGATGGGCCACGTGTTTGTGCCGCCCACTCGTGTCGCTTAGCATAGTCATCCAGCTACCTCGGTGCAACCTTTTGGCCTAAAAACAATATTGTGAGGTGTGAGGTGTTCAGAATAGAGTGGAAATGAGTGGAAATTAATGTTATTGGGGTTATTAATAGCGTAGGAACAAAAAAAGGCCCATTTTATGTGATTTTAGCGTTTTTTTTTTTTTTTTTAAGAAAAAATCCAGATCCAAAACACAAAACCCAGAACCCAAAACACGGAAGGGTGGTTTTGGCAAAACCAATCCAGATCCAAAACACGAAGAAAGATCCAGATCCAAAACCAAAACACAAAACACGAAAAGTGGCCGGTGCACACCCCTACTCTAAACGCACCCCCGGAAGGTGTAGCCTACCATCTTTTTGTTTCAATTTTGCATCTTATCCGCATCGCAGGTGCAGCAAAACACAAATTAAAGTTTACTGGAGACGCT
Organism: Taudactylus pleione; assembly: GCA_031769625.1. Taxonomy (NCBI): domain Eukaryota; kingdom Metazoa; phylum Chordata; class Amphibia; order Anura; family Myobatrachidae; genus Taudactylus; species Taudactylus pleione. The sequence goes on from JAUIMM010000519.1 coordinate 2,844,564, forward strand.
GGGCTGCAACTTTAACTGCACTGGAATTAGTTTTAAACACTTATAAACTCGCAGATGAAGCACAACAGAACTTGGCGTGAGAAAAAGCCGCGGCCGCTGCAACATATCCCTTCTTATACAGATTCAAACTTGTTCACACACAGATGTACAAATGTCGCACATCGAATTGGCTAGTGTAATCTAGCAAAGTAGTTTTGTCACTTCCAGTTGTTTTATTTAAGTGAGCAAGGCGCACATTTTGAGGGAAAAAGACCATTGCCACGGCCGAGTCGCCGGGATCTGGCGTGCCTAGAAGCGCTGTTTGAAATGTCTGAAGCCACAGTGTATGAGGACACATCCGTATATAAAACAAGGGTCAATGATAGCAGTTATTACATAATTACATAGAACAGTGGCCAACGCAGGTTTCCATAGGCTTGATTATAGAGCAAGTGTGGCCAGTCTGTGAAAATGGCATAATTACCACTTAACCAGCTTTAATACGCGTCATACAAAGTGTAGTGTACAGTATGTCATAATTCCAGCATATACAGTACCAGCGATCACATCAAGCCATTAATTGTGGCAGTAGGGCTATCCTGCCTGAGCTGAATGTTTTTATTTATTTCAGACCTAGATGTACATATTGGTCTTGTTATGCACTAGAGAGTGTATTATTATACGGTATTAATAATTAACCCTATTGATGGTCTATAGCAGTGCACACCTAACAGTGCATGTTTTCCAGATCTTCTGCTTGCTGCACAGGTGTATTTATTACTGGCTGACACATGTTAAAAGATCCACAGGGGGTGCTATTTATTTCATTTGTGATATTAAGAAAAACATGCAGCACTAGTAAAATTCTATTATATTATTATTTCTATTGTGGTCATGGTGTGGGCTGGGGAGCGGAGTTTCCAGGCAACTGGACCCCCCCCTGGATTTGCCTATGTAGAAGTCTTTAAATTAGTAACATATGTTCCTAAATGCTTATCACACTCAAATAATGTAGACTTTCTACCAACGGCCCCTTGTCAGATGTAAAAATAAAGTTTGTATGTAGTAGAGATATAAGGTGGGCTTTAGCTCTCATTTTGCCGAATGTGCCTTTAACTTCAATATGCCACGCTATAGCATATCAGATAATAGTTTGATACTGCCTATGAGATAGAACAGCAGATAATGATATATTGTCTATGGGATTGCACAGCAGATAATGGCTCTTTCTGCCGCAATAGTGGATTCGTGCAAAGTTTCCCAGCAATTTCGCTCATGTCTAGTTGGCGTACAATATTTAGTTAGCAACTATTTTACTCAACTATTTTGTACTATTCTCTCTCCTCTTCACTTATCCTGTCCAGATATCAATCACTTCTCCTGAAAAGTCCAAGGAGATTTTGAGGAAGGCGATAATAACAGCATATTCGCTTTTTTTTTTTTGTGGTTCAATTAAACTGTCAGATCTAGATCAGTAATAAATTACAAAGAAATATGCATTTTTTACCATTAAAGCAGACCCTAAAGTTTAATTTCCAAGCTTGTGGTTAACATTTTAGGATGCAAATTAGCACAAGAAGAATGAGTCATTTGGGAAGCCATGGTCAATTTCTAAAAACAGGTTAATAGGAAACAGAGTCAATTGAATATAGTTCACTAATAGTATTTTCTTCGTACTTTGGCTGGGCTATCTTTCAAGAGTGTTTTGTTAACTGCATTTGGGGCTTTCTTTACTCTGAAATATCCAAGGAGCTATGTGTGCAGGCGCTGAGCTCATCACCCAGTGCAGTAATTACTAAGCAGGCAAAGCATATAAGCAGTAGGTTAATGAGCTTTACAAGACGCAGATTTGGTTTGGACTTTACAATCTGATAATAGACGTCGGTAAAGACAGAATCTCAGACAAAAGGGCAAATTTTGAAAAGCAAAAAAGGAACGTGTGTAAAATGCTGCTACAAATATTCATCACGGTTCCGCTGAAGATATTTCTTTATGATGCGCCAGTGGCAAGGTGGTTAGTATTGTTGGCTTGGGTTCAATGAATAGGTGCAACTACCTCAATTGCAGCCCATTCTGCTTCTACAGGGCAATTTTACAATGGGACCATTGCATACTTGGCTACTTTTGAAAATTAGTTTCAGGGAGATTTTAGTCGCTTGTAGTATGTGCCATTGAGAGGGTTATGCCATGCTCCGCCCAAAGGGCGTGTCTAGCTTTACCTATTGGCATATCTATTAGGTAGTGGATAGATCCCCTTCTAGATGCACCCTGACGTCATCACCAACACTGTCCAACGTCATAGTTACTATCCATGTGCACATGGAGGGGAAATATAAACTTGTGGCGAGTGAAGCGTGGCAAGCGAACAAATTTCTGCTTTTGGTGGCCTTTATGGATCCGCACTTCCACCCCCACTTTACGTCACTTCCAGGTACATGTACTGAAATGGATCTATACACGATCATATCTCTTTCTACTCAGGTGTGATACGCTGGCAATAACGGGGTTGGATGCTGCAAAATGCAGGTGCTGGGGATTGTGGGTAAGAGTAACGGCTGTCCACTTGCTGTGTGGGGGCTGGTGTCTCAATGCTGTTGCAGCGGTGCAGGATGTGTCATATATCATTATACAGTCCCCTCCCCCTATATAATACCACAATAGTGTGTGCTGGGAGCTGTGCTATTCCCCCTCATATATCACTGTACAGTCCCATCCCCCTATATAATAATACCACATAGTGTGTGCTGGGAGCTGTGCTATTCCCCCTCATATATCACTGTACAGTCCCATCCCCCTATATAATAATACCACATAGTGTGTGCTGGGAGCTGTGATATTCCCCCTCATATATCAATGTACAGTCCCCTCCCCCTACATAATACCACAATAGTGTGTGCTGGGAGCTGTGCTATTCCCCCTCATATATCAATGTACAGTCCCCTCACCCTATGTAATACCACAATAGTGTGTGCTGGGAGCTGTGCTATTCCCCCTCATATATCATTGTACAGTCCCATCCCCCTATATAATAATACCACACAGTGTGTGCTGGGAGCTGTGCTATTCCCCCTCATATATCAATGTACAGTCCCCTCCCCCTATATAATACCACAATAGTGTGTGCTGGGAGATGTGCTATTCCCCCTCATATATCATTGTACAGTCCCCTCCCCCTATATAATACCACAATAGTGTGTGCTGAGAGCTGTGCTACTCCCCCTCATATATCAATGTACAGTCCCCTCCCCCTATATAATACCACAATAGTGTGTGCTGGGAGCTGTGCTATTCCCCCTCATATATCATTGTACAGTCCCCTCCCCCTATATAACAACAATAGTGTGTGCTGAGAGCTGTGCTATTCCCCCTCATATATCAATGTACAGTCCCCTCCCCCTATATAATACCACAATAGTGTGTGATGAGAGCTGTGCTATTCCCCCTCATATATCATAGTATAATAATACAATGATATACATCTCCCTGTATAATAATACCACATAGTGGGGCCCATTTATCAAAGGGAATTTGAAATAAATTCCCCCAAAAGACTTGTTTTCGGGGGTTTACCTCAAATACCAAGGTCCATATTCAATTAGAGGCGAAGTTTTCGCCTGTCCGACTTTTCGCTTCATCCGCCTGTTTCAGAGGCGAATTTATTTCGTGCTCGTCCCCACTTTTCACCTAATTCAAGACAGGCGAAAACGGAAATAGGTGAAAAGTACTGAAAGAATTGGGGAAATCAGTCTGTACCCCAGAAAAATATATATTAACATAGGGTATCAATATAGATGTGTACTAATAGCCCCAATAAAACTATTTTGGGTACTTAAGTTGTGGTAATTGCTTGCTATTAGCGTCTTTGTAAAGGTGGTGAAGAATGGCATAAAGCAGTATTTTTTTGATGAAAATAAGTAGTCCTGTCAAATTTGGGGTACTTGAGAATGGGGGCTAGCATAATTTTATGTCTCTAAAGTGAACTTTTAAAAAACGTGAAAAATCCACCTGTTGCATGCAACTGCAATCACAAAATCACCTGACCCATCCTTACAGACCCCCAAGACATCTATTTCGCTACTTTTTATGTTTATCCTCCCCCCACTTTTTAAATTTTCACCCCAAAAATGACATGTCTTTTTTGGGGTGTTCTTAGGTTTTTGTTTCTATTATTTTGCAGATTTGTCCTTTGGGGGGCTGTCCCAAGGGGTCTGAGTTGTTTCCCCATGTTTGCAGCCCAAGATTTTGCATTTCTTTTCACCTGCTATTGATTGGAGAATCTTTTTTTGGAGAATTGTTTCCGCTTAGGCGAAATTGTCCTAGAATTGAATTTGGCAAATTTTTTTTTAGGCAAAATTTTTGCAAAAAAACAGGCTAATATGGCTTTTTGCCTCTAATTGAATTCCCCTCTATGTATCCCCCAGATGTATGAAGGAGGGACCGCAGCAGGTATCCCTCCATTGCCGCTGGCTGCCGCCTCCCCCATAGGTTTCTATGGGGGATGCGATGCTGCCAAATGTATCAATAGCGGGAATGCTTCGCATTCCCTATATTGGCACCAGCAGCTAACGCCATCTGAAGATAGCGTTAACTGCTGTAGCCTATGGGGACTTACCGCATGTCAGCCGGCGGAGGGATTTACCAGATCCCTCCGCCAGCAATGGGCGCCGCTCATGTGCAGTCTGGGGGACTGCGCATGCGCAGCAGCCTCCAGCCACATCTCAGGAACATCTTTCGGAGCCCGTCACCCTGCATGTGCCGGATCATACATTCGGCCGCTATGATCACATTTTGCAATGCGATCATTGGAGGTACTGCATGCCCTGATCGCATTGCAAAATGCGAACATTAATAAATGGGCCCCAGTGTGTGCTGGGAGCTGTGCTATTCCCCGCCATATATCACTGCACAGTCCCCTCTCCCCTATATTATTATAATAATACCAAATATCAGAGTGTACTGGGAGCTGTGTCCCCTCCCCTCATATATCACTGTACAGTCCATTCTCCCCTATATAATAATACCACATATCAGCATGTACTGGGAGCTGTGTCCCCTCCCCTCATATATCACTGTACAACCCATTCTCCCCTATATAATAATACCACATCTCGGTGTGTACTAGAAGCTGTGTCCCCTCCCCTCATATATCACTCTAATCACGCTCCCGGGCCAGTGTGCAGTCTCCACAGATTAGGCGGCCGGCCACCGCTACTCACTCACAAACCCGCGGTGGCCGGCCAATAAGCATGACGTCCAGACAAGCGCATCATGCCCTCTCAAACCCCGCCAATGTCACATCCGGACTGAGTCGCGAATGCGCAGTTAGGATTTTTTGATGGGCAGTGGGGAAAACGGGAGATTCTCTTTATATTGTGGGGTAGCGGGAGCTCCCACCTTAAAGCGGAAGGCTCCCATGGAAAGCGGGAGGGTAGGCAAGTATGTAATCTTACAGTATATACTTCCTGCCTCCTTCCTGCTCTCTCTCTAGCTAGCAGGGGCCCAGCTCCTCTCTGCTGTCTGCTTCTCTATACTGACTGACAGCAGTCATTGGCACCACATGCAGGGAGCTGGATTTTGAGCCCGTTCATGGTTGCAACTTGTCTTGTCACAGCTGTCTGTGAGCCGGGCAGGTGCAGCTGTACTGTAATGCTGTGACCATGTATATACCTGCCGGGAGGGTCTTTTTCTGAGGCAAATAATGAGCGGTCATGATGCTCCCTGAAACTGGGTAGGGGATCTGATACAGAGGGGGCTGCTGTGCTGCCCCCCAGCAAGTGCTTCCCCTAGGCATGTGCCTCATATACCTAGTGGGAAATCCACCACTGACACTAGCAACTCCGTGTCTATTTGTATAGTGTCAATATTATTGAGCCTTCACACAATGATACTTTAAACACTATAAGGGTGTAACATACAATATACATGACCCAAAACTTCTTAATTAAAATGATAAATTCATCATATACATAGAACTAGTACTGTACACATAAGTTTTCAATAGATATTACTGTCTGCTGATTAACTCTGTCAGTCCCTCCATTGGCTACCGGTCTTCTACAGTATTCAATATAAAATACTTACACTCACACATAACGCTATTAACCAAACCACACCAACATACATCTCTTCACTTATCTCAAAATATCTTCCAACCCGACATCTCCGCTCTGCACAAGATCTGCGTCTCTCCTCCTTACACATTACTTGTTCCCATGAAGGTTACAGGACTTTTTCCGGGCTGCACCCACCCTGTGGAATGCCCTCCCACGCACAATAAGACTTTCTGCTAGTCTCCAAACATTCAAGCATTCCCTGAAAACTCACCTCTTCAGACAAGCATATAAGATTCCATAATCGCCTACATAACCTTCCCTATCTACCTCCTTTCTTATAGTATACACATACTGTATCACATTTTCTCTTTCAATTTCACATCCTCCTAACCCTAGGCCAACTTTACAGTGTGATCATACAGCTCACCAAGAACCTCTGCAATCGGGCTGGACCAATTTGCAATTTGTAGCACCTATCCTTGTGTATCAACACCTATTTCCCTATAGATTCTAAGCTTGCAAGCAGGGCCCTCTTATGTCTGTCTCTTACAACCCAGTTTTGTTCTATTAATGTTGTTTCAAATTGTAAAGCGCAATGGAAAATGCTGCGCTATATAAGAAACTGTTAATAAATAAATATTACAGGCTGCGTGTGTTTGCGTCTACCAATCTAATAACTTTGATAACAGCTGCACAGAGAAATAGACATCTGCCCACTTACAAATACGGGCTTACAGTAGCTATACGCTGGATTTTCTGTCCACTCATCTTGGTCACAAACTTAGGGGAAGATGTATCCAGCAGTGAACACAGTGGAGAATTAGACCTTTGGAGCAGTTGCCCATATCAGCCAATCAGCTTCCACCTATCATTGTATAAAATGTTCTTGATAAGTGCTACCTCGAAGCTGATTGGTTGCTATAGGCAACTTCTCAACTGGTGCTGTACATCAACCCCTAACTTTGCCAAATTGTAGCTCCACCCAATATCTCACTGAAAAGCCAGGTGTTACATCTTATACAAAGAGTAAATTTGATATTGAATTAAAACATTTTACATTACATCATACACAGGCATGATAATCATTAATCAGAATATTTGTAGAATTTTATCTTTGTTTTTTTTACTATAAATCCTCTCTTTCATTAGGACTATGCTCATTATACTGCAAAGTTAGTTGCAGATTACTTTAAAAAAAGCGGATGAAAGCTCTGTATATTTCTGCACATACTGTATGTAGAGTAGTACACACCTCGTCCGGATCTGCATGGGAAGCATATACGCGGCCTGTGCTGCAACAAGTCATCATCATCATTAGCAATGTGTGTTTGCATCTGGCCTATAAACCTTGAATTATCTGAGGGGTGTCCCATACAAACACACATCATATAAATAGGAAATAATATGCCGGGCGCTGAAGTATGTGCAAGTCCAACCTCAATAAACCAGATCAAACAAATGTACAATTGCTCCTGCTGCTCACCTCTGGAAAAAAGGGGGAATTCTGTTTCCCCACAAAAGACAAAATAAGATAAAAAGAGGGAGCGCTGGAACAAAGTACAGTTAAATAATTTAATAACAACCAAAAGCATATTTATTATTTATTACCAGTTATTTATATAGCGCACACCTATTCTGCAGCGCTTTACAGAGAGAATATTTGGCCACTCACATCTGTCCCTGCCCCAGTGGAACTTACACTCTATATTCCCTACCACATGCGTCCAAACACGGATTCATTTTTGTGGGGATCCAATTAACCTACCACTATGTTTTTGGAGTGTGGGATGAAACCGGAGTATCCGGAGGAAACCCATGCAAGCACAGGGAGAATATACAAACTCCACACAGTTAGGGCCCATGGTGGGAATTGAACCCATGACCTCATTGCTGTGAGGCAGTAATGCTAACCATTACACCGTCTGTGCTGCCCCATATAAAATATTAGCATGTAAAAACAGGATGTGGCAAAACATAGTAATCAATTGTAACAGACAATGATATAGTACAGCTGTAGAAATCTGTGTGCACCCAGAATTAGTATATTGTAGTAGTATACCACTGCCCATAGTTAAATTAACAGCAATAGAATTGCACAAAATGTTGAAACTGTGGGAACATATATTATGCCCAGGTCAAAACCATGCAGTAGATGAAAAGACAGCCGTGTGTAGCAGGTATGTTAATTGCAACAAGCATATAAAGGTTAGTATCCAGCAGCAGTTCAGTTAGTTGTAACAAGCAAAAAAAAGTTCATATTCCATATTAAGGGGAGTTCAAGCTCAAGGGGATGACGCTGTACTTGCAGAACTTTAAAATGATGTATAGTGCAGTGGTTCCCAAACTGCACGCCATGGCACCCTGGGGTGCCTCGGAACACTTGCAGGGGTGCCTCAGGTTGTTGTGGTCCAGCACCAAATCAAATTATTTAAAGAACAATTTAATGTAAATATGTGGACAAACAGAAGCCCAAACCTATCCACCTCCACTTAACTGAACCCAAGGATGACAGGTCAGCACAATTTACTTCACTTTACTACTTTTTTCAGAAAAAAAGTTAGTAAACTTAAACTTTGGGGTGCCATGAAAACAATGCTGATAGTATAGGGCGCAGTGATTCAAAAAAGTTTCGGAACACCTGGTATAGTGTATAATGGCTTCCAATACACTGTATATGCAGTCTAGTCTCACCCTAATAGAGCTTGTGTGTCCTGGTTCTAGGATAGGCACCACCGATGGAGACCTGATGTCACCTTATTATTGGCTGTAGCCGGCGTCCCGGTCAGCAGGGAAGGACAGGTCTTGCTTGTCAGTTACAGAGGCTCAATGTCCGGCTGGTAAGGACAGAGCACACACTGTATCTTGTAGCGTGCCATATACACCACATAATTAATACATTCATAAGTAAACCATAATATAAATAAAGACTCGGACACATTAATTTGTGTATAAATTTACCTATTTATTAAAATGATATATAATGAATATTTAAATAAGCATAAATGAGAGAAAGTATGGTGCAAAAAAACGATGGCCAGAATCAACCTACTACAACAATGTTCTACACAGACGACATAAAGATACCGCCAAAGATACACACAAACCTAAATATCAACAACTGACAACAACAGGTATCCACTCAACCTTCTAACATGACTATCCACCCGGTAGAGTGATGACGCAGCCCCCATCAGTTTGGCCCAGCGAACTAACAAGTCAACTAACGCGAGTGAACACTAAAATAACTAAACAACCAAATTTGCACCCGAAGTGGCGACCTCCCATTCTTTCGCACATACAGGAAGAATCAGTCCACAAAGCCTCACATACATCACTAAAAAATAGACACCTAGCACAATAGGCCCAAATGAATCACATGTTGTCCCACAAGCCAGCCCCAGACTTAAGGTTTATCCCATTCTGCTCTTAAGGTGGGTACACATTAGACAATATGTTGGCCAATACAGCGAATCGGGCCAACATATCGTCCACATAGGCAAGTGTGTACCCACTATGAGCTTCCGCGGTGTCGCTCACCGCATTGACAGATAGAGCCTACATGCTGCTCAAACTGGCAATTTGATGAATGACCCCATGCTTGTGGAGGCGGCTGGTGAACAATATATCGTGCGGTCGTTCACCAGATCATGCGGTTTCGAACGGCCGCAGGATATGTCGTTCATCTCATCGTGCGTCAGCCAGGTACACACATTGTCTAATGTGTAATCGGCATTATCCGATCACTCTGTTTTTCATACAGATCCAAATAATACACCTGCCAAGATTGATTTATGCGCATACTCACTAGTCTGATTAAGATGCATTTCCATGAACTCTCCCTACTGTACTTTGCTTATGTGAGAATGCTACCTCTGTGGTCATCAGGATTGTTGCATCCATAATGCAATCATGTATTTAGGTCCGTTCCCATTTTGGGCATTTGCAGTGCGAAAATAGGCAAAACACTGGCAAGGTGCTCACATCTGCGCGCAAATGAATTAAGTGAATGAATATAATACGACTATACCTATGGCATGTTTCTGTCAGCACTCTCTCAGGTGTGAGGATTCTAGGAATGAACAGATGTTTCATGCATCACTAATTATAAACTCGTTTCAACAGGACATCCTTCTACTCGTACATTACTGTCATACTTTATTGTCAGTGTAAGTGTATTACTTTACAAATAACATCTGTACTTAGCGATTAAGTTATTATATTATATTAGTGCCATTCTGGGAGTGCACAAAAGACAACATAAACTCGTCTGAATTTAATATCTTTGAATACTACATAATACGTACGCTATGATGTATGCAATAGATGGTTTTACTTTACATTTATGTATATTAATAGACATTAGGTAGAGTAAACTCAACTGAACAGCATTACATTATTATAATGCAAAGAGAGACGAAAGGGAAATATCCTGTTTTTATTTCAGCGTGTTTTCTTGAGTGGATAATAAGGGCACTTAAAGCTCATAAAACTGAATATAACAGGAATACATTATTCATAATGATGAAATATCATTCGTATTGTGCCAAGGTTGACATGCGTGACCTAGAGGAAACAGAAAAACAAATAAATACAGTCATTGTCTTTCACAGTAATACAGCCCAGCACATCTATTTATACTCATTTGTCTATTATTAATATGCTATCATTTACATATTAAGGTTGGGTTATTTCTGGTATGTGAAATCATGGCTGTTAAGAGCTGACAAGAGCCCAAAGCAACGGGGTGGAGGGTGGGGGTCAAATCCAGGAGCTGTGGCTAGGCCCCCTCAAAAATAATTGTAAACAATAATCTGCACACTGCAAAGGGGGATATTTGTCCCCCTCATAAGGAACGCAAAGGGGAACAATGTCCCCATCAGCATCTGACCCGGGCCTCCGCCGGGGCTCCTCCTACAAGCCAACGCCCAGGTAATCAGTATCTTATCTTCCTCCCTTCCCCCCCTCCCCCTCTCTCCCTCTTTGCATGGAATACCGCAAGGTTCTTGGGAGGTTAGAATTAAAGGGAAGACAATGCAGCTGCAGTACCCCTCATTTCCAGTAGAGGGAAATCTGTCTTTCACAATTTATTATACCCTTAAAGACAGTTGTACCAGTGGCAAACGCAAGATTTCTAGAGCTGGGTTTGAAAAATCCTTGATGCTTGATTTTAGAGTGGGTGTGGCCAGTCCATGAAGAGGGCATAATTAGTAGTTATCCAGCTTTAATATGCGTTATGCAAAGTGTAATGTATGTCATAATTCCAGCATATACAGGACCAGTATCACAGTAAGCCATTAGATGCAGCAGTAGGGCCATCCTGCCTGAGCTCAATGTTTTATTTCAGATGTGGGCACCATTCCAGAGCATGGGAACAAGTCTGGGAGTCTGGGGGAGCAGCAGAAGAACCTAGCACTGCCCTGGACATATATGTACATATTGATCTCCTTATGCACTAGATAGTGTATTATTATATAGTATTAATAATTAACCCCATTGATGGTCTATAGCAGTTCACCCCTAACAGTGCATGTTTTCCAGATCCTACTTGGTGCACAGGTGTATATATATATATATTTTATTTTTTAAAGTATGATAAATGCCCAGGTATAATTAAAAACTACCTGTTTATTATAGATATGATTATAGATATGAGTAGTTTGGTTTTGCTCGCCAAGATCGGAAATTGGATCTAAAAGCTGGATCTCGCGTGTTTTGGATTGCATTTACAGTAAGTCCCTCGTGATTTCGGGTGCTGTGAGGTGGGAGGTGGTCAAAACTGACTGGAGATGAAAGTTATTGATGTTAATAAAACTATATGGACAAAAACAGGTCCAAGTTACATAATTTTAGCTGTTTTTGTCTATTTATAAAGAAATCCGAAACCAAACCAAAACACTTGAGGGTGGTGTTACCAAAACCAATACACAGGGGACTACATACAACTCGATTATAATTAGCAATAGATTTTTATAGAATAATAATTACATAGGTATATGAGTGTGCATGCCTCTTTTTGTATAAATTATGTAGGATTCAAATTAAGGTGATAATCATATCACATACCTGGTAATCGTCTTATATTAATCTTAGATCATGGTAATGCATTAAACTGAATAGTAAAATGGTATAAGTGACTTCTATAAAGCCTGAATTTCAACGTTCAAAGGTCAAGCTACAGTACTCAGATGTTAAAATGACGATGTAATAATATTAGCAGCTCATACTCTATTCAAGTATATATAGTTTTAATATGGATCTATAAAGATTTCGAGCATCATGTTGTAGAAGTGCAGACTATGCGCAGAAACAGAGCCTATTGTTCAGAGATTTCCTGATAATCCATGTGGTACTCGCACTGATTACACTGCATATATACTTGAGCAGCAAGTGCCTTAAAGGTCTATAATTCCAGTACTTAATTGGCTCCACAGCTAGTACACAAGCAGAGAAGGTCATACTCACAGATGCCACTTCACAGACCACCAAGTGATCTGATATAAATATCCAACACGTTCAGTGTGTTAACATGAACAGCACTTCCTATTATACCATCCAGTGGATAGTTTAAAGATCTGTAATGTTCATATTAAAAACTTGCACAGCAGGTGCTTAAACAGATTAGGACCATAGTAAGCCGCTCACAGACGAATCACCAGGGTTCGGGATCAGTAAGTCAAACGTTGAACAAATCTAGTGTGCTTGGCATAATTAGACACAAGGGTTCTGAGGAAGTATTTCCCTCATTCAAATAGAGAGTACTACTGTATACTTCACACCATCAGGTTTTCTGACATATTTTGTATAGCCGCATATAAATAAAGGCAAGATGTGTCAGGCAAAGTCTTTTGAATATCCACACTTTATATGAAAAAGATATAATAAAAGAGCTAGAGGCGCAGTGTACGTTTTACCTAATGCAGTTCTACATGACTTGTTTTGCTTCTTTGCCTCTGTAGAATGTATCTTTTTTTGCAATTCCCCATATCTTCAAGTTATGGGAAAACGCATTAGATAATGATATTCTGTGCACTAGTTCACAGAGTAGGGTAAGAACGATAGATGTAGGGCTCTCATGATATACTTGGGGACTGATTCCTGAATGGAATTCATTAATTTTTTTTATTTTGGAACAGAAGGCAAGAAAAGGTAAGAAATGTCAGGTTTATAGTATACACATAATATCATTTATTACAGCTAACAGTTATTAATATAGCACCAAAATACTATGCAGTGTCATAGAGGGAATATATGATCATACACATTAGTCCCTGCCCCAGTGGAGCTTACAATCTATATTCCCCATTACAAAGACATACACACACACAAATACAGGAGCCATGAGAACTCTGGTCGTGTAGTGGAATTTATAGCACATGGAAGAAACCCTCCCAAACATGTGGAAAACATATAACAACACACAGATAGGATCATGGTTGGACTCGCACCCATGGCCCAAGTGGTATAAGGCTACATTGCTAACCACTGTGTCACCGTGTTGCTCACATATACTGTATTATGTATGTGATTTGCTATTTTTGTTAATAAAATGTAGAATTACTTTGATTTGTCATTGATTCCCTAAAATACATCTGCAGTGTAAAGTGTGAGAAGCATAGCTGTGTTAGTCTATATACCAGGGTGCTCAGTGTGGGTTAATCAAATGTTTTGCCCATGTGATGTGCGCCCAGTGGTTTTAGACTCGCTGCAACTGTGAGCACAAAATGATGGGCAACTCTGAACTTATTATCAGCATTAAATAGATGTCAACTGGGACTGCCAAAAATTATGGTTGGACAATGACTGTGTCCTAATATTGTGTCTAATCATTTGTGTATTGCACTAGTTCAAGCCCATAAGATCTGGTATCATATTTTCAATTTGGTCACACACGTGCTTCTAAATTGGATGTCAGTCTATTTGCTTGGGGTTTGAATATAGTGGTCAACTGTTTGCATCTTTTAATACTTAAATATATTCTTCAGTGTTAGCAAACACAGGGGTCTATTTACTAAGCAGTGTTAGGAGACAGAGTGAAATGAGATGAGGTGCCAGCCAAGCAGCTCCCAACTGTCATTTTTAAAACACAGCCTGTGAGATGATAGTTGGGAGCTGATTGGCTGGCACCTTATCACTTTCTTATCACTTTTCACTCTGTCTCCTAACACTGCTTAGTAAATAGACCCCACAGTCCTCTATCTGTTTTATTGGGTTATTATTATCTTGCATTTTAGTAGCCAGGGCGAAAGTGTAAAGAGATTGGGTTAAGCCTGAGAGATGCACAGAAACATCATAAGTCTTATACTAACTTTATGATGTGCAAAGGTTATGTTCAAATAACAGAACACCATGCACCGCTAGGTTAGGAGCATCATTATGAACAAATGTGAAAAATCTACAATACGCCCATATAAACCTTGTAGGTAAGGCTACATCTTCGCACTCTGAGCTGTGTTTCCTAATATTCTTTATTTGCATACAAAACTGCAAACAATTGTCTTGTGACATTAAGATCAAGACATTCACATTAGGTCAACACATTAGTCAGCATAATGGAAATCCCACTGCTTTACTCCCTGTTGTTTTATGACCCAATACATTTTAGAACTAAGAGAGCCATGCTTGTAAACAGATTTTGTAAACAGATGACAGAGAATTTTCAAAACGGAGGAATACTAAATATGGGTTTGTACATTGAATTGCCCTGAATGGGCAGATAATTACGGCTTATCTATATAAGAAGCGGGAAAGCGTGTCTGTCTGTCTGTCCGTCTGTTTGGCCTTTATGTAGGATTAGAGTTTTGGACCTAGCTCTACCAAATGTGGCATGGTGGTGTAGTTTTTGCCTTGGTTTTGAACTTTGTCAGTGCCACACACTGTCACACAATCCTTAAAAATGGGGACACTCTTAAATTACACAGGTTCCAGAGATGGCTCCAGTGGAAATTGGCAGTCTGCCAAAACCCTGTGAGACAGCTACAAAAGTATCCTTTTAACCTAGTCTGAGCAAACTTGATGACTCATGCAAGTTCATTTTAAATCCAGAGCCTCTGTGTTTGCATGCAAGGGCGTACGTAGCCCATTCATGTTATGCCATACAGACCCAATTCTGGTTATACCACACAGAACCCATTCAGTTTATGCCACACAGTAGTACCCCTTAAATACATTATGTCACACAGTAGTAGTGCCCCTTATACATCATGCCACACAGTAATGCCCCTTACACTACACAGTAATGCCCCTTACATATTCTACCACACAGTAATGCCCTTTATAGATAATGCCACATAGCAGTGCCCCATATAACACATTTATTTATTACCAGTTATTAATATAGTGCACACATTTTCTGAAGCACTTTACAGAGAATATATGACCATTCACATCAGTCCCTACCCCAGTGGAGTTTACAATCTATATTCCCTATCACATGCACACACACACATACACTAGGGTTAATTTTTGTTGGAAGCCAAATAACCTATCAGTATATTTTTTGAGTGTGGGAGGAAACCAGAGCACCCGGAGGAAACCCACACAAGCACATGAATATGCAAATTCCGCACAGTTAGGGCCATATTGGTAACACATTATTCCACACAATAGTAGTGCCCCTTACACATTATGCCCCCCTAGCAACTCACCCGTGTCCCTCCAGCAGCCTCTCGCCTCCTCCTGTGTGCCATCAGCAGCCTGCAGGGATTTTGAGCCGGGCTGCCAGCTAATTACAGCTGGCGCACTGGCAGGCAGCAGCAGACATGGGCAGACAGCACCGGCACAACTTGAATCTTGTGCTGGTCTCGAGCCAATCGGAGCTCATGAACAGACAGCCAATCAGGAGCCGCCACTGCTGATTGGCTGCTGGTCCACGTGCTCTGATTGACCCACAACCGGCAATGCTGTCTCTCCATGTCTGCCTCCCAGTGCGCCAGCTGAAGCACTGGATTACAGATGGTGGGCCGGGGCCCCCCTCAACAGCCCTGACTAGACAGGCCCACCTTGTGTGCATGACTGGGTGCAGGAGGTGTGGCAGGCCACATAGACAGCTTTGGCACCATAGCAGCCGCAACCCTTGCACCCACAGTAGTTACTCCACTCTTTGCATGCATGTTAGCAAACAGTGGGGTCCTTTTCAGGATCAATGGAATGGGGTTATAAGTGAGGGCAATGTACACAAATAAAGGCTGCAGGTGTACGTCAGGGTCCAGTCTTCAACCCGGCCAATGCTGGGTATCCCAGCTAGTGATAAATATTACAAAAACTCTATATCAGGAAATTATTTTTGCACAACACCAGGTCTAACTACAAGTAAGGAAACAATACATTCAATTTATTTTTTAAATCTTTCTAGGAAATAGCCACCTTTGCAGACCAAAAAAGTTAATAGACCCAAAGCTCCAATTATTATACTGAAACTTCTGTTTGAAGGCAAGTCACATGAAGTCCTCTGACCAAGGTGTGGCCTCAGTGCCATGTTACCTGCACAAAATAGATGGATTTGAATCAATGGCACAAATTGCTTTCTTGATACGTATTTTATACCCATTAATGTTTATTTTTACAGAGCAGTTTCTGTTGAGTTTCTGGTAAGAAATAAGCTTTTCATTATTCATCTCATTAGCAAATGTTGGGAAGAACATTTGCTATAGGGAGCAATATAGCCAAAGTGACCACAGGAAGTTCAAAGGAGATGGACCCCCTTGAGAGCCATTGAATGTTCAGTCTGGTCACCTGCCCCGAACTTCTGCAGCCAGCCATCTCATGTTGGAAAGCATAGAAAATACTAAGGTATGAGCCTTTTATTTATACCCTAACACCAAGTATGATGGTTACCTTTATATCTGTCAGCAGTATAAGCTATACCTATGCACACCAGTGGCAGAACAGCTTGTTCTCCTCTTCGGAGCATGGAACCAGGCTGTCCTAGCCCAGAGCTGCATTCCCAGCTGATTACCCTTATAGTGGAGCAGCAGATGGCAGCTACACAGGTATGAAGCTGCGGAGTGCTGCACCTCCAGGTCAGAGACTGGCGCATAGTGATGGGTCCTCACATTGAATATAAAGACACCGAATGTATAATATTTTGTAATTCATTTATTGGATTAGGAGCCCCCTAAACCCTGGAGCATTAAGTGACTGCCTAATGAAAGTCCAGTGACAGCACTACTAGACCAGGTTAGTTCACACAGTGGTGGAAATCCAAAGGTTGGGAACAGGGAGATGGGGGAAGAGGATTTGAAGGAACTTAGTATTGTGGGAGAACAGGAAGGAGGTTTAGATGATTGGGAAGTACAAGGAGATGGTCGTAATGTTCAGAGGAGTTGGTGGTGGGAACAAGGACAGGGAATTAGTGTGATGGTAACAAAAAAGGGTGAGATTGTTCCCTTTCTATGGCCATTATATGATGTTTGTGTTCTCTATGCAGCTGCCTCACATGCTAGAATGACCTGCTTTTTACAGCCTTGCCATTTAATAGGCTCAGTCATCTAAACTCAGGACCATGAATGACAATGCTGTTACGAGTGCTGAGAAGTCTACTGGGAGACTAAGCAGAGCTCATGATGATAAATGTAAATTGGAAATACTGTACCACTTATATGCTATCCTTGCTCCGTCTTCAAAATATTAGCTATGCAACTGCCAAAATAGATTTATCCAAGTCCAGCATCTCTGGAAGTGAATTCTGTATGTGTGACATTGCCATCAGTCACTTGTACCCTTGGTACCCGCCCTCCCTGGGGGTATAAAGGATGTCTGGACCTAGTGCCCACTGACTCTGTGACTCTCTGTGTACCAACCTATCTATCATGTTTCTTGACTTCACTTTCTAGCTATGCCCATTTATGTACCACTTGCCCTCATGTGCACTAGACAGTGCACTTCTTATTCTGCATGCGAGCAAGTTTACCAGGCTCTTGGACAATATTTTCCATGCTGCTGATAAATCCCTTATTGTCACCTTACACACAAGTGTGCCAGACTCCTGGACAGTGCTTATACCACAATATTAGCTTCTTCTTTTCATACAGTTTAATGTGGTATAACTTGTGCAGTGAGTTAGTAATTATACCTAGCAAATAATACATGTGTGTCTCCTTCCTGCTAATACCTGATTTCACAGCTTTAGCAATTGGGGCCCTCTTAGAACTGGCCCTGACCATCTTGGTGCCCTAAGAAGATTTTAGCTGGTGTCACTTAGGAAAACTTGGGGTTGGGTTTTTGTGCCTGCAGAATGACCCCCCCCCCTCCCTAGAGCAATGGTGCCCTAGGGAAGAGGTTCCTAAACTCGGTCTTCAAGACACCTTAACACTCCAGGTTTTCCGGATATCCATGCTAAACCACAAATGACTTAATTAGCGCTTCAGTCAATTTGATTTAACCACATGTGCTCAACCATGGATATCTCTAAATCCTGAAATGTTAGGGTGACTTGAGGACTGCATCTAAGAACCTCTGCCTAGGCAATTGCATATATGGCCTATGCCCCGGGCCAGCTCTGAGTTTTTCTTGAACACACTAAGGAAGCAATCTACCATTTTAATGTGACCGTGGCACTTATTTCATTGGTTAATCAATAGCTTGTTACTCTCACCTTCTTCCATCCAACGACATTGGAGGGCTTTCTGGATCATGGGGGACACCCCTTCCCTAAATATGTGCGCCTGACATTACACAGTTAGTAAAGACATGCCTGTTATAATTAGGGGTGAGCGGGTTCGGATTTCTGAAATCCGAACCCCCCCGAGCCCCCCCGATCCGAGTCCGATCCGAGTCAGGCTCGACTTTTCCCGCCTGACTCGGATCTGAAATCGAGGCAAAACGTCATCATCCCGCCTTCCGAGTCTCGCGGGTTTTGGATCCTATATAAGGTACCCGCGTCTGCGCCATTTTCTCACTCGGCTGTGGACAGTGAAGAGGGAGGGTGGGAGTTAGGGCTGTGTAGTGTAGTGTAGTGTAGTGCTGCTGTTGTCCACTACTTCAAAGTCCATAGGGGCTGGCTGTGTTGTGCTGTGCTGCTGTTGTTAATAGGGGCTGTGTCCACTACTTCAAAGTCCATAGGGGCTGGCTGGACTGTGTTGTGCAGTCAGTTCTCCATAGGAGTTGTGTCCACTCCAAAGTCCTGTGCAGTGTCCCAGTCCTAAAGGGGTGCTATAGTGTTGTCCAGGGGGTGCTCTGTCCATCAGGGGTGCTCCCCCCAAGTGCTAAAAAAATAATATATTTTCTGTGTTTGTGAATTGTGTGCGCAGTAGCCGCACGTGCATCAACAAAGTAGTGCCAAGCGTGCGCCTGTGTCATAAGTAAAGGGCCGGCTGGCTTGACCGTTAAGGGTGCTGTAACCCCCGAAAGTACACTCCAGTCCAAACTAAAAAAAAAATTATTTTCTGTGTTTGTGAATTGTGTGCGCAGTAGCCGCACGTGCATCAACAAAGTAGTGCCAAGCGTGCGCCTGTGTCATAAGTAAAGGGCCGGCTGGCTTGACCGTTAAAGGGTGCTGTAACCCCCAAAAGTACACTCCAGTCCAAACCAAAAAAAAAATTATTTTCTGTGTTTGTGAATTGTGTGCGCAGTAGCCGCACATGCATCAACAAAGTAGTGCCAAGCGTGCGCCTGTGTCATAAGTAAAGGGCCGGCTTGCTTGACCGTTAAAGGGTGCTGTAACCCCCGAAAGTACACTCCAGTCCAAACCAAAAAAATATATATTTTCTGTGTTTGTGACTTGTGTGCACTGTGGCTGCACGTGCATCAACAAAGGAGCATCGCAAAGCATGCGCCTGTGTCCCATAAGTAAAGAGCCGGCTGGCTCATTTCTTAAAGGGTGGTGTAACCCACAAAGTGCACTACTCTCCAGCAAAAATAAAAAAATATTTTCTGTGTTTGTGTGCGCTTTAGCCGCACGTATATATCAATATAACATAAATGGAGGACCAAACTTTCTCTGATAAAAATAAAATAGGGAAAGATCAAGAACCACTTCCTCCTAGTGCTGTTGCTGCTGCTGGGAGTTGTTCATCATCCCAGAGAGGAAGTAGGAACATCACTACTTTTGCTAAACAATTGACCCTCCAACAGTCCCTAGCGATGAGGATGAAGTACGAAAGCAGTCATCCTGAAGCAAAACGAATAACTGAGGCCTTGACTGCTATGTTGGTGTTAGACGTGCGTCCGGTATCCGCCATTAGTGCAGTGGGATTTAGACAATTGATGGAGGTAGTGTCTCCCCGGTTCCAAATCCCGTCTAGATTCCACCTGCATCCTCAAAGCAGCAGCGACAAGCGTGCGTCTGTCTGTTAAAGGGTGGTGACACCCTCAAAGTGTGCTACACAAACAATAAAAATATTGTTCTTTTTTTTTCTGTCTTTGTGAAATGTGTGGGCTGTAGCCGCACCTGCATCCTTAAAGCAGCAGCGACAAATGTGCGTCTGTCTGTTAAAGGGTGGTGACACCCTCAAAGTGTGCTACACAAACAATAAAAATATTGTTCTTTTTTTTCTGACTTTGTGAATTGTGTGGGCTGTAGCCGCACTTGCATCCTCAAAGCAGCAGCGACAAGCATGCGTCTGTCTGTTAAAGGGTGGTGTAACTCTCAAAGTGCTCCAAAAAATAAAAAACTATTTTTTTATGTGTTTGTGACTTGTGTGCGATGTAGCCGCACGTGCATCAACATAGTAGCAGCGCCAAGCGTGCGCCTGTGTCATAAGTCAAGGGCTGGTTTGGACATCTGGTCCGGACTGAAGGACGTGCCAACAATTTCTGACAAGTCTACTGTCACTGCATATGATACTGTCCTCAAAGCAGCAGTGACAAGCGTGCGTCTGTCTGTTAAAGGGTGGTGACACCCTCAAAGTGTGCTACACAAACAATAAAAATATTCTTCTTTTTTTTCTGTCTTTGTGAATTGTGTGGGTTGTAGCCGCACTTGCATCCTCAAAGCAGCAGCGACAAGCGTGCGTCTGTCTGTTAAAGGGTGGTGTAACTCTCAAAGTGCTCCAAAAAATAAAAAACTATTTTGTTAATGTGTTTGTGACTTGTGTGCGATGTAGCCGCACTTGCATCTTCAAAGCCGCAGCGACAAGCGTGCGTCTGTCTGTTAAAGGGTGGTGACACCCTCAAAGTGCGCTCCACAAACAATAAAAATATTCTTCTTTTTTTTTCTGTCTTTGTGAATTGTGTGGGCTGTAGCCGCACTTGCATCCTCAAAGCAGCAGCGACAAGCGTGCGTCTGTCTGTTAAAGGATTACATCGGTGACAGCATCCAAGTAGGCGTGTCAGACAGTCCGTACCTGTATTGGCAGGAAAAAGAAGCAATTTGGAGGTCCCTGTACAAACTGGCTCTATTTTACCTAAGTTGCCCCCCCTCCAGTGTGTACTCCGAAAGAGTGTTTAGTGCAGCCGGGAACCTTGTCAGCGAAAGGCGTAGGAGGTTGCTTCCACAAAATATGGAGAAGATGATGTTCATAAAATGAATTATCAACTCTTCCAGGGAGACCAGCCTCCAGAACGTACAGAGGGACTTGTGGTTCCAGCGGGGACGAATTAATACTCTGTGAGGATGAGGATGTACACACTGAAGAGGGTGAGGAATCGGTGGATGAGGAGGATGAGGATGACATCTTGCCTCCGTAGAGCCAGTTTGTGCAGGGACAGATTAATTGCCAGACCCTGGCGCTGAAATGATTGGTTTGTTAAAGTGTGCATGTCCTGTTTATACAACATAAGGGTGGGTGGGAGGGCCCAAGGACAATTCCATCTTGCACCTCTTTTTTTTCTTTTCATTATGTACAGTTTGGGGCCTAGTTTTTCAAACTGCCATCCTGTCTGCCACTGCAGTTTCACGCCTAGATGGGTCACGTGTTTGTGCCGCCCACTCGTGTCGCTTAGCATAGTCATCCAGCTACCTCGGTGCAACCTTTTGGACATAAAAACACTATTGTGAGGTGTGAGGTGTTCAGAATAGACTGGAAATGAGTGGAAATTAAGGTTATTGAGGTTAATAATAGCATAGGAGCAGAAAAACCTACAAATTCTGTGATTTTAGCTGTTTTTATGCTTTTTTTCAAAAAAATACAGATCCAAAACACAAAACCCAGAACCCAAAACACGGAAGGGTGGTTTTGGCAAAACCAATCCAGATCCAAAACACGAAGAAAGATCCAGATCCAAAACCAAAACACAAAACACTAAAAGTGGCCGGTGCACACCCCTAGTTATAATACACAACTCTGCCTAGACATGATATACATATCTTTTCATCAAGGGCACGCAGGCCACCCTTTGCCAGATTTTTGCTCAGCAATAATATTGAATAATGAAGGAGATGATTGGCAGAAGCCTGTGTCGCTGCTTGGATGACCATGTGCTTTGTTACTGGCAAGAAGTTTTTTATTTTTCCTATTTAAAATATAGGAACTGTTTCTCAGGCAGGAAAATTCTTTTTGCATAAAGTCTATACCCCTCTAAGTACAATTCTCTATTTCTTATCTGCTAAATGAAGCTTTCTTTAACAACAGCAAAAAGGTAATATACATAAAAACCACATAATAGACAAGCCAAAGTCATAAGACAAATCAAACCTGAAAACGCATTCTTTCTTCTCTTTCTTGCTCTCTCAATATCAGTCAATTATTATACTAAAGTATCTGTGTCATTAGTCCAACGGGGCCTCGCAATTCCATTAAGCAATACCTGCTTTTGTAATGAGCTTTTTCTAGTAAGGCATTACATATTAATATTATACTGTGTAAGCATCAGTGTGCAATTCAATAGAGGCAAACCGCTCCATTCCAGAGTCTCCGACATTCTGATTGTTTCTAACATTCTCCATATATTTCAGAGAGAGAATGTATGTATAATAGAATGGAGAACAGGGTGTGGAATAAAATAAAAAAATGAATAAGTCCTAAAGCTCCCAGGCATCAGAGATATCTAATCAGTTGTCATAAAATAATAAAAAATAAGAGCTCACATACCTAGCAAATGCAGGTACTGTATGCAAGTTGTGCAAATAAGGTGCAGTTGTAGGATTGCAGAGTGGACGATTCTAAGGGTAAAAGTTATTTTATAATCTGTGCATTATTTTTGATCTTTTGGGATGTGGGGGCAAATGTAGAATTTCATTAGTTAGGTGACAGCCCAGAGAACCAATGCTTCGTCACAGGGAAAGAGTAGTCTGTGGGGGCAGAAAGTGGGATCCGGTCATATGGTTGACAGTTACCATGTTGACACAACAATGTTGACATTGGAATGTTAACATGGATCGACATGTCGACAGGCACCATGTCAGTATCCCCAGAATGTCAATATATGAAATGTCTCTATATGAAATGTCGACATTCTCATCTCAGAATGGCACCAATTAGGGTTAGGCCCCACTAGGTGGGCTAGGGTGCGGGGAAGGGGGGGTGGAGTTGGTAGGGTTAGTCTGTGTGGAAGCTTAGGGTTAGGCACTAGGAAGAGGGTTTGGGATCAGGGATAGGGTTAAAATACTCTCCGGAACCCACTCTATCAGACGTCTACACTAGGAAGCTGACTCAGAGCCGCTCGCTGCTGGGATTGTGGGCGTTTTTTTTTTTCTGTTCTCTGGCTGCTCGCAAAGCTGTGGGAGACCACCCACAGCTTGTGCGAGCGGCCAGGAGACCATCGCGATAATCTCAATCATCGACCTTGCAACGAGACCCTACGGCAGGGTCTAGGCTTCCGCAAGGCCGAGTGGACTTACTGCTCTAATAGAACAGGAAGTCCACTACTGACATCAGTAAGACCTCCCTACGAACGCCGGGTGTTCCTAAGGCAACACCTACATTTGTCCAGCCACCCTCCCTACCCGCCCACAAAACGGGGCGAGCAGTCACTCACCATCGACAGCCGCCCCGTCTTGTCGCAAGCCCTGTAGCGCCTGAACTTCAGTCGCTCGGCGGGGGTCGCGCCCTCCGAACGCAGCGCTTGTGCACTGCCTAAACATCTTGGCCACTTGCGGGCGGCTCTGAATCAGGCCCTAGATGTGCTGGTCATACGGACACTGGGACCCAGAAGCCACATCTGTTGGCGCTGCTGCTGTCAGGAACAGATACATCAGGTCGACGTTTTATCATGTTGACATATCATTCGTGAACACATGATGAAAGTTGACATGCTGCTTCATCATGAGAACTGTCAACGTAACATACCACACCCGCTAGGAGAAAAAAAAAATAAAAATGCCCTAATCATTTACCCTCTTCATTACTGCAATCTCCTACTCTTGCACCTACCCTGTTTTGTCCTGCCCCTCTCCAGTCCAGTACTCTGCTGACTGCCTCACTTTGCCGCTGCACCACCACCACTACCTTCCTCAAATTCAAACTCCTCTCACTCGCCTACAAATCCCTCAATCAACCCCTTCCTATATCTCCAATCTCATCTCAGATTTTCTTATTCAGCTCTGCCAGCGACCACCTCCTCTCGCCCTCCCTGATCGCTTCCTCCTACTCTGGCCTTCAGAACTCTTCTCCTGAGATGCCCTCCCATGCTCAATCAAACCTTTTCTAAGCCTTCCATCCTTTATACGGGTCCTAAAAGCTCACCTTTTCCCTGTAGCCTACCACCCTTCATCCACATTGTGTCTACCCATTTCCCTTTAGAATGTAAGCTCTTGTGAGCAGGGCCCTCTATCCTTCTTTTTTCACTACATCATTATGTAATTTATGGGTTATTATCTACTTATGTTTAGTTCTTTACATGTCTGTATCTATTTAAATTGATAATGTTCACCTTGTAACCATTTGATTCCACATGTCGTATGCCTATGTGTGGCCATTCTGCAGCACCATACATAATGGTTCACCCATGTAATTCAGCCACTGGACCAATATACGTTTAGAAATGCATAATGATACCCGAATTGGGCCACTTTTAGGTCCAACATAAGCAAGTATAAATTGCAACATTTGAATATTGATGATTTTTGGCCTGGAGTACTTTAAAGCAAGCAAGCATTTAATGCCATATGGGGACTGATAATATATTAGGTTGTGCGGTCAGCGCTCCTAAAGAAGGTTAGTGTGGCACCACTAGCTGCTACCTCAGGGATTGCCCTAATTCAGAGTGAACAGATTAAAGAGGAAGGAAGCGCTCTGTGGTGAGTGGGAGAGGTAGGAAATTCAGAAGATATCTTAATAATTTTGTCTGGTTATAATGTTAGTTTCATGTAACTTGTAGCTACTTAATATGGTACAGTCAATAGAAACATATATGTGGGATATCCAGCAGGCAATAACTTGAGGCTGGGACTTGTCGGTGTAATGTAATGAGTTTATATAGCAGTCTATATCGGAATCTGGTAGGCAAAAACTGTAGGCAGTAGATTCAGTATAAGTGTGTGAACAATGGTGAGGTGGAGATGTCGATGGTTGAATCCAATATGATGGTGACTCAGTAGGCAAAAACTTGCGGCTGGCTGTTGAGATTGCATCAATCATCAGTCCTCACAGTGGTGATGATTAACCTTTTCCTCCCAGCTCACATTACTTCGGAGATATGAGCGCAGAATCATGGTCACTATAGAGCAGTGTGACTTAGGTAAGAAAACTTACTTACCAATGTAGTGTTTCTGCTGGTCCGACACTTCTATGCGAGTTCTCCGATGGATGTGTGAATGTGAGTGGGAAGGGAATTTGGGAGTAAACCTGAATGGATGTTGAGGCTGAGGCTCCAGAGTTTGATAAACTTGTTTAATAGGCAAAATAATAGCCCACTACTACAGCAATGTGATTACAGCAATAATTAAAATCAAAGTAATAGTCTATAGGTGCTCCCAACACTTTCATTCCTCAGGGGGACTTTTTCAAGGGCAAATGTCTGTCTCCCTACTCACCCTGCTTTATAGTAAAGTACTTCATTACTTAGAACTCCGGAGTGCCATGATGAGGCTGCACTTCCGGGTTCTGCTGACGGCACATGTTCAGTACATACTAATGTGTTGTCAGTCTCTAGTGCAGTGGGCTGGGGACTTCCGCAGCGGATTGAGATGAACGCTGTCTCTGTGTGACCTCAATGTATCACAGGCTCTGTATCCTGAGATTTGGACTCTGTTCGTGGCGGCGGCCATCTTTGGCGTGATTTTAACTCTAGTATCCACGATAGTCGTCCCACAGTCTGAGTCTAAGTGAGCGGCCATCTTATCTTGGTCTATCCTAACATTAACAGTACTAACATTAACAGTACTCTGTGTAGCGTGACGTCGTACTATAGCTAATGTCAGACGGGACCCATGGTGGGTAAACATAAAAGGAGTAGTACTATGTCATCATGTATATTCATGATGTAAGATCTGTTATCTACTATGGGATCACTAACGCTTATGGATCGGGTTACCTTATGAATAGTGTTACTATATGAAAGGATGTAGGCTAATTTTGAGTTAATTTACAGTCCATGGCTATGTTAAAAATAATAAAGAGATTATGAGCTTTTCTCTGCTGTTTGGATGGGAGAAGAATGTGTATCAAAAGACATTACTTATTATTATGATCCTGTGGGATAGATGCAATGGAAGATAGTGATCTTTGTCGGATAGATCCTTAATGGGAATCATTGATGATATGATAAATGTTATATAAAGATATTTAACATGACACTTGATTAATTCGGACTTCTATAGCAATGTACTCCTTGCATTTTGGGATGAATGTGCCACAAGTATCACAAGGCAATGCAGTTAATAACCATTCGAGGTGAGATGTTGGTATAGGGCTCTCTAATCGCCTGACAGGAATTTCTTTGGGTGTTTAAATTCCTGGTGGTAAAATAACTAAAAACTAAATAGGGGCTTGACAATCCAAAGTGGTTAATGTTCGGACCTTAGGGACACCATATTGGACTCGTTTTAATATGATTTGGGTCTATTAAGGATCAATGTTCAAGCCATTAGGGCGTAATGACTGCAGTTCATAGATCCACCTGCTTCTGTGCGATCTATTCTCTCAATTTTATCTAAACCTCTCAATTTGTAATGGGGCTTGTCTATTGCAATGAATTTAAGACCCTCAGGATTACATTTGTGTCTGGTTTTAAAGTGCTCCGAGACACTATGATTCTCAAAACCCTTCATGATGTTACGTAAGTGTTCTCTAATGCGGACTTTAAGGGTTCTTGTTGTCCTCCCTACGTACTGTAAGCCACAAGTACACTCTAGGAGATAGATGATGTTATCACTATTGCATGTCAGGGTCTCCCTGATTTTATATTCCCTGTTTGTTTGGTTGGATTTGAAGACACATGTGGGTCTAGTGCTTTTGGGACCTAACATTTTACAGTTGTGGCATCTTCCACAATGGAAGAAGCCACCCTTGACGGCTGATCCTTCTAGGGTGGTTTGTGTTGTACCTTTATCTGTTTTGTGGTGATTGCAAAACAGTTTTTGCTTTATGTCAGGGGCTTTGCGGAAGATTATATCTGGTTTGTCAGGTAACACTGTGTTGAGGATGTCATCTATCTGAAGGATGTGCCAATGTCTCCTAACGATGTCCCTCATCTTCTGTGCTGCTCCCGTGTATTCTGTTATGAAGTATACTTTATCAGTCCCCTTGGATGATTGTTTTTTAGAATCTGTGAAAAGTGTGTCTCTAGGTATTGATTCTAATGCTTGGAAAGTTCCTTCAACTGCCCCCATATTATAATCTTTTTCTTTGAATTTGCACTTGAGATCAGAGCCTTGAGCCCTATAGTCTTCTATATTTGTACAATTTCATCTAAGTCTTGTGAATTGCACTTTCGGGATGCCTTTAATCCAACTAGGATGATGATTGCTTTGTGCTAGGATATAACTGTTAACATTCACTTGCTTGTAATGTGTTTTAGTCTGGAGTATAGAGTCTGTGACAAAAATATCCAAATCTAGAAATTCAGTCTTTTCTCTGCTATAAGTGGAAGTGAACCTAAGAGTTCTATCATTCTCGGTAATGTAGGTCAAGAATTTATTTAGAGATGCCTCATCACCTCGCCATATACAAAGGATGTCATCTATATGTCTCCTCCAAAGGACCAAGTTTGCCCCAAGCTCCGCATTGGACCAGGTGTTAAGGTCCTCCCAATGGCTTATGAAGAGATTTGCATAGCTTGGGGCGAACTTGGGGCCTGATTCAGACCCACTCGCGAGCGGCTGTCCGCTCACAAGTGGGTCGATGTTCTGGACTGAGCATGCGCACGACGGAGGGAGCTCCGTCGTGCGCATGTGCCAGACGCGACGAGCGAAGGAAAGTCCTTCGCTCGTTGTGTCCGATCAAAGGGGGCGTGCTGTCAATGTTGATTGACAGCACGCCCCCTTTGGTAGGCGTGCCGGGGGCATGCCTCCCTGACGGGGGCGTTCCCACGGGAACGCCTCCCGTCAAAAGCCGGCCCACTGACATCACTAGTGATGTCAGTGGGAGTGATTTTGGCTCTGATAGAGCCAAAATCACTCCGGAGCTTGCGGATGAAAACCTCAACCGCAGGCTCCGGCTCACAGTTTCGATGGTCGTGATGGTCATGACCATCGTGGCCATCAAAATGCACGCTCGTATAGCCTGTGGGTGGTGACCCACAGCTATACGAGCGTCCAGGAGGACGCTCCATTTTCATGGAGACCGGCCCTCATTCAGAGCGTGCGCTCTGCTCAGAGCGTACGGCTCTGAATGAGGGCCTTGGTCCCCATTGCTGTGCCCCTCCGCTGTAGATAGAATTCGTCACCAAATCACATATAATTGTGAGTTAATATGAAGTTGTTGATTCCATTGATGATGAAATCAATCTGTTCTTGCTCAAGTTCTCCATCCAGTTCTAGGAATTATCTTATGCTATTAATACCTTGTTGGTGGTCTATAATGGTGTAGAGTGAAGTGACATCACTCATGACAAGCCAGAGATTGTCACTCCACTCTACATCCTGTAGGACCTTTAAAACTTGGGTAGTGTCTTTTAAGTAAGCTGTCTCTTAACATGACCTTGTAGAAAATAATCTACATATTATGAGAGTGGTGAAGTGATGGAATCGATTCCGGATGTGATTGGTCTACCAGGTGGACTGGTTGTGTTTTTGTGGATCTCTGGTAAGTGATAGAAGATGGGAATAACCGGGTGAGATGTATTGAGGAAATTGTATTCTTGTTTATTCAAAATGCCTGTTGATTTACCTAAGTCTAAAAGAGACAATAGTTCTTTGTGGAATTTATTTGTCGGGTCTACCCTTAATCTTTGGTATGTGTCTTTGTCATTTAAGAGTCTATGGGCCTCCTTATCATAGTCTTTTCTATTCATAATGACGATTCCACCGCCTTTGTCGGCCAGATTTATCACTATATCTTTGTCCTTCTCTAGTTGTCTCAGTGCCTCTCTTTCTTCCCTTGTAAGGTTCGATTTTCTACATTCTGTTGTGGGGTTCAATTTATTGATGTCATTGAGGACTGTCTTCTCAAATGTTCGTACATGATGACCTTTCATGTGACTGGAGTTAAATGTTGATTTAGGACGTAATGTAGTATGTTTATATGTGTTTAGTTCTGCATTTTTTTGTATACCTACATTTTTATCTATGAAATACTTTTTTAAACTCAGTTTGCAGGTGAAACTTTTAACATCTAGATATGTGTTAAATCTGTCTAATTTATTTGTGGGGGCAAATTTAAGTCCCTTATTTAATAACGTAACCTGTGTTTCTGTTAAAGTGATGTTACTTAAAGATACCAATCGGTTTTATTGATTCGGACTGTGTCTGACTTGATTTGATTCTTGTTCTATTCTGCTTTTTTTTCCCCCTCCCCGGCATCCTCTCCTAGTGTGTCTATTTTCTTTTTCATGGATATCCCTGTATTTTGTTGTTGTTTCGTCATGCTGTTTCCTAATTCTAGAAAACAGTCTCCCCATTTTTTGTCCATGTCGGGATATCCTGTTGTTTGAGGTTGTCCCCTATGATTCCTTGTGTATCTAGATTGTTGCCTCTAGTAGTATTTAATACTAGTTCTTGCCACCCTCTTTCAAAAGACTGTTGTGCTAGATCTGATAGGTGATTATTGTCTTCTTCTGGTTCCTCTAAAGAGTAAATGGAAAAACTGTCCTCTGATGAATGGCTATCGTTGACTGTTAGCTGACTATGGATAGTTAAATCCAATAAATTGATAATGTCATTGTCTGGTTGTCTGTCTGGCTCTGTGTGTAGTCTTTTCATGTACTGCTGATAAGTGAGGTTGAGCTTTTGTAGATTGGAGTCCTAATTAGGTTGATACCTTGGTTGTTGTTTATCTTACACCTTTTGGTGTGGCCTTTTGATGGCCATAGTAGATAACAGATCTTACATCATGAATATACATGATGACATACTAGTACTCCTTTTATGTTTACCCACCACTGGTCCCATCTGAAATTAGCTATAGTACGATGTCACGCTACACAGAGTACTGTTAATATTTGTATTGTTAATGTTAGGATAGACCAAGACAAGATGGCCACCCACTTAGACTTAAGACTGTGGGATGACTATCGTGGATACTAGAGTTAAAGTCACACCAAAGATGGCCGCCACCAGGAATGGAGACCAAATCTCAGGATACAGAGCCTGTGATACATTGAGGTCACACAGAGACAGCGTTCATCTCAATCTGGCTGCGGATGTCCCCAGCCCACTGCACTAGAGACTGACAACACATTAGAATGTACTGAGCAAGCGCCGTCAGCAGAACCCAGAAGTGCGGCCTCATCACGGCACACGGGAGTTCTAAGTAATGAAGTACTTTACTATAAAGCAGGGTGAGTAGGGAGACACAGACATTTGACCTTAAAAAAGTCCCCCTGAAGGATGAAACATGTTGGGAGCACCCATAGACTATTACTTTGATTTTAATTATTGCTGTAATCACATTGCTGTAGTAGTGGGCTATTATTTTGCCTATTAAACAAGTTTATCAAACTCTGGAACCTCAACCTCAACATCCATTCAGGTTTACTCCCAAATTCCCTTCCCACTCACATGCACACATCCATCGGAGAACTCGCATAGAAGTGTCGGACCAGCAGAAACACTACATTGGTAAGTAAGTTTTCTTACCTAAGTCACACTGTTCTATAGTGTCCCTGTCACTCTGATTCTGCGCTCATATCTCCGAAGTAATGTGAGCTGGGAGGAAAAGGTTAATCACCACCACTGTGAGGACTGATGATTGATGCAATCTGAACACCCAACCGCAAGTTTTTGCCTACTGAGTCACCATCATATTGGATTCAACCATCGACATGTCCACCCCATCATTGTTCACACACTTATACTGAATCTACTGCCTACAGTTTTTGCCTACCAGATTCCGATATAGACTGCTATATAAACTCTCCTGAGACTTCATTACATTACACCGACAAGTCCCAGCCCCAAGTTATTGCCTACCGGATATCCCACATATATATTTAATGCCATATACTGTAGGTTTGCATCTGATCTGTGACGAGATTTAAAGACACTTAAGTTAATAGTAAGTTGTAAAACATTGTAAGACAAGATGAATATTCACTGTAGACTTATTTCAGTAAGTAATATAAAAAATATATGTATGTGTTAATAGAATGTGTCATTTGACTGTTTTCATTTGAGAAATTAGTAAAACGGAATTACCCTGTAAAAAAAACAAAAGTGCAGCGAGGGGCCACATGTACTATATTATTGAGAACCCCATGACAGTGATAAGTCTGATCACCACTTATCTAGTGATACATATACCCCATATTATAATTGTTATGATGTGCTTTCAGGACAACCAGTGTTTGCAAATAAAAATCAGGTGTACATTTGTTCCAATAAGGTGAATTATCCAGGACTCCCCCCGTCTAAAGCGGAAGACCCTGCAATTAGAACCTAGCTCTCTCAGTAAGTCTTTGTGTTACCATTTCACAGGCAGACCTCTTAACCTTTGAGCCACCTCAATCTCCTGATGAATTACCCGTTTAATAACCTCCAACATAAATAATAAACAACTACTTAGACATTGATTTTAAAACTCCAAGCCATACAAATGAAATATACATTGTTTATGAAATCCAATTATTAGTGTAATGCTGGCCAACTCACTTAACGTTAACTTTCCTCTTCTCTAACCAAGAACAGGTCAATGAAAGTTGACATTATCCGATATAACTTTGCTGGCTAGAACCTTGGCAGTGGGTGTAATTCATTTGCATGAGAATAGATTACTGATCAGTTATTATCAAAAGAGCAGGCCCTACTGGGGCTACTGGAGGATGGGATCGGACTCAGCCATCCAAGGAAAACTGTGTAATGTATTTTATCTTTGACATTTTTCTGCATATACGGTGAAATGAAAACACAAAGAGAAATGGCTAAATATATATATTTTTTCCTATCTCCAGAATTTTTCATCCTCCTGTGGATGACCACGTAAGTGTTGGAGGTTAATGAGAAATATATATCTTCCATATGTGTCACCCGAGTATTTCTTTCTGAAAGTTTCAGCAGTCTGTTGACATCCCTATTGCACCTATTTATCTTTCAGAGTATTTTGAGATAGGGTAATAAACATAATTTCTCATTATGAGCTGATTCTGAATGATTACAGAGTTGCGGGTGTCCTGTAACATACCAGGTTTTGTTTCTTTGGGGGTTTTTCTTCCTCGTCAGTGTCTCAGGGGTTGAGGAATCTATTTTGCATAATTTGTATGAAGGAGTCAAATTAACATGACATCTCCCTCCTGACACTGAACTATAGGGCGCAAATGGAATTAAAATGATGTCCTTTTGTACTGCACATTTCAATTTAATATTAATGTGCTGTAGGGATTCTTTAATGATAAATGACTAACTGAAAGATATGATCTCCAGACCTATGTCTTTAGCACAGTGATATAAATTAATCATTTTCAAAATAAAAGTGACTTAGGCCGACAAGTTGAGTTATTGAGCTATAGTGACGGGTGTCGCACAGTCCGGGCAGCTTCCTGAGTATAAAGTAGGATGTTGCTGAAAGACTTTTTTTAAAGGTATTTTTAAAAAACAAATACCATTGTGTATTGCTTCAGTTTATTTTTTAAGCTCTTAATTTAATGTACTGAGAGGCCACATGTGAGATTGTAATGTCATGCTCTGTCATGTAACTAAGACTGAAATGTCTGTAAGTGTGGTGTCACTTAAGGATGATTGAACGTCATTTTGCTGCACATACTGTTGCACTTTTATAGTTTAAGCACCCTAGTCAGTCTGGGAAACAGTGTTTCCCATTGAATTCTATAAATCACTGTGGAAACATCTGAAGGCCATACTTGACTACTTTTTTTTTCTACTCTCTGGGAGAAGCCTGGAGAGAAGATGTAGCTGGGCACTTTGGGGGTGGGGTTTGACTCTTCATGTGATTAGGCCCTGCCCCTGCACAGCAAAATGCAGCAAATCGCGGGTCTGTGGGGAGGGGGTGGTGCTACACAATGTGATGCACGTCATTTTAGCTTTACTTACCCACTATTCGCAGTGTCATCTCCCTATCCTGCCCACTTCACTAAGAGAAATCCACACACTTTCCATGGGTGTGGTAAACTACTCTCCCAGAATAATCGTGAATCTCCCACACCTCGCAGGAGAGTAGGTAAGCATGCTGATGGATTTAGAGTGATACTTGTTCTTTGTTCCCAAGGTTCATTATGAGACCGCATTGGAGCTGATTCCAATCGGCCGTGGCTGTCTGCTTACTACATTATGGTAATGCGAGAATCCACCCATGTACACTAAAAGCCATGTGTCTGCATGTGGAAGCCTCACCCACTCAGTATTCTCATGTATGCTGCTGTCATCATTAGTATCCGGACTTAGGACCTCATTCAGAGCTGGACGCTATTTGCGGTCGTTCGTTCAGAAAAAAGGGGTGGCTATTCAAATGAACCGTTCGCTCTTTGCGGTCTGTTCACGCCTCTAGGTCTGAACGAGCGAAGAAAACTTGCGGTCGTTTTTTGGATAATTACGCTCCCTGGCCGCTCGCATCCTACGTCATGTCCGCTATTTATTAGATTAATCGAGTACATCGACCAGCGTATGAACTGCTCGCTATTCTTGTGGTTGGTTTTTCCTACCACAATCTTGCGAGCAGTTCTGACTATAAAATAACCCAGTGACGTGGTCAATGACGCTGCTGTATTAATTATACACACCCATAAAACGCCCGTTTTGACCTTTAAGCACGCCTGCGTTCGGATCTCCACTCCCCATTTTTAAGCACCTTCCCCTGTTACCACCCACATACGCCTCCTCCTGTCACTCAAAATGGCAGGCATTCGCTATTTAGCGAACAAACGATTTTCGGCCGCACTGACTGGTTCACGCATGGGTATTATGATCCGTACGCATGCGCAGTTGGGCAAACATCGCTCGGAACGAACGAGCGGCCGCTTATGAGCGGCTCTGAATCAGGCCCATACTCCATCCCCATGAGGGTGCAAAAGATCCATCAGAAACAGGCGTCCCATCTACGTCTGCATGCTGCAAATGAGCACTGATGTCATCCGATGCGCCCACAACACTCTGATGACACGCCCAAGAGATGGTGCTCCTCTCATTTACCTCCCAAAAACGCCCAGGTCATGGATAGTGTGGTCCGTTGAAGGACAATAATTGGATAGTGTGTACCCAGCTTATTATACATTATAATAATTTTAGCACTATGATTGGAGTAAATATTTCCCCTTCACCATAAACAGCAAATATACTATGTTATACCATACTGACGAGAGTAAGTGATTGTCAAGTCAGTTATTTTAGCAAAGGAATACATAGTTAAGGTGCACTTGTCTGGGGTCTGAGGACCTGATTCAGATCCGCATGCAAATGCCATCGCAGCTGCAATCTCTCCCAGATCGCAATAGCAAAAATATGATAATGTCTCCAAAGCTTACCCGGGCATAGGGGCACCTGCTGCTGCCTTATCATATCCATCCGGCGATGTGCAACAGAGCAAAGATCGGGAACGCAGATCTGGCAGTCACACAGCTACTGAGTAAGTCTGACCTGTCTCAAACACTGCGTCTCTCCTGAAACACAGAACTCTCATGCTGCAAAGGAGAACGCAAAGGCTAATTCATGCACGCCCATGAAACGGAGTTTAAATGGTCCCAACACGCCTGCGTTTGCCTAGCCACCCCCCAACGCTGACTAGCTGTCACTAACTTTGCGAGTGAATCCACTGTACAAGCAAGATCGCAAATAAATTGCAGAGCTTGCGCGGTATGGCTTTCCGCATGCTCAATGGCCTACAATTGCTAATTCTTCGTAAACATTGGCATTTGTGTGCGGATCTGAGTCAGGCCCGAGCACCGAAATGTATTAAATCTTCAACATTTGATCATCCAGGATGTCCTATATTTTGAAGAGGGCCTGAAAATAACCATTTGTAGCCTATCTAGATCATCACAGCAGCACAGATTACTTCAGGAACTGAATCTGCTGATAATTTAGGAGGCGTGACCTGCCTGCACGATTGATTATTGATGTGGTCTTTGTCCCACTAACAGTATTGAATATGAGGTTCCTGCCAATCTGGAGCAATTGCAGTTTTAAATGCCCTGAATGTGAAACCAAAGTGGAACTTCTATTTTTGGCTCTTAGATGCTCTAGGAAATTGCACAGTTCTACCCTTTGCGTTATTTTAACGAGAGCTGATCCGTGAATGTGTATATTTGCTATTCTCTATGATCAGTATTATCTTGCACATCACTGCTGTAGTCCTCACAAGTACATAAAGTCAGAGAGGTTACCTAACCACTTGTTTTTGGCTACGACATGATTATTGATCTCATCAGAATGCACAAAGTTATCATTCCAAACAAAGTTTCTCTCTGTATCTGTCAGATCTTTATGACGTATTGATCTGGTTTGGTCTATACAAATTAATTTGGCTTTCATAGATTTATCTCTGTGTTAAAATGCAAATGTAACAATAGATAGCAAAGTTTTATAAAGTACTACGAATGAGTAACAAACAAGACGGAACCAATTATTTTAAAAAAATAAAATAAAAAAAAAACACCCATTAATTAAGCCTTATAAATAATGAAATGCTCTGGAGATGTCTTCATATATTTACTGTTCATCTGCCGTGGTACAGAGAAACATGCTGTATGCTGAAATAGGATATGCTACTGTACTGCTTAGATAAGTGAATATGTATGGGCCTTCATGCACCTCTAGGGGAGCGTTTCCCTCTGAAAAAGCTATGCAACATTTTGAACCCGCAGTGTGTGCTGATGGGGGAATTGTCCTACTATATTTGGGCTTGTGCCTCCCCAGAAACCCAGGGCCTCCAGATAGGTCCGAGCCCTGGTTCCTCCATCTCAGCGTCCCTGGCAACCAAATGGATTCTGTACAGTATTACGTAGAGTTGGACACATTTGGGCTCAGATAGAGAGGAAAGACAAATCGTCTTTACTTGCATGTGTTTGGTCTTCTCATCACAATATCAAAAGCATTTATGCCATGCAGGGGCGCTGAGAGGGGGGACGGGTAATAATTACCTGGGCTTGTTGGAGGCGCCTGATGGGGGCCAGGTCTGACGCCGCCGCCCCCTCCTACTTACCTGTCAGCAGCCCGCTGCAGTGGGAGACCAGGGAGACTGCTCGCTGCTGCTGATCTGCACCGCCTCCTCTCTTCTGCCCGTGGGGAGACACTGATCGCGCCCCCCCCACCTGGGTTTGTGCCAGGCTGAGGAGCTCACAGCGCCCCCTCCTCAGCATGCTGCAAATAAGCATTATTTTATTTTTATTTTTCCAATGGAGCATGACTACGCCCCCCGCGATTAGGCCACGCCCCAGATATTAATGGTGCCCAGACCGGCTCGCTATGGCTGTGATGCCATGTACTATTTTCTTACATCCACACAATGGCATACTGGAAGCATAAACCTGACAATGTTCAGCATAAACATGACAATGTTCAGGATGGCACTTGTGTACGTAACCCTATTTGTACACAATATAATAAATAATGTAATGAAATTAATAGTGTCTGTACAGATTATTTAATAACTGAAAGAGTCACATTATTATTATTATTATTATTATAAAATATAATTACATCCCAACACAAAATCTAATGGGGATTTTCTTTCCTACCAAATTACAAATAGAAACATGAAATAGGTGATACGAATAGACATGTCCATTGTACAGATACTGTGGACCAGGTTTATTAATCTTCCACAGCTGGATACAATGGCAGCTGCTAATGTAAAATACAGGCGTTGATAGAGTAAACACTATTTTCCAGTATTTGGGTTTTTCTTATAGCATTGGTTCTGTCAATTTGGAATTCTAATGGAAAGCTGTATAAATGGGATTGTGCGTATTTTATAAATGTTTCGCAGATTGCTCAGTACAGATGTACGGGGGCAGTGAGCTGTCAGTACTAAGGCCATGGTGATGTAATGAAATGAGAGCGTCAGGCACACAGACAACATGTATGATCTCCCTCAGCATCCTCATACAGATAATGTGCAGGTAAGGTGCTGCATGACTACATTTATGTATGTTTTATCTGACGGAGCAAAACAAGGGAACAAAATACAAGTGATTTAATAATGAACATATTTGTTAATTATCGGGAAGTGGTCCCTAATTGTAATTATTATCACCACTTTTCGCGGCAATATGAGATTTAGGATCACAGGGAAAGCAGAGCCGTTAAAAGGGCTCTGAGCACCCTGTGCCAGCTCCGCCCCCTTTGTGCATGGCATCATGATGTCACGCATAAGGGGGCGGGGCCTCTGGCACCTGGAACTGCAGTGCCCAGAGCGTCTTCAAGATGCTTTGGGCAGATGTAATTATGGCAGGATGCCTGCCTGTAGCGTCCAATGGATGCAGCAGCGATACTGGCTGCAGTGGCCTCTTAAGAAATATCGTACTTTCACAGAGAAACCTTTAGAAGAGAGAAAGAATTTACTTAAAAACTTTGGTATCTGTTTCCGATGCTGTTCTTCTACAAATCACCTCTCTAGAGACTGTAAATCTACAATGAAATGTTTGGAGTGTGACAGTGAGAAACGTGTAACTGCTTTACACCCAGGCGCCTGTAACCCAAATTCAGCCAACACCCTCGGCCCTGTGTCAAAGGACGTCACGGAGAAGGAGGGTGAAAAGATGGAAACTTTATTCACATCTACATGTACTGAGGTCTGCAAGGAAGGTGATAGCAGTCGATCCTGTTCAAAAATAGGACAATCAGAAACATCCATCAGAATGTATGCCATTTTGGATGATCAAAGTAATAGATCTTTAGCTGAGTCAGAGTTCTTTGACCTATTCAACATAGGGGAGAACCCCACTCCGTTCACATTTAACACATAGGAAGGAGATACATAATAGATGGAAGCCTAAAACTATCTCTTCCTACACTTATAGAGTGTGATCAATTAGCAAACATGAGTTGCTCTCAGCGTAATTAACGAGAGTTCACTGTTATATACTCACTCCCGGCATATATGTGCAGTCTGTCCGCTTAATATCCACTGTTGGCAATTAGCACTGAGCTTCTTGCAAGTAGTGATATAAATAATTTCAATAAAAGCTCAGTGTTAATTGCCGATAGTGAATATTAAGCGGACAGACTGCACACCTATGCCGGGAGTGAGTATATTACAGTGAACTCTCGTTAACTACACTGCAAGCGGCTGGTCACCAGCGGCTGAGGACTGAGAGCAGTAGCGGCAATATTTCTTTGACTTTCTCTGCATATTGCAGAGTATTACAATAACTTTGTTGCAAGATACAGCTAATTCATATCAACAAAGTTACCATCATATGAGTCAGCTAATTCAAGTGTTTTAAATTGTATTCTATGTGCATTTTATGAATGGAGTTTTCTACAGCATACGCTGTATTATTTTTATGACATTGTGGAAATAAATCTTAAATTGACTATACAGTGATTAGTCAGTGGGTAATAATTATAGGATTGTGCAGCCTATTTCTGAATATATGTTTTTTGAGGGTTCTGGATGCAGATAGACAGTAATTAGGAAGACAATGGGCCATATTCAATTGCCGACGAAAAGTCCCGGACTTTTCGCATGCTGGAGTTTTCGCAGTCATCGCCAGTTTTGCCTCCGGAAAAGTATTGCGCTCCTCACAGCGATTCGCCCTATTCAATTGCAAAGGATGCGAGAAGGTGTCCCGGCGAAACTGAGGCCCTGATTCAGAGCCGGACGCTCTGACAGAGCGATCGCTCTGAATCAGGGCCGTCCCTCTTCATTTTTAGAGCGGCCTCCTGGCCGCTCATATAGCTGTGGGTGACCACCCACAGCTATAGCGAGCGGCCAGGAAGATGGTTGTGATGGTCAACACCATCGCGACCATAGGGCTTGCGATGAGACCCTTGTGGTAGGGTCTCGTTGCCGCAAGCCCTGGAGTGCTTTCGGCTCTATCAGAGCCGAGAGCACTCCCACTGACATCACTTGTGATGTCAGTGGGGCCGGCCCCAGACGGTAGGCGTTCCCATGGGAACGCCTCCGTCTGGGCAGCCATGCCCCCGGCACGCCCACCAAAGGGGGTGTGCTGTCACTCACCATCGACAGCACACCTTTGTAGCGAGACCCGGAGCAACGGCATGCCCGTCGCTATCCGGGTCTCGCGCATGCGCACGACGGAGTCGCCTCCATCGTGCACATGCGCACTGGCCAAACATCGACCCGAGCGTTCGCGGGTCTGAATTAGGCCCTGAGATCATTGAAAAGTACTGTCAGATTTGGGGAAATCAGCCTGACACGGTGTGTATTGTTTTTATTTAAACATTTCTTTACAGGTGAACTACAGGTACCAGCATGCCCTTAATGCTTCGCATGCTAGTATTTGCGATTCTCCAAGTACCAGCATGTTGGGGAGGCTTGCTTGGGGGAGGACCTGTAGTTCTACTGTAAAGAGAATGTTTATTTTTTTACACTACACCTACACTATCAACCCAGGCTATCAGCCTAGGCCAGGGGTGAAAGGGGGACCCCTTTATTGGGGAGGTCCCCAAGTAGCAGTCAGGGCTGATGCTTTGGCTCTGGAGCCCAATGAAAGGGCTCCCCTGGCTGTGGCATCAGCCCCCGCTAGAAAGGGCCCAGTGCTGGTTGTGGAGATTACAGTGGAACCCTACACATTTTTCCCCTGTAATTCCAGAACCAGGACAGGATCAGAGCCCAGTGCTGGTTGTGCTAAGTACAGGGGGAACCCTACGCAATTTTTTCCCTGTACTTACACAACCAGGACTGGCTATGAAAAGTCCAGGGCTGGTTCTGTTTGAGGGGGTGATTCATTTTTCTATTTAATTTAACTCTTTCTAAGCTTTTTACAGTAAGATACATGCATGCATTTCACTGATGTATGCATGTATCTGTGTGAAAAGGAACTGCTCATGCTGAAAATGAAAGCATGAAGCAGTTCTATTCATTCGGGGCTTTGAAGTTTGTTTTGAAGTGGGATTTGCTGTTCGATTTGTACATGAACATGCAAAATCGAACAGCAAATCACTGTTCAAAAACAACCAAATTGAATTCGATTTAGAAAATGCTTCTAAAATTGAATTTTAGTAACTGTGGGATGGATTTCTGCTTTCAATTTAATTCGATTTGAGGTGAGCTAAATCGAACATCAAAATGAAAGTAAAAATGAACTTTGATAAATATATCCCCAGATGTTAGACAGTCAATAGGTTGACAGGGACAAAAGGTTGACATGTAAGTAGGTCGACAGGTACAAATGGTTGATAGGGTCAAAAGGTTGACTCAAAAATGGTTGACACATGATTTTTTTTTTTTTAGTTTCGAACAGTACCCGAGTTATAAAGGCTTTCAACTCGGAAGATTATGCAAAGGATTTAAAGAATTTAGATCTAGGCGTTGATACTCAGCACAGTTTAGGAATAAGTTGGGATATAAAGACAGACACCTTCACATTTCCAGTGTCAACAGAATTAAGACCATACACCCAAAGAGGTATCCTGTCAACAGTCAACAGCCTCTATGACCCACTTGGCTTTGTAGCTCCAGTATCAATACAAGGGAAGTCTTTGCTAAGGGAGCTTTCAGCAGATTCACAAGACTGGGATGCACCACTACCTTTAGGAAGGAAACAAGAATGGGAGATGTGGAAAGATTCCTTACGTTCCCTAGAACAAATCCAAGTTCCACGTTGCTGCACCTATTGGCACCACAACTTCAAAACACTATTCTGAGACTCAAACTGTGTGGAGCTGTACTAGAAGCAGCAATAGCAGAACTTCTATTAGCAGAATTAGACATCAAACTAAGGGCCTGATTCAGACCTGCTCGCGGACGCTGAGCGCTCGCAAACGGGTCGATGTTGGCAAAGTGCGCATGCGCACGAGGGAACCGGTTCCGTCATGCGCATGTGCGAGACCCGGATAGCGACAGCCAAGCTGTCGCTATGGGTCTCGCTACAAAGGGGCCGTGCTGTCGATGGTGAGTGACAGCACGCCCCCTTTGGTGGGTGTGCCGGGGGCGTGGCTGGCCAGATGGAGGCATTCCCATGGGAACGCCTACTGTCTGGGGCCGGCCCCACTGACATCACAAGTGATGTCAGTGGGAGTGCTCTCGGCTCTGATAGAGCCGAAAGCACTCCAGGGCTTGCGGCAACGAGACCCTACCACAAGGGTCTCGTCGCAAGCTCAATGGTCGGTTCTACACTGACAGTAAGGTAGTTCTAGGTTACATATAAAACCAAGCAAGGAAATTCCATTTGTATGTCGGTAACATGGTGGAAAAGATCAGAAGATCTTTCTTTCCAGAACAATGGAACTATGGCCCTCATTCAGAGGCGGTCGGAGGATGCAAGCGGTCGCACAGAAACTGGGCGGCCGCTTGCCTCCTGACCGGCCGCCTCTGTTTCGGTCATTAGGCTGTGGGTTTGCACCCACAGCTCTAACGACCGCTAGGGTGATGGTCGCGATGGTCAAAGACCATAGCGACCATCGGGGCTTACGACGAGACCCTAGGGTAAGGTCTCACTTGTCGTAAGCCCCGGAGAGCTTCTGGCTCTGTCAGATCCGGAAGCTCTCCACTGACATCACTAGTGATGTCAGTGGGGCCTCCCCCAAACGGCAGGTGTTCGCCTCCATTTGGGCTGCCACCCCCCCGGCCTACCTTCCAAACGGGGCGAGCTGTCGATGCCGATGTTGGAAAGAGACCCGCTACGACCGGCGCTGTCGGTCATAGCGGGTCTATCGCATGTGCACGAAGGAGCCGGCTCCCTCGTGCGCATGGGCACTGGACTAACATCGAGGCGGCCGTGCAGTCGTAGACCGTACGGCCGCCTCTGAATAAAGCCCTATGTACCTACAGATAAAAATCCTGCAGATCAAGCCACTAGGTCAGTTCCAGTAACACTTCTGACGAGTATCACCTGGTTAACAATTCCAACATTCTTGTTACGTCCAGAAGATGAATAACTTGTTGCTAGAGGCTCTTTCGAATTGATAAACCCTTAATTTAATGATAAAGACTTGTACAATACCTTTTGGAATTGTTGGAAGCGTGAGTACCTGACTACTCTACAAAATTGTTGTAAATGACAATCTATTTGTACCATCTTACAAGAAAAAGACCTTGTGCTACTTAAAGACAAACAGGTCAATCGAAATTAGTGGCCAATGGCAGTCAAAGTTAAAGATGGAACTGCTAAGACATTCATCAGACCAATTACAGAGACTGTGCTTCTTATGTTTCATAGGGATCATGTGTAATTAATATGCATGCATTACTAGGATTTTGGTTTTACCTTATGTGTGTGCATTGTTAAATAGTGATATCTATAGATATCACACGGGGAGTGTTCTGAGGGCCTGATTCAGAGCCGGACGCTCTGACCAGAGCGCTCGCTCTGAATCAGGGCCCTCCAACCTAAAAATGGAGTGGCCTCTTGGACGCTCGCATAGCTGTGGGTTACCACCCACAGCTATAGCGAGCGTCCATGATGATGGTCGCGATGGTCAAGACCATTGCGACCATCGGGCTTGTGACGAGACCCTGCGGTACGGTCTCGGTTACCGCAAGCCCTGGAGTGATTTTGGCTCTATCAGAGCCAAAATCACTCCCACTGACATCACTAGTGATGTCAGTGGGGCCGGACCCAGACGGTAGGCGTTCCCATGGGAACGCCTCCATCTGGCAGCCACGTCCCCGGCATGCCCACCAAAGGAGGCATGCTGTCAGTCACCATCGACAGCACGCCCCCTTTGGTGCGAGACCAATAGCGACAGCTTGGCTGACGCTATGCGGGTCTCGCGCGTGTGCAAGATGGAGCTCCCTCCGTCGTGCGCATGCGCATTAGGGCACCATCGACCTTGCGAGTGTCCTGCGCTCGCGAGCGGGTCTGAATGAAACCCTGAATCCACAGCACTTCTAATATTGCATCATATTGGGTGGGATGCATGACGCATCGCACTCGGGATGTGATGCACCCCGCTGGTCTTCGCATGCATGCCGGCGTTGGTAAAGCTGGTATGCATGATGAACACCACAAAGGACCTGCTCTGTCGGTAAGAGCAGCCCTTTGGAATGGATGGACTTTCAGGTATATGACTCAGGAGCCCCTCTGGCGTACTTCTGCGCATGTGCAGAAGGACGTGCGCGCCGCGGGTGGTGCTGCGAGGGATCTGATCGGATTCCTCTTACTGCACTCTGAGGAAAGAAACCCATAGTCTGCTATGGGTAACGCCAGCAGGAAGATGGCGTTACCCACCTCAACCAACCCCCGGAGTACATCGCCTTCCGGGGTTTG
Organism: Taudactylus pleione; assembly: GCA_031769625.1. NCBI lineage: Eukaryota > Metazoa > Chordata > Amphibia > Anura > Myobatrachidae > Taudactylus > Taudactylus pleione. The sequence goes on from JAUIMM010000519.1 coordinate 2,888,351, forward strand.
GTGCGTATGAGAAATGCGGTCATTCTGGGGGTTTGACCGCATTTCTCAGGTTGCTGCATTCTGCCCATTGTCTTTTTAGTGATCTTCTGTGACAAGCTTATATTTTGCTTATATTTTGCTGCTAGTTAAGTATACTTTGTTCTGTGCAGATCTGTATTTGTTTGCCTATGCCTAGCTGCCTTTTACCATGTGACAGGTTAAAGAGTTGAATTCTCCATTTTTATTTTACTGCAGTTATTCTATTTCTTCTTTTAGTCGACTTTATGGTCATGGAACTGCACTTCCGCCCTTACTCACGTCACTTCCAGGTACATCTTTTGAAGGGGATCTATACACAACCATGAGTTGGTCACAGGGGCTGTGATAAGTCTCCTCTACCCTACAGGCTTATATCTTCTTATATCACACACACATGCACGCACCCTCTTTAGTTTACTTCTTATTTTGTTACCACAAGTACAGTGATCTACTCTGCAGAACCACATCTGTATTACTGTATATAGACAATCATTCCAGTGTATATTAATAAAAGGTGGAAACTTTCAGCAGTCTCATTGTCTGTGGATTAAGGGACTGATTCAGAGCCGCTCGTTCGTTCCGAGCGATGTTTGCCCAACTGCGCATGCGTACGTATCGTAATACGCATGCGCAAACCAGTCAGTGCGGCCGAAAATCGTTTGTTCGCTAAATAGCGAATGCCTGCTAATATGAGTGACAGGAGGAGGCGTATGTGGGTGGTAACAGGGGAAGGTGCTTGAAAACGGGGAGTGGAGATCAGAACGCAGGCGTGCTTAAAGGTCAAAACGGGCGTTTTATGGGTGTGCATAATTAATACAGCAGCGTCACTGACCACGTCACTGGGTTATTTTCTAGTCAGAACTGCTCGCAAATTTGTGGTAGGAAAAACCAACCACAAGAATAGCGAGCAGTTCATACGCTGGTCGATGTACTCGATTAATCTAATAAATAGCGGACATGACGTATAATGCGAGCAGCCAGGGGGCGTTTTCATCAAAAAAACGTCCGCATGTTTTGTTCGCTCGTTCAGACATAGAGGCGGCAACAGACCGCAAAGAGCGAACGGTTCATTTGAATAGCCATCCCCTTTTTCTGAACGAGCGAGCGCTAATAGCGACCGGCTCTGACTCAGGGCCTAAGAGATGAACTTTACCTATCTGAATAGTTACATACTCCTTACGTGTAATGAGGGTCAGAATACTGCCTTTTAATAAGGTATATTTCACTTTCAATGGTCTGGTATGTTGTCTCTTTACAGACAAATATACCAGATGCACCTATACTAATGGCATAAACGTTGACTACTTATAATTTCATTTTACTTTCCTATATAACACACTTTTCTTCTATTAGAATAGATGTTAGTTCATTATAGAATACCGTGTGCAACCCTTACTGTAAATACAGTTTGTTAATTCCACCAATCGCAGACTGACTGCTACACTACTTCAGGAATCACACTAGACTCTTGCATGTACAGAAAGTGCTATCATTTGATCTTGAAAAGACAGTATTGATTGTATCGTTACTTATGTATACTGAGGTTAAAATGCTATTCTGGTGTTGTCAACAAGCTTTTAAGTGTGAAACCATATATAGCACTATAATTGTCGCTAAAAGCCATATTTTGGGATATAGAAGTTCAACTGAAGAAAGAGCTGATGAAAGAATAAAGGCCATGAGAAAGGGGGCACTTCAAGCTACAAAGTGGCATTATTGAGCTTAGTGTTAAGTACAAGTGATTACGCTACATGGATCTCTTGCAGTGGAAATATTCAGTGCTACCTAAAGACCGGCAGATGGTTGTTAATAGGCAGCAGTGCTTGAAACAAATGGATATTTTCCTGCCATGGTTCATTATGTGGAAATAAATATATATTTGTAGGTTTGTCATTATTTGGGGCATTTAACATTGTTTTTAAGATACAGTACAGTACCTTGTATTATAGCGAAAGATGGAGTTTGTACTGGAGAAATAAATAGATCTGATTTGCAATGCAATACCTATGTCCCCAGGTGTCTGACGGTGTACAGCATCCCCTGAGCACTACTGCTGTTGTGGTACCGTGGATGACTGATGGAGCTAACCTTATGGCCTTGTGTTACCCGACTGCAGTGAGACACCTGGTACCCAATCTTGGGGTTAAATTTAAGGTAGGTTTTGCGTTTTTTTTGGTTGATTTTCAGTTGATTTTGCAAACCGATCAAAACCGCATAATTACTAAAGACAAAATTGACAGAAAACCAACCAAAAACCCAACTTTGGAACAGCGGACTAACAATCAATACTTACATAGACGACAATACAAACCGGATATTTACTAATGGTCAGTTTTAAAACCGAACAAAACTCGATGGCCAAACAATGGCAAACTAACCCGGACAATAGACCTGCCTGTGGAGAAGTTCTGTACCGATCACTAGGATCTGTGCAGGCTTCATAACAGTGAAATTTAATTAAAGGGTTCAATTAAAAAAAATGGTGGGTGCGGGGTTAATGGTGTAAAATAGAAAGTAATATTGTTCTTTACAGGCGGATTATAGGTACCAGCAAGCCTGTCCCAGCATGCTGGCACTTGTGGAACAACACAGTAGAGTGCGGTCACTGGGGTCTCGCTCAATTTATTTTTTTCCAAAGACCAGAGGACTTCTACTTGGACCAAAGAAGAGCCCACACATTGATTTGGTAAGTATATATATTTTTTCTTTTCAATAAATTACTATCCCCTTCGGTGTGCTTATTTTAATATTTTCTTCACAGGGATTACCGCAGCCTTAATGTCCAGGCATGTAGTTCCACAATTGCCGGCATGCTGGGGCAGGGTTCCTGGTACCTATAGTCCACCTGTAAAGAGCAGTATTACTTTCTATTTTTACACCACTTACCCTGATTTTCTAGCAGTATCTTAGTTGTTGCCAGTGAAATTCTCACTTTGTGATCATTGCTAATCAAAATGGGGTATTAATTACTGTAGTTTTCATCATGTGTTGTAGCGTAACTATCTACGTGTTTTGGTTCTGTATTTTTTAAAATAAATAATAAAAACAGCTAAAATAATATAATTTGGGCCCGTTTTTGTTCCAACAGTATTATTAACCTCAATAACATTAAGTTCCAGTTTTGACCACCTCACAATGTTGTTCACAAATACTGGCCAAAGGCTGCCTGGCTAAACTACGCTACAGAGCAGGGCACAAACACACGGCAGTTTAAAAGAATATAGCACATCCAGTGTCGGACTGGAGCATGAAAGGCCCACCGGGGAAATGCAGTGATATTGGCCCATACTTAGGGGTGTGGCCAGCCTCCAGAGGGGGTGTGGTCAGCCTCCACAGAGGATTTGAAAACCATAATGGAGTGAGCAGGGACTGGGCCCCTTATTATGTAAATTTTATAAATACTGATAGTGCATGCATGATAATATACCAAATAAATGCACTGTAGAAAATGCACCATAGTCCTGTGCAGGTAAATATATATATATGTATAATGTATAGTTCAATTGCACCATCTGGAACCTGTTCCCTATGGGAGGGGGTGGGGCCTCAGGCAGAGAGGTCCAATGGGGGATTCCCCTATAACCCTGTGGGCCAGTCCGACCCTGAGCACATCTATGAAACATTGCAACACAGAAGTGGCAGTTTAATAAACTATACGAACCCCTTAGAAAAAATATTTTTATTAATCAAGTACTAGATCAGACAGAGGCCCAAGGGTAGTACATGGACATGGAGCTGGAGTATGTAGTGGAAGGCAGATAAAAAAGAATGATCAATTGATTAATTACAAAAAAATTTATTGAGACTTGGCCTTGCAAGAGCTGTTTGACGCAATTGAGAAAAGGCCATAAAAGAATATACTGTTAATAGCCAAGGATTCCTGACAAGGGTTGCAAGAAAAGCTGGCCATACTACCCCCCTCCCTGCTTCCCTCCTTCCTAATTGGGTAACACACCCCTGTAGTACTTTTATGAGGTGAACCAGAGAGTCTGAGTATAAGGGAACTAGCTCAGAGGCTCAAGGGCAGTACAGGGAAATGGAGGTGGAGTATGTATGTATGCAGTGGAAGAGAGGGAAATGATTGATTGATTTATAGATCGATTGATTAATTAATAAAATTCAAATTGCGACATGCCTTGTATCTTCTAGTTCATATTACCAAATAATACTTAATATGCTCCATAATTTTGTTCAATATTTTTTTGTATTGTGATATACCACATTATTTCTGGTTAAAAATGTGTTGCAAATTAGTAATGTGTTAGACTCGAGCAATAACCATTAAAAATGTTTGTCAATGCAAAAAGACCGTCACAAATGCCCCTAAACAGCCCATAATGAAAGGTAACACATGACCATTTTATTTTAATATTTTATTAACACAGTGCCTCAACACACAACACGGTGCCTCATAGTGCAGTGGTAAACGTAGGATTTCTAGAGGGGGGTTTCCAAATGCTTGATTTTAGAGCGAGTGTGGCCAGTCAATGAAGAAGGCAGAATTAGTACTTAATGAGCTTTAATATGCGTCATACAAAGTGTATTGTGTATCGTAATTACATATACAGGACCAGCGATCACAATAAGCCATTAGATGCGGCAGTAAGGCCATCCTTCCTGAGCTGGATATTTTCTATTTTAGATGTGGGTAAATTCCAGGGCATGGGAGAAAGTCTGGGGGAGCAGCAGAAGAACCTAGCACTGCCCTGGACATATATGTACATATTGGGCTCTTTAGCAGCGCATCCCTAATAGTGCATGTTTTCCAGATCTCCTAGTTGGTGCACAGGTTATTTATTACTGGCTTATACATGTTAAAAGATCCACAGGTGGTGCTAATTATTTCATTTGTGATACTGAGAAGAACATGCAACACTATTAAAATTCTATTATATTACTATTTTCACTGTGGTCATGTGTGTGCTGGGGAGGGGGGTTTCCAGGCAGATGGAAGCCCCCCCTGTGTTTGCCTATGTAGCGCTTCTAGTAATGGCACCCTAATGATGTTATTTTTTAACACAGTGCCTGAATACACAACACAGTGCCTCACATCGTTTTTAATAGGGATGTGCAGTCTCGGATAGGTTCGAGTTTGCACGTTGAGTTCGGATTTTTCCCTCCAAAAAAACGGAACTCAGAAAGAGGCTAAACGTCATCTTACATGGACGAACATCATCATTCCTGGACAAAAGTCCAGGAATGATGATGTTCGTCCATGTAAGATGACGTTTAGCCTCATTCTGAGTTCCGTTTTTTTGGAGGGAAAAATCCGAACTCAACGTGCAAACTCGAACCTATCCGAGCCTGCACATCCCTAGTTTTTATTAATGACACCCTCATGGCTTTTTTTTTCTTAACACAGTGCACACAGCAGTGTTTTATTTAAGTTTTTTGAACACAGTGCCTGTAGAAAACACAATGTGGTCCTAATGGCTTTTTTTTAACACAGTGTCTGAACACACAACACAGTGCTTCAATGACAGTGGCACATTATAGCTTTTTTACATTTTTTTAATAACAAAGTGCTCCTTTAACACAGTGCACTTAATAGCTTTTAGTTTTAAAAACAGTATCTGCCTAACACACAGCACAGTGTTTTTTTAACAGTACCTGAAGCCCTGAACAGACAACACTGGGCCTGATTCAGACTCGGTCGCTCTGAATAAGGGCCGGGCTTTTGTTTTTTAGAACGGCCTCCTGGCCGCTCGCATAGCTGTGGGTGACCACCCACAACTACAGCAAGCGGCCAGGTTGATGGTCGCGATGGTCAAGACCATCGCGACCATCGGGCTTGCGACGAGACCCTTGTGGTAGGGTCTCGTGGCCGCAAGCCCCAGAGTCTAACAGAGCTGGAAGCTCTCCACTGACATCACTTGTGATGTCAGTGGGGCCGCCCCCAAACGACAGGCGTTCTCATGGGAACGCCTCCGTTTGGGCAGCCACCCCCCCGGCCCACCAAAGGGGGCGAGCTGTCACTCAACATCGACAGCTCGCCCCCTTTGTTGCGAGACCCGTAGCGACGGAGTGCCCGTCGCTAGCCAGGTCTCGCGCATGCGCACGACGGAGCCGGCTCCGTCGTGCGCATGCACTGTGGGCCACCATCGACCCGGTTGCGAGCGCACAGCGCTTGCGACCGGGTCTGAATCAGGCCCACAGTGTCTCACAGTACTCCTATTATTGTTACTTAATAACACGTTGCCCCTTTAACATAGTGCTCCTAATGGTATGTTTAGTGCCTGAAAGTGAAGTGACAGTGCCTCACAGTACTGCAGCCCACAGTCCACACCCTCTCCCTCTGATCTCCTGTGTGAAATGGTGCCCAATGACAAGGGAGGGACTTTTATATTCAATCCAAAAAATGCAAAACCTGATGCCGGAAAGATAACGCAATCCAAAACACGCGAGATCTGGTGCCGGGAAGATGATGTTTTGCTATAGTGGGATCCGAAGCTGGCGGGAAGGCCCATGGCTCAGTTTGACTCGCAACCCCTAAGTTCGATTGTGTTTGTTTTCCAGGAATCCGAGCCCACACATTTCTATATAAAACAATTATATGAGTGTTCCTTAACTCCAGCACTTGAGTCAGTAATTATCCTACCTGTTTTCACAAACAGAACTGTTAGAATAGGAGAGCGCTACTGTGCAATCTCCAATATGGCTTCTCCTGGGACGACACTTTATTTTTCTACCAAGATGGCCCTCGGATCCTACTACTGCGCATGGGCGGCGCCATCTTGCCACTGTATATGAGTGACATTGTGGGAGATGGACGTCTTCCCCTTAGCTCCTATTATCAGAAATACCGCTGTTCCAGCACCCGTATCGCTACCGCATCCAAAAGACAGTCACCGGCAAGTGATCTGTCTGAACTCTGCTCCACTTCATTATCTTCAATCAGTGTAACAGTTAGTATGGCTATATTATAATTTCCTCTATAAACCACACTACCTGGTTAAGCTACACTGGATTTATCCTTGGGTCAAAAACACAATCCACTGGTGTGTATATAAATTCTGCAAAACCACCATCTGTACACACATTTCCAGCATGAACATGTGCTGTTGAGGGTACGTGAAAAACACTGCGCTATGTTATTGCTCATTAAATCTGTGCACAGTGTATTTGTGGATTAAATAACCTGTGTTAGCAATGCATTAACTGATCCCCAACATTCACAAGTAGGTGCTTGTTTAATAAACCAGTACAAGCAGAACAAATGTTTTATAGCTCATAGGGCTCTATTTACTACAATCCGCATTTCTGATGCAGATTGTAGTGTGATATTATCAGGCAAGGGGCTCTATTTACTACATGCATGCTCCGGTGATGTTCTCCATTCCTCTGGTCAGGTGATCTCCCATACTGCACTGGGGCCCAATCACATGATGACTGGGCAGCAGTGCACTGTGGGAGACCAGCTGACCGGAGGGGAGTCATCACCGGAGGCCCGATCACCGGTCCTTGGAGTCAGGTAAGTATTTTTTTTTTTACTCTTTTTTTTTTCTTTTTTTTTGCAGTAATCAGCTTGCGGTCTGTTTAGACCACACAGCTGATTACAAGGACCGACTCCCGGCTCTGCTCTCCCTGTTAGAGCAGGGCAGGAGGCCGGTAACCGGGGGAGACCCTGGATAACGCCACCTCCAGGTGGTGTTATTATCACAGGGCTTTCCCCGGTATTTTTTTCACATTTATTTTTAGTAACTATGGTCAGATCACATTTCCCATTACAGTTATGGGAAATGCGATCTGCTTACTAAAAATAAGTGATACTTAGGGGTTGGAGTAGAATTTTACGAATTCTACTCCAATTGCCCTGTAATAACTATAGGTGATACTAAAATAATGTGAAAAGGGTGTGAAAACACCCTTTTTCACATTATTTTAGTAAAAATAATGTTGATAAATAGAGCCCAATATCACAGGGATTTACTACAAATCCCTTGCAGTGACAGAGCTTGCGAGAAAGCTCTGTCCCTGCTAATCCCCTCCGCACTCTAGCCCAACGCATGCGCCGACCGGCCATTGTTGCTACCCCACCCCCCACGATCGCAGACCCCCCCCGCGACCCCCCTCTCTTAATAGCACTTACCTGCAGTCATCAGTGCTCGGGTGATGTCTTCCATGTCCTCCGGGCAGCTGACATCCCATACTGCACTGGGACCCGATCACCTGATGACCGGGCCGCAGTGCAGCATGGGAGACCAGCTGACCGGTGGGGAGTCATCACCGGAGCCCCGACCACCGGTCCCTGGAGTCAGGTAAGTGAATTTTTTTTGGACTATTTACTATTGTATCAGCTTACGGTCTGTTTAGACCGCACAGCTGATTACTGGGGCCGGCTCCGGGCTCTGCTCTGCCTTTTACAGCAGAGTAGGAGTCCGGTAACCGGGGGAGACCCTGAATAACGCCACCTCGAGGTGGCATTATCACAGGGCTTTCCCCGATATTTTTTTAAAATTTATTTTTAGTAACTTTGGTCGTATCACATTTCCCATTACAATTATGGGAAATGCGATCTGCTTACTAAAAGTAAGTGATACTTAGGGGTTGGAGTAGATTTTTACGAATTCTACTCCAATTGCCCTGTAGTAACTGTAGGTGATACTAAAATAATGTGAAAAGGGTGTGAAAACACTCTTTTTCACTTTATTTTTGTAGAAATAATGTTAATAAATGGAGCCCATAGTAACCAATAAGACATGCTAGCTCAATCTGACTGCATATACCAGACTACTAAAAGCTGATTTGGCCGATATCGGTTACAGTGTATCTTTGCTCCTTGTTTCCATGCACCATGTTTTAGCACTATAGTGTTGCATTAAATGTTTTACTTTATTTTTCCTTTCTTGAAGAAAGAACACCCCCAGCAATATTAACCCAGGAAAGGGCAGATTTTTTTTTTTGTGTTCTGTGAACTGAAAATAACGTTCTTGATCAATGTTTTGTCATACAAGCTTCTGAAGCCCTAGAGCTTTCAGATAGAAAACATTGGAAAGCAATGCATGCAGTTGTCTGCTGTAGGGCAGCTAAGATGCTGGCGTTATTCATTGTAGAGGAAGAACTGTACTATATTTATATTATATGACACAATATGCGAGATACATACATTATGCCCAGCCTTTCAGGAATACAGCTGCACTCCACATGTCCTTTAGATGATTATGCTACTGAATAAAATACCATCATAGACTCATAGATTTGTTTGGCTGACTTGTTGATGCAGTATTGCTTTGAGCTAGAACCTCATTTTGTTTTTTTGGCTGTTATATGAAAAAAGAATGCTGACTGCTTTCGCATGTAGCAAACAAATACTTTGTTAATACATTGAAATTTAGAATTAATGTTGGACACACCTTTCCACAACTTTTAATCTCTTTGGGGCCTTTGGGGGATATTCCCAACAAACAGCCGTTGTTGTACCAGGAGGGACCACAGCAGACATCTCCAATATCCGCCACAGGGCCTTATTCAGACTATTCAGATTTGGCAATAGAGTAAGAAAGAGCAAGTAACTGTGCACCTTGGTAAAACTATCTTACAGTGCAGGTGGGGAAGACAGGGTCGGCTCCAGTAGGAACCGCGCCCTGTGCAGGACGGGACTGAGTCACCTGTTAACCCTAGCAACGGACAACCGAGAAGGGGGCGTGACCTAATTACCATAAGTCACGCCCCCTGAATGACTATTTGGGGGCGTACACGCCTCCCATTTAATGTCAGCTTGGGGGCAGCCCAGCTACTTCCTGCAGTAAATGGATGCCGCAGGTATGCTCACTGCCCCCAGGGTCCGGCACCGTCGCGCAGCAGCGGTGGTGGGGGTGCCCAACCTCCCGACCGCCCACAGGTGGAATAGCGGGGCAGTGCCTGAAAAATAGGGCTGAAATCGGGATAGTTGGGAGGGGTGCGCTCTCTATGGGGTGTGGCGCCCCTGTTCGGCCGCACTGGTAGAACGTGCCTCGAGCCGGCCCTGGGGGCAGATGTAAAATGTGCAGAGAGATTTAGATTTGGGAGGGTTTCGTCCAAACTGACATCTAAATTGCAGTGTAAAAATAAAGCTTTTTAGCATTTGTGGGCTACATGCAAAAGCAGCCAGTATTTACCCCACATGCAAAAAAAAATGTATGTATTTGCACCCCTTGCTTTGCAATATGGTTTGTCAGGGTGCACAGTTACTGGCTGAATCATACTCTATTCCCAAATTAGAATCAGGCCCACAGTCCCTACATTTTTGGCAGCAGAAGCAGCCCTCATAGGTTTCTATAGGGGGCTGCTAAGCTGTTGGATTTACCAAGTTCCGGAATGCTCCGGCAGCTAACGCCATCTTTCAATGTCCCGGTGACTCAGTAATAATACATTCAGGTGGATAAGGATTACTTATTGATGCAGATTGCAGTCATAAGGAGTCCTTAATATTGGGTTCAGAATGCATATATTAATAAATATGCCTGTATATCTCTATGCACATTTAAACTGCCCCCCCCTCCTGCAGTGCAACATGGTTTTGCGAAGCTGCAAGTTGCTCCTTTTCTTTTTGCTCTTTTTTTATTTGCTCCAGTATATTTTTATTATTTTACTCATTTCATTTTTCCATCATGCAATGCACTTTCCAAGCCACTCTAAGGGCCTATTCATCATAACTTACAATTCTCTGGAGGTAATTAGATTTAGAACTCACATGGAATTCTACCTAATTACCGGAGGAATTCATCATTCCTCCTCTCCATAACTATCTATTCCGAAAAGCTGTAATATTTGCGATGACAGCTTTTCGGGAAATAGATAGTTTCCCTCTCTACACTAACTTACCGCAGCTGGAATCTGTGCTGCGCATGCACTGTTACATACGTAAAACCAGCGCATGCGCAGCACTGCCTACACATGCGGTAATTTTGTGTGTGTCCCCCCAACCTCCCCTCCCCCTCCACTCGCCTCCCCCCTATCCTGCACTTACCTTCCCGCTGCAGCGCCTCCGAGTCCGATGTCTGATCTGACACATGTTCTCCCACCAGACCACAGTTACAGTTTAGAAAAAAAAAAGTGTGGGGGGGGTTTCTAAACTTTATTGTGTTTTGCTTTGAGAACACAGTGTCCAAGCAGCCACTGGACGGACCAGAGCGCCGGAGGAAGATGCCGGGGGGCCTCACCAGCTGGAATAGGTAAGTCTCACCTGCTATTCTCCATCTCACAGTGGCGGATAGTAACTCCATCAATTCCGAAAATACATAATTTTCGGAATTTGATGAATACCATCATTTCCATATCCCCATACTAATGTATGGGGAGTGTGGAAATTAACGCAGGGGGACTTAACCAGGAGATATCAGTGATATCAGAGATATCAGTCCCTTCATGAATAGTAAAATAATGGTATTTAAGGAAATTGTCCTTAAAAACATTATTTTAGTGTTGATGAATAGGCCCCTAAATGAGAGATGAGCTGTTCAGTTTTTGAGAAAACTGAACACACTTGAACTTTGGGGTTCTGAGTCCCAGTTCGGAATCACTTTGGGGGTCTGAATAGACCTGAATCCTCATTTGTGTTTTCTCGCAATTTGGAAGCCAGATTTAAAAACTGTATCTCAAGTTTTGGATAGGATGTAGTCGGCATCCCAGCGTGCGGGATAGCGATGGTCTGATTACCGGTGCCGAAATCCCAACAGGTCGGGATCCCGGGACCAGTATCCCGACCACCTGCATCCCGAAGGTAAGTATCGGGGTGTTAGGGGAGGTTAGGTTAGGTAGCGGGGTTAGGGTTAGGTACCGGGTAGAGAGTGTTAGGATTCGGGTGCGGGGAAGGGGAGGTTAGGTTTAGGCACTAGGTGGGGAGGTTAGGTTTAGGCATCGGGGAGGGGGTGTTAGGTCTTGGTGCGGGGAGGGGGAGGTTAGGTTTAGGCACTAGGGAGGGAAGTTAGGGTTAGGCACCGAGGAGGGTGGGTTAGGTTAAAGGTTAGGGTAGGGTTTAGAAAAATACTTACTGTGACTTCCTATGAGTGTCGATGTTCTGGATGTCGGGATGCCGCTGTCGGTATTCTGACCAGCGGAATCCCGACAACCCGTGATTTCATACCCAACCCATTTTGGATTGCATTTAAGTCCCTCCATCGTGATTTCAGGTGCTGTGAGGTCATCAAAATTGACTGGAAATGACTGGAAAGTAATGTTATTGATGTTAATAATACTATATCAACAAAAATAGGCCTGAATTACTTGGTTTTATCATAAACCTCCAATCGTCTGAGGGGTGTTCCATGCACACACTGTATAATTAAAACAATACGAATATTTAAATAAGCTTAAATGATAGAAAGTATGGTGGCAAAGAAAGGAAGGCCAGAATTGGCCCATTCCAACAATGCCCTACACAACAAACGACATGCAAAGCCAGTATATACCTTCAAAGTTGCACACAAACCAAAAGACCAACACCTTCTAACATGACTCCCCACCCAGTAGGATGATGACGCATTCCCTGTCAGGGTGGTCCAGAGAACTACCAAGTCAATGAAGGTGAGCGCACCCAAAGACTATAAAAACTCAACCACATACATCACTGAAGCGATCGCTTTGTCACCACCCATCCAGCCCTGAATGCAGGGGCGGATTGGGATGGAAAACCAGCCCGGGAAATTTACGGAAGCAGCCCTAATGGGGGCGGGGTCTGTTGAGGGGGTGGAGTCTGTTGAGGGGGGCGGGATCCCTCCTCACTAGGCCTGATTCTGAGTTGGATGCAAAAATATGTTTTTATGACGCTTTGCTTTTTACATAGACCCCAGTGTGAATCTCGCGTGTGTATATGAAAATTTAGTGTGGTTCGGCTAATACACTCTTCCCAAAATACACATTAAAGCAAAAGACATCCACACAAAAATTAACATTTAAAAACATTCATATATACATACACACACACAATATAAATGTACTGGCCAGCGTTGCCTAGGTTACTTTTTTATTTTTTTAACTATTGCTTTCCCCAGTGCTGCCGGAATTATTTTTTTTCATACTCTCTCTCCTGCCCCATTTTTCCTCCCCTTCTCATTCATCTCTCACTTTCCGCTCTGTCTTTTCCCCATATCTCTTTTCTCCCTCCACAATTTCCCTTTTTGCTCTAATATTCTCCCTCATCCCATTACTTAGTCTCTCTCTTTCCTCCCATATTCCACTTTCCCCCTCTCGCTCTCCTCCCTCTGTCTGTGTCTGTTTCCGTCCTTTCCTGCTAATTTTTCTGATGGAGAACATTGATGGTGATTGTGTTACGTAGTTTGAGTGTTAAGCCGCGTATCCACTTGCTGATATAAATGAACGATAATGACTTTGTTATCATTCAGTTGATCATTAATCGTGCAGTGGATATGCCGGAAACGACCAGCGATGCGCGCTCCCGCTGGTCGTTGTTGGCATCGCCCATCGCCCGAACATGACGGTCAAACTGATGATAGCGTCAGGTTGAGCATGTTCGTGGATGAGGGAGGGTGCCAGCCCAGAACGACATATCGTTCAGTGTAGGCACAATAGCCACTGTACAGTATAATGAACGACTGAACAATAACCTTACGGCCCCTGAAACTCCTTCATTGTCGGCAAGTGGATACCCACCTTTAGGGTGAGTGTGTGTGACGGTAACATTGTGGTTGTTTGTGTGGTACTGTACTTAGCTTGAGTGATAGTGTGACTGGCAGGACTGTAATTGATGAGTGTAGGGACATTGAGGGTCAGTGTGAGTGATACATAGGTGAATGTGGACAAAGTAAGTGACAGTGGGTATGAGTGGCAGGAATATTGAGAGTAAGGTGACAAGCAGGGTAAGTACACACAGTGTGAGTTACAGGGAGGGTGAGGACACGGACACTCTGGGTGAGTTACAGGGAGGGTGAGGGCACGGAGACTGAGGGGGAGTATGAATGTATAGAGAAAGAGAGAGCATCCAGGAGGAGGGAGGGCATGTTGACAGGTACCATTATTGTGTAGAGTACTGGCATGATATATATATGTGTGTGTGTGTGTGTGTGTGTGTGTGTGTGTGTGTGTGTGTGTGTGTGTGTGTGTGTGTGTGTGTGTGTGTGTAACTAAAGCAGACTAAGCAAGGTGTACAAATTTATAGTAAGAGGAATTTCATTAAATTCATTAAACTTTAATTATATATATATATATATATATATATATATATATATACACAAGCAGGTAGCTTGTAAATGCTTGGGTGCCCTCAGGATAATTGTATATGGACAGTAGAAAGCTGCTGCACTCACAGGTCTTGGTAACTCACAAAAAAAATGCAGGTGACATGACGCCACTTTGACAAAGAGGGATTACTGGTGTCATGTCACCTGCATTTTTTTTGTGAGTTACCAAGACCTGTGAGTGCAGCAGCTTTCTACTGTACATATTAGGGGTGAGCGGGTTCGGATTTCTGAAATCCGATCCCCCCCGAGCCCCCCCGATCCGAGGCAGATCCGAGTCAGGCTCGACTTTTCTCGCCTGACTCGGATCTGAAATCGAGGCAAAACGTCATCATCCCGCCTTCCGAGTCTCGCGGGTTTTGGATCCTATATAAGGTACCCGCGTCGGCGCCATTTTCTCACTCGGCTGTGGACAGTGAAGAGGGAGGGTGGGAGTTAGGGCTGTGTAGTGTAGTGTAGTGTAGTGCTGCTGTTGTCCACTACTTCAAAGTCCATAGGGGCTGGCTGTGACGTGCTGTGCTGCTGTTGTTAATAGGGGCTGTGTCCACTACTTCAAAGTCCATAGGGGCTGGCTGAACTGTGTTGTGCAGTCAGTTCTCCATAGGGGCTGTGTCCACTCCAAAGTCCTGTGCAGTGTCCCAGTCCTAAAGGGGTGCTGTAGTGTTGTCCAGGGGGTGCTCTGTCCATCAGGGGTGCTCCCCCCAAGTGCTAAAAAAATAATATATTTTCTGTGTTTGTGAATTGTGTGCGCAGTAGCCGCACGTGCATCAACAAAGTAGTGCCAAGCGTGCGCCTGTGTCATAAGTAAAGGGCTGGCTGGCTTGACCGTTAAAGGGTGCTGTAACCCCCGAAAGTACACTCCAATCCAAACCAAAAAAAAATTATTTTCTGTGTTTGTGAATTGTGTGCGCAGTAGCCGCACGTGCATCAACAAAGTAGTGCCAAGCGTGCGCCTGTGTCATAAGTAAAGGGCCGGCTGGCTTGACCGTTAAGGGTGCTGTAACCCTCGAAAGTACACTCCAGTCCAAACCAAAAAAAAAATTATTTTCTGTGTTTGTGAATTGTGTGCGCAGTAGCCGCACGTGCATCAACAAAGTAGTGCCAAGCGTGCGCCTGTGTCATAAGTAAAGGGCCGGCTGGCTTGACCGTTAAAGGGTGCTGTAACCCCCGAAAGTACACTCCAGTCCAAACCAAAAAAAAAACTATTTTCTGTGTTTGTGAATTGTGTGCGCAGTAGCCGCACGTGCATCAACAAAGTAGTGCCAAGCGTGCGCCTGTGTCATAAGTAAAGGGCCGGCTGGCTTGACCGTTAAGGGTGCTGTAACCCCCGAAAGTACACTCAAGTCCAAACCAAAAAAAAAATTATTTTCTGTGTTTGTGAATTGTGTGCGCAGTAGCCGCACGTGCATCAACAAAGTAGTGCCAAGCGTGCGCCTGTGTCATAAGTAAAGGGCCGGCTGGCTTGACCGTTAAGGGTGCTGTAACCCCCGAAAGTACACTCCAGTCCAAACCAAAAAAAAAATTATTTTCTGTGTTTGTGAATTGTGTGCGCAGTAGCTGCACGTGCATCAACAAAGTAGTGCCAAGCGTGCGCCTGTGTCATAAGTAAAGGGCTGGCTGGCTTGACCATTAAGGGTGCTGTAACCCCCGAAAGTACACTCCAGTCCAAACCAAAAAAAAAATTATTTTCTGTGTTTGTGAATTGTGTGCGCAGTAGCCGCACGTGCATCAACAAAGTAGTGCCAAGCGTGCGCCTGTGTCATAAGTAAAGGGCCGGCTGGCTTAACCGTTAAAGGGTGCTGTAACCCCCAAAGTACACTCCAGTCCAAACCAAAAAAAAATTATTTTCTGTGTTTGTGAATTGTGTGCACAGTAGCCGCACGTGCATCAACAAAGTAGTGCCAAGCGTGCGCCTGTGTCATAAGTAAAGGGCCGGCTGGCTTGACCGTTAAGGGTGCTGTAACCCCCGAAAGTACACTCCAGTCCAAACCAAAAAAAAATTATTTTCTGTGTTTGTGAGTTGTGTGCGCAGTAGCCGCACGTGCATCAACAAAGTAGTGCCAAGCGTGCGCCTGTGTCATAAGTAAAGGGCCGGCTGGCTTGACCGTTAAAGGGTGCTGTAACCCCCAAAGTACACTCCAGTCCAAACCAAAAAAAAAATTATTTTCTGTGTTTGTGAATTGTGTGCGCAGTAGCCGCACGTGCATCAACAAAGTAGTGCCAAGCGTGCGCCTGTGTCATAAGTAAAGGGCCGGCTGGCTTGACCGTTAAGGGTGCTGTAACCCCCGAAAGAACACTCCAGTCCAAACCAAAAAAAAAATTATTTTCTGTGTTTAGCCGCACGTATATATCAAATCGATATAACATAAATGGAGGACCAAACTTTCTCCGATAAAAATAAAATAGAGAAAGATCAAGAACCACTTCCTCCTAGTGCTGAAGCTGCTGCCACTAGTCATGACATAGACGATAACATGCCATCAACGTCGTCTGCCAAGGCCGATGCCCAATGTCATAGTAGAGGGCACATACAATCCCAAATGGCAAAGTTCAGGAAAATGACCTTGAAAAAGACATTTAAATCAGCTGAAGAGAAACGTAAACTTGCCAATATGCCATTTACGACACGGAGTGGCAAGGAACGGCTAAGGTCGATCCCTAGTATGTTCATGACTAGTGATTCAGCTTCACATGACGATGGAAGCCCTCCTCCCACTAAAAAAATCAAAAGAGTTAAGCTGGCAAAAGCACAGCGAAGAACTGTGCTTTCTAAGAAGATATCACAAATCCCCAAGGAGAGTCCAAGTGTGGTGGTGGTTGCGATGCCTGACCTTCCCAGCACTGGACGGGAAGAGGTGGCTCTTTCCACCATTTGCACGCCCCCTGCAAGTGCTGAAAGGAGCACCCACAGTCCACTTGCTGATATGCAAATTGAAGATGTCACTGTTGAAGTACAACAGGATGAGGATACTGGTGTAGCTGGCGCTGAGGAGGAAGTTGGCGAGGAGGATTCTGATGGTGATGTGGTTTGTTTAAATCAGGCTCCGGGGGAGACAGTTGTTGTCCGTGGGATGAAAAAGCCCATCACGGTCATGCCTGGGCAGAAGACCAAACATTCCACCTCTTTGGTCTGGCAATATTTCTATCCAAATCTGGACAACAACTGTCTTGCCATATGTACCATATGTAAAGGTGAAATAAGTAGGGGTAGGGACGTCAACCACCTAGGAACATCCTCCCTTATACGGCACCTGCAGCGCGTTCATAAAAAGTTACTGTCAAGTTCAGAAACTTTGGCTAAGACCGTAAGCAGTCCAGGGACACCTAAATCCCGTTGTCCTGTTGTATCCAAGCGCCTGCAAACCACACCATCAACTCCCTCCTCGTCAATTTCCTCCTTAGTCAGGATCGGAAGTAGTCCTGCAGGCCATGTCACTGGCATGACTGACTCTCCTATCCGGGATTCCTCTGGAGGATCCTGCATTGCTACGCCTCCTGCTGCCGCTGCTGCTGTTGCTGCTGCTGGGAGTCGTTCATCATCCCAGAGAGGAAGTAGGAACACCACTACTTTTACTAAACAATTGACCCTCCAACAGTCCTTAGCGAGGAGGATGAAGTACGACAGCAGTCATCCTGAAGCAAAACGTATAACTGAGGCCTTGACTGCTATGTTGGTGTTAGACGTGCGTCCGGTATCCGCCATTAGTGCAGTGGGATTTAGACAATTGATGGAGGTAGTGTGTCCCCGGTTCCAAATCCCGTCTAGATTCCACTTCACTAGGCAGGCGATACCGAGACTGTACAGAAACGTCAGAAAAAGTGTCCTCAGTGTCCTGAAAAATGCCGTTGTACACAATGTCCACTTAACCACGGACATGTGGACAAGTGGAACAGGGCAGACTAAGGACTATATGACTGTGACAGCCCACTGGGTAGATGTATCACCTTACGCAGCAACAGCAGCAGCGTCACCAGTAGCAGCATCTCAGAAATGCCAGCTCGTTACAAGGCAGGCTACGCTGTGTATCACCGGTTTCAGTAAAAGGCACACCGCCGACAACCTCTTAGAGAAACTGAGGGAAATCATCGCCCAGTGGCTTACCCCACTTAGACTCTCCTGGGGATTTGTGATATCTGACAACGCCACCAATATTGTGCGGGCATTACATCTGGGCAAATTCCAGCACGTCCCATGTTTTGCTCACACAATAAACTTGGTGGTGCAGAATTTTCTGAAAAGCGACAGGGGCGTGCAGGAGATGCTTTGGGTGGCCCGAAAAATTTCTGGCCACTTTCGCCATTCAGCGACTGCGTGCCGAAGACTGGAGCGCCAGCAAACACTCTTGAACCTGCCCCGCCATCACCTGAAGCAAGAGGTTGTGACGCGGTGGAACTCAACCCTCTATATGCTTCAGAGGATGGAGGAGCAGCAAAAGGCCATACAAGCCTATACATCCACCTATGACATAGGCAAAGGAGGGGGTATGCACCTGACTCAAGTGCAGTGGAGAATGATTTCCGTGTTGTGCAAGGTTCTCCAGCCCTTCGAACTTGCCACACGTGAAGTCAGTTCAGACACAGCCAGCTTGAGTCAGGTCATTCCCCTCATCAGGCTTTTGCAGAAGCAGCTGGAGAAAGTGAAGGAGGAGCTAAGACGAAGCGATTCCGCTCAGCATGTGGGACTTGTGGATGAAGCCCTTCATTCGCTTTGCCAGGATTCCAGGGTGGATAATCTGTTGAAATCAGACCACTACATTTTGGCCACCGTGCTTGATCCTAGGTTTAAAGCCTATGTAGTGTCTCTCTTTCCGGCCGACACAAGCCTGCAGAGGTGCAAAGACCTGCTGGTGAACACACTGTCAGCTGAAGCAGAACGTGACACGTCAATGGCTCCTTCTTCATTTTCTCCCGCAACTGGGGCTGCCAGGAAAAAACTTAGGTATCCTAAGCAACCCGCTGGCGGTGATGCAGGGCAGGCAGGACCAAGTTTGGACATCTTGTCCGGACTGAAGGACCTGGCAACAATTTCTGACATGTCTACTGTCACTGCATATGATACTGTCACCATTGACAGAATGGTGGAGGATTACATCGGTGACAGCATCCAAGTAGGCATGTCAGACAGTCCATACCTGTACTGGCAGGAAAAAGAGGCAATTTGGAGGCCCCTGTACAAGCTGGCTCTATTTTACCTGAGTTGCCCCCCCTCCAGTGTGTACTCCGAAAGAGTGTTTAGTGCAGCCGGGAACCTTGTCAGCGAAAGGCGTAGGAGGTTGCTTCCACAGAATGTGGAGAAGATGATGTTCATCAAAATGAATTATCAGCTCTTCCAGGGAGACCAGCCTCCAGAAGGTACAGAGGGACCTGTGGTGGTGGATTCAAGTGGGGACGAGTTAATACTTTGTGAGGATGAGGATGTACACACTGAAGAGGGTGAGGAATCGGTGGATGAGGAGGATGAGGATGACATCTTGCCTCCGTAGAGCCAGTTTGTGCAGGGACACATTAATTGCCAGCTTGTTTTGTGGGGGCCCAAACGAACCAATCATTTCAGCCACAGTTGTTTGGCAGACCCTGGCGCTGAAATGATTGATTTGTTAAAGTGTGCATGTCCTGTTTATACAACATAAGGGTGGGTGGGAGGGCCCAAGGACAATTCCATCTTGCACTTCTTTTTTTTCTTTGCATTATGTACAGTTTGGGGCCCAGTTTTTCTAACTGCCATCCTGTCTGCCACTGCAGTGTCACTCCTAGATGGGTCACGTGTTTGTGCCGCCCACTCGTGTCGCTTAGCATAGTCATCCAGCTACCTCGGTGCAACCTTTTGGACATAAAAACACTATTGTGAGGTGTGAGGTGTTCAGAATAGACTGTAAATGAGTGGAAATTAAGGTTATTGAGGTTAATAATAGCATAGGAGCAGAGAAACCAACAAATTCTGTGATTTTAGCTGTTTTTATGCTTTTTTTTAAAAAAATACAGATCCAAAACACAAAACCCAGAACCCAAAACACGGAAGGGTGGTTTTGGCAAAACCAATCCAGATCCAAAACACGAAGAAAGATCCAGATCCAAAACCAAAACACGAAAAGTGGCCGGTGCACACCCCTAGTACATATACACTTATCCTGAGGGCACCCAGGCATTTACTGACAGTGGAGGAGTGCCAGCTACCTGCTTGTTTGTATGTGTGTATATATATATATATATATATATATATATATATATATCTATATATATATATATAATATAAAAATCAATTGAGTTTTTTTAGGGCCTATCTAGCTGTGATGGCACTACAAGTCCCAGCACATCCAGCTGACAAAGTGTGTGCTGGGGCTTGTAGTGGCCTCACAGCTGGACAGGCAGGCAGTGATCTATTTGCATATAGGACACCTGGGCTTCTTACCTGGAGCACCAGGTCATGCTGTGTCTATGACAGTAGTGCGGCGGCTGCATGGTTCAGATGATCAGACCGTGCTGGAGTACCACTGTGAACAGAAGCTGAGGAGGTCGAGGAACCGCCCCGCCCCCGGCAATCCCGCTCCTCAGCTCCTGAGTCCGAACTGGTGTCTCCCGCTGCCCGCACTTCTGAGGGGTGGTCTTGTGCCCAAATGGACCACCCCGTCTAACACAGCCACACTTTGACTGTTCCCTGGCTGGAGCAACAGCTCCATACACTCTGCTGCATTGCCGCATCGGTGCAGCGCTGCTCCTGGCTAACGGCACTATGAAGTGCTTGCTAGCCAGAGCAGGTGACAGCTTCCTGTTTGCGTTCCCAAATCTAGGAAGCACAGCAGCTGGCCCAACACATAGAAATTGGCCTGGTCTGGCAGCCGGTCAGCCGGCCCGGCAGAGGGGTGTATGGGACCGGCCCAGTGGGAACTATCCCGCTGTCCCGGTTGCCCAATCCGCCCCTGCCTGAACGTCCAGTTTCACAGAAAGACAGATCCGGCCAGTTTGCGTCTGACTACAAAAATGTGTAAAGTAACTTCTGCCCGTGTGCTAGATGCAGAAAATGCCCATTGTCTATCTGTGAAGAAAGATCTGTGCGACTCAGAGTCAGCACCACAGTGTTGGAGAAACGGGTAGCCTGTAACATCAGTGCATATTTTACCTTGCATTACTTCTGGTCTTTACCCGGAGAAATGATTTGCACCCGTGCATATGTGCCATCCCGACAAGCACACATCAGCACACAGCTGTAAGCCTGGGCAAAGAGTTTAAAAAGGACAACACAAGGAAAGACAGCATTTTGCTCTTAAATCTGACTCGCTTGTAAATAAATCCCAGCACTATATTATAAATGGAGATGGGATATAAATAAAATCTATTTTATGGGTTGTAAAAGCATGATATATAAAACAATATTTAAGAATTGTTATCCACCGGAATTATATGCTGTTTCTTTAAGTGCATGCACGATTGCCTTATAACTATGAAATTGTTCGTCTAGGTGAAGGCCCAGCCTTAAATATCAGTGCACATTTAATTATTACACAAGACCTCAGAAAATGGAGTCATGAAAGATTTTAATTGAGCTTTAAAGATTTAGTGATATACTTTCTTTGTAAGTCTCTGGCACTTAACAAACTCCTGAATTTTTTTTTTGTAGTGAATAATGATCCCAGTAACTTCATAATTGAACAAGATGTCCTGACCTCATTGATCACACCATAATGCACTGAAAGTGCCAATATGCATTTATAAGGAGGTGCATTTCTGTAGTTTAGTCATAAGACTATAATGTAATGTCTCCATGGAATTTCTACATGTATTTGCCTTTCTTTTTTTTATCTTTTTGAGCCAGGGAAGACAATTTTTAGATTTAAAATTCCTTTAAATGTGGTGGTACTTTGTACTGTATACATTTTATTCTCTATGTGCAGCTTTGTTGTGGTTTGTATAAAAAGTCCCTCCGCAGTGACTGTGTGATAAGTAAGTCCCCCCCCTCAGAGAATGTGTGCTAAGTAATGTAACAACACAATTGTTTTTTAACACTTTGTTTACATGAAATAAAAGAGAATTTGTTACGTACTTATCTCGATTAAGTGTTGAAAGTGTTGACCCTTGTTTTCGAGACATAATTCAGCATGACCCTTATTTACTTGCTCCAAAGAACCCCTGAGGCGCAGTGAGTTCATATCAGGCTATCTAGCTAGTTAATAGCCGGACAGCAAATCAGGAGCTCTGTCATATCTTCAAGGTAAGGCGCAGCCAATCAGGGATTTCCTAGCTTATGATTGGCTACGTCTTATCTTATATTAATTCATCAATGCTAATATAATAAGAACATTGTCTCTGTCTGTTTGTTCCAAGTTGGCACAAAAACTACTGAGTTGATTTTCATGAAGATCAGCTCAGTATCCGTCAAGTTAAAGCTGAGGAAAAACAAAAACAAAATGTACATAATCAATGCAAGTGATAGATGTGTCATCATGTACGCTGCCACCAGTCTATATAGCGCTGCTGGTCACGTGGACCACTACCGCGACAGGGCCCCTATCAAAGCAATACAACTAGAACACCTCAAATAATGGCAGAAGTGATTTCATCATGGGCAAAGCTGCCGGCAACAGCTAGCACAAGTATAAACATGGCAAACCATTTAGCCATACAATAGCAGAACTAAAGTAAACTCCATATTAGATGAGAGGCAAGTATTGGTGAGGAAAAGAGGGTCAGCTTTTTTTCAATTGTAATTAAAGGAAGTAATGTGGAGAAGAAAGAACAATCCTACTCCCAGATTCACCATCTACCAAATCAGCACCCCATGACTAGATGGGAGGCCTTCTGCCAACCTGCCGTCTACTCAAGGTATCCAACTCCCCATCCAATGACACAAAGACATAAGGCCTACCTGGACCGGTGGTGTCGCTCACCTCAGTAGGGTAGAAATCACGTGTCTTGGCGGGAAGAGCACCTCAAGAAATAGCAAGACGGTCACAGGGATCCTGCATTGATTGCACTGAACTAAATGTGTATATTTGCCTGTTGGTAACAGTACGCCTATCTATATACTCGGTTTGATTGCTGTCCACCATCATGATCAGTGTGCACAGCACCATCTTTACTGCTAAATACAAGTGCATGATTGACAGGCAGAGGCATTTAAGGGGCGGTGCGGGGTGCGGCCGGCGTTCCTGGAAATGGGGCGTGTCCATTCCATTTTCCCGGAGTGGCCAGTCCAGAGACTGCGTGGACGTACGCAGTGTGTGGACGTCGCAGTGCTGGGATCACAAATAGAGCAGGGGGGGTCATTCACCTCATGCTGCATTTGCATTATTGCAAGGATCGCATTGCAAAGCTGCCTGCGTGCACTACACACTACAGTATATGCCTGTGTGCTGCTTTGCAATTGCCATCCTTGCTGAATCAGGCCCGCAAATGACAATTTAAAAACTTTTATATACATATTTTTATAGGCCATTATCTTCTAAGTATCACGTTAAAGAAATTAAATAAAGTATACTGAAAGTTCCTCCTAATGTGTCCGTTTTAATTATCTTCCAAATTCCATTTTAGTGCTAAGCCCAAAACTCTGCAGCAAACTTGCCTATGAGTGAGCATTTACCATCAGGAAATCAATAAGTGTTTTAAAATTTGCTCCTTTGCATTTCCTAACTACACTTTTGGGTATGTATTTGCATAAGCAATCAAATATGCCTTAATTGTTGAAATGCTTACTAACATATTTTACCAACATATTACGGGACAGAGTGCTGTCAAATTATAGTTTAATTTAAATTTTCAATTGACTGCATGTGGCTTAGCATTCTTTTTTTCTTATACCATGAGTTTAAATATACATTTAGCACCAGTGTTTAGTTAGATATCAGATTTGGGGATCCACATTACCAAGTAGAAGCTCTGTGCGCTGTGGTATACCTCTAACTATTATTCTGTAGAAAGTACAAATTGTAGTCTGGGGAGGGTGATGTACTTTCCCTTTGTCCCTGACAATTGGCCAAATTTGTGAGTCATGTGATATAAATGCATTATAATGGATATACTGTACTAGAGATTCTACTTGGGTCTACTCCTGACTTCTAGTGGATGTCCTGATAACCATTCCCTTCATAGTAATTTACTTTAATTATGTCGAAGAGTAAAATTATTCTTGGATTTCCTGATGTTGAATATCATGCATGTAAAGTAGAGATGTGCGGTTCGGTTCTCCAGAAAATCCGAATTCACCCGAATTTTGTGAATCTTGTTAAATCCAAGTTGCGGTTCTGATCTTCAAGATTTGGATTTTAAATCCGAATTTTGGGTTTTGGATTGCATAATTTACATGATTTTAACTTTTTTTAAAAACTTTTTATTGATGAATTTTTTAAAAAAATCCAAAACCAAAACACTTGAAGGTGGTTTTGCAAAACCAAAACTCAAAGATGAATCCAGATCCAAA
This sequence comes from Taudactylus pleione, assembly GCA_031769625.1. Classification (NCBI taxonomy): domain Eukaryota; kingdom Metazoa; phylum Chordata; class Amphibia; order Anura; family Myobatrachidae; genus Taudactylus; species Taudactylus pleione. Next base: position 2,912,954 of record JAUIMM010000519.1, read on the forward strand.
ACCAAAGCCAAAACACGGGCATCTTTAACGAAAAGGGAATGTGAGTACTGTAAAATATGATTCTTGCCAATGTCCATAAATAAATGATGGATTTATTATACTAGGAAACAATCTGCCTCCAAATACAAGGCTTTATAACTTTATTTTGATAAATTAAATGTTTGCAAATATAAGAAGGCATCAACATCACAAAGTCAAATATTAGAATAATAGCAATACTTCACTAATAGAAAAGGAAACATGAGAAATTCATATAGCTGCTAAATATCTAATATAGAGGTGCATTCCTTAGAGCTGGGCAAGGCGAATCCTTAATCTTGATTCTAAGCCTATTGAAGGTACTCTTCCACGGGTCCTTAAAGCGTCACTGATGTGAAAACCGTTTCATATGGATATAATTCCATAGTCTCTGTTATCACCTCCAGCTCTTTTCTTTAGGAAGCGTCTCCCTCTACATGCAACAACCAAAATAGAAAAGAGTGGTACAGTATATAGTGTAAAATCGTTTAATAGAGATAACATCCAGGAAAAAAATCCAAATAGTGACATAAATGTTTATAGATGAAATGAATGCCTACCAAGCAGATGTGAGACCAGAGCCTCAAATAACGTGGTTGAACAGATGTTCAGCCTGGGCACCCCAATCCGCCAGTATATCAACCCTTCTCCCACATCTGGTTGTCAGTAAAGCAGCTCCTCCACCAACTGGTTTTGACCAGAAGATGGTCTTTTTCTGTGAATTTGATTACTATCCAAAAAGCTGATTGATTACTTTCCAAAAACGTATCCCAAATTATTATGGCACTTGACCGCTCCCTTTGAGCCTCAACTGAAACAAATAGCATCGCCTCTATGGGGTGTGGTACTGTATACTAGGTTGATATTCATCATGATGAGACTGCTGAAAAGTCAACACGATAGAATGTCAACAAACCATCCCTGGTGGTCTAGAGGTGTCTTACCTGGTCCCTGCTCCATCGGTGGAATTTGGGTCCCAGCGGTCACATGAGGAGCAGCTTCAGCAGAGTCATCTGTTCTGGTGAGTATAGTCCCCTATCCCTACCCTAATTCCTAACCCTCACCATAATGCCTAACCATAATTCCCCCAACCATAGCCTAGCCCCAACCGCCCCCCCTAAGTGCCTAGCTCTAACCCTCCCATCCTGTAGCCTAACCCTAATGTCGACGTTCTGAGGATATTGACATTTCAACATTGCTGTCATTGTGAATGTCGACCTTATGACCGCATCCCCCTCTAAGGCATTTCACATCTATAACTGTAGTAGGCAACACTCCGCACAGTTTTGCTGTAGTGATTGTGACCCTCGCTTCTATCTTCTCTTTTAATCCCTGAAACATTGGGTTTAAAAAAGTAAAACAAGAACACAAAATGTTTTTACACACTGGTGTTATTTTTCTTGCACTATCCTACCAATTTATTTCTCTCCCCACTACTCTCGTGGAAAAAGAAACAGGTGATGCTCTCAGACTGTAAAATTAACTCCAGTTCTTTAACTTTTATCTTATTTATCTCAATAAATCTACCATGGAATCTCATTTTCCTTTTGGGTGGCAGCTAAACATGTAAATATCTCTGCGTACAGCAAACTCAAACCTATCCTCATCTCTAGAAGGCAAATCCTTCACAGGTTATACCTACCATTATAAATCATTCAATGAATTGGAATTCACAATACTTCTCTTGGATTGGGCACATTAACTCTATCAAGATGAATTTTCTATCCAGGGTTTAGATTTTCTCCAAGCTCTTCCCAATTTATACATTTACATTAGAGAACATATAATACCTGTTTTTGTTTAGGTGACAAAAGTACTAGAATTTTTCTAAACATTTTTACAACATCTTCCCAGTGTTGAAGAACAGGGCCTTCTAATGGTATTTCTGGCTGCACAACTCGCCCAGTGTATCTTATGGAATGTATAAGATATAACCAATGTGTGGACCTATTCCTCATATTGAAGCTGACTGTATGCAACTTCACAAGGACACAATGACCCCAAATAGGTTATTTCACCACACAAGGACAGATCTCTACAAGGACAGATCTCTACATTGTATGCTAATCTTACTATGGCGCCACAAGGGTTCAGCAGCATCTTACAAAGGCCCTCATTCAGCAGCTGTTGATCAGGAATCTGCGCAGGCACCTGACCCATTCTGGGCATGTGCAGAACGGGTTTGCAATCCTGCACGTAAACTGGCAGCAGACTGTCATTGATTGACACTCTGCTGCCTTTTGTGGGCAGGAAAGGGCAGCGATGGCCTCCGTTTTCTGAAAGGGAGGCGTGTCGTCACCATTGGAGGGGAGGGAAGAAGCCAGGATCTCTATCGGCTGATGGAGATTTGCTGGCTTCTTACTCTCATCTGCGGCAGTTGGCAGCATGACCCCATGGGTCACCCTATCTGGCCAATGTTCCGCAGATTATCCGATGCTGTGTTGGACAACGCAGCTTAGATAAGTAATGCAGCAGAAGGCGTGATGCCTCATGTGCATTACCATAAATTCACAGACGGAATTGCAAAGCTGCTCGTGCAAAGCTGCTTGCGAGCAGCTTTGCAATTCCATCCGAAGCTGAATAAGGCCCAAAGTACATTGAAAACAGTGACTTACAGTACAAAACATTGCAGGACAAGGACATGGTTTATAAACATTGCTAAATCAGCAATCAAAAATACACAAGTAAGCACCATGAGTTAGGTAATATTGTGGTAAGTATGGAATAGATGATAGTATAAGTAAGCGACGAGGGCCCTACTTGTGAGAGCTTATATTCAAAAGGGAAGGGGCAGGCATACAGGGTGACACAGATGAGGAGGAAGGAGCAAGGTGCAGTAGGTTAGGATGAGAGCTGGATGGCTTTGATAAAGAAGTAGGTCTTGATAGACCAGTTGAAGTTTTGTAGAAAGGTGGAGAGTTTGATAAGGGAAGAGAGAGAGTTCCAGAGGTAGGAAGCAGCAAAATTTTGGAGTTAGGAGTGGGAGGAAGTAATCAATTGGGAGGAGAGATGACATTAATTTTTGGAGCGAAGTGGGTGGGTGAAGGGAGATAAGGTCAGAGATGTAAGTAGGAGAGGATTGGGTGGAGGCTTTGTAAGTAAGTGAGAAGCTTGAATTGGGTTCTGAATGGGAAGGAGAGCCAGTGTAGGGCATTTAGAGAGGAAGATGAGCCAGGCAGCAGCATTGAGGACAGATTGGAGTGTAGAGAGATGGCAGTCAGGGAGACCAGGGAGGAGGAGGTTACAGTAGTCCAATCTGGAGATGACTAGTGAGTGGATGAGGGTCTTAGTTGCCTTCAAAGTGAGAAATGGTCTGATCCTGGAGATATTTCTGAGATGAAAATGGCAGGACTGCGAGAGGTAATGTGTGGCTTGAAGGAGAGGGAAGAGTGAAGGATAACTCTAAGACTTGGGCATAGAGGAGATGGTTGTGCAGACAATAGATAATTATATTGTGGGAGGTGAGGTTAATTGGGAAGGTGGGAATATGACCAGTCTTAGACATATTACATTTCTGAAAGCACTGGGACATCCAGGAAGAAATAGCAAAAGAACAGCTGAAGATATGAGTGAGGAGAGAGGGTGAGAGGCCAGGGGAGAAGAAGTAGATCTGCATGTCATCAGCATAGAGATGATATTGGATGCCAAAAGAGCTGCTTTGCTCACCTAAAATGTATAGAGGAAGAAAAGGAGAGGTCCAAGAACTGAACCTTGGGGGACACCTACCATTAGTGGAAGTGGGGGGAAGAGGGGTCATGAGAGGAAATGGAGAAAGAATGATCAGAGAGGTAGGAGGACAGCCAGGAGAGGGCAGTATCATGCAAAATAAGGGAGTGAAGGATTTGCAGGAGGAGAGGGTGGTCCACAGTGTCAAAAGCAGCAGACAGGTTAAGGAGAATGAGCGAGCAGAGAGTATTGACCTGTAGATTTGACAGCAGGAAGATCATTGGTGACATTGTGAGTGCAGTTTCTGTGGAGTGGAGAGGACAAAATCCATACTGAAATGGGTCCAGCAGGAAGTGGGAGGAAAGAAGTGGTAAGGTAATTGTAGACAATATGCTCAATGAGTTTGGAGGCAAATAAAAGGAGAGCGATGGGGCGGTAGTTAGAGAAAGTCTCCAAGAGAATTGGGGAGACAAGGGCATGCTTGAATGCTGAGGGGATGGTGCCTGATTATTCCATATCTGGATCTTCAGTGGATGACCCTCAAGAACTTGATTGAGTCTGATTTTGGTGAAACCTTAAACCGAGAAGATGTTCTTCCTGTAGTTCAGTATGTGTTATGTTCAAATAAAATGTCTACAAGCTGTTGTACCTCTGGTATTATGTACCATCTAAATAATGTAAATTTTTTCCTGATGTCTACGACAAATGTTGGAGTGGTTGCCAAACCTAGGTACCTTTTTTCATATCTGGGGGTCCTGTCCCAAATTTGTCAAGCCACTGGTCCAGAAAGAAAATCTTCATATACTCTGTCCTTCAAGAGACTTGTCACTCACACCTGCCTGTGAGCTGCGAGTTCTGTAGAAACATACACAGATCCGTGTGATCCATGTATGTTTCTGTCTGTAAATAGCCAAAAAAGAGTGAAATGTAAAACAAAATGACATAGGATCCCCTCAAAAAAGTATAACCAGCCCCAGGCTGCTCAGGTTCCGAAAAAATATGGGGTCTTGGCAAAAAAAACAAACCGACACCTGGACCATACACTTACGTTAACGATGCATGCATGTGACCACATAAAGGTCCAGTGACTGGGGGGTACAAAGGGGACAACTTTACTGGGGCCCGAGGATCAGCAGGACCCCAAGGATCAGTGACAGAAAAATACAGGGGAGCAGCACCTAGCAAAACTTTTTAAGCAGCAGCTGTGTTGTAACAGCAGCTGTCCAGCCGAAGCCCCACCCACTGACATCCTTCCCCAATCAAATACCAGGTCACGCAGGGGCTGAGGCTCCTCCTCCTCCGGGGCCGCATCCCCCTGCATCCAGCTCTGGCACCTCACCCCTCCTGCTTCCTTCCTATTCCTCTCCCATCGGTTTCCTTCAACTTCCCTCTCACGGCAAGCCCGACCCCCCTCCCCCTTCCGGCACATAGCACGATCCCCACCTCGTGGCACCCGCCGACTCCCACTTGCCTAACCTACACACTCTGGGTTCAACTGGTCCAGCTGAAGAGTGCAGGGTCAAAGCCAAGTGTCATGACTGTCCATTGGCTTAGCATGAAGTTAAGTGACTATGGCCCTCATTCAGAGCCACTCGCTAGCGGCAGTACGCTCGTTCCGAGCGATGTTTGCACATCTGCGCATGCGTACGGTTTTTAGTACGCATGCGCGAACCAGTCAGTGCGGCCGAAAATCGTTGGTACGCAATATAGCGAGGGCCTGCTATTTTGAGTGACAGAATGAGGCGTATGTGGGTGGTAACAGGGGAAGGTGCTTGAAAACGGGGAGTGGAGATCCGAACGCAGGCGTGCTTAAAGGTCAAAACGGGCGTTTTAAGGGAGTGCATAATTAATACAGCAGCGTCATTGACCACGTCACTTGGTTTTTTTTAACTCAGAACTGCTCGCAAAATAGCGGTTGAAAACACCAACCACAGAATAGCGAGCAGTTCATACACTGTACGATGTACTCGATTAATCTAATAAATAGCGGACATGACGTATGGTGCGTGCGGCCAGGGGGCGTTTTTATCAAATAAACGAGCATATGTTTTGCTCGCTTGTTCAGACTTAGAGGGGGGAACAGACTGCAATTTGCGAACGGATCATTTGAATAGCCACCCCTTGTTTTTGAACGAACGACCACAAATAGCGAACGGCTCTGAATCAGGCCCTATGTTATTGTTATGTTATTGTTATTTTTAAGGTGTGTGTATATATCTTTGTGTATATGTATGCATGTGTGTGTGTGCACGCAATTCTCTATCTGTCATAATTGTGTGTGCATGTGTGTGTGTGGACCTAGCATGTGTGCTTGGAGGAGGGGTCAAGGAGGGGGCACTGGGAGGGGAAGGGTAAGGGGCCTCAGAGATCCAAGTTTACCATGCCCCAAGAGTTCTGTTGCTGGCCCTGACCACACACAGCGCTAACCGGCTCCTGACTGACTGACCAGCCCACATGGAAACTGTCAGAAAGCTGGAGCCAATCAGCGGCCGGTCTACAGTTAGCGGCCACTGATTGGCTGCCGGCCCCTGCCAGTTCACATGTGGGCTGAGCAGTCATGAGCTGGTTAGCGGTGTATGTGGTCACATGCATACATCGCTAATGTAAGTGTATGGTCCGGGTGCCGGTTTGTTTTTTTGCCAAGACCAGGGGTGCTACAGAGACTGGTGCCAGGAAGGAGGTGAGTATAGGATCTTTTATCACAGGTACTCCCATTGGAGAAGTGAACCTATCGTCGGGCAGCAGGTAAGTATGTGTGAGTGAGGTAGGTGTATGGTATGTGTGTGTGTTGTGGTTTTTTAACTATTTTATTTACAGCGGGGGTACGGGTGCTGGCCACCTGCTGGCACTTGTAGTTCCACAAGTGCCAAAGGGCAGGCATGCTGGCACCTGTAGTTCGACAGTAAAAATCAATAGTTTCCTGCTATTTACACTACTATTACCCCCGTACCCACAGCCCAGGGGTGCGGGGAAGAGCCCTGGGCTTCAGACTATGTCTGGGGTGCTCAGGAGAGGGGGACCCCTTTGTTGGGGGGAGTCTCCACCTCCCCTGAGATCCCCAGCTTGGGCTGACTGGTTTGGGATGATAATGTTATGGCTGTGGTGACCCGGTGATAGGGTCCCCTGGCTGTGGCATTACACCCAGGACGGATTTGAGTCTGGTGCTGGTTTTAAACATAGGGGGACCCCTAAACAATTTTTCCCCCTTATTTTTGAAAACAGGACAGGCTTAGCAGCATAGTGCATGTTCCTAAAATATGGGGTAACCCTACTAGTTTTTACCCCATATTTTTAGGAACCAGGACTGGCTGAGCAGTCCGGTTCTGGTTAAGCTTTTTTGGAGGGACCCTCGTCATGTTTTGTTAAATATTAGCCTTTTTTTACAGGTACAACACACAAGCAGCCTTCACATATCTCACTGATATGTGCAGGCTGCTTGTCCGGGAGAGTTTGGCAGAGAGAAAACACTGCAAACTCGGGTGAGTAATCTTTATCTAAACTTGCTACAAGGGGGAGATATCTCGATCTGCTTCACCATCGGCCAACTCGGTCACAGCTAAACTCACTTCTTTGTTAATTTGTGAGTTTCAGAAGCATCAAACCACCCGAGTTTTAGCGATGCAAATCGAGTTGAAAAAAAAAAGTAAGTAAATTTACCACAAAGCATAAGTTCTCCCAAATAAGATCAGCGTATCCTGCGCCATTATAATAACCAATGCTCCATCCGTAAATTCAGAGGAACAAAAATGTTCAGAAGAAAAATTACTGGTTGATGGCAATGAATCTTTCACTCAGTGCAAAATATTGTTGTTATCCCCCAAAAACTCTAAGGGGCTTAGGGGGTCATTCAGACCCGCTCGCGAGCAGCAGCACGCTCGCAAGCGGGTCGATGTTCCCCACTGCGCATGCGCACGACGGAGGGAGCTCTGTCGTGCGCATGGGCGAGACCCGGGGAGAGACGGGCTCTCCATCGCTCCGGATCTCGCACCAAAGGGGGCGTGCTGTCGATGTTGATTGACAGCACGCCCCCTTTGGTGGGAGTGCCGGGGGCGTGCCTGCCAGATGGAGGTGTACCCACGGGAACGCCTACCGTCTGAAGCCGGCCCCTCTGACATCACTAGTGATGTCAGTGGGAGTGATGTTGGCTCTGATAGAGCCAAAATCACTCCAGGGCTTGTGGCAGGGAGAACCTACCACAGGGTCTCCGTCGCAAGACCGATGGTCGCGATGGTCAAGACCATCACGACCATCTTTTTGGCTGCTCGCATATGCTGTGGGTGGTCACCCACAACTATACGAGCGGCCAGGAGGCCGCTCCATTTTCATGGAGGAGGGCCCTGATTCAGAGCGAGCGCTCTGGTCAGAGCGTCCGGCTCTGAATCAGGCCCTTAGTTATCAAATAATATTTGTGGGATATACTGTACCCCAACACCTGCAAATATTAAGGATCCCCCAAATGTATGAAGGAGTGATACGAAGGAGATATCTCTGATATCTGTTGCGGTCCCTCCATTTCCGACAACAGCCGCAGTGATGGCTGCGCAGTTGTCAGATGTACCACACTCCAGATGGCGTTACCCTATAGTAGCCTATGGGCTACTAGTTCGCAAAAATGACTGGGAAAGGGTTAATAATTAGATAATTAGAATGAGAAATTTTAATTATGGGGTCTAAAACCCGATGTTTAGCAAATACGCCCCTAAGACTTATCTTGGAAGAACTTGATGAAACCTTAATATACAGTCAGGTGCATAAATATTGGGACATTGACAGAATTTTCATATTTTGGCCTCTATTCACCACCACAATGGCTTTGAAATGAAACAAACAAGATTTGCTTTAACTGCAGACTTTCAGATTTAATTTGACGGTAATTACTTCCAAATCAGGTGAACGGTGTAGGAATTACAACGGTTTCTATATGTGCCTCCCACTTTTTAAGGGGCCAAAAGTAATGGGACTATCAACTCAAAAGCTATTTCATGGACAGGTGTGGGCTGTTCCCTCATTATTTCATTAGCAATTAAGCAGGTAAAAGGTCTGGAGTTGATTCTAGGTGTGACATTTGCATTTGAAATCAGTTGCTGTAGACTCTCAATATGAGATCCAAAGAGTTGTCACTATCAGTGAAGCAAGCCATCATTAGGCTGAAAAATCAAAACAAACCCATCAGAGAGATAGCAAAAACATTAGGTGTGGCCAAATCAACTGTTTGGAACATTCTTAAAAAGAAACAATGCACCGGAGAGCTCAGCAACACCAAAAGACCTGGAAGACCATGGAAAACAACTGTGGTGGATGACAGAAGAATTATTTCCCTGGTGAAGAAAAACCCCTTCACAACAGTTGGCCAAATCAAGAACACTCTCCAGGAGGTAGGTGTATATGTGTCAAAGTCAACAATCAAGAGTAGACTTCACAAGAGTGAATATAGAGGGTTCACCACAAGATGTAAACCATTGGTGAGCCACAAAAACAGGAAGACCAGATTAGAGTTTGCCAAACAACATCTAAAAAAGCCATTACAGTTCTGGAACAACATCCTATGGACAGATGAGACAAAGATCAACTTGTACCAGAGTGATGGGAAGAAAAGAGTATGGAGAAGGTAAGGAACTGCTTATGATCCAAAACATACCACCTTATCAGTGAAGCATGGTGGTGGTAGTGTCATGGCGTGGGCATGTATGGCTGCCAATGGAACTGGTTCCCTTGTATTTATTGATGATGTGACTGCTGACAAAAGCAGCAGAATGAATTCTGAAGTGTTTCAGGCAATATTATATGCTCATATTCAGTCAAATGCTTCAGAACTCATTGGACGGCGCTTCACAGTGCAGATGGACAATGACCCGAAGCATACTGCAAAAGCAACCAAAGAGTTTTTTAAGGCTAAAAATTGGAATGTTATGCAATGGCCAAGTCAATCCCCTGACCTGAATCTGATTGAGCATGCATTTCACTTGATGAAGACAAAACTGAAGGGAAAATGCCCCAAGAACAAGCAGGAACTGGACATTTGCAGTAGAGGCCTGGCAGAGTATCACCAGGGATGAAACCCAGCGTCTGGTGATGTCTATGCGTTTCAGACTTCAGGCTGTAATTGCCTGCAAAGGATTTGCAACAAAGTATTAAAAAGTGAAAGTTAGATTTAGGATTGTTTAGTTTGTCCCATTACTTTTGGCCCCTTAAAAAGTGGGAGGCACATATAGAAACCGTTGTAATTCCTACACCATTCACCTGATTTGGATGTAATTACCCTCAAATTAAATCTGAAAGTCTGCAGTTAAAGCATATCTTGTTTGTTTAATTTCAAAGCCAATGTGGTGGTGAATAGAGGCCAAAATATGATAATTCTGTCAATGTCCCAATATTTATGCACCTGACTGTATTTCTTAAATAAACAGAGGATTTCTGTCCATAAGGGTAAGGTGCAGTTTTTTACCCTGTACATTGCTAGTAAATGCTAAAATATCTTTTAGCTTTAGTCCTCTCTACTTTGACATTTTATTTTTTGCCTATCATGCTTGATTCTGAATGCCATAAGATGAATGCCCAGTTTAGCCTTAATACTGGTAACATTGCAACCTTGGTCTTTAATATGTCAAGCATCTCACCTGTATCAGAAAGTATCATTCATCGCAGATTTCCCGACTTTTCATGAGGGCCAGCAATAAACCGTACCTTTTTTATTTGAAATATTGTGTATGGACTTTGGATATGTGCAATGCAACATTTCTTGATGAGTCAGCTTGTCTAGATAGGTGATATATCGGATACTCCTGTGAAAGAAAAAAATATTCCTTGTTTAGTAGTTTTATCATTTTGTATTTTGTGCATGAAAAAAAAATGTTTTTGTGCTCATCAAAACTGGCGTTTTACCCATCAGTGAGAGCAGCCATATTGTTCTTACAGCAGCACAGTTAAACCATAAAAGTATACATGGATATCTTTATAGGCAATGATTTTGATCTCTTTAATTACTTGATTTTGGGAAGCAAAAGCCTGGTGCCAACTGGACTCCATTTTTGTCCTATAGATTACAATGGAATATGGTGGTGCTAAATGTTAATATTAACTAGCTGTTGCCCACAGCTGAAATCACATCTGCCAACATTTTTTGTATTTGAGGTGTTCTAGTTGTATTGCGTTGCATAGGGGCCCTGTCATGGGAGAGGCTCATGTGGCCAGCATTGCTATACAGACTGGTGGCAGCAGCACCTTCACCCACCACTCACACCAATGTCACTGTGTGCCCTGTGCACAGACTGCTATGTAGCCTATCTTATTCACCCACCACTCACACCAATGTCTCTGTGTGCCCTGTGCACAGACTGCTATGTAGCCTATCTTATTCACCCACCACTCACATCAATGTCACTGTGTGCCCTGTGCACAGACTGCTATGTAGCCTATCTTATTCAAGTGAACATGGGCCCAAAGCACCTCTCCCCCATCCCTTACAGGTCACATGCATGGTGTCACAAATATCTCTTGCACTGATGATGTCAATAAATTTAGTTTTTGTTATTGCTCAGCTTTAACTTTCTGGATCAAGATGAAACAAAGTGCAGGTTATTTCTAGGAGTTTCCACTATAAATAGATGCAGTTTTCATGAAAATCGGGCAGCACAGATGGTGTAATGGTTAGCATTACTGCCTCACAGCACTGAGGTTGTGGGTTCGATTCCCACTACGGCCCTAACTGTGTGGAGTTTGTATATTCTCCCTGTGCTTGCGTGGGTTTCCTCCGGGTACTCCGGTTTCCTCCCACACTCCAAAAATATACTGGTAGGTTAATTGGCTCCCAACAAATGAACCCTAGTGTGTATGTGTGTGCATGTGGTAGGGAACATAGGCCCTCATTCAGAGCCGTACGCTCTGAGCAGAGCGCACGCTCTGAATGAGGGCCGGCCTCCATGAAAATGGAGCGTCCTTCTGGACGCTCGTATAGCTGTGGGTCACCACCCACAGGCTATACGAGCGTGCATTTTGATGGCCGCGATGGTCGAGACCATCGCGACCATCGAAATTGCGAGCCGGAGCCTGCGGTTGAGGTTTTCAACCGCAAGCTCCGGAGTGATTTTGGCTCTATCAGAGCCAAAATCACTCCCACTGACATCACTAGTGATGTCAGTGGGCCGGCTTTTGACGGGAGGCGTTCCCGTGGGAACGCCCCGTCAGGGAGGCACGCCCCCGGCACGCCTACCAAAGGGGGCGTGCTGTCAATAAACATTGACAGCACGCCCCCTTTGATCGGACACAACGAGCGAAGGACTTTCCTTCGCTCGTCGCGTCTGGCGCATGCGCACGACGGAGCTCCCTCCGTCGTGCGCATGCTCAGTCCAGAACATCGACCCACTTGCGAGCGGACAGCCGCTCGCGAGTGGGTCTGAATCAGGCCCTTAGATTGTAAGCTCCACTGGGGCAGGGACTGATGTGAATAGACAAATATTCTCTGTAAAGTGCTGCGGAATATGTGTGCACTATATAAATAACTGGTAATAAATAATAAATAAATAAAATCGGTTCAGTACTTTTTGCTCCAACTTGGAACAAACAGACAGACACAACATTATTATCTTATTATAGATAATAGTTGATCAGACCTACAGGAATCTATGATTTGCAAACTTGACTCATTCAAGAGAATAAGGACTGTCACCAAGCAGCAGCGGCCTGTGGTGCCCTACTGATTAGTTATTCTGACTGTTTGCACATATGGGGCCTCAGGGCCAGATTAAGGCTTGTGGTGGCCCTGGGGTAACTAAATTGTGGGGCCCTCTCCAATAAAATTGACACTCCACCACCACCCTGCCCCTTACCTTGCTCCACAGTGCCTTCTCTATATGCCACACAGTGCTCCTCTGTTTGGTACACAGTACCACCCCCTCACCCCCATGTCTCTGAGTACTCACCTCTTGTGGTATAACTGGCTCCACTTGAATGCTTCCGGGTCTGTGTTCTGCCTGCACAGTGCTTACAGCACAGAGAGGCTCCCGAGTCCTCTCCTCAGTGTTATGGACGTGATGTGTCACATGACTCTGATGAGTCATGTGACTTTGATGAGGGGACTTGGAAGCTGCTCTGTGTGTATGCACTTTGCATGCAAAATGCATAGCAACGGCAGCCCCCATCTGGGCACCTATTCCCGCCAATTGCAGGGTCAGATCGACCCTGTGTGGGGCCTTCCTGTGTGTTGGAGTCCCGGGGTGACCACTCCTGTTGCCCCCCCCCTTAATTTGTTTTTCTTAGTTGGATGCATCTGCAGTCGCTGTTCCATCCACTGTGACAGGTTACTGATTACCACATGCCACTGCGAGTATCCACTTATCTAGGATGATCATCTGTATGTTTTCATGCGGAAGGCTGGGCCACCAATGTTTTTTTAGTAGCGGATGTAACCGTCATCATTAGTAACGGCGCTTACACACGCCCCATGCTGAAACAGACGTCCAATCTCCCCCCGCACGCCACAAGTGAGCATAGCAGTCACCCTACATGCTCACGACACTCCCATGATACTCTGCATGGTCGCTGTTCAGTTGCCGCCCATCAATGGACGGATCCATCCAACCACACTTTCAGTCTCCGTCTTTGCGGGTATGTATGGTTTGATGCATGCGCTATTGGCAATTGCTTTCTATGTCGCATGCGCAGCTTGCATATGTCCGCGGAATCTATACCCATTTGGACTTGCGTCCAACTCAGAATCAGGCCCCTGGAAAGGATGTTTAGCACTTGTTTATGGGATTGACCAAAGGTTCCTGAAAAGGGACACGCAGTATTGTCTAAGTGAAGTTGAGCTGAATACTGGGCCTGATTCAGACCTGGTCGCAAGCGCTGTGCGCTCGCAACCGGGTCGATGGTAGGCAAGTGCGCATGCGCACGACGAAGCCGGCTCCATCGTGCGCATGCACAAGACCCGGATAGCGACGGGCACTCCGACGCTCCGGGTCTCGTACCAAAGGGGGCGTGCTGTTGAGTGACAGCACGCCCCCTTTGGTGGGCGGGCCGGGGGCGTGGCTGCCCAGACAGAGGCGTTCCCATGGGAACGCCTACCGTCTGGGTCCGGCCCCACTGACATCACATGTGATGTCAGTGGGAGAGCTTTCGGCTCTGTTAGAGCCGAAAGCTCTCTGGGGCTTGCGGCAACGAGACCCTGCCAGAAGGGTCTCGTCGCAAGCCCGATGGTCAAGACCATCGCGACCATCATCATGGCTGCTCGCTATAGCTGTGGGTGGTCCGAGCGCTCTGTCAGGGCGTCCGACTCTGAATCAGGGCCACTGTTGGATGATGCAGTAGTTCTACCTCATTAATGCCTGGCCAACGGACCATGGCTGCAGCTTAGAACTTCTGCTTGTGGGGATTTAAAAATTAAAAAGTAACTTTAGACTAAACGACTGCAATGTGCAAAGTGAGAAATAATTTAGCCGGTATGTAGTGCAGAGTTTGACGGTTACAATATCGACACTCACTAAGGGGACACATGTTAATAATATGATTGTAAGCATTTAAACAGTGTTGGCTATACAAACATGATACTTTGCCATCAATTAATACCTCTTGGTATATTTCTCCATTTAAGGTGGCCAAAATCCATTATACACGTGACTAGTACACCTGTGTGTGTAAGCCCTAAACTAGAACCTGATGATATGACACAGGAAAATGTTTTTACAAATCTCAGATACTGTATATTCACAGAAAATCATGCTTAAGTGAGGTGCAGGCGCACAAAATGTCGCAGATCCATCTCATAAGGTGGAAATTACCTTCAGACACATGAACCACCAATGTTAGAGCAGCCTCTAATGGTCTCTATAGTTTTTCAACGTGGTTCTCAAACCAACTTACTTAGCCATTTCTAAAGTTTGAAAAAAGTTTGGTATATAAACTCTTCTAGGTTGCTATATAAATTGCAAAAGCAGAGGTAAAATATTTCCAGTTTCCCATTGGATTAGCGGTGTTTAAATATCTCAAAACTTTTAATGTCCCCCAATGTTTTTAGAAAGAGCTCGGAATCGAAATGCGTTGGTGGACGCTGGTGGAGACACATGAGACCTACCATAGGGCTGACAGTTTTGGCATGGAAACTTTAGACTGCTCCCGGGAAATCTTTCATCCGCAAACTTTATTTCAAGTTCCACTATTGGGTATGAAACTTACTACATTCCTGGGGGTTTTATTTTATATTTTATGATCTCACTACTGACTATGTTTGTACAGTAAGTGTGCTGAAATATATTTTATGTAAGGTTGGTTTAAAGGTATTGCACTAGAGGATTATTCTGTTTCCTCTATGTTAGTTGTTTGAACTTTTTTGAAAGGAAAACAGTAGTACAATTAAACAACTACCAAGTTTCCTCAATGTCCAATAATTCCCCAGCTCTTTGAGCAAAGAAATTCAGTCATCAAGGAATTTTACTAAACAGCCTTTATCAGCATTCCTTATTTATTGGTTTCAGAAACAAAAATGTATCAGTAATATTCTGTGATGTAAATAAACAAGAAAGGTTGGGTGCACACTATAGGTTGTGATACTTATTGTCACAATTAATGGAGGAATAATATGAATGCTGACCCATACTATAGGATTGCTTGGTATCCAGAAGAGAGGCTCGGAGTCTAATGTGACGGTGGTTTTCACCAAGGACCCCGCAAGGAAGTTTGGGCTTTGCTACACCTGACACACAGGTTGTGGCCCTCTCTCTGGGTTCCCAAGTGTCGGGCTAGTAGGTGCTGGAGCTAGGTACAGAACTAGACGCCAGAAGGTGTACAGGAGTGTAGTCGTCAGAATGGGTCAGAACCAGGCGGGCAAACATGGAACCAGGGGACAGGCAATAATAGGTCTTGAGACGTCACGTTTGGTGTGCACTCTCTTAACTTTCAAACAGGTCGACACATGCACCCCCATGGGACCTGTTACACATACACAACTTGGAGAAGCCAGCAGGAGGCATGCACCTGCCGCCATCATGTCAACGCGGCGGGTAGCGCTGGACACCCACCCGCAGCATGAGCACAGCAACCTGGGGGGACCAGCACCACCGAACCTGGTAAGTGAACTCCTGGTTTCGGCACACTGTGACATTACCTCCCCTCTAGGGGCAGGCACCAAACACCCTACATACGGTTTATCTGGAAACTTTTGGTGAAATCTATGTAGAAGCTGGGGAGCATGGACATCTGACACTTTAACCCAATAGCGTTATTTAGGACCAAACCCTTTCCAATTAACCACATTTGGTGGTCATTCTTCTTTGGGAGCCGAGGCCATCTGTTACACATACACAATGGGGAGAGACCAGCAGGAGAGAAGTACTGGCCGCCACCATGTTCCAGCTGCGGGCGCCGCCAGACATCTGCCTCCAGCTGGAGCACTGCTGTCCATGGAGACCAGCACCACCAGACCCGGTAAGTAAGCTCCGGGTTCCAGCATGCTGTGACATTTATTATTTGACATGTTCACCTGGATGTTCGTGGTTTGAGGGTTTTATTTTTTCTGCACAGGAAAAAAGAACCATCCCTGATGGTGAATGCGATATGCTTTAACACGTCTGCAGACTGATCACAACTGAGGGGGAACTTTACCACCTTTCATTATAACATGTTTGGGACAGCTCCCAGCCTATGTTCAAAATGGATTCCCATGGAAATGATTTATACTCATAATCACATTTTTCAAAAGCTTTACACATTGTGAATTAGTTTTGATTAATTGTATTGAGGCAATCCTAGATGTGCCTCTGCCTATTCTTTTTTTTACTTTAGTTTTAGGAATTGAAGGTACCCTGAGTTTAGGTGCACAGATTCATTCTTCTTGAGCAAGAATATTGAAAGGGCTGGAATAGTGTGAATATCTCTACCCTTAACACTTTTCTGTGACATTTCTGCGTATTTAGTGTATGTTATATCTGTACTCGGCTGGTCGATTCTAGACTGAATCATTGGAATGGTTGCTGACTTGTTCACCTGTTATGATGATGTCAGCCTGGGATTTGGCCTGGTCGAATTTGATTGGTTTGCCAGTAGTTTTAATCAGGTGCTGGCTCTTGGGCCTGTGTGGGTTGTTCTGTTCTAGCTGTGCCTCCCACAGGATTCCATGTCTTGCCTCATCTCTAGTTCTAGCTGTTGCAAGTGGCCTAAGAAGGATTACTGGTTTCTTCATCTGTTAAGTATCCTGGATACATTCTATTACATATTATTGCTAGCAGATGTACACCTGACTAATATACTACTCTGGATAGTCCATGTGTTTTGGAATGTCTTATCCTGCAGTTTGCTGTATACAGTATATAAAGAAATTACTGAGTTTTGCAATTACTCTCATGTTTATTGCATTATCATGCTGGAATTATCACTATTGCTTAAGAATGTATATATTACTAATGTGGTGAAAATATAACTGCATACCATTTTGTTGGCAGCTTAAATAGCTAAATCCTTGTTTGTTACTAGCTTGCAGTGACATTAACTGCAGGAGAAAATTCTGGTAATCATTCTTTAGGAGTGCTATTTCTATTGCTACATCAATTAGCTTTAGACATACTTCTTCTGTCTAGTGTGGGAAGCTATGGATTTATTCCTGGATGGGAGACCTCCTGGAAATCTAGATGTAGTTCCCTAAATGAGTTCTGGGGCCGTATCCAATTGCCGGTGAAAAGTCCCGGACTTTTCGCCTGCCGGACCTTCCGCCATCATCGCTAGTTTTGCCTCCGGAAAAGTATCGCGCTCGTCTCAGCTATTCTCCCTATTCAATTGCAAAGGACGCGTGAACGCGTCACGGCGAAACTCAAATCGGCGAAAAGTCCTGTCAGATTTGTGGAAATCAGCCTGACACCCTCAAAAGATGCACTGACATGGGGGCTCGCTATGGATACCCCCGAATAGCCCTGCTGAAGGTATTTGGGGTGCTGAAATGCTCTTAATTGCTGCGAATTAGCATCTTTGCAGAAGTGGTGAAGAATAGCATTTAGCAGTGTTTTTTGGCTAAAATAAGTACCAGCAAATTTGTGGCAGATGAAACTGGGTGTAAGCATGGTTAAAAAACTTAAAATCGCTCCTTCTGCAGACACCTGCAAACAAAAAAACACCTGGGGCATACTGGAGTCTATTTTTGGTAGTTTTTAAGTTTGTCCCACAACTTGTTTTTTTTCTCCCCCAAAACAAAAGTACTTTTTTGGGGTGATCTAAAGTATTTTATTTTTTTTTGGACGCAGATTACCTTTGGGGGACTGTCCCAAGGCTGCAGGGGTGTTTCCGCAACTTTGCACCCCAAACCCCCAATTCTGCACTTTTTTCTGCCTCCTTTCAGAGGCGTATCTTTCCCGCTGGTTACAAGGTGCAGACTTTTCGCACTGGCGGAAAGTCGATGGAATTGAATACGGGGAAAAGTTCTCGCCTGGCGAAATGACGTTACCGGCAAGAACTTTTCGCCGAGAATGGCTTTTCACTGGCAATTGAATACGGCCCTTAGAGTGTCACATTCCATTGCCTATATTTTGATACCTGTGCTTCCTGCACTGTTATTACTTTAAGCGCGAAACCCTGGTGGCAGCCGAGTACCTATGAGCAAGTGTGTGTTCCAGGAAAGGGGGTTGTTATTGATGAAGGGCACTTTGTTTAGGTATTGACAGTGCAGGAGTTCATCAGGTATCATAACAGTGTAAATGTCGCAGGTACGTTTTATAATGCTTATTATGTCAACATTTCAACAATTGTGCCATGGGGCAGATCAACTGAATTAAAGTTTTGCATACAAACAAGCAAAGAGAACACTTTCACTTGGTATTATTGTTTAATTTCCCAAAATAGAAAAAAAGATACTCATAACTTTATATGGCATTGATGAATTAAAAATAGTGAAAAAATCAAAATGCTAAAAATTAAAGCTGTAGGAATTCTCAATGGGTCTAATTCAGAGGCGGCTGCAAAGCTGATGCAATTTCCGATGCAATGCTCATGCAAAGCCAATGAAATGCCAATGCTTGAGCCGTCGAGCTATGTTTTTTGTACTGCGCATACGTCGGAGTCCCGCGGTGCATGTGTCCCAATGGCTTAGAGACAGTAATCGCAGTGATGATATGATGCAGATTGAGCGACAGTCAGGGACCATTTGTGGGAGGAAACTGGGGGGAGGAGTCTAAATAGTCTCAATACATATCCGGCGGCTGCGTCATTTGTATTTTTTCGTACAACCGCTGCGTAAGGGATCACAGCCGCAATGGGATCAGCGTCCTCCTCTGAATCAAGTAGAAATAAAAATGACAAATTTAATTAAATTAAAAACATGATCAAATATTGAGAGTGCGTTTGCAAAAAATGTTGACAAAATATAACATTTGTATTTGTTTACAGCCGCTGTTATTTCAATGACAAATCTGGACACCATGAAATGTTTTCTATCTTCTACAAAACTTTATTAATTGGCAAAACTCTACATATAGCAGGTGCAGCAGATCACAAACAGCTGCTACGTGAATGTAAAAGCCGGGATTGGAAGTTTTTATTACAATGTGTAATTGCTAAATGTGTTTTGTAACTGTTTTAGCCGTTATATGTGAGGCCATAACATTTTAGACAACAAAAATACAGTTGTGAATTTGTCTACACATAGAACTGTGTCATTTAAGGGTATAGATGCATTCACTGTTACTAACACACTGTAAAGGCTGAATTGCTACAGATAGGACAAGATATAAGTAAAGTCCACGTGGACAGCGGATGAGGGAGCCATCGTTCATAAGTAGGCTTCTACCAACTTGTACTCATCAATTAGTTTTATATACAGTAAGTGCAGAGTACTTACTGCTAGACACCAAAAGGGGCGTATGGATTACTACAAATATGGTGTATTTCACATTTCCTCTACATTTGCCTGTGATTGCCTGAGTTGCGCCATTATATGTCATATTCCTGGGCACACTAGCAATCACAGGGTTAGAGAGAGGACATACGCACACACTGTAAAGAGTATAATCCTTACAGTGCAGTATTTTGCACCAATCAGTCCCTTCATCGCTGCACTGAGATCCCTTGTCTCCTATGAGTTGGTGGCCTTTCATTTTTGTAGTCAAAACTCTGCTACAAAAACATAGAAGTATTTGTTATATTAATTAATAGATGGGCAGCGAAGAAAGAGCAGTCTGTCATCCATTTGGGTAAAAGATTGTCATATTGTTGTTTGTAAACTGTATGTCTAAATGTAGCAGATTGTATTATTTATTTATATATTAGTTATTATTATTATTATTATTATTATTATTATTATTATGATTTTTATAAATAATAATAATAATAATAATAATAATAATAATATATAGTATATAGCACCAGCATTCCATACAGCAATTTAAGATTTAA
This sequence comes from Taudactylus pleione, assembly GCA_031769625.1. NCBI lineage: Eukaryota > Metazoa > Chordata > Amphibia > Anura > Myobatrachidae > Taudactylus > Taudactylus pleione. The sequence goes on from JAUIMM010000519.1 coordinate 2,933,003, forward strand.
GATATGGAACATATATATTGGTAAGTGAAGTTACGAAGCACATAGAGCATATCGGTTCAGCCAAATTGCAACTCAGATTATCCTGTTTTACTATTCATATCCAACTTGTTCCAAAACCCTAAAAAGCATGAACTAGTATTGTGTAAGGCCAGGTACATGTAAAACAACCCGGCAACCTTCGCCCCGGACCATGCCAGATTGCTGGTACCAGGGGCGTCTTAAGAGAGGAGGGGGCCCGTGTGCACTCACCGAGCGGGGCCCCCTCCTCTCTCCATGGTGGCTGGCAGCCGACTGACGCGGCTGACCAGCCACCGGAGCCTTAGTAGACTCCAGGCACTAGAGCGTGCCCGGAGTCTACTGCGCATGCGCATGCGCAGAATGCCGGTAAATGGCCGTAGCGGCCACTTTCTGGTGTTCTACGCATGCGCAGTAAACTCAGGGCACACTCTAGTGCCCGGAGTCTACTGCGCATGCGCAGAACACTGGGAAAATGGCCGCGGCGGCCATTTTACGGTGTTCTGAGCAGCCCTGAGCCCCGATGCGGGACCACGGACAGGTAAGTTTAAAAAAAAAAAATGGGTGCAGTTTGTGCGGTGCGGGGCCCCCCTGGATCCTGGGGCCCATGTGCCCCACACACACTACACCCATTATAGATACGCCACTGGCTGGTACACACTAGAAGATTTAGAAGATTTAAGGGTCTAGTTACTAAGCAGTGTTAGGAGAGAGTGAAAAGTGATAAGGTGCCAGCCAATCAGCTCCCAACTGCCATCTCACAGGCTGTGTTTGAAAAATGACAGTTGAGAGCTGATTGGCTGGCACCTTATCACTTTCTTATCACCTTTCACTCTGTCTCCTAACACTGCTTAGTAAATAGACTCCTTAACGGAACGATCACTTGTTTCGTCCTTCATTAATATGCACTGCACCGCGTGATTGGCTGTGCAGTACGGCCAATCACACGACGTCACTGACTACACGTGGGAGCGAGCAATCGCGTTTACACATTAGACGTTGTGCCCAATTGTTCAGATCCGCCTCAAATCGGTTAATCGGACGATATATCGTCTACTGTGTACCCAGCCTTACTATTCAAAAGAAAATTAATAATCCCTGTGCCATACATGTAGTATAATTTTATTTACACACCCTGTGCATATACCCCTGTACAATCACATAACTTAATTCTAGCACCTCAGTCCTGGTGGAGTTTACAATCTAATTTCCCTACAACAGGCCCATGATCAGACACACACAGACCAGTTTGCAGACTGTACACCGCTAACGTAGGTCTTTAAATGAAGTCTAAAAAAGCTGTCACAAAGCAATAACAGTTTGCCCTTCTAATGACACTGATTACAGTTATTGACTTGGAGATTAAAGGCTTCCTCCACCATTCCACCAAAAGCCTTCCGCACCATGGGGATGATTCTGAATTGGAAGCAAAGTAACTTTGTATCTGGAACAAACCATGTTACAATGCAAAAGGTGCAAATACAGATATTTATTTATTTTTTTTGCATTTTCTGCAGTTGTGAGGAATGACTTAAAGACCTGTCCCACTCACAGGTAATATGCTGCAGTCACAAACTATTTCTTTACAGGTGACTCTGATGACAGTAATTTAGAGAGCGGTGAAATCAAATTAGGCCATTTTGGAAAAGGGCAGAGAGGCCAGTGTCAATTTAAACAAAGTTAATTAAAAAACAAAAAAAACAAAAGAGCAGTTGGAGAGGGGCCAGTTGGAGCTGTGGAGAGAGCAGAGCTGTGTGACATCACTGAGCAGCGTGACGCAGATACAGAGATAAGCTGCAGAGATGGAGAGAATGAAACAAGCACACTGGCTGAGACTTGTGGTTCTACGCACACTGAAGTGAGAACTGTACTTACCTTTTGGAGGGGATGCAGCATCCTGACTCAGTATACTACAATGGTGAAATAAAACCATTCATCTGTCCATATCCATTTTTGTGGAACAGACAAAAGGGGAGATCTATCAATGCTTGGAGAGCGAAAAAGTGGAGTCAGTAGTTGGTACTTTATCTCTCTCCACTTTATCTCTCTTTGATAAATCTCCCCTATAGTTTGTGGTACATTTATATACATATCAGTGCTGCAACATTGCTTAGGTCTCTGACTTCTAGTTGTGTATACAATAGCACACAAAGGGGCATATTCAATTAGACGCAAAAAAGTCCTGTTCCTTTCGCATGTCAGCGACTTTTCGCTGACATTGCTGGTTTTCCATGCGAAAAAGTATCGTGCACGTCCCCGCTTATCCCTGTATTCAATTAGAAATCGGTGAAAACGGGACTCGGTGAATTTGGACCTGGCGAAAAGTGCTGTCAGATTTGGGGAAATCAGCCTGACACCACCCAAAAGATGCACTAACATTGCGGATAACTATAGATACCCCCGAATAGCCCTGCTGAAGGAATTTGGGGTACTTAAATGCTCTCAATAGCTGATAGTTAACATCTTTGTGGTGAAGAATAGCATTTAGCAGTTTTTTTTGCAGAAAATAGCTGCTCCCAGCAAATTTGGGGTACATGAATATGGGTGCCAGCATATTTTAAAGTTGCTAAAGTGAATTTTTTAAAAACGCAAAAAATCCACCTGCCGCAAGCACCTGCAAATGTAAAAACACCTGGGGCATCCTTGGGGACCCCCCTGGAGTCTAATTCGCTAATTTTTAATTTTGTACCCCAACTTTGGTATTTTTTACCCCTAAAATGAAAGTGCTTTTTTGGGGCGTTCTTAGGTATTTTTCAAACTCTTTTTTATGCAGTTTACTTTTGGAGGACTGTGCCAAGGGTGCAGGGGGTTTTCCAAAGTTTGCACCCTGAAAACCCCAATTCTGCACTTTTTTTCGACACATATTCATAGGTGAAACTTTTTCGCCGGTTCCATTGCACAGAGTTTCTGCACCAGCACAAAGTCTCCGGAATTGAATACGGCGGAAACTTTTTGCATGGCGAAATGCCGTCACTCGCGATACTTTATTGCCGAAAACGGCTTATCACACCTAATTGAATACGGCCCAAAGACTCCAGGGTGCACACAAAGGCTCAGATGTAACCCGGATTATCAGCGTACATGTAATTCAGAGAGTCTTCATCAGGATACATTAAAGGACCCTCTATTATTTAAAGGGACAATTCTAAAGTGCTAGCAGAATGCATATTATGTTAGGTGTATGTGAATATACAATTTATGTGTATTTTATGTATATAGAATTTGTCTTAAAGAAACATTCTGTAGGTTTATAGTGATATTTAATTAGTGATAAAGTTACCAGTAACTGTGAGACAGTATTTTGATATATTGTGAATTTAATGTCTCATTTAATTTGTTACAACCATATTGCTGCTTCATTCTAGTCCTCACCTGGCATAATTTCAATTATATATTCCATTCTTGTGCATGCTAGCCTGTTTGTGTATTTATAATGTGTCTACGGGAAGAACCCTTGCCTCTCTGCCGAGGCCTGCCCTGAGTAGAAAGTGTGAATGAAGAATGAAGTAGCCAGATGATCGGTCTACCAGAGAGGTAACTCCAACTTGCACCTACTCCACACCATCCGTATCACCTTAACTCAGGGGTCTTCAACCTTGGCCCTCCAGCTGCTGTGGAACTACACATCCCAGCATGCACTGCCACCTTTTTAATATAACAGCATGCTAAAACTATGGCAGTGCATGCTGGGATGTGTAGTTCCACAGCAGCTGGATGGCCAAGGTTGAAGACCCCTGCCTTAAGTGGAGTATCACACATGCAGGGTAAATGCTGGACAGAAATCTCTCTGCATATTTTAAATCTGCCCCACCTGCAGTGCACTATGGCTTTACCAAGGTCTAAAGTTACTGTTAGTTTAATAGTTTATGCAATGGTTCCAACTTGCTCCTGTATTTGTCAGCAATCAGATCACAGCCTATAGTACTAGTGTATCCAACATGCAGCCATCGCTTGCTAATATATAGGTGGAAGACCCCCTCAGTTTGCAGATAAATATTTGCGGACACCTGTTGCACAGTATGTTACAGAGTCATCTAATTGCTAGCCCAGTGTACATAGTAACATGAACATATATAGTTAATTTAGGAACATTGCTACTTTCATATGTTGGAACTTTCCTAGTTAAAGAATTTCAGAAGTAAACATCAAAATCCAAAACTCAGGGGCCTATTCATCAACACTAAAATAACGTTTTTAAGGACATTTTCCTTAATTACCGTTATTTTAGTATTCATGAAGACACTTAACACAGGAGATAACACTGATATCTCATGGTTAAGTCCGCCTGCGTTAATTTCCACACTCCCCATACATTAGTACATACATTCTCCAGGCAGAACAAAGTAAAGTTTAAAAAAAAAAACAACAGTTTTTTTTCTAAACTTTACTGTGTTCTGCCTGGAGAACACAATGTCAGAACAGTAGACAGAGCCGGAGGGTGCTGCAGTGGGCAGGTAAGTAGGGGACGGGAGGGAGGTAAGCAGAGGGGGGAGGGGGGGTTTGGGGGGGCACACAGAATTACCGCAGCTGTAGGCAGTGCTGCGCATGCGCTGCTTTTACGGATGTAACAGCGCATGCGCAGTACTGATTACAGCTGCGGTAAATTAGAGCAAATAGGGAAAAGTATCTATTTCCCAAAAAGCTGTCATCGCAAAAATGACAGCTTTTCGGAATAGATACTTATGGAGCGGAGGAATGATGAATTCCTCTGGTAAGTAGGTAGAACTCCATGCGAGTTCTAAACCTAATTACCTCCAGAGAAATTTTAGTTATGATGAATTGGCCCCTAAATAGGAACATTACCTTAAACTGATAATAGCTAATATGCTGTATTGATATATTCTAGGTCATACTTGCCAACTCTCTCTGATTGTCAGGGAGACTCCCTGAAATAGTAGCAATCTCCCTGTCTCCCTGAAGAGTCTAGTAATCTCCCTGATTGCACCTTACCCCCATTATGTAGATGTTAAATACTTAGGAGAAAAAAGAAATCAGAGATATCTACATTCAAATGGTCCAGTCCCTGCATTGGTTATAAGGCACGGTAATCCCTATGGCTACATGAATTTTCATATAAGGTTTCCTGTGGATACTTATATGTCACCCCTTGTAAAAACAATACATGAGCAAGCCCTGAAAAGTATGAGTGTGTCTTCATCAACATATAGATCTTACTAACTGCTTTGAGGCTCATTTACATGTGGATGTAAGTCAGTTATATGACACGCCTCTCAGATGTAGCAGTACACGCCCACTTTACCGTACGCTCATAGGTGTTGCTTTCACAATCTCCCTGAATTGCATTTTCAAAAGTAGTCAAGTATGTTCTAGGTACTGTACCTGTGAACTTTTTCAAGGGTTCAAGATCTATGTGTGAGCACAGTACCTATTCATGTTACCCATCAGCTGACAGTACCCCGGCAATCCTTCTGCCCCCTATAGGATAGTTATATACGTGCCATGGATCATTTCTCCCAGTACACACTGATCTGCTACCACATGTTTTACATCTACAGAACATGCATACAGGAACTAAACACAAGAAATAACACATTGAATATTTGATGTGTGTGAAATATAAAGGTCTGTTACAGTTATCGAACATGTACCTTTTTATAAACTGAAGTCTATGCAAGGCTCCAGGGCTCTAAGGATCCACCTCAGAGACATTTTAAAAACCCTTGAGCACATTCTCAGGAAACCATTGATTTCATTTAGCCTACTAAGTGAGGTGCGTTTCACACATTTTCGCAGGAGACGTGAACATCGTTGATCTGAACAGTAGTAGAAGGACACACACCCTAGTGTAATGCTCTTAAAAAGATCTGCACCCCACTTGAGAACTACATTTTCTTCCCATCATAGAATGGCTAGACTGTACTTCTAAACTTAGAGAAAAATATTCATGATGATACCAAAGCGTTGCTGTGATTGTGCATATAGTACATTGTTCATTTTTCCTGGTGCTGAAGTTCATATTTCATACTGATCAGTTTCTTTAGCGCTTGGAACTTTTTTATTTCTACGCTATTGCTATGTGCACTTGTTTTTTTTTACATGTTCTGTATGTACTCTCCTGTTCCCCATGTTCTGTATTCCCTGTTTTTTTCTTTTTTTCTGTATACTTGGGGCCTATTTATCAACAAGTTTTATCATTCACAATGAGTGATAAAACTCGTTGTGTATGATAAATGGTGCTCCAGCCACTCAGCTCCAACTGTCATTTTTCAAACAGATGACAGTTGGGAGCTGATTGGCTGGAGCACCATTATATGACTTTGCTACCTACTTTATATCTAAAATTGACTCCATACGTCAGGACATCATATCCCACCAGTCCAACTGCTATCCACCTCCACCTTTCCCAGATCACCCCTCTCCTTCCATTTTACCGACTCTAACTTTCTTCTCCCCTGTATCTGGAGAGGACGTAATGTCCCTCATCCCTTCCTCCCCCCCTTCCACCTCCCCCCCTGACCCTATCCCTTCACATCTCCTCTGCTACCTCTCTTCTTCTGCCTGCTCCCATCTTGCCCACCTCCTTATTCTCTCCCTATCATCAGGCACTGTCCCGTCTGCATTCAAACATGCCCTTGTCTCCCCCATATTAAAAAAACCTACCCTTGATTCTAACACTCTCTCCAACTACCGTCCCATCTCTCTCCTCCCTTTAGCCTCCAAGCTCTTTCAGCGTGTTGTCTACAACTACCTTACCACCTTTCTTTCCTCCCACTCCCTCCTTGACCCTTTTCAGTCTGGCTTCCATTCTCTTCACTCCACTGAAACTGCCCTCACAAAAGTCAGCAATTACCTCCTTGTTGCTAAATTCAAGGGCCACTACTCTCTACTCATTCTCCTTGACCTCTCTGCTGCTTTTGACACTGTGGACCACCCTTTCCTTCTGCAAATCCTTCACTCCCTTGGTCTACGTGACACTGCCCTCTCCTGGCTGTCCTACCTCTCTGACCAATCTTTCTCTGTCTCCTCTCATAACTCCTCTTCTCCCCCACAGTCTCTTGTAGTAGGTGCTCCCCAAGGTTCTGTTCTTGGACCTCTCCTTTTCTCACTCTATACATCCTCACTAGGTGAACTCATTAGCTATTTTGACCTCCAATATCATCTCTATGGTGATGATACGCATATCTACCTTTCCTCCCCTGACCTCTCTCCCTCTCTCCTCACTCGTGTCTCCAACTGTCTCTCTGCCATGTCTTCCTGGATGTCCCAGCTATTTCTTAAACTTAATATGTCTAAAACTGGGCTAATCATCTTCCCACCCCCCTACATAACCACACTTCCCACCATTTATTTATCAATTGATGGCACAACTATCTCCTCTAGCCCCAAAGTGCGCTGTCTTGGAGTTATCCTGGACTCCTCCCTCTCCTTCAAACCACATATCCAGAATCTCTCACAGTCCTGTCCTTTTCATCTTAAAAATATTTCCAAGATTAGACCCTTTCTCACCCAGGATGCCACTGAAACCCTCATACACTCATTGGTCATCTCCAGATTGGACTACTGTAACCTCCTCCTATCTGGCCTCCCCAACTCCCTTCTCTCCCCTCTCCAGTCTGTCCTCAATGCTGCTGCTCGGCTCATCTTCCTCTCAAAACGCTCTGCATCTGCCTCCCCTCTCCTACAAGCTCTCCACTGGCTCCCCTTCCCCTTTAGAACCCAATTTAAGGTTCTCACACTCACTTTCAAAGCCCTCAGCCATTCCTCTCCCATTTACATCTCTGATCTCATCTCCCTTCACTCTCCTGTCCGCCCTCTGTGTTCAACAAATGCACGCCGCCTCTCATGCCAATTGATTACTTCCTCCCACTCCCGCCTCCTAGATTTTGCCTGCACTGCTCCCCACCTTTGGAACTCTCTCCCGCTTCCCATCAGACTCTCCACCTCTCTTCAGCCCTTCAAACGGGCTCTCAAGACCCACTATTTCATCAAAGCCTTCCAGCTCTCATCTTAACTTGCTGCTACATACTCCTTCCATCTGTGTCACCCCTGTTTGTCTGCCCCCCCCTTTAGAATGTAAGCTCCTATGAGCAAGGCCCTCTACCCTCTTGTGCTTCTCCTTACTCTACATTCATCTACTTCTTACTCTCTACCAGGGTACCTAACACTTGGTTGCTTTGCATTGTTGCTTATCTGGGTGTTATGATCACGAATGTAGCAATGTATATTATCTATATCCTGTATTGTATTGTACTGTACTGTACTGTAAGTTACTGTTAATCAACCTATTTGTGTATGTACTTTGTAAGGCTCTGCGGAACACTTGTGGCGCCATATAAACGATAATAATAATAATAATACGCAACAAGTTTTATCACTCGTTATGAATGATAAAACTCGATCATAAATAAGGCCCTTAGTCACTGTTAAAAACTAATAAATACCAATTCTGAAAAACAAAAAAGCCTAGAATAGATCACACTCTACTATAATGTATCAAAATCTTATTTACTCTTATTTAATCTTATATTTCACTATGCTCAGTCATTTCTTTTCTGTTAGTGTGTCTATTTTTATATCCGGGTAGCACGGATAGTGTAATGGTTAGCATTACTGCCTCACAGGTCATGGGTTCGATTCCCTCAAAGGCGAATCCACACAACTGTCTACAGTTTGTATATTCTTCCCATGCTTGTGTAGGGGTTTTCCAGTTTCCTCCCACATTCCAAAAATCTACTGAGAGGTTAATTTGTTCCTGACAAAAATTAACCCATGTGAGTATGTGTGAGAGAGCATGTGGTAGGGAACATAGATTGTAAACTCCACAGGGGCAAGGACTGATATGAATGTACAAATAAAGCACTGAGGAATATGTGTGCACTATATAAATAACTGTAAATAAATAATATACATTGATTAATTATTATTATTATTATTATTATTATTATTATCCTTTATTTATATGGCGCCACAAAGGTTCCGCAGCACCTTACACAGTACATAAATGAGCACACACAAAAAAATGTTAATAGTGATATAAAACAATACAGGACAAGGACATGGTTTATACACATAGCTGCATAACACAAGCAGCAGGGTCTCAGCAACCAAATGTTGGGTGCCAATTGGGGAGTTAGGAGTAAAAGATACTATGAGAAGGGGGAAGAGAAGCATGTGAGGAATGAGGGCCCTGCTCGTGAGAGCTTACATTCTAAAGGGGAGGGGCAGACAGACAGGGGCGACACAGACGGTGTAGATAGTGAGGAAGGAGCATGGGGCAGTGGGTTAGGATATGTGCTGTGGAATGTGTGTGTATAAGATGACCTGATGTTATGTCAAACTTAAATTCTTCATACATCTATCTCTATGACAGAAAATAGATTTTGTTTATGTGTTATTTACTTAAGAGATGCACAAAATAAAGGTGTAGAATTTTTGTGTGTTCCATTTTTGCATCTACATACATCCTGCTAAAAATGCAGCTATTATGAGACTGTCCTGCCATTCTAATACAGTAGTGAATGCTTTAGTCCCAGCTGCTGGGTACTATGCCATGCTCCTGTGAGTGGGAGCATTTCACATGCTAGACCCACCCACAAATGGGTGCAGCCATGCCCAACATGCTGTGGTCCCACAGGATGTTGCTGTACCCGGGCCAGAATTTCTCTTGGCAGCCCTGGAGGTGACAGGCAGGACCAGGAGGGAATGGGGCTTAGTGGTGGGGTAACAAGGCCATAGAGGGAGGGAGGTGGTTGAGAGTGGAGGAACAGGAAAAGTGGGGGAAAGAAGCAGAGGGTTGGAAAGCAGACTGATGAGAGAAAATAGGGAGAACAGCAATTGGAGGAGACAAAATGGGGAGGATAGGGATGGATAAAGTAGAGGATTATGTGGACACTGAATAAGGGGGGTGTTTGAAGAAAGAGTGCTCATGCTGTGGACGAGGTAATAAGCAAGATGAAAACTGGAGTGGAGTATGTGTGATGAACAGACAGTGTGGATAAAAGTTGTTAAATGTTCAAAAATAAAGGTAAAAGAACAGTGCTGCTAATGTATGAGCGCAGCTCCAAAGGTGAAATATAAAGAGAGGTATGTGAGTAGTGGGTGCAGGAATTAGTTATTAAAATAAAGAATGTTTAAAGTGGACAGATGCAATGCAATGGAAAAAGTCAATTCAGTCAAACAGGATGTTCAGTAGTATGAAGGCAAAAATTACAATGTACAGAGCCGATCTAGTCAGAAGTGTTTTGAACAACAAAAATCCATCAACAAGAGCAGCATGCAGATAGGGGAGTACTTGCAATGTCCAAGCAGCGAGTGCAGTAAGGAGTTTCCTGGATATGCATATAGTAGCTGATGGTGAATTTGGTAATTCACATATGTATGTTGCTTGTTGTCATTCAAAAAGTGTTCTGGTTTTGAGGATGTTTTCCCTCAGTTTTCCTCCAGTTTAACTCCGGCGTATCTCCGTCTTAGTTATCAAATTGTAATTACACTTATAATCTAACACGGACTAATGCAGCCTACATCTATGCAGCCTAACTGATCACTAATAACTAAGGTTACCAACATGTCTCTGTGCGCTCACTGATTGGGACCCCACCCCCTGTTCTCAACACACACTAAAATGGGATGCAATAAAGCCTACGATAAACAATTTGTGAGAAGGGGATAGAACACAGATTCACAGTAAATTCCAAACTTCCTTTATAGAAAATGCTCCTAATATAAAAGTGGAGACAATTTACCTAAAGAATTTTTCAAAGCTGTGATTATGCATTCAGTATAACAGCATCTGATGGGAGTAGTCGTGCAATTTACCTGCAATGTTGATGGACACAGTCCATTAATGTATTTGCAAATAACACTTGTATCATCAGCCCATTCTAACGTCAGAAGGCAGCGATTATACTGTACCTTACTCCTGTCTTCTTCTCACCATGGACTGGTAGCTCTTTTGTGCATTTAAACAGTGATTATGTATATGTTTGTACATCAGACTGTGGCGTCACTATTTGTTGTTTTTTAAATAAATAATGTATGTATTGTAAGGAATAATATACCCTGCAACAAAGTGTTATGGATATTAGAAGTCACCTTGCAGTTCCTTGACATGTATTAAAGTTTATATAGTAACAGAACTCCTCTGTGACCTGTAACATTCTCATGAGGAGTTGTCACGTTATCTCATATATAAGGCAGAACAATTTTCTCTTCACATCTTAAAAAGTCAAAGATTGATTAGATACGTTAATTCTGCCCGACAATACAGAGAGCAAGAGCAGACTGGAACTGATGGCAAAATTCATACTTCCCTGCGGTCTTGCCATTATAGCCATTGTCAGTATATAAATAAGGGAAGAGGCTGTTCTGGCAGTACAATAATAAACTTATTGCAAGGATGATTTTATTGCATACTAAACGTACAAATTCCTGAACGCGCCCTGTATTGTGTCTGCAAGCTGCACAATGGCAATTCCACAGAGTCCCACTTAACACATCAGGATATAGTAATGGCTGTCAAATAAAATTAATTAACTAGATTAGATATTCTACAGCGCGGTAATAAAACACTAAAACCGCTTTAAATGAATAGCTGATAAAGAAGTATATTTGTTTGAAAAGTAGTTTTTATACCGTACTTTATCGCAGCCTGGAATAGTTCGGAGTAGGTGATAGTCCTTTGTGTCTGCACCTACCATTTATCTCAGTAGTGTAAATATGCCACTGGCCAGTCTAATAAGAGTCCGATAAAAACTGCTCAGTGTGGCATTGGAGATTTAAAACATATCTCTTTTATTCCTTTTCTATACATATTCATAGGTAGAACGAGGGAATTTGTTGCGACATTTAATCTGGAATGAGATTGGAGTACTTTAATCAGCAGGCACATAAAAGTCTGTAAAAGGTTTCTGATAAAAAAAAAAGCTAAATTCAGAAAACAGCAAAAGTTTGTTTATTAATACAACAAAGGAGTCAGAATTCATTTCCAGAAGAGACCCAAATACTGTGCAATGAATATTCGATTAAATCTAAATATCGCACAGAACTCAGCCTGACATTTTACTACTGACTTGAGGGAACTGTTAAAGATATTTTAGTGTTTGCACTAAAACTTGAATATTTGTAGATGATTTTTATTATTGTTACTGTTTGAATTACAATTGAGAAAGTAATCATGATGCTACAGTATATCAGTGTCAGGGGCCGGAGGTGTACAGGACTTCTTAAATGTATACAGGTAGAAGGACAATGTTGTTTCTGTTGTTGTTGGTGTTTTATTTATTTTTTTGCATCTTAGGAATTTTTGGGGGAGAATTGTCAAAGCTTGGAGAGAGATAAAGTGGAGAGAGACTAAGGTATAAAGAATCATACAGTCTGTGTTTGGGAAATGACTGTTAGCTGTTGGTTGGTACTTTATTTCTCACCAGTTTATCTCTCTCTAAGGGGCCTATTCATTAACACATAAAACTCTCTGGAGGTAATTAGGTACTAATGTACTAATGTATGGGGAGTGTGAAAATTTACGCAGATGGACTTAACCAGGAGATATCAGTGATATCTCCTGTGTTAAGTGTCTTCATGAATTCTAAAATAACGGTAATTAAGGAAAATGTCCTTAAAACCGTTATTTTAGTGTTGATGAATAGGCCCATAAGCTTTGATAGATCTCCCCCTTTATTCAATTTTAAAATGGGCTGAGATCAGGGTATGTGCATAGTTATTCTGCTGCTAAGGGCCTGAGTCAGAGTTGTATGCAAACCCCATAGTTTACGTACAACTCCAATGTTTGCCGATTGGCGCATGCGCAGGATCTGTACTGCGCATGTGCCAATCTGTACCTGCATCAACAGTCGCAGTGCCCACTAAACCACACTATGATTGACATGCTGTGGCTGTTTGGGGGTGGCAAAGAGGCTGCGATGGCCAGTGTAACAGAAAACTGTGGTGTGTCGGCCCCATTTTGTGGGCATGCCAATGTCAATGGATGCGTCCTTGGATGCAACTTCGCTGGCCCTAGCAGTGTGAAATACACAACCATTCTGAGTAACCTGAGGGTTACTCAGATGACGATGTTCATGCAGATGATCCAATGCTGCTTCTTTGGATGCTGCAGCGGATCACTAAAGCCAGCACTGGGCGTCTTTCTATTATAGACGCCTCCTGCTGCTTTAATGTTACACAGCAGCTGCATCCAAAGACGCATGGACTGCATCCATCTTTGAATCAGGCCCTCAAATCACTATACAGATTTTCATTTAATAGCATAGGGTAGACTATAGAACACATATAAGGGATGATTCTGAGTTGCTGATGTTGTGGACAGATCGTACATCTATCAGTCACTTTTCCACTTGCAGCTGAATGGTTGTGACTGGGCGAGAACGGGGCGAGTGCATGTAGACTAAGTGCTATGACGGAATGTGGTGAGTGTGTAGAATTGCAGCCTATTCTGATTTCTATGTGAGCAAAGATCCCTTTAATTTCAGATGGGTACCTGGAGCCAGCTATAGGGCAGGTGCAAATGCCGGCTGAAGGTGAAGATGGTTACATTCATAAGCGGATGGATAGGAGCAGTGTGGGCAGATAAATACAGCCAAGTCTACATGCAGAGGGAGATCTTCATATATTTATGCGCATGCAAAGCGGACGTATCTGTGCCCATCTTGCGTGGAACTCTCAGTCAGCCCCATTGTGACTAACGCTACCATCATGACAGAAACCATTCCATCTTTTAGATGGAAAATTTCCACTTTGTAATGGACGATACATTTGCTGACCTTGACATACTACCTGAGACAGGCTCCTAATTTTATGCCCATCCTTACCAGAGATTCAGTCAAACATAATTAGCTTGGCCAGTGCTGTTCCTAGACCTCTGAAGCTCCCCTGCATTGTGTACCACTTGCTCGCCGCAAGCATGCTTCCCTTATCCCCATTTTTTTCAGGGCTCTAGGTGGCCACCTCCATTCACCTAAGCCTAAATCTGGCCTGAGAACAGTTTATGTAACTAGGACATTATTTGCAAATAAAATAAAAAACACATCTGAACATACTAAGCCTGATCTATGTGTGACCTTGTTTTCAGGGGGACAGCAAAGAGCCAGGCCGCACAAAGCATGCACGCTCCAATCAAGTACATTCTTTACTCCCCCACAAACACACCCCCAGTTCTTCCTTCCTTCCCAGACTGCCACACGACATCTCTTCAGAATTTTACTTATTGGTTCATCTGCAGGTGGCGCCATCTACACACGGAAGCAACATATTACAAAGGTGTTTTTTTTTTTCCTTTCGCCACCTCCCACGACCAATCATCTTAGTTGTTATGTAATTGCTCCCCAATGCTTAATGGAACCTGAAGTGGGTAAAAGAATAAGAAAAGAAAAGCACCTCTAGAGTATCTCTAAAGGATGAGTTATACTCTAAGTGTTCCTGATGGTGGCCCACACGGCTTCTAGCACTTGGAGCACCTACTAATCTTGCTCTGCCCACATTGTACCCATGCTTGTATGTGTCCTTCTATCTCATTGTACTGGTTTCAGTTTCTGACAGTGAATATCTGTAACATGTAAAGGGTATTTAATTTTTTTTATAATTTAAACTTCTGGAGTTTAGTTGATTGAGTACATTACAATATATTCTTCTAATATAATTAATTATATTCGAGGTGTCAACTAACGGAAGTGCTGATGGCCAATTGTGGATTCATCCCACCACATGTCACAGGGATGGCTCAGTTTCTGGTGTTCAGTATCTTTTAGTACCAGGTTCCATTCTTTCCGTTGTTGCACAGTGCATGGGTGTATGAGAACATATGCTATATTGTGATGTACTGTACACAAAAGTACAATACTGAAAGATTTGCCATTTTAGCCATTAGAAAATATTAGGTAAAGAATTGTTTTATGTATTAAAATCCATTAAAGTAACACAAAAGTGACATATTGCAAATGTTCAGGAACCCGAAGACGATTTGTTTTGCAGAAAATTTCCACAAAGCTGAAATTGCAGCGTATATTATATTTATACATTTATACTCATAAACTTAATAAGGCATATTGATAAAATATAATAAAAAGGTAAAAAGAAATCTAATAAGAATTAAAAATATAGAATAGAGTGACAAAATTGCCAATGAAACTGATACAAAGGACAACTTACATGCATGTATGCTGTGACAATGAACACGTTACATACATGTAGGGTTAGTTAAGCATAGGCTTAAGATTTTAATAGGTAGATCTGGAGACAGGAGTAAGTCACTGGGAAGTGTGACTGCAAGTATCATTGTCACGTGCCCAGGAACGTTCCTATAATGGGTGCAGGGTGTGCGTTGCACACATGCCTCCAGGTCCAGGGGGGCCCGCACCGTACACCCTGCACCCATATTATCTAAAACTTACATCTCCGAGGTCCCGTGTCGGGTCTCTCTGCACTGCTCAAAATGCCGGAAAATGGCTGCCACAACAATTTTTCCGGTGTTTTACGCATATGCTGTGAAGAAATCGCAGGGAAAATGGCAGCCTCACCATTTCCCCGGTGATCTGTGCATGCGCAGTAGACTCTGGGCACACTCTAGTGCCCAGAATCTACTGTTTCTGCGGTGGCCGGCCAGCTGCGTCAGTTGGCTACAGGCCGCCAGGGTGAGAGAAGGGGGATGCACACGGGCCCCCTCCTCTCTAAAGACGCCCCTGCATATGCCAGTATATGTGTAGTTGTCACATACACTGTACACTCACACACTGCAGTGCAAACAAACATATTAGCTACTGTCTGTGTGCAGTTGATTGTTTTTGTGTATTAAAGTAAAGCTGCATCTTTTTTTCTCATTGCAGTTTACTATATTGTTTATCTGTCCAAAAAAATGCTCTACTGTACTGTACGTATTGAGTTTTTTCCCGGTTATATGTATATTTAAAAAATTGCAAAAAATAGTTTTTTTTTCTGTTTAAAAAAAAACAACATATAGGGCGGGATGTAATAGAGTTCTAGTTTTTAGATTTTGCGAGTTTCCCGGAAAACTCACACATTTTGGAATCTCGACCAATGTAATAGCCTGCGCGATCCTGCAAACACACATTTTTCCAAATAGACATGTTTCAAACTCGCATCCAGATGTTTCCCCAGGTTGTACATACAACTCTTGCAATGTAATAGGGTGCGAGTTCAAAACTCGCACATCAGACATTACCATAATCCCGCCAAAAAATAGACCAAAGTGACAATGGAGAGTTGTATGTTAACATTTTTTTTTTTTTCTAAACGCTTACAAATGAAGCTTTCAATCCATAAACATATATAAATATGCATATAAGTGTAAAAACACATTTTTAAGGTTGTAAATACTCATATTTCTTAATTATTACCTGCGATACTTTTCTGCCTCCGGGACTTTTCGCCTACTTCGACCTGGTTTGCAGGCGGAACAGTATTGCACGCGTGGCCGCGTATCCACGTATTCTATTTGAAAGTAGGCGAACCCGGCAAACTTGAACAGGGGGATAGTACTGTAAGATGCCTGACACCCCCCAAAAGATGCACTGACATGTGGGTTAGCTATAGTACCCCCCGATTTGGCTTGCTTATGATATTTGTTGTTTTTTAATGGGCTCAATAGCTGCTAAATTGCGTTTTCTATATGTGTTGCAGAATAGTATTCTGGAGTATTTTTGCCCTAAAATAACTTATCCCAGCAAATTTGGGGTACTTGAAAATGGGGGTCAGCATCTTTAAAAGTTGCTAAAGTGAAGTTGATAAAATCGTGAAAAATCCACCTGCCGCAAGTACCTGCAATCAAAAAAACACTTGGGGTATACTTGGGGACCCCCCCATAGTCAAGGTCGCTAGTTGTTAACTTTGTCCCCCAACATTTTTTTTTATGCCCCCAAATTCAAATAATTTTTTGGGGTGTTCATAAGTGTTTTTTTAATTTTTTTGACACAGTTTACATTTGGGGGACTGTCTGAAGGCTGCACTGGAGTTCCCGCAATGTTGCACCCCAAAACCACAATTTTGCACTTTTTTCCGCCTCCCATTCATAGGCGAAAATTTTCCGCTTATTGTTACATTGCATTGACTTTCCGCCTAAAAAGTCAAAACAGGCGAAAATATCGTCATTGGTGAAAAGTCTTGGGGATAAGTTTTCTCCCTGGCGTAAAGTCACAATTGGTTATTTTTATCCCCTGAAACCTACTGTTTGCTCATAAATAAATTCAAACATCTGTTCCATTTAAATATTGTTCAAAATTAATTATACAATGTAAGTTTAGTTTGTAAAGAAAGACACACAAATTTATTTCAAATTACTTTACTAAACTAGTAAGGTATCAGGAATACAAAACAAAAAATGTATAATAAAATATATTACTGTGAGGCAGATGAACCTCTACCCCTCCCTGACTCTGTAGTTGCACCCCCCCGTGTACGGGCACTTCGCCTCGGAGGACTCATTGGTGAGACTGTTTGGGGACTGGTGGCTTGTGAGCTGGGTGTAGATGCTGATGGCACATCCCTAAGGGCCCTTTGTGCCACCAGCTCTCTTTGTAATGCCACAAAAGCCTGGGTTTGCTCCCGTATGGCAGTATTTTGGTCTCTGGCGGCCTGTGTTTGCTCCCATATGGCAGCATTTTGGTCTCTGGCGTCCTGTGTTAGCTCCACCAGATGCCTACTGAAGTCACTAGCCATACGGGTGCGGGTCCCCTGGGCTACTGCGGAGATCCTATTTAGCTTCCTGAGCTGGTGTGTGATGCTGTCCATTTGTATTTTTTGCATCTCCATATAATGCATCTGGTGTTGACGGAAGCTGTGCAGGGACTGAGCCAGCTCATCTGCACTGGGGATGGGTGGCTGTGCTGGTTGCTGTGTTGGTGGCTGTTGGTGCTGTGCAGGTGGTTTTGGTCTTGTTGCCACCACAGGACTAAGAGGAATTGGTTCCTCAGCCTCCTCCTCCTCAGACGTGTAGGCCACCAATCTAAAATGAATTCCTTGGACCGTAGATGCTGGTGGTGTAGTCCGCAGTGGAGGCACAGAAACTCCAGATGGTCCTGAAAATTTTTAAGAAAAAAAATTAGAACTAATATGTTTTAAAGTATGTTTGGATTATTTTTTGAGTTTGATGTTCACATATATAAAAACCTAAACAGGTACATTCAGTAGTGACTGCAATAAAGTGACACAATGAGTGTATCTGCATGAGAAATGCTACTTTACAGTGGCATCGCTTATGACACTGGAGCGTATCATTTGGCATGGAGATACACCCGCTGTATGACAAAAAATATAGGAAAGCCGCATATCATTGGAATCAGCAGAAACTGCTGGACTATTCTTTTGCCATTGATGTGCAAATAAAACACATTGTTACAATTAAAATGTCTAGAATATAATAAAATAAAACAATACAAATATAAAGCCTGTGTAACATGCAAGGAGGCTATATTTGTGTACACATCTCTATCATTACCTTTTACTTTAAATTAAATAATATGTGTAGAACTTAATTTCGACTTTTCAATTGTTGTAAATTTTAAGGTAATGCTAAGGTAAATTATGTAATGTGACATTTTGTTGTAATCCAAATTAAAAAATAAAACCAAATCTGGGTAAGTGGGTTTTTCAAACGTTGGCATAACTCACCAGCCTGGTCCATTGACCTTTCCATGCGAGGTCTTTTAGGAGTTTGTGACCTCCTTGGTGCAGCAGCTGTGTTTTTTAAAACAAAAAGAAAAAAAAGATTAGATAAAAACAAAACTATTTGGCCCCTATTCAATTGGAAAGGACACAAAAAGGGCACCCGGCAAAACTAAAACAGTCAAAAAATCCTGGCAGATTGGTGTAAAACAGCCTGACATCCCCCCAAAAGATGCACTGACATGGGGGATCACTAGAGCCGTATTCAATTTGATTCGCACCCGCGATACTTTTCCACCATACAAACCAGGCGAAGTAGGCAGAAAGTCCGGGAGGCGGAAGAGTATCGTGGGTGCAAAACAAATTGAATATGGGATCTACAATACTTTGAAAAAAAGACAGTGAAAAGTAGTAACATTTGTTTGCA
The DNA here is from genome assembly GCA_031769625.1 of Taudactylus pleione. NCBI lineage: Eukaryota > Metazoa > Chordata > Amphibia > Anura > Myobatrachidae > Taudactylus > Taudactylus pleione. The sequence goes on from JAUIMM010000519.1 coordinate 2,952,033, forward strand.
TACTCACCACGACGCCTAGGGCTTGCTGGCCGGTCAGTGTCTACAATATGTGGACCTGGAAAAACCTCAGGAGCAAAAACCGGCCTCAGCTCCTGTTCATATGGAGTGAAGTGAACTCTCACTGCTCATCCTCCTCCTGTCATGCGTCGCTGCCTATGCTCCTCAGCCATTTTCTCTTTTGTGTTCCTTTTAATGTCATTATAGCACTTTTTGATATTTTTAAGGTCACGCCGGTATTCACTCACTGCATTCACTGCATCATTGATGTTATTCCACATCGCCTTTCGACGTGCTGCTGACGTCCGATGTGACTGTGCCCCAAGTAGGTTTTTAAGACCGGTACTATTGCACGGGGCAGGACGTAATTTTCATCATAAATGAGGCGTATATTACGCCCAGTATGTGTTTTCCCAGGGGCTGGGGGTGCTTCAGACTCCTCATCCTCAACACTACCCTCAGCCTCAGATTCCAGCTCCTGCGCTTCCTGCACCACACTCTCCTGCTCCTTCACCTCTTCACTGCTCACCTCCTCACTGCTCACCTCCTCACCAATATCAGGTTGCAGTACAACCTCCTCCTCCTCCTCCACCATCCTAGCCACCCTCCTTGCTTTTCTGAATGCCATGTTGCAGCACAATATATATACAATTGTTGGCTTTTTTTTCCCTCTCTCTCACCACTCCTTCACAAAACTCTTCACTACCTTTCAAAGGACAAAATGGAGGATAAGGGTTTATATAGGGTGTGTGAGGTAGGCATCAGGAGACTTTGGAGGGCCAATGAGTGACTTTGTTTAAACTCGACAGAACGGTAAATGAAAGTCGCATTCCGGTTGGTCCAAAAAACCGCATACTTCCTGATCTGTATCCTCGCAAGAACACGCACATGATAATGCAATTTGGCTAAAAAAATCGCACCCCATTACATTGCACGAGTTGTAGGGGAAACACAATCAAAAAAAGTGTGTGAGAATGTGCGAGTTTAGAAATGACTAAAAACTAGAACTCTATTACATCCCGCCCACAATTTCTAATTACATTTAAAAATGATATTGTGTATTTCAAGAAGTTGCTTGTTCAGATGAGTGATGCAGCGTATATTACAATTCTCTGTACAGTGGTGTCCCCCTGTCATCTGCACCCCAAAACAATTTTCACAGAGAACTGTTCCTCCAAGTGCATGAAAACAATAGCCATTATTTTCTGTGTCTAAAACAACAAAGACATTATTTCCCAACATTTTGCATAGTGTGTTATCCTTTCAGTGTTAGTGGTGGTGTGTGTTGGTGGTGTTCCCCCATCATCTGTACCCAAAACTAGTCTCTCAGAGACCTGTTCTTCCAAGTGCATGAAAACAATTGCCAGTGTTGTCTGTGTCCAAAAAACAAAGCCATTAGTGCAAAAACATTTGTATAGTGTGTTATACTTCCAGTGTAAGCCATGCTGTGTGCAGTGGTGCCCCCCCCATCATCTGCATCCCAAAACAATGCTAACAGAGACCTGGTCTTCCAAGTGCATGGAAACAATTGCCAGCATTGTTTGTGTCCAAAAAACAAAGCCGTTAGAGCAAACAATGTGCATAGTGTGTTATACATCCAGTGTAAGCCATTGTGTGTGTGGTGGTGTCCCCCCCATCATCTGCAACTCAAAATAATTCTCACAAAGAAGATACAACAATGTCTCCTGCTTCAGTTTCTCTGGCTAATGCTGCTGCCAGGAAAATAAAAAACTTTTTCCAAGAAATCCACTGGTTAGGAGGATGTCAACCAGCACATCAGAGTGAACATCATTACGACATCTGGTCAGCCTAAAGAGAATTGAACAAAATTATTGACACCTCTACCGTGACTCAATCTGATATAGTAAGCATCAATTGAATGGTGGAGGATTATTTTAATGACAATGTACAAATTAGCACCTCACAGAGTCCCCTTGAATACTGGAGGAAAAAAAGGAATTAGGAGCCCCTTCTACAAATTAGTTTCACTTTACTGAAGCTGCCCACCTTCTAGTGTGTACTCAGAAACAGTGTTTAGCACAGCCAGAAACCTTTTGAGCGATTGGTGTATGAGGCTACTTCCTAAAAATGTGGAAAAAATCATGTTGATAAAAATGAACTACAAATTCTATGAGGAAGACCTTTGCCGCCAATTACAACAAAGTACAGAGACTTCTGTAACAGTGGATTCCAGTGGAGATAAGCTAATATTGTGTGATGATGATATTAACAACATGGATGAGGATGAGAATGCTAATGACATTTTCCAATTGTAGACATGATTAACAAAACTGTTAGCTGCCTTGTTTTGTGGGGGACCCAAACAAAGTAAGCACTTCAGCCACAAACATAGCAGTCCCTGTCGCTGAAGTGCTTGGTTTGTTAAATTGTGCATGTCCTTTTTAATATACAACTTAAGGATGGATGGGAGAAGGACAATTCCATCATGCACCACTTTTCATTGTGGGCTTTGCCAAGATTGTGTGTCTTTGTCAGGAACTGTACTGTATATTACTATACTATACTGGGGCACTCATGTTCTTTTGTATCTTGCAATGCCAACAATCACCAGCTTCTTACTCAAAAGCATATAGGCCTTGTTTCCTGCAGCTTCAGGCTAGTATGATCAAATCATATAATTAATAATTCATTATTAAATTTGACTAGGCTGTTACTCTGCCTTAAATTCTGAATAATCAATCTTATTGGGATTTTGGATGCTTTTTTTGGTAGAGTTTTCCATTTCTCCGATTTACTTTTTAATAGCTAAATTATTAACACAAATCAATCAATTAATCAATCTTATTTGGATTCTTGTTTTTAATTAGTTTGGTCTATTTATCACAGTTTTTTCTTTATAATTATATTCCTTAATCAATCAATGAATCAATCAATTAATGAGTGAATCAATTACTCAGTCAATTAATTAATCAATTAATCAATCAATCAATCAATCAATCTTTTACCTGGTTGCCACTAATAGTACAACCTCCATTTACTTGTGCTGACCTCAGGCCTCTGATCTAGTTCTTGATTAATGAAAACATTCAATGGCATTGTTTAGTTTCAAAATTGGCTGGAAATGACTGGAAATGAATGTTATTAAGGTTAATAATACTGTAGGAACAAAAACAGGCCCACATTACATGATTTCAGCTATTTTGATAAATTTTTAAAGAAATCCAGATTCAAAAACAAAAAAATTTGAGGGTTGTTTTGGCAAAACCAAAACATTTTTAGGGTTGTTTTGTTAAAACCAAAACATTTTTATGGTTGTTTTGGCAAAACCAAAACATGGGGGTCTGCGCACATCTCTAGTTTAAAGATGTTAAATGTTGTTATAGTTTGAATGCAAAGCTTTGTTTTAACTTTTGGTTTTGCCCTTGGTGTGGGTACTTTCATGTCCCTAATACTGTGGTGTACACTGCAAACGTGTTTCTCCCCTGAAGTGAAATGCATACTTGACTGAGGTGGATCACAAATGTGGTGTGGATGAATAAGGGCATTTACCACTTATGCAGCATAATATGGAGAAATCCACAATTTAAGGATGGATAAAGAGAGGGGGCATGGTCAGAACACATTCTGTGGTCCTGCCCTGAGAAGTGTAATGATGCATACAGTATTGTTCTTTTATGGGATGTTTGCTTTAGACTGACGCTTCTGTTCTGTCTTCCTAATGTAGGAACCTACAGTGGGTCTGTTTTACTTAGTATATATAAACCAAATTAGAGAAAGTACAGACCCAATATTTTATCTGTGTCTTTTCTGAGCAAATGAAATAACATGATAGTAAGTAGATGTTCAAATGTAAAGAGGAAAGCCTCCAAATCTGAAAAACATGATATCCTGAATACTAATGTTATAGCAAAAATACCTCTCAAACCAAAAAAACATGATATTCAGAGTATCTCTCAATCTGAAGAAAATCCTTCTCGGAATATCTTTCAATGTAAAGAGGAAAACCCCTCAAATTGAAAAATATGATGTCAAGAAGACCTTACAATCTGATGAACGGTAGCCAGAAGACCTTTTAATCTGGAGAACATGGTAACTACAAAACATCTCAATCTGAAATTATATGACAGCCATAAAATCTCACAATCTGAAGAACATGGTAACTAGAAGACCTTTCAATATGGAGAACATGATAACCAGAATACCTCACAATCTGAAGAACATGGTAGCCTGAAGATCTTTCATTCTGGAAAACATGGTAACCAAAAGACCTCACAATCTGAAAAACATGGTGGCCAGAAGATCTTTCACTCTGAAGAACATGGTAAACAAAAAAACTCAATCTGAAAACGCAGTATCCAGAAGACCTCACAATCTGAAAAATATGATATCCAGAATACTGTACCTCACAATTTGAAGAACAAAGCAGCCAGAATACTCTGAAGAACATAGTAGCCAGAAGACCTCTCAATATAGAAGAAAATCCTTGACAGAACACCTTTCAGTTTGAATAATATGATAGTCAGAGGAGCCTAATGATCTAAATAACTCATTATTTGAAGACTAGGATTGTCAGAAAACCTCCTAATTTAATGAATTGTATTGTCAGAAGACCTATATACTATGCAAAATTAGAAGAACTTCCAATCTAAAGAACCTGTCAGAATCAAGTTTCTATGATCAGGAGGTCATCATTGAAGAACAAGAGGCACATCTGGGAAATTGTATTCAATTAGCTACCTTTTTATAGTTAGCATAACTTATAGGTAGAATATCCAATCATATTTCTAGTAATAACAATCACACTAATATCCACTTGTAACAATTCAATTGTTATATAACCTTAAAATTGTCTTTTTTTATTTCTATAGTATGAAATATATGAAGAAAAAACAATTCTACAATACAGGTTCTCAAATTCCAATTTTTTTATCATGTAAATTATTCCATTTATATGAATTATTAATCCATGTGTCCATTTTTGAAATTACCTCCAATTATTTTAAATCATTTCAATTTGTTGTTGAATTGTGCTTTTTATCACGTTAATTTAAAGTTGCTCTATAATTATGTGGTAATTGTTTCTAAAAAGAAGGCATTCAAATGTTTAAACAATATTTATTGTGTAATGAATTAGGGATCTTAAGATGAAGTCAGCAATTCTATGGCTCAAATTTGTTTTCTCTTGCTTTAGCTGTTCTTGTGTTAATGTGCTATAAGTGCTATAAAATTGGTTATTATTCAAACAAGTACTTTTATTTTGTAATTTATTCTACTTCCCGTGAAGGTTTACGCTGAAACATTAGTGAGGCAGAGACATAATATAAGCTTCTATTATGTGCAATGCAGTGATGATACTATATTTTTGTAGTTTCTAATGGCATGTTTTGTCACTGATGTTGCTCTACATGTTGTGTTGTTGTTCTTTACTCTTGTTTGTTAGAAAATTACCTCTAGACTGGAAACTAAGCAAAAATGCAAGTGACTTTGCATAAGCACCAGCAATAAGCACATATATGGGGAGATTTTGAAAACTAGTACAAATAGAAAAAGTGGTGTTTGTACTTTTAGCAACCAATCAGATTCTTACTGTAGATTAGAAGTGAAAGCAAACATCTTATTGGTGGAAATCTTTTTACTCCATTTTCTACTACTACTAATATTTACTAATATCCCTGGATGCAAGTAAAATTTCTGGAGTTTGTCAAAATTAAAATATTTAAAAGAACTTTTGCTTTACTGAAAAATATTCTTTAGGTACAGTTTAATAAAATATTAATTTCAATATGATGTAATTTTTTGGCTACATCCAATTGCAGGGGCTGTAGACAAAAAAATAGTTTCCACTTCATGGATTTATATTTTGCAATCACATGAGGGAACTGACTAGGATACTTGCTGATGGGGTTAGATCATTTTTGGGACTCCGCTTCAAGTTTGATCGGTTTTGCATGAGAACAACTTGGAAATGTGCCAGGGATTTAGTTATGTGTACCCTAGCCCCTATAAGTATTGAGGTATGGGGGACTAGTAATAGTCAATGGTAACGTCCAGGTAGTAGTGGTTATTATTTTCCAGTTCCCACAAGTCATGGGTCTGTAGTGATTTTACACAGCTGGTATGTATTTTCAGGGCTGGTCCGACTGAAGATGTACCTGATGCCTTTTCTTAAATTGCTGGAGCAGTGACAGTGTTGCGACTGTCTGTAGGCCCTCTGCTTGCCACATTTATAGAAACAGCACAATCTTTTTTGTTGTTGGAGAATTGGGTACTTGTGTACTTTACGGACTCCTTACAGAGAGAACCCAAGTGTCCTACACTCATTAATATTATCAATCATGGTAATGTCTAAATCCCCTTCATGGAGAGGATCCTGACATCATCAGCCAGTGCCCAGCATCATTCCCAGTGTCCAGCGTCATTCCCTACCATCCAAGTGGGCATTGAGGGGGAATATAGCCTTGTGGTGAGCGTAGTGAGCCACCGAGCCTGAAGCGTGGCTAGTGCAGTGAGCCCCGAGGGGACAACTTTCTTCTTTAGGTGGGGACAACTTTCGGTACTTGTGTACGTAAAGTACACAAGTACCAATGAAAACATTCATTGGGTTCTCTCTGCAATGAGTCCGTAAAGTACACAAGTACCCAGAATTGTATCTGCAGTAATTCATCATGGTCTATTTCTAATGCTGGGCATAGACTCTACAATTATTGGGCCGATCCGCCCGATATCAGCGTATCGCCCTGATAATTGTAGTGTGTGTGTGGCCGACCGAGGGTTAAATATCAATCGGTCGGGCATGCCGGATCGTACAGCATGTCCGTCCTATGCGATATCTGCAAGATAAAATTGCAGATATCGCATGTAAGGAACAGGGAAATGTCTCCTCCCCCCGGGGGCGGAGCACAGATATCGGGGCCAATACACTGTGAGGCATCTCACAGTGTATGCCCGCGATGTCTGCAGGCTGACAGGCTGCCAGAAAAAATGTCTGACAGGCATTTTATCTGGCAATGTGTGCCCGGCATTATCATTAGAATCTTCACGTGGCTAGCCAATCTATAGCTAGGGGTGTTAATGAGACACCTGGACATCCATTTGTCATGTACTGTAATGTATTTTGCTTAACCCAAAGATAAATATTCCTTGGTTTCTTTTTGTGCCCAAAACATCCACTTTCTGGCGCTTATTCTGCCACGTCTGCCACACAATGTTTATTGGCACTGTCAGGCATTTATTTTAGATAGTATTTTCTGCTTGCTCGTTTTGTATGTGTGCTCCGCTGATCATGATCTTTATACTGTATGTTGTGCTGGCATCCACATTTTGCCACTTGCTCTGCGGCATCTGCCAAACAGTATTGATGTGATCAATTTGACACATCTTCAGTTATGAAATGATCTGAAATGGCAGCTGTATTGTTCTGTGATTATTTTCCTCAGAGTGTCATAAGTATATATCAGATAGTGTTTTGTCTACCTAGTATACTGCACTTCACCACCGGAATCCCTATATTTTGGAGGTATTATTCATTACAAACAGTGATCTTTATAGCACACACATATCACACAGCACTTCACAGAAAATATTTAGTACTGTAATTCACATCAGTCTCTGCCCAAGTGGAGATTTTAATCTATATTCCCTAACACACATATATACAACACGCATGTGCACGCGTGAAAGTGAAGGTTATGTTTTGTCTGTATATTTTTGCTGTGTAGATGGAAATTGTAATGATTATTATTTTTCAACATAGTCAGCTAAGATATTAGGGTTCAGAGCTAATTCCTCCTCCCCACAACAGCATGTAAGTGTGTGTGTGTCTTGTCTTTCCTGTTACTACTGACCAGCACCGGCTCCTACCCTATTAGAGCAGGTGGGCTGCCGGGGCAGAGAAAACTCAACACCTGCTTAGCTACAGGCCGGGTCCCGGCACCTGCAAAATCGATGTGACAAGCGCCGGGACTGGTGCATGGGCACTAGCAACGGGGAGCTGCACATGCGCATTTTCCTCTGGCGTCCAAAGTGCTGCATCATCTGCAGCCCCTAGGAGCTGGGTAGGGCTGGTTGAAAGACAGAGTAGCGGCTTCTTCCTGGAAGCCACTCTCTGCAATAGCAGCCTAGACTGGGAGTCCCAGGGGGAGGAGACACGTCCCGCTGAGACTGTCTGTTGTGTATCTGACTGGCAGATGGCGCTTCCAATAGGAAGCCACTGCCAGTCACAGTGTATAGAGTGCAGTCACGGACTGCACTGACTACACTGAGGTGGCGGATTTTACTGGAGGGGAATTGCAGCCTCACAGCCCCTAGGCAAAATCTGCCACTGCTACTGACTACAGAATGGGACTCGATTCGGCTCGGAACCCAAAACTTCCGGTGTGTTATTTTTCGATAAAACTAAACCCCACATCTCTAGTAACAAGACTGCATACACTTTAAAGTTTTTGTCATTTTATACACATAATTCATGCTTGTAAAGTATAACAAAAATTATGGATCACATAAGCCATAATCAACAAATGTATCTGCAGAAATAGTTATTTTGTCTGTAGGTCACCTAAGCTATTTGCACTTTCACATTGACAAAGGGACCTCTGGTGATGTTAATGAGGTGTTTGTTAAAAGATACACTGAGGTGAAGGAAAGACTATTTGGGTATAAAAGTTCCCTTGTCACTCCTGCACCTCCACACCTAAAAATCTAACTCAATCTGGATTTAATATTAATTGATGTTACAGTTTTAAATTTTTGAACATGATCTGGTCATGAAAGTGAAAGATGCTGCTCATCATTTAGAAGTTGAAGGTTTTGGTAGGGGTACTTGACAGTTGTCACCTCTTTTGTTTAAATTAACATTGGATCCTCTCCATCCTGCAGCAATGGCCAGCCTTTAAGGGCATAAATATTGGTGGCTGAGATGTTCTGCTTTTGTGGATGATCTATTGCTATCTCTCTGAACCTGCACATTAACTGCCCCTGTTGCTATAGCTCTGATCCTGCACATTCTCTGTGATAGATAAAATTGAGACATATGGGAAAATCTTTGGTCTTCCAAATAATGTAGATAAATTTGTGGCGTTATATCTACACCATAGGGTCTCTTGCCCATCATGTGGTCAGTATTTTCCATTTAAATAAACAAGTCTTGCTGACCTCGGAGTACAGAAAAATCCATTGTCTCTTTATTTTGCGAATATCTCTCCAGCTATTTCCCATCTCTCCAAAGAGCTAGTAGGTTGGGGTCATCTCCAGCTATCCTACTTGTAGAGCTATAGTAGTCTTATTGTCTCTTTCCCCAAATGTATGTACATTTTTCAATCCCTTTTTTTTCACAAAGGTGGACAATGCTACCATTCATTCACTCTTTCATGCATTTCTTTGGAACAACAAAAGACCTAGAATAATTCTCAATGAACCAACTTCCCTGCTTTCTCAATGTTACCATTTATAACCTTGCTGCAGTTCTTCACCATTTGGGGACGGGCTGTGTTTTGATAACTATTTTACAGTATATTTTGTTGGATGCAGGTTTTCTTTCTACCTCCAATCTAGTTTAATTTTACATCTTTCTGACTATGATGTCCCCCAAGAGGCTAGCATTACCCCCTTCTACAGATGACTGGTGTGGCATATACTGTGGCACAAACTGAACCTCAATGCCCACAAATCCTTGTATCTTACTTTGGATGGCAATCCTGACTTACACGAAAGCATTGCAGCCTGTTCCTTTGTGGCATGGAGAGAGAATTTGATTAAATCAATTGCCTATTTATCTGTTATATCCTTCAGGAAACTGCTACCATTTAATTCAGCATCTGAGAAGTATCCCTTCTCTGACCCTTTCCTTTTGCATACTTCCAAGCCCGGCACTATATATCCAGGGCTCTCTGGGTTCTCCGTAACCCATTAGATTCTTCTTTACCAACCGCCTCCCTCCAATAAGGCTATTACCTTTCATTCTACCTTTGACTAAACTAAGTCTTCCATATGTCTCTACTCATGATTAAAAGTTGGTTCCTTCTTAGTGGCTCTGATGGAGTACTGTCGATTGATCCTCTCTAGTTTGTATTGAGAACTGATTTCAAAAGTTTTTCATGTGACATACCTCTCCCCTCATCTTAGTTTTCTTATAGGCCTCTCCCCTTCCCACACTTGTCCCAGATGTTTGGCTGACTATACTGATATCTATCACTGCCTTTGGGGTTGCCCAATTGTTAGAGGCTTCTAGCTAACGGGTAGAAAGTTTGCAATTAATTATTTGGTTAACTTTTTGCTCTTTACCCCAGAATGGGCTATTTTGGAAAATATGACCCAGAGGGTTAAAAGGATTTCCCAAGCGAGAGTCTCGTGTCTCTTGCTGTTTTACATGTGGAAAAGTTACATTGATTCGTTGCCCCATGTTACTAAATTTCAGGTTTGCAAAAGTGTTTCTAATAATGAGGGGTATGAAATAAGAAATGTGGCTGCTGTCCCCCCCTTCATTGGTAATGCAAGGTTCTACCTTATGTTGTCCAACTTATCTTCAGCAGAAAAAGAGGGGAAAATTGCAGATGCGCACTCTAAGCAATAGAAATGTTGATGATCATTTTTTTTTGTCCCACTTATGTTGTCAACTTATTCCTGAATACTGCTAATGCTATATTGTGTTGTGTGACACTTGCTGCAACTTGCTGTTATTATGTCACGTGTGTTTGTAACATTTTTTTCATGTTTTGTTGTGTCCAACTTTGGGTCTCATTCAACAGCTACAACTATTTGTTAATACTCGCACTATTTCTTTATGTTGCTATCGCTATGTAGATATTTGTATTTTGCTTTGCTTCGGATTAATAAAAAAAATGAAAATATATATATATACAGTATATACTGTATATATATATATATATATATATATATATATAAAAAATAAAATATATAGGGCCTCATTTATCAAAGAGTTTTATCACTCACAAGTGATAAAACTTGCTACGTATGATAAATGGTGCTCCAGCCAATCGGCTCCTGACTATCGTCTTTCAAACAGATTGGTTGGAGCATTATTTATCATATACAGTGAGTTTAATCACTCATTGTGAGTGATAAAACTCATTGATAAATTAGGCCCATAGTAAATAGCCGGGCTTCCTAAGATCCAGACAGTTTCTCATAAGAAGGAAGCTGCTGCAGTTTACTCAGTCTGTCCATGACAATGTGCTGTAGTCCTCCATTTTGTTCTGATGAGTTGAATTGGCTTGGACAGATTTGAGAAAGGGACCTCACCTAATTCCTACAAGAGGGGGTAAGTGTGGTGCTCACAAGTTGAGACACGTTTTTTGATTACGCTGGTACTTAGTTATCTGAGAGAAAATAATCGACATCATTTGGATGATGGAAATACGATGTCCCTAGTGATAAGACTACATAAAGAACTGAATTACTACCTACAAGTTCTTGGAAAAATAGTTTGCATGTAATGTGACATTTCCCAGCTTCTATGTTTCAAATAAATAAATATATATTTTTTTCAGATGCTTCTAATAAATATATTGCTGATAAATGGTGTACCTTTATCTTCCTTGCTTTGCTATATATTTGATTTATAGATGGGATCATTAAACATAGGCTACCTATGAATACAAAGCAGTTATAAAATCTGGGGAGAATAAGCAGAGTGTCAGTGTTATTGATACGACTGGAACCAGAGAAGTAGACGTCCTGTGCGTCACTGGGTACCGCTTGGAAGATGTGTTCTTCTACAAGATGTTCCCATTTATCATTCCAAGTTAAGGTGCTGAATATTCTTATTCTCATCACAATACTGTACCTTGTGTCACTGTTTCAACTCATCCTGGGTCTGCCAATGTTTTCTTTTCTTTACTTAATGAAGATTTCTGTGTTTTAAAACAATTCAAACAGACATAGCCTGATTCGCTATACCGATGTTTTCGCAGTTGAGCAAATATGGGCAATCTGCGCATTTGTCAGAATTGCACTACAAATGCATTAAGACACATTACTGTAGTTTTACACACAGTTTCATTGACAGTCAGGGAGCATTTGGAGGAGGTAACGGGGAGTGGTGGAACGCAAGAATGCCGCGACCGTTTTCAGGGTGTGTCACAGGCTGCGCCTGCAATCCTGTATGCAGTGAAAGAGGCTTCGGAGTCTCAGTACACGCTGCCATTCTGTGCGACTATATGGCTACTCAGAACTGTGATAATTTGAAGGATCTGTGATCGATGCTGCATCTTTGTACGCAGAGGTTTGCAAAGCCGCAAGTGAGCGTCTCATCATTTGCATATTTTAATGCCGTACCTGCGTACACTGATGCAGAAGCGCCGCAATTAGTGTACAACTCCGAATCATGCTGTACAATACTAAACCTTTAATCTTCAAATTGTGTCTATTAAGACAAAGGCCCTCATTCAGAGCCATTCATTAACAGCAGTACGCTCGTTGCGTTCCGATGTTGAGTAACCGCGCATGCGTCGGTGTTACACTGCGCATGTGCGTACGGCAGATTGCGAGTTTTTTTTGTCTCGTTCGTCAAATAGCGTACAGGAAGTGACATGTCAAATGTGATTGACAGAACAGGGCGTTTTGGGGTGTTGCCGGGGGAGGAGATGGAAAAACGCAGGCGTGGCGAGGCGTTTTTTGGGCGTACATACATTACCAAATGCGAACGTCAAATGTGTTCATACCAACTCATACGTCACTGGATGATCCTCTTTCCCTTCAAAATGCTCGCACAGCTTAGGGGCTGGATAACTCGACCACAGTGGCGATGGCCTTCTCCTCCATCCCGGCACTCCACGATGTTGCCTCGATTAATCACGGCTTGTCAGAAACTCAATTAGTGTTGGATTGAAAACCGGCTTGGTATGTGTTTGGAAAGCAGTTTTTTTGGATAGCACAAAACCGAACGCAGGTGGAAATCATAGCTGCTAATGTCTGGATTACACAATCAATTAGCGTACATTTGTGGGGGTGTATTTTGGCCGCAATGTGTTCTTTTTGGACTATTGTAACAATAATGTCATCATGTTTAGGTTTTGTGCCTCATTTTCTGTTTGCAAGGTGATTTTTCCTCCTTAGGTAATGTTTTAAACGTTCCTTAACGAGCCCTTTTTTTTCAATGTGTAATTTTTTAGGTTGAACGTTGTTGGCTTGTGGACCCGGATTAAATGTAACCCATTTTTACAATAATGTCAGAATACAAAGTCGTACATTTGTGGAAAATTTATTGGTATCCCACAAAAAATAAATACACATATTTAACTCAAACATTTTTGGCAGTATTCATTCCACAATATTTATTAATTGTGCAAACAATAATTTTTGGGTAAACGAAAATGCAAAAATTAAAAACAATTCACAAGAAAGGAGAGGGAAGTTTTGGCCAGAAAGGAATATGAGGCAAGCACAGAAGGAGTGTGGGAAAAGTAGCCAATGGTGTCACCGTTTTTTCGGCCGTTTGGCTGGGGCAGGGAGGGCGCCAGACCGGTCCGGGATGTCATCGGGCTGGCCTGTCCAGAGGCAGATGTTGTGGCCTCTGGACTAGGCACAGGGCTAGGCACATTTGGCGGATTGGCTGATGTTGTGCCAGAGGTGGAGGATCCTGATGTTCCGGCAGGAAGGGAGGTCGGCTCCACCATGTGCTGGCGAACGAGCTGCTCCAGGGCAGTGGCGATGCGGATGTTGGCCCTGGTCACGTTGGCCGCCGCATTTTGCTCCAGGGCCTCAGCCACCCGTACCAGACTGGCGTCCATCCTCTGCAGAATCTCCGTATGGAAATCCGATTTAAAATTGAGTTCTGAGAGGAGGGACACTGCCTGCGAGGGGGATTGCCCTGGATTGGCTTCTGCAGGGTCCTCAGCCGGATGTACTGGTTCCTCCCCTGCAGAAATTCTGCGGCCAAGGCTCCCCTCTGGAGCAGACTCATCCGCCTGTGTCTCTGTTGGAAAAATGAGAAAAGAGTCACATTAGAATCTACATATTGGCACAATAACATTTCAGAGTTGGTGACATCACAACATTTACCTGGGACAACATGAGGAGCCGCAAAGTCTGGCATGTCCGTATCCATGTTGGACACGCCAAACACCTCCACAGCCTGCACACACCCCTGTGCCAGCTCTTCTAAATCAGTCAACTCCAATGACACAGGGGTGGGACCTCCACCTGTCCCCCTTGCATGCCTAGCCCTGTCAGCCATTTTTTGTTTCAGGCGATATTTGAAGTCGCCCCATCTGTGGGTGAAAAAGGAACCATTACTTTTTATTTGATTTTGTTTTTGGTTTTAGGGTGGTCAAGTGTTTACTTACCGCCGTGAGTGGACATCCCGGGCTAGACGGACATAATCACCCACCCTATTGACATCCACGGCTACCTCTTCCCACATTCTCCACTTCTGGCTAGCACTCATATTCCTGTCTGCCTGTGGCAGGATGTCCACACACTTCTGAATCAAAACCTCCATCTCCTTTCTTGTGAATTGTGGCTGCCTTTTCTTTTTGGCAGCTTTGCCCGGAATACTGGGCCCAGCAGCCTCTTCCATGTCATCCTCCTCACCTATTTGTGTAAATTTGAAGAATTCTCAACTTCACAACTTGCACAATATTATGTTTCTAATTAATCATTGAGTCAAAATGCATGAAATACTTACCGCCTGACTGTTGTCCATTGTTTCCCTGGTCTGTAGCCATGTCTGAGCTTCAAACAAGAAATACACCAGAATTGTGTTTTTGTCTCGTGACGTATTTATACATGCGTCCTTATTTTGCGGCCGCATCATTGATTGTGCGTTCCTATGATCCCTCCTTAATTTGTGCGGGAAACGAAACACTATTTATGGCTTGGGGCGTCTCGATTCGAGGTGGCGTTTTTTGAATGTTGGAGGTTACGTTGGTTGGAGTTGATTGTTGGCTGGTATAGGAGTTATCGTTTTTTGTAGTATTTTTTTGATTTCCGTTTGTTTTTTTTCCCTTTGAATTTTTTTGGTCGTTTCCAGTTTTGGTAAGTTTGTGGAAGTCTAACTTTGGGTCAATTTGTCTCTCATTCTGGTGACGATTTTTCTAATAAGTTTTTCCCGTCATTTCATCTCTCTTAGGTTTTATTTTGGCTCTGCCCCAAAGACATTTTGTTCCGGATTCTTATATATTATCTCTTGGTAAGTTCATTTGTTAAACTGTTTTGGAAATGTTCTTGTTTGTCTTTACGCAACTTTGGTTGGCCTTACACATGTAACGTTTGTTTTTGCAAATTCGAAATCTGTGTTTTTTTATTTTTTATTTACGCGGCATTGTAACTTGTATTTGCGAACTAATTAGCGCATTTTTACTACTTACTATTGTGACTTGTATTTGCGAACTAATTAGCGCATTTTTACTACTTACTATTGTGACTTGTATTTGCGAACTAATTCGCGCATTTTTACTACTTACTATTGTGACTTGTATTTGCGAACTAATTAGCGCTTTGTGAAATGTTTATTCATTCCTTAAAATTGTTTGTGTTTTTTCGGGAGCATTTGTTGCTTACATTTGGCCTCAATTTGACGTAGTGTGCGCAACGTCGTTTTGCTCTTTGCCCAAATGTGTGTGTCCCCTTTTCTGTTTTTTCTTGCTTAAATTTTTTAAAATGACATGGCCAGCATAAAATGATGTATATTTATGTTGTGATTATTTCCAGTTTCAACATATCATGACAATACCCCGGCATGTAAGCATCAATGGATGGTATTTTCAAGCTAAGTAAAAATGTTTTTTTTTGGGTGGGGTAAAAAGCCTGACATTCCAATGTTGCCATTTTAGGTTGATATGGGTCGGATTGTTCTGGCCCTGCTCCCGGAAGCCGACCAACCTCAATCTCGTCCCAGGCGTAGGCATCGTAGGCATGCAAGGCCCCAGATATTTCGAACACGTGTCACCCTTTTTGGAATGCCCGATGATGAGGTTTTAAGATGCTACCGTCTTCCTCCAAAAATCATCATAGACACTCTCTCATTAATAGAGAGTGATCTTGAGCGGCAAATTGACAGTCCTACAGCAATACCACCACTTACGCAATTTATGGCGGTGTTACATTTCTGTGCCTCAGGATCGTTCCAAACAATGGTGGGAATAGTGGCGGGCATCTCCCAATCCTCCTTTTCCCGGATCCTGAGGGCAGTGATGGAGGCACTTTTCAAGCACCTCCATCATTTTATTCAAATGCCTTTGGATATGGGTGCCCTTAGTGTGGCCAAGGCCAATTTTTACCAAATAGCTGGCTTCCCACACATCATAGGGGTTGTGGATGGTACTCACATACCACTTCAGCCTCCAGCATGGCTGGAGGCAATATTTAGAAACCGGAAACACTATCACTCCCTCAATGTAATGGTGGTATGTGATGCCTCCCTCCAGATCCTGTCCCTGAATGCAAAATTACCAGGAAGTGCACATGACTTCTTCGTCATCCGGCAATCAGGGATATGGCACAATTTAACCAACCTACAAGCTGGTGATGCGTGGCTTCTGGGTAAGTGGAGACCTTTAGTACATAACAATGTTAAGCTTCATACAGAGTGAGCCTGATGTTGACTATTCTTTTTCACAGGAGACAGTGGCTACCTTTGCACGCCCTGGCTGCTCACTCCTTATTTGGCTCCCACACCAGGGCCACAAAGTGAGTATAATTCCGCACTTACAGCCACCAGGCAAGTGGTGGAGCGCTGTATCGGCCTTTTAAAAGGCCGATTCAGATGCCTCCACCGCTCTGGTGGCGAGCTCATGTATTTGCCGGATATGGTTTCGAAAATTGTGGTCCTGTGTGGGATATTTCACAACATCGCCATAAGGAGTGGTGTCCCAATGCAGCCAGAGGATGCCTTACCTGAGGATGGCCCCCCCGAGGTTGGTCGGAGGTCAGTATGTGGGGGGGCCATATGCAATGATGTGGTGGCCAGATTTTTTAGGTAATTATTGACAAAACAACAGTGTTGATACCTAATGTGGTTGGGTTTGTTTGAGAACATCTAATTTTTTTATAATTTTTTTCTCCATCTTCTGTTTTTTAACATAATCTTTGGCACTCCAACGATGACTACTTCCTGCTACCCTTACAAAACCTGTATGTGGACATTTTGGGGATGTATTCTGGAACCCATATTGCAACGCCATATTTGTGGAATCATGTTGGCATGGTCCTTCGTCAACCAGTTCTTGATTTTTTGTTTTTTGATGTGGTTTTTTTGGTATGTGTTGTATTTGAGATTATCACTGTGTGTTTTGTTTGTGAGTGACCACTTTTGATTTTTCAGTTATGTTGAGAATAAATGTTTTGAGAGTGAAATGTTGTACCTTTTTTGGAACGTTACCAGCAAGTGTAACCAGGTTCACACACGTTACATTTGACTAAGGGGTAATCCAGTACTGACGCCAGTTGAGCTAAAATGTAATTTTTTTTCAGGGTCCAAACCAACACCAAAAGGAAGCCTGTACAATCATTTTGCTTCGTAAGATTGGCCTAAGCAGCTTGCACACCAACTAGGAACCTGTAAAAGGTAGAAATATCTAATTGTGACTACACCAAAAAAGGGAAATGAGATTGTTACTGTTAGGTGTTTCTTGTGGCTGTTTTACATAAAAATACAACACACACTCTTAGTGTCAAAAAATGGAAATCCTTGCAGGAACAGTCTACTTATGTCAGGGTAAACAATCTGTGTTTTTGAAAAAACGAATGAGCCAGAACGTTACTTCGAAAATAACAATTTATTTATATAATGGGACAAAAAAAAAAGCTAATCCCTAAGGAGGACCGACATATGGTCAAGGACCACCAGCACCCCGATTATATTGTGGCGCATCCGGGCCACACAGGCGGATAATTCGGCCCGACGCCTCTGTTCCTCTGTGGGTGAGAAAAGTGTGGGGATTAATACAACAAAAAAAAAAAACAGCATTAAAACACATCAAACTAAAATGGTGTAGGCCAAAATTCCAAGGCCTATGTACAAATTCCGACAGGTGTGATATGTGTATGTGGAAAACAGCAGTAACAGGTAAAGGCAATCGCCCAAATCCTCAAAAGTGTAGCCAAAATCCCCCAAAAAAGGAACCACACATGATTACATACAAGCAGTTTGTGTCGATAAAAAACCGCAAAGAAAAACATACCGGAAGATCCAACGCCAGCTACGGAAGGCCCTCCATCGTCCTCCTCGGAGGTGGCTCCATTCCCCAAAGATCGGGGCGGGGTAATGACCGACTCCAGGGAGGGGGTCATTCTAAGAGGGGTGGTTGGAGGAGAGAGGGAATTGGGACGGAGGGGAAGGAGGCCCGAAATTTCAGGCTGAGGGTCTAGGAAGGCTGGGGAGGAGTGGGGAATAGGGGAATTACTGGAGTTGGAGTGTTGGCTGGGGGTTGGGGAGAGTGGCCGTGAGCGCCGTCTGGCCGGACGCTGACGTCGTAGTCTTCGCTGGGCCCCTAAAAGATGTGAAACAAATTGTGGTTAGTTTCAACACAAATCCGCGCCACAAAACAATTTCAAATCCCCCCCCAAAAAAACCAAAAATGCAGATATGAGGAATATGAAATACAGGGAAAACATGGCCATGCAGATATGAGGAGAATGAAAAAATATGAAATACAGGGAAAACATGGCCATGCAGATATGAGGAGAATGAATAAATCTGAAATACAGGGAAAAAATGGCCATGCAGATATGAGGAGAATGAATAAATATGAAATACAGGGAAAACATGGCCATGCAGATATGAGGAGAATGAATAAATATGAAATACAGGGAAAACATGGCCATGCAGATATGAGGAGAATGAATAAATATGAAATACAGGGAAAACATGGCCATGCAGATATGAGGAGAATGAATAAATATGAAATACAGGGAAAACATGGCCATGCAGATATGAGGAGAATGAATAAATATGAAATACAGGGAAAACATGGCCATGCAGATATGAGGAGAATGAATAAATATGAAATACAGGGAAAACATGGCCATGCAGATATGAGGACAATGAATAAATATGAAATACAGGGAAAACATGGCCATGCAGATATGAGAATGAATAAATATGAAATACAGGGAAAACATGCACACGCAGTTAGGGCCACAAAGACAAACATGAAAACCACAATCCATAAAACTTACTTTCTGCGATTTGCATGCGAAAGCATGCCAGCAAGCGGGGCGTCCGCCGTTGCAGGTCCGACCACCTGCGCTCCAGCTGCCCGATCTGGCGGCATGAGCCGAAGGAGCGCAGGTGGGCCCGTACCTCCGCATATGCGGAACGCTTCTCACGGTTGGTGATGGGTGGAGGCTGGCTGGTGATCCGCCTATCCATCACCTCCGTAAGCACCAGCAGCTCGCGCCTGGTGAATGCGGAGGCTCTCATGATGGCAATGGTGTTTTTCTTAAAAATCATTTTTGATAAAGTGCACCAAAATGTTATGATTGGCTAATGTATTTGGGTAATTAACAGGAGCAATTCTATTGGTTAGTGTATGAGTCATGTGTTCGACAGGGCCAGATATCTGTTGAGACTTATGATAGGCTTGATGCAGTGACATGCGTAAGCAAATTTACATAAAGAAATGAACTCCGGGAAATATGCGGGCTGAAAAACAAATAGAACAATTATTTAATTGAGGCTAACATGTATTTTGACAATTAAAAGCGAATGTTTAAGCCATACGTATTCTGCGGGTAAACACAAACACGGACATGAATAAAGTTTATTGCATTATGTTAAAAAAAAAAAAAACACAATTTAGCGATTTGATATATTGATTGGCATGATACGATTGAGGGAGGTAGGCAGAATAAACGAGCAGTTAATCGAAATCTGACAGTCCAACTTCCGGGTAGTACTAGTGCGTGCGTTCCCTTCAAGCCACTTCGGGGATGTACGCTCGCTATTTGGCACGCTCGTTAGTTAGAGGAGGGGTCGCTTGAGTTTGGGGAGGATGTTTGTCTGCGTGCGAAAATACGAGCGTGTGCTTGAATTTAAATTTTTTTTACGTACGCCGAACGTACGAACGGTCACTAGCGTCCGGGTCTGAATGAGGGCCAAAGATTGCTACCAATGAGCTTTGAAAGTAAATTTATAATGAGTTGACAAGGCTCGCGATGATGAAGTATCCACCTTGCCGTGGGGAATACTTATCACCAGAGCAATTTAGCATTGCTCCGGTGCGGGGATGGCTAAGCAGCTGTTCCCGCTATCAGTAACACTGCTACTTCTGTTACTGCATTACTTACCTGGGCTCATTCACCGGCTTCATCACACGTGTGACCTGAGGTCATGCATACGCAAAGCTGCTGGGAAGGCAGTGAGGAGGCAGTGGAGGGATCTGCACGAATCCCTCTGCAGCCCCGGAACATCTTCCCATAGGCAGGATCGGGGCTCTGACAGCAGAGCAAACTCAGAAAACTTTAGGTTTCCGCATATTTAAGGAATTGAGGGATGATAAATCAACTCCTTATTAAGACATGGGAAGCAGGATTCTGGGAAAAACATTTTAGTGCAAAAAGTTGCTGACTTTCCAGGATATAGTCAAAAACATGGTTACCTACGACATTCTGGAAAAAAATAAACAGGCAGAACAACTGGGCCTCTTCTGACCTATAAGTAGGCTAATAGTATACTTACACCTACTTTTAGTAACATATCATATAATGATCCAGTCCATTTTAACCAGATTATTGGTACCTAGCTTGTTTTTGGGCCACATATGCCAAAATATCACAACTGCCCATATAGCAGCATGCATGGCCAGCTTGAGCATTAGATGACATTAGATTGGGTAAGGAGCATGGTCCCCAGGTGCTGTCAGGTTCTAGTGCATGAGTTCTAAAACTCAATAATAGTTCTAAATAATTCTAGAATAAGCTCCCTCAGTGCCTATCTTAGCCATAGGGTTTATTAGGTTATTTATACTGGTCATGTTGATCTGATATGATAAACCCTGCCACTATTAACTATTGTAGTGTACTGCTAAATGTTCTAGGATAGGAGGGGTCAGGACTGGACAAGTCTATGGTCAGCAGAGGCTGTAAGGTCAGCAAAGTGCTTGCAAAGCTCATACTGTATATAAAATACAAAACAATTGTTGGAAAAAAAATGGCTGGCAATGGATATATTTAACTGAGGAACATGATTTATGTAAAGATGGACTGGATGTCTGTATTATAGCCCTAAAATAGATGTGGCTATTAGATAGAGGCAGGGGAGTAGCGAGGGCGTTTCCGGTGGAGCATGAGCTCCGGGGTGCCAAAATGGACAGAGGGCGCCATCCAGGTCCCATTGGGGGAAGCATTCTATTCCCCCAATGTTACCTCAATGGCAAGTGTCATACTGCCACTGTTTGCTCTTTTTCTCTCCACTTCAGTATTCCCCCGCAGGCTGGCCACACCCCACTGGCACAGTTCAGTACAGGGAGGGGGGCGGTATGGCATGCACTTTCTAGGGGCGCCATGGTTCCACGCTACTCCACTGGATAGAGGGGGCTTAGGACACCAAACTGTGTGTCTACATGCTCAAGAATGCTAAATACACTGACTGAAACAAATGAGGGTCACGCTAACAGTATTTAAGATAAAAAAAATGAAAATAACAATAATATTTTAGAGGTGGCCTAATGTGATAACCAGTAGTAGTTTATTTTGAGCAGAAAATTTGTGCAATATTGTGCAAAGCATCAGTATTCTGTAAATTAACAACCAAGAAATAGACTGTATTGTATTTCCATTAATTAAGATGCACTTTGAAGCACATTTTGTAAATTACCATAAATCAGGGCCGTAACTCTGGGTGTGCGAGTGGTGGTGTCGCCTGGGGCACGCCCTGTGATGTTGCTGCCCCACGGCCCCTGTATATGGCTTACAATTACCTGGAATTGTATCCTGCAGCCAGTGTTGTTTTTAGCAGAGCTGCACAGTGCGTCCTTTGGACTCACCAGGCACACACCCTGCAGTCTGTACAGCCGCCTGGAGGGTTCTGAGATGCCCCAGTCAGTGCTGTACTTCCTGGTGCAGATGGCGCCCTCAGAGTGAAGTCATCACATCACCATGTTCAAGTGGCCGAGCCCGGCACAGGGTGCGATGCCACCCTGTGTCGGCACTGCCATAAGAAGTATAATTTCATGATAATGTGACTTAAGTATGAACTAGATATTAGAGATTTCATATTTGTCCCCAGGGCTGCATGCTGACCGGTTTGTTATGTTACTTAACAGTTTGCCGCACTTTCAAAATGTTGTATGCTTCACCGGTGGAATTTGGCCTCAAGTATTCTCGGTTCTAACCCAACCGCACCGCACAGCTCTATCCATCATATATTTGTGCTGCAAAATTAGATTTTACAAATTCGATGTGGTACGGCATTCAGCAGGATGGCAAAGCAGAGGTGGAAGATTGTGTAGATGGAACTGTTCACTTCTATGAAATGGCATTTTCTGCCAACTAACTTTTTTTTTTGGGGGGGGGGGGGGATATTGCTCATATCTAACACATACATAGAGATATACTTGAAGACATGATTGAAAAAAATCGATAATGTTTATTTACTATCTCTTGTATTAAACATTTTATTACTATGTTTCCATGAAAATGTTGTCTGTTTCTAATTTCTATTATTTGCATTAATTGATTATGGAAAGGAATTTTCACATAGTTTTCTTTGTAGGAGCTAGTCATTGTGCCAGGCATATTTATTGACATTCTATTACATGATAACTGCTGTCACTAATTGTTCGTTATCATTAAAGTTCCTTTGGGTTTTTCGGGAGGCAGGAGATGCATGCAAATGACGGCTGCATGACTCTCGTAATGCTCTCTGATTGATTTTAATATGGGTAATAGAGAAAGCTAATTGTTTTCTGTTTTTACTGCATAAAAACAGTGGAAGAAGAAAATGAAACACAACATTTAAAAGCATTCCAGAAATGATATCATCCGGGCATTAAGGGGGAGATTTATCAATGCTTGGAGAGAGATGAGTTGGAGAGAGATAAAGCTCCAACCACTCAGCTCCTAACTGTAATTTTTCAAACACAGCCTGTAAAGTGACAGTTAGGAGCTGACTGGTTGGTACTTTTTTCTCTCCCCTTCATATCTCTCTAAGGGGTCTATTCACTAAACCTTGGAGAGAGATAAAATGGAGAAAGAGAAGTCCCAGCCAATCAGCTCCAGTGGCAAACGCAGGATTTTGAAAGGGGGGTTTCCAAATAATCGCCCGCCCCCCCCCCCCCCCCAGCAGTAGAATAATATGGCACCTGGCTGCAGTCACAAAAAAAAAAAAAACTGGGACTCCCAGCCCGCCCCCCACCCCCCCACAGCAGCAGTATAGCAGACTGGCAGTGGAATATGGCAGTGCCTACCCTACCCCCCCCCCCAGCAATAGATGGCACCTGGCTGCAGTCACAAAAAAAAAAACTGGGACTCCCAGCCCGCCCCCCACCCCCCCACAGCAGCAGTATAGTAGACAGTCTGGCAGTGTAATTATATGGCAGTGCCAGGGGGGGAGCGGGCGGGCGGTGGGGGCTGGGAGTCCAATTAATACTCAGACTCCCAGCCCCCGCTGCCGGCCCGCCCGCAAGATCCCCGGCGCTCCCCCGACACATACTGGCCGCAGGGTCAACAATTCGGCGGCCGGGCCACTTACATCTTACGGCCGCCGCCCGGTGCCGAACTCTGCAGGTATGGAGGCGCGGCAGACAGTCCACAGTGGCGCTGAGTGGAGTCACGGTGCCTGCCTGGGAACTGGCTGGGAGGGGCTTGCGCGCTGCAGCTCCCCCTACAGCCAGCCCAGGCAGTGTCACAGTCTTCCTGAAAAAAAATAAAAAAATGTTTTAAGCAGCGCTGCTCGCCGGGTCGAACAGGGGGGGTTTCCAGGGACTCGGAAACCCCCCCTGCGTGCGCGGGTGAGCTCCTAACTGTCATTTTTCAAACACAGCCTGTAAACTGACAGTTAGGAGCTGATTGGCAGAGACTTATCTTTCTCCATTTTATTTCTCTCCAAAGTTTAGTGAATAGACCCCTAAGATTTGATACATATCCCACTAAGAAACAAATATTGCTGACTGCCGTAACTCACCTACATTTCCCTTATGGAAACGGATCCCACTGATACTACTACTTTTATAAGATTGGGGTCCGGCTGAAAGCATGCATCGTAGGCACAGTCAAAACTTATTTTATTATTCATCATTTAAGCTTCATTAACCCTAAATGAATCACGTGGTAGAAAGAATGCGATTATTTTGGGAACAGTGGGAAGTTTTTTCCCATAGTCGCAGCAGGCATGGAGGTAAGAACAGGCATCACTTAATGCTTTCTTGTATTAGGAGGCTCTGGGCCTGAATCAGGGGTGCATGTAATCTCAGTGCCACACGCAAGTTGCCCATGCTGGCACCCCTGCCGGGTCAGTTGGGAATGATGTCGTAGCTGGGTACACATTGTTCAATATGTACCCAGCTTTAGAATGCACAGCAGCAGATTAGTGCCACAGCCGGTGTGTGTCTCAGTATTAAGCCCATCGGTGGTGGCATTAGCATAAAGACACAGCCGCGCCTGCAGTAGCATCCATCTCTGAATCAGGCCCTTTATGTTCCTGGCAGGTCCAGAGCCTTTGACTCTCGCTCCCTGGCTGGGATTTCCTTTTTCTGTAAATTGAAGAGCCTTCCTGCCTGTACAAGAGCTTTTATAGTGAAGACCTTGAAGGGTTGGGCTTGTTGCTCCCTCTTTTTTGGCAGTAAATGCACACACTGCTACTATGATTACAAGACTTGGTTATTTCAACTTGCCTTTTCAGGGGCTTCGGAGCTTTTTGTCTTTTCCAAGAGGGTGGACAGGAGTAACTCTGCTCTGGTATTCTTGTTGGTGAGATATCTGTGTCTCACAGGACATAGTACTCTAACACTGACCAGAACAACAGAGGCAGGTGAATTCCATTGGTTCCTAATCAGGGCTTTTAGGTCTGCACTGTTGCCCTAGCGTGGTCTTATATGTCCATTTGCTCTATTGAGTCCAGCTCCATATTGATTCACTCAGGCGGTATGCCGTTAACTAGGTACCAGTTTAGCTGCGTTTTGAAGTGCTGTGTCTCTGGCACCAGCCTCTCGCCACTAGATTTCGCCACACATTCAGTATCTAGGCTGATACCTCTGTGGTGGTTGCTGGCTTTTTGGTTTCAGAAATGAAAGCCTTTGGTTAATGGATATCGTCCAGTTATAGACGTTATATTAATCCTGTTCGTAAAAGTTGCAGGTGTTTTTATGCTATTCCTTGTTCTTGTTTATTGGTCATTCCCTTTTCATGTCCAATGTCTGTGCAGTACAAGTGTTCATCGGTCATGTCTCCTTTTTCTTTCCTACTCAGGCTTTCCTACTTGTCACTTGTGGAAGAAGGAGTCTTGAGGAATTTTTATTTTTTGCTTGAACTGAGGGACCTGATTCGGCAAACTGAATTATAATTACCTTTTTTGCCTCATCCCCACCAGCTTCATCCCCACATTGGCCTTTCATTTTGTGTCTTTCGTTTGTTATTTCCTCAATTCACATCGATTGGCATGAGTATAATAAAACCTAACCTAATGCAAGCAGAATAACAGTTGTAGCAGCTGGATGCAAAAGTGTGTGCTTGTATTACAAGGCAGCAGCATTATCATTCTCCAGTAATAAACAATCCTTAGTAGATGGCATTTCTGTGCGGGTTGGGTATAGGATGCCAGCACTCGGGATCCCGGCGGCCAGAATCCCGAGGTGAGCATCCCGACTGGGTCACAATCTCGACAGATGGAGGTAAGGATATTACCCTTCCCCTACCCCTCCCTCTCCGTAGCCCAAACCTAACCTTAACCCCCGCAGCCTAACCCTAACCCTCCCCCTAATGCTTAAACCCAGTGTCTAACCCTAACTCTCTCCCTAGTGCTTAAGCCTAACCCTAACCCTCCCCCTAACCCCAATACTTACTGTCGGGATGCCGACGGTCAAGATGCCAGCGCTGGGATTGTGACTGGTGTCGGGGATTTTGGCGCTGGCATCCCGACAGCTGGGATAATAACTACATCCCTTCTGTGCAGTTAGCTGTGGTGTAACATGGGTGAGACCAGGGGAGATAGCACAAGGTGGAGACATATAACAAAATCCAGTCATTGTATAAACCTTAGCATAGTCAACTGCTGTCTAGTATTACTATACACTTATAATAACTCAACTTTCATCTTCTTCTGATTCAGGAGAAGGCTTTTGCTTCTAATTTGCGCAGGCACACTTGTGACTGGCTGCCAGCCTGGAGTAGCTGTGAGCAGCCTGGTGTTTTTTTGTAGCACACTGATATATAGGCCAAGGGACAAAGTCGGGTTTCTGGGACTTTCCTTCAGCCTGAAAATCATAGTCCTTTTACAGGGAATGGCACCCTGCAGCCAGTATCGCAGTGGCAGTGCTGCTCCAAAAGACACTACAGGCACGTTACAGCTGCTTGGAGCATCTTGAAGATGTTCCGGGCAGTGCAGTAGTACCGGGTGTTTGTGCCCCCTTATGTGTAACATCATGTGCAAAGGGGGCTGGGCCGGCACAAGGTGCTCAAGCCCTTGTTACGGCTCTGCAAGAGGCAATCCGCCCCATTCCTCCTGACTGATGCAAACATTGCACCTTGTCCATCTTGGCCTGAATACCCATAATATTGGAGTATTGGCCCAAAACTAGCTGCATGGCATCTCCAATGAGTATGTACATTTTTACATGCCTAACTGACCCTTAGAGAGTTTGCTTTTTACTGGCCAACAAAATAATGCCAATATAAATGTAATATCGGTGACAGCTAAATAACTATTGATCCATCTAATTTACCCATTGCACTTACTATCAGATAACTGTACTGAAAAATATAACCTTAGCTTTCTGGAGAACTGGATAAGTACTGGTATGGAAATAGTATTTTATTTTGTCTTAGTGAACTCTGCCTAAAGCTACATTTTAGTCTTAGGTTATATTCATGAATGCATTAGCCTTTGGACAGGCCTATGTTTATCCCAAGTATATTTAAATTCATTTATTGCTGTTTTTCCCACTGCAACTTCTGGGAGTATTGGTGGTTACGGTTCCCTGACAACCCTCATATTTAACACTGGCCGTGAGTGCAGATTGAAATAAAAAACAATGCTTTAGTAGAGTGATTCATCCTTGGACACAGATATATAAAAACAAGTCTATTAAGATTCTATGTCGGTCTTTGTTCCAATGAATCACCTAGCTTCCAGTGATATCTAAAAGATGCCTCGCTGTACCTTAGGGATCTGGGATTTCAAACATTCTGTCTGTAAAATAATTCTATAAGTCCAATCCACTTAAGAGAATTTAAGATTGCTTGGCAGTTTTTCCCCAGCCCCCCTCCCCCCTCCCTGAAAACAAACATAACGTTCATGACAAAGAAAAAAAAAAACACTACAAAACAGAATGTCTTGTATAATAATGTTTTGC
Source organism: Taudactylus pleione (assembly GCA_031769625.1). Taxonomy (NCBI): domain Eukaryota; kingdom Metazoa; phylum Chordata; class Amphibia; order Anura; family Myobatrachidae; genus Taudactylus; species Taudactylus pleione. The sequence goes on from JAUIMM010000519.1 coordinate 2,979,455, forward strand.
ATCCTTTAGGATTAAAACTTCACAGGCACACAGGAATCACGGCCCTTTGTAGTTACTTTTTGTACTTACATACTCGAGTTTTAATACAGTTTCTATTAGCAAAATCAAAGGGAGCTTTAGTGTGTGTGCAGTCACTTTGTAGTGACTCCTAGACAGATGCAGCAATATATATGCACCTCATAGCTGGTAACGCCGACTGTTTATGTATTACAACAAGCAGGATGTCCACATTGTATGATGAGCTACAGATGAAAGGGACAAGTCTGCTCGGGAAATCTGCTGTAAATTCAGGCTTGCAATAGTTTTTACAAGAACAGCAATTTTTCTCAGTGATCACACATTTGCTTTGAGTTGTAGCTCTGGAATCCAGAATTGATGATAGGTTGGTTTAATATAGTCCTTACCTGTGACTGCTGGAACTCGAGATAGTATGTGAAATATTTAATACAATGGAGCCTAGGAATCTGTATGTTAAAATAAATTCTAAGGCATGATAAGTAATACAGTGGCAACAAAATGCAGGTATGCAAGAACCTTCTCTGTGTTTGTTATCAGTATAAATGTTATTCTACAAACTAAGTGACATTTTCACGGTGCTCTGAAGCTGGGAATTGTGTGGTCTATGAAACCGGCATGCTGTAGCGTTGCTATATTTAGCTATAACATAAGGAACGATATGCTAAAAAAGTAATACTGACTCTGAGTAGCATTTATGTTGATATGGAAGGTATAATATGATATCATCAGTATAAAAGGACCAGGGACGTGGAGAAAGCTGAGAAATTAGTATAAATGAATGAAGGCTAATGCCATGCAATATTACAACAGGACATAAAACCATGAGAACATGAAGAAAGGCTAAATTACTGCAGATAATGATTCACATTTAGTTGAATATATTATGTTTAATGTTTACTGTAAGGATATTGTATATACAGAGGGTATGCAGTCAGAAGGTTTACACTGATGTTGTCGACATGGTTAAATCATAATTAATGTTGACAGAATATCATTGGAAATGTCAATATTGACATAATGTTGACTTTTCCATTAGGGTTAGTGCTAGCGTTAAGGTAAGCATAAGGGTCAGCATTAGTGTCACAGTATGTTTAGGGCTAGTGATAGAGTTAGTGTTAGGGACACAGATAGAATTCGACGACAATTTTCACATCAGTATCGACATGATAAATGTCAACATCATGAATTTTGACATTGTAAACGTCGACAAGATATAACACACCAATTATACAGTAGGTCAGATTTTACCAGTGTATTTTGGTCTAGGATCTTGTGGTTGGTTTTTGCTACCACAATCTTGCGAGCAGTTCTGGCTATAAAATAACCCAGTGACGTGGTCAATGACGCTGCTGTATTAATTATGCACACCCATAAAACGCCCGTTTTGACCTTTAAGCACGCCTGCGTTCTGATCTCCACTCCCCATTTTCAAGCACCTTCCCCTGTTACCACCCACATACACCTCATTCTGTCACTCAAAATAGCAGGCATTCGCTATATTGCGAGCACATGAATTTCGGCCGCACTGACTGGTTCGCGCATGCGTATAATGATCCGTACGCATGCGCAGATGTGCGAACATCGCTCGGAACGAGCGTACTGCCGCTAGCGAGTGGCTCTGAATGAGGGCCATAGAGCTGAGCAAACCTCCACATGTGTTGGCTTGGTCTACAGACCCATCACTGTGTTTTGGTGTTGTTTTTGGTTTAGGGGCCTCCTTATGAATATCTGCAGTGCAGCCCAGAAAATTAGCATTACAATGCCATTTAAGATGCATTGCCTATCGGGACTAAGCTCTGGAAAGTTTTGCTGAGATCAAACCTCCGAAAACAGCGTTTTTCACAATATTTTTCACTCTAGTGCATCCCACCCAGAATCATTATAGACCTACTTGGCCACAAACCGCATCATCTATGGACTCAATATGACAGTCCTTCATTTTAAGTGAGGTTCAAAATGAAGGTTTTAAGTCCAGCAATTAATGTGGCTGGAGGATGAGCACAACTTATTGCACTATAACTATTTAATCCTATATTATACACACATGCAAGACTAATATGACAGATCTGGTTGCCCAGACGAGCCCAGTTATCTGCACATTATCAGATTCAGCGTTCACAGATTCAAAGAAAACAGTGAAGAGTGTTTATCCCAAAGGAGTAGACCAGCCTCTGAAATTCTGTCTACTTTCCCAGTGTAGTGGCACTGTGATGATGCAAATCACTGAATCATGCCACTGTTGCCCCGCTTCAATTGCGCAATGCTGTGAACCACAGCATTACGTGGCAGGAGGTAGGCCCTAATGACACAAATTGCATCACCAGCTGCCCTGCAGGTGCCCCTTAGATCTCCCCTCTGGGATCCCCTGATGGTAAGTCCTAATAAGTAGGCAAGCATGGGTTTGACACTCTTTTAGTTAGAGCATAGTAACACCTCTTATAGTTGAAATAACAGCAACATGATTGAAGCCAAAAACATTAGGCATGTTGAAGTGATGTGATGTTCAGTAAGCACATTGTGGATGATTTCCAAGCGCATTTGGAGCCTTTGTCTTTCTGAAGTATCAAAAACTGATGTCAGTTTCAAAATGTCTTCACTTACTATAAGACAATAGCTTATAGGATTTATTAATGACTAGCTGGGATACCTGGCATTGCCTGTGTTGAAGACTGATATACACCTGCAGCCTTTATTTGGTTACATTGTCCTCACCTATAACCCCATTCCATTGATTCTGAAAAAGGACCCCACTCTTTGATAACATTCTTGCAAACAGTGATGTAACTACCGTGGGTGCGAGGGGTGCGGCTGCTCTCGTGCCCGAGCTGCCCCTGTGGCCCACCGCTCCCCCTGCACCCAGTCACGAACACAAGGTGGGCCGGTCCAGTCAGGTCCGTCTGGGGTGTAGCCGTGTGTGTCAGCGATGTTGATTTGGTGCCGGCCCGCCAGCTGATCACAGCTGGTACACTGGCAGGCAGTCATGGAGAGACAGTGCCACTGGTTGCAGACTATCAGAGCTTAAAGGCTGGTGCCAGATTCAAATTGCACCAGCTGTAATTAGCTGGTGGCTCAAATCCACAGCTGCTGGCTGCTGATGGCACACAGGGCTAGGCAGGGGCGTATCTATAATGGGTGCAGGGTGTGCACCCATAAACCTGCACCCATAATATACTTACCTCTCCGCAGTCCTGCGACGGCGCTGGGGTCCGGCGCTGTAAAAACATCTGGAAAATAGCTGTTGCAGCCATTTTCCCGTCGTTTGTGTATGCGCAGTACAGGGAAAATGGCCACCACGGACATTTTCCCGGTGACCTGTGCATGTGCTATAGACTCTGGGCACCCTCTAGTGCCCAGAGTCTATATCTCTGGCGCTGGCCGCGCACAGCTCAGTGCGCTGCCGGCTGCCAAAGAGGAGGGGGCCCGTGACGGAGACTGCACACGGGCCCCTCCTCACTAGAAACACCCCTGGGGCTAGGTGAGAGGCAGGGCCAGCTCAAGGGGTGTTCGACCAGTGCAGACGCACAGGGGCGCCACCCGTAGAGGGGCGGCACCCCTCCCCAGCATCCCGATATCAGCGGGACAGTATTGTCCCGCTGTTCCACCTGCGGGCTGAAGTGGCCCGCGCGTGGTCAAATCAGGAGGCTGGGGACCCCCACTGCCGCAGCTGTGCGGTGGTGACGGATCCCCGGAGGGTGAATGGATGCCACGTGCATGCGCACGGCAACCATCCACTGACGGGAGAGGCTGGGGGAAGCCCAGCCAGTGACGGAGTGCTGGGCTTTACCCCCAGCCTGACGTTATTTGGAGGTGTGCCATGCGGGCATGCCTCAAAATAACGTCACATAGGAGGCGTGGCCTATGGTAATTAGGCCACGCCCTAAAATTCGGTCGATGTTAGGGCACCATCTTGAGGGCCGGCACAGGGTGCTCCGAACCCTGGAGCCGGCCCTTGTGAGAGGCTGCTGGTGGGACATGGGGAGGTGAGTTGCTGTGAGGGGCATAATGTGTAAGAGGCACTACTATTGTGTAGAATAATGTGTTATATGGAGCACTACTACTATGTAGAGATGTGCGCCGGACCATTTTTGCTGGATTTAGATTTGGCTCTGATTCGTCATCTGGTTTTGAATTTGGAATTGGATTTGCCAAACTGCCGTGACTGGTTTTGTATTTGTTTTTGCAAAAATTTACAAAAAAAGCTAAAAACATAATTTGGGCCTTTTTTGTTCCTAGAGTTTTATTAACCTCAATAACATTCATTTTCAGTAAATTTTGACCGCCTCACAGCTGCATGGAGTCAGACAGCTTTTACGCACACGCTCTGGGGTACTACTGGGGTGCAGTGCACAGAAAATAATAAATACAACAATTTAGATTTTTTTACTTTTTGTTATTTTTTTTTCTTTTTTTGCTGACAAATATAGTCACACTATGAACGGACTGGGTGGGGCCTGCGGAGTCAGTGCAGCACCACTGTGATAGAATTATACTAATTAGACTAAGGGGACTGGACACAGCACAGCCACTTAGATGGACACAGTGACAGCACAATCCATTAGAAATGGACGCAGTGACAGTACCACAGCCTGTTAGAGATGGACATAGCCCCAGCAGCACAGCCCCTTAGACATGGACACAGCCCCAGCAGCTCAGCCCCTTAGAGATGGACACAGCCCCAGCTGCACAGCCCCTTACAGATGGACACAGCCCCAGCAGTACAGGTACTTAGAGATGGACACAGCCCCAGCATCACAGCCCCTTAGATATAGACACTGCCCCAGCAGCATAGCCCCTTCCAGATGGACACAGCAGCACAGCCCCTTAGAGATAGGCACAGCCCTAGCAGCAGAGCCTCTTAGAGATGGACACAGCCCCAGCAGCAAACTTGGACACCGCAGAGCAGAATGCAGCATAAATTCAAGCGTGACTGGACTGGAGTGAAATGGCACCGAGTCCCAACCACGGCTCCTTATATGGAATCCAAAACCCGCGAGAATCCGATGCTGGGAGAACTATGGGCCTGATTCAGAGCCGGACGCTATTTGCGCTCGCTCGGTCAGAAAAAGGGGCCGGCTATTTAAATTGAGCTCTCGCTCTTTGCGGTCTGTTGACGCCTCTATGTCTGAGCGAGCGAACGAAACATGCGCTCGCTATTTTGTAAAGACGCCCCCTGGTCGCTCACATCCTACGTCATCTCTGCTTTTTATTTGATTAATCGAGTACATCAAAAGGCATCTGAACTGTTCGCAGTGCTTGTGGTAGGTTTATCCTACCGCAATCATGCGAACAGTTCAGGCTAAGAGACAACCAAGTGACGTGGTCGATGACTCTGCTTTGTTAATTATGCACACCCTTAAAATGCCCGTTTTGACCGTTTGGCACGCCTGCGTTCGGATCACCACTCCCCATTTTCAAGCACCTTCCCCTGTTACCACCCACAAACGCCTCACCCTGTCACTCAAATTAGCAGGCACTCGCTATTTTGCGAGCGCTCGATTTCCGACCGCAATGACTGGTTGGCGCATGCGCATTACAACCCATACGCATGCGCAGTTGTACGAACATCGCTCAGAGCGAACGAGCGGACGCTTACGAACGGCTCTGAATCAGGCCAAATGTTCGTCCTCTATCTGATATCCTAGCCTGGCGGGAAACCCCAAGCCATGACTTGGATGCTGCTCTGATTAACAAATTCAGAGCAGTCCGGATTCAAGATAATCCAGACTGCTCATCTCTACTACTATGTGGCATAATCTGTAAAGGGCATTACTATGTGGTATATTGTGTAAGGGGCATTACTGTATAGTGTTAGGGGAATTACTGTGTGGCATAATGTACAATGGGCACTACTACTGCATGGCAAAATGAGTATAAGGGGTACCACTGTGTGGCATAACCTAAATGGGCTCTGTGTGGCATAACCTGAATGGGGTCTGTGTGGCATAACATGAATGGGCTCTGTGTGGGGGCAAATGTATGTGTTTTTTTTTACCTCTGGGGGCCCTTTTAAGATCTTGCTATGTGGCCCACAATGTTCTAGTTACACCCTTGCGTGCAAACACAGAGGCTCTGGATTTAATATGAACTTGCATGAGTCATCACCTTTGCTCAGACTGAGGTTAAAAGGATTCTTTTGTAGCTTTCGCACAGGTTTTTGGCAGACTGACAATTTCCATTAAAGCCAGCCCCAGAACCTATGAAATTTAAGTGTCCCTATTTTTAGGGATTGTGTGACAGTGTGTGGCCCTGACAAGGTTCAAACCTAGGCAAAAACCTAATCCTGGTCAAACTACACCACTAAGGACAAATTTGGTGTAGTTAGGTCCAAAACTCTGGCCGTGCATAGAGGACAACAGATAGACAGACAGACACTCTTTCTTGCTTATAATATAGATAACTTGAATATACTTCCCCTTCCACATGCACAATATGTCTTGTACCCCTGGCTACAACACAAAAACATTGCATAACAGATCTACTTTTGTGTAACAGTTGGCAAGGGTTTCTTACTGTATCTTCAAACGCATGAACTTATTTGCCAATGTATTTTGTCTTCTTCATCAGAAAAATCCTAGTTTCGATTCATAGATCCAAATGTTTTGCATAGTTTAGATGAACCCATTTCACAGTGACCTCATTTATGCAGATCATTGTTGTGTAAGTAATGCTGCACTGTGGGCAATATGTGGCCGACTCAAAGATGCAAGCAAGTTGCATGCACGGAAGTAAGGGACTGATTCAGGGGATGGACGTTATAGTACAGCTGCTGTGTCTTTGTACGCAGCGGCTGCTAAATTATGCAAAAGCCCCAGAGGACATCTTAATTAAAGAGACACCCACTGCTGGTTTCTCTGATCCACTGCTGCATCCGAAGATGCTGCATCAGATCAACTGCATGTCCATCAGACATATGAGTAACTCTCAGGTTACTCAGGATGTCCAGCAAAATCACAGCTGCCAGTGCCAGTGAAGCTGCATCCAAGGATGCAGCCACTGACTTCGGCACGCACAGAAAACAGGGCCAGAACACTCCCTGCTGCCACCCCATCGCCGCCCCCAAACGCCAACAGCATGTCAATCATTCTGCAGCATTGGAGCACTGCGACCTCGATGTAGAAACCAGCCTGCACATCTCAGTGCGGCTCCTGCGCAGTTCTGCAATCATCCGAGATTTATGTAATTATCTGATTTCTGTAAGCCTTTGAATTAGGTCCCAAATGTGAAATTTCATTATGCAACCGTGTTGCCCATATCCATAATCCTGTTTCATAGCCATCATCATTACACCACTTGCACCAGTCTATCCTTGGCGCAAGAGATCCAACAGAAATCAAACAGATCTCTGTGCCCTCACTAAACTTAGCCTACATGAGAACGCTACACTAGTGCAAGCGGAGATGAGACCGAGATGCTTTTGAATCACCCGTAAATAAGTAGTTCTGGCTACAGAGCATGCACATTGCTAAAAACAGCAAGTTCTGTCCTCAGAAAGGACTAGAGTGTGACTCGAAATCAACAGCTACAAGTCCATAAGTGGAGCTAAACGTTCCAGCAGTTTATCTGAGATGATCAGTGTGTATTCTGGATAGCTGATCTAACCTCTATTTGTGCTGTTCTGTCAGAGGCTCTTCTATATCCTGCCGTCACCTTAACACATCCCACTATGATTCAAGTCTGTATTATCTTTATTTTCACATCCTCAGCAGGGGCGCTATGGGGAGGAGGGGAGCGGGTAATAATTACCCAGGCCCGGTCCTGTTGAAGGGGCCCCGTGGGGGCTCGGGCCAGCTGCTAAGGGAAACAAATGTCCCCCTTTGCAGTTTGCACTGCCATACATAGTATTCTACACAGATTTGTTTTTGGTGGGGGTCTGGAAATGCCTCCCGAATTTGGTCACACCCACCTTATAACCTAGGCCCCATCAATGGCTCTGATCCTAAGTCCATGGTTGTTGAAAGTAAACAGAATAATTATTATATGAGAAATTAGAGATGTCTGTGTACTTGTTTGACACGGAGGAGTTAGTTGACTTTTACTTTACCTTTATTAAAACAATGTAAAGTTCAATCACCCGGAAGGATGTCCAACATTTTGCATATGCCACATTTACTCTTCTTGTATTTCCATTAAGCAAATTATCAGCAACTAAATGGTCATTTTGCACCACAAATTGCAGAACGCTGTCATGTGTAACTGTGCCACATGGGGGTTGTGTCACCTATTGTGTGATTCATGGAAACAGACAATTTGACCAGGGCTATCTAAATTATATACACAACTATACATAGTTATTTTTGTCAATAGAGCAGCAACACAATGTACAAATGAATTCTGAGGTCAGTAAGTGGTTAAATTGGGTCTCTTACTAAAGGTGAGCGAAATAGTCCCTTCATTCCACATTTGGTTGCAAAATTTAGCATATGACACTGGTGGAATTTGGTCTTCAGTGTTCCAAATCCAACCCCGTCCCACCATTCCTTTACTCATCATGTACAGTGTAAATTAAGCAAAAGTCTATTTCCAAATACAGTGCACAATGGCGTTCTGCAGATAGGTGAAGCATTACTTGGAACATGAAGATTGTATTGCTGGAATTTTGCAGCTGTGTGAAATACCTGATTTCCAGCGTATGACATTTTTATGCAATTTTGCTCATCTCTACCCGTTACCTTATGTGTATGTCTATCTGTTAATCAGAGGAATTGCAGTGGTCCAACAGTCAAGACCCTCAAGACCCTTTGCAATTCCTGAGCACAGTACACAGGAAGGCTTAAGAGAGGTGGGTGTTATATGTGCAGCCTTCATGGGGGCACCACTCTCTTTTGCTGGTGCATGAGTCAAGCTGACCCTGACTCTGGCACTAATGCGCATATGCTGATCTCCGGTAACAGCGCCCATGCCATATTCCCAATGATCGCTCTACTACACATTTGCATATACAGCAGTGTAATAGACAATGTACTAAGCTCTGTAAAGTGATAAGTTGGAGAGTGAAACACTATCAACCACTCATCTCCTAACAGTTATCTTACAGACTGTGTTTGAGAAATGACAGTTAGGAGCTGATTTTTTGGTAGTTTATCACTTTCCAATTTATCACTTTCCAGAACTTAGTACATCTGCCCCAATGTCACTTACTGACTGGTCCTAGACTCCCGTTGAACATGTAGAATTGCTAGGGGTCATCATCCATAATGATGGAAATGCCATGAATAGAACGCCTTTACTAACTAGAAGTAAGGGGAAAACCATTACAAACATTATCACACAAAATGGCTGTACTTATTTCTCTTAGTTTGAATATTTTTCCGCACACAGGCTCTGATGCAGAATTGAATGCAAATCGTTTGTAGATGCTCCTGTATTGCATACACCGAACTAAGGCCCTCATTCAGAGCCGCTCGTTAGCGGCAGTACGCTCGTTCCGAGCGATGTTTGCACATCTGCGCATGCGTACGCTTTTTAGTACGCATGCGCGAACCAGTCAGTGCGGCCGAAAATCCTTTGTACGCTATATAGCGAGTGCCTGCTATTTTGAGTGACAGAATGAGGCGTATGTGGGTGGTAACAGGGGAAGGTGCTTGAAAATGGGGAGTGGAGATCCGAACGCAGGCGTGCTTAAAGGTCAAAACGGGCGTTTTATGGGTGTGTATATTTAAAACAGCAGCGTCATTGACCACGTCACTGGGTTATTTTATAGCCAGAACTGCTCGCAAATTTGTGGTAGCAAACACCAACCACAAGAATAGCGAGCAGTTCATACGCTGGTCGATGTACTCGATTAATCTAATAAATAGCGGACATGACGTAGGATGCGTGCGGCCAGGGGGCGTTTTTAACAAATAAACGAGCGTATGTTTTGCTCGTTCGTTCAGACTTAGAGGTGTGAACAGACTGCAATGTGCGTACGGATCATTTGAATAGCCACCCCTTGTTTTTAAACGAACGACCGCAAATAGCGACCGGCTCTGAATGAGGGCCTAAATGCGTATTTTTGCCCATACAACTATCTGTACGCATGGTTCATTTGGTTGCAGTGCTTGTATATTGCGAAAACACGCAAGATACAATATGCTCCGCCAACAAGCATACATTCATCTCTGCATCAGCCTCATTGTGTAATACTATGTGGTGCCATATGCATAGCTGACTATTTCTGTATCTCTGAGTTAACATTCACAGTGGCAACATTCAGAATTTCAACGTTCAATATTGTCGACATTCACAATCTCAACAACGACAGACATGATATCATGTTGATATTGTGAATGTCAGCAAGAGTATAACAACAGAAGATTTTTGAATGATTTTAGGGTTATGCTTAGGCTTAGTGTGGTTAAGGTAAGGGTTTGGGTTAGGTACAGATTTAGGGTTAAGGCTAGGATTAGGTTTAGATTTAGGGTTAAGGATAGGATTAGGTTTAGGTTCAGATATAGGGTTAAGGATAGGATTAGGGTTAGGTTCAGATATAGGGTTATGGATAGGATTAGGGTTAGGTTTAGATTTAGGGTTAAGGCTAGGATTAGGGTTAGGTTCAAATTTAGGGTTAAGAAGATGATTAGGGTAAGGGTTAGGATTAGACATACTCACCTCTGGAGAGGACAGCAGCATGCTCGGCATTCCGCCAGTCGACAAGACACCCGTGTTGAAATTATGAATGTCGATATTCAGAACATGATTGACAAATTCTATCACACCACACACCAGTATTTCTGAGTCCATGAGTGACAATAGGAGTGCATATGGGAGATTTAGTCTGCATCCCAACAGCCGGGATGTTGGCGGTCAAAATCCCGGCGCTGGAACCCCGATAGCAGTCGGAATCCCGGCTCCAGAGTCCCGACTGCTGACATCCCGATGTTAAGTGTTAGGGTTAGGAGTAGAGTTAGGCACTAGGGGGAGGGTTAGGGTTAGGCTGCGGAAGGGGAGGGTGAGGTTGCGGGAGGGGAGAGATAGGGTTAGGCTGCGGGGGGTAGGGTTAGGATTAGGCTACGGGGGGAGGGTTAGGCTGAGGGAGAGGTGGGTTAGGCTGCGTGAGGGGAGGGTTAGCCTGAGAGAGAGGAGGGTTAGGCTGCGGGAGGGGAGGGTTAGGCTGAGGGAGAGGAGGGTTAGGATTAGGCTGCGGGAGGAGGGTTAGGGTTAGGCTGCTGGAGGGGAGGGGAGGGATACGGTTTAGGCAGCGGGAAAGGTAGGTTGGGGTTAGGGGGAGGGTTAGGGGTTAGGCTGCCGGGAGGGGAGGGTTAGGGTGTGGCAAAGATAGGTTAGGGTTAGGATACTTATGAAATTCTGTCGGGATTCTGACTGCCGGCATCCCAACCGCCAAGATCCCGCACCCAACCTGCATATGCGGCACAGAAAGTATCCATCCACCCTCCTCTGTATATCCTCCAATCCCACTGTTTGTCAGCATGCTCCTAGTACTGGAGATGAGAGCCCAAAGCTATATGTCACAGTGGTTAAATACGTCTACCCTCTAAAGAATTACATGAAATCATTGATTATATAATTGGTCATGTATGTATGCATATAGCTATACTCTGTAATCAGCAAGGGAAGCAAATTATAGAACATAAACACAAAGTATAGAAATATAATATTTTCATGAAAATTAGTCTGTAGAAAAAACATGATTCTATACATGTAAAGAAATGCCCTTATTGTGTTTTCCTTTTCTTGTTGTGTCAGATAACATGACATGTTCCTGTGTTGCTGCTGTTAAATATTGTTTTAATGATGAATGATGAACTTGGAATTATGATAAACATCTATTCAAGATGCTTTTTCTGTATTTGCAGGTGCCGTATGGAATGGATAGCTTCAGCACAGGCATCATATCCAAGGTAACCGGGATTTCTCTCGCTGTGATATACTGTACAATCTGCATTTTCCCCATTTCTTGTTGATAATTGCTAAATGTAGCAGTATAGTGGTGTTCTCAGTGTATTTTAAGGAAATGTTCACTATTTGGTAAAAATGACATTTTGCGTGTATGGGATTGATAAGACGTACTGCATTCGTCCTGTGCTAGACTTGTAAAAAATGTGACTTGAAATGGCCACATTTGCAAATTGGTGTAAAAAGCATGCACTGTGGATTGATCCTTACCAAACGTTTTTATCGCCAAAAATCTGTCTTTATTGCGAATGTTGTTTAGTGTCTAATTTCAAAGAAAATTATAGTGCTAAAAAAAAATCCAGATATTTTGATTGTGTTAAATGAAGCAGTTATGATGCTCCAGATATTCATACGGCACTTACTGACGCACTGTACAAAGTTTTTCAAGGAACTTTTCCGTTACAATAATGTTGTTTTTTATTTAATTCAAAAATGTGATTCTGAGGCTGTAGAGATTATATTAACACCATTACTCAGAGAGCTCATCATGTTGTCAGATCTCACGAGATAAGGAATTACCACCAACATTCTAATATTACAGAGTATCTTATACTGTTATAGACTTTGGGCCTGATTCTGAGTCACAGGTAATTTCGGATCCCCACTGTGAATGTAATGCGGCTTTATACCCATATTCTGAGTATTGGCAACACTATCATCGGCTGTTACGCCGACCCCATACTAGGTGCAAGAGATCCATCTGAATTTGTTGGGCACTTTGCATTTACACATCCCAGAATAGGCTACACGCCCACAACCAGAGATGTGCGCGGACCCCTGTGTTTTGGTTATGGAGTTGGATTCATCTGCGCGTTTTGGATTTGGATCTAGGTTTAAAACAACAAAAATGGATAAAAAGTTTTTGAAAACAGCTAAAATCATGTCATTTCTGAAATCCAAGACCAGAAATTTGGATCTAAAATCCGAATTCCGAACAGCGGCAAGATCAGAACTGCGAATCAGATCTGTCCGGATTCACAAATTTCGGGTGGATTAAGATTTCTGGAGAACCGAACTGCACATCTCTACCCACAACAAACTCGGGTATGGCTACGCACCCACAGAATGGTTCTCCTACGCAGGGCCCGGCCGGGCCGAGGTACAGGGGGGCATGGCCTAATCACGGGAGGTGTGGCCACGCTCCCTCAACATATTTCTTTTAGATAAATGAGTTTTGCAGCGACACGCACTGTTAGCCCCCCAGCCTGGCGCTAAGCGGGGGTGGCGCAATCAGTGTGATCACTCCCCCCCTACAGCCATAGGAGGCTGCTGCAGCAGCCGCGAGCAGTCTAGTACTGCAGCCCAGCACAAGCTGTGTGCTGAGCTGCTGTGAGGGTGAACTGTACCCGTTCCCCCCCCTCTCGGCGCCCATGCTCCTACGTGCGTTTGGATTGTTGCCTCACAGTTGTCGCTTGAAAATTCCCAAAATGCATATGTACCCTGCGACAAATACACAGCTTGCTGCAAATCGCTATTTCCTCCTGCATTCGGACCTGCGTGCGACGCAGAATCAGGCCCTCTATTTTGCTTTAAATGGACACTGCAATTAATGTAATTAAGTCTATAGCTGCATACACACACAACGATTTTGTTACCAACGATTTTATGAACGATTTTCTGTCAGATTATCTGACAGATTTTTTAAAGTGTAATGAACGATTTTTTGAACTACAAATGATTTTTGTAACTTCCCTTAATGAAAATCGTTCAGTTGGTCAGTCAGAATGAACTACAAACTACAAATGGGAACGCGCATGAACGATAATCGTTCATCGTTATAACTCAGAAACTGAACGATTTTTTCAACAATTGAACGATAACGACGGTTATAGTTAAATCATTAAAAAGATCGTTATGTGTGTATGCACCTTTACTGTAGTTTAACAATGTCTATCTATGCATGTGAGAGTTTTTCTTACTGAAAAGCCAAAAAGGAAATTCCTGTATAAATCATTAATCGGAACATTTATATTTAATTCAAACATTTTAAAATTTTAATGCTAACGATATTAGTTTTAATATTAAATATAATGCTACAACCAAAAAGCTTTATACATTATATAAATATATACTGTATATAAGTCCTTGTGTCTCTTAGTCTAACCACATGGTTTTTTTTTGTTTGTTTGTTTGTGTTGAGTTCGTTAGTGAGCAACACAAACCACTCAGTTGTTGGACCCCTAACTGGACACTTAGGACTAAATGACTTCTGTATTGCATATCTTAACATCTTTGATAAACATTATGAATATTGTACACTATACTTGTAGGATCTAAATAGAAAAGAAAATGATACAATGTGATATCATGTAACTCAAACTATAAATACATTACATTTATTTACTCATGAGACATAAAAATGTTTGACAACAAAATAATCCTACAAATTATGCTAATGTAGTCTATGCTAACAAAAAGGTTATAGAGCACTGTTAGGGGTTAGTTTAGTTAGGGGGCGAGTTGCCTTTGTCATGGAAACGCCAACAGCACCATAAGGCCACCCCCACGCGTCCTGATCTTGCTTAGACTTAAGGGACTGCAAACGAAAATCCTGGAGTCTGGGGGTACTGTAAGTGCGACATGTAACTGCAGTTACTCCTGTTCGCATCCAATTTAATTGGCCCTTTGAAATATTAATGCTCTACGTGGTTACTGAATATGGAGTAAGTTATCTTTAGCGCAACACTGGCAAAAATAAGACATTCTGGTATCTGCTGATGCTGTACTAATGCCAGAGAGAAGCCAGAGCCAGTCTTGGGCACCCCAGCTAATGGTGATAGTAGTATGTGGCCAACTGGACTCTTGCACAAAAGACACATAAGAATTAATTTCTGAACTATGAAGAATGTCCTGTTCTGAATGTGTTATCTATGGGGCGATTCAATTCAGTGCGCTGTTTGGGCGGGCTAAGAATTTTTTCTCGCACCCCCCTGGGGATGCGAGGAGAAACCCGACTAAAGTGCCAGGCGTGCAGCTGTTTTTCTGCTTACCGCGGTGCTAACAGCCGCGCGCCCGGCACTTTGGTCAGAGAATGCCGGTTCACGCGCCTTAACACCCTTGTTAAGGCGCGATAACCGGCATTCGCCAACTACACAGCGCACTGAATTGAATAGCTCCGGGAGCTCGCTCCCGGCGCTATTCAATTCGCGTTGAATTGAATCGCCCCCTATGAGGCTGGTTAGCAGCTGTAAAAGGAACATATACATACTGTAGCAGGATTCCCTTAACATATGTCTCACAATTTTTTTTTTTGACCTTTGGTAATTTGTTTTAAAAACATTTTTTTGGTCCCATAACTCTGATTGCATTTTCTGCCTGGTGATTGAACACTCTTTCAACTGTCAGCTAGCTCCTTTGGTACTACTGTGGCGTTATTGATTTCCTGACTCATTGACTGTATGTTTATTCCTTGGAATTCTCTAGGTTCCCTTCGTGCAGGCTACAGTATGCCGTCTTTATATGTTTAAAATGATGCCGTGTTTTGATTCCAAACTGCATTTGAAATCTCAACACAAGAGTCCTTCAGTCAGTTGACATGGGTTGTCGGTCATAAATAGAACTATCTGATCTGAGTCGTGTATGCCAGGAATAGATTCAGTTTGTTCCTGAAATACTTCCTTGATAATTCACTTAGGGGGAAATATATCAAATCTTACAGAGAGATAAAGTAGAGAAGTTGTTCATACTGTACCAGCCAATCTAGCTATCATTTTGCAGGCTGTGCTAAAAAAACTACATTTAGTAGCTAATTGGTTGCTATGAGCAACGTCTCTTTATTTACAAGACTTGATAACTCTCCCCCTTAATCACATTATAACTGATGATTAGTTTTTCAGCAACTCAAGGTCTTCAGAATCTATGACTGGCACTGGAATCTCTGCCTTGTAAGATATTTTTGCAGGCACATTTTCAAGACCTAGCCATTCCTCTACTGATCTCAGCAGAGCGTGTGGTGGAATTGTTGTCCTCATTCCTAACTGATACAAAAATCACCTTCGAGCTGAAGGTGAAGACTTAACAGGAATACCGTCCATCTTACAATAAACAAAGCATCTTTTCCCAATGTCATGACTGATAAAAATATTCTGAATGCTATTTTGAAGCTGTAAAGCTCACATGAGGATTTGTACAGACGTGTCCTCATACATTCTGGCTGCAGTAATGCCAAACAGCCCCTCTTAACGCACCAGGTCCTGTGTGACTGTTTGCACTGAGCGTCTTTTTGGCATCTTTTTCACCCGGTAATGTGTCTTAGAACTAGGACGCACCAGGAGACTGTGATTAATTTGATATGCAAAACTTGAGTGCAACTAAATCTCCGAATCTGTATACGAAGTGATACAATGTAGTGGCCGCTGCTTTTTAAAGTTCCATTGTGCTTCATTTACAGACTCACTTGCACACAGATATACAAGTGTCACATATCAAATGAATCAGCAAAGTCTCTAGGATTTACCGCATCGTGGTAAATGTCCAGACTGACTACATTTCAAGCAAAGGTCACATTACCTTTTTGATTGAGTGCTTAATATGTTTCACAAAGCTATTTTCTATTGCTTTTACAGAATGCTGGATTTTGGGGCACATTGTGCTTTCTGCCCAGAACATGGCTGCAGATGTGTCAAAGTTAAAAATGCAATCAAACCCCCAAAATGCCTTTTTCGAGACTTTGACAACATTTCTCATAGGAAAAAAGGAGGAGATGGGCTGCACATTCTAATCTTAAACATAATAAAAGGCGCTACCATGCTGAGACCTGTAGTTCTACAGCAAAAAAAAGGGAGAAGATGCAGGTGCACACTGTAAGCACTATGATTTATTTTCTAATGATCAAATATTTATAATAAACTCAAATAATTAACATGATTTTTTAAGTATGGTTTCTTAGTACATGTTTGGCTAAAGATGTTTGCCCACCTGCCACGTCACGGTGAAACTCTTAAGGTGGGTCCCTAACATCTCTAATACTTTCATATTTGTCATATGCACCAAGCTTTCCACAGCTTGGACCCAGTGGGCAATGCCATCTTTAGATGGCATTGCCCAATAGAAGCCTATGGGCTCCTTATCGCAGTGTGCAGTGAGAGTCCCTCCCAGCACGCCCTGAGGCATACGCGTCATACTGTGCATGCACAGAGAGACCCCTGGGTCATAAACCCAGAAGTCCTTCTATCGCAAAGGACAGCTCTTATCGGGAGACCTGGTCTTTGCAATTTTCTTCATGCATCCCGGCATTATTAACGCCGGCATGTATGCGAGGAGTGGCGGGATGCATCACATGCAAAATGCGAGGATTGATGCATCTCGTCCTGTATCTGCATGAAGATCCTTTCAAAATAAGGTCCTTGCTGTGACGGGTTGGTTTGATTCATGGTTTCTTGTCTGGGTGGTCGTACCATCAAAGTGGAACTATAAGAGCTAAGACCAGTAGGCAAAATGGAAGATTTTCCTGTAATTAATTTAGTTTAATGCACTTTATGAATGACAGGTTCTTTTTGTTCTCTATGTCAATGCATTTTTGCACAATTGAGTGTTGTTTCTTTAACTGTTCTACTTGCTGTTGTTTTGCCTGGGGATACTTATCGTTATCACTTTGTGCTTCAGCTGAATTGTTTTCCTTTAAATCAGTGATGAACTGCCTGGCTTTCTTTAAAAATAACATAGCACTTTCCTCTTCCTCTGCCCCAACCACCTCATCCAGTAGATCATCAATTAGCCTCCTGCGATGGTGACAGGTTTTCCCTTTCGCTGTGCTCTCTTTCCAAAACTGGCAGGATTTAATCATGTCATCTACTGTCATATGAGTTAGGCATCTGCTGATTCCATCTCACAAGCCTTCCACATCCATCCTGAACTTTTTAGCTTGCAGCACCAACGTGCTAGCGTGATAGATATTCTCCCCAACACAGTTTGTGTCTCTTTTACTGCGAGCGCTCAGTTTCCCTCAGCAGACATGCACACTCTTATCTGTAACCTTCGTATTATTGGAGTACCACCAGCTTTCTGTCCAGCAGCTCATAGGCACTGGCATGTTATCTTCGGGCAGAATTACAATAATAGCTACCCAAGACTCACATTGGTTGTCAATTTTGTTGCACACATGAAAAATTCATTCAGAGTACAAAGGAAAGGATAAATGAAAATGTAATCCCATTTATTGCAGATAGCAGAAACAATATAAGAATAGACTTCAACCATATTGCACATAGTGGCACTGATGGAACAAACAGGGCACACCTACCTATTAGCAAACATATTTAATGTATTATAATGTAATACCAAGCTACTTTGATGACGTACAACACCATAGTCCTTCTATAATTGATGTTGATTTAGGATATGTTTACAATAAAGCTTAAATAGTATTGGTTAGTAATATCAGAGTTCAATTAATAGGTGATTGTTGCATTACATAGTGCACAGGCAGGTCTGGAGCTGCATCCATTGCAGAGGTTCTATGAGGCCTGAAGATGATTGGAGGCCCATAGCTTTTGCACACCATGTATAGGCAGAACGTCCTTCACCACTTAGATCCTCTCTCATCTCACTGCAAGAGCAGTAAAGCAGAAGCAGGACTTCACTAAGCACGTGCTGAGATGGGCAGAACATGAGCAGCAGGTGGACAGACTGCACAATGGTTTTTCCCATAGTACAATGTGTATCTGAACTGATCTAATAAAGGTAAGGGTGAAGATCTTTACAAAAAACTATTTAGGAACAAAATAAAAAAAACAAGTTGCACACATAAGGCATTGCTGTCCCACCTCTCCGAAGCGCCAGTCCAGAATTATATCCAATGAGTAATTCACTGAGGCTCTATTTTAAACCCTTTTTGTCCCACCTCTGCAGGACTACTGATAATCGGAGTCACCCATGTCACTGACATACATCTTATGGCTCACGTATCCATATATATCATTTACAGTCATCGCTGCCAGTTGTATCTTCTCAAAATCTTCACAGAGAACTTGTGTCTGTTTGTACATGCACAGCAAACAATATTCTTGCAAGTTTAATACATTTAACATAAATAAATAACATCCAGCATTCAACAACATCCCAAAGAAAACGTGTGTGTAGCTGCTTCTAGGCTCATGGAGGATGAAAGCACGATCACACCGGGAAGAATGGATTGTATCTATATATACCTTTATTTATGTTAGTGTACTGGGAGCATTTCACTGTATAGGAACAGAATCTCCATTTCCAATAATGACATATAAAAAAAAATAAGAGGTATCAAGTGTAATACCATCTGGTGTATTTAAAAGAATATTTTAATGGAATACACTCACAATATTTCAAGATAATACACAGGCATATACAATCCTCTACAGAATAATGCAATGATTCACATGATTGGATTCCTACCAAAGTTAAGAAGGTAAGCGGGTATATAAGAGATCAGGAGAAGTCCCGGGTCTCCCAGGAAACTGCACACTGTCTGAAAATGCATGGAAATTACTAATTTTATTTTCTGGCTTTATATTTTGATGTATGAAGTGGCACTAAGTCATTGTATAAAGCAGCAGTATTCAGGTACACTGTTTGCTGATTCCCATATTTTGATAACTCACGCATCCATGTGACAAGTAGCTCAGTGAGCTGACATTCTGGAAGTTTTAGGATTATAGATACATGGCTGCTTTTGAACAGATCTCATCGGTTATGCTGGGAACTGACACTGTGGGCCACCATCAATTTCCAAGTGATCAAAGAGTGAAGAAGTGGACAAGTAGAGAAGTTGCCCATGGCAACCAACCAGATACCTATGATTTATAGAATGCACTTGATAAATACTACCTCAAAGCTGATTGATTGCTATGAGCAACATCTCCACTTGCCCACTTCCCCACTCTTTAGGAGGCTTGATACATCTCCCCCAATGCCTCATTTACTGCTGGAGGCAGAGGCTATGCTGTCACACAGCGCCTCTAGTGTTAGATCATGCACACAGCAGCTACAGTTCAGTTGTATGTAAACACAGAAGGCGAACTGGTAGATGCCTGCTTTATCTTCAGTGTGCTCAGCCGGCAGCCAGCTCAGTCAAACCATGGTCAGGCCACACCGCATGCCTGGAACACTTGAACACTAGCGTATGATTAATCCCTATAAGGTTATAAACCATAATTTTACAAATAATCAAATAACCCAATCAGAATATTGCAAAGATAGGCAAGATATAATAACTTCACATCATATATATGTATAGGCAGTGGTTTAATCTGTTATTGCATCGATCTCCATGGATTTAAAAATAGATTTGTTGAATATGATGACTAGTATAGGTATGTAATCAGGAAGCAGGCGGTCGAAATGTCGACCACCGGCTTCCCGACTGTGAAATCCCGGCATTGGGACTAATGATAGCTGTATAAATACCGATGCTCATCATCAGCCCCACGCCAAATTCCTGATGCCCGGTGTACCGAACGTAGGTAAGCTGGGCGTCGGGACCTGTTAGACGCTGGGGGGAGGGGGGTTAGGTTTAGGGACTCCCGGGGGGGATTTAGGTTTAGGCACCCCCGGGAGGCTTAGGATGTGGCTAGGGGAAGGGGGGTTAGGGTGAGGCACCCCCGGGGGAAGTTATGGTTAGGCGCCCCCTCAGGAGGGTTAGATTTAGGGTCCAGAGAGGAGGTTAGGTTTGGGCACCTCTGGGGGAAGGTTAGGGTTAGGATCTAGGGGGGGAGGTTAGGGTTAGGCACCCTCAAGGGAGGGTTAGGGGGGGGAGAGGTACCATTGGGATCTTCATCTGCCGGACTTCCGGTGTCGGTATTTAATCCGCCGGGCTTAGGTCCGGCGGTATGTCATAGTGATTCCGTTTGTATAATGTATATTATTTACTATTGAGAGGCCAAAATTAAATTAGACATGTACAGGAAGGGGGGGGGGGGACTTATCAAGCCCTCTATAAAGGAAAAGTGGACCAACCAATCAGATTATGGCTATCATTTTCTAGCACGTACTAGATAAACAATAGCTAAAATATGATTAGTTGCTATGGACACCCCGACTTTTCCCTTTTAGAAGGTTAAATCAATCTCCACCATAGTCCTGCTGCATCTACCTCTATGAGGTTTCCCCTTATTTGAGTAATCTGTTCCAATTTATACACGCTTCAGTGTGTGTGCATTGTGCATGTAAGAATACCATGCATGAGACATAATAGGAATCGGATACGTGGTTATGTGAAAAAAAAATTGTGCAGCTTAAGTGTGCTGTTATAAGAAGGTGTTGCCGCCAAGTGCTTCTGAATATACAAGAGCACAGTGCAATTATCTTCCACAATTACATATCCCAAATGAACCTTACTGCACTTATGTTGAGAAGCTGGTGATCAACTTACTGGAAAATAGAAAAAAAATGAAAAACCAGTGGGGATGCAGCTAAAATACTGAATTTATTTATATTATAGACAATAGCCTCTACGGACCTTAAAAACAGGACTCTAAGGAGCACCGGAGTGCTATAAAACAGCAATTTCCCTGCTACTGACTATGAACTATTCACACTCCTGTGCATTGAATCCTCTCATATGCAAAAGCTCTTGGCTGGGGCATTGAAGAACCATTACATTCTTCTTGCGATATTGCTGTGTTCTCTCCCCTCCAATCATTGCATCTGTTTCCTCAATGGTTCTAGAATACATTACACAAATAGGATGGCTACCTGTTAATCTCTAGTCTGTAAATCAAGCAGGGCTCTTTTAATGCAAGTTCATTTTCTTGTAATATGGTTATTTATGGGAAGAGAATAATGGTAATATATTTTTCTGCTTTTTAATTTTTCTTGAATCCCTGCCATAGAATTTCTAAACTCATTTATTTTTTATAGTGTTAGCTGTAGTGCAGCAAGATGTTCCCTTGGCTTTTAGTCTTCAGCACAATACAGAGAATTGTGAGACGTAGCAAGCAAATATATTACATAAGAAGACAAAGTCTCATTAGTGTTATTTATAGCATTCTCAAACCTCATTAGAGGAAGGTTTGGTAGATGCAAAAATGCATTACAAGCACTGTTTCCTTTAGCAGGAGAGAGAAACACATTCTCGTCCGTCCCCGTGTCAGGATTAGCAGCATCCGCTGGGTACTGGAAAGATAAAAAGACTATACAATAAATATGCAGCATCTGTACTGTATGTATATATATTTATACATAAAATACTGCAAATGAAAACAAAAAAGTAGGTTGTAAAACTGTTTACTATGCACCTTAGAAGTGTCCATGCTTTTATTTGTAGCGCAAACAACAAGCAATCATTTATTAGATACGTGTTGTTTCCTGTAAACAGGTAGAAGACCGTATTCCGTATACTGAAGTTTATTAACAGGTAGCTCTCTGTGAACTTTCAGTGCAGGAGGATTCAATCTGCTCAGTCTTCAAAATAGCGCTTCTATACAGCCATCTTGTTGTAGACTCGAGTCCCTGTGTTATTGTTATATTGCAGCACAATAAAGCTTCTACCAGCTCCTACCTTCAGTTCAAGGGAGGGACCATAAGGTAGGGCAGGACAGAACAGGGCAAGGGTGGAGATGACCAAAAGTATACAACAAATTTTACAGTGATAAAGTTAAACTTCTGTGGAGAGTGGAGACCATTACTGCTACTTCACTCAAAAGTAGAAAAATTAAACTCTAGCAGCAAAATTACAATAACTTTCTACTTTTTCTATTCAAAATTCTTTTCCAGTTTCACTTTTTTTGTGTGGGCAGTCCAGGATTTCTGTCATTCATTCATGGAGGGTTATTGGTGAGAGAAATGGAAGCCTATGACTGTCTGTAGAGAGGACTACAGAATAATGGTCCACATGGGATGTACCTGTGGGCAGTGGCCCTGATTCAGAGCCGCACGCTCTGACAGAGCACTCGCTCTGATTCAGGGCCGGCCCTCTGAATTCTAGAGCGGCCTCCTGGCCGCTCGCATAGCTGTGGGTGACAACCCACAGCTATAGCGAGCGGCCAAAAAGATGGTCGCGATGGACAAGACCATCGCGACTATCGGGCTTGCGACAAGACTCTTGTGGTAGGGTCTCGTCTGCCGCAAGCCCTGGAGTGCTTTCGGCTCTATCAGAGCCGAGAGCACTCCCACTGACATCAGTTGTGATGTCAGTGGGGCCGGCCCCAGACGGAGGCGTTCACATGGGAACGCCTCCGTCTGGGCAGCCACGCTCCTGGCATGCCCACCAAAGGGGGCATGCTGTCACTCACCATCGACAGCACGCCCCCTTTGTAGCGAGACCCATAGCGACGGCTTGGCCGTCGCTATCCGGGTCTCGCGCATGCGCACGACGGAGCCGGCTCCCTCGTGCGCATGCGCACTGGGCCAACATCGACACGCTTGCAAGCGCTCGCGAGCGGGTCTGAATCAGGCCCAGTGGTCACAATCAGCCGATAACTAATGAGGGAAAGCATAGCAGACATCCAAAACAGGCACTGCTCCATTTCAGAAAATGAACTTACTATGATTTATGGTATCAGTTACTGTTACAAATTCTAATAATAGGCAAAGCCATTAGGTAGTTTCGTGACTATACACAAGTCATATAGACTCCAAGATAAATTTTTATCTTGATGAATATGAAAAAAGACTCAGCCATTATAACTAAGCATCAGTTGATAACAGAACTGGCTGTGCCGATATTATTTACAGGAGTGTGGACATGTAATAGCCTCACAAGTATCTTATAATGGTTGTAAACACAATATTCCTGGCTATACAACCTGCACAAGCATTAATCTGGGTACACACTTGATATATCGTTTGTTCCAACAACGAAGGACATATATATCGTTAATGCATCAGCAGGTGTGTACACCCGATATTAAAGGACATCGTTCACAGACATATCATGTCGGCCCTGCAGAACCGCTTATGCCGATATATCATCCAAATATATGGGTACGTTAAAGGTCATTTAGTATAAAGTGGAGTTCTGTGAATTATTATAAAAAGACAAATATTTGCCTATCAGATAATCACCATTATTATAGTTTATCTGTTAGACTCCAGAGTGCTAAAAGTGGGATATACAAGGTAGATAACATAAATGTGGCAAAAGGCAAAAGGTTGGGGAATGCCTGCTGTCCTGGGACTCTCTTCTCTATACTGTTTTTGTGCAGACTGATTTAAACTGTGTGCATTGTTGTTGAGGCCTATTTATCTTACCTGAACCTCCATCCTCTTCTGGTACTGGAGAAGGCTCTTAAGGGGGGTAACCACTTAGCGATTTAACCAAGCGATGGCATGATAACGACGTCGTTATCTTGCAATCGCTTGCAAATCGCACATGCATCGGGCATGTTTTGGTTGGAAGCGACCAGCAAAGCGCGTGCCCGCTGGTCACTTCCGACATCGCCCGTACATGCTGGTCAACCTGACGATCTCGTCAGGTTCAGCATGTGCGGGGATGAGGGATGTGTCTGGACTGAACGAGTGAACGTTCAGTCTAGGCACATCACTAGATATACAAACGAGAGCACGACTGCAATGTCGCAATCGTGCTCTCGTTTGTATATATATAAGTGGATGCCCGCCTTTACATTTGTGCTGCGCGGGCACTCTAGTGGTTATACACCAGCTCAGATTAGCGGAGTGTAGACCGTAGTTGTCTTTGTCATAACGGTCACTGCTAGACACACCGCCAGGACACTTGTTCCTCATGATCACAGAACTTATTGTTTGTAGAATTTGGAGGTTGAAAAGAGATTGGCGCTGACACCCTCTCAGAATGTACGATACTGCCTGGTGATAGTAGTACAGAGTACAGTAGGGTGAGACGGGAACTATGCATACAGTGTCCCAGATTTATCAACAGATGATTTTCTTGTTATCACTCGTTACTAAACTTAAATGGTGCTCCAACCAATCAGCTCCTGTCATTTTTCAAACACCTGACAGTTAGGAGCTGATTGGTTGGAGCACCATTTAAGATTAGTAACGACTAATGAGTGATTACAAGATTATCACTTGCTGATAAATCTGGGCCAGTATCTGATAAGAAAATAAAAACATTTATTCATCTTAATCAATTGCAATTTATCCAGCACACAATGTAAAGTTTTCCTTGAAGTTCTTCTTTAATTCGGATTTCTCATGACAAATTAAGGTGAAGATGTATAAAA
This sequence comes from Taudactylus pleione, assembly GCA_031769625.1. NCBI lineage: Eukaryota > Metazoa > Chordata > Amphibia > Anura > Myobatrachidae > Taudactylus > Taudactylus pleione. The sequence goes on from JAUIMM010000519.1 coordinate 3,004,489, forward strand.
CCTTTTAAAGTAGGTTTGATACATCAGCCCTTAAGGAATTCACAAACATCCTGAGAAAAGAGGGCTTTATGTGACAATGGTAATATCATCTTGTGAGTAAGGCAATGGAGAAAAGTAGGAATCACAGAGAGTCAAACAGAGAGAAACGGGATTTCCAAACAGCGCCACTCGAACTGGCGCAGGAAGACTGTGGTGTCAAACTCACCTCTAACTGAAATTAATATCAGATCTCCGAAGGGCGAATCTCACGTTATTGGAAATAATGGGGGTAAGCTCGGATCTGCCCAGCTTCCAAAAATGATGTGCTTTAGTAAATACCCCCCATGTAGAGTATATACTTTCTTGAAAGAAAATGATACTTTTCTGCAGTACACTAATGTTGTGATGGGCATCAGGCAGCCCAAGGGACCCTTCTTTGTCGCTTCTTTGTCTTAGAATTTAATGCAGATGAGTTTCTCCTGTTCTTAGTGGGAAAAACTATTTTACCCCCTCTTTATATCTAAGGCCGAACATTCTACCATCTTTTCTCATTATAACAATGTAAAAATAATAACATGCAATGAAACCAAGGCTCGGGCACACATGATTTGCTCAGAATTACTGTTTCATTTAAATGCAGATGGGGATAAGTAAGTGAATTTTTGCAGTGTTGTGGGTTTTATTTTTAGTTATTTATTTTTCTAGTGCAGAGGCTCATTTCCTCATACTGTAACTGCAGTTTGTGAAGAAGCTGCTATTTCTATTCATATGTTCTGCCTTTTGAAGAGCACCAAAAACAGCAAGTGACCAGCTCACTGTTCTCTGTGCATCCTATGATGCAGGTAAATAGTTATTGCCCGACACTGCCTGCTATCACATTAGGCCTTTTCCCTTTCAAGTTTGAAGTCACTGAGCATAGGACAGCCTGTGTAGCCAATCAGATTATTGGAATGTGCACAAATATTTCAGGAGATGAATGCGCTGGTCTTGTCGGAGGCAGTGATCTGCAGGTGTGCGATGCACATGGGACCCTGGGTCCAAGGGGGCCCGCACCACACACCCTGCACCCATTTATTCAACACTTACCTCTCTGGAGTCTCACGTCAGTGGCAGCAGTGCTGTGCAAATCACCAGCAAAATGGTATGACGGCCATTTTCACAGTGTTTTGCACATGTGCAGTAGGGAATTCGCAGTGAAAATGGCTGTCGCGCCATTTCCTTGGTGACCTGCACATATGCAGTAGGCTCTGGCATAGCACTAGAGTCTACTCAAGTGCCTGGAGTCCGCTGCACACAGTGCACTGCTGACCGCCGGCTAGAGAGGGTAGGGCTTAGAAAGGGTACAAACAGCGCTATAACTTAACAAGTAAATGCATATATAAGATGGAATGGATTGAACAGTAAATATTTAATAAACATAATAGATAATATTCATTTCTTAGTAGAAATAATGAACATAATACACATGAATAAATATAAAAACAACATCAATATATAATAGGCATATGGTACAATTGATATGTAATAGAAGGAAAAGACACCTAGCGTTGTCTCTTAAAATGCTGGAATTGGTTGGTTGAAGTCACATTAAAATTAAAACAGTCTTGTATAATTACCACTATGATCCAAAATAAAGGGGTCTTTAGCAGAGATGTCCTGCACGCTGGTAAGGTAATCCCTTGGTGGATATGGGCCTTTGTGGATGGAGTTTGCTGAATAAGTTGTTAGTGGCAAAAAAACACCATATTATATCCAGTTGGTAATGAGGAATATGGGGCTTGGTTCAGGCGTCCCAGGATGAAAATAGAGTCCCAATGCAAAGCAAAGTCCAGTACAGATGCTTCCTCATTACCAACTGGATATAATATGGTGGTTTTCTTTTACACTAGCAACTTACCCAGCAAACTCCGTCCACAAAGGCCCATCTCCACCAAGGGATTACCAGCGCGCAGGACATCTCTGTTAAAGACTCCTTTATTTTGGATCATAGTGGTAATTATACGAGACTGTTTTTATATTAATGTGACATCAACCAATCAATTCCAGCATTTTAAGAGATGACACTAGGTGTCTTTTCCTTCTATTACATATCAATTGTATTCAATCCATTCCATCTTATATATGCATTTACTTGTTAAGTTATAGCACTGTTTATACCCTTTCTAATACCTATCTTATTGAGGTTGACTAGCCTCATCTACTACAGTGGCTTTAGAAACACTACCCTATGCAGCGCCTGATATAGAATCTACTTGCTAGTTCTTTTTCTTACAAAGAGGGGAGGGCCCTGGATGGAGACTGCACACAGGCCCCCTCCTCTGTTAATACGCCCCTGTGTCTACCTGTGTGCTTATATTAGTGGCGACAGAGCTGCAGATGGTAGTGGCAATGTGATGATGTGAGGAGGAGAAAGGAGGTAAACAGGCAGACACAGACTGAGATTATCGCTGGGTACAGGGAAGAACTATGGAAGACAATGGAGGCACCTGCTGCCGGGCTCCAGCTCTGATGGGACACCTCTATTGTCCACAACATATTCAGGCCACTTAGGGCTGTAGCTATGTACCTGGAGTGTACCGTCATGGCCGCCCAATACATGGCACCTCTTCCCGGCACCTGAGAAGCCACCATACACTAGTGGAGAGCTCCATGTCAGACCATCAGCTGCTGCCTTCGTCTATCTATAATCTGTCTGCATGCGAATTGCTACATTACAGTGTCAGCGGCTGTGATGGGGGGGCACCAAATTATAGCTTGCCTCCAGGTGTCTGGGATGAACTTACGCCACTGGCTGAATACACTCTAACAACGGATTGGTCAGCAGACTGATCCGCTGTCCAAGCGGCCGATTTGTAAACTATACACACTTACCAATTGGCCACTTGATATGTCTGGCCAGGCATCACTATTGGGCGGGCACAGTTGTGATGTCAGTGTCGGCGATCCCTGCAGCCAGTGCACGGGCGGTCGGCTGTCTGCCGATATATCTGTAAGGTGTATCGCATCGGCTGTATGCAGGACTAACCTGATATGTCTGTAAATGATATTGTTAACAGACATATCAGGTGTACTTACCCACCAATGCATTCGCGATATATAATTTGATCGAATTAACGATATATCGACAAGTGTGTACCCAGCTTTAAATAGTTTTATGTGTGAAGACAATACGCTTTATGCACTGGAATACTGTGGTGTACTTGCTCTTCTTCCAGCCACAGCTCTGACTTAAGCTGGGTACACAGTAGGACGTCGTCCTCTGATGATTGGCAAATGCATACACTCCTACAAATTGTCGGTTGATTGACATTACAACTGGGAGGGTATTTACTTGTGTCCGCCCAGTTCAGCTATCAATCACCGGCGGCCTCTGCAGCAAGTATACGGGTGGTCGGCTGACTACCCGTACACACCGCACACTGCACCAATATATCTACATATATATTGGGCATCGGCAATGTCGTTCACAGACATATCGCTGGTAGACACTCTCCAAAGCGCCCACGATATATTGGCCAGGGTGTACCCAGCGTATCTCTCAACCTTACTATCAGTTAACCTTCACCCATTGACAAATCATTTATAAGCTAGATAACCTTTAGTAACCTAGCGGTTCTCACATTAAAGTCAATTTTTAGGAACCGTTCATTGGCTGAGAGAGGGGGAGGCTTGCCAATGAAAGCTCAGCCCCAGCTTTTCTTTTAGAGCTGCTGATCTGCCATTCGGCAAGTAGAGGACGGTACTAAGTTTCTGGTTTGGGCTCCCCTTTACTTTGAAGACGCTGGAAGCTGGAAGCCTACTTGGACAAGATGATGTATTGTAGGTGAGTATATGTGAGTGTGTAATAAACTTATACTTTCGCAGTGTGTGTGTTGTCTTTATTTTAACATTTCTTTAACAGGTGAACTAGAGGTACCAGCAGGCCCTTAATGCCCTGCATGCTAGTAATTGTGGTTCTCCTAGGACCAGCATGCGGGGGAGGCTTGTTTGGACCTGTAGTTCCACTGTAAAAGACAATGTTATTATATATTTTTTTAGACACACTTTACACTATCAATCCGAAATGCACCGGGCGGAGGTGCTGGGCCGGGTACAACTTTGGGCTATCAGCCCAGGCCTGGGTGCCCTGGAGAGGGGGACCCATTTATTGTGGGGTCCCCACCTCCCCAGGGATCCCCGGCTTGGGTTGACTAGCATCAGGTGTAATGCTTTGGCTGGGGGACCCGGTGAAAGGGTTCCCCTGGCCGTGGCATTACACCCACGCTAGAAAGAGTCCAGTGCTGGTTGTGGTAAATATGTTTTTTGTCCCCCATATTTACACAACCAGGACTGGCTCTGAAAAGTCCAGGGCTGGTTGTGATTTTAGGGGGGACCCCACATCATTTTTTTTCATTTTAAAACTTTTGAAGCTTTTTACACACTGATGCATGCACGAATTTGTGCATGCGTCTGTGATAATCAGGTCTATTCATATGGGGATTTGAATTTAGTTTTTGAGTAGGATTTGGTGTTCGATTTGTACATATGCATGCAAAACCGAACATCAAATTACTGTTCAAAATCAAACCAAATCAATTTTGATTTAGAAAAGGCTTCTAAAATCGAATTTTTGTAAATATGGGAATTGATGAGGGATTTCTACATTCGATTTGATTCGATTTGAGGTGAGCTAAATCGAACATCAACCAAATGTAAAATCGAACTTTGATAAATATACCTCTTGCTGTGAATTGTCTGTAGGGGTGTGGTATAAGAGATAGACAGTAATTAGTTAGACGATGTCTAGCTAGACACCAGATGTTAGACAGTCAATAGTTAGACAAGGAAAAAAGTTAGACACAAACAAAAGTCAGACACACTAAAGTTAGACATGTAAAAAGTTCGACAGGTACAATAGGTCGACAGGGTCAAAAGTTCGACATGAAAATGGTCGACACAAAATCAGCTTTAAGCCCGCTGAAAACAAAATCCGGGTGGGTGGGTTTGGATCTCTTAGATATATATGGAACTCCCAAATATTACCATGGAATAGTCAAACAATATATGGCTATTTACATCTGGCAGCACCGTGACTGACATGTCCAAGAATCAAGTGTTACATGTATAACTGAATAGTTCATGTCTCTGTATTTGCTATTTCCATGTCAGGTAGCTACTCTACTGTACATAAACTAACTGTCACTGTCATATTTGGACAAGTGTAATTTATATAGGATAATTTTACAGAAGAAAAATGAAGCTTTATTATACCAAAGCTACAGAAAAATTGCATTGGTTTTCAACCTATAAATTATCAAGTAGTTTTACTGTATATTTCGCTATATTAATTTCTGCTTCATAAAAAACCATTTGACCCTGTGCTCAATGCAAATTGCTTTAGTGAATTAGTAGTGAGGTGGGTGAATTTAATTGCTTCTTTTGTGCTGCGTAGTTCAGGTTTATGTTGATTAAAGGTCTAAATAATTAAAAATACAAAAGACGTGGTATTCAGTGTCAAACTGTGTATAGTTGACTTCACTTTCAATTAACTTTTAGTTGGAAAACGATTACTATTTTTTATGTCTGAAAACAATGTTAATTTCTGGTTCAAATTAACAGACGACTAGTATTCAATATTGTAACACAGAATCAGAAGTAGCATTGTAGTGATGAATACTCTACAAACATAGGTGATGGATGTTTCATTCCAGAGGTCCCTTCATGTTATCAAGTTGCTTCAAGTTTAATTAAAGTTCACCTGTTGTGGACAAAGAATGGCGACTACCATTTTGTGGGCTGTACCAATATTCAATTAATCAATTCATTATGGACCTGCGGTAGTACTGAGAGCAATGTACATTGCCATGCCTTAACGACTGTGGTGTCACTAGGGGAGTGTGGAGAGTGAGGGCTGCACCAGATGACACCATCCCAGGGGGTGACACCAAAATAGCAGAGATGCTCGGATGGTGTCACTGAGCAGCGCTGCATCAGTGATGGATCATCTACTGTGCTGGGAGAGACTGGGGACTGCCCAGCATCTGCAGGAGCGCGAGCAAGCCCTCGGCGTGGCGACAACAGGGGTGACACGTCGTCACACCCTCAAATGGTCAGACATAAGGGGTATGTCCTCACAGACATGAGGCCATGCCCCCTTAGGCACACACCCATGCAGATGCCGCACTGGGTGTCCCCAACCATAGTGACACCACTGCTAAGCGATGCCAACAGTCTAGGTCTAATACACATGCCCTTGCATGTCTAGTCATCTGCATCAGGGTGCAATCTGATTTGTACAGCAGTGCATGGGCATAGGAACTGTATCGACAATATTGCAATGTAATTGAAGTGGATGATCGGGCCAGCAATAGTTTCATTTGCTCTCATAAAGGAGCATCTATCATCGTTCTCAATCTCCTTATTTCTGACGACTCTACTTTGTCTAACTTCCAGCCTCTGCCCTCCCTGGTGTGCAGCTATTCCTTAATGAAAACAGAGGACCTCATTCAGAGTCGGTCGTTGCGGCCGCTCAGTCGTAAGGTAAAAGGGGCCGGATATGCAAATGAAGCGCTCGCAAGTTGCGTCGTTAAGATGGGATCGTTAGCTGGACGAGCGAGGGGAGGATGCGGTCGTAAGACTAAAAATACGCCCCCTTCTCGTTCGCATTACACATCATCTCCGGGCATATAAGGATTAATCGAGACCATCGGGGCTGTTCGTAGACCTTAAGGTTGACCATACCCTCTCTTAAGCACTACGATCAAGTCAGTGTAAAAATCTCCCATGTCACATGTGCCATGACACTACTTAGTTAATTATGCACTGCCATAAAAGCTGTTTGCATAGTCAGACACGCCTGCGTTCGGATCTCCACTCCCCCGTTCACAAGCACCTTCCCCTGTTACCACCCACAAACGCCTCATCCTGTCACTCAAACTAACGACCTGGCAGTGTTCAAGGAGAGAGCAATTTCTGATCGTAATAGCTAGTTTACGCACGCGCATTGCAAATTTTACGCATGCGCAGTTTAGCGAACATCGGTGGCGTACGACCGAGCGGCCGCAATGACCGACTCTGAATGAGGTTCAGAGTACCTAAAGGCCCCCATACATCAGCAGTTGATTGCAGCTATCATGCAATTTGCAATCGATTGTGTATAAAAATCTTTCCCTTTTTCAATCGATTGTGGCAATTCAGATGTTTATACACAGTCGATTGCAAATTGCATGATTGCTACAATCAATTTCTGATGTATGGGGGCCTTCAGAGCTTATCCTGTAGTGCAGGGGCTTTGCAATTTCTTGTATCATGGGGCTCTAGAGTATCAGCATTTTTCACACGGCACACCCAGACCTAAAGTTTCTTATTGAGAAATTCAGGAAGATTATAAAATGAAGTAAATTGTGCTTATCTGTCATCATTAAGTTCTCCTATGTGGCGGTTGTGCTTCTGTTTGTCCACATATGTTATAATTGGCAGCCACCAGCTCTGGTTTTGCCACACCCCTACAAGTGCCCCGCGGAAACCATTTTGGGAACCACTGCTGTAGTGGAAAGTGGTCAACTTCTACCAGAGTTTGCTTTAGTTTTCAGTGAAAACAGAAGTTCTGCACAGTTGTTACACAAATGTAAATATTCCGATACTATAATTATAAAGTTTACACAAAGTACAAATATATGTAACCAGTGGTGTATTATACCTATAACTTGCTTTGTACTGTTCCATTTTGTCTGCTGGCTCCCTAATACCATTCCTGCTAGCTCTCACAGTCGTGTGCACTGGGTGGTTTGCAGGGTGTGCAGATACACACCCGTGAGATGGCACTAACCCCCTGCACTGACTGTAATCACCAGGATCGGCTGCCACCGTTCCCGGACATGCACCTAGGAGCAAGGCAGAACAGCATTTACATTGGCGGGCACTCCAATCCAGAGCTGGCCCCTCATTGGACGGCATCCAAGTTGAAGGTGGGTGGTCTGTGATGGGGCAAGGCTGTGTGGAGAGGGGTTGTGACTATGGGGTCTATGTACTAAGCCTTGGAGAGAAATAAAATGGACAGAGATAAAGTACCAACATATCAGTTCATAACTGCCACTTTACAGGCTGTGCATGAAAAATGTCAGGAGCTGATTGGTTGGTACTTTATCTCTGTCCACTTTTTCTCTCTCCAAGGCTTAGGCCCTGATTCAGACCCACTCGCGAGCGGCTGTCCGCTCGCAAGTGGGTCGATGTTCTGCACTGAGCATGCGCACGACGGAGAGAGCTCCGTCGTGCGCATGCACCAGACGCGACGAGCGAAGGAAAGTCCTTCGCTCGTTGTGTCTGATCAAAGGGGGTGTGCTGTCGATGTTGATTGACAGCACGCCCCCTTTGGTGGGCGTGCCGGGGGCGTGCCTCCCTGACGGGGGCGTTCCCAAGGGAACGCCTCCCGTCAGAAGCCGGCCCACTGACATCACTAGTGATGTCAGTGGGAGTGATTTTGGCTCTGATAGAGCCAAAATCACTCCGGAGCTTGCGGTTGAAAACCTCAACCGCAGGCTCCGGCTCGCAGTTTCGATGGTCGCGATGGTCACGACCATCGCGGCCATCAAACTGCACGCTCGTATAGGCTGTGGGTGGTAACCCACAGCTATACGAGCGTCCAGGAGGACGCTCCATTTTTATGAGCTCAGCGTACGGCTCTGAATGAGGGCCTTAGTACATAGACCCTTATGTCAAACCCCTCACAAAGACCTATGCTAGCACATGAAATAGATAAGAAGATTTTACATTGTAAACTATTTGCTGGTGAACTATGCTCTTGTCACCTTCTGACAATATAGAATATTTGACATCATGACACTACCACATTTCCCTGGCAGGACATTGGTGCTGTACATATACAAATGTTTTGGGCTTTTTAGCGATTATGTGATTGCTACAGTATATAATCTCAGGAGTCCTCTGGTTCCTGCCATCTTGTAGTTGCAACATCTGCTACAACTGCAGTTTTGCCACAGACATATGTAGAGAGATATATGTGAATGCTCTTTTAGATATATTTGCAGTGCATGTGCTTTCTTTTCTATAACCAGAGAAAAGAACATTTATGTGGGACTATTACAATGTTGCGCACAGCAAAGCCTCAGTAAATACACCTGCCTTTACAGTATGCTTTTAAAAACTCATCAGTCATGTGCTCTATGTATGCATAATAAAGAAAATGTAAGGCTGACTGCGTCTGAAGAATTGTAGTATACATCTACTTATACAGAACCATGTAAAGGGGTCAGCACTTTTAAATTAATCTCTGGTACAAAACATTGCATATTTATCCTGTCTGCAAGCCTCAGAGCTTTCTAATATATTCCATGTAATAACATGGAGTCAGACTTGCGATATACTGTAACAGAGAACTATATGGAAGAAAAAAGAATTCTTTAATGTAACTCTGAATAAAACAATAAATGGAAATATTTTAACATGATGTGTAACATTAATCTTATCAGTGTTTCTTACATACAGTGCCTATACATGACATTCAGCTTGCAGAGAACACGCCGAGATGAGAGAAATGTTCAGACCTGTTCTGCTAAATATTCGTCTCGTTTCAAATTTGGATGCAGATTTGTGAATATCTCATCAGAATGATTTGGCCTCCACTATTCCCAGCCCAGCTCCAATCACACCTCACAGTAGAATGAATTGACAGTAATGTTTGCAGCTCAATTCATAAACAATATATTTAGCAAAATGCTAATTTACAAATGTATCGCAGACACTTTGCACTTCCGTAAAACAGTGTTATCCTCCTCGCCATTACCTCCACAAGAAATTTCAAAGTGATTTCACTCATCTCTATGGGCAAATACTTAGGTGGGTTTTACAAACTACATGAATAAAGGGCAAAGGTCATCATATAAAGGCTTTCAATCCCAATGATGGACAGATAGACATGCTATATAGGAAACAGAGAAATAATGTGTTTGTACATGGCATATTTGCTGCATTAAAAATAAGGACTCCTATATGCACTATGTGGGTGAATATGATTGGCCCTGTGGAGAGGGACAAGGAGCAACAGAGTGGTATAAAGCTATATGTTTGCGGATCATATGCCTACAAATACTGTATGTGGGAATAATGGCTACCTTGTGACTATATGGAAATATTAGCTTTGTGAGGAAAGTAGGGACTTGCACCAAATGTAATTTCAGGCCCGAAGTGGAAGATGGCTGCTTGTTTGGGTTCCCACTAAAATTCGCCCCAGCTTATGAGGATTTGATCCCGTGGGTCTATGCCTCCTAGACTGCGTATCCAGTTACAGCAGAAGTTAAGCCTTGCATGTAGGCTACATCAGGTGTAGTCAATTTATCTGCCTCTGTCTATAAATAAGTATGGATAGGGTGGGACCCCAATCTGCCTAGACAACAGTCACGGTCTCAATGTCCACAAGGGATTCCCAGGCCACTGTACTCTAAGTTTATACCCATCCCTATAGACAGGCTTTCGCACTGCATGTTTATTAAAAAAGGGATCTTATGTCGAGGACTACAATGGATCGACAGCCAACTTTTTCCCTACCAAAAAAATGGCTACTTCTCTAGGCATTTAAACTTGGATAACTTTGAAAGAATGCAAAGTTGCTTTGAACAATGTCAATAAAGTTGTTTGAAAAGCCATGGTAGCTGTCCAATGTGTTGACAACTGTTCAAAGCAGACTGCATACTTTCTTTATTGTCTAAAAAAGCAGCCATTTCTGATGGCCATGTGATTCAGTAGCTGCCAAAATCATGGGTTCCCACCACCAGACTACTACAATGCTATTAGTTGTGGACTGGGGGTTTATTGATAAAATTATTTGTTTTCCGGAACATCATTTAAGCATTGCTGGAACTGTCTTCATCTCTGCACATAGATATAATGAGAAAAGTATAGGTATATAAGTATAAACATAATTTTTAAAGTCATAATAAAATGTCCAGCAACAGTGATGAGCATGTGCATCACCCACATAACAAGAATAGATATGTCAGGTTGTGGCCTAGGATCAGCCGTTACTCACCTCAGCACCGGCTTTCCCTGATCTCTAGAGCGGTCAGACGCCAGGTGCGGCAGCGAGTGACGCGCTGCATATTATACTTGGGGTCTGCTAGGACATCCATGTGCTCGCTCCGTGATGTGGTTTCTGTGGTTACCGCCATGGACGCAGCCATGACAGTCTGTTTTCACTTGACTAACCCTTTACCCAATGGTAGCATTGGTTGCGGTCAGCTGACAGTGTCCTCCAATGGACTGCTACCTTAGGGTATATAACCAGGCTCTGGACAACAGGAAGTTGCCTGTACAACGTCATTACTTCCAGTGTTAACTTGCTGTTACAGCGTTCCAGGTTCCAAGCTCCGTTCCTTCTAATGACTTGTTCCTAGTGTTTTCCATGTTGTGTGTACTCAGAACATCATCTGAGTACAATGTATTAAGAGTCATCTTCTGTGCTAGCTCCACAGCTGACTGCTCAGCATGTGTACTGAGGGCCTGATTCAGCAAGGGACGCACACTAGCAGACGCAGGGACCCGTCCGCTGCGAGAATATGCTAATCAATGCATACGCACAGAGACCGCAGCACAAGATGCAGACACCCAGCCCCATATTAAGCTGCCCATCTGCCTTTACTCACAGCCTGATCAGTACGCAAGATAGTGTAAACATCGGCAACATCGAGGACCATCGGACCAATATGCACAATAGTGGTTGACCTCACCTGCCGCAGGATTTTGGCCACTTCCTGTGTACAGCTTACGGTATGGCTGCGTATGCCACCTTAATTATGCACGCCCCTATAACAGCGATAGATCGCCTGCGTTTGCCTAACCACCCCCTGTCACCACCCACAAATGGCACTTCCTGTCAATCAATATCGGAAGTGTCTGCGTACACACTGCGTGTAGTCTGCGTAACATAACCCAATCGCACTGGCTAATTCACGCACGCATACGCATGCGCAGAGCAAAAACATCAGCCAAGTGCGTGCGTTCTCTCCTTTGCGTTCCTTGCTGAATCAGGCCCTGAGTTCATCAGTCAAGTACCATCTTGTGAAGAAATTCTCCTGTGCTGCATATGAGGTCACAGTGTGTGTACTGAGTTCATCATTCAAGTACCATCTTGTGATACCATTCTCCTGTGCTGCGTCTGCGGCCTCAGTGTGTGTACTTAGTACTAGGGATGTGCGCCGGACCATTTTTGCCGGATTTGGATTTGGTTCTAATTCGTCGTCCGGCTTTGGATTTGGATTTGCCAAACTGCGGTGACTGGCTTTGGATTTGGATTTGGATTTTTTTACAAAAATTGACAAAATAAGCTAAAATCACATAAATTGGTCTTTTTTTTCTTCCTAGAGTATTATTAACCTCAATAACATTAATTTCCAGTCAATTTAGACCATATCACAGCTTATAATATTGTTTTCAACATTATTGGCCAAAGGTTGCAGTGAGCTGACTGGTTACTAAGCGACAAAGCAGCGGCACAACGACACAGACACCACAGTATAAAGCACATCTATGACACATTGCCACACAGCAGTGGCAGAAATGAAAAGTAGTGCACCCACCCAGTGGGGTACGGCCAGCAGAGTCACAGTACTTGTTTACAAAGTGGGCTACGGCCCTAGGAGTCACAGTGCACAATCTTATTAGCATTACACCACACATAGTGCCTGATTCAGAGCCGTTCGCTATTTGCGCTCGCTCGTTCAAAAACAAGGGGTGGCTATTCAAATGATCAGTTCGCAAATTGCAGTCTGTTCCCACCTCTAAGTTTGAATGAGCGAGCAAAACATACGCTCGTTTATTTGTTAAAAACGCCCCCTGGCCGCACGCACCATACGTCATGTCCGCTATTTATTAGATTAATCGAGTACATCGACCAGCGTATGAACTGCTCGCTATTCTTGTGGTTGGTTTTTGCTACCACAATTTTGCGAGCAGTTCTGCCTAGAAAATAACCCAGTGACGTGGTCAATGATGCTGCTGTATTAATTATGCACACCCATAAAACGCCCGTTTTGACCTTTAAGCACGCCTGCGTTCGGATCTCCACTCCCCATTTTCAAGCACCTTCCCCTGTTACCACCCACATACGCATCATTCTGTCACTCAAAATAGCAGGCATTCGCTATATTGCGAGCACATGAATTTCGGCCGCACTGACTGGTTCGCGCATGCGTATAACGATCCGTACGCATGCGCAGATGTGCGAACATCGCTCGGAACGAGCGTACTGCCGCTAGCGAGTGGCTCTGAATGAGGGCCTTAGGGCCTGATTCACATTACACCATAAAGTAGTGACTCTTATTTATGTTACGACACACAGTAGTGCCCCTTTTACACAATGCCCACAGTAGTGACCCTTTTACACAATGCCCACAGTAGCGGTGTCCCTTACACAATGTCCCCCAGCAGTGGTGCCCCCTATGCAGTCCCCTTAGTAGTAGGGTCCACTATGCAGTGCCCCCAGTAGAATGCCCCCCAGTAGTATGCCCCCCATTAGCAGGCCCCCCCAGTAGTATGCCCCCCATTAGCATGCCACCCAGCAGTATGCCCCCCATTAGCAGGCCACCCAGCAGTATGCCCCCCATTAGCAGGCCCCCCCAGTAGTATGCCCCCCATTAGCATGCCACCCAGTAGTATGCCCCCCCAGTAGTATGGCCCCCCAGTAGTATGGCCCCCCCAGTAGTAGGCTGCCCCAGTAGCAGGCCCCCCCCAGTAGTAGGCTGCCCCAGTAGTAGCCCCCCCTGTAGTATGGGCCCCCCCTGTAGTATGGCCCCCCCCAGTAGCAGACCCCCCCAGTAGCAGGCCCCTCTGTAGTATAGCCCCCCCAGTAGTATAGCCCCCCCAGTAGTATAGCCCCCCAGTAGTGCAGACCCCCCCAGTAGTATAGCCCCCCCAGTAGCAGACCCCCCCAGTAGTGCAGACCCCCCCAGTAGTATAGCCCCCCCAGTAGCAGGCCCCCCCAGTAGTATAGCCCCCCCCAGTAGCAGACCCCCCCAGTAGCAGACCCCCCCAGTAGTGCAGATCCCCCCCAGTAGTATGGCCCCCCCAGTAGCAGACCCCCCCCAGTAGTATAGCCCCCCCCCCAGTAGCAGGCCCCTCTGTAGTATGGCCCCCCCAGTAGTATAGCCCCCCCCAGTAGCAGACCCCCCCCAGTAGTGCAGACCCCCCCCAGTAGTATAGCCCCCCCAGTAGCAGGCCCCTCTGTAGTATGGCCCCCCCAGTAGTATAGCCCCCCCCAGTAGCAGACCCCCCCCAGTAGTGCAGACCCCCCCAGTAGTGCCCCCGGCCCTTGCACAAATAAAAAAATAAAAAATAAAAACTTACCTGTATCCCCGCTCCCGCGCCGTCCGCTCGGTCACACGCTGAGGAGGGAGCCGGAAGACGGAGCTCATGTGTGAGCTCCAGCCAGCTCCCTCCGTGCAGCAGCCAATGAGAGTCTGTGTGACTCTCATTGGCTGCTGTAACAAACACACAGCTGCCGCTGGCGGCTGTGTGTCTGTGTCTGTGTAGGGAAGAGTGCTATCACTGCGCTCTGCCCTACACGCGAGGAGATCTGATGTCGGATTCTCTAGTGAGAATCCGACATCAGGCGGCCGCCGTTCGGCCCCGAACGGGGATCCGAGTCAGGCGGTGAACACCCGAACAGGGTTCGGGTGGACTCGGATCCCCAATGTTCGGAGCGGTTCGGATTCCACAGAATCCGAACCACTCATCTCTACTTAGTACATCATCCAAGTACCCACTCATTATACCATCTCCTGTGCCAGCATTGCAAATGAAACCACTAAGTGTGTTCTCTATATGTCACTTCAGTACGATCCTCCAACATCTTTCTCCTGTGCTTGCCCTATGGTAGTGTTCTTCCTTTATTTCCCACTTGTGCCGGATACCTGACCAAAGGGCTGTGACCTGCCTACTGGGTGCAGTTTAAGCCCTAATTCCACTTGGAGGGGTCACTGGTGAACACCTCCCAGTAAGTTAGACTCAGGGCCTTTGGTCAGGTCTCGCCAACATCCGGTACTGGTGGATGAGAAAGACACTAATCCAGACCCCTCGCCTCCTTTTCCCTCCTCAACCTAGGTCCACATCTTCTAATCTCATGGCAGAATCATTTTAGCCAGATAAGATAGTGTCAATTGTATCACAAATGCAGTATTGATAAGTAGTTTTAGACTGTATTGCAAAAGTTGTGCAATAGAGACCTTTCCCTGGATGAAAAATTCCAGGGACAAATCTTGAAAACCTTGGACTGTCCAATGAAAATCGGGACAGTTGGAACTATAGTATACTTATTTGGGTAGTTACTCATGCAAAGTTAAAAAAGCCCAACTGAAGTAACAATAACAGTCTAGGAGAATTAAAAAGGGAGCAACCAGGTGGGAGGTACAGAGGGTGCGTACAGCTGGGAGCGGTTCTACACTCTTGGGGGCCCAGGAATTTGGGAGTCTCCCGGACAATCTAGGTCTGAGAGCGAAGGTATAAACTGAAGTACTCACAGTTAAGAGAAGGAATGCACAACTCAATTGCACAGCTTCCATTATTATTACGTTTGGTAAATAGCACTTGTGACATCGTTGCCAGCCACTTCCTAATGAAATTTATCATGTTCTTCAGAGAATTGGGCTAACAGGTATTTGCAGCCAAAACAGTTTGTCAAAGCCACAGTAACACAGTAACACACCGTAACAATCCAAATACCTTTACTGGAAAAAGCAAGATAAGATTTGTTTCTTGAAGGCCAACAATGACTTTGAAAATGATGATTTTAAATGGTTAAAGTGGAAATGAAAATCAGCTGAGATGAGAGAGACAGATCTATTTTGCAGGGTCATGAAAGAATAGAAAGTGATGGACCTCGATGACCTTTTTAATTAAATGCGGAAGGTGCCCTTTCCACGTAGCTCTGTGGATGTCTTTGATAGGAAACCCGTGAAAGTTACAGAGCAATGTGACCAGGGGGACTAATGAACAAATGGCTATTTACTGTACCAAGCCAAGGTGTTCAGAATGTGCCCTAAAATGTTTATTAATTTTATTCCTGTTACTGATGTTCAAGAACTTATGTTCTAAAATGATTTTCATCAATGCTGCTGTGATTACCAGCCTACTTTAAACATTTTACTTGAATAAAATATTTCTTCTTATGCTACAGTATTCGTCATAAAAAACACATCAAACTAGCATAATATATTACAGGTTATGACACAGTCTGTAGGGTTAGGACATTGATGCCCTAACATCGATGTTGCCATCGATGCATGCCCATCATTCTTGTCTTCTTTCTCAGAATGTTCGAGGAAAACCCTCCCGCATTTAGGAAGTGCATCATCTTGGTTCCACCCCCTCTTCACGGCGGGGGCCTAATGATGAGATGTGCTGGCCCGGCCACCCACAATGATCAGTTGCATCTTCCCTCTAGTAACTCTCAGATACATATTACTCACTCCTGGAGGTTGTCCTGCTGGAGGCATTAGTGTTACTTGCTTGTATGACTGCCTGGCTTCGCTGCCTTACTGTAGGAATGTTTGGTAATCTGTACACTGTTTTCTCATATCTCTGTTCCTATCAGGCCATCTCTCTAGCCTGTAGCTGCTTTCTTTCACTACTCTGCAGCCCAGCACTCTTTGCTCCACATTTACAAGTTAGGCTTGGCCATCGACTTTCAATGGATAAGCCAGACCAAGGACCAATGGCTTTACCCTGTGAGCATATTGCTCAGGATAGGGGGCTTGTCCCTGCTGTAAGCAGAAATGCATTGAATAAGACGGCTGGTCCCTGGCCAGCCACCAGGAAGAACCAAAATGCCACGGCCTGCACACATGAGAGCATCCTCAGGATGCTCCGGGCATTACTGTAATCACTGGCGATTGTGGCCCCGCCCCTGTGTGACATCACATGGTGGGGGCATGGCCTGTACCGGGCCCACGAATAATGTTATATATATCAAAATAGCCCTCGGCAGAATACCCCTGATCTAAATGATTCGAGAATTGTGTCGAGACATTCACACAGTAGCCATCTCTAATGTATAACAAACACAATTGAGAACAGTGGTTGCATTAAGAAAATGATGGCTGTCTAACACTGAGCTGTGCTAACATACCAAAATAAGTCAGGTCCCCGGCATAGCATTCAATTATTGTATAAGTAGCATAACTATGTGAAAACTAATCTTTATGTCAGAAACAAGTATTAATTAGAAAGTTATTGGTTGTAATAACTTTTTGGAGTTATTGTTTACTTTATTTTTGGATGGACGTCTGAGAGCAGCTAACATTCTGAAATACGCACCATTGATAGAATAAAGAATTTGATACTTCGGTCCATTTGCTGTCAATTGTTTTTTTATTGGGCTGGCAGATATAACTTTAATGTCAGTGTGTTTTCTTTATAGAACTCTCTTCATTAGCTACAGCTGTTGCATCTTGCTGTGCTCTGCATTAAGGTGTCAGGACCATAATAATTGCCATATTTGTCCTCCTTCTGTCATATGTCAGGATCTGTTACAAAGTTATATGTGCCAGTCTTTTTCTAAAAGCCGAGAATGAGAAAAATATTGCTTGTGATCTATAGCAAGCGAATGCCGTTAAACAAGATTACAGACTGATTGCTTGATTTAGTACTTCAGTGTCACAGAGAACGGTGAAGTTGTTATTCTATGGTCTTTCGATCGGCCAAAGTCTTTTTCAGTTCTCTCTTTGGTGACAACTTTATAAAACAGTGAGTGAACTATTACAGTATTTTAAAAGAAAATGAATTATCCCCTTTTCCCTCCTGTAGTAGGGGAACAGCTTTGAAGAAGTATGCACTCTTACAATTTCTCTGACTTGGAAAGATGGGTATTTTTTTACACACAATTATTAGTTCATATGAAAACTGCAATGCACTTTTAAATATGTTGTGCAATATTAAAGAGCAAATATACTCATTGTAATAAGTAGAACTTTGTAGTACAACAATAGGGCAGTCATTTATATAAACATCTCTCTGCACAGTTGCAGTAATAAAAGGAAATGCTCAGCCGAGGTATTATGTCGTTGTTACCCATTTAGGGCCGTATTCAATTAGAAGTGAAAAGTCAGTTTCGGCGATACTTTTTCGCCGATGACGTTATTTTCTCTGGTTTCAACTTATCCCGTATTCAATTCCAAATACTTTTCGCCTAAGCGGAAAGTCAATGCAATGGACCCAGCGAAAAAGTTTTGCCTATGAATAGCAGGCGGAAAAAAGTGCAGAATTGGGGTTTTGGGTTGCAAACTTGGGAAAACCACCCAGCACCCCTTGGACAGCCCCCAAAGGTAAACTGTGTGAAACAATAATTAAGAAGACCCCAAAAAAGTACTTTAATTTTGGGGGCAAAAAACCCCCAAAAGTTGGGGTACAAAGTTAAAAACTAGTGAAATAGACTCCAGGGGGGTCCCCATGCATGCGGCAGGTGATTTTATGAGTGCAGGTGGTTTGCGGCAGGTGGATTTTTCACGTTTTTTAAAACGTCACATTAGCAACTTCAAAATATGCGAGAACCCCTACTTTTCATGTACCCCAATTTGATGGGACTAGTTATTTTTTCCAAAAAACCCTCCAAAATGCTATTCTTCACCAATTTTTAAAACACGCAAAATAGCACCTATTGAGACCATTTAAAGTGGCCAAATACCTTCAGCAGGGCTATTCGGGGGTGTCCAAAGTGATCCCCCATGTCAATGCATCTTTTGGGGGGTGTCAGGCTGATTTCCCCAAAACTGACAGAACCTTTTGCCGATTTAAGTTTCAATGGGTCCCGTTTTCGCTGATTTCTAATTGAATACGGGGATAAGCTGGGACAAGCGCGATACTTTTTACCATTCAAAACTAGCGATGATGTTGAAAAGTTCGGCAACAGAATTTTCGCTTCTAATTGAATACGGGCCTTAGTGTCATTTATGAATAAGCAGTGCAATACTTATGAATTCATAGTACCATTGTGAAATTTGACTATTGGATGGATAAAGATTTCACGTACCTTTGCAGAGCATATTTTTGCTCTGCGCGTGCTCATGCAATGCAGAGTTGTAGGCAGTCTTATCTAGAGATATTAGTAGTATATTTTTTACATACTACAAAATAACATTTTACCTGCTGTGAAATTAGCTGCACCCACCACACAGTGTATGTTTCAGGGACTTTCAATGGTATGGGTACGGGATCCTGGCGGTCAAAATCCCAACGACGACATCCCGACAGGGTTAGCAGCATACCGACACCTGTCGGTCGGTATGCTAACCCTCCCCCTCTCTACCCTAACCCTCCCTTCCCGGTGCCAAAACCTAACCTCCCCTCTAGTGCTTAATCCTAACCTCCCCCTAGTGCCTTACCTGTAACCCTCCCCCCTAACCCCGCTGCTTATCTTCTGTATTCCGGCGTTTGCGATTCTAGCGGTCGGGATGACGGCGTCGGGATTCTGAACGCCATAATCCCATGTGCTGGGATATTGAACGTATGCCCTTTCAACACTGCAGTAAGTATGAATTAATATACACTTACCATAGAGATCAGGGGCGTATCTATAATGGGTGCAGGGTGTGCAGGGAACACGGGCCCCTGGGTCCAGGGGGGCCCCGCACTGCACACCCTGCACCCATAGTATTACTTAACTCTCCGAAGTCCCACATCGGCTTGGGGGTCCGGCGCTGTAAAAACGACTGGAAAATTGCGGCCGCAGCCATTTTCCCGTCGTTTGCACATGCACAGTACAGGGAAAATGTATGCCGTGGCCATTTTCCCAGTGACAAGCACATCCTCTATAGACTCTGGGCACACTCTAATGCCCAGAGTCTAACTCCGGCACTGGCTGCGCACAGCTCAGTGCGCTGCCGGCTGTCTGGCAGAGAGGAGGGGGCCCATGTCGGAGACTGCACACGGGCCCCCTAGATGGTAGTTCTTGCTGTGTCCACTAAGTAATCATTCCCATTAACTGGACTACAACTAACCTGTCATGGTTACCTAGTGCATTTGAGACCTTAGAACAAACTGTAAACTTACAATTCTATTAGAGCAGGGTCTCGCTACAAGGCAGATGGTCGCGACAATCGCAATGGCCGCTATGGGAGGTCTACCACAGCTTAGCGAGCGGCCAGAGAAAAAAAAAAAAACACGCCCATCAGGCCCTGCGAGCTGCCTCAGGCCCTGAGTGTCTTATTTTGAGAATTATGCTAATGTATTTGCAGTTGAGATCTCTCACAGATCGCAATTGCAAATCTATGCTAATGCCTTCCAAAGATAACCCGAGCATAGGGACTCCCACTGCTGCTTTCTCACATCTGTCCAACGGCGTACACCGTACACAGCATAACCATCGGCAACATCAACGCACATCAGACAGCCATGCAGCCTCTAAGTCAAGTCTGACCTGTCTCAAACACTGCAGCTCTCCTGACACGCTGAGAACTCTCACACTCTGAAGGAGATCGCAATAGCTAGTTTATGCATGGCCATGGAACAAATGGTCAGACACGCCTGTGTTTTTGTAACCACCCCCTTATTACCTCCCCCAAACACTGACTACCTGTCACTCAACTTGCGAGTGAATCCTCTAGACGAGCGTAATCGTAATGCAATTGCTGCAAAGCGCAGAGTGACTTTCGCGCTTGTGGAATGGCTAACAATTGCTCAATCTCCGTAAATATTGGCACCAGGGCCATAACTAGGGTAGTGCGAGTAGGGCCGCTGACAGCAGCACCGGGCCCAGGTGACAGGGGGTGTGGCCTATTTGTGGGAGTCATGACCACGCCCTTAGATAAAAAAAAAAAATCATTTGCGTGCTGGGGAGGGGGGCGCACTGTGCCACTCAGCCCGGCGTACAGCCAATGTGGGGCCTTATCAAGCCCTCGCCAGGCCCCATCAGCAAGCCCGGGCCTGGGTAATTAGTACCCGCCCCCCCCTCTTGGTGCCCCTGAGTGCGACCCCTGCCATGGCAAAGGGCACCGCAGGGCAGGGGGGCACTGTTTGGACCTGTCAATTTTCCTGTTTATTATCATTCTCACTTGTAGCTTCCTCTTCTTTTATCCCCAGCATCTCCTGGCTGCCCCAGGAGTACCCCTATCTTTTCCCTGGCCCTTCCCCATGAGGCCATGGGCCTTTTTCAGGTGCACTATCTGTCCCTATTTAAAAAATGCTCTCTCTGGCACAGGGCACCAAAAAGTCTAGTAACGGCTCTGATTGGTGCTGCGTAAATCTTGAAATCGGGCCCACAGTACAAACAGAAACACTGACAGTGCTCACAGGACAGGCAGCCAGAGACACTGACAGTGCTCACAGGACAGACAGACAGACACACTGACAGTGCTCGAGGACAAGCTCACAGGACAGAAAGACACAAAGAGTGCTGGGAAACCAAAAAACAGTGCAAACAGACACACTAACAGTGTGCCATATTGGGGTTGCACTTACATTTAACTGTCCTAAGTTATATAATAACCAACTGGGTGTCAACTGAACAGTATACTGAGAGAAAAGTGGAATAGGTCAATGGGTGAGAGTTCTAAATGCTATGCAAAGCTCTATAAAATCAGTGCTATTTTGTTTTGTAAACCATGTGAGCTTAGGCACTTTAAAAATTCTGTGATGATTATGCAAAGCGTCTGTGCAAATGGACAAGGAAATTGCTTTCTAGGGTGCAGTCCTTTTACTTAATGGTACGTAATATAATAGGTGCAATGGACACAGCCCTACGAATCACAATTTTATCACTATTGGTCAGGAGGACCAGCAGTAGGGTATACCTGGCCAATCTCAGGATTGAATGTGAGCACCAAGTTATATCGATAACATACTACACTTTAAATCCGTGTTTTTCTGAAATGCTCCCATCTAAGGCAGTGGCGGCTCTAGGCACATGGGCTAGCAAGGCCGTCACCCGGAGCGCCATAGCCTAAAGGGCGCAGCTTTGAGCCCTGCCTGAGCTCACCATCGGCTGGCTCCAATGGAAAAGCCTCTCCCCCACCCTCCCACTGGCGTTATTGGGTAAACCAGGGACGTATCTATACTGGGGGCACCCTGCGGTGCACACGGGCCCCCGGGTCCAGGGGGGGCCCAGACCCTGCACCCATATTTTGTCACTCCAAAGACCCGGGCTGGGTGTCGCAGCCCTGCACAAAACACTTTGAAAATGGCTGCCATGGCCATTTCCCTGGCGTTTTGCGCATGCGCAGTGGGAAAATCACTGGAAAAATGGTGGCCACGCCATTTTCCCGGTGACCTGTGCATGCACAGTAGACTCTGGGCACAGACTAGTGCCCAGAGTCTACTGCAGCGGTCAGTCCGCTGCCAGCCACTGGGAAGAGAGGAGGGGGCCCCGGACAGGGAATGCACATGGGCCCCCTCCTCTCTTAATACGCCCTAGGGGTAAATGCTCAGGGGGAAGGAAGGGGCACGGCAGTGCAGCACAGGATGGCGCTGGGCGCAGAGAAGCCTAGCACCAGTACTGATCTAAGGGGTATATTTACTAAAGTGTGGTTTATAAAAGTGGAGATGTTGCCCATAGCAACCAATCAGATGCTACTTATTTATCTACCACATCTTAGAAGATAATAGCTAGAATCTGATTGGTTGCTATGGGCAACATATCCAATTATATAAACCCGCACTTTAGTAAATATACCCCTAAGCGTGCAGTCAGACACTAGAGAGTTGGGTATTGCATAGATCACAGGTTCTGAAATTCGGTCCTCAGGACCCCAAACAGTGCATGTTTTCCAGGTCTCTCACAAAATCAGTAGAGAAATAATTAGCTCCACCTGTGATTCTTTTAAAATGTGTCAGTGAGTAATGAATACACCTGTGCACCTGCTGGCTGACCTGGAAAATGTGACCTGTGTGGGGTCCTGAGGATTGAGTTTGAGAACCACTGGCATAGATTTTGGACAAATATGTTTTATAGATGAGTGAGTGCTAGATGTGAATGAAAGTTGTCAATTTCTCCTTTTGTGTCTTTCAACTACGTAGGATTAATGAGGATCTAATCAGCTTTTCTGCTGTCCTTATGGCAATACAATATGCAGTCAATGTCAAACAAACTGCAGTCCAAGTTGATAAAGGGATTTCCCCAGAATCTGCACCTTGACCTAATTATAGATTGTTTGCAACAGTATCTGTTTGAGGGCACTTCACTTATTATTTACACTGGGCCTAAAATAAAACGACATTTACATGGTAGAAACTATTACCTTTAGATATGTTTGCATTTCAATTCTTTTAAACTCACAGTAATCACCGGTATCTCGTTCTAAACATAGAAATTGTAATTGCAGCTTGCAGAGCTCACTTGATCTATAAGGAACAGTGCCTACACCCTTGGAATCAGACACACTAATGAAATAGAAATAGTTCCATAAAGACAGCATCATGTATTCTTTTACTTTCTATGTTGTGTTTTGTATTAAGCTTATGTCAACTAGCGAATTTACTATAAAGTGCTGAATACTATAATACCCAGTAATTATGGCATATGCCAGACATACAGATGCTCACACCTCCAGTTGTCAGAAAAGTACAACATAATCAGTAGCACAGTAATACTGGCGAATATACAACCTATAAATAACTGAGCAATGAAGATAACAAACTAACAGACAATTATTTCTGTACACTACTAGAGTGTACCCAGGTCTCTGGTGGGAAGACATGGTGAAGGCTCATTGTTATATATGTTTGATTGTTTATTATCTTATTTAGAAATTCTTTATTTTAATTGGTCAATTACAAAAAAGAACTTACATGCATTAGTGCAAATAAATAATGAACATTCGTCAGAGAAAGTGATGTACACTAGAGCATGGGATAATCTCATTCAGGTGAACATAGATAAAATGAAAGAGACAGGGTTGGATGAGGAATGACCAAGATGTAAAGGGTTAATAATATTTGAAGATAGGGCTGTTTGAGGGACAGGAGAGGTGAGACAGCTGTATGTGTGGGGGGGGGTGGGGGATGGAGGGGGGGTACAGGACTGTCCATAAAAGAAGAACAATGGGTATAACACAGTGTGAAAGTGACATTATGTACTATACTAACTGTGGTAGAGGATTGATTTCAGAGTTGGGGGGAACTCTCCATATTTCGTATCTCCCTGCCAATGCTTGTGCCCAGGTAGGGGAATCACAGGGTGACGGTGGAGGATGAATAATCACTTATTCTGAACATGTGTGGTACCAAAAAGCGTTAAAAATGAAGTGTAATAAATACAATAAATATGCCTAAAATGATAGCAGAAAATATATAATAAAATAAAATATATAATAAATGTATAATAAAAACTAATCTGCAGGGTGTAATCAGTTAATGGGACACACATAAAATGCACACTTAATAGATGTTTATAGCCCCTTTAGTATGAATGTGGTGATTAACCTCTCGGGTTCCGGCACAGTAAGTACTGAAAAACTTTCCCTGTCTTAAGGTGCCTACACATGCAGCGATATTTTGGACGACGGAACGATATCGTTATCGTTCAGTCATCAAAAAAATCGTTCAGTTTCAGCCCAAAAACAATTAACGATAACAACCAATGCGCGCTTCTGTTTGTATTTGGTAGTTAAAGTTCATCACCCGAACCTCCCGTCCAACCTGGCGATATTGTCAGGTTGAACATGTTCGGGGGTGAGGGAGGGAGCCTGGCACTGAACGAAATCATTCTTGATTTTGTTCAGTGTTTGTGCTCAGTGTCGTTAACGACACTGAGCACACCCCTGCCGGGGACACACGGAGCGATGTCATTCATGGAGCGAATCGTCCCATGTGTACGCACCTTTACCCTACCGAGTGATCTTCTGTTCACAGTCAGTGCAGCTAGCCGACATGCTGTTGTTGTTCCTGACCAAGATAACGGCTCCTAGGGTCAGCGGTGTTCACTCCGCCTGGCTTTTGGCAAGCGGATGTGCGATCACTTTGCTCCATCCTGAGCGCTATTGGCTAGCTGCACTGACTGTGAACAGAAGATCACTCGGTAGGGTAAGACAGGGAAAGTTTTTAATTATATTATATATTTTTTGCTGTCATTTTAGGCATATTTATTGCACTTAATTTTTAGTGCTTTCTGGTACCACACATCATTTAAGACAATTTATTTTGTTTAAAGCTGCATACACATGGTACGATCTGTACCACCAACGACTTTAAAGATATTTTTCATCTCTGAACAGACAGAGTTGACAATATTGTGGAAGTTGGCCTGCATGTACAGACGCGCATCGTTGGTCATTCACTGCATAAAAATGAACAATATGAACAATATATCATTGAATGATATAATTATCGTTCATATCAATAATAGATATTGTACCATGTGTACTCATTAGAAAGCTGCTTTGGTTACACATTAGAAGCGCTTGACCACATTCTATACTTATTCCGAACAACCATGGGGTCCAAACTTGATGACATTTGTGGCCTCTGTCATGGAGATTATTTCCTCTGTGGCTGCTATATGCCGTATTTGTTTTTTTAGCGCTGAGTAGGGGGATTGGTGTATGTTTTTCCAGTATTTTGCCAATAAACATTTTGTTGCTGACAGAATGTGTGCGCCTAGTTTTGTGGAGAATGTGTTTAGGCCATGGGAAGTAATGGAAACATGGGAGATAATAGTAACACCCACGGGTCCTTAGCCACCAGAGGCTCAAAGAGACTGTTCAGAAGTCTATGTACATTGTCCCAATAGGGAGCAATGATGGGCAGAACCGCCAAAAATGGATCATGAGGCCCCCATGGCTACAGGTTCTGACAACAGCTCAGAGGAGCTGAGAGCAACATTTTATGAAGCCGAGTCAGTGTGTAATAACATCAGTAGTACAGTTTATAAGAAATGTGAAGTTGAGATATAGCATTTAGCCATCCCCATTCAGCTTTATGATAATCCGGTGAGGATAGACTGGACTGCTTCTTGTATTATGCCACCAATTTGGGAGGTCATGGCTCATTTTGTTGGGTGGTGTCTGCAAATATTCTCAAATTAAGTATGAGCCATAAGAATGTGAGTCAAGAGTAGAGAGTCCAGAAAGTGGCATATTTTAAAATGCTACAATTAGCTCAGCATTCAGGATGAGGATCTCTGTTTGAGTGTCACCAGGGGCAGTGACTGTCCACCTTCAGAGGGGTAATTTGAGGTCAGCTTGGGCTAAGTCGTGGATCCCAGTCATGGAAACTCCCAGAGGAAACTTGGGACACTGGCTCCAACTAAATTGTTGGGTTGTGCAATTAAGCATATTATTCATGCCGACCTTATGATCGTATTCACCAGAGCTGATGCAGTTGAAAGCTAGTACATTTGTGGAGAATATCCTACACGTTTTTGCACTATGAATGTTCTAGAGCTAAGTGTAAGTAGCTATAAAAGAGCTATACTGCCATCTTACTGTAGACACTTCACTTGGACATTCTCTTATCAGACCCTCTGTTCCGGAGTCCTCTGTGTGAGCGTATTTACAATTCAATTGCGCTTTATACGCAATAGCAAAGAGTTGCTCAATCTGCGTAAATATTGGTAGTGTGTCCATCTCTGAATCAGGCCCTTAGTACACTGTTATTGAATTAAAATACTAAATGAAAAAAAAAAAAATGAAAAAGTACACAATCTGGGTAAAAAAAGGCAAAGGTCAGAGATCTGATACGAGTGACCTTTGCCATTCCTTGCACCATATAAAGTTATGCTTAAACTGATATATGTACAGTATGTTCATTTTTTGAATGAGAGAGGGGGGTATTAAAGGTAACTTCCGCCCTGGGCTCCACTTGGTCTATAACCGGCCCTGTAAATACTCCCCTTTTTCTGTCAACTAAAGCCAGATATGTTATAGTCTACAATCGCAGTAGATTGGAGTATGTCAGTGACGTGCAGTGAGGTCAATGGCCGCGCACGTCCCTGGAATATGTATGTCATGGTTAGTGTACCGTGGTAATTACCCATAACCCTTATATTTCTACTTGTGGGAGTGAAGATGCAAATTACAATACTGACATTTTCATTACATTTCATGATTTCCTAGGTATATCACAGATTTAAATGGAAGGAAGCGGCTGTCAGTACATTAGTCATTAATTTAACCCACAGAGAGTCAATTTGACCTTTTGGACTTGATTGTTAAAGCGAAAGAAGAAGGCTTACATGAAGATTGATATTCTCAACCATAATAAAGTCTCTGGGCCTTATTAGTAGTCTTAATGGATGGTGTTTTTCTAACACTATCTGTTGTGTAATCTCATTGTGTGTTCTCAAATTGATTTTTATTTCTACCACCATTTACAAAAATCAAAGCTGAAATGTCATTGACTGGAATAAATAAAAAGGGGTAAAACAAAAACACAATATACTTGCCTAATTCTACCAAACATATTTCTGCCGCCCTCCTTTATTTATATAGTGTAAAAAGTTGTTACATTTTACATATTTCAGCGAATAATAACATAAATTTTTGCCGCCGCCTTTGAATGATTGCTGGTTTATCTAGATAAATACAGCCTGTTCAGAGCCTGATAAGTAATATAGAATGATTCTTCAGTGCGATTATGTGTGAAAAATAAAATAGGAAGGAGGAGCACTCTGTACATTGAAATAACTCCCATAGATTCACTTTCAATTTAATTCCTATCAGTGTTTGCAAGATAACACATAATCATGGACTGGATTTCCTGACACAAAGCAGGGTTAGGAGCTGGAGATCAGCGAGCTCAATAGGGATAATTATGGACAAGTGAGGAATACGGTAGCATGTGGGAAGGTGCACAGCAAGGAGAAAGAACAGCTTGCCATGGAAATAATCCAGCTGGAACTCAAAGACGTTTCACATCCAAGTGCCCTGTAGATAGGGGAAAAAAAACTTTAGAACTGACTGCATCATTCAAATATGATTTGAACAGTTGTATGATGCCTGCTTGTAAGATGTTTAAACTGAGTGATGGAGCTGGCATTCCCTGATAAAAATATACTTGTGACTTCAAAATGTAAGTTCAAAATTATCTGTATATTATTATTATTATTATTATTATATAATGTTTATTTATATCACGTTTCTCAAAACAGACTCAGTACTCAGAAAACATATAACACTTTAATTATCATTCCACTTTTTTTTCTCACATTTCTATTACAAATGCATATTCCCTATTCCATTTTATTTAACCATTAGCTCGGGATGTAGGTAGGAAGCCTGCGGTCGAAATGCTGACCGCCGGCTTCCTGACTGTTTAATCCTGGCAAGAGTCTAATGATAGGCGTCGAAATCCTGATGCCTATCATCAGCCCCATGCCGAAATCCCGACGACCGGCTTCCCAATTGTAGGTAAGCCGGGCATCGGGAGCAGACAGCCGCGTTGGAGGAGAGTTAGGTTTAGGGGCTTCCGGGGGGACTTAGGGTTAGGCACCCCCCCCGGGAGGGTTAGGCTAGGGGAATAGGGGAAGCGGGCGTTATGGTCAGACACCCCCAGGGGGAGGTTAAGATTAGGCACCCCCCCAGGACGGTTAGGTTTAGGGTTAGGCTAGGGGAAGGGGGGATTAGGTTTAGGCACCCCAGATGGGAGGTTAGGGTTAGGCACTAGGGGGGGGAGGTTAGGGTTAGGCACCCTTAAAGGAAGGTTAGGGTTAGGGTGGGGAGAGGGGAGGGTCAGGTTTTCTTACCTCTGTCGGGATCTCCTGCTGCCGGCATTCTGGCATCGGTATTTCATCCGCCGGCTTAGGTCCAGCGGTATGACATACTAATTCCGTTAGCTCTACATTCTAAGAGGCCAGACAGCTTTGGCCACATACAATAGGTTGAAGTCTCAAAGAGCTGTTCCTGTGGTTGGATGATAACTGGATAAAAAGTCACGTGCTCTCATCATCAGACCACATTTACCATCCATCCTGACCAATGCCCAGAAAGATTCCAATAAGATGTACATCGCAGTAAACTGTGTTATTGGGCACACACGCTACAATTTACATACTAGTGGGTCAAAAATTCACACCATAAGAAATAACATTTATTATATAACCAGCCTATTGTCAGTCTAACAGCTGCACGCTAGAGATAAAGGGAGGCCCCACCCTTCAGAGATCTTAGTGACTGCTAGATTAACATGCAGAGCAGGCCTGCCCTCACCCCCACCCCACTCACAGCCATCCTATGCCAACAGTGAAGCGTAGCAATCTCCTGTAAAACAGCACCACCCCCACTGCTGGAGGTCCCAAAAATCGCCACTGCTTTCCTCGCTGGATGTCCCATGAATCAGCAACAGCTAGCAACTCGGCAAATGATGTGTCACAAATAATAGTTATCTATAATACGTTTAAACTGTAGTTGGCTCAAATTTACAGGGCATGAAATATGCAGGTTTAAAAAATAAATACAGTACTATAAACATAAAAAGCACAGCCTAGTTGCAAGGCCCAGTTATAGTTTTAAGCATGATTTCAATTTACTGTTGGTAGCAGCTATCCTGTTGACTGTGATTGTGTAATGCACAAGTTCTCAAACTCTGTTCTCAGGACCCCAAACAGTACAGGTCTCCTCACATAATCACAAGTAAAATAATTAGCTCCACATGAGGATATTTTAATATGTGTCAGTGAGTAACAAATACACCTGTGCTCCTGCTGGGTGACCTGGAAAACGTGACCTGTGTGGGGTCCTGAGGACCAAGTTTGAGAACCTCTGGTGTAATACCATGATTTCATATCACTGAGAGCCAATCAGTAGTTTTATAAACCTAACAGCTTTGCTTGTACACATGCTAGTTTGACAATATCACAGAAAGTGTTTCAGGAGCACTGTAGATGGGGTGTTTATACTCTCATCAATACTCTCAAACACCCACATCATCTCAGAAGATGGCTCCTAAAATGCAGAAATATTAGCTTCATTGTGAACGGTATGTTTATATTATATATTTAACCTCTATGGAAATGGCACATAATGTAGGCCTGAACTTCAGGTTCTGTGGAGAAGGGGGGTTGTATCCGCACTGAAAACTATCTATTATCTATTTTATTACCAAAATCAAGTTCAAATATATGTCTAACACAAGTTAGATCTCAGAAATAGCTTCTATTGGTGGTGCTCCCCAGAGCCCAGATATATAACGTATTTATAGCAACAAGAGAAAAGGAGGCTCTCTTTTGGGGGCACTCTTTATATGTAATTATTAATGATGAAGATAAAATTTAACATTTATTAAGTCCATTAAAATAAAAGTTTCAAGGTATAGAAGGACAATACTGGACACTACAAAACAATAATAAATATATATATATATATATATATATATATATATATATATATATATATATATATATATATATATATATATGTGTTGCAATCTGTGAATGTTGTGTCCCAAAGTGAATACAGTTTCTTTATTTAATAGATAAGGATATCATGTAAATTGTGCAGTAGAAACACTGCATCCATATAAGTTCCTTCTATTAATTAGATAATTCACCATTTAGGACATTTATGCAACATCAGAAAAAAGTAGCGAGAAGCGAAATTGTTATTAATTGATATTTTGAACCGATATGTTCAATATATCATGTCCTGAGGTATAGGTGAATCCAAATTCTTTTTCTAGTGAATAAGGATATGATGTAGATTATGCAGTGGGAACACTGCATCCATACAAATTCCTTCTATTGATTTGGTAATACACCATTCGGACATATATGTAACATCAAGAAAAGATATGTATAGCGAGAGGTAGAAATATAAATTGGTATCTAAAGCCAATATGTTCAATATATATATAAACCTCCAATATTGTCTATGCAAGGGTTCTGCAAAAATTGATAGTATTATGTATCCTAAAGTAATTGATGCAGAGTGATCAGTGTCTGTGCACATAGGTGTACATAATGCTCTAACATCCACAGTCTGTTTATAGTATGATCTGTGAGGACCCCAGACAGAGAAAATCATACCATGTGCTAGGTTGAAATATTGAGTTCATACAAGGATAACTTGGTGTATACGCAAGCATATGAAATTAGCTTAATTCCTAGTCTGTGGTTCCTTCAATATATGGACCAATCATCTTATCCATAACATGAGTGGAGTCTGCAGTTTGTCCAGATACAGCAGTAAATATACAAACAGCGTTATGGCATTCTGATGTGCAGACACAGCAATAAATATACAAGCAGAGTTAAGGCATACTGATGTGCAGACACAGCGGTCTGCGTGGTGATACAATTACCCTTGAGATGAGACAGATTGGAGGGGGAATGGTCGGCTAGTGCACTAGTCCGGCCAAAATCATCTTAGGTCACTGGACGCGCGTTTCGCCCGCTATAGGCTTGTTCACCATCGCTTGTAGTGCAGGAGCTCTGCTCTTACCTTTTGTACACGTCTTCCTGTCAGTATTTCGATCACGTGATCGTGGAAAATCTATTTTCATTGGCTCTGTCTCCCATGTGATCTCCTATCTTGGTTTTATAGCACATATATCATCCCATTCAAAGGAGAGTATTGGGGAACATATCCATAATAATAATAAATTGTTAAGTGGATATTTGAAACACCTGATTTTATGAAGTGCTACGTAGCCGATAGCAACAATACATACGTCATCCTAAGAAGGTATAGAATGGTAATATTATGTGGAAAGTCCACTGTTCTTATCTATATGATATTAAAAAAATATAAGGATGAAAGTATGTAGCGTTAGCAAGTATAAAAGTTCTGATGTAAGAGCACCTATTAGGTGTCGGTCAAATATTTATCACATGGTGTTATCGATCTATGGATAGGAAGAAAGACGGCAAACTGTTCCATATATTGATAGATATATTCAGTACATTTCATCCCCATGTGTTGTCTTAGTGGCATATTGGGAGTGGTACAGACAACATATCTGTGTGGGATCCTAAATCTAGAGATAGACAGTTTAGACTAGACCAAAGAGAAAATGACACCATATGGTTAGCACAGGTGACAGCTACTGCATGCCATCATACCATGTATTGAATGGCATGTGATAGTATCATCTGTGTGATAAGGTGTCTGAATAAGTACATTGGGTATCTGCTGTTACATTGTATCAGCAAGAGGAAGGCCTGTTGATATCATTGCAGGACTCCTCCCTGAAAATCTATAATGAGAGTACCCATATGGGAGTGGTAGGGTTAAAGATGGATCTTACTGCAGTGGCAATTGCCCAAGTTGCTTTCTATCATATGTCCAGATGGACATTGATGATTGATGAACATTAGGGTCATACATGAAGTAAGTTGAAGAAAGAAAATACAATGTGACTTCCATTAGTACTGGTAGGGGGACGGCTCTGTTGCTAATAGCATTGCAGAGTCATGACTCCTATTTTCTTATAGGTGTCACATGTAGAAAGTGAGGTGTCTCTAAAACTAGAGAAATATTGGTGCTAGTAAGAGGTAACTTGGGTAATAATAAGGAATAAAACATAGTGAATGTGTGAGTATAGAACAGTGTATGGAAATGGATATATTATTTGAATATCATTTACCGAAGAATTGCTAAAAATGTGACCTTAACATAAATGTAGTTGTAGTGAAAATGTAACTAAATATTTGTTTATTAAAGGTGTTGTAGTGAAATGTATGGTCAGAAGTTCTGTGACCCAGTGATATCAGGGAAATAATGATTCCAGTGATAATATAAAATAAGATGACTGAAAGTGCTTATTGGTCCAACGAGATATAATAAGTTAATCTCAGTGCTGGAAAGAAATTATACTAAGTGATAATAAGAAACTTCAGGTTCCAAGATGTACAATAAATAATTTATTTTTGGCTTTTCAAATTTATACAGTTCTGGGGAAAAATCTGAAAAACAAAAAATTGTTTTGGAAAATTGCTGGCGCTGCCCGTGCACACCACAGACCAATATGGTTACAGCTTGTGTCTGCCTATTGGTTCCCCTATGTCAAACATATTTGGCTATTTATCACCTTCTATTAGTCAAATAGGCTTGGAGCTGTAGTTCCTGTGTGCTATTGTTAATACAATGTCTCCGATACAAACAGGCTAAATTGGATATAATTATTAATTATTATTGTCAAGTGTTACAAGATAAAAACATTTACTTTATATGTCAGTGATAAATAGTTTGGAAGCAGAATCTGAACTGGTTTATGGATAACTTAAATTTACCCTAAATAAAGGATTAGGACCAAGGCTTTGATAAGATTTTAGACCATTTTAGTTAGTATTAGCTGTATTGGAGAGCGATTATAATGATTCACCAGTCTTTTTGTGTTTGTACAATACCTTGGTGGCATAACACATAAGAATTAAACTCACTATAGGCCAATGACAGCCCTCATCATCATCCCCCTCAGCAGCAGAAACTTAACATATTAAAACATCCTATCTAAAACTAAATTGACAACGGAAGTATTGGCAGGATAAAAGGTCAGATTTTTATTTAAATATATGAAATTGTATTATTGTTATTATTATTATTATTATCATCATCATCACAAAATGTATGGTGGTGGAGAAAGAGCCAACAATTACTACTTAATGCCACCTCCCTGGATATTAAAAAATTGGGATGAATACAGCTAACTACTGGGTGCCTTCTGCCAGCCCATTTCCATAGAACTCCCATTTTAATGACCACCATAACAAGCCCACCTGGACAGATTGTGCCGATGAACCCAGTAGGGTGCAAAAGCAGCTTAAACGGACTATTAGAAGGGAATGCACCTCTAGATCTACTAGAGCAAGGTGGCCATATTGCTGATTGCCATTTTTTCCTGCCCCATCAGTTCCTAGTAGAGAACCAAAGCACCAACATACTGTAACAATAAACACAATTTTCTAAGCACTCAAAAATATCCCATACCTAAGAAGCTATGAGAAGAGGACCTCAGGCCTATAGCAACCATAATCTATAAACTATTTAGTAACTCTTTGACCTGTTTAGCTATATGAACAAATAACTATTTAAAGATGTGCTGTTTAAAGTTATCCTATGTAAAAAAAACAAAAAAACTGTCAAAGCACCAGGCAAGTCAGTGCTAGGTTAGGGGGAAAAGAGAAAAATCCTTTGAACTAGACAAGAGCAAAATGATGACGATAACCCAATACCACTACTGTTATGGATAAGCTATCAAAAAAGAATGCCACATCCAAGCCAGCGAAAGTAAAAATATGCGCAAGCAACATACCAAGGCAGATCCAACAAATGAGGGGCCAATAAAAACCCCATACACTTAGATTGACCCGCCTAAGCAAGCGGCACTTGCTGACACTAAAGAAGGGAAGAACAGGAGAAGAGGAGGGATTTGGTGGAGCGGCTTGTAAAAACAGCTTGAAAATTGATGGAGCCACAGCACAAACAAATATTGCAAGCGATGCAGAGGAACCAAAAATATGCCAACAGGCAACTCTATACAATGCCGCCTTGGTATTCCATGAGAATTATAGCGACATTCTGAGGCCAAAAGGAAAAAACTGGATGCCCGAGAGCAGCCAAGAATACTTGAATTACTGATCACACCACAAATGACACAGACAACACAAAAAAAATCTCCCTACACCAATCAGGTTTGCGACACGGAATAACCATCTCATCCAGCGCAGGACAATTTGTAGTGAAACAGATCGCTGCTGATTAATTGCATGCACAGCACAAAAATAAAAAGTTTTTGTCCATCAATTGATCACTCGAGATTTCTAATGTTGCGAAGATAGGAAATAGCTCAAGCAGGAGGATATTCCCAGTTGAGCTATTCTGGGACCAGTCAGCAGGCCACACCAGGTCCCATCTAGATATGCACTGGAGCCCATTGCACTAGCTGCATCTATATAGAGCTGCAGCTGGATATTGTTAGGGGTTTTTACTGCATAGCCGATTGCGACTGCTATAGGGTTTGGGTATGAAATGCCGAAAGCCGGGAAGCCATCAGACTAAATCCCAACGCCGCAAGCCCGAACGCTGAAGATCTGTACTGGGGATGGTAAGTACCCTAACCCTCCCCTCTCTCCCCCCTAACCCTCCCTTAGTGGTGCCTAACCCTAACCTCCCCCCAGGTAGTGCCTAACCCTAACCTCCCCCGTGGGGTGCCTAAACCTAACCCCCCTCCCTGCACCCTAAACCTAACACTCCCTGGGTGGTGCCTAACCCTAAGTCCCCCCAGGGGTCCCTAAACCTAACTCTCCCCACCCTGCGGATAAGCATTAACACTGTCCGGCTTACCTTCATTCGAGAAGCCGTCTGACTAGATTCCAGCGTCGGGATATAGACGGCCATCGGGATTTTGACGATTGCCTTTAGTCCCGTCTCATTATTTAAATGCCGGGATTTAGCCAGACTGCTTCCCGACCATCGCCATTTTGACTGTATCCCTGCTATAGAACCTATGGTTTGGGATGTTCTTCACAAATAGCATCCACCTTTCCCAGAACTACAGCGTTCACTAGTACTCAGATGGCCCCTGTACTTGATCCCAGTACTATAGTGTTGCTAACAGCACCAGTGCAGACAGTAGCAGGAGAAGGAGCATAAATGGAAACACACAGACCAACAAGACAGAACAAAAGCCAATGTGAATAGTCAGGGACAGGCTGAGGAATTTATAGTGGAGAATGGTCAAACGACGGCACAGTTCTGGGAAGGCTGAAGACTGGAGCAGTGGTCAGACAGGCCAGGTACAAAAAGGCAGACAGCAATCAAAGGGATAATCCAAAAAAACAAGCAGAGATCATACACAGAGGGTCCAATATTAAATACTAAACTACAGGCACAAGGATGGCAAGGCAGAACCTAACACTAGCAAAGTGAAAATGGCATTGAAGTTACTGTATTTATGCGAGTGCTGGACAATCAGCTACTGGGTGGAAATCATGTGACCAACATTACTGAAATTGCTGCTGACCACAGGCAAACATCTGTCCATGTAATAACTATACTCGAACTGAAAACCCTTAGACCGTTCCATGCATTGTTCCAATCGCTAAGGACTGCATCAGTGTCAAGGCCTCAACAAAACATTGATAACCCACCTGGCAGTACAGCTCAGGGATTGTACTATTCACTGAAGAACCAGGAGGATGGGACAAATGTTGGATCAGGAGATATTTACCAGGAGCCTTCTTCGACACTACCCCCACAGGGAATAAAGCCATACCAGGCAAAGGAGGTACGGGATAAGGCCCAATCATATGCCCAACACACACTTCATTCATTGCTTTCTCCTTAACCACGATGGGCAAGTCAAAAGCATAGCATAGATTACTAGGATGACCAGTATTTACAAAACCCACAATAAGGAGGGAAAAAACAAAAAGAAAACCACACCTCAGCTCATCTGCCACCTCCTTTAGAGGATTCCCACACTAACCACTTAAACATGGCATCCACATTTACCTGCACTTCTGTGTTCCCGATGGCACCTCGTGCAGCAGGGCCAGAACCTGACCTCTAGCATTCCTTATTGGGGTGTGGATTTGCATCTTAGGCAAAAGTGTCTAAGACAATACGTAGCTCTCAGTGTACATTGTTGTACACAAAACGCCTACCTCAAGAGCAAGTGTTATGTAATGAAGGAGGAGGCAAGGCCAAACAGCTACCCTGAGAAGGTTCCGACAGAGGGCCTGATTCAGACCCGCTCACGAGCGATGAGTGCTCGCAAGCGGGTCGATAGTGCCCTAGTGCGCATGCACATGACGGAGGGAGCTCCGTCGTGCACATGCGCGAGCCCCGCATAGCGACAGCTAAGCTGTCGTTATGGGTCTCGCACCAAAGGGGGCGTGCTGTCGATGGTGAGTGACAGCACCTTTGGTGGGCGTGCCAGGGGCGTTGCTGCCCAGATGGAGGCGTTCCCATGGGAACGCCTACCGTCTGGAGCCGGCCCCACTGACATCACTAGTGATGTCAGTGGGAGTGCTTTTGGCTCTGATAGAGCCAAAAGCACTCCAGGGCTTGCGGCAGCGAGACCCTACCGCAGGGTCTCGTCGCAAGCCCGATGGTCGCGATGGTTCTGAATCAGGCCCAGAGTCCAGAGAGGTTATGTGATATTAAGCTATACCTCAACATCTTTGCACCTAAAATCCTGATAGCCTTGTTGTGTTGTTTATGAAACTCCTCACCATACATTCTCCAAGCCACGCCTCCCATAGAATGGAACAGATTGTATATCAGATGCAGATACCTGATCATGTTCATAGACTCAGACATGACATTTTCCAAATAGGCAGCAGCAAAAATATATATACCGCTAAGCCAGGTGTTATAGGACTTGTAGTTATCCTTGCTCAAACCACCTTTCTTTTTAGCCGCTGCCAATTCCTTTTTGATTTGACATGAAAGTGTGAAGACATCCATGTACTTACCATGCAGAATCCTATCACGAATCCCCAGATAGAGAATGTGTTAGCACAGTGCACAACTGCTCCCTGTGACCCCTTGCCTAGAGATGTATCACCACTATTAGAGGATCGATGTGGGCAATGGTGAGACCTACCACTGGATCTATCCTTCCTCCAGTGATTAGCATGCTGTCCACTTTCCTCAGAGGAGGTACAGTAGACACATGAGTAATTGACCAGGCAATGCTGGAATCACCAGTCATATCACCAGACTCCCAGGGATCAGACACAACTGAAAAAGATCGCATTTTCCCATAGTTGTAATGGGGAAAAGTGATCTGCCCAAATTTACTAAAATTAAACTGTAAAAAATAGCTAAGGGAGCCCAGTGATAATAATGCTATTTTTTGAGATGGCGTTATCATGGCATCCCTCCTGTTTCCCTTAATCCAGCTCTGCTCTGACAGCCAGAACAGAGCTCAGAGCTGGCACCTGTAATCAGCCATGTGTATCTAAATAGACCACAGGTTGGTTACAGAAGAAAATAAAAAGTTAAAAAAGAAAATAATAAGCTAACACCTGCATGCTGTTGCAGTCAGGGATCGGTGTCCGGCTCCTGTGACCTCGGTCAGCTGATGCTGTGAAACACCAAGCCAGCATCTCAGTTTACAGCACTGATCAGCTGACTGGGGTCACAGAAGGGGCCGGACACCAACCCTTTGCTGCAGCAGCGTGAAGGTAAGTGTTAGCTTTAGTGGGGCGATTGCTAAATACCCTGAGAAGTGCGAAGACTGGATTAGCAGGAATAGAGCTTTCTCGCAAGCTGAGATGCGGATTGTGTCAAATATGCCTCTAAATGGATAAGGAGAAAGTTATAGGAAAGTATAAAGAGAAATATATAAAGTGATTGCTAATTCTGGGGAGTGTTCTTTAAAATTGTCTTGTTTCTTGTTCTGCATATTGTCGATTTGTGGTATTTTCCATATAGTCCGTTTTTCTTTTTTTCTGTTTTGCTTTAAAGTCCTGTATGTGTAAGAGTGCAGTGTGATTGTTTGTTGGTATTTTATTTTTTTATGTTTTATATTTTTTTTGTCTGGTGAGACACCATAATCCTCCATAGCCCAATTGGATGATATTCCTGTCAATCAATCTTGCCTGTCAAAACCAATTAATTGACCTGCTGTTCCAGCAATTGCGTCTGTCTGAGCCTAGTCATTTTTTGAGGGGGGTTTGCCAGTGGTCTTACGGTAGTTTTAAAAACAGCTGCTTGAAAAATCTGCGGTTTCTATTCTATTCTTTCTATGGCCTAAAACATTGATGGTCATTTGATATTCAATTCTATTCTAAAGTGTGATTTCTCAGCAATGTTGACCTTAGTAAATTGGCAGGTTGCAAAACTGCCAGGATTTTGTAAAATTAGCTCTTATTGTCAATAATAACTAACCCAACCCCCTATTACTGATGCTGCTGACAGGGTCTGCTGAAGTGTGTCTCGTACCAAGGGGTTTTATCATTCTCCAGGCATATTAAATACCTTCTGATATGAATGTCAGGGAAGGGATAATATTAGTACCTTGATGATAGATTGCAACTGTTGTGTTAGAGATACATTATGATACCCAGCTGCTCTTCTTAAGGCACACATCCATTAGCAGATATTAATGAGCGATTGCACAATTACGACATCGTAATCGTGCAATCGCTCATTACTCATGCACAAATCGTGCACTATACTGTCGGAAACAACCAGCGATGCGCTCTCCTGCTTGTCGTTTCCGACATAAATCATCGCCCGAACATGCCGGTGAATCTGACAGATTGGCCATGTTCGGGGATGAGGGAGGGTGCCTACACTGAACGACTAATCGTTCAGTGTAGGCACTGCAGGGGATGGGGAATGACGGTACGATTACAATGTTGTAATCGTGCTGTCTTTCCCTAGTCGCCTAGTGGATGTGCGTCTTAACATATTTATAATCTGGGTATATAGTCATTGTGTAGTTGCTACCACTGTGTATAAAACAAGAGTGTAAGAGGTTATTCATGTCCTATATCTAATGTGTTCATGCTGATGTATTAACATACTGTATATGCTAAGGCAGAGGTTCCCAAACTTGGTCCTCAGGGCCAGGGCCGTTTCTAGGGGCAGGCGACCCGTGCAATCGCACGGGGCGCGCTGCCTCCTACCCCTGCTGCAAAAACAGCCTGTTAACTGCCGGGCGCCCGCTGAGATTCAGTTACCAGCGGGCGCCCCGGCAGAGCAGCCGGAGACGGAGATGGAGACGGAGGCTCCTGCTTCCGACTTCCGGCTCCCACAATGTGCACTATGGGAGGACGTCATGACGTCTTTCCCATAGTGCAGAGAGAGGAGCAGCCGAGCGGAGCGGATGCCAGAGCGGGGCTGAAGGTAAGTATAACTGTTTTTTTTTTTTGTATGCAGGCAGCCTGGACAATACTTGGGGGGAGGCACTACCACTGGTGGCACCCGGGCACTACTACTGGGGACATTACTCTGGGGCACTTCTGCTGGGGGAGACACCACTACTGGGGGCATCTGGGCACAACTAGGGACATTACAAGGGGGGCACTTCTACTGGGGGAGACACCACTACTGGGGGCACCCAGGCACTACTACTGGGGACATTACTCTGGGGGCACTTCTGCTGGGGGAGACACCACTACTGGGGGCACCTGGGCACAGCTACTAGGGACATTACAAGGGGGGCACTTCTACTGGGGGAGACACCACTACTGGGGGCACCCGGGCACTACTACTGGGGACACTACTCTGGGGGCACTTCTGCTGGGGGAGACACCACTACTGGGGGCATCTGGGCACAACTAGGGACATTACAAGGGGGGCACTTCTACTGGGGGAGACACCACTACTGGGGGCACCCAGGCACTACTACTGGGGAAATTACTCTGGGGGCACTTCTGCTGGGGGAGACACCATACTGGGGGCACCTGGGCACAGCTACTAGGGACATTACAAGGGGGGCACTTCTACTGGGGGAGACACCACTACTGGGGGCACCCGGGCACTACAACTGGGGACATTACTCGGGGGGCACTTCTACTGGGGTCATTGCTTAGGAGGCACCACTACTGGGTGCATTACTCAGGGGCCAGGGGCACTTCTACTGGGGGCACTACTACTTGTGGCACTACTACAAAGGGAGCATTACTATTGGGGGCACTAATACTGGGGAATTTATAAAGGGGACACTACTACAGGGGGCATTACTATTGGGGGCAATACAACTAGGGACACTACTACTGGGGCACTACAACAGGGACCATTACTATTGGGGGCATTACTGATGGGGCATGACTACAGGGGACATGACTACAGGGGGCACTACTAATGGGCTCTCTGCATAAGTTACACTACCACTGTGGGCACTGCATAAGGCGCATAAATACAGGGGACACTGCATATGGGGACAACTACAGGGGGCACTGCATAATGGGCACTTTTGCCTGAGAGCCAGTGGGGCGGAAGCCTAAGACCTGTCGGGATGCAATGGCAAGGGAGGGGGCTGGAATGAAGTGTGTATTATGTGAATCATGTTTTTCAATGTGTTTTATGTGATTCTGGATTTAATAATGTATTTGAGGTGGATGTGGTTTTAAAACGTAGTTTATGTGCCTCTGGCTTTTCCAATATATTTTATGTGGGTGGTTTGTTGCAGTGTATTTTATGTGGATCTGGCTTGTATTTTCAATGTGCTGGGCTCGCTCCCAACGCAACTAAAACCGGGTGTGATGCAAGGTCATACTTCTGCAAATGTCACACCAAAGGCATGCACACAGAAATGCGGCGTGGGCTTGTGACAGCTAGGCCACACACCAATTTTTGAGCGTGCGCCTCTGGCGTGCGCATGCTGTCTGTCTTTTGTTTAGCTACATATATTTTGCAGCGCTTTGCCTCTGACAGGTTAGACACCCCTGTACTCAGTAGTCACAGTGGCTGACATTCTGTGGTCTTTCTAGATCACGCTCCCTTACTGTGATACCACACCCCCTCACGATGACGCCACGCCCACTCCACAATGTTACTGCTTCGAGGGGGGGGGGGGGGGAGCATTTTGACTGCTCGCACTGGGAGCCTCAGACCCTAGAAACTGCCGTGCTCAAGGCACCCTTACTGTCTTGGCTTTAAGGATAACCATGCTTAGGCACAGGATACTTAATTAGTACTTCAGTCAATTTGATTTAACCATTTGTGCTCAACCATGGATATCCTTAAAATCTGAACTGTTAGGGTGCCTTGAGGACCAAGTTTGGGAACCCCTATGCTAAGGTCTTTTTTATGACTGCTCTTCAGTACTTGTGTTTACGTGTTTGGCACCAGGAGGTTCCTAGGTTACATATTACAAAGCTGCATTGAATGGGCACTGGTCACAGGCCCATGTGGTTATCTCCCTGCCTGAGATTGTTACTTCTATAGCTGTCATCAAGAAAATATATATATATATATATATATATATATATATATATATATATATACACACACATCATTATTAATGAATCTAGATCCTGATGGAGACAGCTAACTGGTGAAACATGTTGGGAGGGCCATGGGTAATGCCGCCCTTTGCCCACTGATTAAAGAGGTCCAGAGTATTGGCTTTTATGAAAAGTTATTAATAACAATGACATTCGTATAATAGTGAAGATATTTTAAACTGTATTTACAGTTTCTGCACAGCTATGCTACTTATTCTGCAGAAGGTACTGTAGCTAAAAGAGACCAGATGCAGTGGACTGTAGTGGTATTACTGGCATTAAGTATATTACTGTATGTATAAGGGAAAATCACAATCGCTTCTTTCAAATAAACTTACTTTTATATGAGCTTTGCTGATCAATAATGTATTCTACCCTAAGTCTCCAGCCTGCAAACTCTAATACTTTAGTTATGTCATGTCTTCAGCAGCTCTCGATGGCCTGAATAAATGTACCTGGCCTCTGTTAAATGTAATCTGTTGTACAAATGATAAGGGCACAGGTCACTAGAACACGTTGTCTAGAGATGCAGGAAGGAATTTTACCAGTATCATAAAGACATGACAATCTGATCTATATAGAATTCCTTATTAGGGGCTGGTAGACTGTTCTTAGTGCTTCTATTCACACGTGGGAAAGTGATAGGAGCAAGGAGAGCTTAAGTATGGGTAAGGTGAAGAAGCCATGGAAATGTTTAATATATACTTGAGTGTGTTTATGTATATGACATGCGTGTGGTATATGTTGACACTCATAATGTCGATAGTCATTATGTCGATATGAAAATGTTGGCATGGTCATAATGTTGACATGTTAGAATGTCAACATACTGTCCCTGGTGGCCCAGCGGTCACTTACCTGGTCCCGACGTCTGCATGCTGTAATTGGTCTTGGAGAAGATACATGAGTTTATGTGGAATCGCATTCATAATCGCATTCAACCCATCTTGACAAGAAGAACAATGTAATCGTTTATTCTCTTATTGTGTTATTGTGTGTGTATTTGTTTGTGGGGAAGTCAATTACCTACTTGGTTCTTTTGTGCCAACACCTATCGCTCTGTGTTTTGTTTTGTAGCCTGAACTTATGGTTGAAGCTGGCGGCTCCACATCTGCTGTTATCAGCAAGCTGTTTTCTGTACTACTGTCTGTATTCTTATTTATTTACCGATTATTACACTGGCTATCATTGAGTTTGTCCCTCTGTTTGAAGACTGATGATGATGATGACCACTAGACACCATAACTCGGCCTAACCTGAGCCAGTGTCAACAGTTAGCAGCAAAGACTAAAGGTGCATAAACACACAACGATTTTTAAGCTATTATCGTTGATATCGTTTATCGTTCAATCATTGAGAAAATGGTTCACTTTCTGAGTTAAAACGATAAACAATTGTAGTTCATGCACGTTTACGTTTGTAGTTTGTAGTTCAGTCAGACTGACCAACTCAACGATTTTCAGTAAGGGAATATGCAAAAATCATTTGTAGTTCAAAAAAATCGTTAATTACATTTAGTAAATGAACGATTTTAGTAAACGATTTTCGTTTATTTTTCCCTTGAAAAAATGAACGAAGATCGTTTACTAAAATCGTCCATTTACTACATCATTATATGCAGCTTGAGGGATTGGGTCATTTAATTTACATCATTCTTTACACGTAGTGTGCGTACACACTACACGATATGCTCCCTGAGCGATATCGTGTAGTGTTGTCCCCGGCAGGCTGTGCTCAATGTCGTTCATGACATTGAGCACAGCCGCTGAACGATATCATTAACGATATCGTTCAGCGCCGGGCTCTCTCCCCCATTCCCTGACATGCAGCAACCTGACGAGATCATCAGGTTTGCCTGCATGTCAGCCTGATGAACAATAATGACGAACGACACGCGGGAACGCGCGTCGTCGTTATTGTTCATCTTTTTGGGGTTAAAAATGGACGATAAAGTGGACGACTGAACGATAACGATATCGTTATCGTTCAGTCGTCCACTTTATCGCCCAGTGTGTACGCACCTTTACAATTTATTTCAAATATATTCATAACAACATACTGGAAAACATATTGAGCATCATCAGGTAATTTTGATAAACATTTGTTTACTTATATTACACAGTGTTGTACGTTTGAGGGATCATGGTACAAATAAAATGCATACCATGACATGAAATAAAAGATAAAGATGACCATATGAGCTTACAATCTAAAGGATTGTGGAACAATTGGTACATAAGGTCAGGACCATAACGAGGGTGGTGCGATAGGTGCTGCCACCCACAGGCATAAAGCAGCAAGTCTGGCCGTTTCTTTCTCCAATGTACCGCTGTATCTCTGCTCTCTCCAAAGTCACACACAGAGCCATAAAGAGCAGGGACGGGCCTGGGTACTGGAGGGGGCATGACTACATAGCAAAGGTGTGGCCATGGGCCCTACAAAAAAAAAAATATGACAAGGTGGCGTATTGGGCGCCGCAAAACTCTCAGCCAGGGACAGTTCCAGCGGTAGGGGGGACAATCAGTAGGATCAATCCTCCCACACGTCATGCAGGCAGAGAGAGAGACTGCTGCTGTTTCTCAGCGGCAGTGGCCTCCCTAGATCCTCCTCAGCCCAGCACACAGCAGCGTGTGCTGGACTTGGGAGAGAGGCTGCTTGACAGGTAAGAAGTGTTACGGGAATGAGGGCAGATCCGGGGATCTCCAACAAGCCCGTGCCCAGGTAATTAGAGCCCACTTCCCCCCCTCTTGGCTCCCCTGGTCGCATAAATGGTGCAAGAGGGGACAGTAGCCTAGATAAACCATACAGAAAATACAGAAGAGAACTTGTGGAGGTAACCTGTACCATAAAGAAACTGTAA
Organism: Taudactylus pleione; assembly: GCA_031769625.1. Taxonomy (NCBI): domain Eukaryota; kingdom Metazoa; phylum Chordata; class Amphibia; order Anura; family Myobatrachidae; genus Taudactylus; species Taudactylus pleione. The sequence goes on from JAUIMM010000519.1 coordinate 3,049,140, forward strand.
TATCTTGGGGTGTAAGCCATTGAAGAAGTGCTGGTGAGTGCCAGGAGATGGGAGTCAGAGAGCTGCCAGAGAGAATGTGTGTAAAGATAGGAGGGAGAGGGGGTTTGGGGTCTTGTCCAGCCAGCCCAGGAGACTGATATGTCCAGGTACAGCACTGCATTGTAGCAGGTGGTGCACTGAAGGAGACCACAGGGCATTGCTGTAAGTAGGAAATCCTATAACATTGTATAACCTTTGGTACATACAGTATCTTTCTGATTCACTATATGCTGAATGTAAAGTTAACCTTTTTAATGTAGTTCTATTGTGGATATTTTTTTAGTAACTAATTTATATTATAAAGCACATGTTTGGTGCAATATGTCTTTCTTCTCAACTTAATTACTGATGTACTGCTGTTTAATTTCTAAGTACAGGCTCATAGCTCCCCATATGTCACCAAAGTGTATCACTCCAGGCATTCCATCAACCATCACATCTTAAATGACAAAATAATGCTTTTCCTAAGGCTCCTGTAACCAAATGTAGCAACCAGTGAATTACTGTTTCTATAGCATAACAACTTACACTAAATGAAGAAAAAAAAATGACAATTTCAGTAAACGAGTATTTAAATTGGCAATAAAGAACGACAAAACTAAATTTCAACATTTCAACCCATTTCCAATGTTAGAATTATTACACAATGTCTAGATATTGCTGAACTTTTAATAAATGCAGTTGGAGTTTGGCAACAGCTGCCTTCCACTATTAGCTTATTACTATAAATTACAGTCAATTAGAACCCGCCAAATTTGCAAGAAAATAAATAAATGATGCTGTATGTTAAATAGCTGCACACTAGCTATTTGCTTTTTATCAAATATTTTTACATAGTATTAATATTTTATAAGCAGTCTGTTTTTCTTGTTCATTTCTTTTTGGCTTAGTAACAAAATACTGACGGAACAGTAAATCCATTACTGAAATATATTATTATAAGTTAGAAGAAGTTATGATTACAACAAGTTATGATGTATCATATCTTCTAAAGAGGACAAGTAGAGGAGTTGCCCATAGCAACCAATCAGCTTCTAGCAATCTTTTATCTAGTACATTATATAACATGATACGTAGAGGCTGATTGGCTGCTATGGGAAACCTGTCATCTTTACAAGGTTTGTTAAGTCTTCCCCAATGCCTCCTAACTTTTTATATCCTCTTAAGAAGACTTGATACGTCACCCTCCCCCCCAGCCACCTAGCTTTTTATATATTATGCAAGGGCTGCATAATACAAATAGATTAAAAAAACACAATACTGTGCTGACTTATGTTTCAAATGATGGCATTAACTTATGCTGGGTACACTCCAATTAATCGGCCAATATATTGTGCCGCCCTCGGGGGCCAGTATGTACAGATGATATGTTTGTGAACGACGCTGTTCACAGACGTATCGCATTGACTGTGCTGCACAGCCGATGAACAGATATGTCTGCAGACATATCTGTCCATCGGCAAGTGTGTACGGGCGATCAGCAGCTGCGGGGAGGAGGGCGGGACACGCCCCCTACCAACCCCCAGGCCGGCCCAACCCGCTGCAGCATGCAGATGATGGTCGTTCAGTGTGTATGAACAACCATCATCTGCAGATATATCACTATAGTGTGTACCCACCATTAGTTTGGTCCAATATCATAGTTTAAATGGTGTATGGTATATATTACTACTGAGAGTCATTTGAGAATTGATTTCTTTCCATTTAAAATGAATCCGTGTGATAGAAAAAAAATCACTCAAGAAGAATTTGCTTCAAATGTACAGTAAAAAATGAAGCTCTACAGCCATGGCGAAAAACTTTTGAGAATGACACAAGTATTGGTTTTCACAAAGTTTTCTGCTTCAGTGTTTTTAGACCTTTTTGTCAGATGTTACTATGGTATACTGAAGTAACATTACAAGCATTTCATAAGTGTCAAGGCTTTTATTGGCAATTACATTAAGTTTATGCAAAGAGTCAATATTTGCAGTGTTGACCCTTCTTTTTCAAGACCTCTGCAATTCACCCTGGCATGCAGTCAATCAACTTCTGGGCCACATACTGACTGATGGCCGCCCATTCTTACCTAATCAAAGCTTGGAGTTTGTCAGAGTTGTTAGTCCACCCGCCTCTTGAGGACTGACCACAAGTTCTCAATGGGATTAAGGTCTGGGAGTTTCCTGGACATGGGCCCAAAATTTTGATGTTTTGTTCCCTGAGCCACTAACACCCTCCATACTCACCAGACCTAGCACTGTGTGCAGGGCTGGTTCTAGACATTGTGGAGCTCAGGGCGAAAGTTCCCAGTTGCGCCCCGACCCCCCCCAAAAAAAGAAAGAAATAACTTTTTTCAGATAACATAACATTATGCCACACGCAGTAATGGCCTGTATAACACATTATTCACATGCAGTAATGGCCTGTATAACACATTATTCACATGCAGTAATGCCCTGTTTAACACATTATTCACACGCAGTAATGCCCTGTTTAACACATTATGCCACATGCAGTAATGCCCTGTATAACACATTATTCACATGCAGTAATGTCCTGTATAACACATTATGCCACACGCAGTAATGCCCTTTATAACACACTGTCACATGCAGTAATACCCTTTATAACACATTATACCACCCATGCAGTGCCCCCATTAGTAGTACCCCCAGTGGTAATGCCCCCAGCAGTAATGCCCCCTATAGTAGTTCCCCAGTAGTAAAGCTCCACAGTAGTAATCCCCCAATTAGTAATGCCCCCTATAGTAGTGCCCACAGTAGTAATGCCCCTATAATCGTCCCGCCAGAGCTTCCGACTGAAAAAAAACCCCACAATACTTACCTTTAGCCCCGCTCCTGCTTCCACTGCCGTCCGGTCTGACCGCGGCTCCTCGGGTCTATGGGGGAGACGTCATGACGTCCCTCCCATAGTACTCTCTCTGCCGGAAGCCGGAGATCAGGAGTGAGCTCCGGCTTTCGGCTGCCGCTGCAGGGAGGGACCCGGGTGCCTGCTGATAACAAATATCAGCAGGCACCCGGCAAAAGCAGCCTCCCGGCAGCGGCGGCTCTGGGGGGGAGGGTTTTCGGACCAGCGTATTTTTATTTTTTTTCTTCTAGGTTTTTTTTTCAGGGAGGGGAACTCGGTGGCGCCCTCTAGGTGTCGGTGCTCCGGGCGACTGCCCTGTTAGCCCGCACCTAGAACCATCACTGACTGTGTGACTTCTTTCTTTTCTCTAAAGTCAAATCTGTACTCAAAGGAACCCATTTTGAATAAGTTACTGAGGTAGAGAAGAAAACAATGGAGCTGTTGAGACAGCAGACAGATAATTAGCTACATCACGGCTTTGACCAATGGAAATAAGAATGCAGTGGTGTGTGGATGCAGAAGGGAAGTATATAGAAGAGGAACAGAGTTAAAATGTACTTTATATAATTAAACATAAATTATAGCATCATTCTCGTTATTTAATAGCCACATCTCGTACAGTATATGTTACAAGCCCAAGTGTCCAGCATATGAAAACTGTCTCATTTCTTACATGAAATAAATTCTGCTGCTCAGTTTATTATACAGCCCCATACACAGTATATATTACAGCCTCAATGGACCAGTATAAAATACAGACTAACATGACCAGTGTAAAAAGATCCAGTGATAACAGTAGGCAATGTGACACACAATAAATAATAATACAGGTATACCTTGACCTGAGGTTATGCCGTGAGGTCTGTGTGCGTATTCAGATTTCCCACATCCTAGCAGCCTGCAGCTCTTTATAGTTAGAAATGATTCTGAATGTGCATAAAAAAACATGTCACATTGCAGTTTTCATCATGTTTATCTGCAGTAAGAAACAAACTGTACAGTATGTGTGTGGTTAGCGCTGAAACTGTACATCCAGGGCTTCCTTGTAGAGATGAATGAACTGATTTGGACAGTTTGGGAATTCATAAGAATAATGCCAAGGTGCACAGTGTTAACAATTTGGTGAAGCAAAACACATCAGTCTAGCATCTGAATATAATTACCCTGTAATATTGCATGACCACTTTCTGAACTGTGCCAAAGCAGATGCCAATATCATCTGGACCTAAATTAGGCCCTCTGCATATACTATATATATATATATATATATATATATATATATATATATATATACACACACAAATTACATATTACCTAGATGATGGTTACTTTTGTGTAACTGTGAACCCCTGAAGAAATGGGTCCTCCCTGGGCAGGCAATCTCTTCAATTGGTACTCATTATTCTTGTAGTACATGACATGGTCCTGAAGATGCCTGTTTGTAAGGCATGTAACCAATGTCATCATCATACAACAGAGGTTCATCCAGACTTGTGCCCCCTGTGTTACCTCCTACCCAGTGTCCTCCTCCAGCCTCCTGCCACTTGTGTCTCACCAGTCTCCTGCCCTGTCACTCCAGCCTTCTGCTCCCTGTCATTCCAGTCTCCTGCCCCTTGTCACTGCAGCCTTCTGTCTGTCTCGCTTTCTGCCCCTTGTCACTCCAGCCTCCTGCCTCATCACTTCAGCCTCCTGTCTGTCCAGCCTCCTGCCCTCTGTTTTTCCACAGAGGTTCAACTAGACTTGTGCCCCTTGTCACATGCCACATGTCCCCTCCAGCCTCCTGCCTCTGGTGTCTCTCCAGTCATATGCCCCCGGTCTCTCTACAGCCTCCTGTCCCTTATGTTCTCCAGCCTTCTGCCTTTCCAGCCTCCTGTTGTTCTAGGCTCTGGACCCATGTCTTTCCAGGCTCTTGCCCCCTGTCACTCCAGCCTCCTGCTCCATCACTCCAGCCTTCTGCCTTTCTAGCCTCCTGCCGCCCGCTACTCCATCCTCTTGCCCACTGTCACTCCAGTCTCCTGTCTTTCAAGCCTCCTTTCACTCCAGCCTCCTGTCACTCCATCCTCCTGCACCAACACTCTGGCCTCCAGCCCCATGTTAATCCAGCCTCCTGCCCCATCACTCCAGCCTCCTGTCACTCCAACCTCCTATCACTACAGCCTCCTTCCACTCCATCTTCCTACCTCACCTACCTCACTACTCCAGTCTCCTGTCACTCCAAACTCCTGCACCCCATCATTTTAACCCACTCCCTGGCCCCTTCAACTTACCCTCTTCTTGGATAGCTTGCATGTTCCACTTCTGCAGCAGGGAGGGGAGACACGGCAGTGAGCTGTGCTTGTCAGAGGATGTATCTTCATGGAGAGCAGTTGGGTCCTAGTGCCCATTGACTATCAGCCATTATGAGTTAAAGATGGATGTGGGGGAACGGCGGTGGGGTGACTGCAGCTGTGTCCACAGGCTGCAGTGCCTCAGGCAATAGCCCTCCCAGCCCACCCCTTGAGCTGCTCCTGTGTGTGTGTATATTGTATACCATAAAGGCTTTTTTAAATTTCTCTTTAAAATTATCAAATGATGTTATCCCTTATTCAGTATCATTTTAATAACACATCTGCATATCAGTTAATAAAATGATGCTGAATTGGGTCTAAATTGCTATTATTTACAGCACATACTTTGATAATAAAAAAATTGTGAGGACATTTTGGGAAAAATATTAACCAGTTAAGTGGTTATTTATCAGGTCCTTGACCTGATAATTATCATTTCTTATAACGGCAATAAGTAATTCAAGAACACCCAAATTTAAAAAAAACACATGCAGGGAAAGGGGCTCATTCCTGCGATGTGTTAGAAGTGAAGTGAACTTTTGTTCTTCTTTGAGAGCCAATAGTGGTACTGCGTATGCGCCATCTGCTGACCACACATGTGCGAGTGAAGAGTGCTGGGGTGGGATCCTAGGGATACTTCTTCTGGTACCATTTGCGGACTGTAGCCCATGTGCTAAAGATGTAAAGATGTAGCCGACAGCTTAAGATGGTGTTATCTACTTGGGCAAAGCTTGGAATATTTGGCAATTAAGCAATTCCCATAATTTTCTAAGGGGGCTGCTTTTGCGATTGAAAATGGGAAATTGCAGCAGATATCTTTGATATCTGCTGCTGGCCCCTGTGGATACTATACATCCGAGGGATATTGTTTTTGGGGAAAATCCTGCAAATATTCCTTGATAAATAGGACCCTGTGTTAGTAACTGATAGGGTATTCAGTTTACAACCATTGCCCCTTTTTAGTACAATGGAGCTCATTCAGAGTCGGTCGTGAGCGCTGAGCGCTCAAAACCGACTCGATGTTGCCCCACAGCACATGCGCACGTGCAAGACCCGGCTAACGACCCGCTCCATCGTTAGGGGTCTCGTAGCAGACAGGGCGAGCTGTCGATGTTGAGTGACAGCGCGCCCCATTTGCTGGGCGGGTCGGGGGCGTGCCCGGCCAAACGGAGGCGTTCCAGTCAGAACGCTTTCCGTTTGGGGGCGGCCCCACTGACATCATTGCTGATGTCAGTGGGGAACTTCCTGCTCGAACAGGGTCTGGTCGTAAGCCCCGGTGGTCGCAATGGTCTTGACCATCGCGACCATCATCCATGTCGGTCGTTAGAGCTGTGGGTGTTAACCCACAGCTTAACGATCGAGAAGGAGGCGGCCGTTCAGGATGCAAGCGGCCGCCCTGATTCAGAGCGACCGCTTGCATCTAACGACCGCCTTTGAATGAGGCCCAATATGTAATTAAATAAGGCAAACATATTACACTTTAACTTTCCAAAGCACAACAGGAAAACATTATGCAAATGTTTTGTATTTTTTTGCTGTTGTCTATCATGCGTGACAATCAATCTTAGATCACTGTTCATGCCTCTTGTGATTACAGTCATATATTATTCATAACTCAGGAAGTTTAATACGATTTGTCCATTATTCATTTTTAAGGAAAAAAGTAGTTTAAAAACAATTTATGACTGACATGACAATGGTTTATATGGTCTAATTTATTTTATTTGTCATGTTTCACAAATAAAGGTTCATTCTAATCTTAATAGGTTTTTTCTCCGAGATAGTTGAAAAGCTGCACACATTGCATTATGTCTTTACTCGGTGTTCATAACACATTTTTAATTTGGATCATCCATCAATATATGTCAGCCAATCAAAGAAGACACAGTATCTACATTCTATCTATCTATCTATCTATCTATCTATCGTAGGGCTGGTCTTAGCCTACAATGTGCAGTATAACAGTAAATAGCATACAAGGTAATAATAAATATAATACCAAGTAACAATAAATTAACATGTACAAGATGTGTTATGGAAAGTTCAAGTTCTAAAAAGAATAATTTATTTCATTCAGTACACTTCCCTGTTAGTATTAGGGTGGCAGCTGATCAGGTAGATCATTCACAGAGATCTAAAATGGTAGAGAATGGACAAGCGCCGAAAAGTGCAGTATTTTTAGAAAAGAATAGTTAAAAATATACTAAGTGAAAAATAGCGTGCGTACCCGACACTTCCTAAAGCTTATCTGTAATAGTGCTGGGATCCTTCGTATCCCGTGCGCAGGGCCGTAGCTAGACTTTTTGGTGCCCTGGGCCAGAAGGCAGAAAGAGCATTCCACCCCCCCCCCCTACCCCGCAGTTTTGAAATGGGGACATAAGATGCATGCCCAAAAAGGGGTGTGGCCTCTTGGGGAAAGGCCATGACAAATAGGATTTGTTCTGTACAATGATGAGGGGGTTTCCGATCCCTTTGTACCACTGTTATCCAGGTGTCACTGCCAAATACAGTGTGGTAAATAAAAATGGCCGCAGTGATGATACACAATACTTATGCAGTATAACTCAGAGGTGGGAGCGTGCTGCTAAAGCTGCACCTGCAGCAGGATTTGCTCATCACAAAAGCCATGCACAAACCTGGAGCCGTCAGTGTAGATCACTGACTGAAGGTAAAGAAAGAGTGCTGCTTGTAGTGTATACAGTGTGCAGCAAATATCAGCAGTGCAGAGTTTCGTGTATGTACCATGTGAGAGCAGCAGGACTCACCGGCAAGGGTACTCGAGGTGTGCTGGGAACACCTAGGTCTGAAATTAGTGGCTGTGTTCCGGGCTGCCATCAGAAATTGTGGGGCAGATAGTGCCAAGTGTAAGGTGTCTGGCTGCCATAAATAAAAGAGGATGTGACTGAAGGTGGAAGGGGAGTTGGCCAGGGAGGAGATAAGGGCGGCAAGGAGGTGACGCGTATAAAAGAAGTGGAAGCTACAAGTGAGAATGGATATAAACAGAACATTGACAGACCAGAACAGCACCCCCTGTCCTGCGGTGCCCTGTGCCGTAGCAAATGTTGCGCCACCCTAGTTACGGCCCTGCCAGTGCGTAGTTAGCTGACATTTTCTGGCAGATATAGGTGTTGTTGTCTCACAGCCCCAGTAACTATTTTGCAGTGGGTTTAAAAGGAAAATCACAATAGTGTGATATCTTCAAGAATAATATAGAGGGTAGTGAGGTAAAGTGCTCGGTGCTTAAGCAGAAGTAAGCTCTGCGTACCAAATAGAAAATCTTTAAAGCTTATCTTTTGCTGCATCTGTTTATTGTCTCCATCCTCACATTCAGAAAAGTAGACTTACAAGTAGTATCATGAGATAAATAGACACTTTCCATGATAAACTCTAGTATTTATATATAACACTCCAAGCAAATTATCGTCACTCGAGGCACGGTCATGATGCTTAACAGCAAAGTGTATTAAAGACTTTCAACTTTTGGGGCACCAGCCCCTTCATCAGGACACATTTAATAATACAATCAACATGCACTGCACAATTACCCACCATAAATAACCCCAATACCTGTACCAGCAACCAGTCACCTCCGACCGCATGCAGCCCACGTCCGTGAGAGACACACTTCCGGGATCCGCCTGCCTACGTTGCCCAGCAACCACTTGGCTTGCGGTCCAGTATGCAGCCGCTTACCTTGCAGTCCAGCAGGAAGCGGCTCCCCATTCTGCATAACAGTCACCGGAAAGAGTAGCTGCTACTGCAGACAAAGACAGATAAACACACATATAATAAAGTACATACATAAAACATTCTAACAAAGCAACATGGTTAAAAAGCTACCAAATAACAATGAATCCTCACACTTTAATAAAATGACCATACATCAAAAGTTTAATGTGCGCAAAAGAAGGGATACTAGGGTTTACATAAAACTGTTCCAATTAATTTTTTCATTAAGACCTCTAGGGGACACACAATCTAACCTAAAGATCCACCGAGCCTCTAACAAGAGAAGTGCCTTAAGACGATTACCCCCCTCAGGGATTCCGGGATATAATCGATGATCATATATTTTAAAGCAGATAAGGGATGTCCACTGTTCTTAAAATATTTAGCAACAGGCTGATCGATGTCTCTGCCCATAATGGCCAGCTTAATGGCCGATCTATGCAGAGAAATTCTCTCACGAAATTTACGTGAGGTCTGGCCTACATAATACATACCACAAGGGCACCATACAATATACACCACAAATGAAGAGGTGCAAGTTAGCACATGACGGATGCTAAAAATTTTATCCATATGGGGGTGTTTAAAAAGATTTTGCAAGTACCAGATACAGGTGGTGCAATTAAAACAACTATAGCACCCTGGTGGTTTCACAAATACATTATGGGGTTTAGAGGTGCCTCTACCTGTAAAGTCAGTGATCATGAGTCGATCCCTAAGATTTCGACCTCTACGAAAAGCTGCCACAGGGCGCATTTTTTTGAACACAGGTAACTCAGGGTCTGATGACACAATCGGCCACAATGCTTTAGTGGCATGGCTGATCACAGGGCTTGCCACCATGAAATTACTAGACCATGGGATGATATTAGCATGGTCCTTGTATTTAGATTGTAATAATTGTGACCTGGGATGGCAAGCACCTTTCTTTTATGCTCCAGCAATGTTCGGTAATCATACCCTCTAGCAAGAAATTTCTGGATGAGCTCATCCAGTTTTTCAGGAATTTATATATATATATATATATATATATATATATATATATATATATATATATATATATATATATATATATATATATTGTGTTAGAAGCACTGGTAAAGTGCTAAATGGCATATATGTTTGTCCAAGGCTTCTGACCTATGTAATGTAAACCCCCAGGAAATGTCTGCTTCTGCTTGATTAGAAATTGGGCTTTAAGTAAAAGCTGGATAATTGGTCCTGGTGGTGTGGATGTGAGAGAGAAGGGAGGGCTCCATCCACAAAGCCGTTTCAGGTGTTAAGACCTTCAGCCTGAGAGCAGGCTAATTAGTGACTGCCGCTTTGAGAGGCTAATAATGGCTGTGTCAGGGTTTGGCTCAGTGTCTCATACCTGAGGAAAGCAGGCAGCCAGGCTTGTTCAGAGGCAATCTAAAAAACGTAAAAAATCTGGCGCCACCACCTCCTTGAGTGAAGATATTCAGAAAAATAGCAGAAAGTTATTCAGACTGCTGTCCTAGAAACCAAAATGGGAATTATATCAACCCACCAAATATTAAAACAGAAAGAAAGTAATTCAGGGCACTGTCATGCTACTTGTATTTAATCATAAAAAAGGTATACATCTAAAGTTCCCCCAAAAAAAGGAACATATATACTTTTCAATAAAGTGCATACATATTATACTAAAACATACCCCCAATAATAAGTACTATATCCAGACATATAAAAATAAAAATATATAAATTATATCAGAAACAAAAATAAAAACAAATTAGATTGTTTAGTAATTATATCCAGAGGAACACAATTTGTACCCACCAGCAAATAAATTGTATCCAAAAGTATAGCACCACAATTGTTACTTTGTAACAGTCAGCAAAACGTTATATCCAATACAGAATCAGTGTAACTTCCTTTTAGACTTTAAGATTTCTTAGTGGAGCAATTTTCCATTGGATGTATAGCACAAAGTGAAATATCCACTCTCAATTACAATATATAGAGCGGTGTGTTCCGCTAGCTATAGAACGCCGCTATGCAGAAATAGGTGAGCACTTGTTTGTATGTACAGTCTCATATACTGTTTGTCAAGTATACCAGTGCTTAAATCACATGCAGTATGTCTGAGAATTTCACTGAATCTCAATACGGGCAGCCTTCAGAGCACTCTGCTTGCTCTTTGCGGGTTCAATGTTTGACGCACTGTCCTATTTAAGGTGAGGCTGATGGGCAGTATAAAAGCAGTTTACATCTCACTGCCGCTGCACTGGACTTGCAACCCCCTTTTGTGTGCTGCCAAAGGCGATATAGCTGATAGCGTCAAGACCAGTATTCTATATCAGGAGAGCTCCGTCTCTAGGCGTTTCTCCACCTCAACAGATATCGGCAGCTTCCTCAGGAGATAGTGGTGCTTGTAACTTGTCTCCAATGTCTTTTGTAGGCAATAAGCAGCTGTGTATAATTAAGTCCGAATGTGCCTGTGTAATTAGAAGAACATATTATTCTCATGCTGGGTGCTTTCTGAGCATTTGTCTTGGGCAAAGGATAGCCTTGTAGTCTGGTTATATAACTTAGGCTCATAAGGATCTGTATAAAGGTATCCTGAATATCCATTTTCTTCAGCGACTTGTAAGTAAATTACAAACAACCACTACATTAATTTTACTATAATATCGGCTTACAATTCCGAACATCCAGGGATTAAATATAGACACAAGGAAATCTAAAACTTTTATCATCTTATAATATTGATATTCACACTCAAATTAACATACTCCCTAGTGTCAATTCATTAATGAATAGATATTTAGAATCCATATATTTCACTCTAAACATACAATAGCCAATGCATAGTATGTATATTGTATTAGCAAAATTCACTCATTTATTATCTAGCATTCCATTATCTTAATTAATACCTATTTTACCCTACCATTTAACATTCTAATATCTGATTATTAATCCAACCGTACAGTTGGATCCAAGTGATGAAGGAGAAACAGAAAAGTCAATTTGTACAAATTAGATGATACATAATTACATGATATATATATACACCCATAATGTGTGTATGTGTATATATATATATATATATATATATATATATATGTATATATATATATATATATATATATATATATATATATATGTCATGATAACCACTAAAGCCTAAACGGTTTTTTGGTAAAATTACAGACTTTGTATATATCGTAAAAGAAAATATTTAAAAGACCTATCATGAAACCCAATGACCTAAGGGCGAGAAATTTCAGAAGTATTCAGATCCAAGTTGTTAGATAGACATCATAAAAGGAATTACTAATTAGTGGGGTCAAAAGACATTTCATTCTATGGTGTCGTTCAGACCATGTGGTGTAAGGGTTAGGAGGCGAAAAATCCAATGGGCTTCACACTTGCATAGCAAGCCAAACCTATCACCCCCTCTTTTTGTAGGGCTAATCCATTCAATAGCTGTTAGCCTAATTAAATCTAGTGTATCAACCTGACATTCTAAAATATGTTTAGCCAAAGGATGATTTCTTGTTTTTTTCTTCCAAGTTGTTCAGAGGCATTGTGATGTACTACTTGTAAGTACTGTGCATATGCCTATGTTTTTAGTGAGGGCAGTAGGCCCTACCTCTTTGAGAGAGGGAATTTATTGTTTAGTTAGTACCCAGATGGGCTAGGATTTATTTTTATGTTTACCATTTTATACTGCACAATAAAAACTAGCTGTGGCTGGCTGGCACGAACACTCTGGTGTGCTGTTTCCTGGTTGCTGTGTGTTTGGAGGTGTCCATATACCCCAGGAGAGGGACATCCTACCCCGATCATGTGACAAGATATATATATATCTATATATATATATATATATATATATATTTAAGATTAATTTATTTGACACTAGCTGGGACACCCAGTGTTGCCTGGTTTGAAGACTGGACCCTGAAGTACACCTGCAGTCTTTATCAGTTTACATCGTCCCCGGCTACAACCCCACTTCTTTGATCCTGAAAAGGATTCCACTGTTTGCTAACATACATGCAAACAGTGGCATAACTACCGTGGGTGCTAGGGGTGTGGTTGCTATGGTGCCTGAGCTGCCTCTGTGGCCCACCACTCTCCCTGCACCCACACAAGGTGGGCTGGTCCAGTCAGGGCCACTGAGTGGGGCCCTGGTGTCAGCAGTGTGTCACAAGCCACCTTCACGTCGTGGTAGATGGAAATTCTCTCAGGCTGGTTGCTGGGAGACGCAGACGCCATGCTGTCAACTTGCAGGTCCTCCCATCTGGCTGATATCATCTCTTAAGGTACGGGATTGGTGCGTCTTCCTTCTTCTACCTTGCTGGTGCACTGCACAGGTGCCGGTGATAGTGTTTCATGTGTTTCCGGTTTTGGTGTTGTCTCCTGCTATCCAGACGAGTACCCAGTCCTCCTGTCTGCTATTGTTACCTGCCGTTTGTGTCATCTAGGTGGCATGGCCCGCATATCTACTACCTGCCATTTGTGTCATCTAGGCGGCACAGTCCGCATACCCACGCTCTGCCAGTTGTGTCATCCAGGCAGCACAGACAGCACCCAGTGTCCAGAGTGTGCAGTTCAATGTCCAGCTGCTTGTGTCAACCCAGCGGCACAGACGAGCCTGCAAAGGCTGCTACATGGCCCAGAGGCCGCATCCTGCTCTACGGCCCACAGGCCACAGCCTGCCAAGGCTGCTACATGGCCCCGGGGCCGCATCTTGCTCTACAGCCCACAGGCCACAGCCTGCCAAGGCTGCTACTCAGCCCAAAGGCTGCATCTTGTTCTACGGCCCTCAGCCCACAGCCTGCCAAGGCTGCTACACGGCCAAAAGCTGCATCTAGTTCACAGCCAGAGGCTGCCTCTCGCCTAGGCTTTCTAGCCCTGAAGGCTGCTACACGGCCAAAGGCTGCATCTTGTTCACAGCTCAGAGGCTGCTTCACACCAAGGCTTTTCAGCCCTCAAGGCTGCAAGACCTCACCAGCCCTCAAGGCCGCAACTAGCCAAGAGTTCCAGCCCTCAAGGCTGTAACCAGACTATTCCTACCTTCCTCTCAGCTGAAATTCCAGCCTATTGGCTGCAACAAACTGTACAAGGGGTATCTCCAACCAATCTCCTTGCACAATCCTCCGCTCTGCACAAATCACAGTTGATTCCTTCCTGGAATCGTTACACAGTGTTGATTTGGTGATGGGCTCGCCAGCTGATTACAGCTGGCACTCTGGCAGGCAGACATGAAGAGACAGCGCCGCCGTTTTCAAGGCAATCAGAGCTCATGGACCGGCAGCCAATCAGCAATGGCGGCTCCTGATTGGATGCCAGTCTGCGAGCTCTGCTTGGCTTGCGACTGGTACCAGATTGAAATTGTGCCAGCGTTGTCTGTCCATATCTGCCACTGCCTGTCAGTCCGCCAGCTGTTATTAGCTGGTGGCCTGGCAACAAATCTACACCAGCTGGCTACTGATGGCACACAGCAAGAGGCTGCTTGAGGGACACGGGGAGGTGAGTTGCTGGGGGGGCATAATATGTAAGGGACATTACTGTGGTTGGCATAATGTGATAAGGGGAATTTCTGTGTGGCATAATGTGTAAGGGGCACTACTATTATGTGTAATAATGTGTTATAGGGGACACTACTACTATGTGGCATGATCTGTAAAGGACATTACTGTGTAGTGTAAGAGGCATTACTGTGTGGCATAATGTATAAGGGGCACAACTACTGCATGGCATAATGTGTATAAGGGGTACTACTGTATGGCATAACCTGAATGGATGCTGTGTTGCATAACATGAATGGGCTCTGTGTAGGGGCAAATGTTTGTGTTTTTTTACCTCAGGGGAGTGGCTTTTAAGAACTTGCTATGTGGCCCACAAAGTTCTAGTTACTCCCTTGCATGTGAACACAGAGGGCGGACTAATATATATGGTTACTTTGAGTAGGACTAACTGTGACTTAATATGAACTTGCATGAGTCATAAAGTTTGACACTTGCTTAGACTGTGAGGTTAAAAGGATACTTTTATAGCTTTCACACAGGTTTTTTGGCAGACTGCCCTTTTCCACTGGAGCCAGCCTTGGAACCTGTGTAATATAAGAGTGTCCCCATTTTTAGGGATTGTGACAGTGAGAGGCCCTGACAAAGTTCAAACATAGGCAAAAATCTAATCCTGGTCAAACTACACCACTATGCCAAATTTGGTGGAGCTAGGTCCAAAACACTGGCCGTGCATAAACAGGAAAAACTTTCTCGCTTATTATCTAGATAACCAAAGAAAAATACTAAAATGTACATAAACAAAAAAAGTAGAGTTTATCTGTATGGCCTTGATGTCATCTGGTCTTTACAAGCCGTTGATTTATGTACTTTAGGCAACAGAGCTTGTACTTTGGAAATACAGTTCAGGAAAGGAGGCAAGGACTCAGTAGTCCAGAATAGCATCTATAGCAAGCAGGAAGGGGGTAGGTACAGTATGTCCATCCCTACATGTTTCGTCCAGCAGTGGAAGTCCTCAGGGGACCATCCCCACCTGTTTACCTTACTATGTCACACTCACACCATGCATGTGCGTGCAGCACTGATTCACAGAGCAGTAGTGAATGGGAAGAATGCAGTCCCAATGAGGTTGGCGGGACAGAACCCTTATATCGGGACGGTCTCAATTAAATGCATATGTGCCGGTGGAGAGTTGTGTGCAGCACACATAGAGAAAACAGATATATTATTAATAGACAAACTTGGACATATGCAGTCTATAAATTACCTTCCGATATAATGCAAGCTCTTTTATGGTCAAAATCCAAATGGGCCTATTAAGGGCCATATTCAATTAGAGGCAAAAGGCCGTGATCGGCGAAAAACATTTGCTGAATAGTCTTCGTCACATCCCAAAGTATCGCCCTATTCAATTCCAACACATTTTCGCATGTGCGCAAACTCCATAGGCAAAAACAGGCAAAATAGTTTCTCCATCCAAAGGCAGAAGAATATGTGCAAAATCCCTTTTTTGGGCTAAAGATCTGGGGAAAAAAAAAATCTGAATTCACCCTAAAAAAGACATGTCATTTTTGAGGCGAAAATGTCAAAAGTGTTTGAAAATGGGAATAAAGTGCTTGATCTGGTGGTTTGGGGTACTGTATGGATGGGGGGGACAGGTGTTTTTAGGATTGCAGGAGGCTGCTGCAGGTGTTTTTTATTTTTAAATAATGCACTTTATAGTCACAAAAATATACTAGTACTCATTTAAATGAACCCCCAAATTAACTACAGCATTTATTTTTCCCAAAAGAAATAGCTTTTTAACATTTTCCCACACTTATACAAATAAGCATATAACAGCCAGTTAACACAATTTAAGAACCCCAAATACTTTTATTAGGGCTATTAATACACTCTTATATTGATTTCCTGGGTCAGTTAGGCTTTTTATGGGGTGCAGACTGATTTCCCCAAAATATGCTGTCCTTTTCGTTAGTTTGGCCATTCGCTGCATTCACACATCTCCATTTTCGCCTGTTTTGTAAATGAATAGGGCAAAAAGCGCATTGTGAAAGTACGCAATAACTTTGCGTCCAAACAGATGAATGAGGCGAATGCATTTCGCCGGCCGCGACTTTTCGCCTCTAATTGAATCCGCTAATTGAAAGTCAGCTAAACAGATTTCACAGGACTGTATGCTCAAAGACCTATACAATATGCTATAATATTCATAAGAGATGGCATATTAATGGGGACTATGAATTAGAAGCTGCAGTAAAAGCTACTGCTAGAAGAACTCAACCTAGAGAAGGAATTAAAAATTGCCAGAACTTTTGAAGCGTCAAAAGCTAATATGAAAATGCTGGAGGGTGCAGCACAAGAAGTACATGCTGTTGTATGACGCACAGAGACAAACACACACAGTCAGCAGCGAGGAGACAAATATAGAGGGGTCACAGCACAAAGCACACTCTGCAGAAACTATGGACACAAATATTACAAAGAGATACAAATAGATCACAAATGCCGCAAACAGGTTCATATTTCGAAAATATGAAAGTGACAGAGCAATAGTAATGCAGTACACTAAGAAACAAACTTACAGTGATGCAGAGAAAACTGAGGACGTTGCATATATATTGTTGCTTTACAGCAGTGAGACAATGGGTTCATTTACAACCAAGACCCTATCTGTGCAAAGTTTGTATGTTCTACTCATTTCCTCCAGGTGTTCCAGGTTCCTCTCACACACAGTCACACTCCAAAAATATACTGGTACTGTAGGTTTATTGGTAAAAGGTAACTCTAGCTCCAGTGGGGCAGGGATTGATGTGAATGATTAACTATTCCCTGATAAGCGCTGCATAATATGTGCGCGCTATATTTATAAATAACTGTTATTAAATAAATAAACTATAGATCCAGTTACAAAGGAGAGGGATCAAGGACCTCATTCAGAGCCGCTCGTAAAATGCGCGCGCTCGCTCTGAATGAGGGCTTCCGCATGTTAAAAATGTTCCGGCCTCCTGGCCGCTCACTAGGCTGTGGGTTACCACCCACAGCCTTAGCGAGTGACCAGGTTGATGGTCGCGATGGTCGAGACCATCGCCACCATCGGGGCTTGCGACGAGACCCTTGTGGTAAGGTCTCGGTTGCCGCAAGCCCCAGAGAGCTTTCGGCTCTAATAGAGCCAGAAGCTCTCCCACTGACATCACCGGTGATGTCAGTGGGGCCGCCCACAAACGGCAAGCGTTCGCTTGGGAACGCCTCAGTTTGTGAAACCACCCCCCCGCCACGCCTACAAAACGGGGCGAGCTGTCGATCAACATCGACAGCCGCCCCTTTTGTAGTGAGCCCTGGAGTGAGAGAATTTCTCTCTCGCTCCGGGGCTTGCGCACATGCAGTGCGGCCGCTGCGCGTGCGCACAGCCAAACATCAACCCGCTTGTGAGCGCTCAGGCACTTGCGAGCGGGTCTGAATGAGGTCCCAAGAGAGAACAAAGAGTGAGGAAGCCATGCAAAAAAAGGGTAATGCTGGGTACACACTTAACGATGTGTACCCAGCACGATGTCGTCCGCGGCGGGTCCCGGCATTGGCAAGTGCATACACACTTGCCGATGCCAGCAGCAACGGAACAACAGCGTGGCCCCCCGCTGAAGATATCGCCCGTCGGAGATGCATGTAGGGCTGACGATCCGACGGATCGTACGACATATCGTTTAGTGTGTACCTGGCTTAAGATGCAAATACCAGTCACCGTAGTGCTTCATACAGGCACACAATTAATTGCATGCTGCTACACACTCATATGTTCTCAGGGCCAGACCAACAGATACTTTGACTAGGCAGCTGCGTAGGGTGGAGAGCAAAAGGGGTCGCGTCACACAGCTATCAGCCAGATAAAACAAAGCTTCATGAGCCGGGCACACTGCCCACTGTACACCCCACACCAATTTCACCTGGGAAGCTCCATGACTCTGGACTCAGAGACCAGCATCACAGGATCAGTTTCCCATCTTTAACAATCGGTGACCTCAGGCTAGCCAATCAGAAGGTGAAGCTGCGTAAAGAGCTGGCAGGGCATTGGCTGGCTGGTGCAGTTCAATTGGTGAGCGGGACAGATGTGGATTTGGGTGCTGGTCTTTCAGCTGGAGAGAGAGGTAGGGGCAGGGTGTGTGTTGTGGAGCTCACAGGAGACAGTAAAGTGGGAGAGCTGCTGTCTATATTATCTCTCCAGCTGTACTACAAGTCTCAGCATATCTCTTACTGCTATGCAGGGATTCCTACATCTGTAGAGTCACAAGCTGTATTATCATAATTCTATCTCCAGTATAAGGTAGAGAGTGATCTTACCGTGTTGGGTATGAAATCCCGGCTGTCGGGGTGCCGCTGGTCAGAATACTGACAGCGGCATCTCAACAGCTAGAATCCTGATAACCATAGGAAATACAGGTAAGTGTTTTCCTAACCCCTACCCTAACCCTCCCTCCCCAGTGCCTAAACCTAACCTCCCCCCCAGTTCCTAAGCCTAACCTCCCCCACCCTGCACACTAAACCTAACACCCCCTCCTCGGTGCCTAAACCTAACCTCCCCCCCTAGTGCCTAAACCTAACCTCCTCCCCAGTTCCTAAACCTAACCTCCCCCTCCCCACACCCTAAACTTAACACACCTTCCTCTGTGCCTAAACCTAACCTCCCTTTCCCCGCACCCTAATCCTTACCCTCCCCCTAATGCCTAACCCCGCTACCTAACTCTAACCTCCCCATAATATCCCGATAATTACATTCGGAATGCCGGCAGTCGGGATACTGGTGCCGAGATCCCGACCTGTAGGGATTTCGGTGCCGGTATTCAGACCGTCGGCATTCCGCACACATCTCATCGTACAGCTGCCACTCACGTCAGTGAGGTTTCTCTGGTATTATCAGGGTATTGGAAGGAAGCCTCAGTGCTCATATCTGGCTGTAATTAATGCATTTTATTGTAATTAATTTACAGAAGTTTACAAGATACATACTGTATATATTATTACGACATAAATGTTTAGGAAATTACATAGTTGTACTGTACAAATTATTAGTAATATATATGCTAAGACATTGAGGGCAGTGTTGGCACTACATGACAGCTCGGCAATAGTTGATTCCACCATGGGGCACCATAACTTTATTTGCTCACCAAAATAATAAGAAAAATAAGGAAACTATGCTCTTGGAAAGGGGCTCAAAGCAATAATCAGCGCTATATTGAAATGTGCTGCACTTTTTGAAATACAGAAAATCACCAATTTGAAGGGACAATATTTGATCTTCGGAGAAGTACCTGCCAGGTACAGTCTCTGCACAATATACTGTTTATACCTAAATATTACTCAGTAAGCACGTTCTAAACAGATGCACAGAAAGTGAATTCACCCGAGACCCAGCAAGAGATGTGTCCAGCAAAGCTGCTCAAAGCAGAGAACATCTTTAACTTACACGACACGAGCAGTACAATGTCAGAGGGCAATAATGAGGACATTTTAAATCATGATCCAAGCATTTCCCTGAAGAGCCACAAGCTGACAATGGCACCAGCACATATCAGTCTGCACAGTAGAAGACTTCTCAGAAAAGTTCCTTTAGAGAAGAGTTTATAGACTTCCAAAGTAAGACACAAACACATTGGGGAAGCTGTATCAAACCTTGGAGTGAGATAAAGTTTAGGAAGTGGAGATAAAAGTGGAGAGAGATAAAGTACCAACCAATGCGCTTCTAATTGTCATTTTACAGGCTCTAGGCGGGATGCACTAAAGCAAGAAATGCGGCCAAACCCCTGAAAATGCAATTTTCGGGGGTTTTACCACATTTCTCATATGCACCAAGCCCCGGAAAGCATCGGATGTGGTGAGTAATGCCATCTTCAGACGGTATTACCATATAGAGCTTATGGACTTCTCTTCGCAGAGTGCTATATAAAGTATCCAATCGGATCCCTCCCCGTGGCATGTGTGTCATTCTGCGCAGAATGTCTTCTTATTCATATACATGGAACTCCCTGACTTGCAAAGGACCGCTAATAACGAGAGAGCTGCCCTTTGCATTTTTGTTCATGCATACTGATGTAATTAACGCCGGCATGCATACAAATAGTGGCGTGATGCATCACATCCCAAATGCTGAGCGCTCGCAAGCAGGTCGATGTTGGCCCAGTGCGCATGCGCACGACGGACCTGGCTCCGTCGTGCGCATGCGCGAGACCCGGATAGCGAGACCCGTCGCTATGGGTCTCATTCCAAAGCGGGTGTGCTGTTGATGGTAAGTGACAGCACGCCTCCTTTTGGTGGGCGTGCCGGGGGCATGGCTGCCCAGACGGAGGCGTTCCTATGGGAACGCCTACCATCTGGGGCCGGCCCAACTGACATCACAAGTGATGTCAGTGGGAGTGCCTTCGGCTCTGATAGAGCTGAAAGCACTCCAGGGCTTGCGGCAACAAGACTCTACCACAAGGGGGGTCCGCGATCATGGGGGGCAGGGCTTAGCACCAGGGGCGGGGTTTAGCACTGGGGGGTAGCAGCGGCGGCCGGTCGGCGCATGCGCGGGCACTTTGTCACAGTATTTTATGCGAAAATACTGTGACTAGTGTACAGAGGGGATTTGCAGGGACAGAGCTTTCTCGCAAGCTCTGTCTCTGCAAGGGATTTGTAGTAAATCCCTGTGATATTGCCTGAATTCGCAATGTGAATTCAGTTGATAATATCACATTACAATCTGCATTCAATATGCAGATTGTAGTAAATAGAGCCCAGAGTAACTAACACCATTTATCACACTTGTCCTAGCTTGGTAACTGACCCAGTCTGTAGTCCCCAATGAGAAAAATGGTGAATGCAGTATTAAAAATGTGGATTGTGATAAATTTGCCCCTAATAAACATAACGTACATTTTCTTTATAGCAATAAGATTTAATATATTTGGGAGTGTCAACTATCTTTAATTTTTTTACTATAATTGCCCCTTCACAGCTTATGTAAAACCTGTAATTCTTGTTTATTTAGAACTTAATCTCTGACTTTTACTAAGTATTTATTGGCTTAGACACATGTACATTACTAGATTTGCTCTTGGCATCTCCTGGCAGTATGATTAATGTTCAGTGGTCTACGCCTTTCTTCAAATCTCCAATCTGCTCAGTGCTCAAACAATAGTCTAGTCTCCCTCCGACGCGTTTCGTCAATTATGTAACTTCGGCAGGCATTTTTCAGTAAATTTCTTCTAATTATTTAAACTAAACTACTGAACTATCCTCCAGCCCCTCCTGTTATTTCTTTATTTGTATATTGTAGCCATCATGGAAGGATGTGAATAGCTGATTTATGCTATTTGGATTTTATTGTGAACTGAGGACCTGATTCAGAGCCGCTTGTAAGCGGCCGCTCGTTCGCTCTGAGCGATGTCGCACAACTGCGCATGCGTATGGGTCGTAATGCGCATGCGCAAACCAGTCATTGCGGTCGGAAATTGTGTGCTCGCAAAACAGCGAGGGGCTGCTAATTTGATTGACAGAATGTAAAATTTGTGGGTGGTAACAGGGGAAGGTGCTTGAAAACGGGCGAGTGGAGATCCGAACGCAGGTGTGCCTAACGGTAAAAAGGGCCTTTAATGGGAGTGCATAATTAGTAAAGGAGCGTCATCGACCACGTCACTTGGTTGTCTTTTAGCCTGAACTGCTCGCAGTGATAGCGGGAAGAAAAACCTACCACAAGCACTGCGAGCAGTTCAAATGCCGTTCGATGTTCCCGATTAATCTAATAAATACTGGAGATGACGTGTGTGGCGAACGGCAAAGGGGCGTCTTTACAAAATAGCGAGCGCATTTTTCGTTCGCTCGCTCAGACATAGAGGCATCAACAAAAGCGGCTTCCAGATGTATTGCCCAGGCGCCGGGAATCGGCCGGCCACAGCCAGACCAGCATCAACGGCAGCCCCCCTCAGGTAAGATGACAGGAGCCGCTGCTGCTAGCAGTGACACAAAAGACATTTCAGTAAAGAGTACGATGAGACAACAGTCCTGTGCAGAAGAGGAATTAGGAAGTAAGAGAAGGATATCTTCTCGGATTTCCCAGATGTGGGCAGGAAGTGGGAATGCCTTAAGGTGAAATCCCTTGTGATGTCAGCATACTGGTAATGAGACTGCAAGAGAAGGTAAGCACATATTACTGAGAAACATAATAAGTGATTTAGATTATATATACACAGGATTCCATGGTATTGGAAAAGAACATTGACATCTCTCTTGCTCAAAAACATCTTATCATTCCAATTTGGGTTACCTAGAACTCAGTATATTATTGGAATCCTGTGAGTTCTTCAAACAAATGGATAACCCTACTAATAATGAAAGATGAACGTTTTTCTCAGTGACAGACAGACTTTATAACTCCGCTACTTGCATTTAGGATGACAGTGGAAAAAAATCCTATCAAGACAACTACACTGTATAAATAAATAGAATTTTCCCTGCAAGTATCAGATGAGCGGTTAAATCACTATAACACTCTGGGGAAAAGTGCTCGGAAAGAGTAGTGAAGTTCCCAGGCTACATTTTGCTGTCAGCATGAAAACTGACATACTGAAGAAGGTTTGTTCCTAGCAATAGAGAACTCGTGTGACACCTACCTGAGTCTGCATGAGTGGGCACTGGGCAGCAGGGGCCGTTGTGCCATTACAATAAATTGCAATAAATAAATTTGCCACCTCCAACAAATGGTTAAAAGTGGCCAACTTCGCCATGACTACAGTAATTTCATACGTGCACTTTCTCACACAAATGCCAAACAGCAACACTGATTTTTTTTAAGGTAATAAGTAGGGATGTGCGCCGGACCATTTTTGCCGGATTTGGATTTGGTTCTAATTCGTCGTCCGGCTTTGTATTTGGATTTGCCAAACTGCGGTGACTGGCTTTGGATTTGGATTTGGATTTTTTTACAAAAATGTACAAAAACAGCTAAAATCACATAAATTGGTCTTTTTTTTCTTCCTAGAGTATTATTAACCTCAATAACATTAATTTCCAGTCAATTTAGACCATATCGCAGCTTATAATATTGTTTTCAACATTATTGGCCAAAGGTTGCAGTGAGCTGACTGGTTACTAAGCGACAAAGCAGCGGCACAACGACACAGACACCACAGTATAAAGCACATCTATGACACACTGCCACACAGCAGTGGCAGAAATGAAAAGTAGTGCACCCACCCAGTGGGGTACGGCCAGCAGAATCACAGTACTTGTTTACATAGTGGGCTACGGCCCTAGGAGTCACAGTGCACAATCTTATTCACATTACACCACACATAGTGCCCCTGATTCACATTACACCATAAAGTAGTGTCTCTTATTTATGTTACGACACACAGTAGTGCCCCTTTTACACAATGCCCACAGTAGTGACCCTTTTACACAATGCCCACAGTAGTGCCCCTTTTACACAATGCCCACAGTAGCGGTGTCCCTTACACAATGCCCCCAGCAGTGGTGCCCCCTATGCAGTCCCCTTAGTAGTAGGGTCCACTATGCAGTTCCCCCAGTAGAATGCCCCCCCATTAGCAGGCCCCCTAATTTGCAGCCGCTCGCTGGCTAAAAGGGGCCGGCTATTTAAATCATGTGCTCGCACTGCGTCGCGTAAAGCCGCCTACTAAGTAATAGCGAGCGGCCGCACTGTGCACTCACTGTATAAAGACACCCCTTTGCCACTCGCAACACACGTCATCTCCGGCAGTTGTAGGAGTAATCGGGAACATCGAGAGCCATCGGAGCTGCTCGCAGCGCTTGTGGTAGCCTTTTCCCACCACAACATTGCGAGCAGTTCAGGCTAAAATACAACCTAGTCATGTGTGTAATGACGCTACTTTGCTAATTATGCACACCCATTAAACGCCGTTCTGCCGGTCGGGCACGCCTGCGTTCGCACATCCACATCCCCGTTTACAAGCACCTTCCCCTGTTGCCACCCACAAACGCACTATCTGTCACTCAAAATAGCGGCCCGACTATGGGCTACAGGCGAGCACTTTCCCATCGAAATGACTGGTCCGCGCACGCGCATTGCGACTCATGCGAAAATCGCTCAATGCGAGCGAGCGCAGCATAGCGTCCGGGTCTGAATCAGGCCCACAGTACAATGATGCAGTGTTCTTACGGGAACATGTAACCCAAAATTACACACATGCATCGAGGTGCTGGGCAGGTTCTAGGACTTTCAGTTGGTTCCCTGCTATGTAGGAATACTGCTGTGGCTGATAGATATTATGTTATAAGTAGTTTGGCATTTCATCTCATATTCATCTCCTATTGACTGAAGACCTTTCATTTTGTCAGTGTTTCATTGTTTTTTCTTTCAATAAATCATCTACTTGGCCTTAACTTGAAAACCTGAAATATTTAATTTGCTTTTAATGCTGGTGTGGAATGTAAAATGCATCCAGCTGACTGATTATTAACATTGACTGAAATAATGCTGTGTGGTGATGGGGGTCATTATGTGTAATGTTCCAGGTATATAGCACTTATTGGGGCTGATGTCAGGACACTTATCTGTAAGTATTACTGAATGGATACAAAAGATTACTATTTATCGCATCAATTTGATGCGATATATAGTGATGTTTTTCCGGTAGCCATTTTGTACATGAATATTGACCTATGTCGTTTGTATGTTTGTTCAAAGTTTATTCTGTTGTTTCACATAATTGTTTGTTTTTATGGCAGCTTCATCAGAATGACATTCCATATGTATTCATGTTATGTGATCCACCTATATCAAGTAAATGCAGTTCCCTACAGCACAGGCACATCTATGGGGGCAATTCTCAGTGAGGCGCAGCAGTGTCTGTGTCTGGGGCTGTTGCCAGTTGCACATCTGCGACTTTCTAGTACTAATGCATATACAAAGCCCTTACCTGGTGCACATCTGCGCATCCGAGTGTGCCAGGTCTGAGAAGCCTACTTGCAGCATTCGTAATCACTGAAATACTGATTGGTCCGTCTTTAGACGCCACCATCTGTCGCACCATGGAAACTATGGCAGGGTGCAGTTTCTCCGGCTGAGTATGGCCTCCTATGTGAACGATTCAGGGTCTGTACACAAACACTTTCATCAACCACATCTGTGACTCTCCCATAACATGCCCATAAGATAGACCATCTCCGTGTGTGGGCTAAGCCACCTCCCTGCCCGGAACGTTCAGAGCCTCCCCTGTCACACTCCCTCCCCTATCATAACCCCTGTCATGCTCCAGAGTTTTGATATAAAAACTATTAAAATAATACAAAGAAGATATTTAAAACTTATAAACATCCTGTTTATTGTAATCATTTTTTAGTTAAAACTGGCAAAAATCTGCAGAGATCCCTACAATTGCAGGGAGAGATGAGAGATGAGGCAACAAGAGCCTCACCTCTCAGACACTGCTTGCAGAATTGGGGGCGGGGCCACCCATGGCCAGTAATACTGCACAGAAAGAAAGCCAAAAGAGGCATGCCTCACTGTTGGGGTGTGGTGCCTTGAGCACTGATGGACACCTTGGATGTGTCATGTGACCAGCTACATCTGCTCAGAGACCCACCGGTGCTCAGTCAACAGCAGCAGCAGCAGGGGGAGGAAGAGGAGAGACACTGTTTGTGAAGCAGGTAGGAGAATCAATAGACACTGAAGCTTAATGTAGTGAGGGGAGAGTTGCAGTGAGTAGGGGATGAGACAGGCTCCCGGCACTCATACCCACCCCCACGTGTGCCTCCCCAGCCATTGACCTCACCGCAAGTCACTGCTCCCTGCCACCGCCCAGGAAAACATTTCTGAGACTGTTCATCTTCCGTACAACTACATGTACACATCCTTTGGCGATACTTCTCACTCTGCTCCCTGCACTGCTGGTAGCATTAACTCTATCAATGCCACTGCAGTTGGGGTCACGATATAAACACTATTGGGATGGTTATTATTATCAGAGAATGATAGTAAGCCAATGTTACATCAACAACACCACTACAATATTTTGGCTTCGTATTATTTCCTAAATTAATAAAAATGCAAGTTTAATTGTGGGTCAGCCATGACATCTGGCACCCATTGCAAACTTTATCTTTTGAGCTGCTATTAGGTGTGAAGCTTTTTTGGCAGAAAGAAGACATTAAATAGAGAAAGCAGTCAAAATTATTTCCAATTACTTTCCTAAAATGCCGGGTAAATGGCGAATAAAGTCAATAACTGAATTTAAATTAAATTAGCATGAAATGATGTTTGATCCGTGATACACTGATGTGTAAGAAAGACGACTGATTAGACAGTTTTCTGACTGTAAAGAGTTCATTTAAAGATTTCTGTAATTGGTTTTCTCTCTCTGTTTGAGTACACTATATTATTGTGATGAATTGTCTCTTTATATTGGAAGTAGGTCAAATTTTAAAGACACACAAAAAAAACTATTTTGGAAACCGTCATTGGTTTCAAATATGAATTAGGTGTAACAGCAAACCACAAATACAGATAAATGCTGCTAATAGGTACATTTGATTGATATAATACATTGAACGTTGGGCACTTGTTACCTGTAAACTGGCGCAGGTGATGTTTGCTAGTAGACAGGCTGGGACTAACCAGGGCTGGATAAAGGGGCGCAACAGGGGCGGTTCCCCCAGGGCCCCCACAAACACAGGCTTGGTGTTACCCTGCCGGGAACAATTGTCTAGCAGCACTTGTTCCCAGATGGGGTCTCAGCTGTATTCTGCCGTTCTGCGCTGTATGCAGCAGCACTGACTGCCCTGCTGGGAGGTGAGTAATGAGGGGGAGTGGTGGAGGATAAGCCTCGGGAGCCGCTCTACCAATCATGGGAGGTAATTAATCTGGGGGATGGATCTTCTCTTTGTGGCTTGGGGGGGCTCTGTGTGGCTTGGAGGGTGCCCTTACAACTTAAGGCCCCCATGCACCGTGCGACGCGATAGGGGATCCGTCACCCAGAATATTGGGCATTCCCCAGTGCACATGGTGCGATCGGGTGGGCGACCGTCTGATATGCTAACTTCCTCCTCCCTTGCTTGCATAGCCATGCATGGGATCGTACATCGCATCAACTGATCTTTCGGTCCTGAAGAAAGATCAGGGGGTACAAAGTATGACCCCATGGGAGCACGCTCGGTCCGACATCAGGGCCATACACGGTGCGATATAGCAGGCAAATCGCACCAATCAGTCGGATCACCTGCTTTATTGCCTCGTGTATGTGGGCCTTTAGTTGACCTTGGGCCCCTACAAGATTAATCCGGCCCTGGGAATAACGCAGAGCCTGATTCATAGCTGTACGCAACCCAATAGTTAGCATACAACTATGATGGTGGGAGGACTGTGCATGCACAGGACCTGCTCTGCGCATGTCCTGCATCACCACATGCAGTGCCCCTTAGGCGCAGTCAGTTTGGGGGCAAGAAGGAGGTAGCCATGGGGTCAGTTTTACAAAACAGGGGCATGTCACCCACATTTTGTAGGCATGCAGAGGCCAAGGTCTTGCGTCTTTTGTACTGTATATAGAAACTGAGCATTCATCATTATTTCCCTACCCAGATAATTTTAAGTGCCTGGCACACAGAGAGACAAGGTGGTTTGCAGCGAGTCTTTCATCTCCAAACCACAAACTCTTTCTCCTGCTGCCCATGCCCACCTGTACCATATTTCTTCTATTACTAATCTAACCACCACCATTCCTTTTCTGGATTTTCCCTACCACTATCCCCTTTCTCCTCTGGCTTTCCCCTACACCACCCTCTTTCTCCTCTGGCTTTTTCCTATACCATGCTCTTTCTCCTCTGGCTTTTTCCTACACCACCCTGTTTCTCCTCTGGCTTTTCCCTACACTACCCTCTTTCTCCTCTGGCTTTTTCCTACACCACCATCTTTCTCCTCTGGCTTTCCCCCTACACCACCCTCTTTCTCCTCTGGCTTTTTCCTACACCACCGTCTTTCTCCTCTGGCTTTTCCCTACACCACCCTCTTTCTCCTCTGGCTTTTCCTACCCTATCCTCTTTCTCCTCTGGCTTTCCCCTACACCACCCTCTTTCTTCTCTGGCTTTTTCCTACACCACCCTCTTTCTCCTCTGGCTTTTCCCTACACCACCCTCTTTCTCCTCTGTCTTTTTCCTACACCACCCTCTTTCTCCTCTGGCTTTTCCCTACACCACCCTCTTTCTCCTCTTGCTCTTTCCTACACCACCCTCTTTCTCCTCTGGCTTTCCCCCTACACCACCCTCTTTCTCCTCTGGCTTTTTCCTACACCACCCTTTTTCTCCTCTGGCTTTTCCCTACACCACCCTCTTTCTCCGCTGACTTTTTCCTACACCACCCTCTTTCTCCACTGGCTTTCCCATACACCACCCTCTTTCTCCTCTGGCTTTCCCCTACACCACCATCTTTCTCCTCTGGCTTTCCCCTACACCACCCTCTTTGTCCTATGGCTTTCCCCTACACCACCCTCTTTCTCCTCTGCTTTTTCTGTACACCACCCTCTTTCTCCTCTGGCTTTTTCCTACACCACCCTCTTTCTCTGCTGGTTTTCCCCTACACCACCCTCTTTCTCCTCTGGCTTTCCCCTACACCACCCTCTTTCTCCTCTGGCTTTTTCCTACACCACCCTCTTTCTCCTCTGGCTTTTCCCTACACCACCCTCTTTCTCCTCTGGCTCTTTCCTACACCACCCTCTATCTCCTCTGGCTTTCCCCCTACAGCACCCTCTTTCTCTTCTGGCTTTTTCCTACACCACCCTTTTTCTCCACTGGCTTTTCCCTACACCACCCTCTTTCTCCTCTGACTTTTTCCTACACCACCCTCTTCCTGGTTCATATTTCTCTATCTTTTCCCCACCGCCTATTTTATCTTGCTCTTCCCCACCACCTCCATATTCCTCCTGCTTTACTTAGATAGTAGATACCCTCCTTTTCATCCTTCTTCTTTTCCCCAACACCAACATCCTCTTCTGCCTTTCTCCTCCACTACTCCCTTTCTTATCTTACTCTAGTGCTACTCTGGACACTTGGCAAAACATTTTGTCTAATTTCATCTCATTTCATGATATCTAAGGTAAAATGTTAAAACCGAAATGTTTCTTTGTTGTGTACAATTTTGTTAATATAGTGCAGTACCTCTCCTGTTAACCCTTACAATTCCTCCTTTTGTGCTTTTTCTAGTGTAAGGTTTTAAAGGTATAGCTTTCCGATTCATTTTATTACCATTGATATTTAACACGTTAGAAGACATCAGAAGACAAACAAGCAAGTACAGTATATACTTCAAAAGCACACGTAAAAATCTAAATTTCATTAATAATTGAGAACATACTGTAATGTTCCAAAACATGCTATTAAACTTTTTCTCATGTGTCCGGCATGGGCAAATAGATCTTTTAACTATTTGGTGAAAACTACTGTTCTGACTGCAATGGGCAAAACACTTACATAAGAAAGAGCATATGCAGTTTTATAACTGACCCTTCCTAATAGCACAGATAACTGACTTGGGAAGAGTTATCAAACCTTCTAAAGAGGACAAGAGGAGATGCACATAGCATCCATCTAGAATCTAATTATAATTTACCTAGTACATTCTATAAAATGATAGCTACAATCTAATTGGTTGCTATCGGCAACAACTCCTCTTGACCTCTTCAGAAGGTGTGATAAATCTCCCCGACTTAGAATAAACAACATGACTCCCCAGAGGTGATTTCACATTTAACGTTTTTGGTCCTCCCAGAGGGCACAGTTTAGTTGTATCTTAAGGCAGGAAGAATGGATCCCAACTAACAAGTCACTGACCAGTCTATATGCCCTCTTTCTTTGGGTAACCATTAATGTGCCCTCACTGCACAAATAAAACAAATCCTTACTCCATATGCCAAATGATATTACTCTATACACCGGATATCGGCCTGATGCAAAGTGAGAACTATGCTAGTTTACTAAGCGTAAATTGCATGATCTCAATCACAAAACAGTGAGTACACGTGCATGCAAAGCTGTGAGATCCTGCCACTTCCACCAGCTTGCACCTAGAAAGGTGGCATGGGTGCATTCTAACATAAGCCAAGTATAGTAAGGTCTTGGTTGCAGATTGGGACAAAGACACATAGAGTATGCAACTTTAACTTATGTAGACAAATGAACCTATCAGGGTCTGTAAAATGTCTGTGAGCAGTATAGTAATGTGTGTAAGTGCTAATGAATGATTTCATATGAGCGTTCTGGAAGAAGCAATCATTTCAAGAAGGTTATGAGGCCACCAGCATAACTAGAATACTAGCTGAAGTTAATAAATCCAGCAGAAAGAACAGAACATTTGGAAAACACTTATCCTATATGTAAATTACCAGTTATTCCCCCTCAGCCAGAAGTGGAGATGCGACTGAGATGTGCATGACTTGAGGTCACCTGCAATTGCTCATTGTTGAGTATGCTTGGCCATGGAGCATGTGCAGGACTTGACGTCACCTGCAATTGCTCAGAGTTGAGTATGCTTAGATATGGAGCATATGCAGGACTTGACGTCACCTGCAATTGCTCAGAGTTGTACATGCTTGGCTATGGAGCATGTGCAGTGTGAAACATCGCAAGATCATCTGCAAGACGGACTTTCGTGCAACTCTGAATCATAGGTGAGCAATTACTAAACATATTAAATACCATTGCTGCCACCTAACCTTAAGTCTCAAAATAAATATTAGGGGGCTAAAAAAATAAGAATACCGAAACCAGGCAAGGGTACATGCTTATGCTTCAGTGTCCCCGAATTGGCATGCTTAGTATGGATTTGAAGCTTTATGCATATCATCTTGCCAATAGTTTTAATTGCCTTTGACTCAAAATAAATCATTCAGATTAATTAGGTTTTATACCTGGCAGACAGAACTTATATAATACACGGCACATTTACAATGTATTATCATGTATTCAACATAATCAGGTCCGTGCCATGTTCCTTGCCCTTGACGTTGAAAAAGCATTTAACTATATAAATTGGCTATATATAAAATGGATATCCAAAACTTCGGCCTTAGTGACCCCTTTATACATCAAATTTCACATTTATATTCTTACCCTTCAGCCACTGTTAACTTTTCTGATTTAATTTCTCAACCTTTCAATATTTCGGCACCAGACCGGGATGAACCCTCGTCCCTTTAATATTTTCGTTAACAATGGAACCTTTGGCACAAGCCATTAGGGACAATTGTTGGATTTGAGGTGTAATATCAGAGGCTCTAAGCACAAACCATGTTTATATTAGAGATGTGTGCATACCCCCATGTTTTGGGTTTAATTTTGGCTCTAAATCATCGTCGTGTTTTGGTTTTAGGCAAAACCACCCTGAAGTATTTTGGTTCAGTTTTGGTTTTGGATTTCTTTAAACATTGATAAAAAACAGCTGAAATCATGTAATTTGGACCTGTTTTTGTTGCTATAGTTTTATTAACATCAATAACATTCATTTTCAGTCATTTCCAGTCAATTTGACCACCTCACAGCACCTGAAATTACAAGGGATGGCCTTAAATGCAATCCAAAATATGTGAGATCCGTTTTTTAGATCTGATATCCAAACTTGCTAGAAGGCCCGAGTTGGGACTTGGTTCTACTGGAAACCCCAAAGTGATCCAAGTTGTTCCTCGGTTTGACTCAGAATCCCAAAGTTCGAGGGTGTTCAGTTTTCAGCAAAATCGAACCGCTCATTTCTAGTTTATATACACAATGAAATTATATGCGCAATCTCCTATCCACATTCATCAACAGAAGCCTAAATTACCCTAACACAAAGATATTTCACAATGTTGTACTATAAACTTAATACTACAAATTCAGATGTGCTACCATTAAATATTTATTTTCTAACGCTAGAATCTAAATTTCTGTTTAAATATTAAGGGAATAATTTGCCATGCTACTTGCTAATGTAATATCTTTAAGCTACGCTCCATTAATTAAAAACAGTAAACATGTACAAAGTCATTGAGCCTCATATGACATTTTTACATTTAAGTCACATTTATTCCCTGAATATGTTGATTCTCACCCAATTTTTATATCTAGTCAGAAGAATCCCTTACACCATTCCTAATTATAGTTTCTGTATAGCACAAAAGACCCTAAATAGTGGGATTTGGAAAAACAAATCTTTGATGGAAAGTAAATTACAGTACAAGTGGATTTTTAGATGGTCCTTAATTAAACATTTACCGCATAGCAGTATATTGGAAGGAACCAAATCTATATGTTGACTAAACTCAAATGCAAGATGTGTTCAAATAAAACAGGCAAGCCGAACAAATTTAAAGTTAGAAAACTCAAGATTATACCCTGAATTGCAAATAAGACCAACCCTGAATGTCCGATAAGTATCCATGATATTTGCATTGCTTATATATAAACTCTGGGATAAGCACAACTTTTGTTCCTTTCCCTTCATTTACTCATCCACTATAGTAGAGCTGAAATTCAAGACTGTTCCTTAACTCACTGATCTAATCAAGGAATTCATATAGAAGACCTGTCACTGGATACATGCCGAAATTGTTTAAAGATCTGTCATTTACTATACAACATCCCAAACCAAAATTTGTACAAGAAGTACAGTACCGAAAGGTTAGGCACTTATTCTCATCAATATTATCTCCTTTGCTAACAATTATTATTAATATTTTATAAACGATTATGTATATACTGTAGCACCAGCAGTGTTTGCTTTCAAATTATTAGATCTTTACTGATTTATGAGAAAAAAAATAAAACTTTTAGAAATTAGTCATATGAAACAATGAGATTTGGAACTAATATTGAATGACCAATTCTACAATGGGTATTTTTAAAAATGTATATATAGATGGTTATTGGTCCCAGTTAAACTCCACAAAATATGTTCTTCCACCTCGAATATAAGTTGGAGGCGATGTTAGATCTCTAACCCATATCCTGTGGAACTGTTTTATACAAAACCCTTATGTAGATGTGTTTCCCGCTACAGTAAGCAAACCATTATGAAATAATGTAGTTCTACCTTTGCTCTTTTTAATTACACCCATGAACAGGTTCCTCCAAAAGATTGATATCTATTAAACCAATTTTAAGTACAGCAAGTGAAACTATTTCCCAACCTTGGCGTAAATTGAACCCATCATCTTTCTCTAAAGACAATGAAATCCTATTCGAATGCACTGGATGGACACATTGGGGCTAATTCCGAGTCTCACGCCATTCACAATTGTAATGGATTTCAGCATATTTCACATGCTCCAAAGAATGAAATCGACTTCTGTGAATGCGCTGGATCTGGTATCCGTAAAATGGAAGGCGATCACGAGTGTGTACAGATTGATCCATCAGCAGACCGCACTTTCTGTGAATTGCGCTTTTCTGGGCAATTTCACCAATGTGAAACTTGTGAGAACTTAACGTGCTTGCCCGAACAGAGAGAGATATTTTAGTGATGCACAATGAAGTCTGTTCTTCAGTACTAAAGTAGTATTGTTTATTGCTCTCATTATTTGCTAATCCAAGTACAGTATAGGTTCAGTAAAGAACAGTGTAACCATCTTCTCACATACCTAATTGAGGTTAGTAGCAAAGTTCTGTTTAGAGTTACCTAAAGTATACAAACTTTAACAAGAGAGACTTAGGACTCTATTTATTAACATTATTTTGACTAAAATAAAGTGAAAAAGGGTGTTTTCACACCCTTTTCACATTATTTTAGTATCACCTATAGTTATTACAGGGCAATTGGAGTAGAATTCGTAAAATTCTACTCCAACCCCTAAGTATCACTTATTTGTAGTAATCAGATCGCATTTCCCATAATTGTAATGGGAAATGTTATCCGACCAGAGTTACTAAAAATAAAATGTGAAAAAAAATACCTAGGGAGGCCCTGTGATAATAACACCACCTGGAGGTGGCGTTATCCAGGGTCTCCCCCGGTTACCGGACTCCTGCTCTGCTCTAACGGGGAGAGCAGAGCCGCGAGTCGGTCCCAGTAATCAGCTGTGTGGTCTAAACAGACCGCAAGCTGATTACTGTAAAAAAAAAAAAAAGAATAGTAAAAAAAATTTTTTTACTTACCTGACTCCAGAGACCGGTGATCGGGGCTCCGGGTGATGTCCTCCCTCCAGTATGCTGGTTTCCCGTAGTGCACTGTTGCCCGGTCATTAGGTGATCGGGTCCCAGTGCAGTATGGGATAGCACCTGACCGGAGGGCATGGAGGACATCACCGGAGGCCCGGGTCATGCAGGTAAGTGTAATTAAGGGAGTGGGGGGGGGGGTCGCGGGGGGGAGGAGGGGTTGCGGGGGGTCCGTGATTGCGGGGGCAAGGCTTAGCACCTGGGAGCTAAGACTTGCCGGGGGGGAGTAGCAGCGATGGGCGGTCAGTGCATGCGCGGGCACTTTGTCACTGTATTTTTTCCGAAAATACCGTGACTAGTGTGCGGATGGGATTCGCAGGGATAGACCTTTTTCACAAGCTCTGTCCCTGCAAGGGATTTGTAGTAAATCCCTGTGATATTGCCTGAATTCGCAATGCGAATTCAGTCGTTAATATCACACTACAATCTGCATTCAATATGCGGATTGTAGTAAATAGAGCCCTTAGGTGTCTATTTACTAAGCAGTGTTAGGAGACAGAGGGCCTGATTCAGACCCGGTTGCAAGCGGAAAAAAAAAAACGCCCTGATTCAGAGTGAGCGCTCTCTCAGAGCACCCGTCTCTGAATCAGGCCTAGAGTGATAAGTGATAAGGTGCAAACCAATCAGCTCCTAACTGCCATCTCACAGGCTGTGTTTCAAAAATGACAGTTGGGAGCTGATTGGCTGGTACCTTACCTAACACTGCTTAGTAAATAGACCCCTTATTATCCTTACTCAGCGTAATAAGATCTTTGTCCGACATTTACAGTATGCAAGTGCACCAACTAAATACTGGCCATAAGATTATGAGACTATTGTGAATTTAATTTTATTTAACATATAAGTTAAGTATAATTATTAAAGCATGAGTGTTGAATGTTGAGATTAATGAGTATTAAGGTTTAGTAGGATTCAGTATTTGTCTTCAGGGTAAGGAGTAAAAGGAGTGTGGGCTTGGTATAAATAATCTGAAAAGTATTCTTGAAAGACACTTTTTAACAGGGGTGAAGGCACAATGCCTGAGAGAAATTTTGGGAAGTTGGGTAAAATAAGTTGTACATTAAAGTAAACACTAACATTGATAAAAAAACCTCCAAGGGCATTCATCTGACCATCTTACTAAATTAATACTACTCTACAAAATTAATGTTAATCTCACACCCAAATAAAATGGAAAAATATAAACATTTGGGATATCGTTGCTCACTTAAGGCCGGTACACACTAGAGGATGTTTGGTGTTTTGGTGTGTACCGGCCTTAAGTGAGCAAGTGACCTCGTTAACGACGAGAAATATTGTATTTGTTATTCTGATGAAAACAAAGAAAAAAATATTTTTAGAGATTTTACTTTGTGCCTTATTCTTTTTATTTAAAATGTTATTACATTTTTGCATCTCCTACTTTTATCATTCTAGTTTCATGTTTGACACTTGCATTACTGTCCAGTTTCTGTTCTGTATGCAATTTTGGCTTGTTTTACTATGCTGTATACATGGAAAACTCACAGTAACACTTCTCTATGTGTGATTTCCAGCAGCTGTTATACTTGTAAAAGTGCAGTACCCTTGTACTGTATATTTTACATGTAGCTTTCTTATATACAGTAGCGTTGTAGCACTATATGGGAGTCCATGCTTGATATTTGACTATGGGTGCCTTCTGTTGTATACCCAGCTTTGGCTGCCACACAGAATGAGGTATCATCTATAGTTTCATGCACTAACTTGGCTATAGTTACTAAAGGGTTTTTAGAAGTAGAGATGTTGCCCATAGCAACCAATCAGATTCTACTTATTATTTATCTAGCACCTTCTAGAAGATAATAGCTAGAATCTGATTGGTTACTATAGGCAACATCTCAAATTCTAAAAATATGCAATTTAGTAAATATACCCCTGTCTGGTCATTACTTCAGTAGCTACATCTGGATGAGTTTTTCTTTGCTTTATTCTGAAATCCTGTATTTGCCCCTGACTGATACAAAAATAAAGCAGAACCTCTTGGGGTATATTTACTAGAGATGAGCGGGTCCGGTTCTTTGAGAACTGGACCCACCCGAACATTGCAAATATGAACCGAATCCAAGTTGGGCTTGAGTCTTCCCAGGTGACTAGGATCCGAAAAAGAGGCAAAATGTCATCAGTCCCCATCAGATTCTCGCGGGTTTTGGATTGCATATATGTCCCTCCATGCAGTGATCAGCACCATTTGCTTCACTCCAGCTGCGCTGTATGCAGGGGCATTTTAAGAGAGGGGGGGGCCATGTGCAGACTCAGTGTGGACCCCCTCCTCTCTCCAGCGGTGACGCGACAGCAGCGGGTGCAGTAGAATCTCCAGGAAAATGGCGCCTGTGCGTTTTCCTGGGGACCACAGTACTGCACATGCGTGAATCACCAGGAAAATGGTTGCCATAATTTTCCCAGTAATTTTTGCTACTCTGCAGCACTGGCTCCGGCAGCACTCTGAGGACAATGGACAGGTAAGTATAAAGACTATAGTGGGTGCAGGGTGTGCGGTGTGGGCACCCCTGGACCAGGGCCGTAACTAGGGGTGGTGCAACCTGTGCCATGGCACAGGGCAGGGAGCGCTGTTTGGGCCTGTCAATTGTCTTATGTCCCTATTTAAAAAAAGGGGGTCCGTCCAGGGGCTGTGCTGTGCTCCGTCCATACACTCCAGTGGCTGCTCCTGTGCTCAGTGC
This sequence comes from Taudactylus pleione, assembly GCA_031769625.1. Taxonomy (NCBI): domain Eukaryota; kingdom Metazoa; phylum Chordata; class Amphibia; order Anura; family Myobatrachidae; genus Taudactylus; species Taudactylus pleione. Next base: position 3,086,460 of record JAUIMM010000519.1, read on the forward strand.
TGTGCTGTGTCCATCCACTCCTGTGCTGCCGACACACCTGTCCAGTGTCCTTCTGCTCCAGTTCTGCTGATGCACCTGTCAGATGTCCATCACTCTAGTGCTGCTGATGCACCTGTCCGGTGTCCATCTGCTCCAGTGCTACCGACGCACCTGTGTGGTGTCCATCTGCTCCAGTGTTAAAAAAAAAAATTCAACTAAAAATAAAAAACTTTAATAAAAGTAATAAAAAAGTAAAAAAGCAAACAAAAAGTCATGAAAAGTTTTAATTAAATAATACTGTAAGTTAAAAAAAAAGTTAACAAATAGTCAGTAAGGCATCTTCTTCTGCCTCTCACGATGATGTATACCCTTTTCACTCTAGAAGAGGTGTAAAAAAAAACACAAAAAGGCACAGGAACCAACTGTGTGCTCATAAATGTTACAAATCCCTGAGGAGAGTCTAAGGGGTAAATTTATCAAAGGTCGATTTGAAGAGTGATGTAGCTCATCTCAAACCGACTCAAATCAAATGTAAAAACCAGTGATTTTGCCAGATTTACTATTATTCGATTTTGAGTTCGATTTGCAAATCTAAATCGATTTGGGTCGATTTGTGAAAGTGATTTGTTGTTTGATTTGACATGTTCATGTACAAATCGAACGGCAAATCACACTTCAAACCGAACTGCAAATCCCTGACAGCATAGAACTGCTTCATGCTTTGACTTTCAGCATGAGCATTTCGTTCTCACACAGATACATGCAGACATCAGTGAGATGCCTGCATGTATCTGACTGTAAAAATTAAATAAAGAATTAAAAGTAAAAAAAAAATGACGTAAGTTCCCCCCCAAAACAGAACCAGCCCCGGACTGTTCAAACCCAGGTCTGGTTGACTAAGTAGAGGGAAAAACTTGCATAGGGTCTCCCTGTACTTAGTACAACCAGCACTGGGCTATGGGAATCAGTGCTGGTTCTGGAATTACAGGGAAAAATTTGTGTAGGGTCTCCTTGTAATTCACAGAACCTGCCCTGGACCCTTTCTAACGGGGGACTGATGCCACAGCCAGGGGAGACCTATCACCGGGCCCCCCAGCCGCAGCATCAGCCCTGACTGCTAGTCAGCCCAGGCCAGGGATCCCTGGGGAGTTGGAGACCCCTCCAATAAAGGGGTCTCCCTCTCCAGGGCACCCCTAGCCTAGGATGATAGCCCGGGGCTATCCCTACCACCCCTGGGCATTGGGGGGCGGGTTGATTGTGTTAGTGTAGTGTAAAAATAGAAGAATAAAAACATTGTCTTTACAGTAGAACTGCAGGTCCCAGCAAGCCTCCCCCGCATGCTGGTACTTGGAGAACCACAAGTACCAGCATGCGGGGCATTAAGGGCCCACTGGGACCTGTAGTCCAACTGTAAAGAAATGTTGAAAGAAACACACACACACCTTACACAATATAAATTTAATACATATATACACACTCACACAAAACTCACCTATATTACCTCGACTGGTCCCCTTGTCCAGAAGGCATCCATGGGTCTTCTTAAAATAACAACACAAAAAACCAGACCGGCGCATTAAGCAATAATCATCCTAACCAGGATGATTATTCCTTTCCAAATGAAGTGCTCAGGTCCGTGTCTGAGCATTCATTGGCTGAGAGAGGTCAGGCCCCACCTCTCAGCCAATGAACGGCTCCCTCCATTGAACTCAATGGAGAGCCACAGGGTAACTAAAGTTATGCGGTTCCCATCATTGAGTTCAATGGAGGGAGCCGTTCATTGGCTGAGAGGCGGGGCCTGACCTCTCTCATCCAATGAACGCTCAGACACGACCTTCAATGGAGGAAGCCGAGTCTGAACGCTTCATTCGGGAAGGAATGATCATCCTTGTTAGGATGATTATTGCTTAATGCGAGGATCGGGTTTATCATTTTGTTATTTTAACAACACCTTGGATGTCTAATGGACAAGGGGACCACTCGAGGTAATATTGGTGAGTATGTGTGAGTGTGTATGTATGCATGTATGTATGTATTAAACTTATACTGTGTAAGGTGTGTGTGTGTTTCTTTCAGCATTTCTTTACAGGTGAACTACAGGTCCCAGTGGGCCCTTAATGCCCCACATGCTGGTACTTGTGGTTCTCCAAATACCAGCATGCAGGGGAGGCTTGCTGGGACCTGCAGTTCTACTGTAAAGACAATGTTTTTATTCTTCTATTTTTACACTACACTAACACAATCAACCTGCGACCCACCGCCCAGGGGTGGCGGAGATAGCCCCGGGCTATCAGGCTAGGCTAGGGGTGCCCTGGAGAGGGAGACCCCTTTATTGGTGGGGTCTCCAACTCCCCAGGGATCCCTGGCCTGGGATGACTAGTGGTCAGGGCTGATGCTGTGGCTGGGGGGCCCGGTGATAGGGCTCCCCTGGCTGTGGCATCAGTCCCCTGTTAGAAAGGGTCCAGGGCTGGTTCTGTGAGTTACAGGGAGACCCTACGCTAATGTTTCCCTGTAATTCCAGAACCAGCACTGATTCCCATAGCCCAGTGCTGGTTTTACTAAGTACAGGGAGACCCTGTGCAATTTTTTCCCTGTACTTAGTCAACCAGAACTGGGTTAGAAAGGGTCCAGGGCTGGTTCTGTGAATTACATGGAGACCCTACACAAATGTTTCCCTGTAATTCCAGAACCAACACTGATTCCCATATCCCAGTGCTGGTTGTACTAAGTACAGGGAGACCCTACGCAATTTTTTCCCTGTACTTAGTCAACCAGAACTGGGTTTGAACAGTCGGAGATGGTTATGTTTTGGGGGGATGGAACCTCACGACATTTTTTTTTACTTTTAACTCTTTATTTACTTTTTCCAGTCAGATACATGCAGGCATCTCACTGATGTCTGCATGTATCTGTGCCAATCTGACCTGCTCATGCTCAAATCGAAAGCATGAAGCGGATCTATTCATTTGGTGATTTGAAGTTCGATTTGAAGTCCGATTTTGAGGTCAATTTCAAATCGAATGATAGTAAATAAGGATTTTGTACCAATGTTTTTTCGATGTTCGATTTGAGGTTGATTTGACACAAATTTGATTTGAAATTAGATTTTACATTCGATTTGGCCTTTAGTAAATACCCAAAAGCAAAATCGAATACAAATCGAATGAAAATCCCACCTCAAATCTCTCAAAATGCCAAATTGACCTTTAGTAAATTTACCCCTATGTGTGGCCACGGGTGCAAAGTGTGTGCTTGACCTTTCAAATACTGTACTTGAAGAGGAGCCTCATTTCACCATTTGTGCAACCTCTGCAAATGTGGAGATGAGCAGCACATGTCAACATGCTGACATAGAAATAGAGGATGCTAGAGTGGAAATGCACCAGGATATGGGTGATATTTATGTAGCTGACACCTGTACTAATAAGGATGTTGATGAGGTTGTTGTTGATGAGGTTGTTTGTGTAAGGCAGGCACCAGTGGAAACAGTTGTTGCTGATGACAACCATTGTCATGCCTGGGCATAATGTGAAAAAATCCACCTCTTATGTGTGGAATTATTTCTACCCAAAATCGGACAACAATTGTCAAGTCATCTGTAGAGTTTGCAAAGCCACAGTAAGTAGAGGTAGGGACCTTAACCATCTAGGAACCTCCTCCCTGTTACGTCATTTGCAGTGAGTTCATGGAACACTTTTGGGAAAATCAGAAACTGGTGCTAAAAAATAACAGGCAGTCCAGCATCAGTTAGCTCCCTTCCCACAGCTAGATCCCAGCATCTGCAATCTAAACTTCGAACACCTTCATCATCAATATCCTCAGAATCCTTGAGTGCTAGGCCTGCTGCTGGATCTTCATCCCAGAAAGGGACCAAGAAGACTACTACTAGTAATAGTTAAAAAAAAAACAAATTACTGTTAAACAATCCTTTTATAGAGGAAGAAAGTATGACAGCTGTCACCCAGTTGCACAGCGGATCACTGACGCCATGACTGCTGTGCTAGTATTAGATGGTGAAATAATAGAAATTGAGGATGATAGTGTGGAGTAGGATGTGGGGATATTTGTGTCCTATCTGACACTAATGATAATGTTGATGATGGGGATGTTGTTTGTGTAAATTAGCCACAAGTGGCAGAAGTTCTTGCTCGTGATAAAAAGAAAGCCATTGTCATGCCTGGGCATATGCCCAGAAAAGCCACATTTTGGGTGTGGAATTATTTTAACCCAAATCCTACAAAAGTTGTGAAGGCATCTGTACTTTTTGTTAAGCAAAAGTTAGTAGAGGTAGGGATGTTAACCATCTAGGCACCTCCTCCCTTTTACGTCATTTGCAGTGAGTTCATGCAATTTATTTAACAAAATTATAATTATTTGTAAATAACAAGCATTCCAGTATCAGCTACCAGCAGTTTGGACCAACACATGCAAACTCTACCACCAACACTCTCATCATCAATCTCCTCCTTAATGATTGGAGGTAGTCCTTCCAAAAAAATGTTTTGTGGGGCCCAAACAAATCAAGGACTTCAGACACAAAACTCCTTGTCGCTAAAGTGCTTGGTTTGTTAAACTGTGCATGTCCTTTTTAATATCCCTTATAAGAGTGTGTGGGAGGGACAATTCCATCTTGCACCTCTTTTTTGTACAGTTTGCATGAATTTGGGGCATTGCCGACTGACATTATTATAGGTTATTAAACTGCCATTCTGTCTGCCACAGCTGTGTGGCAATGTTTCAAACATGTCCTATTTTTTATTTTTTAATCTGTTGTGCATTTGTGCCGCTGCTCTGTTGCTTACTTTAGCCAGCCAGCTCGCTGCAGCTTTTAACTTATATTGGTGAAAAGTAGTGAAAACAATTTTGTGAGCTGTGAGATGGTTAAAATTTACTGGAAATGCCTGAAAATTATTGTTATTAAGGATAATAATATTGAAGGAGCAAAAACAGGCCCAAATTATGTGATTTTAGCTCTTTTTGAAAAAACAAAACAAAAACAAAACACGCAAGGGCGGTTTTGCAAAACATAATCCAGATCCAAAACACGAAGGAGATACAGATCCAGAACCATAAACCAAAACACAAGGGTCGGCACACATCTCTAATATTTACTAGAATGCAGGTTTTTAGAAGTGGAGATGTTGCCCATAGCAACCAATCAGATTCTAGCTATTTTCTTCTAGAAGGTGCTAGATAAATGTTAAGTAGAATCTGATTGGTTGCTATGGGCAACACCTCCACTTCTAAAAACCCACACTTTAGTAAATATACCCCTTGTGAGTATATAATGTTATTGTTTTCAGTCTGAAATGTATAGTTATATTTGAGTTATAAGTTGTGTACTGTAGGTCTGTGTAATACAATATGTATTTGTGTGTATAGGAAGGAAACTAATTAGAAACATTTCATTACATATGAATTCTGCAACTTTAAAGTCTATGAGAGGAAATGAAGATTTATAAAATACATGATAATTTACATTATGTTTCATTTCTATGGAAACTGGAAGATTAAAGTGGCAACCACCGGAACTGTTCCATGAAAATTATGAAAGGAAATGAATTTACGGATTTAACAACTTTCAACATTTAGCTTCTTTTGCGCAAAGCTTTTTTTGAGATTTTTTTTAATTTTTATTCTGGGGAAATATCATATCACAGTATGGATCAGTTTGAATGTATTGCCTGTGTTTGAAAAATATATCTTCTAAGAAAAACCTACAATACCTATTCTCAGATGAATCTGGATTCATGGAATAGAAGAATTACTAGTTACATTCTGATAGCAATCGTGATTCAACATAAGTGGTAACAACTGTCATATATGGTCATATTCTTTACCTAAGAATCGTGCAAGCATGCTGTCAACAAAAACAACTACACATTGGTGATATCAGCTTGGGCCAGCATATATATATATTAGGGGTGTGCACCAGCCACTTTTCGTGTTTTGTTTGTGCACCAGCCACTTTTCGTGTTTTGTGTTTTGGATCTGGATTTTTTCTTAAAAATAAAAAAACCCGCTAAAATCACATAAAATGGGCCTTTTTTTGTTCCTACGCTATTAATAACCCCAATAACATTAATTTCCACTCATTTCCACTCTATTCTGAACACCTCACACCTCACAATATTGTTTTTAGGCCAAAAGGTTGCACCGAGGTAGCTGGATGACTATGCTAAGCGACACAAGTGGGCGGCACAAACACGTGGCCCATCTAGGAGTGGCACTGCAGTGGCAGACAGGAAGCCAATCAGCGTTATGGTGCCCATTTGCATGTAGCACGAACCCGGGAGATCCGTGCTACATGCATCTGTGTGATTGGCACAGAGCAATGACAGGTCCATGAGACCTGTCTGTGCTGCTGTGGTAAAAAAAAAAAAAAACCTGTGTAAAAAAAGAAAAAAATGGCGTGCACCCCCCAAAAAAAGAGCAACCAGCCCCGGGCATTAGTAACCCAGTGCTGGGTGTGCTTAAATACAGGGGACAAACGATGTAGGGGTCCCCTGTACTTAAGCACAACCAGCACCGGGCTAGTCAGAACCAGCGCTGGTTGCCAAAATACGGGGGACAAACGACGTAGGAGTCTCCCGTATTCTGCGCAACCAGCTCTGGGCTCTGATCCGGTCCTGGTTCTGGAAATACAGGGGAAAAAAATGAGCAGGGTTCCCCTGTATGTATCCATACCCAGCACTGGACTTTTTCTAGCGGGGGGCTGATGCCACAGCCAGGGGAGCCCTTTCACCGGGCCCCCCAGCCGCAGCATCAGCCCTGACCGCTAGTCAGCCCAGGCCGGGGATCTCTGGAGAGCTGGGGACCCCCCCAATAAAGGGGTCACCCTCTCCAAGGCACCCCAGGCCCAGGCTGATAGCCCGGGGCTATCCCCGCCACCCCTGGTAGCGGTGGGTGGCTGGTTGATTGTGTGGTGTAAATAAAGAATATCAAACATTGTCTTTACAAGTAGAACTGCAAGTCCCAGCTATCCTGCCCCGCATGCTGGTACTTGGAGAACCACAAGTACCAGCATGCAGGGCATTAAGGGCCCACTAGTACTTGTAGTTCACCTGTAAAAAAAATGTTTAAAAAAACACAGGACACACACACCGTGACAGTATAAGTTTATTAAACATACATACATACACACACACACACACACACATGTACACATACTCACCTATGAAACCTGTAGCATCGGTCCACTTCTCCGGTAAAGTATACATAGGGGACCTGTGCAAAAAAAACATACTCACCATCTCCTATGCGAGGTTCTGACCTCTTCGTTCCAAAGTAGGCATCCCCAGACATCTCTCAGCCAATGAACGGCTCCCTCCATTGTAGTCAATGGTGGGAACCGCAGGGTAAACTTTAATAACCTTGCGGCTCCCACCATTGACTACAATGGAGGGAGCCGTTCATTGGCTGAGAGAGACGGGAGATGGCCTCTCTCAGCCAATGAATGCTTAGCAGCGGGGTTTCCATGGTGATACCCCGCCGCTAAGCTCTCATTCGGGAAGTACCGTTCTATAGAACGGTACTAAGTTCGTGGATCGCGTTTTCGTTTTTTTTTTTTTGCCAAGTCCGGGGATGCCTACTTTGGAACGAAGAGGACAGAACCTCGCATAGGAGATGGTGAGTATGTTTTTTTTCACAGGTCCTCTATGGATACTTTACCGGACAAGTGGACCGATGCTACAAGGTTACATAGGTGAGTATGTGTACATGTGTGTGTGTGTGTGTATGTATGTTTAATAAACTTATACTGTCACGGTGTGTGTGTCCTGTGTTTTTTTTAAACATTTTTTTACAGGTGAACTACAGGTACTAGTGGGCCCTTAATGCCCTGCATGCTGGTACTTGTGGTTCTCCAAGTACCAGCATGCGGGGCAGGCTAGCTGGGACTTGCAGTTCTACTTGTAAAGACAATGTTTGATATTCTTTATTTACACCACACCACACAATCAACCCGCAACCCACCGCCACCAGGGGTGGCGGGGATAGCCCCGGGCTATCAGCCTGGGCCTGGGGTGCCCTGGAGAGGGTGACCCCTTTATTGGGGGGTCCCCAGCTCTCCAGGGATCCCCGGCCTGGGCTGACTAGCGGTCAGGGCTGATGCTGCGGCTGGGGGGCCCGGTGAAAGGGCTCCCCTGGCTGTGGCATCAGCCCCCCGCTAGAAAAAGTCCAGTGCTGGTTCTGGAACATACAGGGGAACCCTACTAATTTTTTTCCCCTGTATTTCCAGAACCAGGACCGGATCAGAGCCCAGAGCTGGTTGCGCAGAATACGGGGGACCCCTTCGTCGTTTGTCCCCCGTATTTTGGCAACCAGCACTGGTTCTGACTAGCCCGGTGCTGGTTGTGCTTAAGTACAGGGGACCCCTACGTCGTTTGTCCCCTGTATTTAAGCACACCCAGCACTGGGTCACTAATGCCCGGGGCTGGTTGCTCTTTTTTGGGGGGGTGCACGCCATTTTTTTCTTTTTTTACACAGGTTTTTTTTACCACAGCAGCACAGACGGGTCTCACGGACCCGTCAGTGCTCTGTGTCAATGACACAGATGCATGTAGCACGGATCTCCCGGGTCCGTGCGTGCATCTGTGTCATTGAAATACACAGCAGCACAGACGGGTCTCACTGACCCATCTGTGCTCTGTGTCACTGTCAATCACACAGATGCATGTAGCACGGATCTTATGAGTCCGTGCTACATGCAAATGAGCACCATAATGCTGATTGGCTGAGAGCCATGACAGACGGCTCTGTCAGCCAATCAGCACTTTGCCCATTAAAGGCAAAGGCATTTTTTTTTAAATGGCTGCTCGAGGCAAAACCTCGAGATCCGACAGCAGATCTCGAGGTTTTGCCTCGGGAGAGGGATCCGAGGCAGACAGGGAGATCCGAGCTTGGGCTCGGATCGCCCCGGATTCCCGAAGTTCGGGTGGGTTCGGTTCTCAGGGAACCGAACCCGCTCATCCCTAATATATATATATTTAATGCAACTACAGGAAATGCACGTAAATATAGTGTATACAGTCACCTACAGGTCTTGTGAAGGTGTAGATAGGTAACTGTGAAGGCACTGCCACCATTCTGCTAATATGGGACCTGAAAGTGGACGTGCTGTTTGACAATCCTCTCCTTATTATGTAACGTCATTAAAATTTGTCAAATATTCAGGTTAATAAAATAATATGGGCAACTGAAAATCCAAAAACCAAAAGTGTGGCAGATCTTTTGTAAAACACAAGAAGATTTCAAACACCATCAAGCCGCTGCCTCTCACCAGGAGCATACTGTAGCATACGATCACTGAGCCCCATAGCAAAATTAGATACACTCCTTCTGTTCTGGAGGACTCCCCTTTGCTCTTCTAAGTATGCTGGAAATGAAAGCTGCAATGGAAGTTCATTGCAAATGCACCGCCCTCCACACATGGTCAGAAGAGCAAGGCAGGAGCCGCAATATCGAATAGACAGCATCACCGAGTCTCCTTTACTGCTAGGCCCCTAAACAGCTACCACTGCCTCTTACCCTTTTCTCCTTCTGCTTCTTACCAAATGTCAAAGCTGATTCATTAAAGCTATATAATGCATATAAATAGCTTCTACTGGGTGATGTCTGAGTCAACCTAGCCCAAATCTTACAGATATGGTGGCAATATTCTCAATACGTTTGATTACGGATATTGTGTTCACTGTTTTTCGCTTATTTTTTGTGGTGCTTTCAGCCCCCTCCCCTCCCTCTATTATCATAGCCTACTGAGTGGCCAACCTGATTCCTCAGGAGCATTCGGAAGATATGTCTTCTAGGTGCCCCTCCCTCAGAGCATTTAGGCACCTCCCACTATACTGTTCACTGGACCCTGTTTCAGCTCTCTAAAAGCCCATGCTGTCTACTGTAATTCCCTATGATAATGCCATAGATGGCGTTCCAGGACACACCTTCCTATACTATGTTTCACTTCGTGTTGCCATGGGTCATGGTGTACCCCATTATTTCTCCATTAAAATAAGTTATTATGTTCCTTGTAAGGCCCAAAGTGCCTTAGTTTTACAACACTTTTAGGTATATTCCATTAATGTTTCACACTTTTCCCTTTTTCATTCTTACTCCCAATATAGGGTGTTGGGGGTCTTTTGCGCTGTGCTTCAGAGGTCAAATTTCATTGGCAAAGAGCTCCCTAACTTCCATGAGTCTGAAGATCATTTCCTAAAATGTCAATAGACTTAACATGCAGAAGTATTGCGCAACTTTCTAATTTTGAAGAAGCTAGGGCTGACCCAGTCTTGCATCAGGAGATACCACTTGTGAGTCCTCATCCTTTATTTGTTGGGTACTACAGGTTGAGTCTCCCATATCCAAAATGCTTGGGACCAGAGGTATTTTGGATAACGGAATATTCCGTATTTTGGAATAATTGCATATCATAATGAAATATCTTGGGAATGGGACCCCAATATACACACAGAATACATTTATGTGTTATATACAGCTTATACACACAGCCTGCAGCTCATTTTAAACAATATTTTTAATACTTTTGTTGCTCAAGCAAAGTTTGTGTACATACATGAAATAAATTTATGTTTCATTTACACCCTATACACACAGCCTGAAGGTATTTTTATACCATATTTTGTAATAATTTGTGCCTTAGACAAGGTTTGTGTACATTGAACCATCAAAAATCAAAGGTTTTATTATCTCAGTCATGCCAAAATTATTCCGTATTTCGGAATATTCCGTATTTCGGAATATTTGGATATGGGAGATTCAACCTGTATTTTTCCAAATATATTTAAATTGCTGCCAGTAGACACAATGGAGTTGGCAGTTAAATTTGCAGCGGTATTTCATTACCATAAAACAAATGGAGTAAAATGAGATTTTTAATTGTAGATGGCCAATGTCATAATTTAAATGTATAGTGAAGCTGTCTATTAAAAACTTTAGATATATAGGTAATTGTACAAATGCATAGAAATGCATATTTATATGTACTGTACTGTAGGACTGGGTAGAAAGGAACAACTATTGCAGGAGTTGGTCAGCATAACATGTATTGCAACATTTGGATCTAGCATTTTGGATTGCAAGCTGTTTTTAAAAACTTTTTATCAATTTTAGTTTTTTTTAAAACCCAATCCAAAACCAAAACACTTGAGTTTAAATAAACACAAAATCAAATCCAGATCCAAAACCAAAACACGGGGACAGCCGCAGCGCACATCTCTAGGTAAAACCGTACACTAAATTTCTAGGTTCTCAATTTACCCTGTAAAACATGTTTTAGCTCTTTGCTGCATTTATAGCCATGGACATAGAACAGCAAAAAACAGATTGGAGTGGGGCGTCTGGCAATGCAGTGCAATGGTTATGGAGGTGGAGGCAGAGCATGCCCAGGAGCCAGCGATTGGTGTTTCAGTCCCATTACAGCTCAGAAGAGACTATTGGGAGCCTACATTTGGGAGCCTAAATAGCAGATGGACAGGTATGGCTGAGCTCTCCCTAACTGCGTGCCCCACAACAAGCACATGGACTGACAAGGAGCTAGATACTCCCCTGTGTGTAGCTATGCACTGCAATCCATATTTTATATTGAGTATCCAGTATACCGTGAAATGCTTAAGAAGATAGAACAAATACCTAATTTAACTTTTACTTCATATGATCCAATGGACAATTAGATTACAATTTTTTTGGAATTAACTTTTCTGCAGCCTTACGGTGTTACAATAAGCATATGTTAGTAATGGTTCCTCTAACCTCCTTTGACCTCTCATGTACAATATCACCTGGGATTGACTATTTAGAAGCAGGGCTCTCACTTCCTGCATCAGAACTACTCAGCCAAATTCTCTGCAAAACACTGACCTCTCAGCACTGCAGAGAATCTAGCGCGGTGGATGCATCTGTCGTTATAGGGATGATTTATCTTCCTGCTATACATATCTTCTGCATATCACTTACACAGCGAAGGCACCAAGCGAATGTGATTAGCGATTAATAAGCATATTTACTTACATTATTGCTGGTGTTTGTAGGCTTTCTGCTGTGGACATGCCTGGATATAAAACAAGTAGTATTGCAAAAAACAGTCACGCAATAGATTAAGAAAAACATTAATAGGTTTAGTCGGCCTGATGCAGATTTGAACGCAAATTGGCTGTATGTGCTCTTGCATTTCCTGCATTAAAATACAGTTAGAGCTGTAAGCATCTTGCGCTGCTGATTCTGAGTCGGGCACTGCCACGCCCGCGTGCACGTATTTTGCTGGTATTGATTCTGCGACTATATGCATATATCGCTACTATCCCTTCCCTGGTGTACAAGCATGAGCCTTAGGGCCTGATTCAGACCCGGTCACAAGCGCTGTGCGCTCGCAACCAGGTCGATGGTGGGCCAGTGCGCATGCGCACAACGGAGCCGGCTCTGTCGTGTGCATGCGCGAGACCCGGATAGCGGCGGGCACTCCGTCGCTCCGGGTCTCGCAACAAAGGGGGCGAGCTGTCGATGTTGAGTGACAGCTCGCCCCCTTTGGTGGGCGGGCCGGGGGAGTGGCTGCCCAAACGGAGACGTTCCCATGTGAACGCCTCTCTTTGAGGGCGGCCCCACTGACATCACGAGTGATGTTAGTGGGAGAGATTTCGGCTCTGTTAGAGCCGAAATCTCTTTGGGGCTTGCGGCCACGAGACCCTACCACAAGGGTCTCGTCTCAAGCACCATGTTCGCGATGGTCTTTACCATCGCGACCATCTTCCTGGCCGCTCGCTATAGCTGTGAGTGGTCACCCACAGCTATGCGAGCGGCCAGGAGGCTGTTCTAAAAAAAAAAAAGACCGGTCCTGATTCAGAGCGAGCGCTCTGTCAGAGCGTCCGGCTCTTAATCAGGGCCTTAATGTGCAAGGACTGAGACCCCTACTTTCAGCGCATTTAGGCACTCAATGCTTGCTTAGGGCATCTTTAGACACAATCATCGCTTGCACCATTCCCATGCTAGGTGCAGATTCTCCGTCAGGGTATGGCCTCCAATGTGAATGATTATGCGTCTGAGGGCCTTATTCAGGTTTAGGAATAGAGTAAGCTACAACAAGTACCTGTGCATCTTGGTTAAACCATGCAGCACTGCAGGTGAGGCAGGTGAAATATGTGCAGAGAGAGTTAGATTTGGGAGGCAGGTGTCCAAACTGAAATCTAAAATGCAGTGTAAGAATAAAGCTGTGCAGTATTTGTGGGCTACATGCAAAAGCAGCCGATATTTACCCTGCATACAAAACAAAATGTATGTACAGGTTGAGTCTCCCATATCCAAATATTCCGAAATATGGAATATTCCGAAATACGGAATATTTTTTGCATGACCGAGATAGTGAAACTTTTGATTTTTGATGGTTCAATGTACACAAACTTTATTAAGGCACACAATTATTAAAAATAAAGTATAAAATGACCTATAGGCTGTGTGTATAAGGTATATATGAAACATAAATGAATTTCATGTATATACACAAACTTTGTTTGAGCCACAAAATTATTGAAAATATTGTATAAAATTACCTTCAGACTGTGTGTATAAGGTGTATATGATTCATAAATGCATTCTGTTTTTAGATTTGGGCCCTATTCCTAAGACATTTCAATATGGTATACAAATATTCCAAAATACGGAATATTCCGATATCCAAAATACCCTTGGTCCCAAGCATTTTGGATATGGGAGACTCAACCTGTATTTGTATCCCTTGCATTGCCACATGGTTTGTTCAGGTGCACAGTTACTTGCTCTGTCTTATACTAACCCCAGTCTGAATCAGGCCCTAAGTTCTCAACCGCTTTAATGACTTATTACACGCCATTACATGGACTATCTTGAGCGTCCACGTAGCTGCCTCCCTGTCACCTCCCAGTCAAAGCCCAGGAACGTCCAATGGATATTCAAGAGATCTCTAAGACCACGTGTCTCAATTGCAATTGCGTCCGACATCGACTTTGGCGTGACTCTGAAACAGGCCCTTAGCGCCATACTCATCATCATCATCATCATCACCAGGGAACATTTGCACCAGTGTATACTTGGAGCAAACGAAGGCATATTTCCCGTTGCATCCACCCCTGCGTAGCCCACAATTCTATGGACATGTCCTCACTGAATAGTTCCTATATGGCATCACCCAGTTACAGCCTAGTTACACCTCTCCAGATGCAAGTGGAAATGCAATGGAAATACACACAATTCTGCATCACCCTTACTTGCGTGCGCTCAGTTCCACAGCATGCGCAGTGCAAACACATGCAAGGTACAATACATGGACAGGCATACACTCACTTCTGCATTAGACCCTATATCTGTAGAAGCAATGGGCCTGATTGTGAGTCTGGACGCATTTCCTGTGGCAGCCTACAGTACTTATTTCCTTATGCTAATGCAAGAATTCACTCGTGTACACTAAAAGTCAGTACACCTGCAAGTGGAAGCCTATCCTGCCCTCTGTTTTTACATCTGCACCTCCAACCAACATCACTGGTATCTGGATTTGCACCCACCCCAGGCTAGGTACAAAAGATCCATCTGAAACAGGGGTCCCATCGCTACACGCATGCAATGTTCGAGCACAGGAGCCGACTTACACGCCCATGACACTCCCATGACAAGCCCACGACACTCCCATGACACCCCATGACACTCCCATGACACACCCACGACACTCCCACGACACGCCCATGACACTCCCATGACACACCCACGATACTCCCATGAACAGTTTAGTACATTTATATAGTTGCCACTCAGTGACCCCCAGAAATGCCTACTTTACAGATAATGTGGTCTGTCCATCATCATATCAGTCCGTATGCACTAACAATCTCTGTCTGTATGCGTATACCTGTACATGCGCACATGCCGATATATTTTTTTTGGCGCATACGCAGTAAGCTGAAATCTGCATTTCCACTTGTGTCAAATTCAGAATCATGCCCAATGTTTTGTAATCTTTAACTTGTTTATATGCATTTTACAAAGTACATGTGAGCTTTAAGGCAATGAGTAGCTATGTTTGCAAATTATATTATCAATTGAGGACATAGGCTTGTGCAGAAGCCAGCACAGGGGGTGCCGCAGCAGGTTCATGATAACTACACTGTCCCCTCTTCCCACCTGGTTAGGTGAGTAGTCTATGTCCCAGAGGGAGGGGCCAACGCCTATGATTGAGGATTTGAATAAAACATATCTACTGTAGTGGACATGTCATTTAGTAGTAAATAACCAGCAATAATACATCTGTGTGGTTATCATCATAGGAAGAAGAAAGTCACATTTAGCTGTAGAGGATTATCATGGTTTTTTTTATACTGAAATTACTTCTCTAAATGTTTGAAAGAGATGAAAAGTAACTATATATAATTTATGTTTCACTCAGGTTTTAATGGAGTGCAATAATACTGTTTTATTAAACACTGAAAGAAAAGGTAAAAATGATTAATTTCCTCACGGTAAGAAAAAGATTACAATAAAACTTTGATGACTTACCTCATCTGTATTTTTTCTTTGTGAGTTTTGCTGTCTATTGAGCAGGTCATTTTAATAATGGCTCCACAGCTCAAAATATCTCCGATGATTAGTTTGGAGCACTTGGCAGCTATTTTTTCATTCAGCGGGTTATTTCTTTGACAAAATTGTTGAGATTCTGGTACAGTATATGCCCCCAGTCGCCTCATATCTGACCATTGTGTCCCAAATGCCAGTTATGCAAACTTTGGCTGTCTGCTATGATTACTCCGGCAGTGCCAGAAGACCTGCAGATCACTTAAGTAATGGGGTCGAAATGAAAATAAAATGATTTTTGAAGCTGGAAAAAGTGATATTTTGCCTCATTAAAATGATAAAAATATATTTCTGTCAAATGGATTAAAACTAACAATTAAAGCCATGGCTTGCTTGAGAGTATGTCAAAAATCATGCGGGTTTCTATTAAAATCTCAATATTATGCATATTCTTGGACGATATTTTTCTTGTTGTGATCTAGGCTGTTTCTGGGCTTTCTATCTCCAGTCTCAATAGGTCTGAAGTCCATCTGTTGCTGATGGAGCATTTAAAGTTGGAATGAGGAAACACACTTGATAGATAATGACGGTGGGCTTATATAGTAACAATTATGTTTTGCCAATATTTATTTAATAATTGCTAATTACATATATTCCAAGTTGACTTTGATTTGACTGTTTTTAACTAGAGATGTGTTCTGACCCCGTTTTTGGGGTTTGCAAAACCACCCTCAATTGTCCGAAACCCAAAATTCAGATTTAAAATCTGAATTCCGAACCACAAAAAGATTAGAACTGCGACTCGGATTTAGCCAGATCTCCTCAAGAGATCAGAACCGTGACTTGGATTTATCCGGATTCATGAAATTCAAGCGGAATCGGATTTCTGTAGAACCGAACCACACATCTCTTTTTTTTTTACAAGGCTTGTCTATTTTGCTGTTAGCTGTGGTGGTATGCAGTCGGGAAGCCGGCGGACCTAATCCCGACAGCCAGCTTCCCGACTGCTTAATCCCGGCGAGGGTTAAATGACAGGCGTCTAAATCTAGACGCCTGTCCTTTTACCGACGCCGGGAGACCGGCGCCCGGCATCCCGATCGAAGTGATGCCGGGCGCCGAGCGCGGACAGCCGCAGGGTGGGGGGATGGTTAGGTTTAGGGCTCCCAGGGGGGACTTAGGGTTAGGCACCCCCCTGGGAGGTTAGGGTTAGGCTAGGGGGAGGGAGGGTTAGGGTTAGGCACCCCCGGGGGGGGACTTAGGGTTAGGCACCCCCGGGGGACTTAGGTTTAGGCAGCGGGGGAGGGTTAGGTTTAGGCACTTAGAGGGGGGATTAGGGTTCGGCACTGGGGGGGAAGGTTAGAGTTAGGCACCCCTTAGGGAGGGTTAGGATTACGGGGAGAATTAGGTTAGTGAATACTTACCTAGGGACGATCAGGATTTTCATCCTGGTCGGGCTGCCGCTGTCGGGATTTGAACCGCTGGCCAGGGTTCCGGCGGTAAATCATAGTGATTCCGCTGTGGTAGATCGCTATTAGATGAATATGTTCAGAACCGAGCAAAGTAAGATTTGGAAGAAGTTTTGAGCAGATTGGACGTATTATAATGCTATTTTGTACTTTGCAAAACCATTTTGCAGCACTTGCATTGAAACATGGTTTGTCCAGGTACAAAATTGCACCTATCTGGTCGCATGCAGTGGCGTATCTATACTGGGTGCAGGGTGTGTGCAGGGGTGCCGAGAGGGGGGGGAGCGGGTACTAATTACCCGTGCCCGGGCTTGTGGGAGGGGCCCGGAGGGAGTTCAGGTCCGACACCGCCCCCCCACTTACCAGCCAGCAGCCCAACCCAGACTGCTCACTGCTGCTGCTGAGCAGCAACAGTCCCTTCTCCTCTAGCCTGTGGGGGGAGCGATCACACTAATCGTGCCACCCCCTGGATTTGCGCCAGACTGAGGGTCTCACAGAGCCCCCCTCCCCAGCATGCTGCAAATGGGTTTTTTCTTCTAAGGGGGCACGGGCTGGCTCTCTATGGCCCTGGGTGTGCGGAGCACATGGATCCAAAGAGCCCTTACCGCATACCCTGCATCCATGTGCTTTAATACTTACCTAACTGCAGTCCCATGCTGGCAGCGGCAGTGCTGCACAAACCACCTGGAAAATGGGCAAGCGCGCTCGGGCGCCAGCGCATGCTCGGTTACACTGTAAGGGTATGTTTTGCAAAAATACCCTGAAAAGTGTGCGGAGAGGTTCACAGGGACAGAGCCTTCACGCAAGCTCTGTCCCTGCATGCGATATTTGATACACCCTTGTGATGTATTCAAATATCGTAATGCGAATTTGGGTGATAGTATCACAACACATCTGCAGGGTTGGGTATGGGATGCCGGTATACGGGATCCCGGTAGTCAGAATCCTGATGCCTGCATCCTGACAGGGTTAGAAGAATACCGACACCTGGCAGTAGGTATCCTAACCCTCCCCCTCTCCCTAGCCTAACCCTCCCTCCCCAGTACCTGAACCTAACCTCTCCCCTAGTGCCTAAAGCTAATCTCCCCCTCCCCTCCCCACACCCTAAACCTATCCCTTTTCCCTTTAGTGCCTAACCCCTAACCCTCCCCCTAGTGCCTAATCCTGACCCTCCCCCTAGTGCCTAACCCTAATGCTAACCCTCCCCCTAACTCTGCTACTTACCTTCGTGATTCTTACAGGTGTCTGGATTCTGGCACAGACATTTTGAACACCGGAATCCCAGCAGTCGGGATTATGACCTGACCACATCCCCCATCTGCATCTTAGATGTGGATTGTGATAAATAGAGCCCCAAATTAGGCCTTTAGTTGTGAATTAAATCTTTGTGGGTTCACTGATCATTATAGATTATAGTATTACATTGTACTTATATATTTTTTTACTTTTTTATTATTTTTTACTTTTTTGTTAACAAGAATCATAGTACTGCAGGGGATCGAATACAGGACTTAATTATATTTATTGATGCCACTTTGGGGCCTGTAGGTAAGGAGGACCTGACAATACAATTTCTTTTGTGCAATTTCCTCTACTCACCCCTGTCATGTACACAACAAATATATACATCCTCCTTTCAACAGAACTTGATGTTAAGCTGCTGCACAATCCCACCCTTGGACAAATGAACTCCCAGTAACTTTGTGCTGTAGATAATCATTAAGTAGCAGTTTATGATGGAGTATGATTGCAGACTTGTCTGAGCACGGATTCTGCACCCACTGAGTCTGTTTGTACCATCAGCATGTACTTCTACTCAACACTTTGTTTTCTTGTGTCACGCTATTATGAAATGCTGTAGAAAATGCTGGCATTGTACAAATAAATTAATTATAATAATAAGTGATGAGATTGTGTCAGCATATTTTTTCTTCTTGCAAGAACGCAATCTGGTGTGGTTTGTTTCAGTAACAATGTACAGATATAGCAATTATAACAGCTGCTTGGTTCAGGTGAGTAGTTATTAGCTAGGTTTTGCAAGATATATATATATATATATATGTATATATATATATATATATTAGGGGTGTGCACCGGCCACTTTTCGTGTTTTGTATTTTGGATCTGGATCTTTCTTCATGTTTTGGATCTGGATTGGTTTTGCCAAAACCACCCTTCCAGGTTTTGTGTTTTGGATCAATAACATTAATTTCCACTCATTACCAGTCTATTCTGAACACCTCACACCTTACAATATTGTTTTTAGGCCAAAAGGTTGTACCAAGGTAGCTGGATGACTATACTAAGCAACACAAGTGGGCGGCACCCAGGTCATAGGGCAGCATACCCCTACACCACACAGGGCAGCCCCTGTAAAAATGATTTGGATGAATTAAATAACCCCTGTAAAAATTATTTGGATGAATTAAATCACCTTCTTATTTGGAGTGAATATACACAGGGCACAGGGCAGCGTACCGCTACACCACAAAGGACAGCCCCTGTAAAAATTATTTGGATGAAGGGCAGCTTACACCACACAGGATAGCCCCCGTAAAAATAATTTTGATGAATTGCAGCGTACACCACAGGACAGCCCCTGTAAAAATTATTTTGATGATGGGCAGCATACAACCCACAGGACAGCCCCTGTAAAAGTTATTTTGATGAAGGGCAGCATACAACACACAGGAAAAATTATTTTGACGAAGGGCAGTGTACAACCCACAGGACAGACCCTGTAAAAATTATTTTGATGAAGGCCAGCGTCAACCCACCGGACAGCCCATGTAAAAATTATTTTGATGAAGGGCAGCATACAACCCACAGGGCAGCCCCTGTAACAATTATTTGTATGAGCGTACCCCTACACCAGACAGGGCAGCCCCTCTAAAAATTATTTGTATGAGCGTACCCCTACACCAGACAGGGCAGCCCTTGTAAAAATATATTTTGATGAAGGGCAGCGTACAACACACAGGATAGCCCCTGTAAAAATTATTTTGATGAAGGGCAGCGTACAACTCACAGGACAGCCCCTGTAAAAATTATTTTGATGAAGGGCAGTGTACAACACACAGGGTAGCCCATGTAAAAATTATTTTGATGAAGGCCAGCATACAACCCACTGGACAGCCCCTGTAATAATTATTTTGATGAAGGGCAGCGTACGACACACAGGATAGCCCCTGTAAAAATTATTTTGATGAAGAGCAGCTTATAGCACACAGGGCAGCCCCTGTAAAAATTATTTTGATGAAGGGCAGCGTACAACCCACAGGACAGCCCCTGTAAAAATTATTTGGATGAAGGGCAGCTTACACCACACAGGATAGCCCCCGTAAAAATAATTTTGATGAATTGCAGCGTACACCACAGGACAGCCCCTGTAAAAATTATTTTGATGATGGGCAGCATACAACCCACAGGACAGCCCCTGTAAAAGTTATTTTGATGAAGGGCAGCATACAACACACAGGAAAAATTATTTTGATGAAGGGCAGTGTACAACCCACAGGACAGACCCTGTAAAAATTATTTTGATGAAGGCCAGCATCAACCCACCGGACAGCCCATGTAAAAATTATTTTGATGAACGGCAGCATACAACCCACAGGGCAGCCCCTGTAACAATTATTTGTATGAGCGTACCCCTACACCAGACAGGGCAGCCCCTCTAAAAATTATTTGTATGAACGTACCCCTAAACCATAACTGGCAGCCCCTGTAAAAATTATTTGTATGAGCGTACCCCTACACCAGACAGGGCAGCCCTTGTAAAAATTATTTTGATGAAGGGCAGCGTACAACACACAGGACAGCCCCTGTAAAAATTATTTTGATGAAGGGCAGCGTACAACCCACAGAACAGCCCCTGTAAAAATTATTTTGATGAAGGGCAGTGTACAACCCACAGGGCAGCCCATGTAAAAATTATTTTGATGAAGGCCAGCGTACAACCCACAGAACAGCCCCTGTAAAAATTATTTTGATGAAGAGCAGCAAACAACCCACAGGACAGAACATGTAAAAATTATTTTGATGAAGGGCAGCGTACAACACACAGGACAGCCCTTGTAAAAATGATTTTGATGACGGACAGCCCCTGAAAAAATTATTTTGATGAAGGGCAGCGTACAACTCAGAGGGCAGCCCCAGTAAAAAATATTTTGATGAAGGGAAGCATACAACCCACAGGACAGCCCCTGTAAAAATTATTTTGATGAAGTGCAGCGTACAACCCACAGGACAGTCCCTGTAAAAATTATTTTGATGAAGGGCAGCGTACAACCCACAGAGCAGCCCCTGTAAAATTATTTGTATGAGCGTACCCCTACACCAGACAGGGCAGCCCCAGTAAAAATTATTTCTATGAGCATACCCCTTAGCCATAATGGGCAGCCCCTGTAAAAATTATTTGTATGAGCGTACCCCTACACCAGACAGGGCAGCCCCTGTAAAAATTATTTGTATGAGCATACCCCTAAACCAGACAGGGCAGCCCCTGTAAAAATTATTTGTATGAGCATACCCGTTAATCAGACAGGGCAGCCCCTGTAAAAAATATTTGTATGAGCATACCCTTAAACCAGACAGGGCAGGCCCTGTAAAAATTATTTGTATGAGCGTACCCCTACACCAGACAGGGCAGCCCCTGTAACAATTATTTCTATGAGCGTACCCCTACACCAGACAGGGCAGCCCCAGTAAAAATTATTTGAATGAGCGTACCCCTTAACCATAACGGGCAGCCCCTGTAAAAATTATTTGTATGAGCGTACCCCTACACCAGACAGGGCAGCCCCTGTAAAAATTATTTGTATGAGCATACCCCTAAACCAGACAGGGCAGCCCCTGTAAAAATTATTTGTATGAGCATACCCGTAATCCAGACAGGGCAGCCCCTGTAAAAAATATTTGTATGAGCATACCCTTAAACCAGACAGGGCAGGCCCTGTAAAAATTATTTGTATGAGCGTACCCCTACACCAGACAAGGCAGCCCCTGTATCAATTATTTGTATGAGAGTACCCCTACACCAAACAGGGCAGCCCCTGTAAAAATTATTTGTATGAGCGTACCCCTACACCAGACAGGGCAGACCCTGTAAAAAATTATTTGTATGAGCGTACCCCTAAACCAGACAGGCCAGCCCCTGTAAAAAGTATTTGTATGAATGTACCCCTAAACCAGAAAGGGCAGCCCCTGTCAAAATTTATTTGTATGAGCATACCCCTAAACCAGACAGGGCAGCCCCTGTAAAAATTATTTGTATGAGGTTACCCCTACACCACACAGGGCAGCCCCTGAAAAACTATTTGTATGAGCATACCCCTACACCACACAGGGCAGCCCCTGTAAAAATTATTTTGATGAAGGGCAGTTTTTCACACTAGGGGTCTGTGAAGAGAGCACCCCTGAAGGACAGGGCACCCCCTGGACAACACAGCACTGCAGCGAGCCAGCTCCTATGGACAGGACAACAGCCAGCCAATATATGGACAAGGACAACAGTAGCCAGCCAGCCCCTATGTATATGGACAACAGTAGCCAGCCAGCCCCTATGGTCAGCGTCAGCAACAGCTCCCGGCTCTCTCCCTCTTCACAGTAGCTAGTCAGCAGTACTTTATTATTTATAACACACAACACAACACTGAGTGACAACAGTAGCCAACAGCTCCCTAACTCTGCACACTCCACAGCCGGAATGAAAAATGGCGGCGATCACGGGACCTTTATAGAATCCAAAACCCACCAGAATCTGACAGCGGGATGATGACATTTTGCCTCGATTTCAGATCTGAACCAGGCGAGAAAACTCGAGCCGGACTCGGTTCCCGGCTCGGATCGGGGGGTTCGAATTTTCGGAAACACGAACCCGCTCACCCCTAATATATATATGTATATATATATATATATGTGTGTGTGTATATATATTCAGTGTCTGTTAGTTATAAATGGAGTGCTGATAACAAACATATATATGGGTTCGGTACAGGATGTCTGCTCTCAGGATCCCGGCGGTCAGAATCCTGACGCCGGCATCCCAACAGGATTAGGATACCGACGCCTGTTGGTGAGTATCCTACCCCTAAACCTAACCTTCCCTCCCCGCAGCTCAAACCTAATCCCTCCCTGCGTTAACTTAACCATCCCCCTCCACAGCCTAACCCAAACCTTCCCCCCACGCAGCCTATCCCTGCCCCTAGTGCCTAACCCCTAACCCTCCCACTAACCCCAATGCTTTCCATTGGGAGGACGGTAGTCGGGATGCTGGCGCTGGGATTCTGAATGGTGTTGGGATTTCGGCACTGGCATTCTGAGCGCCAGTATCCCGACAGCCAGGATGTAACTACATCCCATATTATATATATAAAGAGAGAGTTTTATATATATATATATATATATATATATATATATATATATATTGGGGTATGGTTCGGCACTCAATATTCTTCAAAAAGAGATATGTAACCTGGGTGCTCGCACAAAAAAGGGTATAAGTGTCCAGGGTGTGCTGTCATGTAACAAGACAGACCACAGCGCGTCACTCCAGGATTTAGAAAATGAAACTGTTTAATCAACGTTTCAAGGCTCTACCGGCCCCGTCGTCAGGAATACAAACACAGAAATATACAAAAATATACAAACCAGACACAGTGTCTGGTTTGTATATTTCTGTGTTTGTATTCCTGACGACGGGGCCGGTAGAGCCTTGAAACGTTGATTAAACAGTTTCATTTTCTAAATCCTGGAGTGACGCGCTGTGGTCTGTCTTGTTACATGACAGCACACCCTGGACACTTATATATATATATATATATATATATATATATAAATATATATATATAGTATATTAGTTTGGTTTGGTATGAGATCTCCATTTATAACTGACAGACACTGAAATCATACCTATATGGTGTCAGTTGGATTTTGCCTGGTAATGTCCCGTGCCTCTTTTGTGTCTATTAATGCAGCTCCTGGTTTCATATTAATTTACCTCATGCTGACTTGATCTAAAAATATTCTATCCATACTGTAACTGTATCTGGTGTTTGTGCTGTCATTATGTAATTGAAGTAGTTCCTCCAGACTTTGCTGAAAATCATTTTTAGCTTGGAAAAATTAACTAGAAAAGCCCAGTGCAAAATGAGCCATCACCTAATGGTGACCGCGGAGCCTTTGTAATGGGGAATGTGGAACAAGACGTCTGTAAACCACTTATGACCTTGTTCAAGTGTCCTTAAACATCTGTTCCTTTGGGGAATGCTAACATAACATCTTTATGGGAGGGATAATTATTATGGTTAGCATTCTTAGGGAAGAGAATAAGGGACTGCAAGCTGAGGGATGACATTCCGCTGACTAAATATTTCTTCTTTGAAAAGTCTGCCAGTGTTATGGTTTCCATGGGGCAATGATTTGGGAATGCACATGGATGGCCAAAATTAATAGGCCTAGAAAAGATTAGGGCTCTATGCATTAAGCATGAAATAGCCTAATTACAAGTAAAACAACCCAATAAAGGCTACTTATCACATTGTGCTTTTTATGGAAGAATTAATGCCAGAGAAATTATAGATTTATCCTGCCTTACCCTACTTTCTACACTGTAGCTTCAGCTGCACCAAATACACCCCCCCACCCCCACCTCTCCCGGGGCGCCAAGGTCCCGGGCGATTTGTCTGAGCTGAGCATCTTTCATGCTCAAAATGTGCATCTTATTCACATACATAAAACCGGGAGCAACACAAAACTACATTGCTAGTCTGAATCTGTATAAAAAAGGCTCTAAGGCGAGTTCTGTTGTGCTTCATCTGATACTTTGGGCAAAATTTATAAAGTGGCGGGTTCTAAACCCCGGCAGTTTGGTGGCTATTTTGCTGCGGTTTGGCAGCAGTTTTGCTATCCGCAGATTTAATAAGGCCAGAACCGCTGCAAAACCATTGTCAAAACACGTTTTAGAATAGAATAGAACAGGGCTATGGCTAGAATTACTAAGCTGCGGTTTTTGTGACAATTAGAAACCCGCCGGGGTTTAGAACCCGCCACCAAACTGTTGGGGATTAGAACTCGCCGCTTAGTAAATTTTGCCCTTTGAATGTATGTACTGTATGTGAAAGCAATTCCTGTGCAGTTAGTGTCGCAGCCCAGGGTCTCTAGTACGCGGAGTGCTGTTTCGCTGCGTCTGTGATGAGTATAAGATGCCAAATTGAAAGAAAAATACAGATCGCTATTCCTCGCTGAGCATCTCAGTTGCACCAGGCGTCTCGCGCTCTGTGGTGTATAGACGCTATGTGGCTTTACTTCCTATGACTGGCACAGAGGATCAGAGTTGCCTCTCCGGCTTAGTTGGATCCCCACTTGGTTAAACAGCTATTTGTATGCATTTAGGGGTGTGCGAGCAGTGCCATTTTACAGTTAATTACCGGCTCCAAGGAGGTACGTGCAATAGATGAGTAGGCAGGGCTGCTGTGTGATTTTCCGACAGGGCTGGGTATCTGGGTGTCACTCCCTCCGCCATGGCCGGTGGTTCGATTCCCGTCAGCGGCAGCCCGACAGGAGCAGAGTGTGATTCAGCGGAAGCCCGACAGCGCTGGAAATCCCGATCGTGGATAGGTAAGTATCCACTAACCTAACCCCCCTAACCCTCCTTAGGGGTGCCTAACCCTATCTTCCCCCCCAAGTGCCTAACCCTAATCCCCCCTCTAAGTGCCTAACCCTAACCACCCCTTTCCCCGCTGCCTAAACCTAAGTCCCCCGGGGGGGTGCCTAACCCTAAGTCCCCCCCGGGGGTGCCTAACCCTAACCCTCCCTCCCCCTAGCCTAACCCTAACACTCCCAGGGGGGTGCGTAACCCTAACTCCCCCCCGGGAGCCCTAAACCTAACCCTCCCCCCCGCGGCTGTCCGCTCGCGGCGCCCGGCATCACTACGATCGTGATGCCGGGCACCGGTCTCCCGGCGTCGGGGAAATGCGGGCGTCTACATCTAGACGCCCGGCGTTTCACCCATGCCGGGATAAGACAGTCGGGAAGCCAGCTGCCGGTATTTAGGCAGTCGGCTTCCCGATTGCCTCCCCCAACATAGCGTAGACACCACGGGGAATCACGTCAGGTGATTGCTGTAGAGGCTTGCACAATCACCTGATGTGCTCCCCTGTGGCTCCACCAATAGTGTCGATACCATGGGGAAGCACACGTCAGAGAGCACTTCGTCCTAGTTGACTCGGCAGTACTGCAGCTAGGTGAGCTACCAAAATTAAGACCACGAACTACCGGTAGCTCGCGAGCTACAGGTTGGAGACCACTGCTATAAACTAATATACATGCATATACAAGGCAATGCAATATTTGGTCGGCCACATTTTCCAGTCACTCAAACAATCAAATATATTTTAACCCAGCTAGAGTGTTTTGTCAAGGTAAATTGTTGAAAAGGACTAAATGGACCACCCAGATCTTGGCATTATTTCATAATGTCTTATATAAAACTTCTCCTAATAATATTCACAGATAGCTTTTTAGAGTTAATGAAACTTCTGAACATTGGGGGAAATATTTTTCTAAGTACAGTAGACTTCCTTTTATAAGCTCAATGATGTTCACTGCAGTCAGCCTCTTTTAGCAGAAAATTACTGATAACAGAGAATGATTGCTTGCTCTCACTACCAATGACATGCAGTGAGGTCAATGGCTGGGGAGGAACACATGGAGATGGATCTGAGTGCTGGAATCCTGTTCCACCCCCTTGCTCACTGTAACTCTCCACTCACTACACTAAGCTGTAGTGTCCATTGATTCTCTTACCTGCATCACAAACGGTGCCTCTTCTCTTCCTCGCCCCTGCTGCTGCTGCTGTTGACTTAGCTCCGGTGGGTCTCTGAGCAGTGCACTTCCTGGTCACATGATAGATCCAAGGTGTCCATCAATGCTCAAGGCATGCCCTCCTCATACTCAGAGGCATGCCTCTATTAGCCAACTGCCCATGGTGTGGTTCTACCCCCAGCTCTGCAAGCAGTGTCTGACTATACAGAAGCAAGGCTGAGCTCATCTCTCATCTTCCTGCTGTCCCAGGGAGCTCCACATAGCTGATGAGTGTTAACTATAAAAATTATTACCATAAACAAAGATGTTTACAAGTTATAAATATCTTCTTTGTATTATTCTAATCATTTTTATATCAAATCTCAGGAGTATGAAAATGGAGGCTCTGCCTACCCTGACAGCATGCCCCTGCTCAGTACCCAATAATAACTGAATTATGATGCTCTCATGACTTACAGTGCCCAAGTAAGGAACTAACTACATTAAAGTGCCACTCATTATGAACTAAATGAATTACAGTGCCCACAATAACTAAATGAACTATAGTGAAACATAAATAACTAAATGGTGTACTGTATAGTGCCCCCATAAGGAATTCACTGAATCATAGTGCCCCTGTAACAAACTAATGACTTATAATACCATCTTAGTGACCTAAAGGAATTATAATGCCACTGTAATTGGGTGTGGAATATTTTGTCAACATTCAGAACATCGACAACTTAATATCAACATGTTCAGAATTTCTCTACAAACTGCTGTTTTATAATGATTATATTATGTATGCAACTAATCTGTTTTTATCTTCAGAAGTGGGAACAAACATTATTTACAGTATCTAATAAAGATTAATTTCCCCAACATTTTTTTAAATGATCAAATCACTGCAATTGCCAAAATATAAATGTGAATGAAATACCCCAACTCTGTTCAACAGATATAATTTTGAGGAGGTATTTACGTGGATTTAAAAAAATTCCATTGTTTTAAAAAAATTCACAAGTGATATTTTTGGAGAACTTGGTGCTTTCCCCATTCATTTTAGTGCCATTTTAGTAAAGTCACCTTCAGTAGGTAAATTTACTTTGGGAGAAGCGCCTGTAAAAATTAAAATAAAAAGTGTAGCATGTCCACTCTCCAAATGCTCAGCCAGCCCATCCAGTAGATGGACTAGGTTGGGTCCCAGTAAAACATGTAGAGTTCAATCCAGTTACTGTAGGTGAGAGTTTCTCGCTGTGTGAGTAAGTGCAGCAAGGAACTTACGGTACCTCTGGACTCACACTTATGGTACCTCTGGACTCGCACTTACGGTACCTCTGGACTCGCAAAATTTTGTTTGCAGCCCTCTAGAGCTGCATAAAAAAATCTGCAAATCCAGGGTGAGATCGGTCCGCGAGGGGGGGCGAATTGTGATGCCCTTGCCGATGTTGCTATGCCATTGGATCGGCAACTAGCCTACTTCGCACATACAGTAATTGGATTAAGCTTGTTGAACCAGAACATGGGGCCATCATTCAACAATGAAAATAATTTTTTTGCATATACTGAAGGTGAATCAATCCTCAGCGATGTCTGTTTAGTGTTGTTGGAATGCTGTGGGTATGGTCAGAATACCAGTACCACCCTTGGGGAAACTGTGCTATGTTGCTTTACTGTAATTCTCATGGATATGGATAACCAAACATGGCAACCAAATAATCCAGACAGTTTGGTCCTTCTGTATGTTTCAGAGAGGTAAGACAGTAGATGCAAAGGTTGTCGACAGAATTGCTTCAAATAATAATTATGAATTTGTTGGCAGTAACGTTCCGTCAATTAAATAGTTTCTGCAGAGAGCTACATCAGAAGACAATACACTTTCCGATTTAAAGCTAGTGAAACACACTTTAATTGGACAAGATATTTTATTATCCAGGATCACTGGAACAGTTGTAGATCCTCAATAAGCTATGAATAAATTGGTTACATGAATGAACACAAACAGTTGTGCAATTTCATAAGACAGTTTACAATTAAACTAATTTCACCTAACAGGCGTTAGAATTCGGCAAGGTAAGTACAACAGCAATATTTTACAAGTACATTAAACCATTTACCACATTGAGGTTAAACTCAATTCACTTTTGATGAATTATCCAAGGTTCTAGCTGATGGAAATGCATGTCAGTGACAGTTTTACATTGGCCAGTTGCACTCTCTAAAGGTGGTGCACTTGCTGTAGTTATATCCTATTCCCGATCTGGAATTGCAGTTATTAACTATTCCTAAACAATGCTTATAAATAGAGATGTGCAGGCTTGGATTAGTTCAGATATTCCCGCCAAATTCTGATTTTTCCCACCAAATTTTGGGTCTCAGAAAGAGGCAAAACGTCATGGTTCATAGACAAACATCATCTTTCATGGACTTTTGTCCATGAAAGATGATGTTTGTCCATGAAAAAAGTTTTTTATAATTATTCCCTTCAGCTGAGATGTGTGAGGACAGAATGTGGGACTGAGCCCCGAGTGAATTACGAACCTCTACTGATGTCTGCACCAGGTGATCTCCTTTGGGGCTAGTTGTGTCATTAACTCTCCTACCTTGCAGCTGCGCCCCTGGGATGAACCTACCTTTCTGGCACCCACTGCCTTTAATGGGGTAGGAGTAAGTGTCCCCCTTACCCCCAGCCTCTCAGGATGAGGTTCCCTTTGATCCGCCTCTGGCTGTCAGCTGCACTGGATAAAAACCCCGGGTGCTCTGTTCCTATCGTTCAGCTGCCCCTGTTCTGTATTGTCACTCTAAAAGACGGCACCCATAGCATAGCTCTTGTTCCATCCTCCCAGTTACCTCAGGACCCCTTCTAACTGCCGTAACCACCCAACTCAGCCACCTCCAGCTGGTTTTAGCAGGGTCTGAGTCATGTCCTGGTAGCTGGGCTTTTTATAACCTCCCTTCAGTGCCTTGGTTCTCTTTCTTGGTGCAGAGAATAAACATATTATTGTCCAGAATATTGGATTAAACTATATACAAATGCTAACACAAGGGCACTCCCCACAGGGTGCTAAATATCATACAGGAGAAAAGAGTATGGCAAATACAACAGACAGGAAATGTTTCCATACATTGGAATTTGCTTACACAGGTGGTATACCCAGGTTCTGGGGTACCACATTCGCTTAGACCCTAGTGCAGAGGTTCCAAAACTCGGTCCTCAAGGCACTCTAATGGTCCTGGTTTTAAGGAAATCCATGGTTGAGCATAGATGGTTAAACCAAAAGACTGAGGTACTATTTAAGTCACTGGTGCCGAGTTTGGGAATCTCTGTCCTAGTGTGATCTTTTCCTCCAGAGTGGACAGGTTAGTTTCCACTATAACAGGGAGACCAAGAGCATGATGGGCTGGAACAGCGTGTCCTGCTGAGGAGATTGTCAGTCCTGTACAGAAAAGTGAAGAAGCAATCTTGAGTTTCTGTGAAGTACACAGTAAACCAATATGTCCTTGATTTTCATTCTATATTTAACATTGAAAAACTATTTAATGTTTTTTTTATGCTTTTTAATGATATGCCACTCTATCACTCTATTAAATGTTAATCCCAACACTTCTGTTTACCCCCATTCAGTCTAAAGTACTGTGACATTTTACAGGAGAAGGAGCTGTACAAGTAATATTCAGCTTTTCTATTTTAACTGTTTGAAAATATAATTATGGGTCCATATTTCATTATAATTAAGGAACCAGATCTGCAAGGGTGGATATTAGTGAACTTTTACCTATGCTGTACCTGCATATTATATATCATCAGGGGTGCTGTAGAGTATGCTAAGGCAGCGATAACCTGGAAAGAAGAAGAAAGGTTCTGTGTAGAGGATGTTGTGTACAGATAATATAGAATGAAGTTTGTGTTAAGACTCCCTAAAGATTATTAGAGTGCAGAGCTTGGAGTGTTACTTAGGATACAAAACGCTTCAGACACATGTTAAGTAATCACTAATACATAAAATGGCATTATACTAATGATGTGGTACTACAGAATTAACACAGTTTAGTGATTGTGATGAGAAAGAGCAGTACCAGCTTCCTACTCCATGTTAAGGTACAGTAGCCAAATTGATCAGTGGCTGGAGCCCATTTTGCAAGTAGAGATTAGCGGTTCAGTTTTGCAGAAAACCATATACACCCAATTTTTGGGGTTCTGAGTAGAACCCAGTCCCAGCTCGGGTCTTCTCGCAAGTTCGGATCTCGGATCTATAAAACAGATCTCACGTATTTTAGATTGCATTTATGTCCCTCCTTTGTGATTTCAGGTGTTGTGAAGTGGTCAAAATTGACTGTAAATTAATACTTTTATGTTAATAATACTATAGGAACAAAAAGAGGTCAAAGTTACATGATTTTAGATGTTTTTATCAATTTTAAAGAAATACAAAATCAAAACTGAACCAAAACACTTGAGGGTGGTTTTGACAATATACGATGATGATTTAGATCCAAATCTAAAACACGGAAGTCTGTGCACGAGGGGAACTGAAATCATTAACTTACATTGTAAGGCTCACGAGCAGGGCCCCCTTCCCTTGTGTTCTTTTCCTTCCCTCTCTTATACCATAATCTCCTCCCTACTCCCAACAACAGCACCAAACCTTAGTGTTCAGCCGGCGCATCTTATTTGGGTATTATGACTACTGATGCAGCAATGTTTATAGCCCTTGTAGTCCATGTTTTGCAATGTTTTGTGCTGTATATGTTTTGCTCATACTGTTTCTTTTTATGCACTTTGTAAGATACTGTGGATGCATTGTGCCATATAAATAAAGGATAATATTGTTAATAATAATAATAATAATAATAATAATAATAATAATAATAATAATAATAATAATAATAATAATAACAACAACAAGTACTTAACTTTTTCTGAAGATATGCAAAACTACAAACAATTTATAGGTCAACTTTTCTTTAACAGATTTGGTAATTATTAGTTGACCTCTTAATCACTGAAGCTAGGAAAATTTAGCACCACTTTTGCAAATTTGCCTTTAGTAGATGACTTTAGAAACCTGGGCTTACTCCCAGCACAGTACTGAGCCTTTGTATGTGTGACCAGCATAACTTGCAAACTCGCCAAATTTCAGAACAGTATGATGTCATTATAACACGGTCCACTATCCTGGATACTGGTTTTTCAAATGGCTAATAATGCACAATGTTAGATGAGTACAAAGTATGGCAGTAATGTGCCAGAAAAACAGCATGAGAGATTTATTCTCTGCTAGCAGAAGGCTGAAACTCCCTTTTCCCATCATGTTAATCAGTTAGGTGCTGGCCTAGGGGATTAAACAGTTAGGTCCCAGGGAACGATCTCTTTCTCACACAGGGCTGAAGAAAGGCGGTCAGCCTGAAGCCTGAGAGACAAAGCAATAAACTAGATAAAACATTGCTCCTGTTTCCACATAATTGGGTTAACTATTGGGAACCAGCTATTTTGGAAACAGCAGAGATGATCGGTTAAACATAACAGGTGTCTGTTTAGTTAACGAGGTTGTATGAACTTTAGCTAATAATTAACTACAGCAAAAATTCTGTCAATTATGTCTGATGGAAGATTGACTTTCTGGTTCAAACTGTTCAAACTGGAGTTTGAAGTGGGAAAAATTGTCTCAACCCGGAGTCTAGATGGGGTAGCGCAGATGGTAGAATGGTTAGTATTGCTGCCTCACATCACTGAGATCCTTAGATTGATTGCCTTCAAGGCCCTAAATGTATGGAGTTTATATGTTCTTTCCGTGTTACGTGGGTCTCCCGGCCATGATGGCTTTCTCCATAAGCCAAAAACATACTAAAAGGTTAATTGGATTCTGACAAAAAAGTTAACCCTAGTGTATATAAATATTTCAGTCCCCCGTAAATCTCATGCCCGAACTGCAGCACTGTTTGCTGTATTTACTAATCCCTGTTTTGTAAAATGTACATCCACTCCACTGTATGCTATACTGGTGTGCTATACATCCACTGAAGGGCATCCTCCATGGACAGAATGTACTTCACGTGGATCTATTCACAAAGGGTATATCATACTGCCACACATGTGTCAGTTTTCCAAAATATTGGAAGGTGGGAGATTAGGGTTAGGCAACGGGCAGGGGAGGTTAGGGTTAGGCACCACTGGGGAGGGTTAAGGTTAGGCACTAAGGGGGAGGGTTAGGTTTAGTCACTAAGCAGGGAGGGTTAGGATTAGGCACTAAGGAGGGAGGGTTAGGTTTAGGCACTAACGGGGAGGGTTAGGGTGCAGAACAGGAGCATTAGAGGGTGAATGAGGGAAGCTTAGGGTACTTACATGTCCTCCTGTTGGGATTCTCAGTATCGGAATGCCGCTGCCGATCTTTTGACAGCCGGCATCCCGAGTACCGGGCTCCCATTCTCAACCCTTATATCCATGTGGGTGTCCATAGTACTTATATACACAGTCTTCCAGCACAATTGGTGCAAAGAAATAAATAAGTAGGGTAATAGGAAAAAGAGTTCAATAGAAGGCAAGTGGAAAGTAACATTATTCATCTGGGATGTAGTTATGAGACCGGTCGCTGCGATGCCGCTGGACTCAATCCCGCTGCTGAAAGTCTGACACGGGACTTAAAATAGGAGTCAAAATCCCAAGCCCATCTTAATCCCGACACCGGAACACAGAAATACGGCTGCCCGATCGAGGTAAGTCTGGGGCATCTTTAGAGTTAGTTGCGGGGATGGAAGGTTAGGTTTAGGTAGCATAGCGGGGTTAGCGTTTGCTTTTGGGGGGGCAGGTTAGGTTTATGCACCTCTAAGGCTAAGGGTTAGGCACCACTGGGGGGGTTAGGGTTAGGTTTAGGCACGAAGGGGGGAGACTTAGGTTTAGGCACTAACAGGTAGGGTTAGGGTGCGGGATGGAGAGGGCTAGGCTACAAGAAGGGAGAGTAATTATACTTACCCGACCAATGTCAGTAGGCATCCCGACAGCCGGCATTACATACCGATTCCATTCATCTAAATATGTTTATGGAATTGTCATCAATAAAATACTTTTATTACGTTTAACTCTTGGCCTTCGTCCTTTTGTTGGGTGTTTCAGTATGACATTTTTGACTTGTGATTATATTCTTCAGAACTTTATTCCTTTAATACCGCTTTTGGGTTTCTAATGGTGGAAATCCCGATGATCAGTTTTGTTGTTTTAAGTGTGAGCGCTCTCTTGGTTTTTTGAAAGCTGCATGTGTTGATTCAGACCTTGTGCTGATAGGGATCTTCCAAAGGGAGCTGCCAAATATATATTTGTGTGTGTGTGTTTGATGTGTGTGTTTGATGTGTGTGTGTTTGTGTTATTTAGAGAAACACTAAAAAAGAAAGCATCCAGATTTGACATTTGAGAAAAGATACAGTGTTAGGCCTACATGCAAGTCTGGGCCCAGAACGCTGATATATAAGAGTGTTTATTAACAGTATCCAATTGGAGCGAAAATACAGATTTTTTGGGTCATTTTCTTTTTATTATTTCCATTAGTTCCATTACTGGCTTGGATCATCCAAGGCAAGGATAGCTGCTGATATATTGATTGCATTTACATTGGAATTGTATATGTGGGAGCACATCATAGAATTTTTGTAAGATTGTATATATATATATATATATATATATATATATATATATATCAATCACATATATATATATATATATATATATATATATATATATATATAGTAGGCACCCACAGCAGTGATTACTATTATCAAGAGTGCAAATCCACAGCCAGACATATATATATATATCTATCTATATATATATATATATATATATATATATATATCATACAATTAAAGTAGGCTACAAACCTAAATAGTTTTTGTACGTGAGGTGACACTTAGACAAATCTGTGCCTTCTTTCCTGGTTCTAGTAAGGATTGAAGCAGGTGATTCTTAAAGTGCAGCTGTTTCAGTTGAAACTGACCTAAAGGAAGGAGGAAGATTTTTTTTTTCTAATATTCAGCGTAATTTCTCCATAATAAGACCAGTTCTGGAGAGAGTTCATTAGATGCACATGAATTACTGTTATATCCGTGAAGCTGAAAAATCAGATGAGCCCACTGTGAACTCTCTGGCTGCGCTGTTGCCTTTGCTGGACCAGTCGCTGAATGTCAGCGTAGCTATTTTTTTTCCTCCCAATCTCTATTTACATGTGGGTTAATTTGTGTCACAATTCCCATCCCGTAGCACAACATTATCCCCACAACAGCCAGCCTGTGAACTACGCTTGATTCAGCTTTAGAAGAAAAAAAAAAAAAAATGAGCTGACAGTAATAGAATAAGAGCCAGTAGCCATATGAAGTACATCAGCTATGGATGAAGCATCTCCACTGGAAGACAAGGATATAGGAGACGACTGGATAAATGGTTTCCTGCATGGAGCACCCTGGCAGGTCAGTGACATGTAAAGCAATTCCATTGACCTGTATGTCTGTTCATAAAGTTTCCCCCTTAGGACCTATTTTACAGATCATTACACAATGTAACAGTTAACTAAGATTTTTTTAATTGCTTTTTTTTAAAATTATCACATGTTTAAATTCAAGTAGTTAAAAAGTTTTATTTTTTTTATAATTTCCAAATGCAGACAACTGTGCTGATGTATCGAGTTATAGTTAAAGCTGTATGATCCAGCAGCGATATTGGGTTTAATATATATATACATATATATATATATATATATATATATATATATATATACATAATATATAGTGCTGATTTATTATGTAAAGGTGAAAGTGGTTTGTTATGTTGTCAATGAGAGAAATGGAGCTCCATTGGGATGATATACCCATTACAAGGTTGTAAGTGAAACAATTCAATTAGTTGTTTAATGAGATGAATTGCAATGTCAATACGTTTATCCACTGTATGCCCCACAGCGCTTAAGAGTCCTGCCTAATTTTACTCACAATAAGCAACATTAAATGTTACATATCGGGAACGATGAGATTGATTCGGGTGAGATATCCCATATAAAGCGATTCATTTAAAATCTGTTACCCGATTAGGTCCGAACAATTATAAGTAATTATAAGACTATATTAATTATAAGACTTCAATAATAATAATACCCCTTGAAAATAAAGTAATGTTACCTTTGTTTGTATATATATATATATATATATATATATATATATATATATATACACTGTATATTTTTTTTCTGTCAGTTTCACATTGCTTGTTAGAAGTATGCCAAGCTTAAATGGTGGTTCATTAGACGCCATCCCATCTAATCTGCAAATTAATAATTTAAGTTTGATTTTTAATCTGTTTACTCCAGACTCAAATGCAAATTAACTTTTAATGCAAATGTTCTGTGTGTTTTGTAAACTTTCTTTCTTATGATAAAGGATATGTTCATTGTACATCTAGATTAATATCAAGCCTGTTTTTTTCTCTTTCTCCTTTATGGGTATTAATAATTAAAAACTTGTTTCATCTTTTCATGTTTTTCTAATTGGAAATCATTTTGAATATCCTCACCAGAAAATATAAGAGGTGAAATTACAAACCGCTACCTTGTTAATATAATACAGTAGACAAGAGAAGCAGCTCGGTGCATGCTGTGAGAAGACACTACAAAACTGTGTTCAGTTCCTGTGACAAAACTATGTGTCTCTTTCTAATACAGCATTTATTTTCTCTTAGGCCCTTACAATTAACTTTAGCTGGTTCTGCAAATACTGTATAATACATCCTCAGATAACTTTCATTTCTAGATCCATATCCTTTTGCAACTTTTACAAAATGTTTGATTGTTTTATCTTCTGACTTCATTCTGAGTATTTCAGACAAGTTCTTATATCATCAGGCGCAGTGGAGAATATCTGCTGCCAGGCCTAGAATGTGGCACAGTTCTGATCTCTCTCTGTGAAATACAATTTTATCCAGAAAAATAGTAAAAGTTTGGGGGAGGCAATAAAGACAATAAATTAAAGTGATTTGATGGGGGAGGAAAGGCCATACGAACACAACACAATATTTCATTCCTTTTCTTGAATATATTTGATTAGATATTTAGCTCCATATTCAATTTGAGGCGAAAAGTCCATTGCCAGACTTTTCGCCGTCATCGGAGGTTTTGTTGGGGATAAAGTATCGGGCGTGTGCCCGCGTATCCCCGTATTCAATTTGGAATCGGCGAAAACGGGACCCGGCGGAAAGGTAAGTAGTGAAAAGTCCTGTCACTTTTGGGAAAATCAGCCTGTCACACCCCCAAAAGATGCACTAACATGGGGGATCACTATGGGTACCCCCGAAAAGCCCTGCTAAAGGTATTTAGAGTTTTTAAACGGTTTGTACAGGTGCTTTAATGCATCTTTAAAAAAGTGGTGAAGAATAGCATTTAGCATTTTTTTTTTTTTTAAATAACTAGTCCCATCAAATTTGGGGTACATGACAATGGGTGCAAGCATATTTTTAAGTCCCTAAAGTGAACTTTAAAAATTCTTCATAAATCCACCTGCCACAACCAACCGCAACCAAAAAAACACCGGCGGCGCTTATTTGGGTACCACCCCTGAGTCTATTTTCGCTTTTTAAAACGTTTTTGAAACATTACTTTTAGGGGACATTCCAAGGGGTGCAGGGTTCATTTTTTAAGTCTGCACCCCAAAACCCCAATTCTGCACTTTTTTTTGCCACACTTTCTAAGGTGAAAAGTTATCCCCGGTTTTTGACAAAATCTTTTCGCACCTACAAAAAGTCGTTGAAATTGAATATGGGAAAAAGTGAATATGGCGAAAATTATGAGTTTTCGCAGCCTAATTGAATATGGCCCTTAGTCACTTATATGACATCAGAACTTAAGAGCTCCGTTGTCGACAGACATATACTGTAAGTTATGAGGGGAAGTCTGTTACCTGTAACTAATTTTAAATGTTGCTTTTCAAGATCATCCATCATCATTAAATATTAATATTGTATAAATAAACTGCAAGTACAGTATGGTGTGGTTGCCCTGTCTGTACATGTTAATGAATTGTCAGGTTTTTTCTCCTATGCATAGCTGTGTGTACCCACCTGGTGTCTATTGGAGAATAATTCCAAATTCCCTTGTAGAATAGAACAATTCAGAGGTGTTACCTTTATGAAGTAATAGTTGCCTCTAACATCAGCATGGACCAAAGCGTTCTTAGCACTTTTGCTATCCAGCATTTCCAGAATGTAATATACAGTATCATTGACAGAGTTTTTAAAAAAAACATAAATTATTAAAATTACAGATTGTTACAGAAGTTACAAAAATGATGAACAGTTATAAGAGAAAATGAAAGGCAAAATAATAAAAATAAATATGTGGCAATACTACTTTATATAGTGAATAATATATGCTTCGAATTGAAATAAAAATGTACCTTTAATCTGTTAATAAACATACTGTACGTATATATTGTATGTGTATATATATTACAGTAACAATTATTGTTATTTGAAACCACAGATACACTGTACATATTGTGTCTTAATTTGAAACCCCCTCCCTCGTCCACAGACCTTAGCACCAGTTTTATTTTCACAGGACCAAAACTATTTTAAGTAAACAAATACATCTAAAAAGTAGGCAGCATGCTTCTGTGCCCAAATCCTCAACACACCAGAGCACTATGTAGCCTAGGCTGGTACCTCTGTGAGAGTAAACATGAGTGTGATCCCTCAACAGCACAGTGGCTCTTCCAGAGCTCCCTGGGCTATGGGCAGAGGTGGCAATGTTACTGCCCCTAAGGGGTCCCCGTATAATAAGCACACGCAAATAAAACCAGACTTCATAGGAAGCAATGGTACTGCAGGGTTATTCCAAAACCATTGCTTACATATAGGGACATGCTTGCTTGATTTTCCAGTAAAAATTAATGATTTGTCAAATTTCAAAAGTGGCTGAATAAATGTGAACATATTAGTAATACTGTACTGTATGAATAACATTGTATTGTACTACAACATTCCTCAAGGTAAAATGTCCTCCCTCCAGCACATACACACTATCACCTACCTGCTCTACTATTTAGTATTTCTCTTGAGTAAATCGAAAATCTCTACAATTGTAGATCACTCCTCACTGCCTTCTGCCAACACTCACTTCTCACTGCCTTCTGCCACCACTCACTCCTCACTGACTTCTGCCACCACTCACTCCTCACTGCCTTCTGCCACCACTCACTTCTTACTGCCTTCTGCCACCACTCACTCCTCACTGACTTCTGCCACCACTCATTCATCACTGCCTTCTGCCACCACTCACTTCTCACTGCCTTCTGCCACCACTCACTCCTCACTGCCTTCTGTCACCACTCACTTCTCACTGCCTTCTGCCACGACTCACTCCTCACTGCCTTCTGCCACCACTCACTTCTCACTGCCTTCTGCCACCACTCACTGCCTTCTGTCACCACTCACTTCTCACTGCCTTCTGCCTACACTCACTTCTCATTGCCTTCTGCCAGCACTCACTCCTCACTGCCTTCTGCCAACACTCACTTCTCACTGCCTTCTGCCACCACTCACTCCTCACTGACTTCTGCCACCACTCACTCCTCATTGCCTTCTGCCACCACTTACTACTCACTGCCTTCTGCCACCACTCACTCCTCACTTCCTTTTTCCACCACTCACTCCTCACTGCCTTCTGCCTCTACTCACTCCTCACTGCTTTCTGCCACCACTCACTCTTCACTGCCTTCTGCCACCACTCACTCCTCACTGCCTTCTGCCACCACTCACTACCTTCAGCCACCACTCACCCCTCATTGCCTTCTGTCTACACTCACTCCTCACTGCCTTCTGCCACCACTCACCCCTCATTGCCTTCTGCCACCACTCACTTCTCACTGCCTTCTGCTACCACTCACTCCTTACTGCATTCTGCCACCACTCACTCCCCATTGCCTTCTTCCACCACTCACTCCTAACTGCCTTCTGCCTCCACTCACTGCTCACTGCCTTCCGCCTCCACTCACTCCTCACTGGCTTCTGCCACCACTCACTGCCTTCTGCCCACCACTGCCTTCTGCCTCCACTCACTCCTCACTGCCTTCTGCCACTACTCACTCCTCACTGCCTTCTGTCTCTACTCACTCCTCATTGCCTGCTGCCACCACACAC
The DNA here is from genome assembly GCA_031769625.1 of Taudactylus pleione. Classification (NCBI taxonomy): domain Eukaryota; kingdom Metazoa; phylum Chordata; class Amphibia; order Anura; family Myobatrachidae; genus Taudactylus; species Taudactylus pleione. The sequence continues at coordinate 3,126,417 of JAUIMM010000519.1, forward strand.
TCCTCACTCTCTTCTGCCACAACTCTCTCCTCACTGCCTTCTGCCACCACTAACTCGTCACTGCCTTCTTCCACCACTTACTCCTCACTGCCTTCTGCCTCCACTCACTCCTCACTGCCTTCTGCCACCACTCACTCCTCACTGCCTTCTGCCTCCACTCACTCCTCACTGCCTTCTGCCACCACTCACTCCTCACTGCCTTCTGCCTCCACTCACTCCTCACTGCCTTCTGCCTCTACTCACTCCTCATTGCCTGCTGCCACCACTCACTCCTCACTCTCTTCTGCCACAACTCTCTCCTCACTGCCTTCTGCCACCACTCACTCCTCACTGCCTTCTGCCTCCACTCGCTCCTCACTGCCTTCTGCCACCACTCACTCCTCACTGCCTTCTGCCTCCACTCACTCCTCACTGCCTTCTGCCACCACTCACTCCTCACTGCCTTCTGCCTCCACTCACTCCTCACTGCCTTCTGCCTCTACTCACTCCTCATTGCCTGCTGCCACCACTTGCTCCTCACTCTCTTCTGCCACAACTCTCTCCTCACTGCCTTCTGCCACCACTCACTCCTCACTGCCTTCTGCCACCACTCACTCCTCACTGCCTTCTGCCTCCACTCGCTGCTCACTGCCTTCTGCCACCACTCACTCCTCACTGCCTTTTGCCACCACTCACTCCTCACTGCCTTCTGCCTCCACTCGCTCCTCACTGCCTTCTTCCACCACTTACTCCTCACTGCCTTCTGCCTCCACTCACTCCTCTCTTCCCTCTGCCACCACTCATTCCTCACTACCCTCTGCCACCACTCATTCCTCACTACCCTCTGCCACCACTCATTCCTCACTACCCTCTGCCACCACTCATTCCTCACTACCATCTGCCACCGCTCACTCCTCCCTGTCCTCTACAACAGCTGATTACCCACTATCCTCCACCACCACTCATTCCTCACTACCATATGTCACCAATCACTCCTGTCTGCCCTCTGCCACCACTCACTCTTCACTACCCTTTGCCACCACTCACTTTTTACTACACTTCACCAGGACTCATTGTTCATGTCCCTCCTAAACAACTTACTTCTCACTGTTCTCTGGTACCACTCACTTTTACCTGTACTCCACCACTCACTCCTCAATGCCCTCTACCACCCCTCACTGCATTCTGACACCAGTCAGTACTCACTACCTTCTGCTGCTACCACTCACTCCTCCCTTCCCTCTGCCACCCCTCACTGCCCTCTGCCAATAACTCCTTACTGCTCTTTGCTACCCACTCCCCACTGCCCTCCACCAGCACTCACTGTATTCTGACACCAGTCAGTCCTCCCTTCCCTCTGCCACCACTCTTTACGCACTACCCTCCACCAGCCCTCACTGCATTCTGACACCAGTCAGTCTTCACTAACCTCTGCCACAACTCACTCCTCCCTTCCCTCTGCCACATTCACTCCTCACTGCCCTCTGCCAGTAACTCCTCACTGCCCTCTGCCACCCATTCCTCACTACCCTCCACTACCCCTCATTGTATTCCGACACCAGTCAGTCCACCCTGCCATCTGCTATGACTCAGTCCTTCCTTCCCTCTGCCACCACTCACTCCTCACTTACCTCTGCCACCTCTCATTCCTCACTACCATCCACCAGCCCTCACTCCTCACTGCGTTACGATACCAGTCAGTTCTCATTACCTTCTATTGGCAAATCCTATAGGTTGCTATAGGTCCCAGCGATGCGTGATAGAGGTTAGTCCATATGATGAACAACTAGGGCTTAGATTTATTAACCATACAGAACAGGTTGCAGGATGACACTGGGTTAATGTTGGTATGTACAATAGGTACATAATGCAGGCATATAATAGATGCAACAGATATGGTCAGGAACACAGGTGTAGTTGCGGATAAAGGGAAGCACACGCCTGTACATACACAAACAGTGGTGGCGGTGAGTATTCTCAGTGGCACATCCTTCCTCTATGGAGGATGGAGTTGACAACTCACTGTAAAGGCACGCATGTGCAGTAGCATACTGGGGTTATAGGTCATGCAGTGGTGTGTCTCCAGCACTATGGGGTCCCGGCACTAATGGGGGTCAAGAGACAGCACAGGGTGATCTCCTCTAACACCCTCTGCCATCACTCACTCCTCACTGTTACCTCAATATTAACCTTATTGCCCAACATCATCATATGCCATACTGTATCTTAGTGTAGCATGCTACAGTATTTTGGAACATGGAACATACTAGGTAACTATTAATAAAGGTGCAAACAGTTTTTCACAATAATAAGTAGCCTTAACAATCCTTGGAAGAATTTACACGACTAATTGTATAATGATAGCCATGGTTCAGCCATAGATATAATACTTAATGATAACTTGCTCTTGTTGCTATAATTTTCAGATATGAATTACGAAGATATACCAATGCACTAACATACTGTGTGCTTACAATCATTTGTGAGACCTAATATTGCAGAGGCATGTGATCTTTAAATTACATATTGAACCATGATATGCTGAGACATCTGGATAGTGCTGTAAATTTCATATATGCTGATAATATGTGGGCAGATACAGTACCGTAAATTGCATTTCAAATTGTTGATTAGTTTATTATTTTTCCAGTACTAGAATTGAGAAAAAAATTGTTATCAGAAACAGTTAACCACTTATTGTGTTAGTGCTAGTGCAGGGATCTCCAGTATGATGTATTATTGTTGTCTTTGGTACAAAATTACAATATAAATAACCAGATTGTGAAGTAATCATTGCAGACTGTCAGCATTCCTTCATTTAACCATTTAACCCCTTCCCTGCTGAGACTATATTGGCAGTTTTGCGGCTGGTCACATTCCAACATCAATATCATTAGTTATTTATGCAGAACCCGCACAAATGATATCTTCGTTTTCAGAAGACTTTAGGGGAGATGTACAGTAAAAAGGCCCTTTAGAGAGAGATAAAGTGGAGAAGTTGCCAAAGCACCAATCAGAGTCTACCGTAACTGTCATTTCAAAGATAAATAACAGAAGCTGATTGGTTGCTTGGCCTGACTTCTTCTCTTTACTTCTCTCCCAGGCTTGATACATCTCCTCTCTTGTCAGAGAATAACATTGGTTTGCTTACAGTATATCTGCTTTTTAATTCAACCGTTCACTTGTTTAAAACGGTGTACTGTAATTGTTTTTGTAATTTATTTATGTTTCTAGACTGTGTTAACCATTTCATTGCTGGATAGCAGTGTGATAGATTGTACGTATACGGGATGGTCCTAGAGACACCTGTGAAAGGTGTAATAGTGATGGCAGCCTGTGTTAGGGTGTGTGTAATGTTTCGGGGGGATATCTATACCTTGTGAAAGGTGAGTGGTTACAGTGATTACATTGTACTGGAAAAAAAAAAAAAATTCCCCCAAAGCACAGCAATGGGGCAGCATAATGTGTGCAGAGGGGGGGCGGAGGCAGTGCCAGCGGCGGATTAACAACATGGCAGCCGGAGCTGTTGCCCAGGAGCTACCGAATTTGCAGGGGCCTCACACATGGTAACATCACCGGCATGGGGGTCACTGTGGCATAATGTGAACTGGCAGTTCTGTGCGGCATAATGTTAAATGGGGGGCAATATAGTATGTTCAACACATTTGTGGTGTTTGGAGTATATACTGTACACATTATACTTTTTAATAACATTGCCAGGATATCATTTTGACAATTTTAATGGTAGGGGTCCTCACAAGTAAGTTATCCTGAAGCCCCCGCAATCTGTACCTGTTGAATGCAAGTAAGTTCTGAGGATGAATCTGGCATCTTACTGCTGTGTGTATGCTCCGGAGCTGAGCTGTACAACAATGGGCGTATTAGAGACATATATAACTCAGGAGCTGATTTAGAGCCGGTCGCTAAGAAGCATTCGCTCGTAGCCAGCCGATTTTGGCATTCGGCACATGCATCGCAGTGCGTGTATGCGAACCAGTGCGAGAGATCGGGAAGCGTTAGCTCGCTGCACATAGACTGCCCAGCAGATTGAGTGACAGGAGAATTCATTTGTGGGTGGTAACAGGAGCAGGCCACTAGAAACGGGGGAGTGGAGGTGCGAACGAAGGCGTACCTGAGCGTCTTAACGCCGTTTCAGAGGCATGCATAATTAACAGGCAACTTCGTAGTACACGTCACCTAGTTGCATTTCACATTGAAGTGCTTGCAGTGCTTGCGTTAGGGTATAGTCAACCTCAAGAGCTGCTTTCGCCGATGGTACCCGATGTACCGATGGTTGCATACACTTCCTGGAGATGATATGCGCAAGTTGGTGTCTTAAGACAGGCTGGTGGGCGTCTACATACACAAAGTGATCGCACGCCAGGACATAGTGGGCGTGCTTATGCCTTGCCGTACGATCGCCTGCCATGCCGTCACTTAGTCGAATTTGCATACGCTGGGTGCGAGAGTATGCATCTAGTGAGAGGCTCTGATTTGAGCCCTCAGTGTCATCTCCACTTGCGGCTGAAGGGGCATAACTGGGTTGTAACAGGCATTTACCTGTGTACAATGTTTAGTAAGGGCATGCAGAGGGTGTGTAGACAAAATTGCTGGTTATGCCGAGTTGTGCCTGTGCTCAGATGGATCTCTTGTATCAGGTGTCAGTACACACTGATAATGATGATGGCTATGATACCAAGTGTATGAATGGGGACAGTGCTCTCGCAGAGATGCATAGATAGGTATCACTTAGTAATCTTAAATGCTGCTACAACCAATCAGCTCCTATCTGTCATGTGTGAAAAATAACAGTAAGGAGCTGATCGGTTGGAGCACAACTTAAGATTACTAATGAGTGATAGCAAGAATTGATAAGTCTGAGCCTTATGCTGGGTACACACTGATCGATGTGTACCCATATCGGATCCTGGGTACACATTAGAGCGAGATAATGAACGTCGGAACGATACCTTGTTCCGTCCTTCATTACCTGCAACGGGGCCGCTTCGCGATATCGTCCGGGTGGACTTGCGCATATTGGCCGTACACACTGAGCGATGCGGCCGATATGTTGTTCCAATTCGTCCCGGAAATGACATATTGTGCTGACATCGCTCCAGTGTGTACCCGTCCTTAGAGAGATGGCTGGGGAAGGGAGGATGTGTTCCTCTGGCTCCATGCCACCAGATAAGAAAAGGGCCCGGGTCATTGGAACCCGGCCCATCCCCCTCTTGGCACTTCTGCCCCCTCCCTGCTAAGGGAAGAAACAAGACGGAAAAGGGGGCATAACGGCTGACAGGAAAAGGGCCTGGTGAGGAAGTGGATGTGCAGCCTAGCGCCGATCTTCCTCCGTCCACACATACTTAGACAAAGAAGACACCTGACGTCACAATAGAACTTCTTTTGCAGATTTGAAGCTTTCTATGCTCGTATATTAGTATTATTGTCTTCATCATTTTTGGCAGAAGTGTATATGTAAATAGCACTAGTGTTTATTCTAATACTGATGTGTTTATGCTGTTACTTACTGTACATGTAAGATGCTGTTATTGGTTACTACCGTCATCCTATTAGAGGGTCACATGCCTTTTGATACTAAGAGCAAGGAAGGAATAATTAGGTTTGCCATCCATCACATTAAACATGTAGATAATGTCTATTAAGCCATGAAATCACTTATACTAATGTCTCGTGTACTTTGCATGAAATACAGCTTCATTTAAGGTGATGAATTTGGACCCCGAGTCTCTGTAGAGTCCATGGCTAGATAAACAGAATTTACACTATCATTTCTAAAATCAATAGTAATTACAGAACGCAAACTACATGGTCAAAAAAACCCTGGCAAACAAAATGTTCTAGGAGGTGTATGAAGCAGCACAGTAGTTATTGCTTAAATGAGCAATTTATGTTCAAGGCAAATAAAATGTTGACTCATGAAAATGAAGGTAAATCACCTTCTATTGATGTTGAATACAACTACAAACTTTTGACCTTATGAAGTTGAAAGCACTGAGAGAAAGGGCTGTGAATGTTTAGAGCGTCGGTGTAATTTTAGCAGTACGGACCTCCCTCACCTGGGGACTCGGAGCTGCGTTAGCTATGGGTTACTGGGGTCACTGTTTGTAATCACTGGCAAAACCAATCGTTTATTTTTTTTCCTCTCAGGGTTTGCATCAAGTACATTTCAGATGGTTGAAAGTAAAGCTAATATACTAACTTTTGAGAAGGTACTGTAGTTTTAAATACAACTGGCCTGACGCACAATTGAACATGAGTTGGACGCAATTACAAACCCCCTAAACTTTGCTCCTCGGGCAGAACGGGGAAGTTTTGGGGCCACGTTTCACAGTTCCTCTTTCACAACCCCTTTCACTAACTTTGGGTTATTATGTAGACATTTACTAAGAAAATCCTCAACTGACAAGTGTGTCACTCTATCTCCAAAACTCAATAGAATAATATTAATTTGGTGTCATTTTGTGGTGTTTGACACTGGGTGGCAGGGCCATACCCAGGGGGATGCAACCAGAGCCGTTGTCCAGGGTGCCAGGCCGAGGGGGCAGTATGGTAGATGAGGGGGGGGGGAAGCTGCCTGGCCGCAGAGGGCACAACGTTGTACATGTACAGCTCTGCTGGGAGGTCCTTATTAATAAATGTAGAATTTCAGTGGAGTGTAGAGACATGTACACTTTATATTCACTTTAACTTATTTTTTTACCAATCTACTGTAGTGAGAGTATGTCCATGCATACAGCTGTAATCAGAGTACATTCACTTTCCTAATTATATTTTTTATTTACATCTCGGGTAAATGCTTTAGTTTGGATATTTTGTTTATAATCAGGAAATTCTCCTCGTTTGATAGATTTTTAAATATTCTGTATAACAGTTGTGTATTGTTCAAGGGGTGGTTATAACAAATAAATAAATAAAACAAATATTCTAATGTTACCCTTAAAAATAATAATAAATAAATAATAATACAAAAATTACCGTGAGGCCTATTTATGTGCATACAGTCAGTAAGACGCATTTCAAGGTGCGCCCAGGGGTAACACAGTAGCACTTGCACCATATGTATGTCAGGCATAGAAGTTTGTATTCTTATACTCCTTTGATAGTGTAGAGAATGAGATAAGATTGTTAATGTTAGTACTAAAGTTGCTTTACACTATTTGTACACTATGTAAAAATTTAATGATGTGTCTTAGACACAGTAGAAAATAAAGTCTGCATAGTTATTAACAAATTAGGAGGTTGCACTTTAAATATAAAATGTAATTAAACAAATGATAAGAAACTTGTTATTTGCCCTTTAAAAATCAAGTGAGAATCTTCTTTCCTCGAGTTGTTCAAATAAAAATGTCAAATAGGTAATGGTAAAACAACATAGTCATAAGATATATAGGGGCCTATTCAGTATCACTAATGGGCCCGTTACACATGCTGAAATGCTAGTTACCACATGTATTAAGTGATGGGCCTATTCATTATTAGAGCCCAATAGGGCCGCCTAATATTCAGCAAACTCTGAAAACTGAAAGTTTGCCTCCGCAATGAATGCCCAGTGGCTGCCCACACGCATGACCTTAGGCCACGCAAGCGCAGGCTGGACAGGCAACAGTAAGTATCACTGCTACTTTGGTAGCAGTGGTATTGATCAAGGGGACAGCTGCTATGAAAGCAATACTGAACTGCTCTAGTAATTATGTATCCTCTGCCGCAACTCACTGGGGAATTGGATACTTAATCACTGGGGCTGTTTGGCCCCGATGATGAATAGGTCCCATAACAAATTAAGTAAGTACTAAATGCATTTACCCAGTGGTGTAATGGGGGGGGGTGAGTGACATTCTCCTGCAGCACCTGGCTCCTGTCATAGAAGAGGAGCTGACAGTGCTGACAGCCCAGTCTCCGGGGGCAGCCCAGCATCTCCAGCGATGCTGGGCTGCCCACAGAGTGAAGTCATAGGGATCCACGGTGAGGTCACTTCCCTTTATTTTAGGCCACCCACTTCCTACGCGCAGGGATAGTTTGAGTGCGCATCGGGTGTCACCAGACCCAGTGTCACCTCTGCATTCGCCCAATCAGAAGTGGCTAAATAGTACTACTGCTAGAGATATGCCTCCTAAACTGTATTTCCATGGATGCGCCCGTTGTGTTGTAATTGCATAACCATGCCCTCATTGTACACACCCTGTGCCCGCCCCTGTTCTGCATATGCACGTTTGGCACAAATGATGTGTGTGCAGGTGTTGATATTGCAGAGCTATGTAACACACACCAGCGGATGACTCAGATTTTGAACACCGTAGTTACTTAACCAGTGTTCTTTGTTTATTGCAGTATAGTAGGTAAAGCCGTACTCATGTTACATGCACACTGGTAGCTCTATACAGCTCTCCAGCTGGTGAGTGTATGCTGATTGAGGGTAGTAGTGCATGATGCTGGAACAGCATTATATGCTTAACTAGGTCTCTCATATGAGCTAAGTAGGAGACTTCTATCTCCTACCATGTTACTCTACACAGTAAAGACAATAATTACTGTTCCTTCACCCTCAGGGTTAATTTACAGCATAAATGTATACTTGCTAATTGTGTAGTTTTGCCCTCCAGGAGAAGCTTTCTAGGGGATGTGCAGCTGGGCACTGATGGGGGGGTTCGCTCCCATATATGCATTGAGTTGTTGGTGATGGACTGGCAGTTGGCCTTTATCTAGGCATTGAGCTAATAGTGATAGACTGACAGTTTTCCCCCCATATGTGCATTGCTCTGTTGGTGATGGGCTGATAGTTGGCCCCCATATATGCATTGAGTTGTTGGTGATGGGCTGGCAGTTGGCCCACATCTAAGAATTGATTTTTTTGTGATGGGCTGGCAGTTGACCCTCATCTAAGAATTGAGTTATTAGTGATCAGTTGGCAGTTCATCCTTATCTAAGCCTTGAGTTGTTGGTGATAGGCTGGCAGTTGGCTCCAATATGTGCATTGTACTGTTAGTGATGGGTTGACACTTGGCCCCCATATATGCATTGAATTGTTGGTGATGGGCTGGGAGTTTGCCCCTATCTAAGATTTTATTTCTTTGTGATGGGCTGGCAGTTGGCCCTCATCTAAGAATTTAGATTTTTGTGATGGACTGGCAGTTGACCCTCATCTAAGAATTTAGTTTTTTTGTGATGGGCTGGCAGTTGGCCCTCATCTAAGAATTTAGTTTTTTTGTGATAGGCTGGTAGTTGGACCTCATCTAAGAATTGAGTTGTTGGTCATGGGCTGGCAGTTGGCCCTCATCTAGGCAATGAGTTGTTGGTGATGGGCTGGCAGTTGGCCCTAATCTACATCTTTAATTAGATAATTATGGCAAAATGCTACTGTGTGCAGGGCAACTCTTTCGTCACCACAATACCTTGTCCTTCCTTTCAATAAATAATTAAATAAAGTTGACCCTTTTCCTGTGTTAATATGTCTATGTGTCTTATTGTGGATATGTTATTTTCCTTTATTCACATGGTTTAGAAAAGTAGTCTGATATCAGCCAATAGGAAGTTTAGGAATTTTATGTGTTCTTCCTACTGTTTCTGCCATGCGTATTTTCCAGAGCTCTGCAATCCTACAAATATACTGTAGGTACGTCACTTTTTCATGGGGTTATTTTGCATGGGTCAAATGTGCTCAGCAATAAATTAGGCACTGTTACATAAATATAAAAGGTAATTGAACAAGCCAATAGATAAAGTAAAACAAGTTCATATATTTTATGCTTTGCAAATAAGCATTATTACCTAAGTTGCATTATACAGATAAAAGCTGAATACGGATTGTTTGCTATGCTTTTACTGAGAATGTACACATTTAAGCAATATTAGTAAATGACTTGTCCCATTAACTTACTATTTTTTTTTACAAAAGTCTACAGTTGTGGTTTCCAATTTGCTTGTAGTTCTAATGTTTTATATCTCTAACATTTAAATAACTTTATTTCTGAACATTTAGCAACTCTTGACATGCACCCCAACTTTCCAAAATTATAAGGGTAAAAAACAGGACACAAGTTTATTTCAACCCTTGTTACATTGTTTATTTTCTCATAAAGAAATCAACCCATAATTTTTTTATGATCCACAAACTGTAATGTGTACTACAGTTCTTTCTTTATTGACTATTTTTAAAATGTAATGCCACAAAATTCAGACTTTCAGACTCCAAAGCTTGAAATGCGGACATCATTATTATCTAGACGATTACCAGAATCATCGTCTACAGTTAGAGCTTTAAATTCCCATTTTAATCCTATTTGGTGAAGTGGTTGACCACAAAGTCAATGGACATGATTGTCCTTGGGGATATGTGTTGTTTATACAGCATTATGATGCATTAATTGTTTTAATGAGCTTTTTTTTTCCTGAGAGTTGTTTAGTTTGTTTGATAACAAATATCAAAATATACTGTAAGTTAAAAGTGTAATAAATATATGTTAGAAATATGTAATACATAAGAGATTATTTAGTTTTAGAAAATTAATATAGAATATCCATTACAATTTAGTGTTATGTAATATATCGCTTTCTAAAACATATATATATATATATATATATATATATTTATAAAGACAATTTCACTAGTAACAAATAAGTTTGCTAAAAAGCAAAATCATTTTACAAAGTATAATTAAAAAATAAACTTATTTTACAATATATTCCAATCAGAAAAAAAATTATATTTGAGTTAGAAAATATAATTCAATCTGTAGTTATTTATTAACATTTACTTATTCAGCACCAGGATATTCCATTGCACTTTATAATTAGATATGATTAAAAGTGTAAAAGTAATTCATGATGTATGAGTCCTACATATTGGTGTAAAAAATAATAATAATAGTTAACAATTTGTAAGAATAATGTTACAAAATGTATGTGTTAGGGGAAAAGATGATTATGTAATATGTTTAAATCTTGAAAAGCTAATTGCAGATTGTTTGCCATGGCTATACTACAGATTTACATACTTTTGCAATATTAGTGAATGACTTGTCCCATTAACTTGCTAATTTTACTCTACAATTGTGGTTTCTAAATTGCTTCTACTTCTAATATAGTATTTTATTACAAAATTTTCTAATCAGAAAAAAGTATATACCTGATGTATAAAATAGAATCCAATCTGTAATTATTTATATATTAACATTTACTTATATAGCACAAACATATTCCATTGCACTTTATAATTAGATATGATATGTGTAAAAAAATAATAGTTGAATGGTAAATCAATTTGTAAGAATAATGTAGCAATATTTCTGCATTAAGGAAAAAGATGATTATGTAATATGTTTAAATCCAGAGAAAAAACACTTGCATAGTTATTTCTGAAAATGTGTTTGATGCAAATGTGTCTGCAGAGTAATTAATGTCACATACTATATATCATTTACTTATACACAATACTATAGGTTAAAACAGGACACTAGCTTCATTATTGCTAACATAAAACTGCAACCTCTGGTAAAGCAATGCGTGAGCGCCCTCTCATTATCAAGAGATCGTATATTTTCAGCACACTGTAGTGTCACAGTATAGTTCGTTTATTTTACACCTTGTTAGCTACTGTTGTATTTCTGAGGTGAAATGATTTTATGATGCTGCTTTTGCTGAGAATCTCTAAGGTGACAGCAGGAATAAGCTGTAACAAGAGACACAATGGTTGTGAGTTATGAGATCTCAATAGTTATGGTTGCAGAGCCCTACGGGGAACACCAGCAAATTACTGTTATGTTTTATCTTCCTTGGAGATGATAATCTTGCATTTCTCATTAACTGCACCACTGCCATGCTTCATCCTAAGATTGCCCAACTTCACAGATAAAATGGTGTCACCAACTCCTCCAATGTATGTGAACCACTCCAGGCTTTCCCACTTCAATAGTTTCCTCTGATTGCTTTACATGGAGAATAGATGTTCAGACTTTTACATAGCGTAAAAAGCTTTGTCGTGTTTATACATTTTGTTATCACTTCATGAAAGTACTTACATATTAAATCATGCTGTTTATTAAGCTGTTGCTATATGCGGGCAGAACTCGCTCTAATAAAGTTGACAATAGTGGACAACTTTTACATTATTGTGGCATTTGTGGCCCTAAAACGAACACATTGATTAATTATCTGAACAAATTAAAATGTATAATTATCAGGCATGTTGGAAAATGTTTTTGGTTGTAAACCAAAGGCTTACAGATCAGTTTTGCCGCCTTGGTAATTTTTATTCCCATATTGGTTATCGTCCTTGTACTTTGTTAGCTCCATTGGGGAAATGTAATAAACATCAGTTTTGAAATTTCAGAGTGATTACAGTGTTTTCCTGGTGATATTCTACACCACAAAAAATAAAAAATACTGTGCTCAACCACAAAATGAGTGGAAAAAACTGGGGTGCATGCAGCATGGACTAAAACATAGAGGTATATTTACTAAAGTGCAAGTTTTTAGAAGTATAGTTGTTGTCCATAGCAACCAATCAGATTCTACTTATCATTTATCTACCACCTTCTAGAAGATAATAGGTACAATCTGGTTGTTATGGGCAACATCTCCACTACTACTGCATTATGTTTTGTTTGTAAGGCACCAGAAATTGTATGCAGAGCCATATGTACAGGGTGAACATGGAACAAATTTAACAGTAATTAACAATGCACAATGAATAATACATAATTATACAATACAATACAAAAAAATGTACAATGACCAGTCAACAAAAAAATCAGAGGTTACACACATAACATAGAATTCCATATCTAGCTACTGACAAGGGAATCGGTATGTATGACAGCCGGCTGTGAGGCCTGTGGTTGAAATCCCGATGCCGGCAGCCCAATGGGTGAAGATCCCGACAGCGGAGGTAAGTAGTCTATCCCTACCCCTTTCCCCCCCTAATCCTCCCTTAGGGGTGCCTAACCCTATCCTCCCCCCTCGTGCCTAACTCTAACCTACCCCCTCGTGCCTAACCCTAACGTCCCCCCAGGGATGCCTAAACCTAACCCCCCCTCCTCGCACCCTAAACCTAACCCTCCCGGGGGGGGTGCTAACCCTAACCTCCCCCGGGGGAGCCTAACCCTAAGCCCCCCTTCCTCTAGCCTAACCCTCTTGGGGGGGTGCCTAACCCTAAGTCCCCCTGGGAGTCCTTACACCTAACCCCCCTACCACGGCTAAGAGGTCCCGACACCTGGCTTACCTTCGTTCGGTATGCCGGGGCGTCGGGATTTCGGCAGGTGGATAATGATAGGCGTTGGGATTTGAATGCCTATCATTAGTCCGATTTGACAGTCAGGAAGCCAGCGGTTAGCATTTCGACTGCCGGCTTCCTGACTACATACCCTGACAAGACAGTAGGCATCAGTGATAATTACTGTAGCACCTGTGCTCAGGAGATGGGCTTAAATACAGGGCTGGTGTGACAGAAGTGCCATTGTTGGAAGGAAAACACAAGGGAAGAGAGAAGGGGCAGGTACAAATAGGGTGGCTCTAAGTGGGAAGCAGATATGGTGGCAAAGAAGTTAGGAGGGCAGACTGGCTTAAATGCAAAGGTGCCCACAGGCTGGGAGCAGTATGTGCAAAATACCAGAGATGGGGGTGTGAATGTATAACCAGGGTGTTATTAAGGTGGTATTTGTTGCCAGAGCAGAGGGGGTATGAGGGAGTGTCAGTGGAAATTAGGTTGGAGATGTAGGGGGAAGAGGAGTGGCTGAGGGTTTTGTAGGTCAGGGTGAAGAGATTGTACTTGATTCTCTAGGATACAGGGAGTCAGTGTAGTGATTGGTAGAAATGGGCAGCTGGGATGGAGCAGCAAAAGAGGATAATAAGGTGGGATCGGGGGGAACCCGGGATTTTCGCCAAAAAATGCCGGGATTTGAATCCCAGGATTGGTGCTTCCAATCCTAGGATTTCCAGGATTGAAGTGCGCATGCGCAGTTTAGCCAGGCAGCGCTGAGCACTCGGTTCAGAGCGCGCTGCCCTGGCCCAGACAGGCTGAGAGGCTGTGCATGACATCAGAGGAGGTGAGCCGGACCGTGAGGTGACAATGAGTGCCGCAGCCACATGTGTGGTGAGTGACATAGATAGATAGATAGATAGATAGATAGATAGATAGATAGATATGTGTGTGTGTGTATATAGATATATACATATGTAAATATATATATATATATATTTATATATATGCATGCACACAAACATATTTTGTTCAGTATTTCCGATACCATTTTGAAGCAGAGGATGTTGCAAGTTAGTAAGTATCAGAGGGGGCTGTTGCCTAGTGTTTGTACTTGGGGGAGTGATTGTAGCTTTTAAACAGTTAAGTACTTTGAAAAAATATGAGATATGGTAAGAACTTACCCTTGTTATCTCTATTTCTACGAAGTCCATAGGGTTCCACAGGATACCTTGGGGTATAGGCGATGGCGGCAGACATCCAGGCACCACAGAGTTAAATCTTCAGCCTCCCAGGATGCACTGGGGTCCCTCTCCTATACCCCACCCCCGAGCCTCAGGCCACTCAGTTTCGTAACAAGCCATAGGTCGGAGCAGGAGCAAAAAAGAGAGAGAAGACAGTCTGGAACACACAAGAATCCCATTCTCACCAGAAGGAGATGGAGAAACCGGTGACCAGATCAAAGCCCATCTGCAGTACAGGTGTGACAGGGCGGGAGTCCTGTGGAACCCTATGGACTTCGTAGAAATAGAGATAACAAGGGTAAGTTCTTACCATATCTCATATTTTTTACTTCAGGGTCCATAGGGTATCCACAGGATACCTTGGGGATGTCCCAAAGCAGTATCCTTTAAGGGTGGGGACGCTCCTGTGCTGTAAGGAGAATCCGCCGCCGAAAGGAAGCATCCTGAGAGGCGAAGGTATCAAGAGCATAATACCTTACAAAAATATGGACAGATGACCACGTGGCTGCCAATCACCGCTGAGGCGCCACGTCGAGCTGCCCATGAAGGACCCACAGACCTAGTGGAAGAGCTTTAATAGAGGATGGAACAGGAAGACCTGTGAATCCATCCTGCCAAAGTTAGCATAGTGGCAGGCCAACCCTTTTTATGGAAACCAGAAAGGACAAAACCGAGAGTCTGATTTCCTAAATGGACTGGTACGGTCAACTTAAAATCTTAGCGCACATACCACAGCCAAATAGGCCTCACCAGCAGACAGGACTGGGGAAGTAAAGGCAAGCACTGCCCTGTTCCTAGGAAAGATGAGAAAAAGGGAGGTCTACATGACAAAGCCTCCCATTCTGAGATCCTACTGGCCAAATTAAGAGCCAGAAGGAATACAGTCCTAGTCGAAAGCCATTTGAAATCCACTGAGCCCAGTGGACCAAATGGCGGTCCTCAGAGAGCCCTAAGGACCACAGCCAAAATCCCAAGGAGCCACAGGTAGAACAAAGGGATGCTGAATATAACGTACACCCTGCACAAAGGTGCAGACATCAGGAAGAGTAGCAATCCTACACTGAAACCATACTAACAGGGCAGAAACCTGCACCTTGAGGTAAGCAAGGCGAAGACCGTTATCTAAGCCCACCTGTAGGAAAGCCAACCTCTGGATATCCGGAATACCCAAGGAGCCTAGCCTCTAGGGCGACACCTGAAAGAAAGTATACCATACCTAATGGTAAATTCTTGCAGATAAAAACTTCCGAGCTCTTAGCATGGACAGAGCTCCTGTTAACTATAGAGCTGGAAAAACTCCTAGACCTTAAGAGGGCAGTCTCCACCGCCACACCATCAAGGACAGACAACCCAGGTCTGGCTATCAGCCAGGATCCTGAGACAACAGGTCCGGGCGTAGAGGCAACAGCTTCGGAGTGTTAACTGAGAGGCTCCGAAGATCTGAGTAATAGTGCCATCTGGCCTACACTGGAGCTATCAGCAGGAGCGTGCCTCCTTCTTGCTATTACTGGAGGAAGAAGGGATAACGGAGGGACGAGGTACACAACTTGGAAGGTCCACTGGACCTACCTACGTCTATCAGAAGAGTCTCATCTCTGAAAGGCTCCACTTGTTCACCAGAAGATTGAACACCTCCTGATAAAGAGGACATTTCCCTGAATGCACGTCTTGACGGCTGAGAAAGCCTGCTTTCCATCTGAGGATTCCTGAATGAACACTGCCGATGACGGCAGGGATATAGCCTTTCACCGAAGCCAGAATTCGGGACACCACTGTTAGTGTCGCCTGACTTCGGGAACCTCCTAGGTGGTTTACATAAGCCATCATGATGGCGTTGTCAGACTGTACCTGCACGGTATTTCCTTGGAGGACCTGTCCTGCATGCTGGAGAACCCTGAATACTGCTCAGAGTTCTCAGATGTTTATGGGAAGCGCAAAAACTACTGGTGTCCACCTGCCATGGAACAAATGTGGACCCGCCACTGCTTTCCAGCCACGGATACTGGCGTCCGTCGTCAGAAGGACCCTGTCCGCAATCCCAAAGGGGGTGCCCCTTGTTTAGGTGAGCTTTCTGCAGCCACCAGGCCAGAGAGAGACAAACCTCCGGGGAAAGTCTATTGACTTTATCCTATGGGGCAACCCATCCCATCCGGAGAGGATCAAGTTCTTTAGAGTGAAGCTGGGTACTCTCCACCATGTCGAACAGCGACATCCTGGAACCCAGGAACCACATTGCCAAGTGAATAGACACTCGGCGACTCTGCAGGCAACTGCGTACGTTTGCCTGTAATGCAGAGATCTTTTCCTCAATCACAAAGATCCTCAGATGTTGGGATATGGAGCATCCTCTGTGAAGAATCAGAGAGGACCATTTCCAGTTTATCAGTCAGCCCTAACGTAGCAACACAGATATTGTCCGTTGCAAATGGCACTGAAGTATCTCTAGAGACCGTGGTAACAACAGGAGGTCACTCGGATAGGGTAACAAGTGGACCCCCTGCATCCGCAGGTGGGCTGCCATAACTACCATGACCCTGGTAAACCATGAGGCGCGGAGGCCAGACCAAGGGGCAATGCCAGAAACTGGAAATGCTTATCGACCACTGCAAACCTGAGGAAAACACTGGTGTGCTAAGAAAAGACGGATATTCAGGTAGTCACCCTGAATATATCCAACGACACCACAAAATTCCCAGGCTCCATTGAATGATGGAATGCAGGGTCCCCCTCCCGAACCGAGGAACCCTTAAGAATTTGTTGAAGGATTCGAGGTTGAGAATGTCCTGGTAAGACCCATTGGGTGTCTGTACCAGAAAGAGGATGGAGAATTACCTTGTTCCCCTTTGGGGCAACGGAATAGGTACTTTAACTCCTGCCTGGAGCATAGAGTGTAACACCCTCAAAAATTACAGGGCCTTGTCCTGAATTGACAGAAGACCTGTAACGAAAAACCGACTGGGAGGCTTTTACCGGGAGGAAAGGACATACCTTCAAGAAAATACTTCTCTTACCCCAGTGTCCGTGGTGGTCAGACACCAGCACTGGGCAAACTGGAGAAGCCGGCCTCCAACTCTGGGGGCTCCCAAGAGGAGGCCCGTCCCGTGAGGCTGAAGGCTTATAGTCCAACTTGGGAGTAGGACGTCTTGTACTCCAAGCCTGTTCTTATGGCTGAGCAGATTTCCTGGCAACTGACTGTCTTGGAAAGCTGTATTTTAGACTTACCCTGGCCTCACAGGGCCGAAAAGACAAATTCCCAGACCCTGATGGGACTGTAGCCAATGGCAGACACACAGACATAGCTGCTGCCTGCAGGGCCACAATTGCGTCCAGACGAGGGCCAAACAGGACTTGTCCCGTAAAAGGCAAAGCATTCCAAATGGAATCTGCGTCCGCTTTCCAAGAGTGCAACCACAGGGAGCGGCAAGCCGCTACTGCTGCCGAGGAGATTCTGGAAAGGAGTAGGCTATATGTAAGACCGTCTCATTATGAACGTGGCAAAGTCTCTGAGAATCTGCCACTATCCACCTGCTCTGCTAGAGAGTCAGTGTGCAGAGATCCAGTTACCTACTCTGTATTCCATGGCTCTGGCCCCCCAGCACACGGCCATAGCCGGCCTGGAAGCCCCTCCAGCAAGGGAATATTGGATTTTAGATATATTTGCACCTTGCAATCTGGAACCTCCTTCAAAGAGGACGTGGAGGGCATGCGCAACGTAGCACTCCTCACTAGGCGTGTAACATGAGAATCTACCCGTAAAGGTAACTCCCATTCGGAAATTTAATTATCCGCAAAAGGGGTATGCAAAAGGTCAACCGTTTTTGAGGCTGGAACTGCTTACCCGGATTTTCCACGCCTCCTCTAAATGATCCACCTGACCAGATAGAGGAATTACAGTGGCAACACCCTTATCCTTAAAGAAGGCATATTTGGATTTAGCCACGGGGGATATTAATAACCAAAGCCGCACGGACTGCCCGTAGAAGGCCAGGTATATAGACTTTAGACCCAGACTACGCCTCCTTTGCACTAAGGGGCTCGTGTCTGAAAAAGTCAATAATGTCACTGTCATCAGACGTCATGTCTTTACCCGTCTGAGACCCGAAAGGCCATTTAGAAGGCCGAAATGGTGACTCCCCCTGTAAAACGTCCATCAGGTGCTATACCATTTGGACAATAAATTCACCCACACAGGCTCCTGCGAGACCTGGGGGGGCAAAAAACAGGATACACTGGGGTACCATCAACTGTCCAGGGACCCCTGCATGTGATGAGACCACCACAGGCTGCGATAACCCCTATGGGGAAACGCAGGGGGCGTTGCCCACAAAGGCTGTAAGCATCTTAGCAAGCCGAGGGCGGTCCCCTTTATTTGTGCAGGCACAGTGACAGAAATGGGGCGTGATATATAATACAACATGCCCTCCATAAACCCTCAGCGTCTACATATCCCTCCGCTAACTGCACATGATATCAGTACATTATAGCTGGAAGAGGATATCCTCGTTCACTTTCCGACATGAGGAGTGTGAACGGAGCGTATGTGACCTCCCACACAGAAAAACCACGTTTACTGTGAGGTAATAAACACCCTGCGACACCGCACCGCAAGGGCTGTAGCAGAAGAACAGGGATAGGAAAAGGCTGACAGTCAGAAATGAAAGTACAGGCAAACAGCGCTAGCATTTAAGTCACATACAATGCACAGATAACATCCTGCATTACAAGCACTGCGATCAACTACACAGACCAGAGCCTGGTAGGAAACAGTGCTGCATACACTGACCTTAATTGAAGGAGAGGTATGCGGGGGACCCGGACCGCAATGGCATCTGTATGAGCTTCCAGCAGCGTTTGCCATCCCCAGCACATGTAGTGAGAAATGGCCACCGAGGAGCAGAGAGAAGGCAGGGCCCGGGGGAGGAGCGCTGACACAGCCCGCTCAGACCGCTGTGGAATGGCACTGCGCAGCAGGGGAGACGCCGGCTGTGAGACAGGGAAGGCGTTCTCCCCTGGCGTGCTATCAACCCCTGGGACGCTGCGCTGTACCGCACATGCTGCGGCCCGCTGTCCCTGGTGGTCTAGTGGAAGGCGCAGGATCAGTACCTGGCCCCACGCGCAGCCGGTCTCCAGGGAGCCCCCTGCCTGGGGACCAAACAGGACTGTGTTACCGGCGGGTGCCCACCGCGGGACCCCGCCGCTTACCTTGTTCCCCGTGCATCCGGCCACAGTCCAGGTAGCCGGGGATCACCGCTAGCTGTGACCCCAGCTACCTACCAGCATCCCCGGATCGGTACCGGCGTTCTGGTACCGGCGGGGTGTAGGAGTGACAGCATGGACGTCAATACTGACTGTCCTATTCTGGAGCACTCTAGTTGTGCAGCCACAGCTGCGAAGAAATATTCAGGGGCCTTAAAAAGACCCCCATCTGTACGGTGCGACTGGTCCGGCCAGGCACCTACGAAAACTGAGTGGCCTGAGGCTCGGGGGCGGGGTATAGGAGAGGGACCCCAGTGCATCCTGGGAGGCTGAAGATTTAACTCTGTGGTGCCTGGATGTCTGCCGCCATCGCCTAAACCCCAAGGTATCCTGTGGATACCCTATGGACCCTGAAGTAGAAATTAGGATACATTATCTGTTACACATACAATTTATTTAACCCATAAGTAGTTAAACAAGGAGCTCCATCTCTGCACAATTTAGTAGATTCATTTAAACCATTCAATAAAAGTATAATGATGCCAATAACCAAACCACTCATTTTAATTATACGTTAATTTGGAGAAAAGCACTATGTAAATATTATTATTATTATTATTATTATTATTATTATTATTATTAGAAATAAAATGGAGGAGCTGGCATGTCACTGACTATCTTCCCTGTATTCCCAGAATTTTTTTTTCATATATCTGCACTCAGAAGCATTTCACAGGCCTTTAAGAATCATAAGACGTCCTAGTAGCTGTTGAAAGCCTTTGATCTGAGTTGCAAAACATATTTCTAATATCTTCTGATCTCCAGCTTTGTGTCAAACATAATTAGGTGTAATAAGAACATAAGCTTTCCAACATCATTTCACAACTTCGTATCCAATGTACAATGTATCAACCTATTCTTCACAAAGTCAAGTTTGCTTTAAGCATTAAAGGAAGTGAATGCTGAAGTATCCTTTCAGTGTTACTAACACCTACATTTCATCTTTCTGTAATATCTGCTGGAAACCTTGTATAATCTATGGTGTTACCTTCTCATTGTGCAGTTTATAAACAGGCTATACATACTGTGTGTAATGTGTAAGTGCTTTTTATACTTATACATAAAATGATAAAGTTAGTTAAACAAAGCTAAAAATATTTTTTTTGTTGGCTCAAATAAAAAAAACAACTATTTAGTGGTATATTTACTAAAGGTCGATTTTAATTAATTTGCATCCAATTAAAATTGATGTAAATAGATCTCAATTGATGTTGTGTTTCTGGGGCTAAATCATACATTTACTGACAATTAAAAAAACCTAAAAATAAAAAATAGTTTTTAGTAAATGTGTGATTTAGCCCCAGAAATACATTGATTTAGATTGATTTAGATTAATTTAAAATCAATTAAAATCAACCTTTAGTAAATATACCCCTTAGTGCCATTTTAAATATCATCACTTGTCAGAACCAAACATTAGGTACATCCTGGGCATCGATATTTATCAATCACGAGACATCATTTGTCAAAGTGAAACAATTGCAATGAGATTATGATTATGAGCAGTGAGCAATGATATACTGTATGAGGCGAGTGACACATGACAAGTGACTATAAGAACTAACATTTGACATCATGTTTCACTCATCAATTTTATTTTTTAAATGATGAGTGAAACATGATGTAAAGAAGTAGTGATCTCTTTGCCACAAGAATCATGTCTTCTTAAGTTTACCATTTTTAGGCAATAACTACTAAGTAAAACTTCTCTCAGGTATGACAGTACCTTCACTTTACTTATTAAAATGAGATATGCAGAATATATAACTTTGAAAAGATTATAGGTGACTGTTGTTTCCGTATATAGTAATTCCTTTTTTGAGCTATAGTAAATTCATAACGAATCAGTACATCTAGCACTTGTTAAAGGTCAGTAAAGGACAGTAATGGAAAATACATCTTATGTTGGCAACAACAATATTATTCTTGACACATCGTATAGTCTGTGCAATATCTACAGATGTAGTTTAGTTTGAGAATTCCAGGTCTTTTACAATAATTTTGTCAATCAATACAAACTGAACAGCAAGGTTTGCAGCATGCAGTGACTCCATGCATTGGTTTTATTGAGGAAAAGGTGACTAGTATATAGCTGGCAGATATAAAGTGAGTGCATCAAATATTGTGAAGATTTAAGAAAAGAGGTGGTCGTTTGTTTTGGAGATGGTGTATTCTTCTAATGCCAAAATATTTAGTATTTTATGTTTTTCAAGTCTGTAACCATAAATTTGTAATTTCTGAATTACTTGCATATCAAGATAAATATAGTAATTATTCTAGCCAGTCTCTCTCTCTCTCTCTCTCTCTTTGATATATATACTGTATATATATATATATATATATAAATATATATATACACCACGTGGTCGCACTTTGTCATACGCATACCTTAGTGTGCATTGTTCAAGCAACCAAGGTGTGCATATATCTGAGTGCACCCAAGAGTGGTATACCTGTCATTAACATCGAGATGATGTAGGGTGAAACAGATACAGAATAGGAGATAAAAATAGTTCACAATAGGCTGTTTAATTTTAATTATTTTTAATGAATTAATATGTAACTAGATAATAGTGTAAGTGAAAAAAAAACAGTTGAGCATTCAGAATAGGCTGTTTAAACAGTTGAACTTTAATGACTAACTGTAACTTTAAGAGTGGTTCATTTTGGAAAGAAAACGTGTTGAACAGTGAATTGTACTGGCAGGAAGTGCTTAATGCTTCTTCAGGGCCAAGGCTGGCATGTCTATTCACTATCTGCTCTGCTGGCTTTTGAAGTGGCTGCTCAGGTAAGTCCTGTTCAAGTTATTTGATTAAATCATCATTTTACCAGTCATCTTTGGTGAGGGTTGACATCAGGTCTTTTGAGTAATTCTGACTTTGTTTGTTTAATTTTCTGTCAGAAATCTGTATTTCTGTCAGTGAGGCAGTGTAGTGTATGTCTGTCAGTGAGGCAGTGATGTGTATGTCTATCAGTGAGGCAGTTATGTGTATGTCTGTCAGTGAGGCAGTGTAGTGTATGTCTGTCAGTGAGGCAGTGATGTGTATGTCTATCAGTGAGGCAGTTATGTGTATGTCTATCAGTGAGGCAGTGTAGTGTATGTCTGTCAGTGAGGCAGTGATGTGTATGTCTATCAGTGAGTCAGTGATGTGTATGTCTGTCAGTGAGGCAGTGATGTGTATGTCTGTCAGTGAGGCAGTGATGTGTATGTCTGTCAGTGAGGCAGTGATGTGTATGTCTGTCAGTGAGGCAGTGATGTGTATGTCTATCAGTGAGGCAGTGATGTGTATGTCTGTCAGTGAGGCAGTGATGTGTATGTCTATCAGTGAGGCAGTGATGTGTATGTCTGTCAGTGAGGCAGTGATGTGTATGTCTATCAGTGAGGCAGTGATGTGTATGTCTATCAGTGAGGCAGTGATGTGTATGTCTGTCAGTGAGGCAGTGATGTGTATGTCTGTCAGTGAGACAGTGATGTGTATGTCTGTCAGTGAGGCAGTGATGTGTATGTCTATCAGTGAGGCAGTGATGTGTATGTCTGTCAGTGAGGCAGTGATGTGTATGTCTATCAGTGAGGCAGTGATGTGTATGTCTATCAGTGAGACATTGTATATCTGTCAGTGAGGCAGTGATGTGTATGTCTATCAGTGAGACAGTGTATATCTGTCAGTGAGGCAGTGATGTGTATGTCTGTCAGTGAGGCGGTGATGTGTATGTCTGTCAGTGAGGCAGTGTAGTGTATGTCTATC
The DNA here is from genome assembly GCA_031769625.1 of Taudactylus pleione. Lineage (NCBI taxonomy): Eukaryota > Metazoa > Chordata > Amphibia > Anura > Myobatrachidae > Taudactylus > Taudactylus pleione. The sequence continues at coordinate 3,149,855 of JAUIMM010000519.1, forward strand.
AGTGAGGCAGTGTATATCTGTCAGTGAGGCAGTGATGTGTATGTCTATCAGTGAGACAGTGTATATCTGTCAGTGAGGCAGTGATGTGTTTGTCTGTCAGTGAGGCAGTGATGTGTATGTCTGTCAGTGAGGCAGTGATGTGCTAGTTTTCTGTTAGCAGTGTGTCTGTGAGATATATTATTGTTGACAATTGTGGAGTGATACAGCTGTGGCTTTGAGATGACGTTTTGATGACAGTGGGAAGTAGGTCAGGCCTGTGGTTACGCGGGGAGGTGCGCAGTCATTGGGAAATAATGCATCATCATCTATTCTAGTGTGTCCAATTACATTGGAGGGATTTTTCTCATTATACCACATCATTTTATATATATATATATATACACTACCGTTAAAAAGTTTGGGGTCACCCAGACAATTTCGTGTTTTACATGAAAACTGACTTTTATTTATCAAATGAGTTGCAAAATGAATAGAGCATATAGTCAAGACATTGGCAAGGTTAGAAATAATGATTTTTATTTGAAATAATAATTTTGTCCTTCAAACTTTGTTTTTGTCAAAGAATGCTCCTTTTGCAGCAATTACAGCATTGCAGACCTTTGGCATTCTAGCTGTTAATTTGTTGAGGTAATCTGAAGAAATTTCACCCCACGCTTCCTGAAGCACCTCCCACAAGTTCAATTGGTTTGATGGGCACTTCTTGCGTACCATACGGTCAAGCTGCTCCCACAACAGCTCAATTACTCCATTACAGACAGAATACCAACTGCCTGCTTCTTCCCTAAATAGTTTTTGCATGATTTGGAGGTGTGCTTCGGGTCATTGTCCTGTTGGAGGTGGAAATTGGCTCCAATCAAGTGCTGTCCACCGGGTATGGCATGGCGTTGCAAAATGGAGTGATAGCCTTCCTTATTTAAAATCCCTTTTACCTTGTACAAATCTCCCACTTTACCAGCACCAAAGCAGCCCCAGACCATCACATTACCTGAACCATGCTTGACAGATGGCATCAGGCACTCATCCAGCATCTTTTCACTTGTTCTGCATCTCACAAATGTTCTTCTGTGTGATCCAAACACTTCAAACTTCGATTCGTCTGTCCATAACACTTTTTTTCCAATATTCCTCTGTCCAATGTCTGTGATCTTTTGTCCATATTAATCTTTTCCTTTCATTGGGCAGTCTCAGATATGGCTTATTCTTTGCCACTCTGCCTAGAAGGCCAGCATCCCGGAGTCACCTCTTCACTGTAGACATTGACACTGGCATTTTGCGCATGCCATTTAATGAAACTGCCAGTTGAGGACTTGTGAGGCATCTATTTCTCAAACTAGAGACTCTAATGTACTTGTTTTCTTGCACAGTTGTGCACCGGGGCCTCCCACTTCTTTTTCTACTCTGGTTAGAGCCTGTTTGTGCTGTTCTCTGAAGGGAGTAGTACACACCATTGTAGGAAATGTTCAGTTTCTTGTCAATTTCTCACATAGAATAGCCTTCATTTCTAAGAACAAGAATAGACTGTCGAGTTTCACATGAAAGTTCTCTTTTTCTGGCCATTTGGAGAGTATAGTCAAACCGAAAAATGTGATGCTCCAGATACTCAACTAGCTCAAAGGAAGGCCAGTTTTATAGCTTCTCTAACGAGCAAACCTGTTTTCAGCTGTGCTAACATAATTGCACAAGGGTTTTCAAGTGTTTTCTAATCATCCATTAGTCTTCTAACGCGCTTATCAAACACAATGTACCATTAGGACACTGGAGTGATGGTTGCTGGAAGTGGGCCTCTATACACCTATGTAGATATTTCTTTAAAAACCAGACTTGCAGCTAGTATAGTTATTTACCACATAAAAATATATAGAGAGTATTTCTGATGAATTTAATGTTATCTTCATTGAAAAAAACAGTGCTTTTCTTTCAAAAATAAGGAAATTTCTAAGTGACCCCAAACTTTTGAACGGTAGTGTATATATATATATATATATATATATATACATATATTTTAAGGGCAAAATCGTGCCCTTATATTAAGGCTGCATAAAAAAAATGGATTTCTCCCTAGAGAATTCTGAAGGGGGGGGCAGGGTGTTTAAGGGGCTACACCTCAAAAGCTATAGGAGGTGCTGAGTTGAAATTTGGTAGGGGCGGGTAGAACCATTTCACGGTGCTGCATGCCAAATATCAGGGCATAAACATAAAAAATGAAGATTTGAGAGTAATCTAAAGCTCCAACTGTCAAATTTTTCTGACATTCTCAGTTAGGACCACTTTTCTGCTATAGTCTATGGGGGTTTTTTGGGAAGGCAAAATTCAGGGTAGATGGCGAATTTAGACTTGGGTTTGTTTTATTAGGTAGCTATTTTGCCATGGTATGTGCTTTTGGGGTTCAGGTAAATTAGAAAGTTACAGTTTTTAAACTATTACCTCAAGAATGCACCATTTTCAACTTATTGCACAGCCTTAGTAGGAGCCTCCAGCAGGTGTAGTCATAGTGGCTTCTCTTGGGTGCAGCAAGAGGGCCATCGTTTGCAGGCGCTAGTGGGGGCCGGGACTGGGGGGCAGGAAGCCGGCGTTTGCTACTGCCGGGATGCGGGGAAGAGGGGGTAGGGGCTAGCGGGCATTAGCTGTGGCCGGGAACCAGGGAAGGTAGCGGGCATTAGCAGCGGTTGTGTAGTGGTGGTGGGGCAGGGGGAGGTAGCAGCACACAGATGCAGGCTCGGATCTGAAAATTCCGTGGTACCTGCATCTATGTTAAAAAAAACAAACACAGAAGCATGGATGGTTCAGTGAGACCTGTCTGTGCTTCTGTGTTTAAACATAAAAACAGTGTAAAAAATAAATAAATGGCGAGGACCCCTCCCCAAAAAACCAACCAGCCCTGGGCTATGAAGCCCCAGTACTGGTTGCACTAAATACAGGTGACAAATGACATAGAGGTCCCCTGTATGAAGCACAACCAGCACCAGGCTTTTCAGAACCAGTCCTGGTTGCCAAAATATGGGGGACAAATGATGTAGGGGTCCCCCGTATTAGCGCAACCAGCACTGTGCTCTAAGCCACTCCTGGTTCTGTAAATACAGGGGGGAATATATAGGGCCCCCCTGTATTTCCCAGAACCAGCACCGGAGACCCGTTCTAGCAGGGGGGTGATGTCACAGCCTGGGGAGCCCTTTCACCGGGCCCCCCAGCCGAAGCATCACCCCTGACTGCTAGTCAGCCCAGGCCAGGGATCTCATGGGAGTTGGGGACTCCCCCATTAAAGGGGGGCACATTCAATTTTTAACAGATGCGTAGATGGATCTCACTGCTGCATTTTTGCATCTGTGACATTGATTTGATTTTCTCACGTGCATACTCACTACCAGTGAGCCCTCTGTCGCCCACTGATGCCCCCTTTGCACTGCACCTCTGTCGCTGCTCTCCACCACCACTGCTGCCACTACCCCACACACCTACAGCTGTCTCGCACTCTGCAACTCCCAAACCAACCTCCAGTGTGCAGTTTCCTCTTCCACCTGTGTTAGTGTACCATTTTGCTGCCCTTCTCTCCTGCAGGTGGCCCGGTTTGCTCATCCAAACCCTGATAGTTAATACATTTTAAAAAAGCTATGAAATTCCATAGACAAAAGAACCTTACGGTTTCTCATGTCCCAATAAGGCTGCTTAGACATTATCTGAAAAGTCACAAAACCTATTGATTTTCTGCCACTCAAACTTCAAAAAGCAATGAAATTACGATCATTAAGGCTGATGCCTTAATGGACGTGTTCCTTGCGCAATACAGATATGGTATGCCATCACACCCTGTGGTTAACTGCAGATTCAGCACTCTCACAGAATGAGATTGCTGTCACTCACAAAATGGTGGAGCTGCTAATTCACAGAATTGTGTGCTCATTGGAATACACACATGCAGTCTGATTTTCCCCCCACACGCTTCACTGATGCTGAAACAGGAGTCACAGTTCCAGTAGAAGGCAATGGAACAGCTCCTCCAGGTCGCTTCTCCTTCTGGGTGGGTTCCTCCAGTCACCATTTCTGCACAGCCTGAGGTAGTAGGCTGCTCGCACGAACAGCCTGTTCCAGCAGAGCACACTGCACCTCGCGATGCGGTAACTCGGTATCAAATTCCACTGTGGCTGGCGCTGGTGGGGTTACCTTTTCCTTGTGGTGCACCCATGTAGGCTGGGTCATTGCTTCTTCAGCTGGTGAAAAAAGTTGTTGCAGGCATCCACCCAGCGACACTGATCTTGCCAGAATGGGGTATCAAGCTTTCCCCAATCTTCTGCATCTTCCAAAGCAAGGTGAAAACAATACTCCAGGTGGTCCAGCAGTTTCGCAGAACTCAGCTTACAATCCAGATACAGAATCGCCCCATGATATGGGCTGAAGGCATTGCATTCTTCATCCTGTGCCCACCTGAGCAGCATAATCATCTCATTACGGGTATTGGTACTGCAGGAGAGACCTTGCAGCTGACATTCATCAGCTAGTTCCTCCGTACTCATCATGATAAAATAGTCCTCAGTGTCTTGGAAAGAACACCCCAGCAGAACCTCTGGTGTTGCCATGGATTGGCTATCTGCAGCCTCCCTAGCTGCCACACCTCTTGTAGTCTCCCGGGAACTAACAGAGGGGTCAGATCTCTGTCTAGCTTCTGTGATAATGTCCAGGACTGTCTGATTGTCCAAACCACAGCTAGCATTTGCTGGGCTTTCTCCATCAAATTCCCACACAGGGAAATGCTCTGGATGGAGTCTGTTGGTACTTGGGTCTCCGGTCACAGACTGGTGCTTGAGTTTGGCTAACTCCAACTGGAACCTGTGATCAGCCTCCTCTTTACGCTCTGCAGCCTCCCAGTCCAGGGCTACCTGATGCTCTGCTGTCTCCCAGTCCATGGCTGCCTGACGTTCTGCAGTCTCCCGGTCCATGGCAACTTTGCGTTCCGTAGCCTCCAGGTCCAGGGCGGCTTTACACTCGGCAGCCTCTCTAGTATGGCACCTCTCCACAAGCTGCAGTACCATAGTCAGGTAAGGCTCTTTCACATACTTAAGAGCAGAGGCTAGATATCGGTCCAGCTTTGAGATAAAGGCCCTCATTCTGAGCTGCTCGCAAAAAGCGAGCACTCGCTCTGAATGAGGGCGGATGCATTTTTTTTAAAGCCGGCCTCATGGCCGCTTGCTAATCTGTGGGTGACCTCCTTCGGGAACGCCTCCGTTTGGCCAGCCACCCCCCCTCCCGCCTACAAAATGGGGCGAGCTTTCGATCAACATCGACAGCCGCCTTGTTTTATTGCGAGCCCTGGAGTGAGTGATTTCTTGCTCGCTCTGGGGCGAGCGCACGTGCAGTGTGCACGTGCCATGTGTGCACTGCCCGGCCATCGACCCGCTTGCAAGCGCATAGTGCTTGTGAGCGGGTCTGAATCAGGCCCAGAGTCCACATCAGAGTCCAACTTTCTGCTATTACTTTCCACAGTAAGTAAAACCCCAGTACAGGGTACATCCAAGGCTAATGCAGTAGCCCCCGCCAATGCACTCCTTTCCAGTACTGACTTGCTGACATCCTGATGCTCTGTATAATTAGATCCCGGATCAATCTCTTTTTAGAATGATCCATCTAGACCAGACCTTTCTGCACACACCACGCTACCAGCTTTTCCTTCTTGAGCTTTTTGTACTTTGCGCCCATTGTTCGCCAAAATAAAAATAACAGGGTAGGGGAAACAGAAATTGCTTTCACAGTGTGACCTTTTACTAATATAAGCTTTGAGTTCTGGAATCTGGAGAAATTGGGTTCCTCTCTCCAAGTACTCCCTCCTTCACTTAAGTTTTTATAAAAATAAAAAACTTTATTATCCCACCGCTGCTAACCAATTGTCACGGACCGCTGTGACGACTCTTTCCAGATACGACAATCTGAGAATCGCTGCCGTGAACTTCACCGGTACCTCAGAGCTTGTGGTTATTAACTCCGGTATCTGCCACCAGCAGAAGACCAATTTAGCGCTAAAACATAAGGCAAGCTTCTGCTCTCACCTGTACACACAACTTATCAATATTTAAACATTGGTAACATGCCAAACATGAGGCGTTTGGGTAATAAAAACACAGTTCCAGAACTAGAATTAATGTTTTAATTCAAGAATACCTTCAAAGCTTAGTTACAAAAAGTTACAAGTTTATAATAAAATTAAATAAAAGGTTGCACACAAGTTACTTAGAAATTCAGAAATAAAATAACAGGGAAAAAGCAAACCACACTTCCTGTCTTAGGTCATATGGGGACAGGGGCCGTCCCTAGGGACGAACTCCGATTCAGTCTGTACCTTTGACGATAGCCCCTCAGAAATGAATACTGACCCAGAAGTCAGCTACAGTTTTATGCCTGTTTCTCCAGGCACCCCCGGACCCCCCTCCCTGAGGTGATTTTAACCCTTGTCAACTCAGAGAGGGTTGTCCAGCTGGTTGGATCTTTGGGGTCTCTCTCTCATTCAGACAGGGGTTATTTTAATTACCTTTCAGCCCTTTTTTGAAGTTTAGCTCCAAGGCTTACATCAATAAACATACCCCTGGACTTAGGTGATGAAATACACACCCTTCGCAGACAATGTGTCGCTGGTATAAGTGGTTTGATCTCTGTTCAGGAACAATACACAAAATTCTTAATGACTTCTTCTGGCAGAGCCTGGTCAAATGGCTGGTGTTAGCAAATGCTGGTTCCCTGGGCTATGAACAGACCATGTACTTTGTGTTCAATACCTACAATCACAGATTTTAACAGTTGACCAATTTTTATGATGCTATGGGAAGGAAATCCCTTCTACCATTCATCTCAGCTTCAGCGAACTACACTAAGGGTTTTGACACCTCACATTAGACTTTAGCATGACATTACACAGATCCACCTTCCTACAGAGAGACACATATACATTGACATTATTCTGTATCAGGCCCCACTGGTTTAAGAAAAAAATGACTTTTCCTATACATAAACAACAGTACATATACATTTACAAGGGAAAGTTACGGATTCTGCTAACGCAATCATGTACAGTTATGCCCATGCGGATGCAAAATCTGCTTTTTCGCTACATCCTGGGTCAAATTTCCGCCCAGCATCCCCGGTCAAAGTTCTGCCCAGCATACACCAATGGGAGGTGCGACCAGAACCTCAATCCACTAGTATGTCTTCTGGATCCAATGTTACCACTCTGTGAAGTTTTCATACAAATCCATCCAGTGGAAGGCTCAGAACAGGCTCCCTAGGTCAAAGTTCTGGCCAGCGTACACCAATGGGAGGTCCAACCGGGACCCTAACCCCCCTAAAACCTGGCCAGGATCCAACTGGACCACCTCTTGTTATTTTCATTCCAATCATTAAAGGGGTGTCCAAATGCATAACTGAGCAAATAAACAAACATACCAATTATTTTATATATACTGTATATCCATATGTAGATGTTTTGTTTTCATTAACCTCTTCAGTCAAAATGGAGATGAAAGAGAAAGATTCAGTAGGTATAATTATATAAATAGAAAGATATACAAGTTCCTTGGAGAAAATTCAATTGTTTTAGGGCGCCTGGAAGTTATGAGCACCCTTTGGGCAATATTTAATAGTTTTGCCGATGGGCATGAGTTCCACGGACACCCATTATTAATCGCACATGTTGTTCCCACATGCATTGGGATTAGCCTAGTAAAGTGGCTAAACCCATGCAAACTTCTAGGTGCAATGAGTTTGGTTGCACAATAGGCAGATTTTGGGCAGATCTCTGCCTGCTACCTCAGGATGGTGCAAGCACAAATAATGGGCAACCGCAGCAATTGTGCCCAGCAACACAAGCGATTGAATAGCTTCTGCCACTTTAGATGTCAGTTTTAACAGGCTAGTAGGATATAGGTATGCAATCTCATTACACATTTCTATGGGTTACTAGGCTAGGCAGATATGGGTATGCAATCTCATTACGCATTTCTATGGGTTAACAGGCTAGGTGGATATAGGTATGCAATCTCATTACACATTTGTGTGGGTTACCAGGCTAGGCGGATATAGGTATGCAATCCCATTATACATTTATATGGGTTACTACTAGGCTAGGCAGATATAGGTATGCAATCTCATTACTCATTTCTATGGGTTAACAGGCTAGGCGGATATAGGTATGCAATCTCATTACACATTTCTATTGGTTACCAGGCTAGGCGGATATAGGTATGCAATCTTATTACTCATTTCTATGGGTTACCAGGCTAGACGGATATAGGTATGCATTCTCATTACTCATTTCTATGGGTTACCAGGCTAGGCGGATATAGGTATGCAATCTCATTACTCATTTCTCTGGGTTACCAGGCTAGGCAGATATAGGTATGGGTTACCAGGCTAGGCAGATATAGGTATGCAATCTCATTACACATTTCTATGGGTTACCAGGCTAGGCGGATTTAGGTATGCAATCTCATTACTCATTTATATGGGTTAACCATCTAGGCGGATATAGGTATGCAATCTCATTACTCATTTCTGTGGGTTACTAGGCTAGGCGGATATAGGTATGCAATCTCATTACTCATTTCTGTGGGTTACTAGGCTAGGCGGATATAGGTATGCAATCTCATTACTCATTTCTATGGGTTACCAGGCTAGGTGGATATAGGTATACAATCTCATTACTCATTTCTATGGGTTACCAGGCTAGTCAAGTATGCAATCTCATTACTCATTTCTATGGGTTACCAGGCTAGGCAGATATAGGTATGCAATCTCATTACACATTTCTATGGGTTACCAGGCTAGGCGGATTTAGGTATGCAATCTCATTACTCATTTATATGGGTTAACCATCTAGGCGGATATAGGTATGCAATCTCATTACTCATTTCTGTGGGTTACTAGGCTAGGTGGATATAGGTATGCAATCTCATTACTCATTTCTGTGGGTTACTAGGCTAGGTGGATATAGGTATGCAATCTCATTACTCATTTCTATGGGTTACCAGGCTAGTCAGATATAAGTATGCAATCTCATTACACCTTTCTGTGGTCCAATTGAACAAACATATTGTGCTAAACTTTGCAGGTCTGCAATCAAAATATATAGTACACGTCTCAAGTTACTGCTCACTATCGTATTTGGGAAATGCCTTAATTTCAACTTTTCCCTCCTCTCCTAGTATATTGTTCTTTTGTTTTAGAATTTTAAGATGACAAATGGGTTGTCTGAATTTTATATTTATATTTATCTTTTTTTTTCTATACAAAAGAAATCGGGAGCCTCCCGCGAAAACCGGGAGGGTAGGCATGTATGATTCTATTATTATGCATTTTCCCCGCATGGTAAACCAGCAGCTAATGCGAGATATCACATAGATTCTGCGTTGTGTCATCGGAATCTATGTGGTATCCCATTCGTTAAGCCCCAGAGGGTGCATTTAACACGTCTCTAGTACACTGTGAGCTTCTTTTTGCTGCTTCTGGATTGCGACTCTGAGCCGTATGAAATTTGATTCGCACCCGCGATACTTTTCCGCCTCCCGGACCTCTCGCCTACTTCGCCTGTTTTGCAGGCTGAAAAGTATCGTGCTCGTCCCTGCGTATCCCCATATTCAATTTGAAAGTAACGGGACCCGGCAAAACTGAAACAAGCGGAAAGTCATGTCAGATTTGGGGAAATTAGCCTGACACCCCCCCAAAAGATGCTCTGACATGGGGGTTAGCTATGATTACCCCCGACTTGGCTTGGTGAATGTATTTGGTGTTTTTAATAGCTGCTAAATAGCGTTTTTGTATAAGTGATGAAGAATAGTATTCAGGAGTTTTATTTGCAGAAGATTACTAGTCCCAGCAAATTTGGGGTACTTGAAAATGGGGGCCAGCATATTTTAACGTTGCTAAAGTTACGTTTAAAAAATCGTGAAAAATCCACCTGCCGCAAGCACCTGCAATGAAAAAAACACCTGGGGCATACTTGGGGATCCCCCTGAAGTGTAGTTCGCTAGAATTTAACTTTGTCCCCCAATTTTTATTTTTTTGCCCCCAAATTGAAAGTGATTTTTTGGTGTGTTCTTAAGTGTTTTTTTTTTTTCAATTTACGCAGTTTACCTTTGGGGGACTGTCTGAAGGTTGCACGGGTGTTCCTGCAATGTTGCACCCCAAAACTCCAATTCTGCACTCTTTTCCGCCTCCCATTCTTAGGGGAAACTTTTTTGCCTATTACATTGCATTGACTTTCCGCCTAGGCGAAAGATTCTGGCTTTTCATTCCAAATTGAATACGGGTCTAAGTGGCAAAATTGAAACAAAAATATGGTACGCTACTCCTCACGGAGCGCCTCAGTCACGCTGCACATCTCACGCCATATAGCGTACAGACGCCAAGTAAGTGAGAATACATATGTATAATGGTTCTGGGAAATTGATAAACTCAAGTAATGTAACAATTTAACTATTTTTTGTTATATTTATAAATACACTTTAGTAGATGGCAAATGATAGGGGTGGATATTACTAGTGCACATCATTATTTCTGAACAATCAATGCACTTGAAATGGATTGTTGTTGGAAAGATAGAGACTTATTAGTGTGAAATAGCAGCACTGACTGTAGTGTATTAACTTTTCTTTCACTGATCTCTGAGAGATGAATCACAGGCATAGTCCAGTCTGGATTTCTGGATGTTGCCGTGAATATTGAAAGAGCTCTTATATTGTGAGATGTTTATTTATCTTTACAAGTGTCTCATCGGCTTAAGGACGCCCAGGACTGGATACAGTGAAATGTGAATATGCTGAAAATGAGAATGTAGGGAGTTTGGTATGTCATTATAATTAGTAATAATAATATTTACACAGTGTCAACATATTCCAGAGTGTCGTACAGTTCTAGAATTTTATTTCAGTATATAAATTCTTTTATCAAGTTATTAAGACTTTTTATTTTTTATTTCAGGCACATTAGGGGCACTTACAATTTAATTTAAAAAACCAACCCACTTTTACTGTACTGAGGTCTATTTAGTAAGAAGAAATAATGACCAAGGCTTATTTAATCTTAAGCCTATTAACCTACCAGATTATTATTATTATTATTATTATTATTATTATTATTATTATTATTATTATTATTATTATTATTATCACCATCATCATGAAGTGGCAACGACTTTGGTAGCTATACAATCTTAATAGGTGTACAGACAATTAAAAACAAGCTGAGAAATAGTGGAAGTCTTGTTAGATCTTATAATCGAAAGAAAACAAGTGAAACAAATGTGATCATTAGGGCAATAGGCACCTGTGCATTGGTAGACAAAGGTGAGCTGCTGAGGCTGTGTGATACGGGAGGTGAATAAACCTTGCAACAGCAGCAATTGACTGTTTTTGGGTTCAGCATCAGCGGGGAAGATCAGTTGGAAAAGAGTTATATGGGCTAATGCAGAGCTGAACACAAGTGGGATTTGCAGGCGTATCTTGCACGTTTTCAGACTGAGTGTGCTCAGAAATAGAGGTGATGCAGAGTCGTAAGTCATCACCTGACAGCTACGGATGATGCAGAGTCACAAGCTACACAGTTCCATATCTACAGTGGCATAACTGTGGGGTAAAGGGGTCTTTGTACATAGGTGGAAGAAGGCATGTGTTGGAAGGGCGGGTAATGCAGGGTTGTGCACAGGGCCTTAGCTAGGGTAGTGCGGCCGGTGCCATCGCACAGGGCACCACAGGTCAGGGGGTGCTGTTTGGGCCTGTAAAATTTCTGTTTATTATCATTCTCACTTGTAGCTTCCTCATATTTCATCCACAGCATCTCCTGGCCTCCCCTATCTCTTCCCTGGTCCTTCCTCATGAGGCCATTCCCCTTTATTGGGTGCATTATGTCCCTTCGAAAAATGAGGGGGGCGCCAATGCTCTTTCTGGCACAGGGCACCAAGAAGTCTAGTTACAGCTCTGGTTTTGCACATGTGTAATTATTTTTTTGCACTGGTTCTGAAGATTGTGACTATATATTTTTTTTTTTAAAGGTGTTTATTAGAAGTTACCAATAAACAAATCAACCAGGCAAAGCTTATACAGCCAAACCTATCAGAGAATAAAATATAAAGGAATAATAAAGATTGCAGTGCTTTAGTATCCGTCAAGTAAAACAGTAGTATTATTAGCCAATCAAATGTCTAATAACCATATATTGTAACATAACAGCAAGCCCTTGAGCATATGCTTTATGTCCTTTTCTGTGATTACAACAACAAATAAATTACTAACAATTTTTGAATTATTTTTTCATACACTTTTAGATTTATGTTAGCAGTACTCAAGAGCATACCGTCACATGTGAAGTCACCTAGTACTCACTGTGTGCGGTCACTTGGGCTGTTTGTGCTTCCTGGGCTGGGATGTAGCAGGAGCTAGGCTACCAATGGTAGATGTAATAGTGACTTTGAATTACGAATTCAAAAGCAAAATCAAAAAATTGACAAATTCAGAACCCCACATCCATCTTCTCCACGTAATCTCTCTCATATTACGAAGAACAAGGTCTTCTCTCTTCCTCTTGTCTCTGATTTCTCTCAACTTTTCTGATTCCCCCACCCCCACCTCCACCCAAACGTTTGCCTCCACCTAGTTTGCTTATTCAACATAATGCCTTTCACTGGCACCGTCCCATACTACTTAAGAAATGTGCTCACCTCTCCCTACAGCTTGCCCTCCTCCTTGCTTCCAGACTACTTACGCATTTTATGTACAACTATCTAACCCACTTTCTTTTCTTGGGCTCCCACCTTGAAACTCCGCAATCCAGTTTTCATCAAATCTGCCATCAATAAATTGACCAACAATCTAGACCTAACTCAAAGGATCACTTCTCTTCCTACTTGACCATTATACCTCTTTGGAGACAGTTAACCACCCTCTTCTTCTGCATATCCATCATTCCCTTGGCTTTTATGGCACTGTTCTCTTCTGTTTTATCACCCACCTTTTTAGTATCTCTACTTCTAACACAGCTTTCTCTCCACTCCCTTTACCTGATTCTATAGACTTTTTTTTTTTGGGGGGGGGGCTTTCAAAGCTTGGAGAGAGATAAAGTACCAACCAATCAGATCCTATTTGTAAATTTTCAAACAGCCTGTAAAATATAGAACCTGATTGGTTAGTACTTTATCTGTTCACTTTATCTCTTTCAAAGCTTTGATAAATCTCCCCCGATGCCTCTTACTTGGTGAATTACTATGCTGCTTTGATGTCCTTTACCATCTCTGTGCTTATAGCACCCAAATCTAACCATTTTCCTTGACCTCTCTCCTTCTCTCTTATCCATGTCTTCAGTGGCCTGTCTGCAACTCTACTTGGATGTCCCAAAAGTACCTAAACCTCAACATGTTGTGATATGATCGGGGTAAGGGTCCCTCTCCTGGGGTAGGTGGACTCCTCCTTATGCACAGCAGCCAGGAAACAGCACTCCAGTCGTGGGTTTTCGTGCAAGTTGGTCGGCACCAGTGTTTATTGTGCAACACCTACAGTCAAATAAACCAAACATAAAATAACTCCTAGCCCGGCTGGGCATTGCCTAGACAGGTAATTTCCTCTCTACAAGTGGCAAGGCCTACTACCTCACCACAAACACAGCACTTTCAAAAGGTCACAGTGTCTCTGAACAAACCTCTATGTCTGTTCTCCCCAGGGTGTGTGAGACACTTTATCTAAACTCTTACACAGCTATATTGAGCCACTTCCAGGTGTAATCCCTAATTAGCCTGCTCTCAGGCTGAAAGGCCTAACACCTGAAACGGCCCTTCTCTCTCACATCCACACCCCCAGAACCCATTCTCTGGCTTTTTCCAAAAGCCGACACTCAGATATGTTTGTAAAAAGACTTTTCCTGGGGGTTAAAATACATATTACAGGAATCTGGGAGACATATACATGCCATCCCTAACTTCTCCAGTGCTCCTATCACAATGTCTAAAATTTAGCATATCCTCCTCCCAGTGGTACCACCACCCACTAGTCTTCCTCACTGTTGATAACAACAGTTTCCTCAATCCACTAAGTCTGCCATCTTCGTCTCAACCTTGACTTGGATATCAGCTTTACTCAACTTAACCCTTTGAAATATTGGATATAAGCTATGATGATAATGATGATGACTATGCTAACAAGTTGGACAAACTATAGAGAGACACGGAGGATATGCTAAAGCATACAGAATTAATCGAAATAAAGCACCCTGATAAATCTGGATTGTGTAGGTTTCTGTGTGAAGACAGATATTGGGAAGGAAAAGATGTAAGTTTAAAGAAATTAGATTAGGGTCAGAAAGGTTGAAGAGATAAATAGTGCACAATTGAGAGCGTACAAGGTTAAGCCTTTTGCCATCATATTAAGTATGCGCTCAAAATACAGTAAGAGATCAAAGGAAGAGGTTAACAAGTGAATAAATATGTAATTTTCATATGAAATGCATCTGGGAGGTGCAGAAGGTGTCCAACTGAAAGTAGAGATGAGCAGTACGGTTTTGCTGAAAACTGAACACATCCTAACTTTGTGGTCCTAAGTTGAACCGAGTCCCGAAACAGGTCACTTGGGGGGTTTCAAGTAGAACCAAGTCCCGGCTTGGGTCTTCCCGCAATTTGGCTCATGGATCTAAGAGACAAATCTTGTGTGTTTTTGATAGCATGTAAGTCCCTCCCTCATAATTTTAGGTGCCAAAATTGGTCAAAATTGACTGGAAATCAATATTATTGATGTTAATATTATATGAATAAAAACATGTCCAAGTTACATGATTTTAGCTGTGTTTTGTAATAATTTTTTTAAAGGAAATCCAAAACCAAAGCCAAATAAAAACACTTGAGGGTAGTTTTTTGTCTGCGCACATCTCTAATTGAAAGTGTTGGGTGTGGCCTGGTTTCCACCACCTTAAATGATATATGAAAAACAATAATTTCCAATGAGTAAAATTACATGCGGACCAACACTAATTCATGGCTAAATCTACACAGTAAATGTCCCCAAAATTAATCTTTTCCAGTCTAATTTATAAAATCACATTCTGCTAAACAAATGAATTACACCATATTAATGTGGATTTTACTGTATATGTTATTTTTTACTGTTCATTTATCAGTGGCATAAACTTTGTTTTAATGCCTTTTTGACTTGTGCATTTTTCTAAGCTGTACTATTAATTTTTATTTTTCAGATTTAAATTGTAGATATTTTTGTATGGCAATGATATCCAAAACTGTTAAATGTTTAATAATTTCAATTGTGCAACTCTTGGTATTATTAAATAACATACTACGCATTATTTTATTATTTAGTTATAGTTTGCATCCACATTTAATTATTTGTCTATAATAATTTTTCATATGCAAACAAAGTTGTGTTTATTTTATATTTGCTGTGGGTCTCTGTTGTGGTTTTTTATTATATAGTAGCAAGAGCTTTAATATTTTAGTTAGTGACATTATTTTTATGTCTTCAGTAATAGAAATGGGAATTAAGTAAATCATATAATGTGTTATTTTTTTACATCAAGAAATGATGACATTGTAATTTTATGGTCTCTCCTCTCTCCTTCCCTGGGATGATGCATGCATTAAATGTAAACGAAGTAAACGAAGTGTAAACAAGACAAAGAGATAAAATGCAATATGCTGAGATGAGATTCCACTGTTTAAGTAGTAATTAACACACTAACCTAATTAAAATAACTCATTGTGATGGTAGTGGTGGGAGGTAGGGAGTATAGGTGGCCACAAATTAAGTATATTTTGTATAAGAAGTATATTTTGCACAGACTGTGTAATGGTTAGCATTACTGCCTCACAGCACTGATGCCCTGGGTTAAATTCCCACTATGGCTCTAAAGCTGGGTACGCACTTAGCAATATTTTGAATGCTTTGCCCGATTCCGACGGTCGGAATGACAAATCGTTCAAATCATCAAGCGTGTACCCACAATGTGGGGCGGTGAGCTTTTCCCGTGGGGTCATCAGCCGCATTGTCAGGTCGGCCCTACATGCAGCTCAACCTGACGATGACCCCATGCAGCGGGATGAGGTAGGTGCCGACATATCGGGCGGACGGACACCGGATCGTCTAATGTGTACCAGCCGCCCGATATGTCAACCCGTCGGGTTGTCAGTTGCATCGCTGAGTACCCACATCGTTTAGCGTGTACCCAGTTTAACTGTGTGGAAATTGTGTACTCTCCCTGTGCTGGCGTGGGTTTCCTCCAGGTACTCCGGTTTCCTTCCAGAATCCAAAAATATACTTGCATGTTAATTGGCTCCTGAAAAAATTAACCGTAGCTCCACTGGGCCTAGTGGATGGTCCAGTATTCTGTGTAAAGCACTGCAGAATACTGTATGTGTGCTCTATATAAACTAATGGAAATAAATAACAATAAGTCCATTTGAAATGTAGCTTCCATAATATTGAAAAAGATTTTCATCCATGAAACAGAAAGAGTTAAAAATATTCATTTAAATGTCTGCCGTTCAGATGATAAATATAATTTTCACTATGATTTGCAAAGCATTTGGTCAGAGGTAGTTATGTCTCCCTGTCTTCTGTAATAAAATAGATGTAGGTTCAACAGAAACTTTACACTGAGACTTTTTGATATATATAAAAGAACATTTATGTTTGTAACAATGAGATTATGGGGCCTATTTAAAGTATAATGCAATATTTGCGGCACATTCCTGAAAACACCTGTTTTCGGGGTATACCCACAAATATTAAGTATCCTCCCAATTAGGAATGTGCGTCGACCCCCGTGTTCTGGTTTTGGTTTTGGATCTGTATCTCCTTCGTGTTTTGGATCTGGCTTTGGTTTTGCCAAAACCGCCCTTGCGTGTTTTGGTTTTGGATCTATTTTTTTTCAAAAATGTATAAAAACTGCTAAAATCACATAATTTGGGCTTTTTTTTGTTCCTACAGTATTATTATCCTCAATAACATTAATTTCCACTCGTTTTCAGTCATTTTGGACCACCCCACACAATATTGTTCACCAACATAGGCCAAACCAACTACCAAGTACGTTTAATAGAAAACAATACAACACAGAAATTTACTAAAAATCGTATGTGGAATATCCTTGCTCAAAACATTTAGTCGTAGTTAACAAGCAGCAAACAAAAAAACCCTAAACCATGTGTAAATAGCAACAGCAGACATGAATGCCCCCTACACAAGTGCACATGCCTCCAGCACATACCTATTCTCAGTGCCCAATCTGTCTTTTCCACCTGGGGGCGCTGGACCATCGATGACATATAAAGCCCCGATCAATCAGCCTTTTTGTTGAGTAGTTCCCCAAAATCTCCCCAACAATTAAAAACAGTGCTCCGTACCTGCGAGTCAGAAACAATGCAGGTCAGATACAGTGCAGAGTACAGTGCGGGTCACATACAGTGCAGGTCAGACACAGTGCATGTCAGATACAGTGCGGTTCGGATACAGTGCAGTTCGGATACAGTGCGGGTTGGATACAGTGCGGGTTGGATACAGTGCATGTCGGATACAGTGCAGTTTATAGTGAAGGTCGGGTACAGTGTGGGTTGAATACAGTGCAGGTCGGATGCAGTGCGGGATACATAGTGGTTTGGATGAAGCACAGTTTTGGATGCAGTGTGGGTTGGATACAGTGTGAGTCGGTAACAGTGAAGGTCAGATACAGTGTGCAATACAGAGCCTGTTTCAGACCCAGTCGCGAGTGCTGAGGGCTCGCAACCGGGTCGATGTTTGCCCACTGGGCATGCACATGACGGAGCCGGCTCCGTCATGTGCATACGCGAGACCCGGCTAGTGACGGGTGCTCTGTCGCTCCGGGTCTCACTCCAAAGGGGGCGAGCTGTTGATGGTGATTGACAGCTCGCCCCGTCTGGTAGGCGTGGCCGGGGGGTGGCTTCACAAATGGAGGCGTTCCCAAGTGAACGCCTGCCATTTGTGGGCGGCCCCACTGACATCACTCTGGGGCTTGCGGCCACGAGACCCTACCACAAGGGTCTCGTCGCAAGCCCGATGGTCATGCTGGTCTTGACCATCGCGACCATCAACTTGGCCACTCGCGAGCGAGAGGCCAGGAGGTGCTCCAAAAAAAAAACCCGCCCTGATTCAGAGCGAGCGCTCTTTCAGAGCGTCCGTCTCTGAATCAGGCCCACAGTGCGGGTCTGATATAGTGCGGGATACAGTGTGGGTTGAATACAGTGCAGGGTACAGTGTGAGTTGGTTACAGTGCGTGTCAGATACAGTGTGTTAAGCAGTGTGGGTTGGATACACCAATAGTGCACTTACTGTGACGGCAGTGTCGGCAGTGGGGGGTGCTGGTGGTGCCCTCAATGCAAGAGTGCCAGTGGTGTCCTCAATGTGGGGGTGCCGGTGGTGTTTGCAGTGTGGTGGTGTTGGCAGAGTGGGGTTGCTGGCAGTGTCCTCAGTGCAGGGTGCCGGTGGTGTCAGCAGAGCGGGAGTGCCAGCTGTGTCCTCAGCATGGGGGTCCTTGTAGTGTTGGCATTGCATGGGTGCCAGTGGTGTACTCAATGCAGGGTGCCAGCAGTATCGGCAGTGGGCGTGTCGGTAGTGTGGGGTTCCACCACTGAGGGGTGCTGGCAGCGGTGGGTGCTGGCAGTGTCGGCAGTGGGAGGAGCAGCGTTGTCAGGCAAGGGGGATGGGTGGCATCTTCCTACCTTCCTGTGCTCAATGAATTCAATGGGCTTAACGCTGATTGGCTGAGAGCTGTGTCAGATGGCTCTCTTAGCCAATAAGTGCTAAGCCCATTGATTTTAATGGGACTTTGTAAAATGGCTGCTCGAGGCAAAGCCCCAAGATCCGACAGCGGGATCACAAGGTTTTGCCTTGATTAGGGATCCAGGGCAGGCAGATAGATCCGAGCTGTGTCTAGGATTCCCCGAAACCCCAAAATTCGGGTGGGTCCTGTTCCCGGAGAACCGGACCCGCTCATCTCTACTCCCAATGTATGAAGGAGGAACCACAGTAGATATCTCCATATCTACCACGGCCCCTCCATTTCTGACAGCAGCCTCAGCCCCAATAGGTTGATATGGGTACTGCTAGGCTGTCAGATTTAGTTTGGCTTCGGCAGCTAATGCCATCTGAAGATGGCGTTAGCCACTATAGACTAAAGACTGCATTCTGCTAAACCCTCACCGGAAATGGCCGGTGCATATAGGGCCATAACTAGGGGTGTGCAAGTGGTGCAGTTGCACAGAGCACCGGGCTCTATGGGTGGCACCATCGCTGTCCCATGGCCCTTACATCTGGCTAGCAGGGGGGCCTGGAATGGCACCCTGCAGCCAGGATCGCAGATGCAGTGCCGCCTGGACCATCTATTCGACACTCCAGATAGGCACCCTGTGGTTTGAACAGCCAATTGGAGTGTCCTTAGTCGTGACCTTAGTCAGTGCTGGCATCCCCGCCCACTGTGCATGTGACATCATGCGCACAGGGGCGGGGCCTGCACAGGGCACAGCTGGGCCCTGTTATGGCACTGGTCGCACATAAACCATGCATGCGCAGTAGCGCTGTGGGGTCCCAATAGAGGAGTGAATTGACCGCTAATGCAATCACCTCACTTCTATAATATCACAGTTACAGGCTCCTTTCAGTGCCCTGGCCCTGCATGTGTATTTTAATACATTCAGGCATATTCTTATTCCTTATTGCCACATTTAGCGGCAATAAGAAATTAAAAGTAACCACAGGAAAAAAAATTCTAATTGTTTATTACTTATGTCATTTTAATTCTTTCTCATTTCATTAACACTTATTGATTTATCTTTACACATCTATTCTTTACACTTCACTATCACCTTTTTTCCCCCTTTCATGTGATGCCCTGGGGATAGTCCTTGGCTGGAATTTTTTTGGGTGCCTTGCTTCTCGGAGGTGATCCCCTTAATGTTAGGGACGCCAGTATAGAGGAGCCTTGACGATGGCCTGGCGCTTATTCATATATTTGCAAATGTATGTAACTAATACCTCTGAAATCTCTATTATCATGTAGGATTTAAGTATTTTTTGTTGATATTGCAGCAGTGAGCTGGAGGGAATCTTCTTTTCTGTGCTACAGTGTAAACCCCGCCCTTTACAAGCACCTGTGCAATGTCATTAAGCTGATATGAGTGACCACCATACTTTTTGTTTGAAGAAATTACAATTGTCAGGTGAAAACCCAATAATTGATAAACATGCTCCAGAGTTTCAGTATAAATAATTTTTATATTAAATATAAGATTAATCTTGTATTTTAACACATTTGCATTTCGGCCATTTATGGCACGTCGCAGGCATTTTCAGCGATTTACAGTGGCTAACACCTTTACTGGATGGTTAATATGTGTGCCTGTCATGCTTACAGGATGCTTCATTTACACAACAAGGCTTGAGGTCGTTTAGAATTTGCATACACAAGGAGGGGGAGTTGACTAGTAAGTGCACACTGCTAAAAGCCCACATAATTAATGCATTCTCTCTTACAACATTTAGCTGACTACAACTCATTTATTACTTAGTGATGATATTGTAAAGACAGGAATGCAGTCTCTTGAGAAATACCTTACAAAACGTAGATACAGAATTAATAGCTCTCAGTATAATTATATTTTGGGTAGGTTTACAAACTTGACACATTTTTGCTATAAAAAAGATAGAATTATATAGAAGGTGCTGAATTACTGATTAAAAAAGAACATTAGCATCTCAATGGGATAATGTAAAACATCAAGTGAAATATGCTAACAATGCAGCTTAGTATATACTATACACAACGTGTAAGAAGCCATATATATTCACACTTAACGGTATTCTTCTTCAGATACCGCAATTCTCGCTAGACCAATTTTTAAGGCTACCTTTGTCCATATTTTGGCAATAATTCAAGCTTTAAACTTAATGAGTTTTTGCAAGTAGTTCCATCGACTTATTTCTATATATATCCTGGAAATGGGATCTGAGGTAAGACGTTCCTAGTCAATAGTCACTGCAGAATGCAGGTCCTGAATAGGGCTTCCAATGGTAGGCACCACTTTATCCATTTTTCTGTCCTATTCGTCTACTCGATAAAATACTTCTTATGACACAACAGCTGCAGTGTATTGCAGAGGTGGGGTGCTGGTTTCAGGTAATTAGGGACTAATATGACATAAATGGGGACTTACCGTAGGTCGGATAATATGATGGACACTGAGCAAAAAGAAGGAAGTAGTAATCGCCTAGCTTTGCTAACAGCCAGTTCAGAGCAATAACATACAGTTATGTTTGGCATATGCTGTATCATGTACGAAGTACAATTACTGTAAGTAAAAAATATTTTGCAGGTTAGAATACCTTTTAAGCTAGGAACCTTACTGTTTGGAAACAGAAAACAAAGACCCTCCTGCAACTTGAAGTTTACTTGGGGTCAGAGCTGTAACTAGACTCCATGTGTAAGGTGTCTGATTGTGTTGTAAGAGGTCATAGGTTTGAATCCTGGGTAAGACAGTATTTTAAAATGTGTGTCTTAAATTAGGGAGAATGTGACTGGAGGTGCTTAGGGCCAGAAGTGGAGGTGGCCAGGAAGCAGAGGGAATTGAGGGAGAGTTGGGCAGGGTGGAGCTAGGGGGTGTGATCAGATGCAGAGAGGAGATGAACGGAATTAAAAACAGAAACGCAAGTGTGTGTGAATGATTAAAATATAAAATTGATTGGTGCCGCTGGACAGTGCCCCCTGTCTTGCAGTGCTCTGTGCTATGGTACATTGCACCACACTAGTTACAGCCCTGCTCAGGGTATACAAAACATTTTCTTCTGGGTGTAATTGGCAGTAAAGCAATTCAAATTGAGTATTTGCACAAATTATTATTAATTATACAACAATATTGTAAGCTAAGGAAAAGATGTTTTGCTTAAAGGCTATGTCTACTTTTGGACAACCCATCCTCAAACTAACCTATTCTACTGAAACCCTCTTCGTTACCAGAAGCCTGTTACCTTTCCCACGACAGCGGTGGTGCTAAATCATGCTTGTTTATGCTTGGGAAACTGGTGCATTGCAAACCATGCAAAGATTTACTATTTAATTCTATGGAACTATTACCTGCTGTGCATGACTCTTGGTGCAGATTGAACTATGGGCCTGATTCAGACCCGGTCGCAAGCGCTGAGCGCTCGCAACCGGGTTGATGGTGGCCCACAGTGCATGCGCACGACGGAGCCGGCTCCATCGTGCGCATGCGCAAGACCCGGCTAGCGACGGGCACTCCGTTGCTCCGGGTCTCGCACCAAAGGGAGCGAGCTGTCGATGTTGAGTGACAGCTTGCCCCGTTTGGTGGGCTGGCCGGAGGGGTGGCTGCCCAAACGGAGGCGTTCCCATGAGAACGCCTGCTGTTTGGGGGCGGCCCCACTGACATCACAAGCGATCGTCCAACTTATCATCCAGTGTGTATGCTGTTTTACTCTCTGCTGCTGAACCCTAACCTTCCGGTCTCGGTAGGATGTCGACATTGTGAACATTGTGAACATGATGACATTCTGTAGATGCTAACATAATGAATGTCGACATTTCAACAATGCATTAGAGGCAAGAATAAAGGACATACGTCAGAGATCAGGAGAATAGTAATTCAGTGCCAACACAGTATAACAAAAAGAACCTATGGGTAAAATTTAAGGTAAGTACAGTACATGGTCAATATTCGGAAGCAGAACAGGAATTGGACAAGATTTGCATGTAGCACAATAATCCGTCAATTCATCAGTGGTTCCCCATTTGGTTATGATGGCGACCACACACAGGTACTAAAATGTTAGTGCCATCGATAGAAAACTTTGTAACCACTAACTTGTTCACCAGTCCTAGGAGTTACCGAAGGACAATATGAAGTAACCAGTCTGATGACCATTACAGGTAAGATGCCTGACCGGGCCCTCCTGCGAGAAACACTCTGTAATTCCTTGTAGAGACTCTATACAGCATATGTAGGCCACAATGTATGTCAGTGGAGAGCTTCCGGCTCTACTGTCAGTGGAGAGCTTCCGGCTCTGTTAAAGCCGAAAGCTCTCTGGGGCTTGCGATGAACGAGACCCTACCACAAGGGTCTTGTCGCAAGCCCGATGGTTGCGATGGTCTTGACCATCGCGACCATCATCATGGCCCCTCACTATAGCTGTGGGTGACCACCCACAGCTATGCGAGCGGCCATGAGGCAGCTCCAACAAAAAAAAAGCCCGGCCCTGATTCAGAGCGAGCACTCTGTCAGAGCGAGCGGCTCTGAATCAGGCCCTATGTCCAACAAAAGATAACAATTCGATAAAATTCTATTGTTGACCTATGTATGTTGGACTGTTATCAGTGGTGGATTAACCTGTGTCCATATCCAGCCACTTGGTGGGTTTTTTTCTGATTTAATTTAAAAAAAAAACACATTTAAGCAGGATAGGGAATTCCCGTGGCCGTCCGTATAAAGTGCCTGTATTTATCCATACCCATGTTAGGACAGTGTAGCCTATTGCTACAAGGCACCTCCACGCTATGGGCTTCAGTATTAATTGTACACAATTCCAAATGCGGCAGCATCTTGCGCTTTTAAGCAAACTGCGCATATATTGTGGCCTACATATGCTGTGTAGAGTCTCTACAAGGAATTACAGAGTGTTTCTCGCAGGAGGGCTCGGTCAGTCATCTTACCTGTAATGGTCATCAGACTGGTTACTTAATATTGTCCTTCAGTCCTAAAACCGGTGAATAATTTAGTGGTTACAAAATTTTATATCGGTGGCACTAACATTTTAGTACCTGTGGGCTGTATTCAGAGGCGGCCGTACGGTCTACGACCGCACGGCCTCCTCGATGTTTGTCTAGTGCGCATGCACACGAGGGAGCTGGCTCCTTCGTGCGCATGCGTGAGACTCACTATGACCAACAGCGCTGGTCATAGCAGGTCTCTTTCCAAAGGGGGCGAGCTGTCGATGTTGATTGACAGCTCGCCCCATTTGGATGGCGGGCCGGGGGGGTGGAAGCCCAAACGGAGGCGTTCCTATGGGAACACCTGCCGTTTGGGGGAGGCCCCACTGACATCACTAGTGATGTCAGTGGAGAGCTTCCGGCTCTGACAGAGCCAGAAGCCCTCCGGGGCTTACGACAAGTGAGACCCTACCCTAGGGTCTCGTCGTAAGCCCCGATGGTCGCGATGGTCAATGACCATCACGACCATCAACCTAGCGGTGGTTAGAGCTGTGGGTGTTAACCCACAGCCTAACGACCGAAACAGAGGCGGCCGGTCAGGATGCAAGCAGCCGCCCAGTTTCTAAGCGACCGCTTGCATCCTCCGACCGCCTCTGAATGAGGCCCTGTGTGTGGTCGCCATCATAACCAAATGGTGAGACACTGATGAATTGACGGATTATTGTGCTACATGTAAATTTTCTCCAATCCCTGTTCTGCTTCCGAATATTGACCATGTACTGTACTTACCTTAATTTTTACTTTACTTTATCATTACAAGGTATAAAAAGTTATACTGTGTTAGCACTGAATTACTATTCTCTCGATCTCTGATGTATGTCCTTTATTCTTGCCTCTAATGCATTGTTGAAATGTCGACATTCAATATGTTAGCATCTACAAAATGTTCACAATGTTCACAATGTCGACATCCTACAGAGACCAGAAGGTTAGGGTTCGGCAGCGGAGGGTAAAGCTGTATACACACTAGACGATAAGTTGGACGATATGAACGATAATGATATCGTTATCGCTCATCGCGTTCAATATCGTCCAGTGTGTTTGCAAGACATCGTTGACAATGCGCGCTCCCGCGGATCGTTAATTATGTCTTTCATCGCCTGTACTTGCAGGGCAACCTGACGATATTGTCCGGTTCTGCAAGTACAGGGTTAACAAACTCGTTCAGTGTGTATGCTCAATGTCATTAATGCTCATGGAGCATATCGTTAAGTTTGTATGTGGCTTTAGGGTTAGGCTATAGGAGTAGAGGGTTATAATTAGGCAATAAGGGGGAGGGTTAGGGTTAGGTTTTAGGGTGAGAAATAATCACAGCAGAAAGTGCAGCAGGACCCGCTGAAAGTCATTAGGACATCACTGCTGGATCCAGAAGACACTGCTGGAGCCACCAGACCAGGTAAGTCACCACTAGACCACCAGGGACATTTTGTCAAAATTGTAATCATGTCAACATTTCATCAGTGTCGACATGGTGAATGTTGACAACATATACCCCACCCAATAGCAGAACTGTGCTAAATGGCTTTTCTTTTTAGATTTAATAGCACCTTCACAGAATCCAGTTAACGTTCTATAATAAAATTATAGAAGGGTTAGTCTCTTAATATTTACATATTTAATATTTCGATATTAGACAAATACAGAGAGAACCTAAACATACTGTAGTGTTAGTCATTCCAGTGATGGAAACCATATAAATAATTTATATCATTGTGTGTATTACATGGCTTTGAAGATGTACTGGTTGCCACCAATCAATGGAAAATGTAAAGTGCCACACTACAGTTTCCTTTTATGTACTTGCATTACTTTGGTTAGTGGTGTTTCACTTTCACTAGGAGCCATCTTTTGTTGTGATGGAGTACATATACATGGTTATTGCACATGCAAGCATAAGTAAAGAGCAGATATAGTGACGTAAAGGTCTATGTAATGGTAATGGAGACTGACAATGACATTTCCTGCTTAGGCATGTAGGTTGTTGACATTCACAGCATAAGCAGATGATATGCATCTTCTCACTAATTAGATCTGCAATGCACCCCAGTCACATCCACTCATCTTGTGAGATATAACTGTAGCATTTGCATCTTGTGCTCTGTACAGCATGTCAGTGCTCTTCCGAATGTAGAGACTCCCAGAGAGGAATAGAATGGGAGCCATGTAACATGCATGTACATTTTACGTTGTCATGTTCTTATCTTGTAGCCCTTTGCAAACAATAGAAAATGTGATTAAATAGAGAGTTAAAAATAATATCTAAGAAATAGACAAATAAATCTGTAATCCCTGCCCCCTTCCTCCCTTCTATTCCCTTCCTATCCTTTACCTTCCTTTCCCATCCCTTCCCTTCCCATTTCTTCCCTTCCCATTTCTTCCCTTTGCATCCCATCCCTTCCCTTCTCATTCCTTCCCTTCGCATCCCATCCCTTCCCTTCTCATTCCTTCCCTTCGCATCCCATCCCTTCCCTTCTCATTCCTTCCCTTCGCATCCCATCCCTTCCCTTCTCATTCCTTCCCTTCGCATCCCATCCCTTCCCTTCTCATTCCTTCCCTTCCCTTCCCATCCCATCCCTCCCCTTCCCATCCCATCCCTCATTTGTCCAATTCTGTCTCCCTTCCACATCACTCTGTGAAGCATAGTTATCTTAGGGCAATGATAGGACTTCACCCTATACTTAGGGAGTTTGTCTCCATTAGCTAATGTCAGTATAGATGACATAAGAATCTTTTGATCTCTCCCATGGGCTGGAGATGCTCTCCACATTCATTGCTGTGTTTTCATTATGCACAGTGGCACAGCAGTGTCTGGCCTTGACAGTATAGTGATAGCAGAAGCCTTCGCAAGGACAGCATCCTTTCAGGTGCAATGTCCGGGCTGGGGTACCTGACGCTTCATCTCTTATTGCCACAAATAGTATCACTCAGCTACCCAGCGATTTTATTGATACATTTTGGCGATATATGATTTTTAAAAACGAGGCTTTAAATTTAAGTGTAATAAATAGACTCAATCTATATTTCTGTCTCATTTGGTAATCCACTTTGCTAAATCCATTCTATCTACCTCTATTTCTCATTTACTGCAAATATCCTCTCTAATATATCATCTTTACCTCTTGTTTCCTGTCTCTTCATGTCTCTCTCCCAGTGTATTCTGCCTATTCTGTAATTTCATTATGTCTGCCCCTTTCCCGCAGTATCTATCTCTATCTCCTTTACCATCTCCTACTCTACAAGTGTTTTTTGCTATTTTGTCAGGTGCTCTCTCTTTGTATTTCTGTTTTTTCCTCTCCCTTCCTGTCTTATCTTGTATTTCAACCACTATATATACTGTATATTTCATCTATTCCCCTTTCTGTTTGCCACCTCCCATCATCCTCAATCCCCTTCACCAGCCCCATGTCCATACACTACCCCTCACAAAAAACCAGAGGGTACCAAAAACCCTTCTAACTTTATCTATAGCTCTGCTCATCCCTCACATCCCTCACCTTCTTTTGCACCCATGTCAAGTTTGTTTGCAACAAACTGAGCTCCATTAACAGCCTCCAGACCTGATTATCTGCAATCGGTGGGGATATTATCATGTAGGCACAAAAATGCTATTTATGTGGAAGTTTCTAAAATAATCTGCTTTTTCTCAGATGGTCACTGGTATGGCATATGTATTGAATGGCTGTCACTGAGATGGACTCTGTATTGTATTGCGGTTATTGAGATAGTGTTTGTATTGTATTGTTTTCACTATGATGGCCTCTGTATTATATGGTGGTTATTGGGATGCTTTCTGTATTCTATTGTGGTCATTGGGATGCTTTCTGTTTTATTTGGTGGTCATTGAGATGGTTTTTGTAGTGCATTGACATCACTGGGGTGCTCTCTGTTTTCTATAGCAGCCATTGGGATGAGGTCTGTATTGTATGGCAATCACTGGGATAGTGTCTGTGATGTATAGCAGTCATTTGGATGATGGTAATATCATGGCTAGAGACAATGGTGTTAAAACCTTCCTACTTTTGTGTTTGCCCCAACTACATTTGATTCTAATGCACCTATGTGCATTCAGAATCTTTTCAAGGACCACTTTCATTTCCACCCCAGCCTGTAATACACACTATCATGAAACAATAGCTGCTCTCTCCTGTAGGGGCCTTTGCTTCTTCAACCCCCTCAGACCTGATGGCCTCCAAGGAGATGGGGCCAGGGTCCCTCTATCCCTCCCTGAATAACAGAGGTGACACTCTCATCTGCAGGGTGAGGTGAAATTGCAGAATACATCAGTCACTGGAGAAGTACTTACACGCATGTGAACTTTGACTTTAAGTAGTGAGTGATTAAGTTACATGTTTTTTTAAATGAAATAGATATTATACTATGCAATGAGCAGTGAAGGTGTCCAGTGGGGAACTACAGTATCTTGGCAAGGATACCTATAAGGAAGATTTACCCTGAAGGAAACTCAGGACCTCATTCAGAGCCGGTCGCACAGAGCGTGCGGTCGGTGTGAATGAGGGGAGGACCTCTTGAATTTTCAAGACATCCTCCTTTGCGGTGGTAAGGCTGTTTTGCGCCTAAGGTGATGGTCGTGATGGTCAAGACCATCGCGACCATCGGGGCTTACGACAAGACCCTAGGGTAGGGTCTCCCTTGTCGTAACCCCCCTGGAGAGCTTTCGGCTCTGTCTGAGCCGGAAGCTCTCCACTGACATCACTAGTGATGTCAGTGGGGCCGCCCCCAAACGGTAGGCGTTCCAATGGGAACGCCCCCATTTGGGCTGCCACCCCCCCCGGCCCGCCTTCCAAACGGGGTGAGCTGTCAATCAACATCGACAGCTCGCCCCCTTTGGATCGAGACCCGCTACGACCGGTGCTGTCAGTCGTAGCGGGTCTCACGCATGTGCACGACGGCGACGGCACCGTCATGCGCATGCTCTGTGGGGGGCCATCGACCCGGTCCGAGCGCATCGGCGCTAATGACCAGGTCTTAATGACCCCTTCAGTTCTTTTATCCAAGTTTCTATTAAAAAGAAAATAAGGAGAAAATTCAGGAGGAGGATTATATATATGGCATATGATGGTGAAATCATTATCAGTAATAAAAATAAGGTAAATTATACTAACAACAATCAGGGAGCTATATTGGTAAAAAATGTATATTGGACATGTCGTTGTGTCATGGCAGTGAGTAGGCTTTATTTGGTGAAGACCACAAATGAGTTTTCTAACCTATGTTTTCTAAGCTGCCTGTGTTTGTAGGCAGCTAGATCTCATAATTACCATGCAGAGCATCAATTATCTTCAGTGTGACTGTCTGTCTGCAATCATATCTATGAAATCAGGATGCCGAGCAAGAGAGCTCAGTGCGCAGAGTACAAGTGATGAGAGATGACGGAATTTTTCCTGCCTTCAAACTGACGATGAGACATATAATGATTGCTGCCACCCTCCAACGTAACACAGCGACTGTGATGAGAAGAAGGGTGATATCACAGACTGACCTGAGTCACTCATGGCAAGAACTCACTCTCACAAACTTTCTTATACAGAACTTTCTGAATGCAAATTATTGGAACATTCAGCACAAAGTTTTGTACAGTGATTCATATGGTATTTGCATTTAGAATTAGTCATCTACTCGAGGACTGTGGAAGCAATACGTTCTGGAATAATTATTAATATTTAATATATGTTATTTATAGGTTATCTTTTTTTTTTTCACTGGATTGTACAATATCATATAGATTTCAAATAGATTTAAAGGACAAGAGCATTGTTGCTAATGGCTAGATGCTCTAAGCTGTTTTATTGAGTTTAAGGAAACGTTAACAGGTTGTTAATGCCTTAGCCCGAACCGCACCAACTTGTTTCCCCCTGCAAGGGGCCTATTCACTATTAACATGTGATTGCCCCAGACACCAATCCACTGCAGCGATTCAGTATTGTTCTGATGCTGGTACAAGTGCCCCTATAGGAAGGATCTGAAGATGGCATCAGTTCTCATAGCCAAGTTTTCAGAGGCGGCCATATAGGGACAGTAATGGGGAATGGGTCCATTACTTAAAACATGCATAAAATACAGAGGGGCTGGGGCGCTGCTCAGAGGAGGGAGTGGGCCCCTTGTGTGCTAATATCCCCTGGTTTTATCTCCATGGTTGTAGGATCAGGGCCGGCTCCAGGGGTAATAGCGTCCTGTGCAGGCCGAGTGCTCTGCGCTCCTTATCGTGCGCGGCGCAGCCAAAATTGGGGGTGTGGCCTAATTACCATAGGCCACGCTTCCTTACGTGACAGTATCTGATGGGCATGCCTGCATGGCACGCCTCCAAATAACGTTAGGCTGGGGGGAGCCTCACTAGCTGGGCTTCCCCCAGCTCTCTCACGGCACTGAATGGATGCTGCGCGCCTGTGCGCAGCATCCATTCAGACTCCAGGGTCCCGGCACCACCGCACAGCTGTGGGGGTCCCCAACCCCTCGATTTGACCACCCACGGGCCAATCAGGATGCTGGGGAAAGGTGCGCCCTCTATGGGTGGCGCCCCTGTTCGACCGCTCAGGTCGAACACCCCTAGAGCCGGCCCTGTGTAGGATTACCTCTTTCCTGTAGCCATGAATCCTCCCTATAGCATTATTGAAGTCCTCCTATAGCCATTTATTCCACCACCTGTAGCATTATTGCCCCATTGTCAGTGATCTCCACTGAAATAATCCCCAGCTCTAAAGGTGCATATCCACTTAGCGACTGTGAAACGAGTGCACCCTTACGACATTGTAATCGTGCAATCGTTTCACAGTCTGTGATGTGCCTACACTAAATGTTCAGTCGTTCAGTGTAGGCACATCAATCATCCTCGAACATGAGCAACCTGATGACGTCATCAGGTTGACCAGCATGTTTGGGCGATGATAGATGTCAAAAACGACCAGCGGGCGCGAGCATCGCTGGTCGTTTTTGACATTAAAATGCCCGATTTGTGCCCGATTTGCAAGTGATTGAACGATAACGACGTTGTTATCTTTCAATCGTCTGGTAAAATCGGGTAGTGGATATGCACCTTTACATGCCGTGTATGCAGAGCGCAACATGTGACATCCTGCTATGAGGAGACCAATCTGTTCCTTCTGAGCAGAAAGTAGTTAATAGAGGCTGGAGATGAACTCTAAGATGATTATCACACAATAATCCCCTCTGGGCGCACAGCTCATCAGGGCATGAGCAGCAACATAGTGCAGAACTGAAATGACCCTCTGAGCATATTTCTACTTGGAACTCTATTATGCTGGTTGCAAGGCATTCCGAGACATACAAAGAACATGTGGTGCCTACAGTCACAGCAGTGAGCTCTTCAGCTTATTAATGCACTGGGGCATCACAGCTCTTATCACATAGCACTCATACAGAAAGGAGAGGAATACAGTTTTGCTCAAGCAATACTTAAGAAAAGACAAGTAAAATACATTACTTAGAGTCGCTAACCTGCATAGAGCATAGCTAGTTACCTAAGTTTTTAAAAAACATTTCTCGGAACCACTTAACCCACTAATATTTTTTCTAAAAATGTCCCCAAAATTGTTGTTTTTTTAAAAATGATTAAATTATGTAAATAATAGATAATTGAATCTGTATAATTTTTTTTCCTTTAACATTTATGCTGATTTGTTAATAAAATTGTACCGAAGTTTAAATAGCTAATGTTTATAAAATTCACACAAACATCACAGTGCAGCGCCCGTCTCCCGATCACTGAGGAGGAGCCGGCAGCACAGGTAGAGACTAAGGCCCTCATTCAGAGCCGTACGCTCTGAGCAGAGCGCACGCTCTGAATGAGGGCCGGGCTCCATTTTCATGGAGCGTCCTCCTGGACGCTCGTATAGCTGTGGGTCACCACCCACAGGCTATACGAGCGTGCATTGTGATGGTCGCGATGGTCGAGACCATCGCGACCATCGAATTTGCGAGCCGGAGCCTGCGGTTGAGGTTTTCAACCGCAAGCTCCGGAGTGATTTTGGCTCTGTCAGAGCCAAAATCACTCCCACTGACATCACTAGTGATGTCAGTGGGCCGGCATCTGACGGGAGGCGTTCCCGTGGGAACGCCCCCGTCAGGGAGGCACGCCCCTGGCACGCCCACCAAAGGGGGCGTGCTGTCAATCAACATTGACAGCACGCCCCCTTTGATCGGACACAACGAGCGAAGGACTTTCCTTCGCTCGTCGTGTCTGGCGCATGCGCACGACGGAGCTCCCTCCGTCGTGCGCATGCTCAGTCCATAACATCGACCCACTTGCGAGCGGACAGCCGCTCGCGAGTGGGTCTGAATCAGGCCCTAAGTCACTCCCTGAGGAATCTCTGAGAGTGCTGGGCATGCCTCCAGAGTGATGAAATTGGGGTGTGCCATGAGGCCACGCCCCTATCCACAAAGCCACGCCCCTTACCCACATTCCACACCCCCTTTCCAGGCATGCACAAGGAGTTTATTGGCCACACTGGGTGTCACCGACCTCAGTGTTGCCACTGGTAAAATTACCATACGTATTGGTCCTTATACATCTTTCTGCAGCTTTTAGTTAATCTATAGCAGTTAGAAGAAGTCTGGTGAATTCTGTGTTTTGTTCACAAAAGCCAAATCAGCTAAGCAGAGCTGTTTATTTATGTTAAATACAGCAAAATACATCTGTGGTATCCAGTACGTATAGTAGGATTGTGAGGGGGTGCGGTCTGACCAAATATTATAATGCTGTGTAACATTAGAGCTGACCAATATCTGGGATTTTGTAATCAAAACCTTTGTAGTGCAACATGGTTTGCTTGGCTGCAAATTCTGCACTCTGGGCCTGTTTCAGAGATGTTTTTGCAGTTGAGCGATTATCTGCATTCGACGCATGCGTCTGAGTCGCATGGCACATGCATCAATATGCATTACCACAGTCGCTTGCAGCAACCTTTTACTCACAATGTGATTGACAGTCAGAGAGCTTTTGGGAGAGGTAACGGGGAGTGGCCTGCAAAGAGTGCAGACGTGTTGAAACTGTTTTGGTGGCGTGTCATAGTTTTGGGGCGTCTCACGAACCCGCAGTGAAAGTGTCTATGGCGTCTCAGTACATGCAGCTATTCTGGGTGACCATAGGGTTACTCAGAACTGCTATAACGGAAGGATCTGTGACCGATGCTGAGTCTTTGTATGCAGTCACTTGGATTTGCAAAGCTGCAGGTGGGCGTCTCAATACATATTCGCATATTTTCGCAGCTGCATTAACGTACAACTCTGATACAAGCCCTCGGGCAAAATATGCACCTAACTCTCAATCAGCCACTGTGAGCCACCTGTTCTTGTATTTCAGTCCACATGGAAATGTGAAAAGTGCAACAATAGTTTTAAAGACCTAAAAAAAAGGTAAAAGGAGGATAACACTTCAAATGATAAAACAATAAAATAATGCATAAATAATGTTTCGATAAATATGGATCTGCTACACAACCATGCCCCAACCACAAACAATGACTAAAGATAATCCCAGGTAGAATTGCTCATTAAAATAAAAGTTCATATTTATTACATGCATTATATGTTTAATGGAAGAGTGCTCTGGGGCTGATGTTGAGTTGGACACAAGCCAGCTTGTGTAGCCTAAAATTAGCAACTGTGCATACACTTAAAAAAGGATGTACGCATTTGACGGTATCTGACACTTGCACTCGCTGAAGATGGGGGAGGAAGGGTGATCTAACATGTTGCCAGTACAGCAGTGCGTGTAGGTGTGATGATCATGGACAGATGCAGACCAACATGGAGACGTATATAAACCTGTCAGTAGCCCTATAAATTGTACAAATACACGCCGTTGATAGCTGCAGGCACTTGTTATCCGCTTCAGATTGCAGATTCAACTCTGCAGCTGATCATTCATTTACTATATTATTAGGGTGGCTACAGGGCTGCCATTAGAAATTGTGGGGCCCAGGACAGACAAAATAGGCAGGGACCCCCCACCGAATCTTGCCCCTTCCTGAAGCTGCATGTGGCTCAGTGATGTTACTGTTTGCAAGGGGACACTCAAAATAGCTGCCTTAATAATATTAGTGCACTTTATCGTAATTAAAAACAAAAAAACAAATTTGTTTCAGTATATGACATACTGTACAAGTGATTATATTTAGCCTAAATTTCTACTTCAGGGTCCATAGGGTATCCACAGGATACCTTGGGGTATAGGTGTGACGTCAGTCGCTGGGCACCATAGAGTTAAGCTTTTCAGCCTCCCAGGATGCACTAGGGTCCCCCTCCTATACCCCGCCCCCGTGCCAAGGCACCTCAGTTTAGTTTGGTGGCCGGCCGGCGTCGGGTGCACCTGTCGGAGTGGGGGCTAGAAGAGCCGCTGAAGCTTTCTTCAGTGCAGCTGTGGCTGCACATCTGGATGTACAGCATGGACAGTCAGTCCTGACGTCCATGCTGTCTTCCCTACACCCCCGCCGGTACCAGAACGCCGGTACCGATCCGGGGATGCTGGTGAGCATCTGGGGTCACAGCTAGCGGTGACCCCAGATGTTCCGGACCATGGCCGGATCCAAGGGAGACAAAGGTAAGCAGCGGGGTCCCGCGGTGGGTCCCCGCTGGTCACATGGTCCTAAGTCCCCAGGCAGGGGGCTCCCTGGGGACTGGCTGCAGCGTGGAGCCAGGCGACCAACCTGCGCTTTCCACTAACCCCTGGGACAGCGGACCGCAGCAGAGCGGTAGCGCTGCGGCGTCCCAGGGGTTAAATGCATGCCAGGGGAGCGCGCCTTCCCTGTCTCACAGCCGGCGCCTCCCCCGCTGCACACAGCCCTCTCTGCATGCTGCCGACTAGTCCTGTGGCAGCGCTCCTCCCCCAGGCCAGCCTCCTCTCTGCTCCTCGGCGGCCATCTTCTCCAGAACGCATGGTGAACACTGCTGGAAGCGCTGGACGGAAGCATCGTGGTCTGGGTCCCCCCCATACCTCTCCTCCGCTGTGGTCAGGTCTGTGTATGCAGCGCTGTGTCCTACCAGGCCCTGTGTCTGCGTAGTTGAGTGATCAGAGCTGTTAGTGCAGGAATTGATTTTCTTTGCATTGTATGTGACTGTGCTAGCGCTGATGCCTGTAACTTTTCTCTAAACTGTCAGCTTTATTACTGTCCCTGTTCTTTCTGCTAAGCCCTTGCGGTGTGGTGCTGCAGGGTGGTCTCTCGCCTATTTAAGTTATAATTGGTGAGAGAGGTCACATACGTGGTGCCATCATGTCCGAAAGTGATTTTCCCCTCCGGCTACAGTGTACTACGTGTAAAGTACCGTTAGCGGAGTAGGAGGGTAGCGCGGAGGGCCTTTGCCGGCAGTGTTTGTCCATGGCGCGGCCTCTTACGGTTACAGCACTGGTACAGGAGCCGCCCTGGACTTGTCTCGCTCAGGCGCTTACAGCCTTAGTGGGCCAGTTAGCTCCGCAGCCCGCGTTTACACCGATGGGTTTATCCCAGCAGTCAGTGGTGTCGTCACCCATGCAGGGTTTCCCATGACAATTGGTGGTACCCCACAGTCTCCCTATTTCCCCGCTCCCGGTTTCTCAGGAGCCAGCGTAGGTTAACTCCCTAACGAGTTCTGTACAGCACTTGTCGGATGTGTTGCAAGGGGAGTCTGTGATGCGGCCGCATAAACGGCCGGTGGCGTCTCTGTCGGCTCCTTATGAGGATGACGAGGGGACGTCTGATGATGGGGAGATTCTGGATCCTTACGATCAGGAACCTCTCCATACTAAGGACGCTGATGCTAAGTCCAAAGTATATATTCCTGGACTTATTCGGGCGGTCCGCACAGCCTTGGTGATTGAGGACGAAGTTCCCCCAGCGGCTAAATCTAAGTATGCCTTTTTCAAGGATGTGAAGGGCGATGCCACAGTCTTTCCTCTTTCGGGTCAGTTGGTGGACCATTTAGAGGAGGCGTGGAAACAGCCTGGCAAAAGATACCAGCCGCAGAGACGCCTGGCGGTGGCTTATCCATTCGCGGATAATTATTTTGCAAAGTGGGAATCCCCTCCACAGGTGGATTCTCACGTGACCCGTCTTGTCCGTAGTGCCACATTGCCGATGCCATCCATGTCCTCCCTTAGCAGCGTGGCTGTTGAGACGGCCATGCTGAGGTCCCGGGGGTTTTCCAGCTCTGTGGTGCGTACCATGTTACGAGCTCGGAAACCGTCTTCCGCGAGGATATACCATCGCGTGTGGCATACGTTCTTCCAGTGGTGTCGACCGAGAGGTTATGCACCACGGGAGTTTCGTCTGTCTCGAATTCTCGCCTTCCTGCAAGCGGGACTAGATCATGGGCTTCGCCTTGCTTCTTTGAAGGTACAGGTTTCGGCCCTATCTGTCTGGTTTCACCGTAGGATTGCTACAATCCCGGATGTGCGCACCATTTATGCAAGGTGTTCTCCGCATTCAGCCGCCCTTTGTTCCACCTGTAGCGCCTTGGGATTTGGCTGTGGTCCTGAGGGCTCTCCAAGGACCGCCGTTTGAACCACTGGGCTCAGTGGATCTTAAATGGCTAACAGCTAAGACTGTTTTCCTTCTGGCCATTGCTTCGGCCAGACGTGTTTCTGAGTTAGGGGCTCTTTCTTGTAGACCCCCTTTCTTGGTTTTTCATGGGAACAGGGCAGTGCTCCACACTCGGCCCGAGTTTCTTCCCAAAGTTGTTTCCCAGTTTCATGTTAACGAGGAAATCGTTGTTCCGGCCTTTAACTCACCGGGTCTTTCCGTGGGTGAGGCCTCTTTGGATGTTGTGTGGGCCTTAAGGACTTATATTGACCGCACTTCTTCGTTTAGGAAGTCGGACGCTTTGTTTCTCCTCTATGGCTTCCGTAAAAAGGGTTGGCCTGCTTCAAAGCAAACTTTGGCACCCTGGATCCGTATGGCTATTTCTGAAGCTTATCTTCATGAAGGCCTACCGGTCCCTCCTTCTCTGAAGGCTCATTCCACTAGGTCTGTGGGTCCTTCGTGGGCAGCTCAACGTGGTGCCTCGGCAGTTCAGATCTGCAAGGCTGCTACGTGGTCCTCTGTCCATACCTTCATGAGGTATTACAGGTTTGACACCTTCGCCTCTCAGGATGCTTCCTTCGGGCAGCGGATTCTCCTTTCTGCACAGGAGCGTCCCCACCCTTAAAGGATACTGGTTTGGGACATCCCCAAGGTATCCTGTGGATACCCTATGGACCCTGAAGTAGAAAATATGAGATATGGTAAGAACTTACCCTTGTTATCTCTATTTCTACGAAATCCATAGGGTTCCACAGGACTCCCGCCCTGTCGCACCTGTGCTGCAGATGGGCTTTGCTCTGGTCACCGGTTTTCCGTCTCCCTCTGGTGAGAATGTGATTCTTGTATGTGTCCAGATCTTTTTTCTCTCTCTTCCTTCTCCTCCTCCGGCCTATGGCTTGATAACTAACTGAGGTGCCTTGGCTCGGGGGCGGGGTATAGGAGGGGGACCCTAGTGCATCCTGGGAGGCTGAAAAGCTTAACTCTATGGTGCCCAGCGACTGACGTCACACCTATACCCCAAGGTATCCTGTGGAACCCTATGGACTTCGTAGAAATAGAGATAACAAGGGTAAGTTCTTACCATATCTCATATTATTATCACTTGTATGCCACATGATGAAACAAATCATCCCATAAATTAAAAGTCTCATTACTTACCTCCTAGAAGGAGAATCCTTCTGTCTTTCTCCTGGTTTGGCTGGCTTGCTGACACTGCTCCTCCCTCATGCGCGGTTGCTCCTCTGACGGCCTCTGTCCACTTCCAGCGGCACAGCGTGAACAAAACAAAAAACAAAACTTCATTAGTGGAAGTGGGGGGATCATATAGTCAGGGCCAAGGGCGTAAGTTCACCCCTGTCACTCGGAGGCAAGTAAGCGTTTGGTTGTGCGACACTGGCCAGCTGAGTGGGCTTGTGAGGCCGGGAAGTTTGCATCCAGGGATGCTCACCCTGGCCTCATCCATTAAGGAAAACAGGGCCCCATTTCCAGGAACACAGGTCGTCCTCGCTGCGCATACACAGGTTCCTAATAATTGGGATCTGCATGAAAACCCTGATCTACTTTAAATGCTGAATCAGCTCATCTGTCGTGGTCTATTTAAAGAGCAAGATAGCGTAATAATGGCATTATAATAGATTAGATACACCTCCAGTATGCTATATATATAATAAAATATATCACTCAAAGGGAATAGGTCAATGTAATATAGAATGCAACACTCCCTCCCCCCGCCCTCATTACCTCCTCCCTCTCATAGGGATTTCTAGTGATACTGCCAGTGCCAACCGTCGCTGCTGCTGCTCTCCCAGCTCCCGTTCACTCCATACAATGACATCCGCCGCGTAAAGCTCCTCTGCACACCCGCACTTCCGGCTCCTGAAGTGGGGTCGCGGCTGGCTGCTGCGTGACGTCCGCAATCAGCAAACAGTAGGTGCAGCAGAGCAAAGAAGAGGAGCGCCGCTGATGCTAACCAGCGCTCCGCTCGGCAGGTCCTCTCCTCTGTTATTTACAGCAGTAGTGTGAGTGGTTAAAGCGGACGGGCCCCCCTCATTCAGCTGATTGTCCGGGCCCGGGACTGCAGTGCCGGCAGTCCCCCCCTGATGGCGGCCCTGGGTGGCTATAATCTAAACATTGTTTATAGAAATGTAGGGGTTCCGAGTTGAACTGAGTCCGAGTTCAGAATCACTTTGGGGTTCCGATTCGAACCAAGTCCCGCCTCGGTTTCACGGTCAGCACGGAAGTAAGACTTAAGAACCAAACTTCGGTTTTGGATTGCATGTAAACAGGTCCAAATTACATGATTTTAGCTGTTTTTTTAATTATTATTTTTAATATATAAAATAAAGATCCAAAACCTAAACCAAAACACATCTCTAATTTTTTAGTACTTTCATTCATATGCAAAATTATATCTACTATATTAAAGAGGGTGTTTTATTAAAACAAATATAATATTGAACATTAGAAAAAAGAAGAGTGTATCCAACGCGCTGTCAATTAGCAGCTGGTAGGGGTTGTCAGCCCCAAAATAGCAGTAGGCAAATAAAAAAAAAATTGAGGAGCCAACACTGGCTAATTAAATAGTTGGACGGATATACAATGTAATGAATAGAAAGTTTAATAAAAGTATATTAAAACACATAAAATATATATCCAGGAAAAAATTATAGCATTAATTCCAGACACATAAATAAACAATCAATAGGATCCTGGATTGTTCACTTGGAAAGTAGTGTCCTAGAGCAGAAGCATTTTATATCACAAGGTATTACCCAGAATTTGTGGATGAAGATCCCAACACAGTTCCTTGTAGCAGCACAGTGTACAGAAGGTGGGAGTTGTTTGCAGGCCTGCCAACAGCCGTGGCGGGCCCGGTAATAGGGGGTGTGGCCTAATCGCAGGAGGCATGGCCACGCCCCCTTGCCAAGAAAAAAAAAAGATTTGCAGCAGCGCTGCGCGCTTGGGGGGGGGCACTCTGAGCCCCCTCAGCCCGGCGCAAAGCCAGGGGGGCGCGATCAGTGTGATTGCTCCCCCCCACAGGCATAGGAGACTGCTGTGGCTGCTGCTCAGCTGCCATGAGCAGTCTCCAACTGCAGCTCAGCACACGCTGTGTGCTGGGCTGCTGTTAGGGGGGGGAGTGGCACCGGACCCGGGCCC
The DNA here is from genome assembly GCA_031769625.1 of Taudactylus pleione. Taxonomy (NCBI): domain Eukaryota; kingdom Metazoa; phylum Chordata; class Amphibia; order Anura; family Myobatrachidae; genus Taudactylus; species Taudactylus pleione. The sequence continues at coordinate 3,189,295 of JAUIMM010000519.1, forward strand.
CCACCGGGCCCCTCAGGAGGCCCAGGCCAGGGTAATCTGTACCTGCTCCCCCCCCCTCTCGGCGCCCCTGGTTGTATCCATGTGTATCAGCAGATGTTCAAGCTCAAACTGGAGATAGCTGGCAGTCCAGTGAAATAAGAAGGTTCAGTCCTTATCTGGATCCAAATAAAAGCTGTAATGTTCAGTGGTCCGGAAATAGAGCAAATGATATGACTTAACAGGTTTCCCTGTAACGATACTGCCTTTGAACCTCTTTACACCCCTGCCTATACCTTCTGATATCCTGCCTGTAAACCTCTAAGGATGACACTGTTTTGCGTACGCAGTTATACAGTAAATAAAGACTCCAGACCTAGAACCTGTGGTTCCAAAGCACAAAGTATTATTCAAGTAAAAGTACAGCAGTTACACGCTAGTTATAAGTACAATTTGGCGCAAAGGAATTATACAGACCCAAGTACAGTTATACATACGCAGTGCTCTGCACCAGATGTAGGCATCAGCAAGAAACCCCTCGTCAATCAGCATTCAGCACGAAGACCAGGCACCCAGGGTCAGAGCACACATATTTATACCCCCCAGAAATAAACAACACAATAGAGAAGTTTGTTGCTAATACCATTGGTCCTAACGGAGAGGGTATATGTTACAAGGCATTTAACAGGTTGGTTCAAATAGACACAGTCCAGCCTCTAACAACTGGTGGTCTCTGGTTTCCCGCCTCATGCACATCCTAACAGTTGGTCATATAATGTACATTTTGTTGCTTGAAGTCTCTACGGTCCATAAGTTGAGAATGCATGTTGCGATCTCTCCATCGATATTACCGGAATACTGTTGAGAGAGTACGCATCAGTACAATACCAAACATGGTTACTTATCACGTATAAAACCTTAGTTACGAAATAATCTTTGTTTCCTAGCAATTATAATAAATGTGCATACTTGAATCTTATACCTTAAAGCTTATGGAACCTTGCATGTGAATATGTAATGTGTGAGTATGTGGGGTTTGATGTAAAGATGCTAGTTAACTTGGGGCAGATGCATGTGCATGGAGCTAATATTCAGCGTTTTCATACAAAATCTTATGCATTCGCTAATATGCGACTAGTTAACTGCGCAATTGTGCGTATTAATGTGTGTATGAGAAATGGTGTAAGATGCAATCGCATGATGCTAATAGTAATATCGCCACATGTACTAAAGTGTGAGTTTATCTAAAATGGCGCTTGGGCGGACATTCGCAAAATGGCGTTATGCGATCTAATTTCCAAGATGGCGTCTTATGGCCAGTCGCAAGATGGCGTCGCTGCGATTCAATTTTAAACTGATCTTGTCTCAGCCAATAATCCAGCTTCGACAGTCCACCCTTTGATAGCGAACAACATGCTATCACAATCTGATTTTAAAAAATATTTTACGCTTACATTTATATACTATTTAGTGTTATTATGGGATGGCACAAGGTGGTTCTTAATCCATCAATAATGTGTCTCTGAGTGGGGACATAAAACTACTATTATACGCACACGCGGATCTTGGAAGATCATGTGCAAGGTGTGGGATACACCAGTCCTATAAAGGCAGTCTTGAAGGGGAATTTGAGACTTTACATTATCTGAGGTGTTTTAAAAATAACATTTCAATAATACATTCTATGCAGGTCTAAATATAATACATTAAATGATGGTATTTCCTAGTTCTGGGTTGTAATGCAGTTCTGTATTTACCTCAGTATTCATACTGACCACCATCATAATTTTGTTCTTTCGTTTTACTCTATTTTAAAATTTTCCACACTTCAACACAATAGGAACACACTGGACACATATGCCAATTATTATGATGACAATCAGTATAAGGATTAAGAATTTGCCGATGCTGGCGATTACTTCCTGGACCCATTCCCCTAGACCTGAGAACCATTTCACTGGGTTCAGCCATAAAACCCATCCTTCTATCTTCTCCCCTACTTCAGCCACTGAAGCATTATGGTTCTTACAAAATTCCCATTTTAGCTGCAGAATTTCATCCATCTTCCGGTCTATCACTTCCTTAGGGTCGCTGGTATCATTGGTGACATAGGTGTAATATTTTACTCCAAATTGGGTGGCCAACGTTATGCAATACCCTCCAGTTACAGCAGTTAAATAATTCAACACCAGCCTGTGTTCCACCAGTTCTTTCTTGTATGCTTGCAATTCTCTCCCTGTATACCTGAATGTGTCATCGTACATCTCGGTGATATTATCTATCAATTTAGCAAGTTCCTGAATATATCTAAAATTTAATGTACCCCGAGCGATCCTGGTGGGATCCAGTGTGACTAAAACTTGAAAGCCAGTTGTCTCAGAGTGGCTTTATGCACATCACCAGGTATCATATTTTGTTTGCCTCTGTGTTCATATTGCTTGTGAAGATATGGAGATGGTGTGTTTTTATGTATGCCAAGCTTTTTAACATGTGTGAGGGTCATAACTTCTGGGACTACTCTTCTCAGGTAACACAAACCTTTGGAACTCGGGGAGAGCCACTTATATGCTTTTCTTCCACATATAAAATATACATTATCAGGGAGAACATAAGGAATGGTATGCATTATTATCTTTAAGCACCATTCCCTTGCAAACAATCCTATTTCTGGGTCTTCCATCTGGTACATGCAAGTCTCTGGCTGTATTATTTTAGCACAATAACCATCTGGCACCTTACCAATAATTTCTTTGGTGGAACTCAATGTATACCGGTACCTAAAATGTCTCCCACTAGATGCAAGTGAGCGTAACAGATCATGGTTTATGGACTCATTATCAGCTCTTTGTGAGAAGGTCATCGTCTGATTATTCCCTGTCACTTCCCAACTCCCGGGTTTATTGGGGTTGGTTATGTTTAAACACAAAAGTGATCTATCTACTTGGAATTGATAGAGTTTGAAATGAGGTGGTTTGGATGAGAGGAATTTTCCATCCAATGTCTTCCCTTTCTGTAATTCTAAAATTTCCGTGATATTCAGCGGAAATGGCACCAACCCTACATTATGTTGTCCCTGTGGCACATGTGAACACACCCAGCAATCAGTTTGATTTAACACATTGCCTACCATGCTATGATAATCCTCTAAAGGATACCCACCCCAGTATTGTTGAAATTACTGTGTATTTTAATGCATAGAGCAAAGTGTAAAGTTAAGAATACAGTGAACAACATTTCACAGATTTCACATGCAGTTATAACAAAAGACACCAGGGGTCAGCATTGAACATTCTCTTGAATTACTACTGTGCATGCGCCACTTAAAAAAAGTCAACTGTATCTTAATTTATATTTTGTTCACTATGCTGCAATGTGAGAACTGGATTATTAGCAAGAAAAAGTTTCAAGTGGCATGAACAGTACGGTAATGATATTCAACGTTTAGTTCAGAACAGGTTTATACAAAATTTCAGTGAACAAATACATTTGCACTGTAAGCCTTGATCATATTTTTAACCAGCAATTTTCTGCTGATTGTAATAAAACTGACTTCAATTTGGAAAACACTGTCTCTTGGGATTTCAATAAAATGTTTCCCATAATTCGGAACAAGAATAATTACATGCCTGGTACATTTCATCACCGAATGCTTTGCAAGCTATGGTAGTATTTTATTTTTATTTGCAGTAACCATGGTGATATTATATTTAAGTATTCTGGAAGTTTGATGGTTACATTTACATTATAAATGCATATTTAAACTAAACAAATTTCATTTTCAGCCACTCCAAATCATCTCCCACAAAACATTTGTATATTGCATACAGATGAGCAGGTATGAAAACTCCCAAGCTAAAGTTAAACAAAAATTTATGTCCATAATTCCTGGGGTGAGGTTTAATCCTTCACTACCTGTTCCTCTAGGATGGAGATTGTAATAAAATAGCCTTGCAAATGTAAATACATTCTTTACATATATATACAGGTTGAGTCTCCCATATTCAAATATTCCGAAATAGGGACTATGCCGAAATACAGATTTTTTTTTTAATATGACTGAGAGTGAAAACTTTGCGTTTTGATGGTTCAGTGTACACAAACTTTGTTTAAAGCACAACATTATTAAACATATTGTATAAAATTACCTTCATGTATGTTCACAAACTTCATGTATGTACACAAACTTTATTTGAGCCACAAAATCATTAAACATATTGTATAAAATACTTGCAAGCTGTGTGTGTAAGGTGTATATAAAACATTAATGCATTCTGTGTTTAGATTTAGGTCCCATTCCCAAGATATTTCATTATGGTATGCAAATATTCCAAAATATGGAATATTCCGATATCCAAAATACGCTTGGTCCCAAGCATTTTGGATATGGGAGACTCAATCCGTGGAGAAAGAGAGAGAGAGAGAGAGAGAGAAAAGGGACATGCACCTAATAGTGTAGTATTTTGTGCAAGTGGTTCAAGTGCTCAACATAGGATGTGCGTAGCAATAATTATAGACGCTTATCTGATATCCAAACCGTGTTTCTTTTAGGATAGGTGGAATCATGGTGTCATCAAATAGAGTACAACAGCAGGGTTGATGGAGTAATACCAATAATTTGGCAGCTGGATACCCTTTCTCTCCACAGCAATCTCCGACCCGTCAGCCAGACGGATACCCAAAGTGACTGCGGCCGCCTTTACTTCAAGGATTAGTGACTTTTATTTGAATCCTACTCAACGCCACTGGTTATTCACATATATTTTCTAGGTTTAAAGATTATTTTTGAGGGATCTTCTGATTTGTGCGCAGCACTTACACATACAAAAAAAATAATAATATATACAGGTATATATATAATTATAATTATATATATATATAGTTTATACTTTTATTTGTCAGAGCAGGTTTTTAGGCTCCTTGTACCCCTCCTTTCTATAAACTTAGTGGTTTCACTATTAAGGTACTCTCCACTGTACATCACAGGCAACATACATGCATAGCATCTTCAATTATGAAGGCTCCAGTAATAAACTTGAAAAGGCTGTATGCAAGTTAGATTGATGGTTCTGTATTTCCTTGCTAGAAAACTAGTTATGATGACAGATGACATAGTTGACCAACAGCAGCAAGTAAGGTGTAATTTGCATATCCTTCCCACAATTCCCAACATGAAGCTTACCGTGAATCTGCTGGATAATGGTTCTTGTCTATAACAATGTAAAAGGAGGTTTTTATTTTAACATTCAGCAACATATTAGGCATATTAGAACTATAATCACATACAGCACAGTCCCACCTGACTAGTGCACAATGCACAGCCTGCCCAAGTGACCAATAAACAATGCAAAACCCATTCTGTGAAAAAATTAACAATATAGAGACCATTCTAGAGACCAGTACACCATCAAGAGACCAGTACACCATCAAGAAACCAGTACAAAACGCAGATCTCATGTAGCCAGAGTACATAACCTGGTCTCTACCATGTACTGCCATCCATTGTCCATTCTGCATATGTACAGCACAGAGATCTAGAAACAATAGTACCCTAGTCACCTGAACTACGCAATACAGAGACCTTTCTTGTGACCACTATGCTTCCAGAGCTCATACTGGTGCCCATTACAATACAGTATCCATTTATCAGAGGGCCGGGGGGCATGGAGCCAGGGCCGCAGCGCCATGCGGGCCGTGGGCAGTCTGTGTCTCTGTGACACAGCTGCCTGCATTGCTTGTGTAGCGCTGACCGGACGGACACAGTGCTAAACACACAGGCGCCGACAGCTGTGTGTTTGATGTAATTAGCAGCCAATGAGAGTCTGTCAGACTCTCATCGGCTGCTGCGCCAACTGCAGGAGCCGCTCCAAGTTCCGACTCCTGCAGTGGGTAATGGGAGAGACGTCATGACGTCTCTCCCATCATGCAAAGCGGCCCGGGAGGACGGACGGAGGAGCTGATAACGGCGGCGGGACCAGGAGCAGGATTTCAGGTAAGTGTTTTTTTTTTTTTTTATTACGTGTGTCTCTACTGGGGGGGGGACCACTACTGGGGGCACTACAAGAGGGGCTACTACTGGGGGCACTACAGTGGGGGCTACTACTGGGGGCACTACAAGGGAGGGGACTACTACTGGGGACACTACAAAGGGGGAACTACTACTGGGGGCACTACAAGGGGGACCACTACTGGGGGCACTGCAAAGGGGAGACCACTACTCAGGGCACTACAAGGTGGGCTACTACTGGGGGCACTACAAAGGGGGGGACTACTACTGGGGGCACTACAAGGGGGGGACTACTACTGGGGGCACTTCAAGGGGGGGACTACAACTGGGGGGACTACTACTGGGGGCACTACAAGGGGGGACTACTACTAGGGGCACTACAAGGGGAGGGGACTACTACTAGGAGCACTGCATAGGGGGAGGGGACTATCACTGGGGGCACTGCATCAGGGGACCACTGCTGGGGCTCTATATAAAGGGCAATACTGGGGGCACTGCATAGGGGGGAGACTACAACAGGGGCCACTATTTAAGGGGCACTGCATAAGGGTTACCACTATTGGGGGCACTGCATGGGGGGTGGACTGCTAATGGGAGCACTATATAAGGGGCACTGCATAGGTGGTACCACTACTGGGGGCACTACTGTAGGCCTGCATAAGGAGGTCCTCTCCTGGTGCACAGGGGGGCACTGCATATGGGCACCACTACAGGGGGCTGCCCCTAATCTTAATTTTTACTTTACATTAATCCCATATGGATCCGCCTCCTCCCTGGAACATTTGAGGAGGGGGGTCGCCATAGCACGCACGTGCTCAAAACACCCTGGCTACACGCTACTCTTCTGCCATGGCCGCCTGCATGCATTTGCCCCCCAGGCTAAAAGTTGCCAGCCAGCCCGTGATTTTGGTGATGAATATATGGGGGCTCAATTAGGGTTGAATGTATGTCTCTAATTTTTTTTTTTCATAAGTAGCACATGTCCATAAATGCATACATACACTGTACATCTGTATATAGCTTTTTGCATGGTTTGTAGTCATAATGTCGACATTTACTATGTTGACATTCAAACCGTCAACATCATAATTTCGACAGTTGTGATGTCAACATGGTTAAAATGTCAACTTCCAACAGGTCAATATCTGGAATATGTTGACAATGACAAAATGTGGATGTGACATGTTGACATAGTATAAATACCGGCATTAGCATTAGGTTTAAGATTAGATTTAGGGGTTAGGGATACCTGAATATTGTGACCATGCCAACATTTCATCAGTGTTAACAAGCTGAATGTCGGCATTGTGGATGTGATGAACATGTTTACATGTCCTCTGTCGACATAATACTGTATAGCAAACCCTTTGCACATCGTTGACTTATGTCTCATGCCAGGGGATGAGCAGGGGTAGACAAGCGTAAACTGAGTACAGTGAGGACTCATACGCAGATACTCCTTTTAGGAGGCATATCTCCTGCAAGGGCTGGGGGCCAGGGTGGCACAATATCATGCACTATTATGGTAATATGGCTTGACACTGTCAAGCCTCATCTCTACGCTATCCTAAGGCGGAAGCATATTTATGTATTTATACACCTGATGTACGTCTGGCACAAACACTTCTATTTTTGCTATGTTGTGCCACGCCCCCGTACTGATCCCTATGTAGTGCCATGCCCCCCCAACTGTTCTGACCTGGTTGCCAACCCCCTTGAAAGTTGGCAACTGTGCACTGCATCTTGCCCCATACTGTGTGTAAATGCACCCACCTCTATATGCAGGGCCGACAGGGGTGGTCCACCAAGAGTTAAAGTGTGCCGGAAATGGAGACGGAACCATTCGGCCCACCTAACCCTGGTGCCGCAGGGAGGCTCAGTTAACCGGGTGCCCGCTGATATTTTGTTACAAGTGGGCATCCGGCTCCCTCCCCGCAGCGCCAGCTGGAGGCTGGAGCTCACACCTGAGCTCTGGCTTCTGGCTCCCGCAGTGCACTATGGGAGAGATGTCATGACATCTCTCCCATAGTTCCGAGGAGCGGCCAGCCAGATGGACGCGAGGGTAAGGTAAGTATTGTGGGTTTTTTTTTCCATATAAGTGGCTTCACTACAGGGGCCACTGCTACAGGGGGCACTACTACAGGGGGCATTACTATTGGGGGTACTGCTACAGGGGGCACTGCTACAGGGGGCATTACTTCTGGGGGCACTACTACAGGGACATTACTGCTGGGGCATTACTACTGGGGGCACTACTATTGGGAGCATTACTACAGGGGGCTGTACTACAGGGGGGTACTGCTTCTGGTGGAACTGCTACAGGGGGCATTACTGCTGGGGTATTACTGCTGGGGGCTCTACTACAGAGGGCATTACTGATGGGGCATTACTGCTGGGGGCACTACTACAGGGAACTTTACTGCTGGGGCACTATTACAGGGGGCATACTATTGGGAACACTACTACTGGGGGCACTACTATTGGGGGCATTACTACTTTGGGCATTTCTACAAGGGGCATTACAACAGGGGGCATCACTACTGGGGCATTGCTACTGGGGCACAACCACAGGGGGCACTACTAATGGGGGCACTGCATAAGGGGCACCACTCCTGGGGGTACTACTACTGGGGGCACTGCTTAAAGAGCACCACTACTGTGGTTTCTGCATAAGGGGCACCCAGGGTAACCTATGTAGCGCGCCTAAAATGGCTGCCTCACCTGGTACCCTTCTTGAGTGGGATATATAACTCATGGAAGTTATTACCCAAAATGGCTCCAACAACCCTGCATTATGCCTCTCATACCCATTATGTTGACTGATTTTGGTTTGTTTTCTTCCTTCTGTAATACTAAACCACTGAATTGTTTTTGATGTTGTAAAGCGACTTTGAGTCCTGATGGAGCAAAGCACTATATAAATAAATTATTATTATTACTGAGGGCACTGCATAAGGGGCACCACTACTGGGGGCATTGCATAAGGGGCACTACTGCTGTGGGCATTGTATAAGAGGCACTACTACTGTGGGCATTATGTGTATTAGGGGCACTACTACTGTGGGCATTGTGTATAAGGGGCACTACTGTGGGTATAGTGTAAAAGGGGAACTGCTGTGTGTCATAACATGAATAAGGGACACTACTATGTGGTGTAATGTGAATCGGGCACTATTTCATTTCACAATGAGACATAACCCCTTTAGCACTCGCTAAAGGGGTTATGTCCTCATTTCAGTATTTAACAAACAGTGATGAGCTTAGCTTATCGCTGTTTGTCTATGTACCGCTTACGAGCGATACAGTCCCCATTGCGCATACCCTCATTTCATCCATTTTCAATAGGGGGTCCCCACATGTTTGTTGCCCAGGGGCCCCCACAGAACTTAATCCAGCCCTGTCTATATGAGCCCCATAGTGTACTGGTGATTAGTAATCAATCATCAGTACACTATGTACTACACTACATCAGTTTGTTTTTTTTCTCAGTTTAGAACAACATGAAGAAAGTGCCATAACAGGGGTCTGTTTTGTAAGTCTCTGAAGAATCAGGACAGGTTTGTTGTTCCCAGTGGTTGTCATGTAGTTATAATGACAACAACTTTTAATAACCCAAACTAAATTCTCTTTCACTTCAGCCTCAGCTGTGGGAAATGTTGTACATTGTACGAATCAAAGCTCTAGCACATTCTAAATTGGCAAACTGTAATAGTAATACTAAAAAAAACTAATAAAAGACTATGTATTAGTGGCTTAGTAAATTTGTCAGCAAAGACTGTTAAGCACAGAGGCAGACATTTAGGAAATCTAGTGCACATGTAAATAAGGAAAAGGTTCAGCCCAGGGACAGTTTAAGGGGTCTATTTACTAAGCAGTGTTAGGAGACAGAGTGAAAAGTGATAAGGTGCCAGCCAATCAGCTCCCAACTGTCATTTTTCAAACACAGAGTGAAAAGTGATAAGGTGCCAGCCAATCAGCTCCCAACTGTCATCTCACAGGCTGTCTCCTAACACTGGGCCTAATTCAGACCCGCACGCGAGCGCTGAGTGCTCGCAAGCGGGTCGATGTTGCCCAAGTGCGCATGCGCATGAGGGAGCCGGCTCCGTCATGCGCATGCGCGAGACCCGAATAACGACGGCCAAGCTGTCGTTATGGGTCTCGCACCAAAGGGGGCGTGCTGTCGATGGTGATTCCCATGGGAACGCCTACCGTCTGGAGCCAGCCCCACTGACATCACTAGTGATGTCAGTGGGAGTGCTTTTGGCTCTGATAGAGCCAAAAGCACTCCAGGGCTTTCGGCAGCGAGACCCTACCACAGGGTCTCGTCGCAAGCCCGATGGTCGCGATGGTCTTGACCATCGCGACCATCATTGTGGCCGCTCGCTATAGCTGTGGGTGGTCACCCACAGCTATGCGAGCAGCCAGGAGGCCGCTCCAAAAAGGAGAAGGGATGGCCCTGATTCAGAGCAAGCGCTCTGTCAGAGCGTCCGGTTCTGAATCAGGGCCACTGTTCAGTAAATAGACCCCTAAGAGAGGAGCAGACCAATGTGCAGTCTCCATGCCACCCCCCTCCGTCTAGCACCAAAATGGTGCAAGCGCCTTTTTCTATGCGCAGGAAAACGTTACCCGTTACTTGTTCTTAGAGATCTGTGGATGCGGATTAGACTGAGGCAACGTGCACCCGAAGAATCCCATTTTCCCAAAGATATTGCCACTAGCCCGAAGATATAGGGGGTGGTGGACTCAGAAGAGCCATAAGTATAGTAGCCTCAAGGTTTAAGTAATGCATTAATATCCCTTCAAATACAAATACAGATCTAACCATGCCAATAAGGATTAAAAATAGAAATAAGAAGAACCAAAGGCAGAGAGATTCTGCAGGCAATTGAATGTATACAAAATGCAGTACACAAATCAAATATGTTTTTCTCCCTAGGAAATAAGAGTCAGAAAACAAGACGTACACCCCATTTTTTATATATTTCCCATGTCTGTATACATACAGTATATCACTTAATTTAATTGTTTCTCCCTTTGGTGTCCTTTTCATATGTGACATTGAAAACAGATGCTGTGAGTTTCTATTTCGGACAACTACAGTGAATAATAGTCATGTGATCGTGGGAGAATAATATGAACAGCAGCCTATAAGGAAATCATCCGTTTTATGAATGGCTTTCAGTGCTGTAAGTGTGAGCAGTGGAATGTGGATGCCTAAGAGAGTATTTTTTCTCTTTGAAGAAAACAGCCTCCATTACAAGATAAACCCCAGCTGCCTGAAGGTTCTTGTGTGATATAGTAGACAGCTAACCCATAGGCCAAATAGCACTGAGAGCACCATATAGTCATTTCCTTCCAGTAATAGTCTGGGATGGTGATTTATGACCATGTTGGGTGCATTATTTGAGTCTAGCTTAAAGGTAAGAGCTGCAGTGCTATTCAGGATTATAGTAAATCCAGTCGTGTGTTTGACTGGAGAGGGAAAAAAAAAACATATTTCATTGTTACTGACAAAGAATTAGTACAGAATAACACTATCAAAGGATGGACTATTCTTTTGCACCACTGTCAGGATTACAATGGATGGCACAGCGAGTCCCCTCACACAATGGTATTACTTTAATAGATTTTATGAGATGATAGGTGTGATGGAGAATCTTTTCGATGTATTTAATATAAAGTATAAAAAAATAACCCAATACAAACAACAAAATTGGATATAATAAAGACAAAGTATAGCTTTGATTAGATGGTAACGGTTATAAACCGCAGCCTTTTCCATAATCAGTTGTATGCTGTTAAGTGTAGTAACTTTAGAATGTAATCTATCACAAGCAGGGCCCTCTTCCCTCATGTGCGTTTCCTGCCCTCACTTCTACCACCATATCCTGCCCACTACATACAATTGCACCCAAGCCTTGGGTTCTGCCGCCCTGCTGCTTATTTGAGTATTATGAGTACTGCTGCAGCAATGTTTACTGTATACACTGTCCATGTTCTGTATTGTACGTCACTTTTGTTTTTGTTTATACTGTTTTTGTACTTTGTAATTTTTTGCGGGCCCCTTGTGGCTCCATATAAATAAAGGATAATAATAGTATAGATGAATGGTTCGGTGTTTTGAGAAAAAAAAACGCACCCAGGGGCGTATCTATAATGGGTGCAGGGTGTGCGGTGCACACAGACAGGGCCGTAACTAGAGTGGTGCAACATGTGTCGCGGCACAGGGCACCGCAGGGCAGGGAGCACTGTTCAAGCCTGTAATTTTTTTGTTTATAATCATACTCACTTATATCTTCCTCTTCTTTTATGCCCGTTATCTGCTGGCCGCCCCTATAACCACCCTGACTGACTACCCCTCCATCTTGCCACCTCCTCAAGCACCTTCCATCACATCATCTTTTATTTAACACACACAGCTATCTATCCCACAATTTCTGATGGCATCCTTGAACACAGCCATAGACTCCCGACCCAAGCACACCTCGAGTACCCTTGCTGGTGAGTTCAGCTGCCGGCGCAGGGTACATACGCGGATCTCCACGCTGCTAATATTTGCTGCATATACACTACAAGCAGCACTATTCTATACCTTCAGCCGGGCCTGGTTATCTACACTTCCGGCTCCAGGCCTGTGCACGGCAGTTCTGATGGACAAACCCTGCTGCAGGTGCATCTTCACCAGCGCTCTCCAACATCTACAGCTGCATAATTATTATGTATCACTGCAGCCATTGGATTCACACTGTATTTGGCAGCAACACCTGGATAACAGTGGTACAAAGGGTTCTGTACCCCTTCATTATCATACGGGACAAATCAGATTTGTCATGGCCCTTACCCATGAGGTCATACCCCATTTCCATGTGAGCGCCTTATGTCCCTATTTAAAAAAAATAGGGGGGGAGAGGGGGGCACCATCAATGCTCTCTTTGGCCCAGGGCACCAAAAAGTCTAGTTACAGCTTGCACACGGGCCCCTGGGTCCAGGGGGGCTGGCACCACACATCCTGCACCCATATAATGTAGTCTTTAAAGTTTAAACATACCTGTCCGTTGTGTCAAGACTAAGGGGTCTATTTACTAAGCTGAGTTAGGAGACAGAGTGAAAAGTGATAAGAAAGTGATAAGGTGCCAGCCAATCAGCTCCAAACTGTCAGTTTTCAAACACAGCCTGTGAGATGACAGTTGGGAGCTGATTGGCTGGTACCTTATCACTTTCTTATCACTTTTCACTCTGTCTCCTAACACTGCTTAGTAAATAGACCCCTAAGCCAGAATCTACTTTACTGCACCCGCCAAGGCACTGCTACAGAGAGGAGGGGGCTCGCACTGAGGGCCTGATTCAGACCCGCTCGCAAGCGCTGGGCGCTCGCAAGCGGGTCGATGATGCCCTAGTGCGCTTGTGCACGACAGAGGGAGCTCCGTCGTGCGCATGCGCGAGACCCGCATAGCCACAGCCAAGCTGTCGCTCCGGGTCTCGCACCAAACGGGGCGTGCTGTCGATGGTGAGTGACAGCATGCCCCCTTTGGTGGGCGTGCCGGGGGCGTGGCTGCCAGACGGAGGTGTTCCCATGGGAACGCCTACCGTCTGGGTCCGGCCCCACTGACATCACTAGTGGGTTGGAGGTGGCGTATTCTATATATTTACTGTGACTGTGTGTACATTATACCTGTGTCTATATGTATATGTGTCACTAGTGATGTCAGTGGGAGTGATTTTGGCTCTGATAGAGCCAAAATCACTCCAGGGCTTGCGGTCATCGAGACCCTACAGCAGGGTCTCGTCACAAGCCCGATGGTCGCGATGGTCTTGACCATCGCGACCATCATCATGGACGCTTGCATAAGCTGTGGGTGGTAACCCACAGCTATGCGAGCGTCCAGGAGGACGCACCAAAAAAAACCAAAAACGCCCTGATTCAGAGCGGGCGCTCGTTCAGAGCGTCCGGCTCTGAATCAGGCCCTGAGGCTGCACACAGGCCCCCTCCTTTCTTAAAATGCCCCTGAACACACCTGAACTTTGGAGATCCGAGTCATTGCGATAGTTTACACAGACAGGTGATTGTTGCTTACTGCGCATGCGTATGCATCGAAGTGCTCGTGCGCAAGTTAGCATTGCGAGCGCTCTGCATTCACCCACGTGGATACAAAGCCATCGCAGACAGAGGGATGGGACGTCAGCGTTTGGGGGTGGTGAAGGGGGAGTGGTCGGAGGAAAACGCAGCCTGTCCATTTGAAAGCCGTTGCCTGGGCATGCATAAATTAGCCACTGCAACAGTATAAGCAGCTTGAGGTTAGGAATTTCTGAGTAAGGTCAGACCTGTTGCAATTGTGCATGAGGGGCTGATGTTACTCGATGTTACCGATGTATACGCAGGATTGCAAGGTATTATGGATGTTCAAAAGCGATAGTGGGTGTCTCTATGCTGGCTTTGGGCATCTTTATAATAGCTTGGCGATTGCAGTCATTAGCACAGGGTTTGCCAACCAGCCAGAGTCAAAGAGCCCAAAAATATCTGTATGTATGTCAAAGAGCCATGGTCATGCATGCACAGAAGGCGCAACATTCAAAAAGGGGTGTGGCCTTGTGCCAGCTAGGCCACTCCCCTGTTATGATTTTTGTAGGAGCATGTAAAAGTGCATACACATATTCACCATGGAGGTAACTATTAAAGGGAAAGAAAAAGCCAGAACAATATAAAAAACATTGAAAAAAACAGATCCACATAAAATACACTAAAACAAGCCAGATCCACATAAAATACACTGAAAAAGCCACATACAAACATAATACACTCAAAAAGCCACATCCACATAAAATACACTGAAAAAGCCATGTCCACAAAAAAATACTTTAAAAAAAAAAGATTCACATAACACAATCCAGCCCCCTCATGTGTCACTCCAGCCCTCCATGTGTCACTCCAGTCCCCCTCATGTGTCACTTCAGCAGCCTCTCATGTGTCACTTCAGCCCGTTTGTCAGCAGTCCCTCATGTGTCACAAAAGTAGACCCTGCATGTGTCACTCCAGCAACCCCCATGTGTCACTCCAGCCACCCCCATATGTCATTTCAGCTGCCTCTCATGTGTCACTCCAGCCCCCCATTTTTCACTCCAGCAGACCATTGTTTCTCAACACAGACCCTCATGTGCCACTCCAGTCCCCCCCCTCTCTCTCTGGGCCACTCCACTCCAGCCACCTTTCCCCACACTCCCTCCCACTCCATGGGCTACTCCAGCCCTCCACATGTCACAAATAAAATGAAAAAATTAAACAAATAAAAAACCCTCAGGCCCAGAGTTCAATTCGGAATCAGGCCCAGAGTTCAATTCGGAATCACTTTGGGAGTCCGAGTAGTACTGAGTCCCGACTCAGGTTTTATCGTAATTCGGAACTCAGATTTAAAAACGTGTAAAAGTTAAGTGCAGCTGTCGGAACTTCTAACAAGTCAGGGGCAGCTCGCTGTTTAATGAAGACTGCCAAGGCTCCAGAAGGTCGGCTGCAGTGTCGGAGGAATGTAGCCAAGTGCTGTTGAGGGGTAACACTATGCAGCGGTGCAGTGGTCTGTGGGTGATCTGCAACAGATAAATGTCCAAGACACACTGTAAAGATTGTCAGTATAAAAAAAAGTTGCAGGTGGTGATATGTAAAAGCAGTGCCCCAGACCTAATAGGTGAGCTATTGGAAACAAGAGGAATATTACAGTACTTAAGGCCAGACAATTCTGCAGACAAATAGTTTATAGTTTCTTATGGAAACTCAACTCTGACAATTAAGCAATTGTTATGGGGATTTTTAAAAATATAAGGTGAAACCTGGAGGAAATCTGTGGATAGATTGTGTTAGTGGAGTAAGATGTATCTAGGATGCAGCAAGGTAAAAACAAAAATGGCTACCACAAGATGAAGTGAGTTTCTCTTTTAACTTTTCATTTTTATTGTGAGGTGGAAACAAACATTTTTTATTTACCAGCTGTAACTAAAGATTTGTGGGTCCCAAAGTTACAATTCATTAGGGTTTACATTTTTAAAAGTACTGTACATGAAGCAAGACACAACCTTCCTTTTGGTTACTATGACAGCATCATAAGCAATGGCAGATTTTATCTTGGTGCAACCCTCGCCCATAGTGAAATCCGCCATCCCCTGTGAGCCAGTGAGCCCCTGAACTGACAATTGCTTGGAAGTGCTACCTGACAACCACACACACGACAGGCGGTCCCAGAGGAAGGTTATTTCTCTCCTTGGGCCTGCCAGTCCGGACCGCAATTAACAGAGACAGCACTTCTAATAGGAAGACACTATCCTATCTCGCTGACAGCCCTACCTGTCTTCTAGGAGCTGCAGCCAATGCAGCTACTAGAAGTCAGTGTTTGTGCACATGTGCTGGTCCCACCATTGCTATGCACATGCACAGTCCTGGTGCCTGCCAGATCCATTGTGCAGGCTTTGGGACTGTCTCCAGAGTCCAGACTGCAGCACGGGCAGCCTCACTCATCCAAGGCGGCAGGAGCAGCTGCTGATCGTAGGTATAAAGTTACACAAAAAAAAATGGAGAAACATAGCCAAACTATCTTTCCAGTGCTTATTTATTAAATCCTTGTAGGTAGTTTTTGGGGTCTATTCATTAACATTTTTATTAATTAACATTTTCAGCTAATTTTGTAGAAATTAAGTATCAAGGCCATTCATTATAAATAGCGTTCCCGCTAGGCTGTTTCAGTGGGACACCGCACCCTGCCCTATTTCTAAAAGGCAGAAAGCACCCTGCCCTCTGCTGCGGCGCCCCACTGAAACAACCTGCGGGTTCTGAAAACAAACCACAAAGGTGATCCGGCACCAATATATATCCACTACAGAGAATAGATATTATGTTGATTCTCTATGACCCAAAAAGACTCCATCCATATCTCTTAATATCTGATATTTTTTAAGTACATGTGGAAGTGTTCCCTGATAGTCTTATAATTGGAATTAATTAGAAAAACAGAAGAGAAAGATAAGACTAATATCTGGTGCACTTGTCGGGTCAATATAGTATGATGTCCAAAATGTATTCTCTGGAATTATTTTAAAATATAACTTTTATTTCTTTAGTTTTTTATAAAAATATAACTTTGTACAAAATTAGGCAAAAGATATAACAATTAAAATCAAAGAATTGAAAGAAAAGTATGTATAATTATATATATGTAAAAAATAATATATTTTAAGTGGTTTAAAAATGCCACCTATAATCGGTCTGTTTCACGTGTTATTTTGCAACACCAAGTACTAAAAAATTGTTAGTGTAGTCTCTTTGGTATGTCTCCAATATTGATAATTCAATATTGGGCTTGGATTATAATGTACAGTATATAAATACATATTCCAATTTATAAATAATATGTAACACCAAGAGCTTCGGGTGATAATTGAATGCCTTTATTTCCCTGGACATAAAGGAGAGATCACTGTCCCACATACTATATTATTGTCCTACCAGCTTATGTAGAATTAATGTTTCAGTAATGTAGAGTCACAGTGCTGTGTTATTATTGTCTCATAACCTCTAAATGACAGTTATCAGATACATATATACATCTTTGTTATCTGCTTCCCCACAAGAGATTGTAGCTTTTATTCTCCTGGCTACAAATCACTGTTATGCTGCCCATCCATTTAACGATGCAGGGGATGACGGCACGAATACGACGCCAGCGTCTCCCGTGGGGTGAACTGCATACACTGACGTTCAGATGTTCAGTGTATGCAGAACAATCATCCCCGAACATGACAAGCTGAAGGCGGTCATCAGGTTGACCATCATGTTCGGGCGATGATTGATGTTAAAAACGACCAGCGGGCGCGCGCATCGCTGGTCGTTTTTAACCTTTTACTGCCCGATTTGCTGGCGATCACCAAGCAACGGAGCGATGACGGTTATCGCTCCATTGTTAGGTATAATCGTCTAGTGGATGGGCAGCTTTACTTCTGGAGCAGACTATTCAGGAAGTATGTTTCAATCGCAGATTATAACTCTGCTGCAATGGAATTTTAGTAACTGTATCTTCCTTTTTAATAGTTATCCTTTTTTCAGCAAAACTGGCTGGTGGTCAAAATAGTGTCTATAAAACTGGGTGGCTATTGATAATAATTACAGCATTCACTCAAGTTCCACATATACACATTGCAGAGTCTCCTCAGTTTATTGGTTCTTGTCACCGTAATGCATAGTCATACTACTACTATGCACTCAACTGCCAATACATTTTCGGTATTAGGTACAAACTTTGATATCGTTAGATATATTTTTATGATGTGTTGTAGCATTTGACAGTGCTTGTGACCGGCGGAAGCATGGACGCCGATGTGCGTTTTGCCAGAAGGCTGCTTTGTCAAGGCAGTGCAATTAACTGAGGAGACTCAGCATTTCTGTTCTGTCCCCTCCCGTAGGTCGCAGTGTCCAACGGGTGGGGAGAACGGCGGTGCAGCGGTCACCGCCGGTGATTGTATGCCGGCCGCATGTGCCCGGCATCCACTCACAGTGACCGCAGCGCTTGAAGGCTGCCTGGCATGTCCGTAAGTGCCAGTCACGCCCCCAAGAGTGACAAAAAGGTGATGCATCATAAGGACAAGCCCCCTTTTCCTTGGCCACACCAAGTGCCCTTTCTCTAGGTCTGGCGCCCTGCCCGGTGCTGGACCTAGCGTGAACACTAATAAAGATAACTTAGGAGATATCATGGATATCTACTAGTTGCTATTCAGTCTCGATCTGGCTCGCTGTTAACATTTTTAGAGCTTGACATCGGGAACCTTTGTTATCTCCAGATGGTACTGATTCCTTCTGGATCCCTTCTGCTGGATGTCAGCTTCTTCATGCGACGGGGCAGTGCTATTCTTCACTGCTACAAAGTAACAGTGATAGGGATCACGGGCACAGCTGATCTTCAGGTCACTTGTCTCCACACCGAAGCAATGTTGAATTGCGCCGGTATTTTTGTATCCACAGCTAATTCTGCGGGAGTGCTTAATGAATAGGCCCCTTTGTGAGTTGAAAGGGGGGATCTTGCCAGAGTGCAAGAAAAGAACAAACTTCCTACGGATCCCTCTTCCTGTAAACTCTGTGTAATGTAGTCTATAGGCTACAATGGCTAAGGCCATCTGAAGATAGTGTAAGCTACCAGGGCAAAGTCTCAGAATGATTATCACATGACAGCCATAGTGTTCTAAATAGAGGATCTGCTGCTATTCGGTCACTACATAACATGGAAGCGAATAGAGGGCCCGATTCAGACCCGCTCGCTAGGCTGCGCTCGCACATGGCCTGCCGATGTTTGCAATGTGCGCATGCATCGCAGTGCACGTGCACGAACCAGTCCATGCGATTGCGAAGCGATTGCCCCTTACACATAGACGCCTTGATAGGTTGAGTGACAGGATGAGTCATTTGTGGGTGGTGACAAGGGTTGGTTGATTGAAACGGGGGAGTGGTGGTGCGAACGCAGGCGTGTCTGAGCATCTTAACACCATTACATAGACGTGCATAATTAAGACGGAGCATCATAGTACAAGTCACATGGTTGGATTACACACTGAAGCACTCGCAGTGCTTGCGGTAGGGTATGGTCAGCCACAAGTGCTGCGTATGCTTCCGATGGTACTCGATGTTACCGATTGTTGCATACACTTCCTGAAGATGACGTGTATAAGTGGGCGTCTTAAGACAGACTGGTGGGTGTCTAAAATACACACCGCGATCGCATGCCAAGACATAGTGGGCGTGCTATTGCCTTAGCGTTTGATCGCCGGATTTGCATACTTTGGCAGCTGACGGCTGCATGCGAATGCATCTAGCGAGCGGGTCTGATTCGGGCCCAGAGAGCGTTCTGAGAGCATAATGTTCTGCTGTCAGAACGCTGCATGCAGCACTTGAGTGAGAGAGTATCAGTATAAACTCTCTTTAGAATGCAGCAGATTTTTGGCCAGAAATTAGGGTATTGTCCATGTGATCCATCCTGGCCTAAAGCCTAAAGGTGGTATAACCTGGCTGTTTTTTTTTTATGATTTTCCTGTGCCTTTAAAAAAAAACATGCTGCTCTATTGAAATGAATAGGTTTTGCCTATAGGGTGTTACACAGAGTGGATTCCCTGGTCTGGCAGCTGTTGAAAAGCTGCAGGCAGCATTTAATGCTAGCTGAGATACAGCTCATGTAAAAATATGTGCCATAGAAATCCATGTTGTTTTCCCTACAACTGTTATACGAGCGATTAAACAGCTGCTGACAAACAGCTCGGATAGTACGGAGAACTTTCCACAGTGTTTTTCCTGCCGGTAGGATAATCGCTCCGAAACAACTGTCCCTTTTCTCTGCTGCGTGTAAAGCGTTTGGGTGACACCTCTCTGAAAGCATAATTCATTAATTTCAATAGGACAGCATGTGATCAAGGGTATTTCATACTTCTGTGATCAGGCCACACCAGTTTAATTTTGTGTTGGATTATTTCAAAATAAGTTTACACCACTCTGGCTTGTGGAAGCTTTGACTTGGGCAGCGCAGATGGTGTCATGCACTGGTTCCCAAACTGTGTGCCGTGGCACCCTGGGGTGCCTCGGGACACTTGCAGGGGTGCCTCAGGTTGATGTTCCAGCACCAAATCAAATCATTTATGGTCAATGTAATGTAAATATGTGGACAATCAGAAGTGGAAACCTGTCCACCACCACATAACTGAGCCTAAGGATGACAGGTAGCACAATTTACTTCACTTTACTACAGTAAAATTCTGAATTTCTCAATAACAAACTTTTGGCTTAGGGGTGCTATGAAAACAATGCTGATACTCTAAGGCGCCGTGATTCAAATAAGTGTGGGAACAACTGGTGTAATGGTGTAACATTACTACCTCACAGCACTGGGGTTGTGGGTTCAATTCCCACTACGGCCCTAACTATGCGGAGTTTGTATATTCTCCCTGTACTTGCGTGGGTTTCCTCTGGGTACTCCTCCCACACTCCAAAAAAATACTGGTAGGTTAATTGGCTCCCAGCAAAACTGCCCCAAGTGTGAGCATGTGATAGGGAATATAGGGCCTAATTCAGCGTGCACTGCTGAATGCAGATTCCCGTTGTTCGGGAATCTGTGCTGGCGCCACACACGTTCTACACATGTGCAGCCCGCACATACACTGGCAGCAGACTGCCGTGATTGACAGTTTGCTGTCGTTTATGGGCGGGGAGGGGGCGGTGATGGCCTCCGTTTCCTGAAACGGTGTTGTGTCACCGATGGTGGGGGGGAGTGAAGAGGCCAGGATCTCCGTCGGCAGCTGCGACGGCCGACATGCGTGACCCCATGGGGTCGATGGTCCGCAGAGTATCCGATGCTGCATTGGACAAAGCACAGACGGAATAGCTTAGCAGCTGGCGAGCAGCTTAGCTATTCCGTCTGAAGCTGAATCAGGGCCATAGATTGTAAGCTCCACTGGGGCAGGGACTGATGTGTTTGGCCAAATATTCTCTGTAAAGCGCTGTGGAAAATGTGTACACTATATAAATAACTGGTAATATAACTTGGGTGATACACCTGTCAGTCCTAAGCAAGTTTATTTCATAAATATTTTTCTGGCAGACAGGCTGCGCTACCTTTTAGTAGCATAGTGAGTAACTACTTTTTATTTATTTACTTATTTATTCAAGTGAAAAAACATGAATCCTGTATTTCCCCTCTGTATAGGGATGGCTAATATTTTATGATAATATGGGAGTTACAGGACCTAGAAATAAAGATTCATTTAATTTTTTATATTGTCATTTTATTTTTTACTTTAAAATGTTCTTTAATTATTACTTTTATTTTTACACATTTATAAATTGATGTATTTATCACAACAGTGACATCACAGGATTTCTCTGGTATTTATCACAGTGATTTCTTACGCTCAGTGGGGAAATCTAGGCTCCACTTTAGAGCTGCAAGTACTGTTGTGAACACTTTAAACACCATGTACACCAATCAGATGTCCAGGAACTATAAGAAATTATTCCTGTGGCTGTTACACCCATGGGAGTATGTTTGTATATACAGTACTGAGTGACACCACACTCAGGACCTCATTCAGAGTCGGTCGAAGCGGCCGCACGGTCGTACGCGAAAAGGGGCCGTATATGCAAATGATTCCCTCGCAAGTTGCGTCCCTAAGTTCGGATCGGTAGTTGGCCGACCAAGGGGAGGAAGCGGTCACAAGACAAAAAAATACGCCCCCTTCTCGTACGCATTGCACGTCATCTCCGGGCATATAAGGATTAATCGAGACCATCGGGAACCATCGGAACTGGTCGTAGAGCTTAAGGTTGACCATACCCTCTCTTAAGCTCTACGATCATGTCAGTGTAAAAACCTCCCATGTCACATGTGCCATGACGCTACTTTGTTTATTATGCACTCCCATAAACCGTATGCACTCCCATAAAACGCCGTCCGCATAATTAGGCACGCCTGCGTTCGGATCTCCACTCCCCCATTTTCAAGCACCTTCCCCTGTTACCACCCACAAACGCCTCAATCTGTCAATCAAACTACCGACCTGGCTGTGTTCAAGGAGAGAGAAATTTCTGATCGTAGCGGCTAGTTTGCGCACGCGCATTGCGAACTGTACGCATGCGCAGTATAGCGAACATCGGTGGCGTACGACCGTGCGGCCACTTCGAACGACTCGGAATGAGGTCCTCAAATTGGAGCAAACACAATGTGGTTCCTTAGGCCAGTTACACATCAGAATGACGGCAGTTGGCACGATGGTTGACCCAATATTCCTTGAGCCCAGAAGTTGGCCAGAACAAATTATATTGTGTGTACACACTGTACAATCCTTCAAGCAATGGAACAATATATAACGTGTTGTTTGATCACATATGATTTATCGTTGCTCCTGTACACACTAGAACAATCATCTTTAAGATCATGGCTGGGAGTGGCAAGAGGTGACATCTTCAGAGGCCAAATCGGAACGACATATCGCCTTGTCATTCTCTTGGTATAAAACACTCCACAATGTGCACTACTGTACATCGATATCTTCTGATTGACCGTGCAGCACAGCCAAACAGAGAATGTCGTATACGACGCATGGGTGTGACCAATTGTGCAAACACACTACACACAACTATACACGATTTGTCATTACGATTTGATAAATCGTGCCAATATCGTGCACCCAGCCTTACTAGATTACTGCATACAGCAATGATGTAACAGAACAGATACATAACAAAGACCAGGAAGTAACATGTGAGAAGTTCCGCAGTACACTTCTGCCAGACAGTCTAAGACAAAATAATTCTACAGACACAACACTGGTGGGTATACAGTCAGTATGTCTCTAATCATTATGTCAGCATTCACAATGTGTACAGCAGAAGGTCGACATTGTTAAAGTGTCGACACCTGCAAAATGTCGAAATTGACATTTCATAGGTAATGTCTAAATTGTCATGAGGTTGACATTTCCATTAGGATTCACATGGGCAAGTGCGTACCGATGCCGGGAGTGATGGCGAGGCGGCAGGGGGCCATACTGCATTTTTGCATGCAGGTCCGACGGGCGATGTTACTGATGACGCACGGGAACGTGCGTCGTCAGTGACATAGCGGGTATACACTGCCCGATGTGGACAAAATCAGCCAGATCAGACGACATATTGTCTAGTGTGTACTAGAGATGAGCAGGTCACGATCCGAGCTCGGATCCGAGTCCGGCTCTGGTTTTCCCGTCTGACTCGGATCTGAAAACGAGGCAAAACGTCATCCTCCCGCTGTCAGATTCTCGTGGGTTTTGGATTTTTTAAAGGTCCCGGTGATCGGCGCCATTTTCAGTCCGGCTGTGGAGAGTGTACAGAACAGACGTGCTCTGTGCTGTTCTGTCTGTGCAAGGGTGCAGTGTTGTCGGGCTGGGGCTGCAGTACATAAAGGGGAGATGCTGCTGTGTCACTGTTGTCCTGTCAATCAAGGGGCTGCAGTTCATAAAGGGGGGCTGCTGTGTTGTCCTGTCCATCAAGGGGCTAGGGCTGCAGTCAGGGGCGGATTGGGAACTTAAAGTGGCCCTGGAACTTAAAGTGGCCCTGGAAAAAATTCTGAGAGTGGCCTCATTCAAATGTAAACTGTAGGTGCCCCAACACAAACATGCTAGCAAACGGTCAACTTGACAGCCATACAACACAGAGAGCATCTTTGTGCCTGCCTCCTGGCCCCAACCCTCTCCCCGTACAGAGTTACACTGCCATCTCCTGAGCCTAGGCTTTTCTATTCTCAGTGCTGCTGCAGGGCATCTGGGCCCAGAGCTGATCCAAGCTGCAGCCATCTCTAGCTGCTGCCTGCATGCATTGTGATGTCACAATGCAGGTCACAGCCCTATATAAAGGATGCCCAGCTACTGGCAGCCATTTTGTGGTCCTACATTGATACTCTCTGAGTAGTTCCTGCTTTATTTAGGCGACTTTGGATAACGACTACTGATATGAACTTTGGATTATATCTTCCAATAAGGTCCTGAACAGCAACATCTTCAAAAAAAGAATCTGAATAACATCTTCAGGTAAGGACTTTATAACAAATTTTGGCCTGTCACCCTTACCCCTTCAGACACCTCCCTCTATTTTATCTGCAGTTTTTAATTTAGAAACAATGTATAAAGCTAATTATTCATCTGATATGTCATTGCATGACTTAAGATGGATAAACACTTGCCCATTCCTCCGGGGATAAAACTCCAGATTAGACTGTTGACAGAATCCTACTGGAGAGTATAGAAAAGGGGTCCTAGACTGCACACCCTGAATATATATAATGGGAGGTGCTACCTGTTTAGACTATTATTGCAGGCACAGAAACAGACAAATCACAGGTGCACAACTCCAAATGACTGATTATATATAAATACTAGGGGTGTGCACCGGACACTTTTCGTGTTTTGTGTTTTGGTTTTGGATCTGGATCTTTCTTCGTGTTTTGGATCCGGATTGGTTTTGCCAAAACCACCCTTCCGTGTTTTGGGTTCTGGGTTTTGTGTTTTGGATCTGTATTTTTTTTAAAAAAAAGCATAAAAACAGCTAAAATCACAGAATTTGTGGGTTTTTCTGCTTCTATGATATTATTAACCTCAATAACCTTCATTTCCACTCATTTCCAGTCTATTCTGAACACCTCACACCTCACAATATTGTTTTTATGGCCAAAAGGTTGCACCGAGGTAGCTGGATGACTATGCTAAGCGACACGAGTGGGCGGCACAAACACGTGGCCCATCTAGGAGTGACACTGCAGTGGCAGACAGGATGGCAGTTTGAAAAACTAGGCCCCAAACAGTACATACTGCAAAGAAAAAAAAGAGGTGCAAGATGGAATTGTCCTTGGGCCCTCCGACCCACCCTTATGTTGTATAAATAGGATATGCACACTTAACAAACCAATCATTTCAGCGCCAGGGTCTGCCACATGACTGTGGCTGAAATGATTGGTTCGTTTGGGCCCCCACAAAACAAGCTGGCAATTAATGTGTCCCTGCACAAACTGGTTCTACGGAGGCAAGATGTCGTCCTCATCCTCCTCATCCACCGATTCCTTGGATAAAACAGGAAAAAGGGATTTAGGTGACCCTGGACTGCTTACGGTCTGAGCCAAAGTTTCTGAACTTGACAGTAACTTTTTATGAACGCGCTGCAGGTGCCGTAAAATGGAGGATGTTCCTAGGTGGTTAACGTCCCTACCCCTACTTATTTCACCTTTACATATGGTACATATGGCAAGACAGTTGTTGTCCGGATTTGGATAGAAATATTGCCAGACCAAAGAGGTGGAATGTTTGGTCTTCTGCCCAGGCATGACCGTGATGGGCTTTTTCATCCCACGGACAACAACTGTCTCCCCCGGAGCCTGATTTAAACAAACCACATCACCTTCAGAATCCTCCTCGCCAACTTCCTCCTCAGTGCCAGCTACACCAGTATCCTCATCCTGTTGTACTTCAACAGTGACATCTTCAATTTGCATATCAGCAAGTGGACTGTGGGTGCTCCTTTCAGCACTTGCAGGGGGCGTGCAAATGGTGGAAAGAGCCACCTCTTCCCGTCCAGTGCTGGGAAGGTCAGGCATCGCAACCGCCACCACACTTGGACTCTCCTTGGGGATTTGTGATATCTTATTAGAACGCACAGTTCTTCGCTGTGCTTTTGCCAGCTTAACTCGTTTGATTTTTTTAGCGGGAGGAGGGCTTCCATCATCATGTGAAGCTGAACCACTAGTCATGAACATAGGGAAAGATCTTAGCCGTTCCTTGCCACTCCGTGTCGTAAATGGCTTATTGGCAAGTTTACGTTTCTCTTCAGATGATTTAAATGTTTTTTTCAAGGTCATTTTCCTGAACTTTGTCATTTGGGATTGTATGTGCCCTCTACTATGACATTGGGCATCGGCCTTGGCAGACGACGTTGATGGCATGTTATCGTCTATGTCATGACTAGTGGCAGCAGCTTCAGCACTAGGAGGAAGTGGTTCTTGATCTTTCCCTATTTTATTTTTATCGGAGAAAGTTTGGTCCTCCATTTATGTTATATTGATATATACGTGCGGCTAAGGCGCACACAAACACAGAAAATAATTTATTTTTTTTGTTGGAGACTAGTGCACTTTGTGGGTTACACCACCCTTTAAGAAATGAGCCAGCCGGCCCTTTACTTATGGGACACAGGCGCACGCTTGTCACTACTTTGGTGATGCATGTGCGGAAAGTGCGCACACAATTCACAAACACAGAAAATATTTTTTTATTTGGTTTGGAGTGTACTTTGGGGGTTACAGCACCATTTAACGGTCAAGCCAGCCGGCCCTTTACTTATGACACAGGCGCACGCTTGGCACTACTTTGTTGATGCACGTGCGGCTACTGCGCACACAATTCACAAACACAGAAAAACATTTTTTATTTGGTTTGGAGTGTACTTTGGGGGTTACAGCACCCTTTAACGGTCAAGCCAGGCGGCCCTTTACTTATGACACAGGCGCACGCTTGGCACTACTTTGTTGATGCACGTGCGGCTACTGCGCACACAATTCACAAACACAGAAAAAAAATTTTTATTTGGTTTGGAGTGTACTTTGGGGGTTACAGCACACTTTAACGGTCAAGCCAGCCGGCCCTTTACTTATGACACAGGCGCACGCTTGGCACTACTTTGTTGATGCACGTGCGGCTACTGCGCACACAATTCACAAATACAGAAAATATTTTTTTATTTGGTTTGGAGTGTACTTTGGGGGTTACAGCACCCTTTAACGGTCAAGACAGCCGGCCCTTTACTTATGACACAGGCGCACGCTTGGCACTACTTTGATGATGCACGTGCGGCTACTGCGCACACAATTCACAAACACAGAAAAAAATTTTTTATTTGGTTTGGAGTGTACTTTGGGGGTTACAGCACCCTTTAACGGTCAAGCCAGCCGGCCCTTTACTTATGACACAGGCGCACGCTTGGCACTACTTTGTTGATGCACGTGCGGCTACTGCGCACACAATTCACAAACACAGAAAATATTTTTTTATTTGGTTTGGACTGGAGTGTACTTTGGGGGTTACAGCACCCTTTAACGGTCAAGCCAGGCGGCCCTTTACTTATGACACAGGCGCATGCTTGGCACTACTTTGTTGATGCACGTGCGGCTACTGCGCACACAATTCACAAACACAGAAAATATTTTTTTATTTGGTTTGGACTGGAGTGTACTTTGGGGGTTACAGCACCCTTTAACGGTCAATCCAGGCGGCCCTTTACTTATGACACAGGCGCATGCTTGGCACTACTTTGTTGATGCACGTGCGGCTACTGCGCACACAATTCACAAACACAGAAAAAAATTTTTTATTTGGTTTGGAGTGTACTTTGGGGGTTACAGCACCCTTTAACGGTCAAGCCAGCCGGCCCTATACTTATGACACAGGCGCACGCTTGGCACTACTTTGTTGATACACGTGTGGATACTGCGCACACAATTCACAAACACGAAAATATTTTTTTATTTGGTTTGGAGTGTACTTTGGGGGTTACAGCACCATTTAACGGTCAAGCCAGCCGGCCCTTTACTTATGACACAGGCGCACGCTTGGCACTACTTTGTTGTTACACGTGCGGATACTGCGCACACAATTCACAAACACAGAAAATATTTTTTTATTTGGTTTGTAGTGTACTTTGGGGGTTACAGCACCATTTAACGGCCAAGCCAGCCGGCCCTTTACTTATGACACAGGCGCACGCTTGGCACTACTTTGTTGATGCACGTGCGGCTACTGCGCACACAATTCACAAACACAGAAAAAATATTTTTATTTGGTTTGGAGTGTACTTTGGGGGTTACAGAACCCTTTAACGGTCAAGCCAGGCGGCCCTTTACTTATGACACAGGCGCACGCTTGGCACTACTTTGTTGATGCACGTGCGGCTACTGCGCACACAATTCACAAACACAGAAAAAAATTTTTTATTTGGTTTGGAGTGTACTTTGAGGGTTACATCACCCTTTAACGGTCAAGCCAGCCGGCCCTTTACTTATGACACAGGCGCACGCTTGGCACTACTTTGATGATGCACGTGCGGCTACTGAGCACACAATTCACAAACACAGAAAAAAATGTTTTATTTGGTTTGGAGTGTACTTTGGGGGTTACAGCACCCTTTAACGGTCAAGACAGCCGGCCCTTTACTTATGACACAGGCGCACGCTTGGCACTACTTTGATGATGCACGTGCGGCTACTACGCACACAATTCACAAACACAGAAAAAAATTTTATATTTGGTTTGGAGTGTACTTTGGGGGTTACAGCACCCTTTAACGGTCAAGCCAGCCGACCCTTTACTTATGACACAGGCGCACGCTTGGCACTACTTTGTTGATGCACGTGCGGATACTGCGCACACAATTCACAAACACAGAAAATATTTTTTTATTTGGTTTGGAGTGTACTTTGGGGGTTACAGCACCCTTTAACGGTCAAGCCAGGTGGCCCTTTACTTATGACACAGGCGCACGCTTGGCACTACTTTGTTGATGCACGTGCGGCTACTGCGCACACAATTCACAAACACAGAAAAAAATTTTTTATTTGGTTTGGAGTGTACTTTGGGGGTTACAGCACCCTTTAACGGTCAAGCCAGGCGGCCCTTTACTTATGACACAGGCGCACGCTTGGCACTACTTTGTTGATGCACGTGCGGCTACTGCGCACACAATTCACAAATACAGAAAATATTTTTTTATTTGGTTTGGAGTGTACTTTGGGGGTTACAGCACCCTTTAACGGTCAAGACAGCCGGCCCTTTACTTATGACACAGGCGCACGCTTGGCACTACTTTGATGATGCACGTGCGGCTACTGCGCACACAATTCAGAAACACAGAAAAAAATTTTTTATTTGGTTTGGAGTGTACTTTGGGGGTTACAGCACCCTTTAACGGTCAAGACAGCCGGCCCTTTACTTATGACACAGGCGCACGCTTGGCACTACTTTGATGATGCACGTGCGGCTACTGCGCACACTATTCACAAACACAGAAAAAAATTTTATATTTGGTTTGGAGTGTACTTTGGGGGTTACAGCACCCTTTAACGGTCAAGCCAGCCGACCCTTTACTTATGACACAGGCGCACGCTTGGCACTACTTTGTTGATGCACGTGCGGATACTGCGCACACAATTCACAAACACAGAAAATATTTTTTTATTTGGTTTGGAGTGTACTTTGGGGGTTACAGCACCCTTTAACGGTCAAGCCAGCCGGCCCTTTACTTATGACACAGGCGCACGCTTGGCACTACTTTGTTGATGCACGTGCGGCTACTGCGCACACAATTCACAAACACAGAAAATATTTTTTTATTTGGTTTCTACTGGAGTGTACTTTGGGGGTTACAGCACCCTTTAACGGTCAAGCCAGGCGGCCCTTTACTTATGACACAGGCGCACGCTTGGCACTACTTTGTTGATGCACGTGCGGCTACTGCGCACACAATTCACAAACACAGAAAAAAATTTTTTATTTGGTTTGGAGTGTACTTTGGGGGTTACAGCACCCTTTAACGGTCAAGCCAGCCGGCCCTTTACTTATGACACAGGCGCACGCTTGGCACTACTTTGTTGATGCACGTTCGGCTACTGCGCACACAATTCACAAACACAGAATTTTTTATTTTTTTTTAGCACTTGGGGGGAGCACCCCTGACGAACAGAGCACCCCCTGGACAACACTACAGCACCCCTTTAGGACTGGGACACTGCACAGGACTTTGGAGTGGACACAGCCCCTATGGACAACTGACTGCACAACACAGTCCAGCCAGCCCCTATGGACTTTGAAGTAGTGGACACAGCCCCTATTAACAACAGCAGCACAGCACAACACAGCCAGCCCCTATGGACTTTGAAGTAGTGGACACAGCCCCTATGGACAACAGCAGCACAGCGCAGCACAGCAGAGCACAACACTACTCTGCACTACACTACACTACACTACACAGCCCAGCCAGCCCTTACTCCCACCCTCCCCCTTCACTGTCCACAGCCGAGTGAGAAAATGGCGCCGACGCGGGTACCTTATATAGGATCCAAAACCCGCGAGACTCGGAAAGCGGGATGATGACGTTTTGCCTCGATTTCTGAATCCGAGTCAGGCGGGAAAAGTCGAGCCTGACTCGGATCGGACTCGGATCGGGGGGGCTCGGGGGGGTTCGGATTTCAGAAATCCGAACCCGCTCACCCCTAATAAATACATTATGCAATAAAATGTTGCAATAAATAAATAGAGGTTTTTAGCATAATCATGGCCAAAGTTATGGGCTTACCCACCATATCCTGGTAACCTCTGTAGGGTAGGTCCCTAACATACTAGTGTTCAAATCCAGACCACAGTACACCCCCAAACCAGCTCAGCCGAGCTACCCCAGGGCTTCGCTCTAATGAGAAAGGTGAAGTGTAAAGTAAGATAGGTAAGAGCAGCTATGGCTGCATATATATGATGGAGAAGTGAAAATACAAAAAAAAAAAAACAGTAAAAGTGTTAAAATGTGCAAAAAAGGAAAAATGTGTTATAATGCGATGCCCTGAAGCAGACCGACCAACGCAATCCAGGGGACCCACGCCCCAAAAATCAACCCAAAGTTGCACTACAGTATATAATTTGTAGGACTTACCTAAATTGTGCCTATTACTAGTGTGAATTCACAATTCTATTGCAATATGTATTATATTATATATAATTAGTAATGTTGGAGTTGTGCACCTCCCATTATATATATATTCATGGTGTGCAGTCTAGGGCCCCTTTTCTACATATTCTATTTAGTGTGCTCCTATGCACACCTGAAGGCATGAGACGCCTTCAGTCTAGGCTAGCACCCCTTCCCTGTCCCCTATTGGTTTTAAGCAGGGATCTGACATTTTGACTGCACTTTAGTAAGAGGCACAATCTAGGTAAGTCCTAAAAATTTATACTGTAGTGCAGCTATGGGTTGATTTTTGGGGAGTGGGTCCCCTGGAATGCTGTCGTTGGGCTGCTTCAGGGCATCGCATTATAAACACATTTTTCCTTTCTTGCACTTTTAGCACCTCTATTGTTTGTTTAATATATATGTATTATTTTCACATTTTTCACCTTACTATATGCAGCAGTAGCTGCTCTTATCTATTTTTTTTTTTTTTAATCCAATAATTTTTTATTGAGTTTTATATGCATAATAAATTTACATTATGAAAACTTTGTACATAGTACAATAAAAACTAAGTACATAAAACAAAAAGAAAAACAACAAAAAGAAAAGAAAAATAATTATGTGTGGTCTCACTTTATAGCATTTAATTAACAAATGAATTATGTTCCGCCTTCACATTAATTGCGAACAGAGAATATATAATTCGACATATAGGTATATGGCGATGCCTCTTCACACAGCAATATTTGCATAGTTTGGTAACGTAACTACCTGGAACTAAGCAGTGAGCAGGTTAGGCACAGTCGTCCTTGAACAACTATGTGGGGAATCGAGCCATCTTTCCCAGGTAGCATAGTATTTCTGCACTGCATTTTTGGCGGTATAAACATACTTTTCATGTGCAGCAACCACCCCAACCAAGGATAACCATGTTCCCAGGTTTGGCCCAGAAGTCACCATCCACTCCCTTGCTATACATACTTTAGCAAGCGTACAGAGAGTTTAGTAATGTATCGTATGGCGTGCTTATCGATTGTGTCTGCATCAATCACAGCCAAAATGCATGTCGTAGAGGTAAGGATATCTTGAGGTATACCCGTAGAAATAATAACACGAAGTACCCCCTGCCAAAAGGTAATCACCAGAGGACAAGACCATATTAAATGCCAAAAGTTCCCCTCAGAAGAGTTACATTTAGGACATTTCGAGTCCGACCTGCCCCCGATTCTCATTAAGCGGGCGGGTGTCATATATACTCTGTGTATTATAAAGTATTGTATCTGCTGGTATCTAACGGACATGGTAGCAAAACGAGGGCTAGCAAGAGCTGCTCTCCAATCATCCTCCTCCATTACTCCAACATCGATTTCCCAATGCAGTTTTAAAGATAATAACTCAGATTTATGGTGCTTGCTCAACAAGTTAGAGTAAATCCCAGATATTAAGCGGCCAGAACCAGCAGATTGCAATAAAGTTTTAATGAGAGACTCCTGCAAAGATAGAGGAACTTCAGAGAACTGAGCATTGATAACATGTCTTAGCTGGAGGTATCTAAAGAAGAAATGGTTGGGGACGTCAAACTCCAGACGCAACTGGTGAAAGGACTTTACCGTTTCTGCCTGAAATATCTGCCCAATAGACACTATACCCCATTGACCCCAGGCCTCACCGACCTGAAGAGCAGAGAGCTCACTGAGACAATTAGCATTGGCGAGAGGAGTATCTGGATCTATGCCCTCTGCTTGTAATAGACGTGAAACCAGTCTCCAGATAGTGATAGCCTGCCTAATTAAGGGGATATTAACTATATGCATATTATCACCCAGCAATAGTCGCAATGGAGATAGGCCTGTCTTATAGTGAACCAGGACAAGGGAGGGCAGGGAATTATCAGTTTTGTTATTAATCCATTCCCATACATGTGCCAATTGTGCAGCAAAATAATACAATTTAAAAAAGGGTAAAGCCAAGCCTCCAGAATCACGAGGCCTAGTTAAAGTATCTAATTTGATCCTGACTCTTTTGTTGGCCCATAGTAGAGAGGATAAAAGACCATCAATCTGTTTAAAAAATTTCTGAGGGATGTACACCGGGGAATGACATAGAATGTACAGGATTTTAGGTTGGAGAACCATTTTAACACGGTTCACTCTTCCCGTTAAAGTTAGTGGCAGTTTACTCCAAATTGGGACACGTGACTTAAGATAAGCAATTTGCGGCAGTAAATTCAGTGACAAATATTGTTGAGGGGTATTAGAGATCCATATTCCTAAATATTTGAATGAATTCACCCATTTTAAATGAAGATTTATAACAGGAACATCAGGGCAGGTCCCCTTGAATGGAAGGATACATGATTTATCCCAATTAATTAATAAGCCAGAATATTTCCCAAATAAGTCAATAACCTCTAAAGCCTTAGGCATAGAGGTATCAAAGTGCGTGACAAAAAGTAGTTTGTCATCCGCATACAGCGCAATTTTATCTTCCCTTGATCCTAGCTGAAACCCATGTATGTCAGCGTGAGTTCTAATCATGCAAGCCAAGGGCTCAATGGCCATAGCGAACAGGATGGGTGACAGGGGACATCCCTGCCTTGTTCCCCTATGCAAAGAAAAGGATGTGGAAATAAATCCATTCACAGGGTCCGTATATAAAAGCTTTAGACACTTAATAAAACTCGGGCCAATACCAAAACGTTCCATAGTCTCCAAGAGAAATACCCATTCAATCGAATCGAACGCCTTAGCGGCATCCAGTGAAACGATACTAGAGGTTTGTGAGTCCCCACATTTTATCTGTAAGTGTGTAAATAACCGCCGTAAATTTATTGCCGTGGACTTACCGGGCATAAAGCCTGTCTGATCAGGGTGAATCAATTGGGTTATGACCCGGTTAATCCTGGAAGCTAATATTTTTGCAAGGATTTTTACATCTGTTGTGAGGAGAGAAATGGGTCTGTATGATTCAGTCCTGGTAAGATCTTTACCTGATTTAGGTAAGATAACTATCAGTGCCTCCGACATAGACTTTGGCAACATATTGTTTACGTAAATTTGATTAAAAAGCTCCAGTAGTTGAGGTACAAATGTTTTGTTATGTTTTTTTGTATAACTCCAGGGGGAGCCCATCTAAGCCAGGGGATTTACCATTTGGGAACGATTTTAGGGCCACCTCTACTTCCTCTAATGTCAATGGGGAGTCAAGAGAGTCCCTTGCCTCCGGGGAGAGTGTCGGGAGTGACACAGCAGACAGAAATTCACCCACCTCCTGTTGGGAATGGACCAACCTAGACCTGTAAAGGTCACAGTAATATTTAACGAATTACTCCACAATATCTGGGGTGCGCACATATTCAACGTTATCTGACCCAACTAATTTTATCACTGTATTGGGTGACTTTTGTTCAGTTCGGGCCAAGTTAGCTAGATAAGAACCGGGTCTATCACCTGATGCATATTGCAAGTGTGCATTAAAAAGTAATTTATATTGGGCCTTGTCCATCAAACAATCCTTCCACAATTTTTGGGCATCCCACCATGCTTTTTTATTTAATTCTGAGCCGTCAGCAATATAGGCTAACTTCAAGGATGTACATGAAGCCTCCAAATCCATTTCAACTTTTTTATAGGAAAACTTCAAGCCAGCAACTCTTCGAATAAGAGAGCCTCTGAGAAATGACTTAAAAGCGTCCCACAAAACCAAAACAGATGCAGTACCACTATTTAATTAAAAAAATTCTTTCCACTCCGCCTACAGCTCTGCTCCAGTGCCCATACGTGACAGCCAAAACTGATTAAATTTCCAAGTCCAGACTAATTGTTAATGGGGAGTGGTCAGAAATCCCCCTGGTCTCATATATTATATTGTGAATTCTAGGCAGCAAATCTGATGTAGCTAAAGCCAGATCAATCTTGGAAAATGTTGAATGTGTGTATGAGAAGCAGGAATATTGTCTCACAGAGGGATACCTCACCCTCCAGGCATCAACTAGGCCCATTCATCCAACTATATTCGAGAAACCTGTTCCCCTCCCCTGTGTAGCTGGAGCAGACATTCTATGTCTATCGAACAGAGGGTCTAATATGTTATTGAAGTCCCCCACGCATAGAGCAGGTGTTCCCGGGAATAAGGCCAAGAATTCGGCGACCTTTTTGAGAACATCATGTGAGTACGGTGGTGGGACATATAACGCCAATAATAATAAGGATACATAATGAATTTTAAATTTTAAGAACACGTATCTACCCCATGCATCACACTGCACCTTTTCTAAAAGGAACTGGACAGATTTCCGCACTAGAATAGACACACCTCGTGACGCAGAAGTATGTGATGAGTGATACGTCCATCCTATCCATGGCTTCTTTAACGACAGCAATTTCCCACCCGTCAAATGAGTCTCCGTTAGACAAATTATATCTGAAGCGTATTTTTTAACCTGTCTAAACACCAGCGATCTCTTAACAGTATCGTTCAAGCCCCTCACGTTCCAGGTGAGAACATTAATATTGTGCGAAGCTGACATTCAGATAGTTACAAAAATATTTAAACATGCATAAAACCATATGAAGACTGAGTATGTGGCACCACGCAAAATAGAAAAATAGAAAGAAACCACTGCAATTGAAAAGCAAAAATAAACAAACTATCCTATACAACTAGCATGGGCCCATCTCCTATAACACCCCCCACCCTGTATACCAGACCCAACCTAAGCATACCTTGTACCTGAACACCACTATCCCACACTACAAAACTAAACTAAGCAATACAGAGTATATTACCTTGCTTATCAAGCAATAGATGGAGCAAAGAATATAATGGCTAAAGAACAAAACACATAAAAGCCTCCGAGCACGAGTTTTCCCCCGGGAATAT
Source organism: Taudactylus pleione (assembly GCA_031769625.1). Classification (NCBI taxonomy): domain Eukaryota; kingdom Metazoa; phylum Chordata; class Amphibia; order Anura; family Myobatrachidae; genus Taudactylus; species Taudactylus pleione. The sequence goes on from JAUIMM010000519.1 coordinate 3,225,396, forward strand.
TAACATGCCTTAAATATAAAATAATATATATCAACCAACGTCTAGCCAGTAGAAAACAAAAGAAGGAAAACACATATCAATTTCCCCGTATGGGACAGACTAGTATAAACACGGAAACATATTACCTAAATGTGGATAAATCTGTGGAAATATACTGTTAGCAGTAGGGGCGTGCACCGGCCACTTTTCGTGTTTTGTGTTTTGGTTTTGGATCTGGATCTTTCTTCGTGTTTTGGATCTGGATTGGTTTTGCCAAAACCACCCTTCCGTGTTTTGGGTTCTGGGTTTTGTGTTTTGGATCTGTATTTTTTTTTTAAAAAGCATAAAAACAGCTAAAATCACAGAATTTGTTGGTTTCTCTGCTCCTATGCTATTATTAACCTCAATAACCTTAATTTCCACTCATTTCCAGTCTATTCTGAACACCTCACACCTCACAATAGTGTTTTCATGTCCAAAAGGTTGCACCGAGGTAGCTGGATGACTATGCTAAGCGACACGAGTGGGCGGCACAAACACGTGACCCATCTAGGAGTGACACTGCAGTGGCAGACAGGATGGCAGTTAGAAAAACTAGGCCCCAAACTGTACATAATGCAAAGAAAAAAAAGAAGTGCAAGATGGAATTGTCCTTGGGCCCTCCCACCCACCCTTATGTTGTATAAACAGGACATGCACACTTTAACAAATCAATCATTTCAGCGCCAGGGTCTGCCACACAACTGTGGCTGAAATGATTGGTTCGTTTGGGCCCCCACAAAACAAGCTGGCAATTAATGTGTCCCTGCACAAACTGGCTCTACGGAGGCAAGATGTCATCCTCATCCTCCTCATCCACTGATTCCTCACCCTCTTCAGTGTGTACATCCTCATCCTCACAAAGTATTAACTCGTCCCCACTTGAATCCACCACCACAGGTCCCTCTGTACCTTCTGGAGGCTGGTCTCCCTGGAAGAGCTGATAATTCATTTTGATGAACATCATCTTCTCCACATTCTGTGGAAGCAACCTCCTACGCCTTTCGCTGACAAGGTTCCCGGCTGCACTAAACACTCTTTCGGAGTACACACTGGAGGGGGGGCAACTCAGGTAAAATAGAGCCAGCTTGTACAGGGGCCTCCAAATTGCCTCTTTTTCCTGCCAGTACAGGTATGGACTGTCTGACATGCCTACTTGGATGCTGTCACCGATGTAATCCTCCACCATTCTGTCAATGGTGACAGTATCATATGCAGTGACAGTAGACATGTCAGAAATTGTTGCCAGGTCCTTCAGTCCGGACCAGATGTCCAAACTTGGTCCTGCCTGCCCTGCATCACCGCCAGCGGGTTGCTTAGGATACCTAAGTTTTTTCCTGGCAGCCCCAGTTGCGGGAGAAAATGAAGAAGGAGCCGTTGACGTGTCACGTTCCGCTTCAGCTGACAGTGTGTTCACCAGCAGGTCTTTGCACCTCTGCAGGCTTGTGTCGGCCGGAAAGAGAGACACCACATAGGCTTTAAACCTAGGATCGAGCACGGTGGCCAAAATGTAGTGGTCTGATTTCAACAGATTGACCACCCTGGAATCCTGGCAAAGCGAATGAAGGGCTTCATCCACAAGTCCCACATGCCGAGCGGAATCGCTCCGTCTTAGCTCCTCCTTCACTTTCTCCAGCTGCTTCTGCAAAAGCCTGATGAGGGGAATGACCTGACTCAAGCTGGCTGTGTCTGAACTGACTTCACGTGTGGCAAGTTCGAAGGGCTGGAGAACCTTGCACAACACGGAAATCATTCTCCACTGCGCTTGAGTCAGGTGCATACCCCCTCCTTTGCCTATGTCATAGGTGGATGTATAGGCTTGTATGGCCTTTTGCTGCTCCTCCATCCTCTGAAGCATATAGAGGGTTGAGTTCCACCGCGTCACAACCTCTTGCTTCAGGTGATGGCGGGGCAGGTTCAAGAGTGTTTGCTGGCGCTCCAGTCTTCGGCACGCAGTCGCTGAATGGCGAAAGTGGCCAGAAATTTTTCGGGCCACCCAAAGCGTCTCCTGCACGCCCCTGTCGCTTTTCAGAAAATTCTGCACCACCAAGTTTATTGTGTGAGCAAAACATGGGACGTGCTGGAATTTGCCCAGATGTAATGCCCGCACAATATTGGTGGCGTTGTCAGATATCACAAATCCCCAGGAGAGTCTAAGTGGGGTAAGCCACTGGGCGATGATTTCCCTCAGTTTCTCTAAGAGGTTGTCGGCGGTGTGCCTCTTACTGAAACCGGTGATACACAGCGTAGCCTGCCTTGTAACGAGCTGGCGTTTCTGAGATGCTGCTACTGGTGACGCTGCTGCTGTTGCTGCGTAAGGTGATACATCTACCCAGTGGGCTGTCACAGTCATATAGTCCTTAGTCTGCCCTGTTCCACTTGTCCACATGTCCGTGGTTAAGTGGACATTGTGTACAACGGCATTTTTCAGGACACTGAGGACACTTTTTCTGACGTTTCTGTACAGTCTCGGTATCGCCTGCCTAGTGAAGTGGAATCTAGACGGGATTTGGAACCGGGGACACACTACCTCCATCAATTGTCTAAATCCCACTGCACTAATGGCGGATACCGGACGCACGTCTAACACCAACATAGCAGTCAAGGCCTCAGTTATACGTTTTGCTTCAGGATGACTGCTGTCGTACTTCATCCTCCTCGCTAAGGACTGTTGGAGGGTCAATTGTTTAGTAAAAGTAGTGGTGTTCCTACTTCCTCTCTGGGATGATGAACGACTCCCAGCAGCAGCAACAGCAGCAGCGGCAGCAGTAGGCGTAGCAATGCAGGATCCTCCAGAGGAATCCCGGATAGGAGAGTCAGTCATGCCAGTGACATGGCCTGCAGGACTACTTCCGATCCTGACTAAGGAGGAAATTGACGAGGAGGGAGTTGACGGTGTGGTTTGCAGGCGCTTGGATACAACAGGACAACGGGATTTAGGTGTCCCTGGACTGCTTACGGTCTTAGCCAAAGTTTCTGAACTTGACAGTAACTTTTTATGAACGCGCTGCAGGTGCCGTATAAGGGAGGATGTTCCTAGGTGGTTGACGTCCCTACCCCTACTTATTTCACCTTTACATATGGTACATATGGCAAGACAGTTGTTGTCCGGATTTGGATAGAAATATTGCCAGACCAAAGAGGTGGAATGTTTGGTCTTCTGCCCAGGCATGACCGTGATGGACTTTTTCATCCCACGGACAACAACTGTCTCCCCCGGAGCCTGATTTAAACAAACCACATCACCATCAGAATCCTCCTCGCCAACTTCCTCCTCAGCGCCAGCTACACCAGTATCCTCATCCTGTTGTACTTCAACAGTGACATCTTCAATTTGCATATCAGCAAGTGGACTGTGGGTGCTCCTTTCAGCACTTGCAGGGGGCGTGCAAATGGTGGAAAGAGCCACCTCTTCCCGTCCAGTGCTGGGAAGGTCAGGCATCGCAACCACCACCACACTTGGACTCTCCTTGGGGATTTGTGATATCTTCTTAGAAAGCACAGTTCTTCGCTGTGCTTTTGCCAGCTTAACTCTTTTGATTTTTTTAGTGGGAGGAGGGCTTCCATCGTCATGTGAAGCTGAACCACTAGTCATGAACATACTAGGGATCGACCTTAGCCGTTCCTTGCCACTCCGTGTCGTAAATGGCATATTGGCAAGTTTACGTTTCTCTTCAGCTGATTTAAATGTCTTTTTCAAGGTCATTTTCCTGAACTTTGCCATTTGGGATTGTATGTGCCCTCTACTATGACATTGGGCATCGGCCTTGGCAGACGACGTTGATGGCATGTTATCGTCTATGTCATGACTAGTGGCAGCAGCTTCAGCACTAGGAGGAAGTGGTTCTTGATCTTTCTCTATTTTATTTTTATCGGAGAAAGTTTGGTCCTCCATTTATGTTATATCGATTTGATATATACGTGCGGCTAAACACAGAAAATAATTTTTTTTTTGGTTTGGACTGGAGTGTACTTTGGGGGTTACAGCAACCTTTAACGGTCAAGCCAGCTGGCCCTTATGACACAGGCGCACTCTTGGCACGACTTTGTTGATGCACGTGCGGCTACTGCGCACACAATTCACAAACACAGAAAATAATTTTTTTTTTGGTTTGGACTGGAGTGTACTTTGGGGGTTACAGCACCCTTTAATTGTCAAGCCAGCCGGCCCTTTACTTATGACACAGGCGCACGCTTGGCACTACTTTGTTGATGCACGTGCGGCTACTGCGCACACAATTCACAAACACAGAAAATAATTTTTTTTTTGGTTTGGACTGGAGTGTACTTTCGGGGGTTACAGCACCCTTAACGGTCAAGCCAGCCGGCCCTTTACTTATGACACAGGCGCACGCTTGGCACTACTTTGTTGATGCACGTGCGGCTACTGCGCACACAATTCACAAACACAGAAAATTATTTTTTTTTTGGTTTGGACTGGAGTGTACTTTGGGGGTTACAGCACCCTTTAATTGTCAAGCCAGCCGGCCCTTTACTTATGACACAGGCGCACGCTTGGCACTACTTTGTTGATGCACGTGCGGCTACTGCGCACACAATTCACAAACACAGAAAATAATTTTTTTTTTGGTTTGGACTGGAGTGTACTTTGGGGGTTACAGCACCCTTTAACGGTCAAGCCAGCCGGCCCTTTACTTATGACACAGGCGCACGCTTGGCACTACTTTGTTTGATGCACGTGCGGCTACTGCGCACACAATTCACAAACACAGAAAATAATTTTTTTTTTGGTTTGGACTGGAGTGTACTTTCGGGGGTTACAGCACCCTTAACGGTCAAGCCAGCCGGCCCTTTACTTATGACACAGGTGCACGCTTGGCACTACTTTGTTGATGCACGTGCGGCTACTGCGCACACAATTCACAAACACAGAAAATAATTTTTTTTTTGGTTTGGACTGGAGTGTACTCTCGGGGGTTACAGCACCCTTAACGGTCAAGCCAGCCGGCCCTTTACTTATGACACAGGCGCACGCTTGGCACTACTTTGTTGATGCACGTGCGGCTACTGCGCACACAATTCACAAACACAGAAAATAATTTTTTTTTGGTTTGGACTGGAGTGTACTTTCGGGGGTTACAGCACCCTTTAACGGTCAAGCCAGCCGGCCCTTTACTTATGACACAGGCGCACGCTTGGCACTACTTTGTTGATGCACGTGCGGCTACTGCGCACACAATTCACAAACACAGAAAATAATTTTTTTTTTGGTTTGGACTGGAGTGTACTTTGGGGGTTACAGCACCCTTTAACGGTCAAGCCAGCCGGCCCTTTACTTATGACACAGGCGCACGCTTGGCACTACTTTGTTGATGCACGTGCGGCTACTGCGCACACAATTCACAAACACAGAAAATAATTTTTTTTTTGGTTTGGACTGGAGTGTACTTTCGGGGGTTACAGCACCCTTAACGGTCAAGCCAGCCGGCCCTTTACTTATGACACAGGTGCACGCTTGGCACTACTTTGTTGATGCACATGCGGCTACTGCGCACACAATTCACAAACACAGAAAATAATTTTTTTTTTGGTTTGGACTGGAGTGTACTTTCGGGGGTTACAGCACCCTTAACGGACAAGCCAGCCGGCCCTTTACTTATGACACAGGCGCACACTTGGCACTACTTTGTTGATGCACGTGCGGCTACTGCGCACACAATTCACAAACACAGAAAATAATTTTTTTTTGGTTTGGACTGGAGTGTACTTTCGGGGGTTACAGCACCCTTTAACGGTCAAGCCAGCCGGCCCTTTACTTATGACACAGGCGCACGCTTGGCACTACTTTGGAAAATAATTTTTTTTTTGGTTTGGACTGGAGTGTACTTTCGGGGGTTACAGCACCCTTAACGGTCAAGCCAGCCGGCCCTTTACTTATGACACAGGTGCACGCTTGGCACTACTTTGTTGATGCACGTGCGGCTACTGCGCACACAATTCACAAACACAGAAAATAATTTTTTTTTTGGTTTGGACTGGAGTGTACTTTCGGGGGTTACAGCACCCTTAACGGTCAAGCCAGCCGGCCCTTTACTTATGACACAGGCGCACGCTTGGCACTACTTTGTTGATGCACCTGCCGCTACTGCGCACACAATTCACAAACACAGAAAATAATTTTTTTTTGGTTTGGACTGGAGTGTACTTTCGGGGGTTACAGCACCCTTTAACGGTCAAGCCAGCCGGCCCTTTACTTATGACACAGGCGCACGCTTGGCACTACTTTGTTGATGCACGTGCGGCTACTGCGCACACAATTCACAAACACAGAATTTTTTAGCCAGCCAGTCCAGCCAGCCCCTATGGACTTTGAAGTAGTGGACACAGCCCCTATTAACAACAGCAGCACAGCACAACACAGCCAGCCCCTATGGACTTTGAAGTAGTGGACAACAGCAGCACTACACTACACTACACTACACTACACAGCCCTAACTCCCACCCTCCCTCTTCACTGTCCACAGCCGAGTGAGAAAATGGCGCCGACGCGGGTACCTTATATAGGATCCAAAACCCGCGAGACTCGGAAGGCGGGATGATGACGTTTTGCCTCGATTTCAGATCCGAGTCAGGCGGGAAAAGTCGAGCCTGACTCGGATCGGACTCGGATCGGGGGGGCTCGGGGGGGTTAAATCCGAACTCGCTCACCCCTAGTTAGCAGCAACATGCCCTTATGTAAATATAACGAGTTGTCAACCTAGTATCAACATCGCTGATGAACCATAGACACTGCAGCGAGAATACATTATACAATAGTCTTGTAACTACATATAATTGGGGAAACTCAAAATAAGATACCCAGATATCAATCATTAGCCAGTGCTTCCCTGGCTGGTCTGCGGCGGTCCAGCCACAGTGCCGCTTCCCTCGGAGTCGAGAAGAACTTGGTCTCACCATCAGCAATGACACAAAGCTTGGATAGGTATATCATGGCATATGAAATATTAAGATCACGTAACCGCCTTTTAATCGGAAGAAATTGGGCCCTATCTTTTTGTACTTCCACAGCGAAATACGGAGATACGAGTCCCGTTCCATTGTAGAGGGCCGTTAGTATGGGCCAGTTGAAGAACAGAGTCTTGATCGCGGAAATGTAAGAATTTCGCAATTAGAGTACGTGGCATCGCGCCCCAGGCGGCAGGGGTCTAAATGGCACCCAATGAGCTCTCTCAATTGTAAAATAAGATGAGAAAGAGGTAGATCCGAATGTATCAGACAACTATTTTTCCAGGAATTTTTCAGGATTGATTCCCTCCTCCTTCTCTGGCAACCCCACGAAATGTACATTATTACGCCTTAGACGTCCCTCCATGTCGGGCATTTTCTTCTGTATGGAATTAAGCTGGGAATTCATAGAGTCAACACATTTAAAGGAGTTATCTTATCCTCCAAAGTGGAAGTGCGAGTCTCCACTTCACCAACTCTCTCACGCACACACTGTAGGTCATGGTGTATAATTGAGAGGTCAGATTGTACTTTTCCGATCTTCTCTGACAGCCTAGTCTCACAAGCCGTCACCACCTCAAGAACACGTTGAAGCGCAGCGTCAGACAACTCAACTGAGGTTGCTGATTCTGCAGGGGATGTAGGAGGGGATTTGTCTCCCTGTGCAGCAGAAGTGGACTGAGTAGGGGGTACTTTGGAGAACTTTTCCAGTTTAGCTGCAGCAGCTGAATTCTTCCCCATCATGAATATAAATGGGAGGAGCTATTTATTGTAGAATATGGCAGGAGTACATATATGTACCACCTCCTCCTGCTTTATAATATTCTTTATATGAAGCACACACAGCCACTGTGTTTAAAATAGTAATTGCCACCAGGAGACAGGGTGCAAAACTGTAAACTGGAGCCGCATGAGTGACCCTGCAGCTATATCACACACAGCCCTGCAGTATGGAGAGCCGAGCTGAGCTCACACACTGTGAGGAGAATTCTCACCGTCTGCCACGCTGAGGAGGTCACGGGATGAGTCACCACTCTGCCGCTGACTGCCTGGATGAATGTGCTCCCTCCCGATACAGAGGAGCCGCAGCGCAGACACCAATCCGTCAGGGGAAGATGGCGCCTGCGGTGCACGTGATCCTCCCCGGTCTCACTGCCGCAGCTCCTTGCCGGGTAAGTCAGCCGACCTGTCCCCTTAATCACCGCACGCTGCCGTCACCGCACCTTACGCTGGCCCCACGCCAGTTTTCAGTCCCGGGGGAGCAATCAGGATGGACGAACAGGATTTATTGGTCCAGAGAGCTCAGCTACAGTAGGTACGTGCTACAGCATGCTCTCTGTGGCCACGCCCCCCTGCTCTTATCTATTTAACACATTTTTACACTTCACCTTTCCTCATTAGAGTGATGCCCTTGGGTGGCTCAGCTGGGCCTGTTTGGGGGTGTCCTGCGTTCTGGATTTCAACCCCAGTATGTTACGGGCCTACCCTCAGAGGTTACCTGTGCGCGGTGGGTAGGCCCATAACTATGGCCTTGATCATGCCAAACCTCTATTCATTTATTGCAAAATTCTATTGCAAAATGTATTATATTATATATAATAGTAATGTTGGAATTGTGCACTTGTAATTCTTTTTTTTTGTGTATGCAACAATAGTCTCCACAAGTAGCACCTTCCATTATATATATATTCAGGGTGTGCAGTCTAGGGTCCCTTTTCAGAAAAAATATTGTGACACTGTAGGTCATTGATATCACAGTGTAATATTTAAAATTGGTACAAATTGATGTGTGTGCTGTACTCCACTTCATTCGTGTTTGTTGATATGGAGAACGATTAGTTGACAGGAGAGCAGGGACCACATACTAGTGGTGGAGCTGCTGCCAGTGCCACCAGTTATGACTGTACTAGTCTGTCTACATCATCTACTAAAGCCGATACCCAAGGGCATACAGGGCTAGAGTCAGGGCATCGAAACTCAAAGAACCAGTCTTTTACAATGGTAAAGAAAAAAAACATCAAAGGAAAACTTAGCTGCAGAAAGACATAAAATTCACCACACAAAGTGGCAAGGAAAGGCTAAGGCCTTTATTTATGACTGGTGGTTCTGCCTCTTATGATGATGTAAGCACAAGTGAACATACTGACATAGAAATGTGTGGAATTATTTTTACCCAAATCCAGACAACAATTGTCAAGCCATCTGTACCCTTTGCAAAGCCAGAGTAAGTAGAGGTAGGAACCTTAACCATCTAGGAACCTCCTCCCTTTTACGTCATCTGCATTGCATCCTTCCAAAAAGTTTTTTTCAAAATTCAGAAACTCAGGCTAAAAAAGAATCAACAAGCAGTCCAGCGTCAGCTAACTCCCTTCTCTTTGCTAGATCCAAGCACATGCCATCTTCACCACCAACACCTTCATCAACCATATCAATCATGAAGCGATTGGTTTGTTTGGGCCCCCACAAAACAAGCTACCAATGGGCAGCTAACATTGCTGGCAATGATCTCTACGTGCACAAACTGGCTTTACAGAGGCAAGATGTTGTCACCATCATCATCATCTGATTCCTCACCCTCATCAGTGTATACATAATTTTTACACAATATTAATTTGTCCCCGCTGGAATCCACCATTACAGGTGCCTCTGTAATTTTTGGACGTAATTGATAGTAATGGTCTTTCTCATAGAATTTGTAGTTCACTTTGATGGACATCATCTTTTCCACATTTTGGGGAAGTAATCTCATAGACTGATCACTGACAAGGTTCCCGGATGTGCTGAAAACTATTTCTGAATACACACTGGAGGGTGGGCAGCTCAAGTAAAGCAAAGCCAGTTTGTGCAAGGGCCTCCAAATGACCTTTTTTCCCTGCCAGTAGTCAAACGGACTGTGTGACATGCCTATTTGGATGCTATCATTAAAAAATGTTAAATAGTCCTCAGCTATTCTTTGAATGGTGACCATATCAGATGGAGTCATGGTAGAGGTCTCATTAATTGTAGGCAATTCTTTTAGACCAGACCAGATGTCAAAACTTGGTTGTGTTGACTCATCTGCATCACCAGTGGGTCTTTTGGGAAAGTTAGTTTTTTCTCGGTAGATGCACTTGCTGGAGAAACTGAAGGAGTAGCCATCGCTGCATCACGTGCTACTTGAGGTGACAATTTGCTCTTTGCATCTCTTCAGATCTGTGTCCATTGGGAAGAAAGACACGATGTATGACTTAAACCTAGGATCCAGCACAGTCGTCAAAATGTTTTGATCCGATTATAAGATCCTGACAACTCTTGGATCCTGGTGAAGCGAATAAAGGACTTGATCTAAAAGTTTGACATACTGTACTTAGCGGAATTACTTCATTTTAGCTCTTCCTTCATTTTCTCAAGTTGCTTTTCCAACAGGCTAATTAGGGGAGTTACCTGACTCAAGCTGGCAGTGTCTGAACTCATTTCACAGGTGACTACTTCAAAGGGTTTCAGCACTTTGCACAACACGGAAAGCATTTTCCACTGAGCTTGAGTAAGGTACATTCCCCTTTTTCTTCCTATGTCATAGTATGCTGTGTAGCTTTGGATGGCCTTTTGCTGTTCCTCCATCCACTGAAGCATATAAAGGGTGGAGTTCCACCTTGTAACTACCTCTTGCTTCAGCTGGTGGCAGGGCAAAGTCAACATTTCCTGCATGTGCTGTAATCTTCTACATGCGCCTGCTGAATGGCGAAAATGTCCAGAAATATTGCGGGCCACAGAGAGCATCTCCTACATGACCCTGTTGGAGTTCACCCAGCTCTAATGCTCTCACAATATTGGTGGCGTTGTCAGAAATCCCAAAGTCCAAGCGGGGTAAACCATTTTGCGATTACTTTCCAGAGTTTTTCTAAAAGTTTGTCAGCGGTATGCCTCTTAGTGAAACTGGTGATGCACAAAGTTGTCTGCCTCTGAATGAGCTGCTGTTTCTTAGATGCTGCTGCTGTTGGTGCCACTGAAGGCAATATACCCACCCAGTGGGCTATTACAGTTATGTAATCTTGAGATTGCTCTGTTCCGCTTGTCCACATATCTGTGGTTAAGTGGACGGTGGCTACAACGGCATTTTGGAGGCCACTAATTAAGGTTTTTTTTAACATCCCTGTACAGGCTGGGAATTGATTTCCTAGTTAAGTGGAATCTAGATGGGATTTGGTAGTGGGGACACAGGACCATATTAACTGTCTAAAACCCACTGCATTATTGGCAGATATAAGACGCACATCTAATACCAGCATAGATGTTATGTCGTCAGTGATCCGCTGTGCAACTAGGTGACTGCTGTCATACTTGCTACCCCTTGCAAAGGATTGTTTAATAGTCAATTGTTTTTAAAATACTACAGTAGTCTTCCTCCTGGTCCTCTTCTGGGATGAAAATCCACTTCCAGCAGCAGCAGCAGAGATAGCGCTCAAGGATTCTTCTGGGGCAAGGACTAATGTGAATGATTTAAATATTTTTTGTAAATGCCTCCCCTCCTCCCCCTCATAAATTTGCTTTGGAATCCAAAAATTCTATTTAATTTACTACTAAACAAATCTTCAACTTCCTTCAACTACATACTTTAATAATAGAAACATTTGTTTCCTGATGTGCCATGTTGCAAGTTGAACTGCTACTGCAGCTGCAATCTTTAACATGCGGTTGCTGAATGCCAAAATTGTCCAGAAATGTTTATGGCAACAGACAGCATTTCCTGCATGCCCCTCTAATTTTAAAAAATATTCTGAACCACCAAGTTGATTTTGTGGGCAAAACATGGGACATATTGTTCACCCATGCTCTCCCCTCCTCCCTCATAAATTTGCTTCGGAATCATAAATTTTCTACCAATCAACCCTTCCTGTCCCTGCCTCCAACTACATACTGTACATACTCTATCTTACTCCGGCCTCTTGATTAATGAAAACATATGTTTCCTTAGGTGCCATGTTGGAAGTTGAACTGCCACGTGTTTGTGCCGCCCACTGCTGCTGCTTAGCTAACTCAGCCAGCTAGCTTGGTGCAAATTTTGGGCCTAAACTGAAAAACAATATTGTGAGGTGGTTAAAAATGACTGTAAAAGAGTGGAAATTAAAATTATTTAGGTTAATAATACTGTAGGAACAAAACAAGTCCAAAATATGTGATTTTAGCAATTTTATCAATTTAAAAAAAAAATACAGATCCATAACCAAAACACGGGGGTCGGCGCACATCCCTAGTGTGAATGTCAACATGATCAATGTCGATATGATGACCGTATCAATATTCTCATGTTGCCAACAAAATACACCCTCCCACACTGGCCACTTCCGTGGAACCTCAGCAGTCATTGTCAATAGATTTTTCTGGGCGGTGCTCTGCAGCTCTGCTGCCATCTTGAGGACACTTTTATAATCAGAACAAATACTGCTAATTACATATACACTGGGGCAGATGTACTGTAGCGACACTTATCATGCTGCTATAGCTCTTCCTGGTTTGCTACTTATCGATGCAAAGCAGGAAGCAATAACGGTGAGATTTTTTAACATCTCGGCCCCCAGATTAGGGGTGAGAATCCCCCCTTTGATGTTCTGTGTAAGACTCTCGAAGCATCACCATAGTGCTGATGTGCTGTGTCTTACCTCCTGGCTGGCCCCGCTGCACATGCGCGAGATCTCGCAAACATCATGGGATCTCATGTGCTGCCAGACCAAAAGCGATATGTGAAGAAACGATAAGCCACAAAAGTGCATTATACTCTACATTATCTGCTGTCATACACACTGAGGTTCAATGTAAGTGTCAGATAGCGCTAATTATAGTACATTTGGCACTTACCACCTCTTCTTACATCTCTCTGGGAGTGTATTTATAATGGGTGCAGGGTGTGCAGTGCACACCCTGCACCCATATGTTGTGTATAATTACCTTTCCGCCATCTTCAGAGTGCTGCTCATAGGGAAAATGGTGGCGGCCATTTTCCCTGTGACCCGCGCATGCACAGAAAAGAGGTCTCTTGGAGTAAGACACAGCCGCAATTTTCCCGGAGACCCGTGCATGTGCAGTAGATTATGCCATTAAACCAGAATCTACTGCACTCAGTGTGTTGTCAGAGAGGAGGGGGCCCAAATGGAGGCTGCACACGGGCCCCCTCATCTCTTAAAAAGCCCCTGCATCCCTCCCACTGTTGGCAGTGACAGGAAAGCGCTGGAGAAAACAAAATCACCCATGCGCCATTGACATAGGGATTATGGGATGTTAATTGCTTAAATTGCTTAAGTATCTACACCCATGTAGTGCACCTACTTTGATAAATAGGCCCCTAAGTCAGAGCCGTAACTAGACTTTTTGGTGCCCTGTGCCAGAAAGAGCATTGGCACCCCCTTGTTTTTCAAAGGGACATAATGCACCCAAAAAAGGGCCATGGCCTCGTGGGGAAGGGCCAGGGAAGAGATAAGGAAGGCCTGGAGATGCTGGGGATGAAATAAGAGGAAGCTACAAGTGAGAATGATAATAAACAAAAATTTGTCAGGCCCTCTGATCTGTGGTGCCATTGCGATGGCATCGGCCGCACTACCCTAGCTACGGCCCTGCCCTAAGCCCTAAGTATACTCTATATCACTTACACTTCCACATCACTCTTAGGGGTAAATTTACTAAATTGAGAGTTTATAGAAGTGGAGATGTTGCCTATAGCAACCAATCAGATTCTAGCTATTATCTTCTAGAAGGTGCTAATTAAATGTTAAGTAGAATCTGATTGGTTGCTATGGGCAACATCTCCATTTCTAAAAACTCTCACTTTAGTAAATAGACCCCTTATACTCCTTTGTGGATTATAACGTAACTATAATGATTTGTAATGCACTATAAAATGTTTCATGGTACAGTTGCTGTTTTGAAAATAAATATAAAAAAGAAAAAAACCTTGAATGCACAAAGAATTATATAATGCTAAATTCTGCCACCTTATGCTATGATTAATAGTATTGTAACTACAGACATATGACAGAATCAGAGAAAGAGAGTGTTATTCTAGTGTAAATACAAAGTTTAGCATTTTAATTTCCCATAGAGGGCAGTGTCCATGACAAGTGATCTGATCAATCTGCCATACACTGCACAATCCCCAGAACTCTGACACACAGAGCCAGATGTGAAGATTAAAATGTCATCAATTGACCGAATTGTCACCTTCAGCTTTAATTTGTATCGCTACCTCTGATTTATGACAGTTCAAAATTCCTGGAGTTGTTTTAGCGTTATATAAAGACTTCCAGTAAACCAAGAAATGATATTTACATTTTATAATACTCTGTAGCTTTACACACAAATAGCAAACGGCCATCACTGGTAGTCTAACAGGTTATTTCTACTATAGTAAGTTTTTTTTTTTTGTCTCCAGAAATAATATCAATTTACTGGAATCTCTTACAATTTGCTTTCCTTGTGTGATTAAATCCGTCTATTAAAGTAATCGAATTCAACTGCTTTGTCTTTGTGTTGACTGGATGCCATCTGTACAGAAAACTCACTATCATTTTGTCTGTAAGTAATATGTGTTGTAATAGCAAAGACCCATCTGTTGAGAAGGAGGTATTAGGCAGGGGTGACAGATATGTAAATAGAAATTGCAGACCTGCCAAACCGAGTTAACCCTTATGTAAAGAATCCGTGCACTGCTTTGCCAGCTGACATGACATTGTACAGGGTGTTTATATAATAGAGAAAATACACGGTGAAGGTATAAAAGAGATTCAGAAAACACCTGCAAAATATTTTGGTATACTTAGAGACAATGGGGCTCAGTTCCATAACATCAGAAGGCAACAGAAGAAGTTGCCTCTGAGCACGAGGGATTGGGGAGGAGGGGGGGGGGGGAAGAGGCTGAAAGTGGTGGAGGACCCCAATAAAATACCAAAGGTCCGATGCATTGGGTGCCCGGTCTTTTTAGCCACACGCTGCCTGTGATTTTTAAGAGAGGCAGCGCTCAGCTATTTAAATTGTCCGCACCTGCCCAGACCCATTCTGAATCCGATTAGGTAAGAAACCCAGGGGTGGAGGTGGAGAGGGGCCACTGGAGATGATGTCCATGTATGATAAGGGAGTTGTGTTTGGTGACCTTGGGTGAGGTGGTGCAGCTGAGGGACTCTTCCTCCAGCCCACTCCCCCCCCCCTACTCCCTGATGAAGTACAGCCACTGATGGGGCTCATGCAAAGTTATGCATAAGCACTTATGGTTTTTTTTGCTATAATTGCATTTTCTACTGCATCTGCACATAAAATATTCTTACGTATCTGACCCTCTGGTAACTAGGATGCATTTTGCTCTTGACTCACTAGGCTTAGAAAGGCAAAGCAGACAATTGTGTGGGTGAGCAAGTGTGGGCAAAATACAATAATGGCATATACATGCAAATGTGTCCCATGATGACCACCGAAAAGATGTCTGTCAGGAGGCGGTGCTTAACCCATGGTGCAATATACGTATCGGTGATGGCAATGGTTGGCAGTGATTTATTTGCATTATGTAATTATATTTATTCATATTATTTTAATAATAATGTCCAGCTTGGTGACTTATGCAACAATATATTTTTTTACACACACTTTGCACCTGTGTATATAGGTATAATATATAATGCATGTAAGATGGGCAATGGGGATATCCACCTATATTAATTTTAAAGTTACCCTCACTTACATAATGAGCACAATAATCTGTGCCCAATACCTGGGACACCCCACTATTATCACCATGAACCCCCATTATTGAATGACAATTGTTTAATTAGATCTCCATTCTCTAAAAAATAATTTTACAATTTGTGTGCTAAATGCATGGGAATGGCATGCCGCCAAGATCCCTACTGACAGAGCCTGTTGGGTTCCACCAATAATAAAGACAGAACCCAACAAATTGTGAAATGTCCAGGCAGTGACCCCAGAAAATTTGCATGCATCAATAATAGCTATTTAGGATAAATAAAGGCTAATTTAATACCACCACACATCGGTCATGATAATAATGTAAATTATACCATTCTTGTGCAGGGCTTCACTGAGAATCCGTGCTGTAGTAACATCATTACAAGTATACACTCAGGTGACCTGGATGGAATCTTCATCCTTTTTCTGGCTTTTGTAGTTGAAGGCAGAACGGCGACATTGGTGGCCTTCTCAGCTAGCGTCCATTAGCGTATTATGAGAGCCGTATGCTAAATATAATAAATCTATCTGATTATTTCTCCTCATTCCCTCTGGTCTACACCTGAGAGCTGTTTTTGCAGAGCATTAAAAACATAATCAATCTCTTATTTATTAATGACTAATCTTGCAAAATGTCCTGTTTGTAGACTAATAGCATTATTATTGGAATTATTGAAACTGATTTAGTAAATTAAGTAAATAAAAAAAAAAGCCAATTGACGAAACACAGAATAGAAAATGGCAATATACCACCCCGACTGCCCACACGGTTGGATTTTCATGCTACGATATGTAAGGCCCTGGCTTGCTTTATTGTATTATGAATGACAGTCCTCTGAGGAGCATCACCTATTCATATGAAAAGAAAAACAATCACATCCAATTTGCAGTCTCGTTTGTCAGCACTGATGATTCCAATTAGTTCATTAAGAGCTTGATTCACTTATTGCAGCTCAGAATTGCCGTAATTACTACTTCATTAGAATGACTGCCACAACCACTGATGACCACGAATAGCGAGTCACTTAGCCATGATCAAGCTGTTGCACATTTCACTAAACTGGGACTCAGTGACCTACTGCTTGTTAAAGTCTGCACGTTAAATAGGTTTCGTTGTCCCAGGAGTAGGACCATTACATCCTTTATGTCTATGCTGCAAGGTGATTATTGGCATCACTCTGCATTCCCTCCTGCAGTCCGTTCCCCTGCGAAGTGGCCAAGGGGCCACGCATGATCAGCTTTGATAGTGCTGTGTGCCTCAGTGTGCACAGGTTCAACTAGGTTTCAGACAAGTTGCAGGGGCTGATGGAGCAAAATGGTGTTTTAGGTGCGATAGTGCAAATAGTTTTGTGGAACAGTGCAAAAAAAAAAGACATTTTGTTTTGCAGAATGAGGTTATTTAAATGAGATAAAGGTCTGGAAAGGGTGTGTTTAAAGGACGCTCATTGCTGTTGCATTTCCTCTTTGTATAAGGACTTAGGGGCCTGTTTATCAACCAATTTTATCGGAGATATCTCCTAGCTAGCTGTGTATACTGCACTTCCCATAATTCCGTTTTTTTTCACAAAGTGATACCGCACCTCCGCGGTATAGCGGGTACAGTGGCTGCTATAGCTTCGCTGCCAACCTCTGCACTGGTTCAGTCCCCTTTCAGAGCCACTGTGCCAGCAAGGAGATTTTCAATACATATCCCTGAAAAATCATTCCTTAATGCCCCGATATGTTCTGGTAAGGAGTTATACTTTATCGGGGTCCAAACTGCCACCATTGATGAATAGACCCCTTCATTGTTGCACCAACTCTGCGCTGGTAGAGATTGGACGTGATTTTATTGGGATGGATTTTATATCGTCAGGTCGCATTCCTGCAGAGAGCCTCATTGCTACATGCACGTTGCCTAATGTGAAACACATCTTGAAATACACAAAAGTGCTTCTTGTAATAAATGCAATATCAATTATCAACATCCTTTTTATCATGTTTAATTAAAGCCCTGCTTGAGGCTACATCTGGTGGTATTTTACTGTAGAACAAAGGGGTCTATGTACTAAGCCTTGGAGAGGGATAAAGTGGATGGAGGTAAAGTACCAACCAATCAGCTCTTAACTGTCAGTTTGCAGGCTGTGGGATCTATGTACTAACTTACTAAGCCTTGGATGGAGATACAGTGAACGGAGATAAAGTACCAGCCAATCATCTCCTAACTGCCATGTCACAGGCTGTGTTTGAAAACAACATTTAGGAGCTGGTTGGTTGGTACTTTATCTCCGTTCACTTTACCTCCATCCAAGGCTTAGTAAATAGACCCCTGTGTTTGGATTTATTATAAGGAAGTGGTTAGTCTAAAGTAGCAAGAGCTAGGACTTTGATGTTCAAGTTACAGTTTTGCAGATCGCACCTCCATAGTCTTCCCTCCTCTCTGGAAACCTGAATGCACTTCTTCTAGCATGAGCGGGCGTCTCCTGAGAGCGCAGAGAGCACTTGGTAGACAATTTAGGCACAGCTGTGCAAAACCTAGGCATTTTACAGTGTGCTTGAAGTGCTCTTAGTAAATGAGGTCCTGTGGGAAAAGGGAGAGGTGAAGCAGGATTAATTAAGCTACGGGCTCGGAGACAGAACAAGAGCCTCATCTCTGCCACCCACAGAAGGATACCACAAAGTATGATTCAACTATAGGGTCCATAAACTAAGGTTACATTTTTTTTTTTTTTTTCAGTTATTTATTTTCCTTAACCATGTGGCATTCTCTTGGTTCTACTCAATTACCAGCATTCATAGATTCAGTAAAACCTGGATATGATAGTCACTGACATAACAGCCACTAAAACTAAGGCAGACCTCCCTAAGCTTCCCTACACTCATAGGAATCTGTGACGGTGTCTCTATTATGACATCACATTATTTTCTCAAATCAATGTGTATGCTCAGATTCACGCACAGCATTCACTTTGCTTATTGTGTTCCGTATCAGGTATTCAGGTACAGAGAGTAAAAGTACAGTGACAGCCGGATTTTGGATATGGAGCTGTACTGCATGGCTGTAATACTGAACAAATGCAAAATGTCCATTCAGCACAAGGACTAGTCACCATGGATCTAAAGGAACATACACACTAGACAATATGCTCCCTGAGCGATATCGTCTAATGTGTCCCTGGCAGGGTGTGCTCAATGTCGTTCATGACATTGAGCACACCCGCTGAACGATATCATTAACGATATCCCCCATTCCCCAACATGCAGCAACCTGACAATATCACCAGGTTGACCTACATGTTTGCCCGATGAACGATAAAGACGAACTACCTGCGAGAACGCGCATCGTTCGTCGTTCATCGTTATCGTTCATCATTTAGGTAAAAAAATGGACGATAAAGTGAACGACTGAACGATAATGATAACGATATCGTTATCGTTCAGTCGTCCACTTTAATCGCCCAGTGTGTACACACCTTAAGTCTACTCTTTACTACTTTTTTACATGTTTCACTTTATAGTAATACACATAACTGTCTAAAGGATCTTCTATGGACAACCATAGATGGTGCACATGCCCATCACATCAGTAGTATGGTGTCATTAAGTGCAAGGTAGAGCATATTGCTTTTCTCCTACAGACATAAACCTATGTGCTATGAGAGTTACATCATAGTTCCTGGCACAACGTTTTCCTCCAGGAACTGTAAAAAGATCTGACCACCTACCCAGCAGGACTGGGTGAAACCAGCACATCGCCTCATGGAAAGAGAGGATCTGGGTCAGTTTGATGGCACAGTATTTGCTTTCACTGTCCTTACAAAGTTTCTACAAGTGTGTAGCTCACAATTACTTGTGTCTGTGGCACTCTGAGGGCGGTGCGCCAGCGTTGTCCCTTTTTACATCCCCAGAGAGGCAAATATGACATATTGCAGTATGATTACCATATTTATACTTAAATGTTATTTACATATAATATTAGATGAATAGATAGATAGATAGATAGATAGATAGATAGATTTAAAAGAGAGAGATAGAGATAGATTAATTGATTTATTCTAAAGATTGATAGATTGCAGAAATGTATCACCTCAGTAGGCTAACCATGTGACTGGCTAACATCATAGACAGCCTTTGTGATGTCACTCAGCTTTGGTATCTTACTGCTTGGCATAAAACGGTCAGTTGTTAGCTGTACAGTATCTAAAGATATAACATAACATTGTATGGTTAGCTTATTTAAACCTAAGTGTTATTTTAAAATAATTTTAGTAGAGATGAGCGGTTCGGATTCTGTGGAATCCGAACCGCTCCGAACATTGGGGATCCGAGTCCACCCGAACCCTGTTCGGGTGTTCACCGCCTGACTCGGATCCCCGTTCGGGGCCGAACGGCGGCCGCCTGATGTCGGATTCTCACTAGAGAATCCGACATCAGATCTCCTCGCGTGTAGGGCAGAGCGCAGTGATAGCGCTCTGCCCTACACAGACACAGACACACAGCCGCCAGCGGCAGCTGTGTGTTTGTTACAGCAGCCAATGAGAGTCACACAGACTCTCATTGGCTGCTGCACGGAGGGAGCCGGCTGGAGCTCACACATGAGCTCCGTCTTCCGGCTCCCTCCTCAGCGTGTGACAGAGCGGACGGCGCGGGAGCGGGGATACAGGTAAGTTTTTATTTTTATTTTTTATTTGTGCAAGGGCCGGGGGCACTACTGGGGGGGGTCTGCACTACTGGGGGGGGTCTGCTACTGGGGGGGCTATACTACTGGGGGGCCATACTACAGAGGGGCCTGCTACTGGGGGGGGCTATACTACTGGGGGGGTCTGCACTACTGGGGGGGTCTGCTACTGGGGGGGGCTATACTACTGGGGGGGCCATACTACAGAGGGGCCTGCTACTGGGGGGGCTATACTACTGGGGGGGTCTGCACTACTGGGGGGGGTCTGCTACTGGGGGGGCTATACTACTGGGGGGGCCATACTACAGAGGGGCCTGCTACTGGGGGGGGCTATACTACTGGGGGGGTTCTGCTACTGGGGGAGCCATACTACTGAGGGGCCTGCTACTGGGGGGGCCATACTACTGGGGGGGCTTACTACTACTGGGGGGGGCTGCTACTGGGGCAGCCTACTACAGGGGGGGCCATACTACAGGGGGGGGCCCATACTACAGGGGGGGCTACTACTGGGGCAGCCTACTACTGAGGGGGGCCTGCTACTGGGGCACCCTACTACTGGGGGGGCTTTACTACTGGGGGGGCCATACTACTGGGGGGCATACTACTGGGTGGCATGCTAATGGGGGGCATACTACTGGGGGGGCCTGCTAATGGGGGGCATACTGCTGGGTGGCATGCTAATGGGGGCATACTACTGGGGGGGGGCTGCTAATGGGGGGCATACTACTGGGGGGCATTCTACTGGGGGCACTGCATAGTGGACCCTACTACGAAGGGGACTGCATAGGGGGCACCACTGCTGGGGGACATTGTGTAAGGGACACCGCTACTGTGGGCATTGTGTAAAAGGGTCACTACTGTGGGCATTGTGTAAAAGGGGCACTACTGTGTGTCGTAACATAAATAAGAGACACTACTTTATGGTGTAATGTGAATCAGGCCCTATGTGCGGTGTAATGCTAATAAGATTGTGCACTGTGACTCCTAGGGCCGTAGCCCACTTAGTAAACAAGTACTGTGACTCTGCTGGCCGTACCCCACTGGGTGGGTGCACTACTTTTCATTTCTGCCACTGCTGTGTGGCAATGTGTCATAGATGTGCTTTATACTGTGGTGTCTGTGTCGTTGTGCCGCTGCTTTGTCGCTTAGTAACCAGTCAGCTCACTGCAACCTTTGGCCAATAATGTTGAAAACAATATTATAAGCTGTGATATGGTCTAAATTGACTGGAAATTAATGTTATTGAGGTTAATAATACTCTAGGAAGAAAAAAAAGACCAATTTATGTGATTTTAGCTTTTTTTGTCAATTTTTGTAAAAAAATCCAAATCCAAATCCAAATCCAAAGCCAGTCACCGCAGTTTGGCAAATCCAAATCCAAATCCAAAGCCGGACGACGAATTAGAACCAAATCCAAATCCAAATCCGGCAAAAATGGTCCGGCGCACATCTCTAAATTTTAGATAGATAGATAGATAGATAGATAGATAGATAGATAGATAGATAGATAGATAGATTTATACTATAGATTGCAGAAATGTATCACCTCTGTAGGCTGACATAATAGACAGCTTTTGTGATGTCACAGACCTTTAGAATTTCACTGCTTTGCAGAAAGCGGTCAGTTGTTGGCTATACAATATCTGCAGATATGACATAGCAAGGTATGGTTAGCTTATTTGTACATAATGTTATTTGAAAATAATATTATATCGATAACTAGATAGATATATTTATACTGTATAGATTGATTAATTGATATATTAGATAATTGATTGATTTCTAAGATATACAGGGGTATTCAATATGGGTGCGATAACATCGTCTTTGCGTTAATATCGCAATTATGACATCATTATAGCAGGTTTTACTTTTACACCCTATTCAATTTCAAAGACTTATCGCAGTTTTGACAAGTCTTTGATAAAAAACGGTGATAACTTTTCACCATTGAATAGGTGTCGAAAAAAAGTGCAGAATTGGGGTTTAGGGGTGCAGGCTTAAAAAAAATAGCCTGCACCCCTGAGAATGACATTTAAAAAAGAACTGTGTCAAAAAAAGTAAAAAAAAAAAATAGAGACACCCCAAAAAATTAATTTAAAAATTGGGGTGCAAAAAAAAAAAATGGGAAAAAATTGTTAAACAATAGGGAAATAGGTTCAGGGCTATTCTGCATGTATGCGGCAGGTGTTTTCTAGAATAGAATTATAGTGGCAGGTGCACAAATGCAGAATTTGAAAAAAATTACTTTAGGGACACCAAAATATGCTAGTACCCATTTTCATGTACCCCAAATTTGATGGGACCACTTAAAATAACCAAAAAAATAACCTAAGTGCTCTTCTGCATCACTTCTTCAATGTCGGGAAAAAAACACCTGCTGCGGCTATTTAAATCCCCGACTTTCAATTAAAGGCTAAAACGGGGGTACCCATAGTGTTCCCCCATGTTTTTACAACTTGAGGGGGGTCTTACAATTATTTTAAGGAAAAATTCGTAACTTTACGCAAATCCAACTTCGGAGTTTCTCGTTTTCGTTAATTTTATATTGAATACGGGGATAAGCGGGAGCGCGCACCAGACTTTAACGCAGGAAAAAACTCCGATATGAAACGTTAACTTCGACAGTGAAGTTAACGTTTCATATTCAATAGCCCTCATAGGGGTCTATGTACTAAGCAGTGATAAGAGACAGAGTGAAAAGTGATAAGTCTGTGATAAGGTGCCAGCCAATCAGCTCCCAACTGCCATCTCACAGGCTGTGTTTGAAAAATGACAGTTGGGAGCTGATTGGCTGGCACCTTATCACTCACTCTGTCTCTTATCACTGCTTAGTACATAGACCCTATAGATTGATAGATTGCAGTAATTTAGATACACATACAAAGATAGATTGATTTATTGTATAGATTGCACACATGTATCACCTCAGTAGGCTGATCATGTGATTGGCTAACATCAAAGACAGCCTTTGTGATGTCACTCAGCTTTGGAATCTCACAGCTTGGCTTAAAATGGTAAATTGTTAGCTGTACAGTATCTGCAGATATGACATAACACGGTATGGTTAGATTATGTAAACCTAAATGTTATTTGATAGATAGATAGATAGATTTATACTATAGATTGATAAATTGCAGTAATTTAGATAAATACAGCGGATCCAGAAAGTATTCACAGTGCTTCACTTTTTCCACATTTTGTTATGTTACAGCCTTATTCCGAAATGGAATAAATTCATTTTTGTCATCAAAATTCTACACTATA
The DNA here is from genome assembly GCA_031769625.1 of Taudactylus pleione. Taxonomy (NCBI): domain Eukaryota; kingdom Metazoa; phylum Chordata; class Amphibia; order Anura; family Myobatrachidae; genus Taudactylus; species Taudactylus pleione. The sequence goes on from JAUIMM010000519.1 coordinate 3,249,010, forward strand.
CCCCATAATGACAACGTGTAAAAAGTTTTTTTGAGATTTTTGCTAATTTAATGAAAAAAACAAAACTAAGAAATCACATGTACATAAGTATTCACAGCCTTTGCCATGAAGCTCAAAATTGAGCTCAGGTGCATCCTGTTTCCACTGATCATCCATGAGATGTTCCTACAGCTTAATTGGAGTCTACCTGTGGTAAATTCAGTTGTTTGGACATGATTTTGAAAGGTATACACCTGTCTATATAAGGTCCCACACTTGACAGTGCATGTCAGAGCACAAACCAAACATGAAGTCCAAGGAATTGTCTGTAGACCTCCGAGACAGGATTGTCTCAAGGCACAAATCTGGGAAAGGGTACAGAAAAATATCTGCTGCTTTGAAGGTCCCAGTGAGAACAGTGGCCTCTATCATCCCTAAATGGAAGAAATTCGGAACCACCAGGACTCTTCTTGGAGTTGGCCGGCCGTCTAAACTGAGTGATCGTGGGAGAAGGGCCCTAGTCAGGGAGGTGACCAAGAACCCGATGGTCACTCTGTCAGAGCTACAGCATTCCTCTGCAGCAATCTACCAATCAGGCATGTATGGTAGAGTGGCCAGACGGAAGCCACTCCTTAGTAAAAAGCACATGGCAGCCCGCCTCGAGTTTGCCAAAATGCACTTGAAGGACTCTCAGACCATGAGAAACAAAAGATTGAACTCTTTGGCATCAATGCCAGGCGTTGTGTTTGGAGGAAACCAGGCACCGCTCATCACCAAGCCAATACCATCCCTACAGTGAAGCATGGTGGTGGCAGCATCATGCTGTGGGGATGTTTTTCAGTGGCAGTAACTGGGAGACTAGTCAGGATAGAGGGAAAGATGAATGCAGCATTGTTCAGAGACATCCTGGATGAAAACCTGCTCCAGAGCACTCTTGACCTCAGACTAGGGCGACAGTTCATCTTTCAGCAGGACAACAACCCTAAGCACACAGCCAAGATATCAAAGGAGTGGCTTCAGGACAACTCTGTGAATGTTCTTGAGTAGCCCAGCCAGAGCCCAGACTTGAATCCGATTGAACATCTCTGGAGAGATCTGAAAATGGCTGTGCACCGACGCTTCCCATCCAACCTGATGGAGCTTGAGAGGTGATGCAAAGAGGAATGGGCGAAACTGCCCAAAGATAGGTGTGCCAAGCTTGTGGCATCATTTTCAAAAAGACTTGAGTCTGTAATTGCTGCCAAAGGTGCATCAATAAAGTATTGAGCAAAGGCTGTGAATATTAATGTACATGTGATTTCTTAGTTTTTTTTTGTTATTAAGTTTGCAATGTTCTCAAAAAAACTTTTTACACATTGTCATTAAGGGGTATTGTGTGTAGAATTTTGAGGACAAAAATGAATTTATTCCATTTTGGAATAAGGCTGTAGCATAACAAAATGTGGAAAAAGTGAAGCGCTGTGAATACTTTTGGGATGCACTGTACATAGATTAATGTTTACTATAGATTCATAGATTGCAATAATTTAGATAATTGGATAGAAAAATCTTGCAGTAAGATATATTTACAGAATGTTATAGATATATAGATAGATAGATAGATAGATAGATAGATAGATAGATAGATAGATTTATAGTAAAGATAGATATATTGCAGAAATTTATCACCTCAGTAGGCTGATCATGTGACCTGCTAACATCATACACAGCTTTTGTGATGTCACTCAGCTTTGGAATCTCACAGCTTGGCTTAAAATGGTCAATTGTTAGCTGAACAATATCTGCAGATATGACATAACATGGTATGGTTAAATTATATTTTAAACCTAAATAATATTTGAAAATAATATTAGATAGATAGATAGATAGATTTATACTATAGATAGATTGCAGTCATTTAGATAAATACATAGATTGATTTATACTATAGATTGATAGATTGCAATAATTTAGACACATGGATAGATTGATTTATACTATAGCTTGAAGTAAGATATAAACACGTAGATAGATAGATAGATAGATAGATAGATAGATAGATAGATAGATAGATAGATAATTAGATAGATAGATTGACTAATTGATTTATATTTAAGATAGATAGATTGCAGAAATGTATCATCTCAGTAGGCTGATCATGTGACTTGCTAACATCATAGACAGCCTTTGTGATGTCACTCAGCTTTGGAATCTCACTGCTTGGCATAAAACGGCCAGTTATTAGCTGAACAATATCTGCAGATATGACATAACATGGTATGGTTAAATTATATTTTAAACCTAAATGATATTTGAAAATAATATTAGATAGATAGATATAGATAGATGTATACTATAGATAGATTGCAGTCATTTAGATAAATACATAGATTGATTTATACTATAGATTGATAGATTGCAATCATTTAGACACATGAATAGATTGATTTATACTATAGCTTGAAGTAAGATATAGACACAGTAGATAGATAGATAGATAGATAGATAGATAGATAGATAGATAGATAGATAGATAGATAGATAGATAGACTAATTGATTTATACCTAAGATAGATTGCAGAAATGTATCACCTCAGTAGACTGATCATGTGACTTGCTAACATCATAGACAGCCTTTGTGATGTCACTCAGCTTTGGAATCTCACTGCTTGGCATAAAACAGCCAGCTATTAGCTGAACAATATCTGCAGATATGACATAACATGGTATGGTTAAATTATATTTTAAACCTAAATGATATTTGAAAATAATATTAGATAGATAGATTTATACTATAGATAGATTGCAGTCATTTAGATAAATACATAGATTGATTTATAGTTTTATACTATAGTTTGATAGATTGCAAAAATTTAGACACATGGATAGATTGATTTATACTAGGGATGTGCAGGCTCGGTTTTACTCGGATTTACTCGGTTCTTATCGCCACTTTACCGCAAATTCGGATTTATTATATTGGCTATCCAAAACACATGATAGGCGATAGCCAATAAAATGCCGTTTAAAGATCCGAGTAAATCCGAGTAAAACCGAACCCGCTCACCCCTAATTTATACTATAGCGTGAAGTAAGATATAGACACAGTAGATAGATAGATAGATAGATAGATAGATAGATAGATAGATAGATAGATAGATAGATAGGTAGACTGATTTATACCTAAGATAGATAGATTGCAGAAATGTATCACATCAGTAAACTGATCATGTGACTGGCTAACATCATAGACAGCCTTTGTGATGTCACTCAGCTTTGGAATCTCACTGCTTGGCAAAAAACGGCCAGATATTAGCTGAACAATATCTGCAGATATGACATAACATGGTATGGTTCTCTTATTTAAACCTAAATGTTATCTGAAAATAATGTTAGATCAATAAATATATAGATAGAAAGATATATTTATACTGTAGATTGATAGATAATATAATATTAAGGATAGATATTCTGTATAAATAGATTGATTTATATAAATAGATTGATTTATATTATATGTTGATAGATTGCAGTAATTTAGATAAATAGATACATTGATTTATACTATAGATTGCAGAAATGTATGTCCTTAGTAGGCTGATCATGTGGCTGGCTTTGGTATCTCACTGCTTGACATAGAACGGTCAATTGCTGGCTGTACAGTATCTGCAGATATAACATAACATGGTATCAGGGCCATTACTAGGGGTGTGTGACCGGGGTGGCAGCACAGAAAGCAGTGCTCTGTGGGAGGCACCATTACCACCACAAGGCCCTTACTTCTGGCTCTACATATCTCTACATATTATCTCATACTTTGGTGAATGTAAATGATTCAAAGAAATATATTGTATCCTGTAGGGATCCTGAAGGCGAGCTCTGAAAGGAAGGTAAAGAGCCTACAAAACATTGGTCAAGTCTAAGTGACTTACCTGTTTCCTTGGTCTGCTCTTTGTATCAAATATTAACGAGCTTGTTTCAACTTATGACTGCTTTTGATGTTGTGAAATCATCACAGTATTTCAAAGGTGAATAGAGGTACCACCTTTATATTAGAGATGTGCGCAGACCTCTGTGTTTTTATTTTGGTTCTAATTCATCATCATGTTTTGGTTCTGGTTTTGGCAAACCCACCCTCAAGTGTTTTGGTTCGATTTTGGAATACTAAAAAAAATCAATAAAAATCAATTTAAAAAATCAATAAAAATGTCTAAATTAATTTGGACCTGTTTACATGCAATCCAAAACCTGAATTCATTTTCTAAATCCGTGTTCCGAACTAAGTTGTGTTCGGTTATCGGGAAAACTGAATTGCACATCTCTACTGTATATACTATATACAGTAGTTCTGCAGTGCATGTGTGGAGCTAATCTACACGGATGGTGTCTTATTGTACATGACGCACTGTATGTATTGATCATATAGTAAAGGCAAGATACTTCTAGTCTAAAGTGTAAAAACATTGGATATTCACTTCATCTTAAAACTTGAGTGTGCCCACAAATGCAGTACTCATCATGAAAACCGTCTTTATGCAGGTAATATATAGATTGTAATACTACGAGCAGGGCCTTCCTACCTATATATCTGTCTGTTATTACCCAGTTTTGTTTAATTTATGTTTCCAATTGTAAAGCGCAATGGAATATGCTGCGCTATATAAGAAACTGTTAACAAATACATAAATAAATAATTTCTCTTTAACGGCCATTGTACTGGAGATATTTTTGCTGTTGATTAGTAATAAGCATCTTTTTGTCAGAACAGACTGGCTCTCGCTAAGACCAAACATGATCAGGAATTCAGTGCATGATTTTGGCTTAACAAATTAGACATCCTGTAATAATCCTATTATCCAGACATTACATTAGTTGATGCTGTCAAGATGCTTAGCAAGGTTCCCAACTACAAATAGTCTGTCATTGAGTGTGTCATGATCCGGGCACATCTAATGCTAGTGCTTTCTAAGGAATAATAACACTTATATGAATTATTCATTAATCCTCTTTCTTGTGCCAGGCAAATATCAAAATGTCAATAAATAATAAAATTGAGATACAGTATATGTATATATATATATATATATATATATATATATGTATATATATATATATTCCAATCTCTGAGTGACACCTTATTTGTTCTTTGTATTTGGAGCCTTTGGCCCCTTAAAGGAAGGCACCAGAGCAGGTCACCCCTGAGGGGGTTCCGGAGTGCCGGGATCATTGGACTCTCTCTCTCTCTCTCTCTCTCTCTATATATATATATGTAATAGATATCCCACTCTTGGGTGTGCGGTGTTCTTGTACGATTCTCCTCATCGTCACATCTGTTCTTCAGTGAGATATCTGGGTACCCACCTGGCACACACGCGATGCATTTTCAGTTCTTTTGTCACAACATGCTGAACCCGTTTGAATGAGATGCCAAATGAAGCCGAAAGTTTGAGTAAAGTTACCTTCTGTCATTTTACAACATCACAGCTTTGGCAATGCTGACATCTGTAACCGCGGTGGATGGTCTCCCAGACCGTGCCTCGTCAGTCACTAGCGTATTGCCCTCTTTGTAGTGCTACCACCACTGAAATACTTCAGCACAGCTAATTGTTTCTACACCGTATGCTTTCTGTAACATTTCATGAGTTTCATTTCCACTTTTTCCAAGTTTAACACAAAATCCAATCACACATCCCTGACGTAATCTCAGAGACAAGTCTTCCTCATCCGCCATGACGAAACGTATGAAGCTCTTCCACTCGCTGTGACCAAACAAAGAAAACTACCGCAGTCCAACCACAGGGTCACACATCGATGTATGAGCTTCACAATAACCAGCATAGCATTGCCATGTCTACCTATGGGACAGAAAAATAGAGGCAGTCTCCTTACATTTCAATCATTCCTATATATATAGTATCGAACAGAATGACGGCACTCTGTGTCTTAATGCAAAAAAAAGATAATTTTGCATCAAGGCGCCAAGTGCCGCCATTCTGTGCGCTACTGGATTGGACCTGTGCAGGACTCTGGAAAGGAACCAGTGCTCAGCGAGTGCTGGGACATCCATGGACAATATATATATATATATATATATATCCAGAGTGTCTGCACTTGCAATAAATATGAATGAAGTCGGGGTGCTCGATTAGAGACAAAAAAAAGTCCATTTGTATAGAGAAATTGGAATCGGCACTCACCAGGTTACTGACAAAAAATTCTTTAATTACCCATCCTTGATGGAGATAAAGTGTATGAAGCCAAATAAAGTGCAAAAGTCAACGTTTTGGTCCTCAATGGACCTTCCTCAGGACATAGCAGCAGATGTGTACAACTTGATAACCAAGTTGTACACATCTGCTGCTTTGTCCTGAGGAAGGTCCATTGAGGACCAAAACATTGACTTTTGTACTTTATTTGGCTTCATGCACTTTATCTCCATCAAGGATGGGTAATTAAAGAATTTTTTGTCAGTAACCTGGTGAGTGCCGATTCCAATTACTCTCTCTCTCTCTCTCTCTCTCTCTCTCTCTCTCCTCTCTCTCAATATATATATATATATATATATATTGTGATATCTTCGGGGTAATTAGCTCGGCAGAGGGTGGATTTGTGCAGTGTTTAGGTGCTTAATGAGGGTCCACACACAGCTTTCAAGTAAATAATTTATGCTTTACTTTCCAGCATGGAAAGTCAGGAAGCAAACAGAAAATAATAAACAAAATAGCCCCTATTTAGGATGTCTAACTTACTTCTTGAACCCTCTCTATAATGGTGCAGCTAATCTGCCAATAAAGTTGCTCACAGTCTCTGTGCCTTCCCTGTATCCTCCCGGTATACAGGTTAGGTCCTGGCTTCCTCAGCCTGCAGCCCTGCTTCTTCAATGTCACACAGTCTGAGAGGTTTATGGTTCCCCCTTGCCTGCTGCAAGGTCCAGACACAGGCCTCCTGGCCCCCAATGGCTCACTTAGCTTCACTGGGCTCTCTGGCTGCTACAGTCTCACATAGTCTGTTTCCAGCAGCAGCCTGACTGGTCTGCCTTCTCATCAACCCACACCTGAGCTCTCTCCACAAGGCAGCAATTAGGCATCTTCCCACAATACTTTTCTACTCTGTGTGGGTGGATCTGTCCTGATCCACACAAAATCAGCTGCTCACCAGTGCCATCTCTGGTGATACTGCCACAATATATATATTCCATAGACATAGACAGTCTTTTTAGGTGTGACCAACAGGCACCAAGTAGATCCCGGGACAGGCAGAGGAGAGGTGGACATAAAGCGAAGAAATCGCAGAAAATAGGTAGAGCTTATTTTCAGTTTATCATCTCACCCGTTAACAGGTAGTGAAACTGCACATTTAAATAAGGGGCTTTCTTTTGTCCCTCTTCCGAAACATAGTGAGTTTCAGTGGGCGATTGACCACTACAAGATGGGAAGACACTCTTAGATTATGTGAGGACTTGGTAAGAAACATGATGATAATTACATTTTGTCTATTTTGAAACAACTGAGTTCTTTTGATCCTGTGTCGACCAATTCAAGTATTAAAACATTTCAACGTGTTGTGAATATAGACCAAAGGAATGTTCATAAACGTGTTTTGACAATCTAACTGTTGATTAGAGAAAAGCTTTATGGTCATTGCAAAACAAGCATGACTTGGTCATATGTCCTCCAGATAAGGGTGGGTTATTGTATCACAGGACTTTGCTGAATATGACACAGCTATCTGTAGACAATTGTCAGACAGCAACACGTGTAAAACATTTATATATAACCCTATGAAGGAAATTAAAACAAAGGTGGATAATATTATCAATGATGGTGTCTACCATCGGTGGTTGCATTAGGCTCTTGCCAATTGCTTAAAAGTGCAATTTTCCGTTATATCCTGTGTTGTGCACATTACCCAAAGTTTACATATCATTGGTATATCACATATCATCCTGGGTGACCAATTATTTCAGCTCATAAGTGTATTTTATGGGAAGCAATCGGGAAGCCGAATGCCTAAATACCGGCAGCCAGCTTCCCGACCATCTTATCCCGGCATGGGTGAAATGCCGGGCATCTAGATGTAGACGCCCGCATTTCCCCGATGCCGGGAGACCGGCGCCCGGCATCCCGATCGTAGTGATGCAGGGAGCCGCGAGCGGACAGCCGTGGGGGAGGAGGGTTAGATTTTGGGCTCCTGGGGGGGACTAAGGGTTAGGCACCCCCCGGGAGGGTTAGGGTTAGGCTAGGGGGAGGGAGGGTTAGGGTTAGGCACCCCCGGGGGGGACTTAGGGTTAGGCAGCCCCCGGGGGACTTAAGTTTAGGCAGTGGGGAAGGGGGTGGTTAGGGTTAGGCACTTAGAGGGGGGATTAGGGTTAGGCACTTGGGGGGGAAGTTAGGGTTAGGCACCGCTAAAGAGGGTTAGGGGGGTTAGGTTAGTACATACTTACCTATCCACGATCGGGATTTCCAGCGCTGTCGGGCTTCCGCTGCTTCGCACTCTGCTCCTGTCGGGCTGCCGCTGACGGGAATCAAAACACCGGCCATGCGGCCGGCGGTATATCATACCCATTCCTATTTTACAACCATTAGCTCAATACCTTGATGGCTTTTTGCAATTTTTTTCTGACCAAATTCCCACATATAACAAAGACACTAGTGATTTCATAGCTAAGCTGAATACTTTGGGTGAAGTCCATTTATCATTGTTAATTGCTACCATTGACATTGGATCCCTCTATACTGGCATCCCTTGTGATGATGACAGTGTAGAGGCAGTCAGGAAAGCTCTGACTTATGTGCATGGTGTGACAACCATGCCCCATTTGAGTTTATGCTGGAGCTCCTTAGGCGTGTGCTGGAGTATAATAATTTTCAATATAGGGATGGATACTATATGCAGACCTATGGCACCGCTATGGGGTCGAATTTGGCCCCCATGTATGAAAATGTGTACATGCATTTCTTCGAACAGACCTACATCCTACAGACCTACATTATTGATGATTTGTTTATTACTATGTCTGGAGAACAGGAGAGTTTTTCAACTATGATGAGTGAACTCAATGCTTTGCCTACCCCTATCAAATTCACCTACACTGGAAGTCAGGATCAGGTGTATTTTCTCAATCTGACGGTGTTCAGGACTGACATAAGAGTGGCAACTACACTCTTTCGGAAGCTTACAGACTGTAATACATTATTGTCAGCTACAAGCTTTCTCCCAGAACATCTAGTCTTCTGATTTCACAATTTTTATGGGTGTTGAGTAACAATAGTGAGGCAGAGATTGCAGAGATTCAAGTGAAATAGATGGAACAGCGATTTCTGCAACGAGGTTATTTCCACAAGGTGGTTAAGACTTGCCTCTCTAAACCCAGAAGACATTCCAACAATATTCTACTACACATGGGAGCCAGTCCAAATTAAAGAATCAGATATTTATTTTCTAGTTTGTATGACATTCACGCCACCAGTGTAAAGAGGACTATTCATAAAAATTGGCATATTATTAAATCAGATGGAGCATTGCCATTGCATGACAAGAAACCACTTGTATCTTTACGAAAGGGCACAAGTCTCACACAGCTTTTAATGAGACCCTTCATTTGGCAAACACCCACAAAAATCAAAGAAACAAGAGCTGGGTGTTTTTGATGCGTTAACTGTATTACATGTCACAGTATGAATGTGTGCAATATTTTAAACATCCGCATACTGGCAAACCAATCAAAATCAGATACAGGTTTACTTGAACAAGTGATTTCATTATCTATATGCTGACATGCCCTTGCTCACTTATTTATATAGGCCTCACTAAATGGCCATTTTGTGAGAGAATGGCCAATCACCTATGTTCGGTAAGTCAGGCATTGAATAGATGGGTGACGAATAACCTGTGGCTTTTCTTCAGAAAGGGCACTCACCAGCATCTCTTAGGAGCATGATTATTGATTGGCAACCTCCACTGGTTAGAGGGAGCGACAGTGAACTGGCATTGAAACGGCGTGAAGCAAAGTGGATTTTTCAAGCCGAGTGGCTTGAACGAGCAGATTAGTGTTTTTCTATGATTTCTTATAATTATTTATAGTTTCTGTATGTTTATAATATTTTTCATAGGTTATTTTGGTGGGTTAAGTTTTTTCTTTATGTGTATGTATGTTTTTGGGCTTGCTGTTTTTATTTTATCTAATGTGTATTGTTCCTTTGAATTGGTGTCTAATGTAAACATCCCCTGCTACGTAGGAAATGTATACTTCCTATGGTTATGAGCCAGTGGCATAAGTTCATCCCAGATGCCCGGAGGCAAGATATAATGTGGTGCCCCCCCATCGCAGCCACTGACACTGTAATGTAGCAATTTTAATTTTAATGCAGACAGGCTACATATAGATGAAGGTGGCAGCTGATGGTCTGACATGGAGCTCTCCACTAGTGTATGGTGGTTTCTCAGGTGCCGGGAAGGGGTGCCATGTATTGGGCGGCCGTGACGGTACACATTGGGTACATAGTAACATCCCTAAGTGGGGTGAATATGTTGTGGACAATGGAAGAGGTGCCCCTTCAGAGTTGGAGCCCGGTGGCAGGCGCCTCCATTGTCTCCCATAGTTCTGCCCCTGTTATGAGCTAATTATATTACAAGGTTTCTCTTTATTGTTTATAAATGATGATCTGCACCCGCCCACAGGGTTTATTGGTTTTTAGCAGTGTTTTACATTTTAGTCTTAGCCTATCATATTAAGTGCATCACGTGACAGTGTCACTGAGATGTCAGGTGGGCTAGATAACTATTGGGCACCATGTGGTTTTGTGTGGTGCATTGACTATGTTGTTGGTAATCGTCCCTGTCAACCAGGCATTGGGCACCATGTGAAAGGCGTGATGATGTCACTGTGATGTGGCTCTGCGCCTCTGGTAGTTTCCCATAGTGAGGATTAGTTGTTTGGGGCAATGTTTAATCATTATTTTTTTGTCCATTGTAGGGATGTGAGAAGAATCTCCCAGCGTTCATACTCTTGCATGTAGTGCAGTTAAAGCACCTAAAGCACCCAACTTTGGACGTAGATAGCCTCCCTTCACTGGTGTTCCTCATCAATAGATGGGAGCTTCTTCTCACATCCCCACAATGGACAAAAAAATCATGATTAAACATCGTCTGACATGAATGTCCGATTATGTAACACATACTCATATGTCCATGTTCATTAGTATATGTAGACAAAACCATCCGCCTATTCCGTGAGCGTATTGCCAACCATCATTCATCAGTTAGGTTGGCTCTAAGCATGGTTGACTCACCTGTTTCTCGTCATTTTGCACATTGTATGCACCAACTGGCACCCTGCGATGTATGGTTATTGAAAGGATACCACCTTTACAAAGAGGAGGTGATAGGGCCAAAACTCTCCTACGAAGAAAGGCTATGTGGATTGACAACTCGATATGATTTGGCCAAAAGGACTAAACGAGTCGATACATTACAATATCTTTCTGTAAGGGGTGCACTCTGAAAACTGATGATTCGACCATGATCCAGAATGAATTCCAATTATTTGTTCTATATAAGAACTCTATTTTTGGATTTTCCACTCAATGTGAATTATATATTTTTTATTTTTATTCTTTATTTTTATTTTTTTATTTTTATGATCTGTGATCGTTCAAACAATGTGTATCCAATTGGCTCAGTATTATTGTATTGTCCTTTAGATAAATTATATTATCTGATGTTTTGATAAGTGCATTAATGTATGTTGTTATGACTTGCGACATTATCCTGCTCTTCTGATCTAAATGATACTTGCACTATTAGTATATAGTTAGCTGGACCTGTGTGGAGAAGTTTTGTTAGATGTTATTACTTAGTTATGGGGTCACGTGTGCCTCCAATGACTGTGTTGCCTAGCGACCTGATGTTTTATGTACACATCCGGAGATATGACCGGGACAACTGAGTTGCTCTGATGCGCTTGAGGCGGTCAATGATGACGCTGCCTATGCATGCTGGTTACTATGCTACACTGCTGTGTGACACGTGGTAGTCCTGCTCACTGTGCCATCATGCGTTCCACTGATATACCCTTACTGGGAGATGTTCCTGTGTCAGGGGGATTTGTTTATGTTACATCAGGAGCCTGGACTTCGGGACACACAGGTTATAAGTGTATGTTTGTCAATTGTTATATGAATATATTTGTCCATGTCTGTTTTTTCTACTTACTTGGGGGAGGGGGATATGGGTATTTATAGACTTGTGCATGGGTTACTGTACCTTGACAAAGGTCCAAAGCGGACCGAAATGTCGGAACCTGTGCATACTATGATGGCTTGAAGCTATTTTTTGAAAATTGTCTTGAAAGACTGGTAAGTGTACCGCTTCACGATATTATATATATATATATATATATATATATATATATACAGTACCAGTCAAAAGTTTTGACACCTTCTCATTCAATGGCTGTTGTTTTTTTTAACATAGTAGATTAATACTGAAGACATCAAAACTATGAAAGAACACATATAGAATTATGTTGTAAACAAAAAAGTGTTAAAAAATCAAAATATGTTTTATATTTTAGATTCCTCAAAGTAGCCCCCATATGCTTGGATGACAGCTTTGCACACTCTTGGCATTCTCTCAATCAGCTTCATGAGGGAGTTTCCTGGAATGGTTTTGAATTAACAGGTGTGCCTTGTCAAGAGTCAATCTGTGAAATTACTTGCCTTCTTAATGTGTTTGAGACCATCAGTTGTGTTGTGCAGAGGTAGGGTTAGTACAGTGGACACCACTATTTGACTACTGTTGTAATCCATATTATGGCACCAACCACTCAACTCAGTAAAGAGAAACGACAGTCCATCATTACTTTAAGACATGAATGTCAGTCGATAAGGAAAATTTCAAGAACTTTGAATGTATCTTCAAGTGCAGTTGCAAAAACCATCAAACACTATGATGAAACAGGCTCTCATGAGGACCGCCCCAGGAAAGGAAGACCAACGAGTGCTACCTATGCTGCAGAGGATAAGTTCATTAGAGTCACCAGCCTCAGAAACTGTTACATAACAGCACCTCATATTAGACACCACATAAAGTCTTCACAGAGTTCAAGTAGCAGACAAATCTCAACATCAACTGTTCAGAGGAGACTGCGTGAATCAGGCCTTCATGGTCATATTGCTGTGAAGAAGCCGCTACTGAGGATGAACAACAAGAAGAAGAGAATTGTTTGGCCTAAGAAACACAAGGAATGGACATTAGACCAGTGTAAATCTGTACTTTGATCTGATGAGTCCACATTTGAGATTTTTGGTTCAAAACGCTTCTTTGTGAGACACAGAGAAGGTGAGTGGATGGTTTCTGCATGTGTGCTTCCCACTGTGTAGCATGGAGATGGTGGTGTGATGGTGTGGGGGTGCTTTGCTGGTGACACTATTGGTGATTTATTCAAAATTCAAGTCACACTTAACCAGCATATCTACCACAGCATTCTGCAGCGCCATGCCATCCCATCTGGTTTGCGCTTACGGGGACCATAATTTGTTTTTCAACAAGACAATGTCCCCAAACACACCTCCAAGCTACTTGACCAAGAAGGAAAGTGATGGAGTGCTGCGCGTCAGATGAACTGGCTTCCACAATCACCCGACCTAAACCCAATTGAGCTGGTTTGGGATGAGATAGACTGCAGATTGAAGGAAAAGCAGCCAAAAAAAAGTGCTCAGCACCTCCGGGAACTCCTTCAAGACTGTTGGAAAACCATTCCAGGAGACTACCTCATGAAGCTGATTGAGAGAATGCCAAGAGTGTGCAAAGCTGTCATCCAAGCAAAAGGGGGCTACTTTGAGGAATCAAACAAATCAAAATATGTTTTATATTTTAAACACTATTTTGTTTACAACATAATTCCATATGTGTTCTTTCATAGTTTCGATGTCTTCAGTATTAATATACTATGTTGAAAATAATTGAAATAAACAAAAACCATTGAATGAGAAGGTGTGTCCAAACTTTAGACTAGTAATGTATATATATATCCACTTTGTCCACTTCGACAAAGGGGTGTGCGAACCCCAAAACATTGGACATTGGCTATGAATTAATACAGCTCTTCTTGTTTTATGTGGATCATATATATATATATATATATATATATATATATATATATATATATATATAGTAGGATTCTGAATGAGAAAAAGCTAATGTTGGGACAAAGACAAGTAAAAAATAATAGGATAAATTCTTAACCATCAACAAAACATTATGTGGGATGCTGTATTATTAAATAGGTTGTCCCATGCTCCTGTTAGCACACACCCTATCCCTAGCACTGTGGAGGATTATAGTACAGGCTCTTACTTTACAGCTTCTATGATGAGAGATCCTACTGTATGTATATTCTCATTATATAATAAGATGGTCTAGGCTCCTGCCCAAGCACATACAGCTTTTAATAAACTCATTCTATGCTATATAGTTTGAAATTCAGTTGAATCCAGTCCCACTACAAAGTTCCACAACTCTACATTATTGCTGAGCAGGAGCTGTTATAAGGTAATGGAGCAGGAAATGACTGAGATCCAGGGCATGACGGCCACTGATGAGCTAACAGGGGGCTTCTGGAGGTAATTAGCAAACACTGGTTTTGTCCCAAGTTGTACAACCCAATTAAATAGAAAATGTTTCTTAATTCATTTTGTAGGTTCATTTTCACTGTACACATTGCTTGCTCAGGTGTGGAAAGAATAATTATAGTCCATAAACACCATTTAGTCCCTCTAGTGGCCAAATGTCCTAACATGTAACAGAAGTTCATATTCAGTTATAAAAATGACTTTTGACTTGTACAGATGAGTATATAACAATATGATGAATTTCACAATGTGTTGTGTTTGGTATATATATATATATATATATATATATATATATATATATATATATACATAGATATACATTGTTTTTGAAGTGCTGTAAATGCTGCATTATATCTACAGCTATCTCAGAGTATAGGGGATATTTTTACTAAAGGTCAATTTTTATCGATTTTGATCAACTTAAATCGATGAAAATTAATGAAAATCGATCATCGATGTTGTGTTTCTGGGGCTAAAACAGACATTTACTGACAGACAATTTTTTTTAAGTGTTAGCAAATGTGTGATTTAGTCCCAGAAACACAACATTGATGTTGATCGATTTTCATCTATTTTAAATTAATCAAAATCTATTAAAATTTAAAAATACGTCTAGAAGTATTAATTAGAAAAAGTCTACAATATTTAGACCTATGTTGGTGCATTTTATTTACCCCCATCTCCTAACAGCAACAAAAAGACATTTATAGAAAACTGTTCTATTGGTTAGCTATGCAGGAAAGATGATGTGACACATAGCAACCAATCATGTGTTTGCTTTCATTTTCTAAATTGAAAATAGAATCTGATTTATTGCTATAAGGATCACCCATTTTACTACACAGTCACAAATACTGTATGTCAGGAATCGTCCTTACCCTTGGGGTTGTGCTGCTCTGTACTAGCGGGTCCTGGCTTGGAGGCAGGGGCATTTTAAGAGAGGAGGGGGCCTGTGTGCAGCCTCCATTTGGGCCCCCTCCTCTCTGTCAGTAGTGACTTCATGCCAGAATATACTTCGCATGTGCGGATCTCCGGGAAAATGGCCGCTGCCATTTTCCCTGTGATTTTTTGCTGCTCTGCAGCGCCGGACCGGAATCTGCTGAAAGGTATGTATAATTAACTATAGAAGCAGGAGCCCGTGTGCACCGCACACCTTGCACCCATTATAAAGATGCCCCTGCCTGGAGGCTCCCAAAGTGTGCTGGTGACAGGTTCTCAGTGTGGTGGTGGTCTCAGGGGCCCAGAGCTCCAGTGACCGCCGACTACGGACACTGGGCCTGATTCAGAGCCGGACGCAATCAGCCGTTTGCTCGTATGCATTCGATTGTTTTAAACCACGCATGTGTCCGGTTCTCATTGCGCATGTGCGGCCGGATCATTGCGGTTATTTTTCGTTCGCTCGTATACACAGCGAACAGGAAGTGACCTATGTCTTTTGATTGACAGAATGTTCCGTTTATGGGTGGTAACAGGGGTGGAGATGAGAAAACGCAGGCGTGTCAAGCCGTTTTTTTGGCGTACAGTACATGTATTATCTTGTGCGAATGTCCAATTTGAACGGTCTTTTGGATACGTCACTGTGTGATCCAGTTTCCATTATGACTGCTCGTTCAGCTTGTGGTAGGGTATTGGATCTCGCAAAGACGATAGTCTCTTCGTAGCTCCCTTAGCGAATCGATGTTTTGCTATTCTCCTTTACAAGGCACAAGACCAATCACCTAATAATTGGTTCACTTGCGAGAAGGTGATTTGCAATGGCCATGATTTATTAGCTAAATTTGGATTCCTATTTGTTTGTGTTTTGAAATCACAGCAATCACAAAATAAATGTTTAAATAAAGGTAAAAATGCTTGATGTTTTTGCTATATTCCGTACGCATGCTGTTGTCAGATTTATTTTGTTTTAAAAAGCCCAACACCTTTTATTTTATTTATAATTTTTTTTACATTTTGGTTACAATACAGAAAGGCAATCAGCTACTAATTGCTTTGCTTGTGTTATTGTTTACTTACCTGTTACCATATGTTTTTTTAAATTAAACATTTTTTTACGTATATGACCTTTGTTATGTATTTAAGTATGTTTGTTCCAGTCCCTTTTAGCCATTTGCTAATAAATTTGACACATTTTTTTTTTTACAGATTTTTATTTTTCAAATTTTTTTAGATCCCAAAAATAAAGTAATGTTTAAAAAAAACAATTCACAAGAAAGGAGAGGGAGGTTTTGTGGTGCAAAAATGTGGGGCAAACACAGAGATGGAATTTGGGGAAATTAGCCAGTGCTGTCAACGCCTTCTCCCCTGCTTGGCTTGATGTTGGAGGCAGCATGACTTTGTCAGTCTGGTCGTACGGCGTGCCTGTCCAGAGGTAGCTGGTGTTTCCTCTGGCCTAGGCATAGGGCTAGGCACATTTGGAGGGATGGCCGATGTTGCGCCAGAGGTGGAGGGCCCTGATGTTCCGGCAGAAAGGGAAGCCGGGTCCAACATGCGCAGGCGGATGAGCTGCTCCACGACATTAGCTATTCTGACATTGGCCACAGCGTTTTCCTCCAGGGCGTCCGCCACCCGTAGCAGATTGGCGTCCATCCTCATAAGAATCTCAGTGTTTTTATCCGTTTTATCATTGAGATCTGAGAGAAGGGCCACTGCCTGCGAGGGGGAAGGCCCTGGACTGTCCACCACAGGGTCCCCAGCCGGAAATACTGCTTCCTCCCCTGCGGAGCCAGCAAATCTACTGTGGCCAAACTCAGTTCTGGAGCAGACTCGTCCTCTTCTGTGCCTGTGTGAAAAGAGAGATCATACAAATATTAGTACATTTGCAAATTTACTTAAACAAGTTTTTCAATCATTTTTAACTAAATTACCTGCAGCAAAATGTGGAGCCGCAAAGTCTGGCACGTCTGTGTCCATGTTGGACACGCCAAACACCTCCTCTTCCTGCACACACCCCTGTGCCAGCTCCTCCAAATCTGTTAGCTCCAATGACACAGGGGTTGGCCTACCACCTGTCCCCCCTGCATGCCTAGCTCTATCAGCCATTTTTTGTTTTAGCCGATATTTGAAGTCGCTCCATCTGTTGTTTAAAAATGTATGGTTAGATTTTTTCCAAATTTTTAAAAAATTTGGAAATAGGTTTCAGCATTTACGTACTGGCGTTTTACCTCTTTAGTTGAACGGACACAATCACCAACCCCATTGACAGCACTGGCTATTTCCTCCCACAGTTTCCATCTCTGGGTTGCACCTATATTTCGGGGTGCCTGTGCCAGGTTATCAATGCGCTTTTGCACCAAAGCCTCCATCTCCTTTCTTGTGAATTGCGGCTGCCTTTTGCGTTTGGCCCTGGCCCGGGTACTAGGCCCCACAGCCTCCTCATTGTCAGTCTCAACACCTTACAAAAAATAACAAAAACATTTTTAAAATTGTTTTTTTTTTTGGGTGGTAACTTTAATTTTGGAGCTACTTACTGTGAGGTCCTGGATTTTGGCTTTGCTGCTGTTCAGTGGACATGTTTAAACCCTTGAATTCAGCAGACCCATTGTGGGCTCTCGTGACGTTTTTATAGATGCGTGAGCATTATACAGGCACTTCTACGTCATTGATTTGAGCGGGAAAGTTCAGTCTATTTAAGGCTTTTTTGTGGCCTTGTTTCGGGGTGGGTTGTTTGAGATTGTTTCGGAGTAGTGATTGGTTGCGGACTTTGTTGGATTTTGTGCAAGTTTTCTGTTGTTTGTTTAATTTCTTTCACATTTTTGCATTTTTTTTCTAACATATTTTTTTTTTTTTGAGGTAAGTTTTTCGGGTCGATTTTTGGGTCGATTTAAACTTGCAAATATTTTAATACATGTTAATACATGTTTCCTTTTTTTTATTTTTTATTTTTTTTCCTTTCGTGTTGTTGATTGCGTTTATTTTGATGGGATCGTCTTTGTGTGATAAGTGTTTTTTGTTATACATTAGACCCTGTTGTTTTTATTAATTTTTCATGTTTATTTAAGGGGTCACACTATGCAGATAGGTGTATGTAAAATTTTTATTTTATTGCCAATTGTTTTTTTGCCATAATAAATGCGAAATGTATTGCGTATATTTTGGTAATCTCCTGTCTGTGGCTGTAGCGTACCATTTAGCGTTATTTTGTAACCTCTATTGCATATATTTTGCTCATCTCCTGTCTGTGGCTTTAGCGTACCATTTAGCGTTATTTTGTAACCTCTATTGCGTATATTTTGCTCATCTGTCTGTGGCTTTAGCGTACCATTTAGCGTTATTTTGTAACCTCTATTGCGTATATTTTGCTCATCTCCTGTCTGTGGCTTTAGCGTACCATTTAGCGTTATTTTGTAACCTCTATTGCATATATTTTGCTCATCTCCTGTCTGTGGCTTTAGCGTACCATTTAGCGTTATTTTGTAACCACTATTGCATATATTTTGCTCATCTCCTGCTGTCTGTGGCTTTAGCGTACATTTTAATTTTCTTGTAAAATCCTAGAATAATAACATCATCTGTGTAGGGCATGCATTCTTTATATTTTAGTCTTAGCCTGTCTTTATTTTGTGTTAATTTTTACATTATTTTTATGGAAAATCTAATTCATAGGTTTACTTCAAGATGTCACTGCCTAACCCTGTAAGATTCTTCTTAATGTGTAAAGAAGATAAATATATTTTCTCATTGTTAAATGTTGGAAAAATAACTACATTGTCTAACATTTCAGATTGATGTTGGGCGAATTATAGTGGCGATGGTCCACGACCCCGACCAACCTGAACATCCTCCAAGGTGTAGGCATCGTAGGTGTGCAAGGCCCCAGATATTTAGAACATGTGTCACCCTTTTTGGAATGCCTGATGATGTGGTTTTACAGCGTTATCGCCTACCACCCCAAATCATCCTAGACACTCTTTCATTAATAGAGAGTGATCTTGAAAGGCAAATTAACAATCCAACAGCAATACCACCACTTACGCAGTTAATGTCGGTGTTACAGTTTTGCGCCTCAGGATCCTTCCAGACCACAGTTGGCATCGTTGCTGGCATTTCCCAATCCTCCTTTTCAAGGATCCTGAGGGCGGTAATGGATGCACTCTTTAAGCACCTCCATCATTTTATTAATATGCCATTGGATATGGGGTCCCTTAATGTGGTTAAGCAGAAATTTTTCAAAATTGCAGGCTTCCCACACATCATAGGGGTTGTGGACGGCACTCACATACCACTTCAGCCTCCAGTAGCGCTGGAGGCAATATTTAGGAACCGAAAACATTTCCATTCAATTAATGTAATGGTGGTATGTGATGCCTCCCTCCAGATCCTGTCCCTGAATGCCAAATTTCCAGGAAGTGCACATGATTCATTTGTCATCCGGCAATCAGGGCTTTGGCACAAATTATACAATCTACAAGCTGGTGATGCGTGGCTTCTGGGTAAGTGGTACCCTTAATTTTTAAAACAAACACTGTTGACTTAGAAATGGTACTGAATGTTTTTTTATTTTCACAGGAGATAGTGGTTACCCTTGCACGCCCTGGCTGCTCACTCCTTATTTGGTTCCTACACCAGGGCCACAAAGTCAATATAATTCCGCACTTACTGCCACCCGGCAGGTGGTGGAGCGTTGCATTGGCCTTTTAAAAGGCCGATTTTGATGCCTCCACCGCTCTGGTGGCGACCTCATGTATATATGCTATGGTTTCCAAAATTGTGGTCCTGTGTGGGATATTTCACAACAACGCCATAAGGAGTGGTGTCCCAATGCAGCCAGAGGATGCCTTGCCTGTGGATGGCACCCCCAAGGTTGGTCGGAGGAGAGTGTCAGGGGGGGCCATACGTGATGAGGTAGTTACACGCTTTTTCAGGTATTTGATTTTCCTTTTTTTTTCATTTGTTGACATTGGTAATAAGGAAAATTATGTGTGTTAACTATCCTATGTTTTGATATTTAACCTTTTTTTGGCAAAATCCAAACAACAACCTGCTAACTTCCTGAAATTGATCGCCTGTGACAATAATGACTCACAAATGACCTTTACACCTGGACAAATGTGTTTCTTACCTGATTTTGGACAACATGTTGGCATGCACCATCTTCAACCAGTTCTTGATTTTCTTTTGTAAAATTTTGCATGTATATTTTTTGGTTTGTGAGCTAATGTGTATTAAACAATTTTGTTTTAACATTTAATTTTGTTTGACATGAAAAAAACACAAAAGCCTTGCACAAATGGACAGTACCTTTGAAATTAATTTCGAGTGGTTTTTTTTTTGGGTTTGGTATTTTTGTATTTTTAACCTAAAAATTAACAACATGTTGGCATAGTTTGCCCAACCTTTTTTCCTCTTTATTTTCATATTTTGGGAGTTGTATTTATACATTTTTAACAATGAAATAACTACATATGGGTATTTTAGCGAAACATTATGGAGTTAATGTCAATTTTCCCAATTTTTGGACTGACAAAAAATGTCTACAATTTCTGGTAAACCCCTCATTTTTTTTTTCATTTTTTTTAATAAAATTTTTTTAGTCTGGAACATTGTTTGCATTTTCATATGCAAATTCAAAAACCCAGAAAAACCAAAAAACAAAAACAAACACATTGATTGACTTTGTGAGCTAATGTTTGAGTCAATAAATAAGATTTTTGGAAAATAACAATTTTTATTAACAAAAACGAAAAAAAAGAAAAACATGTTAATGCCGCAAAAAAGAAATTAAATGGTCCATTGAAACAAGTAGCTGCACCAAATGGCCCCTCATGGCTAAATGTGGCCCAAAATGTGATGCTCCCACCTCCTTGGGTCTGTTGAAAGAAAAATCTGTGTTTTAATAAAAATTAAAAAAAAAATACAAAAAAAACCCAGTATGATTTTCAATGAAAATTAGTTAACATACCATGCTAAAGTTTGAACACAAATATAGTGGTTGCTTGCCTAAATTACCAATTGGCACTAAAAAACAACTTACAACAACATGAACATGAGAATAGTGGGTTGAACAATCACTTTGGCATCTGATATAATCCTTACACAATTTGAATTTTGATTTTAGACCAAAAATTAAAAAAGCACAATGAAACTTGTATTTGGCTCTGGCATATGTGGATTTTTAATAAATTAATTTGTTATGAAAAATGCATTCAATCGGCAAAATTTAACGCCAAAAAAACAACTCATAAAAAAATGAATACATTTTAATGTTAAAATTTGAGTAAAATTTTTTAAATAATTAGCACCCAACAAAAAAAAACAAAATGATTTAACAAAAAAAATATATAAAAAAAGATGGACTGGCCTTAGATTGTATTCAGGGATACCACAGTGTATGCATATAGGGCACCTTTTCACACATTTATTGCACACATGAAAAACAAAATACCTGCAGCTTCAGGGCTAGGTTGGCCCAGATCCTCATCCTCAGATGAAGTGGGCCAGTGGACATCTGAATAAGGTGGGCTTATTTCCAGGGGGGATAAAGGGGAGGGAGTATAAACCAGAGTGGGTGCATCAGGGGAGGGTGTGGGAATGTGGATGGGTAGGACAGGGGAGGGAGGGGTTATTTGGATTTGGGGAGCAGGAGAGGGAGGGGAAATAGGGATGTCCAGGTCAGGGGAGGGTGGAGAAATTTGGGAGGAGTGGGCAGGGTAGGAGATGGTGGGAGTTGGGGAGAGGGGTCGTGCAGGCCTCCGACTCCGTCTCTGGATCCGCTCCTCACCTAAATGATGTATAGTTTGAATATTAGCAATTATGTATTCAAAAAAACAAGTAAAATGTAAAACATTAACCCAAAAGAAAAAAAAAAAAACACATTAACAAGGTCTCATTTAGGCCAAAAAAAATGCATACTGCACACATGCACACGCATTAATGCAAATTTACATTAGCAAAGACAAAAATTAAAACAAGATTGTCATAGATATATAAACATTCAAATATCCACTTACGCTGACGGATCCTCATCCGAAGATGTGCAAGCAGGTGTGGGGACCGGCGCCGTAAATCTGACCACCGGCGCTCCAATTGTCCAATGGTCCTACAATATCCCATTGTCCGCAGCCTGCGCCGCACCTCCGCGTACGCCCGACGCTTGACCATGTTGGTGACGGGGGCGGCCTGTCCGTTATATGGCAATCCATAACATCTGTGAGCACCAGCAGCTCACGCCGTGTAAAAACACTGGCTCTCATGATGGCAATGTTTTTTTTAAGACAAATCTGTTTTATTACAGGGACCCCTAAATTTTGATTGGCTAATGTACTTTCATAAATAACATGAACAATTCTATTGGTTAATGAGTGAGTCATGTGAACAACCCATAAAAATATATTGTGACTTAGGATTGGCTTGCTACATTTTGATGCGTTAGCAACTATCCGGAAAAAAATAAAAAAAATTTTCAATATTATAAACCTAAATAGAAAACCCCCCAAAACGCACTAACAGCATTTGGATTTAAAATAAACAAGTTTGCCGTTAAAAGCGGACGGAAACTACGGACCAAAATGAACACAAAACAAACAATAAAGTTTATTGACATTCAAAATAGAAACAAGATTGAAAACATTCGACCAACAATTAAGTAAATTAAGGTAATGATTGGCACCAATCGATTCACAGATGTTTGCTGAACGAGAAACAAGGCAATCGACAAATGACAGGCCTACTTCCGGTAGTACTTGTGTGAGCGAACACTTCAACAAAAAATGAGTAGTGCGCTCGCTATTTTGGACGCTCGTTAGCTAGAGGAGGGGTAGGGGAAATATGGGGCAGAAGACTCGCTACGAGCGACCACACGTGCGAGCGCTTGGTTTGACATTTGGATGGTCGTACCTAATGCGGGCAAATGGCTGATTGTGCCCGACTCTGAATCAGGCCCACTGTGCACCGCCATGTCAGTCCCAGCCTGCTGAGTGTCTTGCTGTTGGGCTCCCAGCATGGTAGTGGTCTCAGGGGTCCGGAGTTCTGGCTGCGTTCCTGCCACCTCCGGACATTGGGCGCCGCCATGTTGGTCCCAGTCAGCTGACCGCTAATCTCCAATGGCAGCCAGGCTGGTGTCCACCTGACTGCACCAGCCAATTTCTGTGAGACCTAGGGTATAAAGATCTTCCACCGACAGCACTTAGGGTCTGAGCTCCATCACTGTTAGATGTCCAAGGCTCCAGCTCCCTGCCTAGTTTAGATGTCCAAGGCTTGGGCTCCAGTTGCTAAAGTCCAGTTACAATCTGGTGCCAGTTGCTAAGTCTGGTTCCACTTAGGTTCCAGTTGCTAAGTCCAGTCCCTCTTCGGCTCCAGTTGCTAAGTCCAGTCCCACTCCGGCTCCAGTTGCTAAGTCTGGTCCCACTCCGGTTCCAGTTGCCTAGTCCAACTAAACTCCAACTCCTGTTGCTATAGACTGATCCCACTCCAGTTGTGCTACCATCCAGTGCATGTCCCAGAGGCTTACTCCAGTTCCCCGCTCTCTACAGTACTGTCCTGCCGCTTGCACCTGTTACCTTACAAGCCTATGAGGAAGTGCTATTCCATCCCTCTCTTCTCCAAACCTCCCAAGTTGTTAGCGAGCAGGAATCTAGACCTCACCTGGGAAATCCAGAGTCCCCTGCCCTGACACTGTAATTCGGGAACAGAATTCCGGAATGTCCCAAAAGGTTTTTACATATATGGAAAAATATTTCAACGTGTTATAGCTGATACAATGGTTTATGCATTCATCTTCCCTTTATTTTCTATGATTTATTTAATTATGACTGCAAGCTTTTGTTCTAGTGCACAAAATTTTTTATTAAACTAAATTTAACAAAGGAGAACAAACATAACATATATTTCCAGAAATAAAGGCAGGAATAACATAGACAGGAACCAAAAAAATGCAAATACACTGATATGTATAGTAATCCCTAAATATCAAAGAGAGACAGTATCAGTGAGTCTAAAAAACATAAAAAAATTAAAGTAGGCAAAGGAATCAGAAATAACATTAATTACAATGAAACAAAGGGGAGGAGAGAAGGAAAAATTGAATAGAGGAGGGGGGATAAGAGAGAGACAGGAAAGAACACAAGAAAAGAGGGGGAGATCACTCTATATCCAATGGCATATACTAGTGATGTCTAGTACTGGTATAGAGAAAAAGATGGGAACATTGTTATAATAGGGGTATAATAATCAACATCCAGGGGGGCGCACTGCCATAAAATCTAGATCAGTCCTGCCAAATCTCAGGAAGGGTTGGGGGTAAGGATGGCTTTGAATGCCGCAGAGTCCTTGAAGTTCATCCAATGGATCCAGGTATCTCTAAAGATCGTATAGCCACCATCTGCAGAAGACAATATATCATCAATTTTCATAAAAAAATCTATCTTATTATAAAATCTATCTTATAAAAAATCTATCTAAGTTTCCGAGGCTCATTTTAAACATGATGCTTTATTCCAGATACCTGTCCCTTCTCATCCAGACAGGTCTGAATATAAGTTCTCTAAAAGAAGAGTGACAGCCGCATGTGAAATACTACCCATTCAGTCCAGTTCTGCCAAACCAGGAGACAACTCAGACACCTTTGTGAAATTACTATGAAGGCTCTGTCTTGTGAACAGGCCTAGAGCATTGTTCCCCCACACTCTGCTAGGCAGATGGAGTGATGGAATAATAATGTTCTGGCAAAAACACTACATTTACCTTACATCCTAAATTCCCTTCTTTATTTGTATACCCTCTCGATCTGAGGTGCCTGATGCAAAAATTGTCCACTAGCCACTGTCAAACATAAGTTTCTATGGAAAATGTATTTACTGTAGTTTCCACGGAGTGTACAAATTAGCATTCCTTATGACATCCCTGCTTTTACTTTTTCCGCCTCCTTTTAAACTTCATAGAGATATTGTCTTTGGTTCTGTGAATTCATCTCCTGACAATTTCTAGTTACCACTGTGTAGCAATGTTATGTGTTACCATACTATTATGTGACACAACTGGCAATTCCAATTATTACTAAATGTAGTCGTCCTAAAAGAACCAATAGTTTTTCTAAATATCTGTCTGTTTATCTATTTAGCTATCTCTTTATTTGCACGTGGCGTTTTAATTTTGTAATAGCTTTTTCAATATTTGTCATAGGTCTTATAGTGTGATGTCAGTGATTATTGATATAACTGTGTTCTTTATATTGACTTAAATGTTTTATATATGCTTTAAGTATATGCTTTAATATTTTAGAAATAATTTTAGATTGTTAAGTCATGTTAATTATTGTAGACCTTAACAGGCTGTGACGTGTCTTAAATCAATTAGGGCACTTTATATAAAACCCTGGACAGTTTCAGACTACACTTTATTTCCCCTGAAGAAGTTATATATAATGAATCGCGTAAGGGTGTTCTAATTATCAAATCTATTGATCACTCTACGATTCCAACCCTGGGGATCTAATGCTTTTTATTAATATGGGAAAAGCACTACATAAAATAATTTGGTGCCTATGACTCAGTTCTAGCCACATTAGGAGCTATTGAAAACAACAATATGAATGTTTGATTCATTTTAATGGTAATGTATATATGATGCAGTGTTTTGTAGTTTTAGATATGTTGTAGTATTTTTGGCTTGTTGAGGAATACTGTCACTCTAAACCTTTTTTTTGTTAGCAATACCCCTTCACATCTGTTATCCAATATAGAAACAGATATGTGTGCCCTATTTTCATTGCTCGTGTTATCAAAACACCACCATAGAAATATGAGAATGCCCATTCCTTTTGTTCATTAATCCCTTATTTGGCAGTCAAGGGTTGAATCTACTTCAATGTTTCTTCATTTTTGTTAAGAAGGCAAACAAGCCAGCAAATGCGTGAGGTGTCCCCTCCTACTTCTTTTTACTTACACCTTGATGTTTGCCCCCACTGTTCTCTACCTGTTATGATTTCTTATTTAATCATAGTATTTTCTCATCTAGACTGGCCCTCAATATGTTGGGCTAATTCATCACGCTAAACCAATCCAGCTAATCTGTTCACACCATCTAGCCCATAATCTTCTTCTCTATCTAATGGGCTCCTCACCCAATTATAATTACACCATTTCATATCTCCCTTGTGTTACATTTCCCTTTTGCCTCACATAATGACGTCTTTCTAACACTTGCTAAGGTAGCAATATGACACCCGTAGGAAGTGAGAACTATTTCATTGTTTCACAGAAAAACAACATCCATATTGTATTTTGACCAAGTCAAACCATATTTGCAGCATTTCTGTCCCCAAAGCAATGCATGTTTTCTTCATTTTCTAGTATTATTGATCATTTCCATTTTTTATTTATATACAAATGTTTTTCACATTTACTATGTAAGTGCCAAGTAAAAACTTTATTAAGGGCAATGCATTTATCTGATCAGTATTATATAAATTTGTAAAAAAGGAAGGAATCTGCAATTTTTTTTAAATGCTAGTACTGATTTACTGTCCTGCTGTATATTGTGAAAAGGCATAATCCGCACTAAGGGATAATTGTTTCTTAAATGTATTAAAGGGCAGAGACATGTGCACCAATGTTGGTGATATAGTCCATTGGTTAACAGGTTATGTTTTCTAAATTTCTCTAATTATGCACAGGTGAATTGATCTATTTTGCTGGGTCAGTAGTTATCCCACCTGCTTCCACAGACAGAAATAATGATAACATGACCTGTTGAGGTATTTGAGGCTGCAGTTGAGAACCACTGACCTACAGTAGTGCACAAGTGAACTCAAGGTGTGCGTACATAGATGTATTTTAAGATGGGTACACAATGGGCTATATATCAGCCTTTCAATCGAACAGCCGATATATCGCGAGCGCGTCGGCAAGTGCGTACCACTGATATGTCTGTGAATGACGTCGTTCACAGACATATCACATCTGTTTTGCAGCACAGCAGATGGCAGATATATCGGCACATCAGGCTGTGTGTATGGGCGTTCACCTGTAGGAAACGCCAGTGACTGACAGCTCAACTGGGCGGGCAAATTCAAAGTCCCGCCCAGTTGTGATTTCAAATAACACACATCGAATGGCCAATCGGTAAATATGTATGGCTTACCTGATCGGCCACTGTGTCGGCGGATCTGTCGACACCGCCTGTACACAGCTTTACAGGATAAGAGCTAAACACAGAACTAGACTTAATAGAGCCAATTTTCCATAATTATATAACAAATCCATGAGTGTATTTTACGATACCTCTACCATATAATACTCTGCTAGACAGTATGTCTGAGACATGAAACAGGTAAGGCAGGGATTTCTGTTTACAAAATTGAGTCTTTGGGTCAATCCATCAAATTAAGTGGCAAGAAAAATCCACAGAGGAGAAATTAGCCTTTAATCTCTCTGCCTCTGTACTGAGTATTTTGGATGGTGATTGCCAGAGAAATGGATGATCCCATTCTCTATAGAGATAAAAATATAGTGTGCCCCTGGAATGTATTAAAAAGCATTTGACAGTACTGTGATGAGGAAAATAGATTATGTCCTAACTTCCTGGTCTCTTTTACATCTGGTAAATAAAACATCTCTTTTGGCAAATCAGCTGTGTGCACTGCACTGACATTTTTCTTTAGATATCAATGGTTATTAGGTGAGTATTTGCCTGTCCTCTCTGTCACAATATGAAATGAAGGAGATATTGAGTATAATTATATAATGTGTACCGACCTCATTAGCGACGGGACTCGGCAGGGTGCCAGCATCGGCAAGTGCGTACACACGGGAGCGCATACACTAGACGATGTACCTGATATGTTTCCAATCTGGCTGGATTGGACGACATATTGTCCCGTGTGTACCCGGCATAAGACCTCACATGCACATAGCATTAAAATCGGTGTGGTATATTTTGTTGACACGTACAGAATTTCGACATGGCAGATGTTGACATTCCTGATGCCGACACTGAAATAATTATATCAGGAGCCAAATACTAGGACTTGAGAAGACATTGTACAGGCAATGAATGATCATCCAGGAAGTGTTTTTATATGCAGTGCGTGTTGCTAATTGGTGATTGAGTCCAAGCTGACTTGAGAACCAGGAAACACAGGTAGACTCTGGCTACAACAAGATGGCCACGCCCATGAACTGGAGACTCTGTGGGTAATTTTGGAGGAAGATATCATACAGCTCTAGGGACGATAGTCAGTTTGGAGGAGAAGGCCTGCGACCTGCTGCTGGAGTGCTGTCACGAAGATGAACGGCGGCTGACCATGAACCGGACACCGCAGGTAAGTAATGCTGCTGGCTGGGTTCTGCATTGGGGCCTGGTAACGGAGTTCCTGACAGTGTGTAAACTTGTTTCTCTTTTAAAATTTGGTCAACAGAAATCACACTCTAACAGTACTTCCATTTTATTTACTTCTAAATATACAGCAAGCTTGAAGTCATGGAGTAATTATAATACTTCTACAGTACATGTACTGAATCAGGTATATTAAGGTGATGAAGTTGAGTGCAATAGCCATTGTGAAACATGTAGTTAACATCCATAGAAGAATTTTTGAGTAAAGAATCACACAGGATCATACCCATCTTTCAAGAGAATGAGAAAAGCCATAGAAACAGTGCCCTGAAAAGGCTATATTCTGGAAGAATTGTATTAGGCATCAAGTTTAACAACAAAAGCTAGTTTGGGATTTGGATACATCAATCCTGATGCTGATATAAAAAGAATTCAAATAAAAACTTCCTGTACATTATCTGACCATTCAAAAAAGATTATTGTCTTGGTGAATTGCTAAGTAGGAGTAACTATTCCTGAAAAAGTTCACAGGAATATCTGAGATTGCTAAACCAATAAATCGTTGCAGTTCTTTTTCATTCTTAGAGACAGGCCAACTAACAACTGCATCAATTTTACTGGGATCCATGCTTAAAACATACAGTATATGGAAATGATATATCCTAATAATTGGATATGACCATGTTCAAATTTAATATATAGTTGA
This sequence comes from Taudactylus pleione, assembly GCA_031769625.1. Classification (NCBI taxonomy): domain Eukaryota; kingdom Metazoa; phylum Chordata; class Amphibia; order Anura; family Myobatrachidae; genus Taudactylus; species Taudactylus pleione. The sequence continues at coordinate 3,278,575 of JAUIMM010000519.1, forward strand.
TTCTTCCAAAGTCTTCCAAACACAGTACATAATACATACAGTATATGTTGTTTTTCAAGATAATCAGAAAAAATAAGAATATCATCCAGATAGACATCTACAAATTGGTCTAAAAAGCTCCTATTGTAACTGTTAACATCATTGATAACAAATTGGAAACTTCCAGGGACATTACACAGACTGGAAAGCATGACCAAATTCTCCAGTTATCCATATTTGGTTCTGATCGCAGCTTTCCACACATCTCCTGGCAAGCGCTATCTAAATCAAGCTTGTTCTGTAGCCTCTCAAGCAATTTAGAAATTTAGGGGACTGGGCAATGATTTTTGTCTGTAATCTTATTTAATTCCCAATAGACAATATAGGGTCTTTCTGTTCAACAAAGAATAAAGCTTCCCCAGTAGGATAACTGAAATAATGAATAAAGCTTTTCTTTAAAGTTTTACCCAGGTATTCTCGTAGGAGTTTTAAATCTGGTTCAGTAACACACATTATTGATGATCCTGGGAAAATATCAATGTGACAATCGTAAGGGCAATAAGGAGTTGATTGATCTGCATTATTTTTTACCACAGACATACCAACATTATCTGTATTGTGGTGGTGAATTATCCAGACCTTTAGAGGAAAGTTCAGAGACCTGTTTGATTTCAGAGACAACAATCCCTGGGGGACAGTTAAGTTTACATTGGTCAGAGGGGAATGACAAAGTGCGAGTATCCTGGATGATAGAACAATTTAGATAGCCAGGGGGTTCCAAAAAGAATGGGACATTTTGAGTGAAGCAATAAAATCAAAGCTTATAGCTTTATGATGTCCAAGATATATCATAATATGGAGTTAATATGTTTAATGAGTTACTGGCCCAGAAGACAAAGTAGATCCATCTACAGTCTCCAAAATTACAAGAACTTGTTTAGTCTTCAAGTCCTTGTGTGGTGATCAGCATGGCCAGGCTGGCAATTTGAAGAAATTTGAAAGTACAATTGGGAGAACAAAATGGGGTTGCTGGGCAAAGAGCCTTCCCTTCCATTTTCTAATTGTAAGCAAAATGTAGTTGACTTAGCTCCTTAAGAAAAACTTGTTTAAAATCTGTTATATAAATAGTTCATCTTATTTTTCCAGTTGAAAGTATAATTCTGCTGTGGACTACCACAATATTAACAAAGATTTGCTAAAACTGAGAGATTTCCTAATAATATAATTTTGCATGGGTTCAGGTGACTCACAGTGGAGTTCCGCTCACTTCCCTGGTTGGCCTGCTGCCTGCCATTCCCCACAGCAGGGATGTTCATTGATGGGTGCAAACCATTGATGGTTCCCCATCGATGGGTTTGTGCCATCGTTGTAAGCCACTGATGACACCATCGATGGTTAACCCACCAGTAGCCATCCCTTGACTGAAGGCAGAATGCAGCAAACAGCAGGATTATGATCAAGAGCACACCACTCAATCAAGGAATGTGACTGTGGGGCCTATTCATCATCGGAGGCCGTATTGGAGGTAGTGAGGAGGCAGCGGGGAGATCCGCTCGAATCCCTCCTCGCATCACCAGAACTCCTTCCCATAGGAAGGAGCGGGGATCCAAGAACAAGCAGCGTCTGAAGATGGCACTTGTTCTCGGACGCAAACTCCGAAAACGTTCAGTTTTCGGAGTTTGCTGAATATCAGGGGTCCTTTTCGGACCACTGATGATGAATGGCCCAGTAACTAAAATATGCAGAAAATAGTGTTTCCGGATGGTTACCGGGCCATTTAAGTTTCATGAATAGGCCCCAGTGCTTGGTTTATACAGGAAGTCATAGAGTGGAGATAGAACATGTTAGAAGCGCATTAGAACAGTTAAACAGAGCTTGATAAAGAACAAGAGAAAGGCACTGTCCAACAGCAATGATAACTCGTATGACAGAGGAAAAGTCTCCACAGGCAGAATCCTGATAATGTACTTTCACTTTTATGACATAACTCCCTTTTGTGTATTTGTATGCTTTACATATATGGTCAGATGCCTAGAAATGCGTTTTCTGCAGAAGTGCACCTGAAAGGTATAAAATGTGTCCCATTAAAAACATAGGCTAAGACGATCTAAAATGATGCCCTTTGAGGAAAGGGTATGCAGTCAGGAACACGGCAGACCTAATCCCGACAGCCGGCTTCCCGACTGTCATATCCCGGCAAGGGTCTAAAGACAGGGGTCGATATGCCGATGCCTGTCATCAGACATACGCTGGGAGCCCGACGCCCAGCATCCCGATCAAAGAAACGCCGGGCGCCGAGCGCGGATAGCCGCAGGGGGGAGGGTTAGGTTTAGGATTCCTGGGGGGATTTAGGGTTAGACACGCCCCCAGGAGGTTAGGTTTAGGCTAGGGGAGGGGGGGGGTAGCGTTAGGCACCCCCGGGGGGGACTTATGGTTAGGCACCCCCCCGGGGGACTTAGGTTTAGGCGGCGGGGAAGGGGGGGTTAGGTTTAGGCACTTAGAGGGAGGATTAGGGTTAGGCACTGGGGGGGAAGGTTAGGGTTAGGCACCCCTAAAGGAGGGTTAGGGGGTAGAAATAGGTTAGTATTTACTTACCGTTGACGATCGGGATTTTCTCCTCTGCCGGGATGCCGCTGTCGGGATTCCAACTGCCGGGCATGGGTCCGGCGGTAAATCATACCGATTCCGAGGAAAGGTTGTGTGCCCTCCCACACAGCAGAGATTGCCCCTGCAAATGTGCCCTGTAACCCCTTTCCCTCCGTGAAATAATTTCATCCTGCTTTGGCATAAAAGTAGCAGCAACCAGTATTCAGCATGAAACATCCATAATCTGCCCAAGATCCCCCCTCTTTGCCCAAAAATCCATGTGCTATCTGTCCAAACAGTTGTATTTCAACAAACGTGGGCACCTAATTTTACAAAAAGTATTTGTGCTGCATGTTTGCCCTTTTAATGGGATCATGACAACAGTTCTCATTTAAAGTAGAGTTGTGCACCGACCCCTGTGTGTTCGTTTTGTATCTGTATCTCCTTGTGTTTTGGATCTGGTTTTGGATCTTTATCCTTGGTGTTTTGTTTTTTGGTTTTGGTTTTGGATCTGTATTTATTCCCAAAAATTATATAAACAGCTAAAACCACATAATTTGGGCCTGTTTTTTTTCCTACAGTATTATTAACCTTAATAACAATCATTTTCAGGCATTTCCATGCATTTTTAACCTCACAGCTCACAATATTGAGTTCACTATTTTTCACCAATACAGGCCAAAGGCTGCAGCGAGCTGGCTGGCTAAAGTAAGCAAAAACGCAGCAGCACAAACGCACGGCAGTTTAAGAAAATATAGGACATCTATGAAACATTGTCACACAGCAGTGGCAGACAGGATGGCAGTTTAATAAACTATAATAATGTCTGTTGGCAATGCCCCAAATTGTGCAAAATGTAAAGAAAAGAGGTGCAAGATGGAATTGTCCCACCCACCACCGACTCTTATGTGGAATATTAAATAGGACATGCACAGTTTAACAAACTAAGCACTTTAGCGACTAGAACTGACACTTTCGTGGCTGAACTCCTTGGTTTGTTTGGGTCCCAACAAAACATTTTTTGGAAGAACTACCTTCAATTATTAAGGAGCAGGTTGATGATGAGGATGTTGGTGGTAGAGATTGCATGTGATGCTAACTTTGGCTTTACAAATGGAACAGATGCCTTCACAACTGTTGTCAGAATTTAGATTAAAATAATTCCACACCCAAGACATGGCTTTCTTTTTATCATGAGCAAGAACTGCTGCCACTGGTGGCTGATTTACGCAAACAACATCCTCATCATCAACATCCTCATAAGCATCAGATAGGACACAAATTTCCCCCTCATCCTCCTTTTGCACTTCCTCCACACTATCATCCTCATTTTCTATTATTTCACCATCTAATACTAGCACAGCCGTCATGGCATCAGTGATCTGCTGTGAAACTGGGTGACAGCTGTTATACTTACTTCCTCTATCAAAGGAATGTTTAACAGTCAATTGTTTTCTTTTAATTACTACAAGTAGTAGTCTTCTTGGTCCCTTTCTGAGTTGAAGATCCACCCCCAGCAGCAGCAACAGGTGTAGCATTCAAAGATCCTTCTGAGGAATCACGGATAGGAGAGTAGTCAGTCATGCTTATGAAATTGGAACTAGGACTACTTCAGATCATGATTGAGGATGTTGATGATGATGCAGGTGTTGGTGGTGGAGATTGCATGGATCCAGAGAGAAGGGAGCAACTAGGTGACACTGGACTGATTGTTGTTACTTTTTTTTAGCCAAAGTTTCTAAATTTGAAAAACACTTTTCAGTTTGATGAATGCGCTGCAAGTGACGTAACAGGGAGGAGGTTCCTAGATGGTTATGGTCCTTACCTCTACTCACTGTTACTTGGCAACGGTTACAGATGGCTTGGCAAAGGTTGTCCAGATTTGGGTGGAAATAATACCACATATGAGAAGTGGATTTTTTGGTCCTTTGCTCAGGCATGACAACAATGGGATTTTTCCCACCATGGGCAACAACTGTTGCCTGATTTACAGTTTTTACACAAACATCCTCGGCATCAACATCCTCATCATCATTAACATCCTCATCATACTTGTTGTTATTATTGCCAGCTACAGAAATATCCTCCTCATCCTCCTGGAGCAATTCCACGGAAGAATCCTCGATTTCTACGTCAGCATGTTGACTTGTGCTGCTCATCCCCACATTTGCAGAGGGCACACAAATGATGGAAGGTGGATCCTCTTCAAGTACAGTATTAGAAAGGTTTGGCTCACATTATGGCAACCGCGAACACACTTGGACTCTCCTCGGGGATCTGTGACTTTTCAGAGTACACAGTTGGTTCATGTGTCTTACTCGTCTTAACAAGTTTTCTTTTTTTTATACCTCTCCTACAATCAGAAGGGCTTAAATCATCACAACTAGATCCACCAGTCATAGATAAAGGCCAAGGCCTTATCCTTTCCTTGTAATTTCGTGTAGTGAATGGCATATTGCCAATATTTTGTTTCTCTAAAGCTAACTTAGCTATAGATTTTTTTTCTTTAACAGGGTAAAAGTTGATTTTACATGGCCTGACTTAAGCCCTGGGGCATCGGCCTTCATAGATGATGTTGTTGGCCTTGCATTGTCATCATGACTGCTGCCAGCAGCTACAAGACTGGTATGTGGATCCTGCTCTCCTGTCATGTGACTGTCCTCCATACTCACTGTGGTCTTGCAGCAGTGTCACCAAGCAATTATAGTTCAGCTAAGTTGCGGCTAATGCACACAACCACACAAAAAATAATATATTTTTAAAACTGGGGAAGGGCACCCCTGACCGATGCAGCAGCCCCTTGATAAACAACACAGGCAGCACCCCTGCGCAGCTACGTTGCTGATAAGTGTGGCTAATGCGCACACACACTAAGAAAAAAAACACTTATTGATGATTATTTTATTATGAATTTTTGGGGGGCACTTGGGGGGGAGAGCACCCCTGAACGAGGCAGGAGCCCCTTGATAAATGACACAGGCAGCACCCCTGTGCAGCTACGTTGCTGATAAGTGTGGCTAACACGCACACACACACAGAAAAAAAAACGATTTCTTTATTTTTTTCACACTGGGGGTGAAGAGCACCCCTGATGGACAGAGCACCCCCTGGACAACTCAGCAGCAGACACAGGAGCCACTGACCCCCCCCTCTTCTGCCTGCAGCACAGCTCCTAGTATAGAGTAACATAGCCCTTATGGACAACAGGCACAGCACAGCCCAGCTCAGCAGCCAGCCCTAGTATGAACTAGTGGACAACAGCCAGCCAGCCAGCCCCTATGACAAGTGACAACAGCCAGCCCCTATGCAGAATGGACATTAAGCAGCCAGCCCCTGACAAGTGACAACAGTAGCCGGACCCTATGCACACATAGCAACAGCACAGCGATCACAGGCCCTGATTCTGAGGCGAGACAGGTTTTTTTTTCCCCATCCTCCAGGCCGCTCACTAAGCTGCGATTATCACGACCATCGGCTTGCGACGAGACCCTTGTGGTAGGGTCTCATCCACCGCAAGCCCCAGTGAACTTCCTGCACTAATAGAGCAGGAAGTTCACTACTGACATCACGTGTGATGTCAGTAGGGCTGCCCAAAAATGGCAGGCATTCCTTCGGGAACGCCTCCGTTTGTGCAGCCACCCCCCCGACCTGCCTACAAAATGGGGTGAGCTGTCAATCAACATCGACAGCCGCCCCGTCTTGCAGCGAGCCCCAGAGCAAGTGATTTCTCACTCGCTCCAGGGCTCGAGCACACGCAGTGCATCGCCCAGCCATCGACCCGCTTGCGAGCGCTATGTGCTCGCGAGCGGGTCTGAATCAGGCCCACAGTCCCTTCCTTCCTCTTCACTCTCCACAGCCGGAATGAAAATGGTGGCGATTGCGGGACGTTTTATACAATCCAAAACCCGCGAGAATCCGACAGGGATGATGATGTTTTGCCGCGTTTTGAGATCCAAGTCAGGTGGGAAAACTCGAGCCAACTCGGATCTCGGCTCAGAACGTCAAATTCAGGTGGGTTCAGTTCTCTGAGAACCGAACCCGCTCAACTCTTATTTAAAGTAATAGTTATGAAAGTATAAAAAGTTATGGGGTATTTATTTATTTTTTACTTTGCTCAGTACATAAATGGTATTACAGCCAGGAAGATCACTATTATATTACTAGCAAAAAACCTACCATTGGTAAGTTTCACCAGCTTCCACCGGCTAAAACTTCATATTTTTTGCATGAGAAAGCCTGTTTAATGTAAAGTAATGCTGCTGTACAGAATGCTTTTTTTTTTTTTTTAAATAAAACAATTTTTTATACTAAAATATTGAATTTAAAAAATGCAATTTCTTTAAAAAATTTGATTTATTTTTAAACTTTATTGGCTAATGGAATTTAAGTTCCACTGTGCAAGCTCTTTATTGCTCCTGGCCGGTGACATCTGCCTTGGTGATATTTTGTTTGTTACATTGTTGCAATAAATTAATTTGAGTAGCCATAAAAAAAAAAATCAGATTTATTGACATGGTCAATAACATTGTGATAAATGTGTCCCTATGTGTCTGTTTTAATAATGCCATGTGCCATACTCTGATTTGGCTCTTGTGTGAGGATTTGGATATACATGTTTAAGACTATAGTGAGTGTGAAATATGTGACCATTGGTATTTAAGATCCTCTTTTAGCTCAATATAAGATTGTGTACATTTTTGAGGACATCACAATTGCAGAACATCCTAACACTCAATATTATATTACTGATATCAATTCTTCCATATTCCCAGTCCTCAAATTCCCAACTGAAGCTTCAACGTCCAGTCTAGCAAGGGCATAAATCATCCAGCCCTAGAAACCAGTATATAGGGTAATAGAGAAGAGAAATCAATAGTCACTCTTCAGGTCATTAGAAACTTGCAATAGTTTAATGAAGGTGGCATTGTGGGAAACACACCGTCATGGGCAAGATAAACAGACTTTCAATGCAGCATTTTTCTTGACAAAGTTAATGCACAGAACTGAAATGTAGTTTATCATGGCTTACCGATAACTAGGTTCCATTGATTGAAGTGTTTTTGAAACTTGTTTATAAAGCCAATATCGTAACACGTAATTAAAAGGAACTCAAAGTCAATCAGGGTTATTTTTCCACTGTAGGCAAAGTTAGCGTTAAAATTAATAACGCTGTTTTCTGTTTAAGTTAAATGTTTAGCTTATAGCGTATCTATCCTCATTTTGCATACGTTAAAGAAGATCCATTTCCTACTCAGTGCGGAGGAAGCCATTTTGTAGGTTGCCAATAGCCAAAAGGGCAAGTAATTCATATTCATACTTGTTACTTACTTAGATGCCAGAGGGAGATTCCCAATAAGAGATACAATACAGGGGGGACACGATGACGAGATTCACATTGAGTCAGGTCATTCAGCCAAATTCTCTGGGGATGTAGGTGGATTCAGGAGGCTGGTCTCCTCTCTCAGGAGCCTGGGAAAACTCCCCAAAATGTGTCAGTCGACTGGAAGTTCCAGGAGAGTAGGTCAGTATGACATAATAACTTCCCGTGTCTGTATGGTGTTCTTAGTCAATAAGACATTTCTTGCTATAACAATGAATTGTTGAAAGTGATCTATGGATCATTACCTGAGGTCTGTGTATGGATTATTATTCAGAGGTCTGTGCATGGAGCATTCACTTTTCAGTGGCTACAACACAGGGAGCTGTGTGCTTAATTAAGTGGTACAAAGCCATGTCTTCTCTTTATCAGGAAGTACCACTATGCAAAGGCTATTCAACAGTGATCATGGCAGAACAAGTCCCGCTGCAACCCTACTATTGCAATTTCAGGGCTTCAAGTGTCACTGCACATGTGTGTAGTGGGCAAAGCCGTGTCATACATGTGCAGTAGAGATGTGCGGTTCGGTTCTCCAGTAATCTGAATCCAGACGAATTTCATGCATCTGGAGATCCGAGTCATGGTTCTAATCTCATGCTGAGCTCCGGATAATCCGAGTCGTGGTTCTGATCTTCCGGCTTTTCTGAATTTTTTAAATCCTAACTTTGGGTTTTGGATTGCAAAAATTACAGGATTTTTGCTGTTTTTGAAATTTTTCGATCTTTTTTTTTTTTCTTAAAATATCCAGATTCAAAACCAAACCTAAAACCAAAACACTTGAGGATGGTTTTGCAAAACCAAATCACAAAGATGAATTCAGGGCCAAAACCTGTGTTTTGGTTTTGTATCTCCTTCAAGGTTTTGGATCTGGATTTGGTTTTGCAAACCACCCTCAAGTCTTTTGGTTTTAGATCTGGATTTTTTAAATAAAAAATAGATAAAAAGTTTTAAAAACAGCTAAAATCATGTAATTTATGCAATCCAAAACCTGAAATTCTGATTTAAAATCCGAATTCCGAACTGCAAAAAGATCAGAACCGCAACCCGGATTTACCCGGATCTCCTCAGGAGATTAGAACCGCGACTCGGATTTACCAGGATTCATGAAATTCGGGTGGATTCGGATTTCTGGTCAGCGCACATCTCTACTATTTAGATAGATCAAAGACTGACCAGCAAAGCAGTAAGAGTTCTCTTTAGATGCTGCCAGTATCGCTGGGCAGCTGAGATTTACTTGTTTACTCTGGCTTATTTCTTCAAAAATTGGGGGAATGGGACGTTTTCTATCACTGCAAGCGGCAATCGAGAACCAGCCATATCGCCACTGAAGTATATAGACCTATTTATTCTGGGTAGAAATCATGTCTTGGGAACATAGGGCCTCATTCAGAGGCGCTCGCAAAAAGCGAGCGCTCGCTCTGAATCAGGGCGGGCGCTGTTTTTTTTGTGGCGGCCTCCTGGCTGCTCGCATAGCTGTGGGTGACCACCCACAGCTATTGCGAGCGGCCAGGATGATGGTCTAATAGAGCCGGAAGCTCTATTAGACCATCTATATGACATCACTGGTGATGTCAGTCGGGCCGCCCACAAACGGCAGGCGTTCGCTTGGGAACGCCTCCGTTTGTGAAGCCACCCCCCGGCCACGCCTACAAAATGGGGTGAGCTGTCGATCAGCATCGACAGGCGCCCCTTTTGTAGTGAGTCCCTGAGCGAGTGCTTTTTGCGCTCGCTGCGGGGCTCGCGCCACCATTGGCCCGCATGCGAGCGGGTCTGAATCAGGCCCATAAATTGATGCTGATTGTGCAGGGGGTGGAGGACAAAGTTCAGTTTGCCACCCTGCACACTAATCCCACCTAGTATCATTTGATACGGTCAAACATTTCAGCGGCTGTGTACACAGATTTTTTTTTGCACAGTGTCTTTGATATGTATTTAGAGGTAATACTGTACATACCATTACTACAATCAATGGCAGGTCTTCTGAGTTAGGAGCAAAGCAAAAAAGAGAAAAGTAAGTTTGCATCTGGGCAAACTATGTTGCAATGCAAGAGGTGCACATTAATTTATTTATTTTTTCGATACTGGGTAAATAGAGTGGAATACATACGAATTACAGTTCAAATCCCAACAGCGGCTGGCCGACAGGGCTGAAAATCCCGATCGTCCCCAGGTAAGTATCAACTAACCTAACCCCCCTAACCCTAATCCCCCCTCTAAGTGCCTAAACCTAACCCCTCCTTCCTCACCGCCTAAACCTAAGTCCCCCCTGGGGTGCCTAACCCTAACACTCCCTCCCCCAGCCTAACCCTAACCTCCCGAGTGGATGCCTAACCCTAAGTCCCCCCCGGGAGCCCTAAACCTAACCCTCCCCCCCTGCGGCTGTCCGCAGCGGAGCCCGGCATCACTTCGATCGGGATGCCGGGCGCCAGTCTCCCGGCATCGGTAAAATGACAGGCGCCTAGAATTAGACGCCTGTCATTTAACCCTCGCCGGGATAAAGCAGTCAGGATGCCGGCTGTCGGGCTTACATCCGCCGGCTTCCCGATTGCATACCAAAAGAGTACCAGCTGCTTTTGCATGTAAACTACAAATGCTGGACAGCTTTGATCCCACACTGCAATTTAGGTTTTAGTTTGGACACGTCTAAATCTCTCTGCACATTTTACATCTGCCCCACCTGCAGTGCTGCATGGTTTTACCCAGGTGCTAATTTGCTTTTTTTTGTTTGCTCCATACTCTGAATCAGCTCTGAATCCATTATTCTTATGTTGCATCTGTGACTATGAATAGGAAGCTCTTCTCTTACGTTGCATCTGTGACTATGGATAGGAAGCTCTTCTCTTACGTTGCATCTGTGACTATGGATAGGAAGCTTTTTTCTTATGTTGCATCTGTGACTATGGATAGGAAGCTCTTTTCTTAAGTTGCATCTGTAACTATGGATAGGAAGCTTTTTTCTTACGTTGCATCTGTGACTATGGATAGGAAGCTTTTTTCTTAAGTTGCATCTGTAACTATGGATAGGAAGCTTTTTTCTTATGTTGCATCTGTGACTATGGATAGGAAGCTTTTTTCTTACGTTGCATCTGTGACTATGAATAGGAAGCTCTTCTCTTACGTTGCATCTGTGACTATGAATAGGAAGCTCTTCTCTTACGTTGCATCTGTGACTATGAATAGGAAGCTCTTCTCTTACGTTGCATCTGTGACTATGGATAGGAAGCTTTTTTCTAACGTTGCATCTGTGACTATGGATAGGAAGCTCTTTTCTTACGTTGCATCTGTGACTATGGATAGGAAACTTTTTTCTTACGTTGCATCTGTGACTATGGATAGGAAGCTTTTTTCTTAGGTTGCATCTGTGACTATGGATAGGAAGCTTTTTTCTTACGTTGCATCTGTGACTATGGATAGGAAGCTTTTTTCTTACGTTGCATCTGTGACTATGGATAGGAAGCTTTTTTCTTACGTTGCATCTGTGACTATGGATAGGAAGCTTTTTTCTTACGTTGCATCTGTGACTATGGATAGGAAGCTTTTTTCTTACGTTGCATCTGTGACTATGGATAGGAAGCTTTTTTCTTACGTTGCATCTGTGACTATGGATAGGAAACTTTTTTCTTACGTTGCATCTGTGACTATGGATAGGAAGCTTTTTTCTTACGTTGCATCTGTGACTATGGATAGGAAACTTTTTTCTTACGTTGCATCTGTTACTATGGGTAGGAAGCTTTTTTCTTACATTGCATTTGTGACTATGGATAGGAAGCTTACCATTTTTTTAGCAATCACCTTCTGTTGTTTTTTTTTAATTGTGTCATCGTCAACACATGAAAAATGGATAAGATCAGTTGTTCTAGAAAATATATTTATTTGAAAAAATAGTATGAAAATGTAGTAAAACATATATAGTAAATGATAAAAAAAAATTGTAAATGAAAATGCATAAAAAAACAATGCCACTTTAGTTTATACCTATTTGTAATCCAATAAATAAATAAATAAAGAACATGTTTAGTCTATGTTGCAACCTCTTCTTTAAACTGCATCATATGAGACTTATAAGATTAATTATAGCGGATCCACGGCCGGCTGGCCATCTGACACCTCTTCCAAATGCCATTGATGGTTAACTGTCAGTGGTAGGTGCTTTTTCTATCAGTAGTGGAGATCCAATCGGTTGTAAAGAGCACTCCTGGGACACGAAACCTAGCTCTGCCCTCGAAGAGACCCGCAAAGCCCTGCCCTCACCACTTACTGGTTTGGTGACTAATAGAATAGGGTTGACCATTGGTGGGTGAAACCACTGATGGTTCCCCTGTCAATGTTTTCATACCATCGAGGTTAACCACCAATGTTACCATCACTAATGGTCATCCCTACCCGGCGCTTTGAATGACTGGCATGCAGACACGGTGCATGCCATGAGGCCACGTCCCTGTGACTTGCACCATGCCCCAGTAACCATAGTAAGACCCATTTTCCATGCACATCCTTGGCATGTGTGCACATGAGATTCCAGGGGCGAATATTACCCCCAGCTCTTCCTTGCAAGTTCACACAGTCACCCTGGGCATCAGTGTATAGATGTAAAACAAATGAATACAAGATGCACCCATGAGTTCACCTATCATAAAGAGGAGGGGGAGATACAGGCACACACCCCAAAGATGGCTGTTAGTGTGGTTGGTGTACTGGGTACATCAATGGTGGTGTAGAAATAAAGGATAGTAAAAGAATCTGCTTGTAATTGTGACATACACAAGTTATTTCCTGTATACATGTCAGTTTTCCAGCAAGGCTTTATCTGTGTGTATCTTGCTGCGCCCACTCTCATATGATAGGCGTCCGACTCACACACAGGCATGTAACCTATACAGCTCATACTATGGTCTGTTGGCTCACACCCCACGGATGCAAAGATCTATACATAATAAAGGCAGAGCAATGTTCTGGCCTCAGGCATCAAAGTGCAATAAGGGACATTGAAATGAAATAGCTGCATATTATTATTATTATTATTTGTTTGACTCTCTGTCTGCAGATTCTCTAAAAGTCCTTTTGACATGATGTCAACACATACTTTATCGCAGACAGACCAATAATGATTCCCAGTTTGTTTGTTTTTCATGCCATTACATTCAGTCTACTTATATTACTATAATTATCTTAAAATGATGTAACAGCCACCAATTTTACAGTTTACAGTAACTACTATTAATGGATCTGAATAATAAAGGAGGTGGGCACAGGGGAAAAAACAATATGGAATCACAACATTCACTTTGATAAGCACTTTACCATTGTACATTTTGCATTTGCATATGTGTATGTAAAAGGGCTTATGGTAACGCCAGCGTATATTTAGTGCATTTTATCTTTTCTTGTCCCCACCAGAAACGTAGGTGTGTCACAACCGTTTTGGGGCATGTCTCGACCTGCGACTGCGTTCTCGTATGCGTCTCAGTTATGGTGGCCAAACCGTGCAACCATATGCAAATGATGCTGCGTCGTTGTGGATTTGCGAGGCCACTGGTGGGTGTCTTAATACAGATTCCAGCGACTGCAACATTTGTATATTTCCGCATGTTCGCGCTATACAAATTCATAGCAGTGGCGGCATTAGTGTACATCTCTGAATCAGGCCCTTTTCCGCATCTGCATGTCCACTGCCAAACCTGCATTCCTACTGTAGCCCTGGCGCCGATTCCTTAAGCGAACGCAGTCTCACGACAATTGTACAACTGAAGAAAGACGGACAGTGTGAACATTTGCGATGCTCACTGAAATAAAATACAATCTGCAGCCAAAAAAAAAGCCACAAATTATATTAATGTCTTTAAATCTGCAAAAACAACATGGAACAATGGCCCTGAATCAGAGCCGGACGCTCTGACCAGAGCGCTCGCTCTGAATCAGGGCCCACCTCCATTAAAATGGAGCGTCCTCCTGGACGCTCGTATAGCTGTGGGTCACCACTCACAGCATATACGAGCGTCCAACAAGATGGTCGCGATGGTCTTGACCATCGCGACCATCGGACTTGTGAGTGAAACCCTGTGGTCGGGTTTCTCAACCGCAAGGCCAGGAATGATTTTGGCTCTATCAGAGCCAAAATCACTCCCACTGACATCACTACTGATGTCAGTGGGGCCTGCTTCAGACGGTAGGCACGCCCCCGGAACGCCCACCAAAGGGGGCGTGCTGTCAATCAACATCGACAGCACGCCCCCTTTGGTGCGAGACCCGGAGCGATGGAAAGTCCTTCGCTCGCCGGGTCTCGCGCATTCGGACGACGTAGCTCCCTCCGTCGTGCGCATGCGCAGTGGGGAACATCGACCAACTTGCGAGCGTACTGCCGCTCGCAAGTGGGTCTGAATGACCCCCAATATTTTATGAAGGTGCCCCTTAACGTAGACTCTTCCCTTGGCTGCTCCATACAGTCTTTTTTCCTGGAGCCTTTCCTTTTAAAACCCCAGATGGAATCTGGGGCAGAAGGGGATGAGCTGGAGGACTAATCACAAGCTTTCTACTGACCTTATCGCAACAGGCTGTTATATCCCCAGCTACAGTACTTCAAAACTGTGGACACAGACATACAGAAGATGAAGAATAATAGCAAAATGCTTTTCTGAAACTAGTCAAAGGCATCTAAAAAATAGCCCATGGATATATTATATTTTAAAAGCCCCAAATGCAAGCAGATCCATATTTATTGATATTTAAAGAGGAGCATTCAATTCCTTTATTGACTTTCAGCTGATGTGCAATATGTAGAGTTTATATGAGAATGGGCAGTAATATCTGGAACAGTAACGTATGGGAATGTGTCACTGCTTTGTGTACATCTGGACATCCAGAAGAAAAATAATCACAATAATTTTACTTAAAAAGACCTACTATCAGGATTTTACCTTCATAGTTGTGTTAGAAACTAGCTAACCTGGAAATCCAGCACAACTTTCAGTGTGGACAGGTCCATTAGGTTATTTTTCCACATTCCTGTATCTTATTATACCTCCACCATGCATTATTCTTAGGGGTGTGCACCGGCCACTTTTCGTGTTTTGTGTTTTGGTTTTGGATCTGGATCTTTCTTCGTGTTTTGGATCTGGATTGGTTTTGCCAAAACCACCCTTCCGTGTTTTGGGTTCTGGGTTTTGTGTTTTGGATCTGTATTTTTTTGAAAAAAAGCATAAAAACAGCTAAAATCACAGAATTTGTAGGTTTTTCTGCTCCTATGCTATTATTAACCTCAATAACCTTAATTTCCACTCATTTCCAGTCTATTCTGAACACCTCACACCTCACAATAGTGTTTTTATGTCCAAAAGGTTGCACCGAGGTAGCTGGATGACTATGCTAAGCGACACGAGTGGGCGGCACAAACACGTGACCCATCTACGAGTGACACTGCAGTGGCAGACAGGATGGCAGTTAGAAAAACTAGGCCCCAAACTGTACATAATGCAAAGAAAAAAAAGAGGTGCAAGATGGAATTGTCCTTGGGCCCTCCCACCCACCCTTATGTTGTATAAACAGGACATGCACACTTTAACAAACCAATCATTTCAGCGCCAGGGTCTGCCACACAACTGTGGCTGAAATGATTGGTTCGTTTGGGCCCCCACAAAACAAGCTGGCAATTAATGTGTCCCTGCACAAACTGGCTCTACGGAGGCAAGATGTCATCCTCATCCTCCTCATCCACCGATTCCTCACAATTTTCAGTGTGTACATCCTCGTCCTCACAAAGTATTAACTCGTCCCCACTTGAATCCACCACCACAGGTCCCTCTGTACCTTCTGGAGGCTGGTCTCCCTGGAAGAGCTGATAATTCATTTTGATGAACATCATCTTCTCCACATTCTGTGGAAGCAACCTCCTACGCCTTTCGCTGACAAGGTTCCCGGCTGCACTAAACACTCTTTCGGAGTACACACTGGAGGGGGGGCAACTCAGGTAAAATAGAGCCAGTTTGTACAGGGGCCTCCAAATTGCCTCTTTTTCCTGCCAGTACAGGTATGGACTGTCTGACATGCCTACTTGGATGCTGTCACCGATGTAATCCTCCACCATTCTGTCAATGGTGACAGTATCATATGCAGTGACAGTAGACATGTCAGAAATTGTTGCCAGGTCCTTCAGTCCGGAGCAGATGTCCAAACTTGGTCCTGCCTGCCCTGCATCACCGCCAGCGGGTTGCTTAGGATACCTAAGTTTTTTCCTGGCAGCCCCAGTTGCGGGAGAAAATGAAGGAGCCGTTGACGTGTCACGTTCCGCTTCAGCTGACAGTGTGTTCACCAGCAGGTCTTTGCACCTCTGCAGGCTTGTGTCGGCCGGAAAGAGAGACACCACATAGGCTTTAAACCTAGGATCGAGCACGGTGGCCAAAATGTAGTGGTCTGATTTCAACAGATTGACCACCCTGGAATCCTGGCAAAGAGAATGAAGGGCTTCATCCACAAGTCCCACATGCCGAGCGGAATCGCTCCGTCTTAGCTCCTCCTTCACTTTCTCCAGCTGCTTCTGCAAAAGCCTGATGAGGGGAATGACCTGACTCAAGCTGGCAGTGTCTGAACTGACTTCACGTGTGGCAAGTTCGAAGGGCTGGAGAACCTTGCACAACACGGAAATAATTCTCCACTGCGCTTGAGTCAGGTGCATACCCCCTCCTTTGCCTATGTCATAGGTGGATGTATAGGCTTGTATGGCCTTTTGTTGCTCCTCCATCCTCTGAAGCATATAGAGGGTTGAGTTCCACCGCGTCACAACCTCTTGCTTCAGGTGATGGCGGGGCAGGTTCAAGAGTGTTTGCTGGCGCTCCAGTCTTCGGCACGCAGTCGCTGAATGGCGAAAGTGGCCAGAAATTTTTCGGGCCACCCAAAGCGTCTCCTGCACGCCCCTGTCGCTTTTCAGAAAATTCTGCACCACCAAGTTTATTGTGTGAGCAAAACATGGGACGTGCTGGAATTTGCCCAGATGTAATGCCCGCACAATATTGGTGGCGTTGTCAGATATCACAAATCCCCAGGAGAGTCTAAGTGGGGTAAGCCACTGGGCGATGATTTCCCTCAGTTTCTCTAAGAGGTTGTCGGCGGTGTGCCTCTTACTGAAACCGGTGATACACAGCGTAGCCTGCCTTGTAACGAGCTGGCGTTTCTGAGATGCTGCTACTGGTGACGCTGCTGCTGTTGCTGCGTAAGGTGATACATCTACCCAGTGGGCTGTCACAGTCATATAGTCCTTAGTCTGCCCTGTTCCACTTGTCCACATGTCCGTGGTTAAGTGGACATTGTGTACAACGGCATTTTTCAGGACACTGAGGACACTTTTTCTGACGTTTCTGTACAGTCTCGGTATCGCCTGCCTAGTGAAGTGGAATCTAGACGGGATTTGGAACCGGGGACACACTACCTCCATCAATTGTCTAAATCCCACTGCACTAATGGCGGATACCGGACGCACGTCTAACACCAACATAGCAGTCAAGGCCTCAGTTATACGTTTTGCTTCAGGATGACTGCTGTCGTACTTCATCCTCCTCGCTAAGGACTGTTGGAGGGTCAATTGTTTAGTAAAAGTAGTGGTGTTCCTACTTCCTCTCTGGGATGATGAACGACTCCCAGCAGCAGCAACAGCAGCAGCGGCAGCAGTAGGCGTAGCAATGCAGGATCCTCCAGAGGAATCCCGGATAGGAGAGTCAGTCATGCCAGTGACATGGCCTGCAGGACTACTTCCGATCCTGACTAAGGAGGAAATTGACGAGGAGGGAGTTGATGGTGTGGTTTGCAGGCGCTTGGATACAACAGGACAACGGGATTTAGGTGTCCCTGGACTGCTTACGGTCTTAGCCAAAGTTTCTGAACTTGACAGTAACTTTTTATGAACGCGCTGCAGGTGCCGTATAAGGGAGGATGTTCCTAGGTGGTTGACGTCCCTACCCCTACTTATTTCACCTTTACATATGGTACATATGGCAAGACAGTTGTTGTCCGGATTTGGATAGAAATATTGCCAGACCAAAGAGGTGGAATGTTTGGTCTTCTGCCCAGGCATGACCGTGATGGGCTTTTTCATCCCACGGACAACAACTGTCTCCCCCGGAGCCTGATTTAAACAAACCACATCACCATCAGAATCCTCCTCGCCAACTTCCTCCTCAGCGCCAGCTACACCAGTATCCTCATCCTGTTGTACTTCAACAGTGACATCTTCAATTTGCATATCAGCAAGTGGACTGTGGGTGCTCCTTTCAGCACTTGCAGGGGGCGTGCAAATGGTGGAAAGAGCCACCTCTTCCCGTCCAGTGCTGGGAAGGTCAGGCATCGCAACCACCACCACACTTGGACTCTCCTTGGGGATTTGTGATATCTTCTTAGAAAGCACAGTTCTTCGCTGTGCTTTTGCCAGCTTAACTCTTTTGATTTTTTTAGTGGGAGGAGGGCTTCCATCGTCATGTGAAGCTGAACCACTAGTCATGAACATACTAGGGATCGACCTTAGCCGTTCCTTGCCACTCCGTGTCGTAAATGGCATATTGGCAAGTTTACGTTTCTCTTCAGCTGATTTAAATGTCTTTTTCAAGGTCATTTTCCTGAACTTTGCCATTTGGGATTGTATGTGCCCTCTACTATGACATTGGGCATCGGCCTTGGCAGACGACGTTGATGGCATGTTATCGTCTATGTCATGACTAGTGGCAGCAGCTTCAGCACTAGGAGGAAGTGGTTCTTGATCTTTCTCTATTTTATTTTTATCGGAGAAAGTTTGGTCCTCCATTTATGTTATATCGATTTGATATATACGTGCGGCTAAACACAGAAAATATTTTTTTTTTTGGTTTGGACTGGAGTGTACTTTGTGGGTTACAGCACCCTTTAACGGTCAAGCCAGCCGGCCCTTTACTTATGACACAGGCGCACTCTTGGCACTACTTTGTTGATGCACGTGCGGCTACTGCGCACACAATTCACAAACACAGAAAATAATTTTTTTTTGGTTTGGACTGGAGTGTACTTTCGGGGGTTACAGCACCCTTAACGGTCAAGCCAGCCGGCCCTTTACTTATGACACAGGCGCACGCTTGGCACTACTTTGTTGATGCACGTGCGGCTACTGCGCACACAATTCACAAACACAGAAAATAATT
This sequence comes from Taudactylus pleione, assembly GCA_031769625.1. Lineage (NCBI taxonomy): Eukaryota > Metazoa > Chordata > Amphibia > Anura > Myobatrachidae > Taudactylus > Taudactylus pleione. The sequence continues at coordinate 3,297,670 of JAUIMM010000519.1, forward strand.
TTTTTTTGGTTTGGACTGGAGTGTACTTTCGGGGGTTACAGCACCCTTTAACGGTCAAGCCAGCCGGCCCTTTACTTATGACAGAGGCGCACGCTTGGCACTACTTTGTTGATGCACGTGCGGCTACTGCGCACACAATTCACAAACACAGAAAATAATTTTTTTTTGGTTTGGACTGGAGTGTACTTTCGGGGGTTACAGCACCCTTTAACGGTCAAGCCAGCCGGCCCTTTACTTATGACACGGGCGCACGCTTGGCACTACTTTGTTGATGCACGTGCGGCTACTGCGCACACAATTCACAAACACAGAAAATAATTTTTTTTTGGTTTGGACTGGAGTGTACTTTCGGGGGTTACAGCACCCTTTAACGATCAAGCCAGCCGGCCCTTTACTTATGACACAGGCGCACGCTTGGCACTACTTTGTTGATGCACGTGCGGCTACTGCGCACACAATTCACAAACACAGAAAATAATTTTTTTTTGGTTTGGACTGGAGTGTACTTTCGGGGGTTACAGCACCCTTTAACGGTCAAGCCAGCCGGCCCTTTACTTATGACACAGGCGCACGCTTGGCACTACTTTGTTGATGCACGTGCGGCTACTGCGCACACAATTCACAAACACAGAAAATAATTTTTTTTTTGGTTTGGACTGGAGTGTACTTAGGGGGTTACAGCACCCTTTAACGGTCAAGCCAGCCGGCCCTTTACTTATGACACAGGCGCACGCTTGGCACTACTTTGTTGATGCACGTGCGGCTACTGCGCACACAATTCACAAACACAGAAAATAATTTTTTTTGGGTTTGGACTGGAGTGTACTTTCGGGGGTTACAGCACCCTTTAACGGTCAAGCCAGCCGGCCCTTTACTTATGACACAGGCGCACGCTTGGCACTACTTTGTTGATGCACGTGCGGCTACTGCGCACACAATTCACAAACACAGAAAATAATTTTTTTTTGGTTTGGACTGGAGTGTACTTTCGGGGGTTACAGCACCCTTTAACGGTCAAGCCAGCCGGCCCTTTACTTATGACACAGGCGCACGCTTGGCACTACTTTGTTGATGCACGTGCGGCTACTGCGCACACAATTCACAAACACAGAAAATAATTTTTTTTTGGTTTGGACTGGAGTGTACTTTCGGGGGTTACAGCACCCTTTAACGGTCAAGCCAGCCGGCCCTTTACTTATGACACAGGCGCACGCTTGGCACTACTTTGTTGATGCACGTGCGGCTACTGCGCACACAATTCACAAACACAGAAAATAATTTTTTTTTTGGTTTGGACTGGAGTGTACTTTGGGGGTTACAGCACCCTTTAATGGTCAAGCCAGCCGGCCCTTTACTTATGACACAGGCGCACGCTTGGCACTACTTTGTTGATGCACGTGCGGCTACTGCGCACACAATTCACAAACACAGAAAATAATTTTTTTTTTGGTTTGGACTGGAGTGTACTTTCGGGGGTTACAGCACCCTTAACGGTCAAGCCAGCCGGCCCTTTACTTATGACACAGGCGCACGCTTGGCACTACTTTGTTGATGCACGTGCGGCTACTGCGCACACAATTCACAAACACAGAAAATAATTTTTTTTTGGTTTGGACTGGAGTGTACTTTCGGGGGTTACAGCACCCTTTAACGGTCCAGCCAGCCGGCCCTTTATTTATGACACAGGCGCACGCTTGGCACTACTTTGTTGATGCACGTGCGGCTACTGCGCACACAATTCACAAACACAGAAAATAATTTTTTTTTTGGTTTGGACTGGAGTGTACTTTCGGGGGTTACAGCACCCTTAACGGTCAAGCCAGCCGGCCCTTTACTTATGACACAGGTGCACGCTTGGCACTACTTTGTTGATGCACGTGCGGCTACTGCGCACACAATTCACAAACACAGAAAATAATTTTTTTTTGGTTTGGACTGGAGTGTACTTTCGGGGGTTACAGCACCCTTTAACGGTCAAGCCAGCCGGCCCTTTACTTATGACACAGGCGCACGCTTGGCACTACTTTGTTGATGCACGTGCGGCTACTGCGCACACAATTCACAAACACAGAAAATAATTTTTTTTTTGGTTTGGACTGGAGTGTACTTTGGGGGTTACAGCACCCTTTAATGGTCAAGCCAGCCGGCCCTTTACTTATGACACAGGCGCACGCTTGGCACTACTTTGTTGATGCACGTGCGGCTACTGCGCACACAATTCACAAACACAGAAAATAATTTTTTTTTTGGTTTGGACTGGAGTGTACTTTCGGGGGTTACAGCACCCTTAACGGTCAAGCCAGCCGGCCCTTTACTTATGACACAGGCGCACGCTTGGCACTACTTTGTTGATGCACGTGCGGCTACTGCGCACACAATTCACAAACACAGAAAATAATTTTTTTTTGGTTTGGACTGGAGTGTACTTTCGGGGGTTACAGCACCCTTTAACGGTCCAGCCAGCCGGCCCTTTATTTATGACACAGGCGCACGCTTGGCACTACTTTGTTGATGCACGTGCGGCTACTGCGCACACAATTCACAAACACAGAAAATAATTTTTTTTTTGGTTTGGACTGGAGTGTACTTTCGGGGGTTACAGCACCCTTAACGGTCAAGCCAGCCGGCCCTTTACTTATGACACAGGTGCACGCTTGGCACTACTTTGTTGATGCACGTGCGGCTACTGCGCACACAATTCACAAACACAGAAAATAATTTTTTTTTTGGTTTGGACTGGAGTGTACTTTCGGGGGTTACAGCACCCTTAACGGTCAAGCCAGCCGGCCCTTTACTTATGACACAGGCGCACGCTTGGCACTACTTTGTTGATGCACGTGCGGCTACTGCGCACACAATTCACAAACACAGAAAATAATTTTTTTTTTGGTTTGGACTGGAGTGTACTTTCGGGGGTTACAGCACCCTTAACAGTCAAGCCAGCCGGCCCTTTACTTATGACACAGGCGCACGCTTGGCACTACTTTGTTGATGCACGTGCGGCTACTGCGCACACAATTCACAAACACAGAAAATAATTTTTTTTTGGTTTGGACTGGAGTGTACTTTCGGGGGTTACAGCACCCTTTAACGGTCAAGCCAGCCGGCCCTTTACTTATGACACAGGCGCACGCTTGGCACTACTTTGTTGATGCACGTGCGGCTACTGCGCACACAATTCACAAACACAGAAAATATATTATTTTTTTAGCACTTGGGGGGAGCACCCCTGATGGACAGAGCACCCCCTGGACAACACTACAGCACTCCTTTAGGACTGGGACACTGCACAGGACTTTGGAGTGGACACAGCCCCTATGGAGAACTGACTGCACAACACAGTCCAGCCAGCCCCTATGGACTTTGAAGTAGTGGACACAGCCCCTATTAACAACAGCAGCACAGCACAACACAGCCAGCCCCTATGGACTTTGAAGTAGTGGACAACAGCAGCACTACACTACACTACACTACACTACACTACACAGCCCTAACTCCCACCCTCCCTCTTCACTGTCCACAGCCGAGTGAGAAAATGGCGCCGACGCGGGTACCTTATATAGGATCCAAAACCCGCGAGACTCGGAAGGCGGGATGATGACGTTTTGCCTCGATTTCAGATCCGAGTCAGGCGGGAAAAGTCGAGCCTGACTCGGATCGGACTAGGATCGGGGGGGCTCGGGGGGGTTCGGATTTCAGAAATCCGAACCCGCTCACCCCTAATTATTCTATTATTCATTTTGAATTGGAGGAGAATTCAATCCACTTCCTAGGAGGGGAATTAAATCTTCTTCGCAGGGATGTAGCTCTCAGGTTAAGTGCCCGAAGCTATTCAATTGACTGCATTGCATCCGGCAGGGAGATGCACCTCACTGAGACTAATGTCCAGGGCTTTAAACTGCATCTGGAAGCTTAAGTGCCGAGTGTGATGCTGTTGCCACATGCAGTTACATCACGACAATCCCTGAGGCACGTGTTAGTGCAGATTTCTGGTTACACCTCAGGAGCGAGCGAGCCGAAATCTGCTAATTGTGTGTTTACCGCGCAGTCAGTTGGACAGCTCTGTGTACTTTACTCGAGACCTAAATCCCTGCACAGTGAATTCAATTCCCCCAATTGTCTCCCACAGAAAAAGAAACAAACACTTTGTCCCCCACAGGAAAAAAAATAAAATACATTGGCCCTCACAGGAAAAAATAAGACACACATTAATTGCTCCAGCCCCCCACAAAAGACTGACCTGTCAGTAGCAGAAGAGAAGTCTCTCCCTACCCGCAGCCGGGGGTCTCACCGGCTCCCGGCAGTGGCTGTAGCCTCAGTGACAATGGGGCCTATTCATCACTACTAAAAATATTTGGAGATGTTTAGGAAGAACTCACATGGAGTTCTACCTAATTACCGGAGGAATTCATCATTCTTCCTCTCCATAAGTATCTATTCCGAAAGGCTGTAGGAGTGCTATACGTTTTGTTTACTTATGTGGTCTTGACAAAGGTGCATGCCAGCACCGAAACGTTGACATGGAATAATTGCTTTCTATTAATACAGTGGCTTATTTGTATTGGAAGTCCTGGAGTGCTGTCCATTTTGTGCAGACTACTTAGTTGGGGTACAGTACTATTCCAAATGGATTTAAACACCCAGTCATTTTGCATCAGTTTTTTAGTTAGTGCCGGACATTGCGATTATGTATATACAGAGGAGTAGCGTGGAACCATGGCGCCTGGAGAAAGTGCATGTAGTAGCGCCCCCCCCACACCCCCTTCCCTGTACTCAACTGTGCCAGTAGGATATGGCCAGCCTGCGGGGGAATACTGAAATTAAAAGAAAAACATAAAACAGTGGCAGTATCACGCTTCGCATCGAGGTCCCATTGGGGGAATAGAATGCTTCAGTGATGCACTATCTGACATTAAGGGGTAGCTGCTTTGTCACTGCTTTATTTATGTATAGCACCTAGGATCTGACTTTTATCTCATTTCAGTCATTGTAATTAGTCAATAGAGCAGATTGTATTATATATTCTGATCATTTAACTTAAAGTGACAGAGTACATGTGCTAGAGTGAGATTCCACAGGGTTCACAGCTTATTACTTCAATTACTGCCCAAAGCAGCTATCACTAGAGAGGGAACACCTATGGGAAGCTCCATTCTCCTCTGTGCTCCTAATATACATTGCACCTCTATTAATGTGAGTACAACTATTCATGTTCTGTCTACCACTATTATTTCAGGTCTCCTAATAGAGTATTTTTTAAAAGACCTTTCAAATAACTTTTTGTGGTTATGCCTAGGAACACCTCATTACTTTAAATAGCAAAGAAGTGACTTTTCTTTAAACTCATTCCTGCCAATAGGAAAAGGAGAGGAGAGGGGAGGTGGCAGAAGCCAATAGGAAAAGGAGAGGAGAGGGGAGGTAGCAGAAGCCAAAAGGAAAGTTGGAGGGAGAGACAAAGAGTTGATCAGAGAGGGGTGGTGACAGAAGCCAAAAAGAAAGGAGTGGACAGGGGCAAAGAGCCAATCCCATGGTTGATAGGGGAAGGAATTAAAGAGGTGAGAAGAAAATGTAATTAATCTGACAGGAAAGGGGAGGTGACAGAAGATCATAGAGGAGGGAGGGCAGGAGGGGAGAAATCTGGGCAGTTTGAGGGAGCATGAAATGTAGAAACAGATCTCAGATCCGTAACTTATTTAGGATAAAGAGCAAACAAACCGAGATAAAACTAACAGGCGGCCATCATACTGTGCAGCGCCCCATGAATTCTGAATGGCGCCTTCTGTATTTTTTTTTTCGCCCGTAGCCCATGCTCCACTGAAACCACCCTCGCTACTCCCCTGTGTATATATATATATTAGGGGTGAGCGGGTTCGGATTTCTGAAATCCGAACCCCCCCGAGCCCCCCCGATCCGAGTCCGATCCGAGTCAGGCTCGACTTTTCCCGCCTGACTCGGATCTGAAATCGAGGCAAAACGTCATCATCCCGCCTTCCGAGTCTCGCGGGTTTTGGATCCTATATAAGGTACCCGCGTCGGCGCCATTTTCTCACTCGGCTGTGGACAGTGAAGAGGGAGGGTGGGAGTTAGGGCTGTGTAGTGTAGTGTAGTGTAGTGTAGTGTAGTGCTGCTGTTGTCCACTACTTCAAAGTCCATAGGGGCTGGCTGTGTTGTGCTGTGCTGCTGTTGTTAATAGGGGCTGTGTCCACTACTTCAAAGTCCATAGGGGCTGGCTGGACTGTGTTGTGCAGTCAGTTCTCCATAGGGGCTGTGTCCACTCCAAAGTCCTGTGCAGTGTCCCAGTCCTAAAGGAGTGCTGTAGTGTTGTCCAGGGGGTGCTCTGTCCATCAGGGGTGCTCCCCCCAAGGGCTAAAAAAATAATATATTTTCTGTGTTTGTGAATTGTGTGCGCAGTAGCCGCACGTGCATCAACAAAGTAGTGCCAAGCGTGCGCCTGTGTCATAAGTAAAGGGCCGGCTGGCTTGACCGTTAAAGGGTGCTGTAACCCCCGAAAGTACACTCCAGTCCAAACCAAAAAAAAATTATTTTCTGTGTTTGTGAATTGTGTGCGCAGTAGCCGCACGTGCATCAACAAAGTAGTGCCAAGCGTGCGCCTGTGTCATAAGTAAAGGGCCGGCTGGCTTGACCGTTAAGGGTGCTGTAACCCCCGAAAGTACACTCCAGTCCAAACCAAAAAAAAAATTATTTTCTGTGTTTGTGAATTGTGTGCGCAGTAGCCGCACGTGCATCAACAAAGTAGTGCCAAGCGTGCGCCTGTGTCATAAGTAAAGGGCCGACTGGCTTGACCGTTAAGGGTGCTGTAACCCCCGAAAGTACACTCCAGTCCAAACCAAAAAAAAAATTATTTTCTGTGTTTGTGAATTGTGTGCGCAGTAGCCGCACGTGCATCAACAAAGTAGTGCCAAGCGTGCACCTGTGTCATAAGTAAAGGGCCGGCTGGCTTGACCGTTAAGGGTGCTGTAACCCCCGAAAGTACACTCCAGTCCAAACCAAAAAAAAAATTATTTTCTGTGTTTGTGAATTGTGTGCGCAGTAGCCGCACGTGCATCAACAAAGTAGTGCCAAGCGTGCGCCTGTGTCATAAGTAAAGGGCCGGCTGGCTTGACCGTTAAGGGTGCTGTAACCCCCGAAAGTACACTCCAGTCCAAACCAAAAAAAAATTATTTTCTGTGTTTGTGAATTGTGTGCGCAGTAGCCGCACGTGCATCAACAAAGTAGTGCCAAGCGTGCGCCTGTGTCATAAGTAAAGGGCCAGCTGGCTTGACCGTTAAGGGTGCTGTAACCCCCGAAAGTACACTCCAGTCCAAACCAAAAAAAAAATTATTTTCTGTGTTTGTGAATTGTGTGCGCAGTAGCCGCACGTGCATCAACAAAGTAGTGCCAAGCGTGCACCTGTGTCATAAGTAAAGGGCCGGCTGGCTTGACCGTTAAGGGTGCTGTAACCCCCGAAAGTACACTCCAGTCCAAACCAAAAAAAAAATTATTTTCTGTGTTTGTGAATTGTGTGCGCAGTAGCCGCACGTGCATCAACAAAGTAGTGCCAAGCGTGCGCCTGTGTCATAAGTAAAGGGCCAGCTGGCTTGACCGTTAAAGGGTGCTGTAACCCCCAAAGTACACTCCAGTCCAAACCAAAAAAAAAATTATTTTCTGTGTTTGTGAATTGTGTGCGCAGTAGCCGCACGTGCATCAACAAAGTAGTGCCAAGCGTGCGCCTGTGTCATAAGTAAAGGGCCGGCTGGCTTGACCGTTAAAGGGTGCTGTAACCCCCGAAAGTACACTCCAGTCCAAACCAAAAAAAAATTATTTTCTGTGTTTGTGAATTGTGTGCGCAGTAGCCGCACGTGCATCAACAAAGTAGTGCCAAGCGTGCGCCTGTGTCATAAGTAAAGGGCCGGCTGGCTTGACCGTTAAGGGTGCTGTAACCCCCGAAAGTACACTCCAGTCCAAACCAAAAAAAAAATTATTTTCTGTGTTTGTGAATTGTGTGTGCAGTAGCTGCACGTGCATCAACAAAGTAGTGCCAAGCGTGCGCCTGTGTCATAAGTAAAGAGCCGGCTGGCTTGACCGTTAAAGGGTGCTGTAACCCCCGAAAGTACACTCCAGTCCAAACCAAAAAAAAATTATTTTCTGTGTTTGTGAATTGTGTGCGCAGTAGCCGCACGTGCATCAACAAAGTAGTGCCAAGCGTGCGCCTGTGTCATAAGTAAAGGGCCGGCTGGCTTGACCGTTAAGGGTGCTGTAACCCCCGAAAGTACACTCCAGTCCAAACCAAAAAAAAAATTATTTTCTGTGTTTGTGAATTGTGTGCGCAGTAGCCGCACGTGCATCAACAAAGTAGTGCCAAGCGTGCGCCTGTGTCATAAGTAAAGGGCCGGCTGGCTTGACCGTTAAAGGGTGCTGTAACCCCCAAAGTACACTCCAGTCCAAACCAAAAAAAAAATTATTTTCTGTGTTTGTGAATTGTGTGCGCAGTAGCCGCACGTGCATCAACAAAGTAGTGCCAAGCGTGCGCCTGTGTCATAAGTAAAGGGCCGGCTGGCTTGACCGTTAAAGGGTGCTGTAACCCCCGAAAGTACACTCCAGTCCAAACCAAAAAAAAATTATTTTCTGTGTTTGTGAATTGTGTGCGCAGTAGCCGCACGTGCATCAACAAAGTAGTGCCAAGCGTGCGCCTGTGTCATAAGTAAAGGGCCGGCTGGCTTGACCGTTAAGGGTGCTGTAACCCCCGAAAGTACACTCCAGTCCAAACCAAAAAAAAAATTATTTTCTGTGTTTGTGAATTGTGTGCGCAGTAGCCGCACGTGCATCAACAAAGTAGTGCCAAGCGTGCGCCTGTGTCATAAGTAAAGGGCCGGCTGGCTTGACCGTTAAAGGGTGCTGTAACCCCCGAAAGTACACTCCAGTCCAAACCAAAAAAAAATTATTTTCTGTGTTTGTGAATTGTGTGCGCAGTAGCCGCACGTGCATCAACAAAGTAGTGCCAAGCGTGCGCCTGTGTCATAAGTAAAGGGCCGGCTGGCTTGACCGTTAAAGGGTGCTGTAACCCACAAAGTACACTCCAGTCCAAACCCCCAAAAAAATTATTTTCTGTGTTTAGCCGCACGTATATATCAAATCGATATAACATAAATGGAGGACCAAACTTTCTCCGATAAAAATAAAATAGAGAAAGATCAAGAACCACTTCCTCCTAGTGCTGAAGCTGCTGCCACTAGTCATGACATAGACGATAACATGCCATCAACGTCGTCTGCCAAGGCCGATGCCCAATGTCATAGTAGAGGGCACATACAATCCCAAATGGCAAAGTTCAGGAAAATGACCTTGAAAAAGACATTTAAATCAGCTGAAGAGAAACGTAAACTTGCCAATATGCCATTTACGACACGGAGTGGCAAGGAACGGCTAAGGTCGATCCCTAGTATGTTCATGACTAGTGGTTCAGCTTCACATGACGATGGAAGCCCTCCTCCCACTAAAAAAATCAAAAGAGTTAAGCTGGCAAAAGCACAGCGAAGAACTGTGCTTTCTAAGAAGATATCACAAATCCCCAAGGAGAGTCCAAGTGTGGTGGTGGTTGCGATGCCTGACCTTCCCAGCACTGGACGGGAAGAGGTGGCTCTTTCCACCATTTGCACGCCCCCTGCAAGTGCTGAAAGGAGCACCCACAGTCCACTTGCTGATATGCAAATTGAAGATGTCACTGTTGAAGTACAACAGGATGAGGATACTGGTGTAGCTGGCGCTGAGGAGGAAGTTGGCGAGGAGGATTCTGATGGTGATGTGGTTTGTTTAAATCAGGCTCCGGGGGAGACAGTTGTTGTCCGTGGGATGAAAAAGCCCATCACGGTCATGCCTGGGCAGAAGACCAAACATTCCACCTCTTTGGTCTGGCAATATTTCTATCCAAATCCGGACAACAACTGTCTTGCCATATGTACCATATGTAAAGGTGAAATAAGTAGGGGTAGGGACGTCAACCACCTAGGAACATCCTCCCTTATACGGCACCTGCAGCGCGTTCATAAAAAGTTACTGTCAAGTTCAGAAACTTTGGCTAAGACCGTAAGCAGTCCAGGGACACCTAAATCCCGTTGTCCTGTTGTATCCAAGCGCCTGCAAACCACACCGTCAACTCCCTCCTCGTCAATTTCCTCCTTAGTTAGGATCGGAAGTAGTCCTGCAGGCCATGTCACTGGCATGACTGACTCTCCTATCCGGGATTCCTCCGGAGGATCCTGCATTGCTACGCCTACTGCTGCCGCTGCTGCTGTTGCTGCTGCTGGGAGTCGTTCATCATCCCAGAGAGGAAGTAGGAACACCACTACTTTTACTAAACAATTGACCCTCCAACAGTCCTTAGCGAGGAGGATGAAGTACGACAGCAGTCATCCTGAAGCAAAACGTATAACTGAGGCCTTGACTGCTATGTTGGTGTTAGACGTGCGTCCGGTATCCGCCATTAGTGCAGTGGGATTTAGACAATTGATGGAGGTAGTGTGTCCCCGGTTCCAAATCCCGTCTAGATTCCACTTCACTAGGCAGGCGATACCGAGACTGTACAGAAACGTCAGAAAAAGTGTCCTCAGTGTCCTGAAAAATGCCGTTGTACACAATGTCCACTTAACCACGGACATGTGGACAAGTGGAACAGGGCAGACTAAGGACTATATGACTGACAGCCCACTGGGTAGATGTATCACCTTACGCAGCAACAGCAGCAGCGTCACCAGTAGCAGCATCTCAGAAACGCCAGCTCGTTACAAGGCAGGCTACGCTGTGTATCACCGGTTTCAGTAAGAGGCACACCGCCGACAACCTCTTAGAGAAACTGAGGGAAATCATCGCCCAGTGGCTTACCCCACTTAGACTCTCCTGGGGATTTGTGATATCTGACAACGCCACCAATATTGTGCGGGCATTACATCTGGGCAAATTCCAGCACGTCCCATGTTTTGCTCACACAATAAACTTGGTGGTGCAGAATTTTCTGAAAAGCGACAGGGGCGTGCAGGAGACGCTTTGGGTGGCCCGAAAAATTTCTGGCCACTTTCGCCATTCAGCGACTGCGTGCCGAAGACTGGAGCGCCAGCAAACACTCTTGAACCTGCCCCGCCATCACCTGAAGCAAGAGGTTGTGACGCGGTGGAACTCAACCCTCTATATGCTTCAGAGGATGGAGGAGCAGCAAAAGGCCATACAAGCCTATACATCCACCTATGACATAGGCAAAGGAGGGGGTATGCACCTGACTCAAGCGCAGTGGAGAATGATTTCCGTGTTGTGCAAGGTTCTCCAGCCCTTCGAACTTGCCACACGTGAAGTCAGTTCAGACACTGCCAGCTTGAGTCAGGTCATTCCCCTCATCAGGCTTTTGCAGAAGCAGCTGGAGAAAGTGAAGGAGGAGCTAAGACGGAGCGATTCCGCTCGGCATGTGGGACTTGTGGATGAAGCCCTTCATTCGCTTTGCCAGGATTCCAGGGTGGTCAATCTGTTGAAATCAGACCACTACGTTTTGGCCACCGTGCTCGATCCTAGGTTTAAAGCCTATGTGGTGTCTCTCTTTCCGGCCGACACAAGCCTGCAGAGGTGCAAAGACCTGCTGGTGAACACACTGTCAGCTGAAGCGGAACGTGACACGTCAACGGCTCCTTCTTCATTTTCTCCTGCAACTGGGGCTGCCAGGAAAAAACTTAGGTATCCTAAGCAACCCGCTGGCAGTGATGCAGGGCAGGCAGGACCAAGTTTGGACATCTGGTCCGGACTGAAGGACCTGGCAACAATTTCTGACATGTCTACTGTCACTGCATATGATACTGTCACCATTGACAGAATGGTGGAGGATTACATCGGTGACAGCATCCAAGTAGGCATGGCAGACAGTCCATACCTGTACTGGCAGGAAAAAGAGGCAATTTGGAGGCCCCTGTACAAACTGGCTCTATTTTACCTGAGTTGCCCCCCCTCCAGTGTGTACTCCGAAAGAGTGTTTAGTGCAGCCGGGAACCTTGTCAGCGAAAGGCGTAGGAGGTTGCTTCCACAGAATGTGGAGAAGATGATGTTCATCAAAATGAATTATCAGCTCTTCCAGGGAGACCAGCCTCCAGAAGGTACAGAGGGACCTGTGGTGGTGGATTCAAGTGGGGACGAGTTAATACTTTGTGAGGATGAGGATGTACACACTGAAGAGGGTGAGGAATCGGTGGATGAGGAGGATGAGGATGACATCTTGCCTCCATAGAGCCAGTTTGTGCAGGGACACATTAATTGCCAGCTTGTTTTGTGGGGGCCCAAACGAACCAATCATTTCAGCCACAGTTGTGTGGCAGACCCTGGCGCTGAAATGATTGGTTTGTTAAAGTGTGCATGTCCTGTTTATACAACATAAGGGTGGGTGGGAGGGCCCAAGGACAATTCCATCTTGCACCTCTTTTTTTTCTTTGCATTATGTACAGTTTGGGGCCTAGTTTTTCAAACTGCCATCCTGTCTGCCACTGCAGTTTCATGCCTAGATGGGTCACGTGTTTGTGCCGCCCACTCGTGTCGCTTAGCATAGTCATCCAGCTACCTCGGTGCAACGTTTTGGACATAAAAACACTATTGTGAGGTGTGAGGTGTTCAGAATAGACTGGAAATGAGTGGAAATTAAGGTTATTGAGGTTAATAATAGCATAGGAGCAGAAAAACCTACAAATTCTGTGATTTTAGCTGTTTTTATGCTTTTTTTAAAAAAAATACAGATCCAAAACACAAAACCCAGAACCCAAAACACGGAAGGGTGGTTTTGGCAAAACCAATCCAGATCCAAAACACGAAGAAAGATCCAGATCCAAAACCAAAACACAAAACACGAAAAGTGGCCGGTGCACACCCCTAATATATATATATGTATATATATATATATTTATATATATATATTGCCTTTTAAGTTAACATCTACTGTATGTTCTACCCCCGCTGCACTGCAGCGTCTCCCCCATCTGCCTCTTCCCTGGTGGCACTTGTAAGTGCTTCTTCAATTATTAAGCCTACTTACAAGTGTCATCGGGGAGGAGAGAGAAGACGCTTCCCATCAGCAGTAACATGCACCGGCGGGGAGAACACACAAGTGCCGCCGGAGCTGGAGAAGGAAGCCGGAAGGACACGGAGGGACACGGCGGAGGAAGCCAGAGGGACATGGCGAAGGGAGCTAAAAGAGAGCCCACAAGTAGGAGATGGAGAGCCAGCAGAGCGACATGGAGGAGGGAACCGGTGGTGGGACCAGGAGCACGGAGCCAGCAGAGGGATATGGAGGAGGGAGCCGAAGGAGACCTGGAGGACCGGGGAACAGAGGGGCATCGCTTCTGGCAGCAGGCAGTGGGGTGAACATACAGCCCGAGCCAAATGAGGGAGGGATGGAGGGAGCCTGAGGAAGACCTGCAGGTAAGTATATACTGTACCACTGCTACACAAGCTGCCCTGTAAACGGCAGCTTGTGTAGCCTAACAGGGGCTGTACGCCATCTAAACTTGGCATATAGTAACACCATCAAATTCCAAAAATACATAATTTTCGGAATTTGATGAATAGCCTAATTTCTACATCTTCATACTAAAGTATGGGGAGTGTGGAAATTAATACAGACGGACTTTAACCAGGAGATATCAGTGATATCTGCTGCATTAAGTTTGTTAATGAATACTAATAAACGGTAATTAAGGAAAAATTTCCTTCAAACCGTTAATTTAGTGTTGATGAATAGGCCCCAAAGTCAGTGAAGAGCACTGTGAAGGTGGGATGGCGGGCGGCTGCAGGACCTGATGTGTCCGGAAGAGCCTAGGAAGAGCCTAGGCCGATGTTAGAGCTGGTGGTGCAGCTTGTGGTGCAGCTTGTGGTGCTGTTGCCACCAGTGTCACCAGTCTTGATCAGTCCAAGGCCCCTATGGGGTGGAACAGCCCTATCTTCTGTGGATCATTAGAATACCTCTGTGTGTATGGTGAAGGTTTAATATTCAATAGCTGAATTTGTCCAGTTAACCAGTCTACATTTGCAAAAGATCCTATTTCTTATGTGTCTATGCAGAGTGTTAGGACAACATTGTGTATGGCCAGCAATAGAAAAATACCTACAAAGAGAAGTAATGATATACAAATGTACAGTAGATTCCATCTGTTATCATTTGGGACAATTTTAATAATGTCCTGATGTTCCCATTATCAGTTATAATTTTATTTGTACAGTTATTCTATCTAATCCTAACAAATCAATATTACGTTATTTAAAATGTGCAGCTGTAAGATCTACGGTATTAAATGATGTTATATAGTGACTTGTATTATTGAAAGCTGTCAGAAGGCTCCCAGTAATCTAGAAGCCCGATATTGAGCATCCAAGTGTTAGTTAGTAGGTCAGTGGTTACAGCGTATTTGGCCCCTAAGGATAAATAAACCAGAATGTCCTTCAAATCATCTTTCAACTAGTCCTTAGGGGGAAACATTGAGAAAATGACAAAGGGAATCTATCAGTATTGTAAAAAACTGATATTATTCATCTCACCCAACTGTGGACATTGGACTTCTATCCACTGTGTCTCCCTGGTTATGCCACAGTAACACATATCAGTGTATCCTGCAACTATATATAATCCAAGTATATAAATAACAGAATAATGCATGGTGCAGGTAGTAATAGGATACAGGAATGAGGAAAAATAACCTACATAATTGATATATTTTTTAGTTTATATTTTTTACAATGTTAATCCATCACTAACTTCAACATATTGAAGCTAACGGCTGACATTAATGCGGATATTCCCCCTTTAAGATATACAGATTGATTCAATTTCTTTCAAATGATTAACGTTAGCATGGTGGCCAGCAACAAGAATGGGCAACATAAAACATTTTAAACTAAAACATTGGCGTTCAGCTCTCAACGGTTAGACACACCTTGATAGGCGGTGCCAAGTGCTCTAATGGGACAATCATTATCAATCATTGGCTGAGCTGAAGGCACCTAACTAAGGAGTAAACGACAACTCCGCTAAACAGCCATTGTTACCGCCATCTGCCACTCCACTAAAGCCGCAGCACCACCACTATACCTAAAAACTACTATACCCAATTAATATATAAAAGGGAAACCACTAAAGTGGCCCCATACTAACACCCACTTGGTTTATTTTTGCTCTGGCTTATTCAGCTCTATGCTTCAATACAATGCCAAAAGGAAAAGATAACATTAAGCCTTATATATTGGGAAAAGTACTGCAATCATAATAAATTTGAAGTCAGTCTTTGGCAAGTCAGAGTTGTAAATCATACAATGATATCTTCAAAGACCATCGACATAAACCTGGTTGGCAGATAGTAATTGGTATGTGTGGACTTGGTGAGTGATTTTTAATAAATCGCCGAAACATACAAATCTGCAACTCAAACCGTAGTAATCAACCAATTTAGCTGTCCAGATTCAGCAACAGCTATAACCATTTTAGCACTGCAAGGTGCAATATTGCTAATTATTGCTTGTCACAGCTCATTTCATAATGCAACACAATATTTAAGTCCTGTATCCACTACTGAGGTATTGCCTGGCAAACGCTACTCAAACCTACATGGTGCATTTGCTGGGCTGAGGCACAAGAGGGTTTTTAAACCTTATCCATGAATGGGACAATTGTATGTTACTTGTATTTAATAATAATAGCAAGCACCCAAATTACACAGGGTTAGCACATCTACATTTTGTACATTATAACCCAGAAGATGCTCAATTTAGTGTAGATTTGTCAAATCTTCTAAATAGGAGCAACCAATCAGATTCTAGCTCTCATTTATCTTATACTTTCGATAAAATAATAGCTGGAATCTTATTGGTTGCTATGGGGAACACCTCCAGTTGTCGTCTTTAGAAGGTTTGATAAATCTCCCTCTTTACTTATTTATTTTATAAATAATGACGTACACATCAAAGCTTTGGCAAGTTAGTATGCACCACAATCACGTTAACATATTCATCTGAGCACTTCTCAGCAGCCACATGTATGATGTATAATACTGAATACAATTACTGTATATATGGAACAGTCATTTGTGCAAAGTAGGGAATGCATCTGCTACACCCTCCAGTATCTTTGCTCAGATAGACAGAGGTTATATGTCTTCAATGGAATGACAGTTAAACACTTAGCTTCTAGAGCATAGAAGGAGAATAAAGAAAGAAGGTAAAATGCAACTATCCCTCTGTAAATTGTACAGGGAATAATAACAGGGACAGTCTTTACTGCTCTCTGATAGAGTGTAGTGGTAGAACCATAGAATGTTTTATCCTCGTGCGTTCTTTTCCCAAGAAGATCGCTGCATGTGACGTCTTTAAATAAAAAAAAAGATCTATTTGTGTGAAATTTATAGCAGGGATAAAGATTGTGTATGATGTTAAATGCATCGCGATCGTTTCTGCAGACATGACAAAGGTGAATAGAAATGTGTGTGGTTTTTTGTTTTTTTTGCTAGTGTGATCTTTTTTCTTTTCATTCTTTCCCATGAGGACATCAATGTGGTATCATCCCCAAAAAAGGTTACATTTCAGGATCCATACAATACAATTGGCAGCTCAGTATTGAGTCTTTTTCTAAAAACAAAACAATCTCTCGACAGGACTATATAGGAAAAGCGTTTACTTACTTCTGCTAATGGAAAACTGCGATAACGATCTTTGAATAATAGGTTTTAGAAACATCAGCTACAGGGCCCTTGTGTAGCAGCTTTATAAGTCAATACAGCCATCCGCTTTGAAAAAAAAAAAAAAAAGCAATGTACGGTACAAGAAAATAAAAGAGATGGGCTTTGTGTGTCCCCCACAGCCCCCGTGCAGAACTCTCCTTCTTCATCACTGCTTTATTAAATGAAATGTTACACTTGCAGGAATGGAGAATATTACTATTTTCCTTGAGATTTTGCTGATTAGTCAATTGCTTGGCTCATGTTGGAAGCCACTTGAGTCAAGTCTCCGTACAGCCTCTATATAAAGTGAGAGGGATCCTTACTATACCTCAGATGAATGATTTTTCAATTAGTCTGTTGTTCCCTGGCTGTGTTCCTCCAGTTATCACATACTGGTGGAGCAGAGCAAATGTTTAGCGCTATTTATGATCCTTAGAGAGGCAGTTTGTCAAGAAACAATATCTGAAACTACTATGATTGTGGAAATGCAAACTCACGCCTTTGTATATTTTATGGCACTGTTTCTGCTGATTGTTACAAAGACGAAAAGCCTTGCGCTCCCCTCTGCATTTTACAAGTGCAGGGCATTGCCGTCTTTGATACGTTAGGTGAAATGATAATAAACCAATTGCCAAAGTAACTCATTGCTTGAGTATCACATGTGAGATCAGACATACAAATAACCTGATAGCTCATTGTTATGCTGCCTACTGTATGACTATAACTATATATAGCACCCTACATATAGCACTGTGACAGAGTAGGTCTCTCCCACATTTTGAGGAAATGGTTAACCTCCCTGTAGCTAGGGAGGAACCACACCCTTACTTCAATTAAGACCAGCTAAGATATAAAAACCTGGTAAATTTAGTCAGTGAAAATGTGAGGGAGAGGTTGCACCTTCTGCAGCTCTCTCTATGTTTGACAATCTGAACCATGACTGTGCTGGGAATACTCTGCGTGTTTGAACTGCTGTCCCATGTAAGCTGAATTATTGTTCCTGAACTGTGTTTGCCTTATGTAAGCAGTCATTACACTGGCTCTGCCTTTTGAAGCCTGGAATAAAAAGCTCACCTGTTTGCAACACCTCAGTCTCCCATTGGTCATCTGAGCTTACCCGCTACAAGCACCCTACATATAGATTTGAGTGCTGCATGAAGGGGGGGTATGAGTACCCAGAACCCCCCCTGATGGGCTAAATTCTTTTTTTGTTAACACAAACTGTGACTGCTACCTCGATCACAGCTGTCTCTACAGAGAGCTCTGGTCTAGGGATGGTCATAGACCAAAGATGATTGCAAACCATTGAGGGTAAACCACCGATGGTTGATGGATTTGTCATCAATGGTGGAGGGCCAATATTTCACTGCCATTGATAGCACATAGCCCCCCAATGTTTTTTGTTATCCCCCTACCTGGCATTGGGATACATTGGGTAGCTCCGCCTATTTGGTGCTACAGGCAAAGCCCCACCAGCCCCAACAGCAAGTGGCTTGGAAAATGTTATAAAAATGTTGGGTTATTCCTACAACTATGGGGTTTATCATTTTTAAGCCTGACTTATTTACATTACCCATGTTTCAAGCCTCCTATTCCCACAACTCACCCAACCCAAAAACTTGCCTCCATTAATGGAGATTTCAGATGCAAAGACCATTCACTTTTTACTAGCCATACCCTAGACCAGGGTTGGGCAGCAAGTTTAGAAAGTTACAGGAAAACATTGGCTTTTTATAGAGATGAGCGGTTCGGTTTTGGCTTTGTTTTTCCTGCCAAGTTCAGGTCTCAGAACGAGGCAAAATGTCATCTCGTCACAGATGTCTGTGAAAGATGATATTTTGCCTCGTTCTAAGATCCCAACTTGGCAGACAGATTGAAGCCAAAACTGAACCGTTTATTTCTAGCTTACAGTATTATAGGAAGAGCCGCTATGAGAGCTTTTGGACTCTGGAACTAGGAAGGCATGGGTAAGCATCTCTGGATGAGGACACACTCTGTCGTGAATAACTCTGTACATGATGTGCTGGAGGGAGCAGGGCCAAGCCGTCTTGGGGGCACACCTCCCCCAGGCTTGTGCCCCCATATAATCCTAGGTAATTTCTGCTATATTTTTCCTCTTTGAAACTGTGATGGAATCTGACACTTTAGGCCCTCAAGGGAAGTAAAACAACATTATTATTATTATCATCATTATTATTATTATTGTCTGAGCATAAGTAAAATAATAATACTTAAATAAAACCCCAGCCAAGCATGCATAAAGGTGCCCATGCACTAGACGATTAAGTTGAGCGATTGAACAATAACGATTGTTCAATTGTTCAATCACTTGCAAATCACTTGCAAACCGTTTGCAAAAATGTCTAAAACGACCAGCGATGCGCGTGCCCACTGGTCGTTTAGACATCAGACGATAACGTCAGGTTGAGCATGTTTGCAGATGATTGATGAGCCTGCACTGAATGACTGCTCGTTCAGTGCAGGCTCATCACTGACTGACAAACGACTGCACGATTACAATGTCGTAATCATGCAGTCGTTTTCATGTCTGCTAGTGGATGGGCACCTTAAGATGTAATTATACCAAGGGTAGCAGGCCACACAACCTTTTTAAAAAATACCTGAGAATCCTGAAGTTTCCTTAAAGTTGAGATTACATGAATTGTCATCTCAGAACTGAGGCTTTCTAATGTAATATTAATATGATTTTTCCCAGGACTGAAATACCATGAAGTACTTTACAGAAACATGGTTGCCAACATTACAATGGGGACTATTGGGTTATTTTGCTGCTGGAGTTGTGCATTTATGCATTTCATACTTTGTGCTGCCATGAAATATTGAGCAATACTACAAAAAGTCCCGGTTTTGCTACCAGCATGGTTTGCATACATCCTAAGTAAGTATGGTTTAAATTAGGGGTGTGCACCGGCCACTTTTCGTGTTTTGTGTTTTGGTTTTGGATCTGGATCTTTCTTCGTGTTTTGGATCTGGATTGGTTTTGCCAAAACCACCCTTCCGTGTTTTGGGCTCTGGGTTTTGTGTTTTGGATCTGTATTTTTTTGAAAAAAAGCATAAAAACAGCTAAAATCACAGAATTTGTAGGTTTTTCTGCTCCTATGCTATTATTAACCTCAATAACCTTAATTTCCACTCATTTCCAGTCTATTCTGAATACCTCACACCTCACAATAGTGTTTTTATGTCCAAAAGGTTGCACCGAGGTAGCTGGATGACTATGCTAAGCGACACGAGTGGGCGGCACAAACACGTGACCCATCTAGGCGTGAAACTGCAGTGGCAGACAGGATGGCATTGAAAAACTAGGCCCCAAACTGTACATAATGCAAAGAAAAAAAAGAGGTGCAAGATGGAATTGTCCTTGGGCCCTCCCACCCACCCTTATGTTGTATAAACAGGACATGCACACTTTAACAAACCAATCATTTCAGCGCCAGGGTCTGCCACACAACTGTGGCTGAAATGATTGGTTCGTTTGGGCCCCCACAAAACAAGCTGGCAATTTATCTGTCCCTGCACAAACTGGCTCTACGGAGGCAAGATGTCATCCTCATCCTCCTCATCCACCGATTCCTCACCCTCTTCAGTGTGTACATCCTCATCCTCACAGAGTATTAATTCGTCCCTGCTGGAACCACAGGTCCCTCTGTACGTTCTGGAGGCTGGTCTCCCTGGAAGAGTTGATAATTCATTTTATGAACATCATCTTCTCCACATTTTGTGGAAGCAACCTCCTACGCCTTTCGCTGACAAGGTTCCCGGCTGCACTAAACACTCTTTCGGAGTACACACTGGAGGGGGGGCAACTCAGGTAAAATAGAGCCAGTTTGTACAGGGACCTCCAAATTGCTTCTTTTTCCTGCCAGTACAGGTACGGACTGTCTGACATGCCTACTTGGATGCTGTCACCGATGTAATCCTTTAACAGACAGATGCACGCTTGTCGCTGCTGCTTTGAGGATTCAAGTGCGGCTACAGCCCACACAATTCACAAAGACAGAAAAAAAAAAAGAATATTTTTATTGTTTGTGGAGCACACTTTGAGGGTTACACCACCCTTTAACAGACAGACGCACGCTTGTCGCTGCTGCTTTGAGGATGCAAGTGCGGCTACAGCCCACACAATTCACAAAGACCGAAAAAAGAAGAATATTTTAATTGTTTGTGTAGCACACTTTGAGGGTGTCACCACCCTTTAACAGACAGACGCACGCTTGTCGCTGCTGCTTTAAGGATGCAGGTGCGGCTACAGCCCACACAATTCACAAAGACAGAAAAAAGAAGAATATTTTTATTGTTTGTGTAGCACACTTTGAGGGTGTCACCACCCTTTAACAGACAGACGCACGCTTGTCGCTGCTGCTTAGAGGATGCAAGTGCGGCTACATCGCACACAAGTCACAAACACATTAAAAAAATTGTTTTTTATTTTTTGGAGCACTTTGAGAGTTACACCACCCTTTAACAGACAGACGCACGCTTGTCGCTGCTGCTTTAAGGATGCAGGTGCGGCTACAGCCCACACATTTCACAAAGACCGAAAAAAAAAGAACAATATTTTAATTGTTTGTGTAGAACACTTTGAGGTGTCACCACCCTTTAACAGACAGACGCACGCTTGTCGCTGCTGCTGTAAGGATGCAGGTGCGGCTACAGCCCACACAATTCACATAGACAGAAAAAAGAAGAAGAATATTTTTATTGTTTGTGTAGCACACTTTGAGGGTGTCACCACCCTTTAACAGACAGACGCACGCTTGTCGCTGCTGCTTTAAGGATGCAGGTGCGGCTACAGCCCACACAATTCACATAGACAGAAAAAAGAAGAAGAATATTTTTATTGTTTGTGTAGCACACTTTGAGGGTGTCACCACCCTTTAACAGACAGACGCACGCTTGTCGCTGCTGCTTTAAGGATGCAGGTGCGGCTACAGCCCACACAATTCACAAAGACAGAAAAAAGAACAATATTTTAATTGTTTGTGTAGCACACTTTGAGGGTGTCACCACCCTTTAACAGACAGACGCACGCTTGTCGCTGCTGCTTTAAGGATGCAGGTGCGGCTACAGCCCACACAATTCACAAAGACAGAAAAAAGAAGAAGAATATTTTTATTGTTTGTGTAGCACACTTTGAGGGTGTCACCACCCTTTAACAGACAGACGCACGCTTGTCGCTGCTGCTTTAAGGATGCAGGTGCGGCTACAGCCCACACATTTCACAAAGACCGAACAAAAAAAGAACAATATTTTAATTGTTTGTGTAGCACACTTTGAGGGTGTCACCACCCTTTAACAGACAGACGCACGCTTGTTGCTGCTGCTTTGAGGATGCAAGTGCGGCTACATCGCACACAAGTCACAAACACATTAAAAAAATAGTTTTTTATTTTTTGGAGCACTTTGAGAGTTACACCACCCTTTAACAGACAGACGCACGCTTGTCGCTGCTGCTTTAAGGATGCAGGTGCGGCTACAGCCCACACATTTCACAAAGACCGAAAAAAAAAGAACAATATTTTAATTGTTTGTGTAGCACACTGTGAGGGTGTCACCACCCTTTAACAGACAGACGCACGCTTGTCGCTGCTGCTTTAAGGATGCAGGTGCGGCTACAGCCCACACAATTCACAAAGACAGAAAAAAAAAGAACAATATTTTAATTGTTTGTGTAGCACACTTTGAGGGTGTCACCACCCTTTAACAGACAGACGCACGCTTGTCGCTGCTGCTTTGAGGATGCAGGTGGAATCTAGACGGGATTTGGAACCGAGGACACACTACCTCCATCAATTGTCTAAATCCCACTGCACTAATGTCGGATACAGGACGCACGTCTAACACCAACATAGCAGTCAAGGCCTCAGTTATACGTTTTGCTTCAGGATGACTGCTGTCGTACTTCATCCTCATCGCTAGGGACTGTTGGAGGGTCAATTGTTTAGTAAAAGTAGTGATGTTCCTACTTCCTCTCTGGGATGATGAACAACTCCCAACAGCAGCAACAGCACTAGGAGGAAGTGGTTCTTGATCTTTCCCTATTTTATTTTTATCGGAGAAAGTTTGGTCCTCCATTTATGTTATATTGATATATATACGTGCGGCTAAAGCGCACACAAACACAGAAAATATTTTTTTATTTTTGCTGGAGAATAGTGCACTTTGTGGGTTACACCACCCTTTAAGAAATGAGCCAGCCGGCTCTTTACTTATGGGACACAGGCGCACGCTTGGCGCTGCTCCTTTGTTGATGCACGTGCAGCCACAGTGCACACAAGTCACAAACACAGAAAATATATATTTTTTTGGTTTGGAGTGTACTTTCGGGGGTTACAGCACCCTTTAACGGTCTAGCCAGCCGGCCCTTTACTTATGACACAGGCGCACGCTTGGCACTACTTTGTTGATGCACGTGCGGCTACTGCGCACACAATTCACAAACACAGAAAATAATTTTTTTTTTGGTTTGGACTGGAGTGTACTTTCGGGGGTTACAGCACCCTTTAACGGTCAAGCCAGCCGGCCCTTTACTTATGACACAGGCGCACGCTTGGCACTACTTTGTTGATGCACATGCGGCTACTGCGCACACAATTCACAAACACAGAAAATAATTTTTTTTTTGGTTTGGACTGGAGTGTACTTTGGGGGTTACAGCACCCTTTAATGGTCAAACCAGCCGGCCCTTTACTTATGACACAGGCGCACGCTTGGCACTACTTTGTTGATGCACGTGCGGCTACTGCGCACACAATTCACAAACACAGAAAATATATATTTTTTTGGTTTGGACTGGAGTGTACTTTCGAGGGTTACAGCACCCTTAATGGTCAAGCCAGCCGGCCCTTTACTTATGACACAGGCGCACGCTTGGCACTACTTTGTTGATGCACGTGCGGCTACTGCGCACACAATTCACAAACACAGAAAATAATTTTTTTTTTGGTTTGGACTGGAGTGTACTTTTGGGGGTTACAGCACCCTTAACGGTCAAGCCAGCCGGCCATTTACTTATGACACAGGCGCACGCTTGGCACTACTTTGTTGATGCACGTGCGGCTGCTGCGCACACAATTCACAAACACAGAAAATAATTTTTTTTTTGGTTTGGACTGGAGTGTACTTTGGGGGTTACAGCACCCTTTAACGGTCAAGACAGCCGGCCCTTTACTTATGACACAGGCACACGCTTGGCACTACTTTGTTGATGCACGTGCGGCTACTGCGCACACAATTCACAAACACAGAAAATAATTTTTTTTTTGGTTTGGACTGGAGTGTACTTTCGGGGGTTACAGCACCCTTAACGGTCAAGCCAGCCGGCCCTTTACTTATGACACAGGAGCACGCTTGGCACTACTTTGTTGATGCACGTGCGGCTACTGCGCACACAATTCACAAACACAGAAAATTATTTTTTTTTTGGTTTGGACTTGAGTGTACTTTCGGGGGTTACAGCACCCTTAAGGGTCAAGCCAGCCGGCCCTTTACTTATGACACAGGTGCACGCTTGGCACTTCTTTGTTGATGCACGTGCGGCTACTGCGCACACAATTCACAAACACAGAAAATAATTTTTTTTTTGGTTTGGACTGGAGTGTACTTTGGGGGTTACAGCACCCTTTAACGGTCAAGCCAGCCGGCCCTTTACTTATGACACAGGCGCACGCTTGGCACTACTTTGTTGATGCACGTGCGGCTACTGCGCACACAATTCACAAACACAGAAAATATTTTTTTTTTTGGTTTGGACTGGAGTGTACTTTCGGGGGTTACAGCACCCTTCACGGTCAAGCCAGCTGGCCCTTTACTTATGACACAGGCGCACGCTTGGCACTACTTTGTTGATGCACGTGCGGCTACTGCGCACACAATTCACAAACACAGAAAATAATTTTTTTTTTGGTTTCGACTGGAGTGTACTTTCGGGGGTTACAGCACCCTTAACGGTCAAGCCAGCCGGCCCTTTACTTATGACACAGGCGCACGCTTGGCACTACTTTGTTGATGCACGTGCTGCTACTGCGCACACAATTCACAAACACAGAAAATAATTTTTTGGGGGGTTTGGACTGGAGTGTACTTTCGGGGGTTACAGCACCCTTAACCGTCAAACCAGCCGGCCCTTTACTTATGACACAGGCGCACGCTTGGCACTACTTTGTTGATGCACGTGCGGCTACTGCGCACACAATTCACAAACACAGAAAATTATTTTGTTTTTTTGGTTTGGACTGGAGTGTACTTTCAGGGGTTACAGCACCCTTAACGGTCAAGCCAGCCGGCCCTTTACTTATGACACAGGCGCACGCTTGGCACTACTTTGTTGATGCACGTGCGGCTACTGCGCACACAATTCACAAACACAGAAAATATATTATTTTTTTAGCACTTGGGGGGAGCACCCCTGATGGACAGAGCACCCCCTGGACAACACTACAGCACCCCTTTAGGACTGGGACACTGCACAGGACTTTGGAGTGGACACAGCCCCTATGGAGAACTGACTGCACAACACAGTCCAGCCAGCCCCTATGGACTTTGAAGTAGTGGACACAGCCCCTATTAACAACAGCAGCACAGCACATCACAGCCAGCCCCTATGGACTTTGAAGTAGTGGACAACAGCAGCACTACACTACACTACACTACACAGCCCTAACTCCCACCCTCCCTCTTCACTGTCCATAGCCGAGTGAGAAAATGGCGCCGACGCGGGTACCTTATATAGGATCCAAAACCGCGAGACTCGGAAGGCGGGATGATGACGTTTTGCCTCGATTTCAGATCCGAGTCAGGCGGGAAAAGTCGAGCCTGATTCGGATCGGACTCGGATCGGGGGGGCTCGGGGGGGTTAGGATTTCAGAAATCCGAACCCGTTCACCCCTAGTTTAAATAGAAGGGTACCACACTATCTGCTGGTTTTGTTGCAAATTATGTGTATGCAGGTGTTACTGAAGCCTCATATACACCAGTAATACACCAGTGGATAACTCAAACTATGAACAGCTGGTGTTGGTTTATGGAAATATAGCAAGTACAGCTGTACTTACTGTTATATGTGCAATGGAGCGGTGCGGGGTTTATACAGCACACCAGCCGGTGAGTGTATGCTACCATGGGCGCAGCAGGGGGGGATCCTAATTACCCGGGCCTGTTAGAGAGACCCAGCATGGGGCCCAGGCCAGCTGCTGAGTGGGACATAGTATTTTACATTGATTTTTAAGGAGATTAGGCCACACCCCTGTCAGTACCCGGGCCCTGTCAGTGTGATCACACCATGTTGGCTGCATGGCTGCAGCTGTTTGGCAGGCCTTGGTCCACAGTATTAGTGCCCCACTCACCTCTTTGTGCCCTTATTAGTGCACAGGATAGAGTATATGTCTGGTATACAATTTCATGATAGCCAGCAGACATGCAAACATGCACACAACCTGGGAAAATGTACAGATACAGATTACTATACATACACAGTTATGAACACCGCAAATAAACATTATAGTGTCACCCCTGCGTCCCACAGAAGCCCCACTCCCCCAGCCCATCACTGACACTCAGTAGCAGCACCTAACAGCTTCACAGGTAAGGATCTCCTATCTGCTGCTTCTCCATGTCAGTAACCGGCATTCCATGTGGGGTGCTGCTGAGACATTAGAAACACTGGATGGCTGAGAATATGTCACTCATTCAGTATTATAGGCGTCCCCCTAACCAATGGTGCAGTATGAAAACTACCAAACATGAAAACATGTAGCAAATAGCAATGTTAGGGGCTTTAGGCAGGAGGTGTCAGAGGGGTACTAGCAACGTTGCTGTTTGAGCCCTGTTAGCTCTTCCTTTGCGTTTGATACAGAATTCAGCAAGCGCTGGATTGTTCACACACTTAAAGGGATGTCAGCTTAGTTTAGACCATCGTGTGGCAGGTTAGTCTTACCGTAGTGACGATGTGTTGGTGCAGTAATAACCCTTCTCACTATAAACCAATATATATCTATCTATCTATCATATCAGGGGCGTTTCTAGAGAGAAGCGGGCCCGTGTGCTGTCTCCGACACGGGCCCCCTCCTCTCTGTCCAGCGGCCGGCAGCGCACTGAACTGTGCACGGCCAGCACCGGAGACCGGAGTTATAGACTCTGGGCACTAGACTGTGCCCAAAGTCTATAGAGTATGCACAGGTCACCGGCAAAATGGCCGCAGTGGCCATTTTCCCTGTACTGCGCATGCGCAAATGATGGAAATATGGCCGCGGTGGCCATTTTCCAGTCGTTTTTACAGCGCCGGAACCCCCCCCCCGACGTGGGACTCCGGAGAGGTAAGTAATACTATGGGTGCAGGGTGTGCGGTGCGGGGCCCCGCTGGACCCAGGGGCCCGTGTGCCCTGCACACCCTGTACCCATTATAGATACGCCCCTGAATCATATAAACCATGATCCGGTTCGTTTTTTTTATCTGGATTCATTGGTATTCATCTTTTGGTTTTGGTTTTGGACCTGGGATTTTAAAAAAAATTGATAAAAAGTAAAAACAGCTCAAATCATGTCATTTGTGCAATCCAAAACCCAAAATTCTGATTTAAAATCCGAATTCCAAACCGTGGTAAAATCAGAACCGTGACTCAGATTTGTCTGGATTTTCTCAAGAGATCAGAGGAGGGTAAGATTTACAGGGGAGTTTCAATCCAAAACAGAGGCTGTCTATTCAAAGATAATATTCCATGTGATAGCCTGTCATTGCACATCATTATTATAATTAACTGACTTATTGTGAACTGCTCACAGCTAATCTAAGGTAACTGTAGATAATGTAGCTGTTTCCTGCAATAAATTCTGCTCCATCTGTGTAGTAAATGGAATATTACTGGTGCTAGATGGAGCTATGTATATACTATTTGAGTTGATGATGCCACAGTCACAGACATACTGTACATAACTAAAGATAGTAATCAGAAAAAAAAAAAAAAGAAACATTTTCTAGAAGTTTTAAGGATAAATACAGTTGATTTATAAACCTGGGATACTGTGGGCAAGCATTCAGCGCAGAGATTTGGATTACGTTGCTTTAGCAACAACAAAAACATTGAGTGAAAAGATCAGAGGTGTTTTAAAATGAGTTCATATAGCATTTGAACCCTGCAGACATCTCATCAATGTTCTCTTATGAAAACTCTTTCAAAGATGACATTTGGAAAATTGTGATATCTGCCACAAATGTAAGGTTGACTGCCATTCCCCCGCGTCAGGCAGCACAGCCTAATGGGCAATGTCTTTCTTCCGCTACAAATGAGAAATGTAAGTGTGTTTAAATTAAAACGGATTATGTCTACGCCCTTACTGCAGGCTCTTGGTTTTATTCCAGGTTAACATTCTGACGAAAAGAGAGGTGCTGTCAAGATTACTTTCAAAGTATCATAGTTGCTGCTGACAATGTAAAATGATGAAGCAAAGACTGTTTACCTCTTATATAAACCCTTGAAAAAGTAAGAAAATAGGCCAGGCCATTAAAGAAATATGGCAGGAGAAATAGGTACAAATAGAGATAGTCATTCACCTATAATATTTGTATTTGTATATGATAGCTGTACAGCGTGCGATAGATAGATAGATAGATAGATAGATAGATAGATAGATAGATAGATAGATAGATAGAGTACAGTACAGTAGATAGATAGAGTACAGTACAGTAGATAGATAGATAGATACAGTACGATAGATAGATAGATAGATAGATAGATAGATAGATAGATAGATAGATAGATAGATAGATAGAGTACAGTACAGTAGATAGATAGAGTACAGTACAGTAGATAGATAGATAGATAGATAGATACAGTACGTACGATAGATAGATAGATAGATAGATAGATAGATAGATAGATAGATAGATAGATAGATAGATAGATAGATAGATATGTGTATACACAGGACCAGTGGAGGCTCCAGAGGTGGGGCTGCAGTACAGTCCAAAATTCAAATAGGGGAGCCACACCAACTGCCAGTGAGTCCCAGATAATGATGTTTGGCAGCATTTGGGGTGGCAGTTGGTGTGACTCCCATATTTGAATTTTGAACTGCACTGCAGCCGTCAATGCACAGGACCATAACTAGGGGTGCCCGAAGCATAGGGACTGTTATGTGAATCCTGTCAATACCTTGAGTCGGCAACCCCCCTTGCCCCCCTACCCCCCGTCCTCAACCTCAGATATGACAGAGAGAGATGGGGGGATGGGGACAGAGGTGAGAGAGACAGATAGGAGGAAGGTGGGACTTGTCAGCACCTAAATCCATCAAAATCCCCCAGTGCTGGCCAACCAAAATTCCTCACCCCAGCACCTAACAAGGGGAGGGGGGCAGCTGGGACAGATATCAGAGAGAAGGAGTTGGGGGGAGAGGGTGCAGAGAAGAAAGTGAGATAAAGATGGGGATGACAGAAATGAGGGAGAGGGCAGAGATAAAAGAAAGATAGAGGGGAGGGCGGCTAAGATGGGAAGGTGGAGGACAGAGGAGAAAACAAATCCCTGCCATACTTGGCATTATAGTGACCTAGACAATTGGCACTCACCACAGAAAAAAAAGGTGCCGGAGAAAGACAAATGGATGTTTATTTTTGCAACAATAATATTTTGTATTCGGCATGATCCTTTCTCAAGCCAAACTCTTATTTAATACAGTGCATGTTTGTTTCATAAGATGGCTAGCCAAATCTGAAATGGCTGTTTGTAACATGTGCAGTTCCTCAGGTAACATGACCATCAGTGGCAAATCTAGAATTATTGGTTATTGAGGGGGAGGGAGAGTTTATTAATCATACTAACCTCATCATACTGGTATTATGCCTACCAACAATTAGACACAAGAGATCGGGACAAAATAAACCAACCCCAGATACAGTCAAACTCTGCCTCAGTCTGCCCAAACCCCACCTAGATCCACCTAGAAACCTCTATCCCTCTCAAGATCCTCAAATTGAGATTGTTGCTCCAAAATACAGACATTTGGGAGATATACAGTGTGTTTATATATTCTGAAAGTAAATGTAGCAACAATATATCTATATTTACCACTGTCACTTTGTTCTTTATTTCTGCCTCAGTTTCACTCTCTCTCCTTCTCTCCCTGTATCTCTCTCTATCCATCTCTCCCTGTATCTCTCTCTCCATCTCTCCCTGTATCTCTCTCCATCTCTCCCTGTATCTCTCTCTCTCCATCTCTCCATGTATCTCTCTCCATCTCTCCCTGTATCTCTCTCTCCTTCTCTCCCTCTATCTCTCTCTCTCCATCTCTCCCTGTATCTCTCTCTCCATCTCTCCCTGTATCTCTCTCTCTCCATCTCTCCCTGTATCTCTCTCTCTGTCTCGTTTCGCATTCTCTGCTCTAGCGCACTGGATCCCATCCCCTCCAACCTCTGGCCCATCACATGAGTTTCAGAGCAACATGTTCTGTTGAAAAAGCTGGGAAGAGCAGGGGAGGGGTTGGAAGTGATCACCCCAATATTGCCCCCTTCCCTGGGCCCACCACTGCTTCCCATACTCCGAGACAACAGTAAACACCACAAAATACATTAGTTCCTAAAAGCCTACTGGCACAAAGTCACTAATAACCTCTCCAGACCTATTACGCTCTCTGAAACAGTTGAATGTAGATAGATTTCAGTGAAATGCACATTTCAGGAATGCCAGCATCATTATTTGCCATTCTAAAGTTATTCTTCAGAATTATTATATTAATGCATAATAACTAGACAACAAAAAACTCCACCTTACAGTCCCATCGTTATTACACTAGTGATGTTTTGCATTTCTATAACATTGTTTAAAATATACACTTTAAGGTACTCAGTATATAGAGGTCTGTTTATCAAGCTTGACATAATGTGGAACTGTGTAAACATTAGCTGCTAGTTTGCATGGTATTTTAAAGATCTCTTCAGGTTGGATGGAATGGTTAATCCATCATAAAGCAGCATGTGCTGAAAATATTCCACAATAACCCTTTATTTCATGGCAGGGTCTATGTTGAACTGAAGTTGCAGTAAAGCTCATAGCTTCAAGTCAATACTATAGTAGATGAGACATTCCCCTAGCCTTATCAGCAAGGCCTGTTTTATCCACATCCATCAATATAACATGTCACATCTGCAGAGTAGTATGTTATTATTATTATTTATATAGCAGCAACATTTTACTCAGCAATGTGCAATCAGATAATTCTATTTTTTCATAGTCTATAAGAACTGTGGTAGAAAGAAATCCATCCATCCACAAGGGCTGGAGCAAGGCCCTTCGTCTATTGGGGGCGGGGCTACCCGCACTAAGATGTAAAGCACTGCCCAAAGCGTTTTCAGGTTGCTTTGAGAACTCTACAGGCTGATTGAGGCACTCTCCTGCAAGCCAAATGCAGGTGGCATGGGGCAACGATGGCATCACACCCAGGGCCCTGCGCCCTGGACGACAGCACCGCTTTGCATACATCTATTTGCAGCCATGCCATCCACCACAGCATCCCCATAGAGCAGGATGCAGATTCAGTGGGAAATGTTATAGCCGCAGAGATTCCGCCGAGTTTTCGGGATTTTTTTAAAGTGTCAATAGTTTAAAAGGAAAAACCAGGTTGGTTTGTTTTTTACCTGTTAAATTATTGCCGCCTTAAAAAAATCTGGCCTGTTCACCAGAATCTCACCAATGCCTACATCTCACAGGCTATTACATTTCTCCCTCAGTCTCTCCATCAACACGAGTTCATTTATTAATGTGTGATTAACTGCAAAATAAGGTAGAAACATTATTAGATGCAGGCATGCACATACTGTATCATCAGTACTAGAGATGTGCGCCGACCCCCGTGTTTTGGTTTTGGATCTGGATCTCCCCTGGTTTTGGATCTGGATTGGTTTTGCCAAAACCTCCCTTCCGTGTTTTGATTTTTTTGTTTTGGATATGGATTTTTTCTTTAAAAAATCATAAAAACAGCTAAAATCACATAAAATGGGCCTGTGTTTGTTCCTACAGTATTTTTAACCTCAAGAACATTTATTTCCACTCGTTTCCAGACAATTTTGACCACCCCACAGCTCACTATATAGTTTTCATCCAGTTTGGGCCTAAAATTTGCACCAAACTATCTGGCTGACTAAGCTAAGCGGCAGCAGTGGGCGGCACAAACACATGGCACTTCAACTTTCAACATGGCACATCAGGAAACAAATGTTTTTATTATTCAAGAGAGGCCTGAGGGAGTTGGAGTATGTATGTAGTTGAAGGCAGGGACAGGAAGGGTTGAGTGCTAGTAAATTTTATTTAATTTTTTGATTCCGAAGGAAATTTATGAGTGAGGGGAGGAGGGGAGGCATTTACAAAAAATATTTTACTCATTCACATCAGTCCTTGTCGCAGAAGAATCCTTAAGCACCATGCCTGCTGCTGCTGCTGGGAGTGGATTTTATCATCCCAGAAGGGGACCAGTAAGACTACTAGTAGTGCTTTCCGAAACAATTGACTGTTAAATAATGCTTTGCAAAGCTTCCACATGAAAAACCATTTCCCAACCTGTACAGGGACATTAAAAAAAACATAGTTAGTTAGTGGCGTCCAAACTGCCACTTAACCAGCACAGATATGTGGACAAGCGCAAGATTTAAGATTAAGGGGCAAATTTTATTTACTAAAGTGAGAGTTTTTACAAGTGAGTTTTAGAAGTGATGTTTCCCATAGCAACTAATCAGATTCTACTTAACATTTACCTAGCACTTTCTAGAAGATAATAGCTAGAATCTGATTGGTTGCTATGGGCAACATCACTTCATAGCTCACTTCTAAAAACTATCACTTTATTAAATTAAATTTACCCCTTAAGGTTGTGTCTTTCTTGACAATCCTGCTCCTGCTTCTGCTGCTAAGGGGCATATACAATTGGGCACGAGGTTTAGTGAGGAAAAAAACCTCACACCCAATTTAGTAATACCGTGGGTATGCGCGCTCCTGCTACCCGCTGTATTAAATGTAAAAAATTGTAGTTGCAGGGTTTTCAGCTCTGAAAACCCCGCGCTGCGTAAAAAAAAAATCTTCACTTACCTGGCCGGGGGTCTACAGTGGATTCTGCGGCTCCCCCTCTCTCTTCTTACTGGAGAGGGGGCTGCTGGGAGTCCCGGGAGCTCCTGGGAGGGTCCAGGGGCTGGTGGGAGGGGCAAGGGCTGCTAGGAGATGTAGTTTTCCCAGCGCCCATTCTGGAGGGCAACACATACAAACACACACTCATGCACACACACAGTCACTCATACACACTTACAAGCACCACAAACACTGAAATACTCACCCTGCTGCAGAAGAGCCATCTCCCGATGCTGGATGATGAAGACAGCACTTCGGAAGGTGAGTAATTAAGGACTAATTAATCTAATTGGAAACTTCCAATTGCTTAATTATTCATAAGGGTGGGTGCTGCCGGGGTGCCAGAACAAGTCCCATTGATTTTTTCCTAAAATTAACGATTTTAGTAAAAAATCACCCGTGCTCTGGAGGTGCGAAAAAAAACAACCTCGCAGGTGCAGGTTTTTTGCTATTGTCGCACCCAATTGAATATGCCCCTTGGAGTGGATTTTCATCCCAGAAGGGGACCAGGAAGAGTGCTACTGCTTTCCAAAACAATTGACTGCAAAGCTTCCACATGAAAAGCATTTCCCAACTTGTACAGGGACATAAAAAAGCATAGTTATTTATTTATTATTTATTACCAGTTATTTATATAGCGCACACATATTTTGCAGCGCTTTATTTGTCCATTCACATCACTCCCTGCCCCAGTGGAGCTTACAATCTATATTCCCTACCACATGTTCACATTTAGTGGCCTTCAAACTGCCGTTGTACCCGCTGCCACTTAGCCAGAGCAGATATGTGAACAGAGCAGCAAATGCAATATTTCAGATTTAAGGTTTAAGTCTTACATTGTGTCTTTCTTGAGAAATCTTGAGCGCCATGCCTGTTGCTGGGAGTGAATTTTCATCCCAGAAGGGATCAAGACATTGTTTCGTCTTCCCAATTTGAAGGCCCTTACATAAAACTGTCTTGCTGTACTTGAGCTGCCCACCTTCCAGAGTATACTCAGAAACAGTTTTCAGCACAGCCGAGAACCTTGTCAGTGATCGGCCTGAGACTACTTCCCCAAAATGGGGAAAAGATGATGTCCATCAAAATGAACTACAAATTCTACGAGAAAGACCTTTACCGTCAATTATGTGCAAAAATTACAGAGGCACCTGTAATGGTGCATTCCAGCGGGGGCAATTTAATATTGTGTGAAGAAGATGATGTATACATCACCCCAGATTATACCATCTTCCAAGAGTATACCGTCATCCAATCCTGTGTTGTGTATAAATTACAGCTGCGCTCCCTGTTAGATTGGGGATTCATTGTCCACTTTTGTGGATGTGAGCTCCAATTTAGTCCATATCATCACCACACCCCCTACACATCTTCTGACCTGGACTACAGGAGGAGCAGCTGCACTCTGGAATATAGTTACATGAAGTTGCCCCTCTGACTCGCTGAAATTCAGGTAGAGGGGCCATGGGTAGGGACTGGGAGTAGGGACACTATAATCAGAGAATGCAGTTTTAGCCGTCACGACCAGGGTTTCTCGGCATGGTAGTCGACGGGTAATACCTGTGAGGACGCTATGGCGAGGGGCGTCTGGCGGTGGCACTGGTGCCTGGTTGGGAGCATTGGCTGTGCGTGGTTCCGTGTGGGCATACTGTCACTCTAGTCTGGTTAGGCCTGGTGGTGCTTCTGTTCCGTTCTGGCATGGGCGCCGCCATCTTGTCTCCAGTCAGGTGACCTAGTTGCCCTATCCTGTTGTATCACATGCTCCTCTCTGACCAGTCACGGCTGAGCACTAGGGATTTAAGGGAGTTCAGAGCTCCCTTGCATTGCCAGTGCAACGTGTTTCTCAGTGAGAGCTGAGAGAGTGAGTTCCTGTGCTTTCACCTGGTTTCATTGCCTAAGCCTGCTTCACCTGACCTGCTCCAACCCTGCTGGATTCCCCTGCCCCCTCCATTTACCTTTTCCCCTGCCTGAGAACCTGAACCTGCTGTTTCCCTGCACCTTACTTCCTTTTACACCCAGCTGGACTTCGTTACCTCTGCCTGCACTTTGTTACAGCTCACCATACCTGCATACTGGACTGTTCCTGCCTGTCACTTTCTGGACATTCTCCCATTTACTCCACTACAGTTATTAAGTGCACTTTAGTGCTATACCTGGACAATTTCTTGCCATTCCCATGTCTGTTAAGCCAATCATTAAAAGTTTCACATTTACCTTTAAATCTGCTCCTGTGATCGCTCCTGCTACCACCCCGGGTCCACAAACTACCCAGAACATAACAGTTTGCACTGGCCCCATGTATCCGGCCACGGGACAGGAGTCTGGTGCGGATTTATTCCAAAGTATTGCAGGTCGTTTGGAAAACTTGGAAGCTATGCAGCACCAAATGGCTCAGTTCATGGACTTAATTCAGAGTATAGCAACTCGCTTGGAGAGTGTGGAGACTATACAGCGACAGATGGCACAGTTTGTGCAGGACATTGCACACCGTCTGGATACTGTACAAGCTATATCAACGGCTCCTAGTGTGCTTGCAGCTACTCCTAGCCCCATTCCTGTGATTTCTTCCTCTGGATCTACTCCTCGTTTGCATCTTCCCACACCTGATAAGTTTGATGGTACTCCAAAACTGTGTCATGGATTTCTCAATCAGTGCGATGTGCACTTTACTTTGCAACCCTCTAATTTTCCTGCTCCTCGAACCAAAGTGGCTTACATTGTGTCCTTGTTATCCGGCTCCGCCCTAGAATGGGTTTGTCCACTCTGGGAGCATTCAGATCCGCTTCTGGACAATTACCCAGAGTTTCTAGCAACATTCAGGAGGATTTTCGACGAGCCTGGAAGAACTTCCTCTGCTTCCTCCAGTATTATGAAGTTAAAACAAGGGACCCATCCTGTCAGCCAGTACGTCATTCAGTTTCAGACTTTGGCATCTGAACTCAAGTGGAATGAAGAAGCCTTGACATTGGCCTTTTGGCAAGGTCTATCAGATCGTTTAAAGGATGATCTGGTGACTCGCGAATTACCCTCTAGTCTTAGTGATCTCATTTCCCTTTGTAATAAAGTTGATATACGCTTTAGAAAGCGCCAAGATGAAAAACACAGAGCTAAGCGTTTCCCTTCCCCTACCCGTCCCACTCCCTCCCTTTCCGAGGAAGAACCCATGCAGGTAAATCATACCCGTCTCTCTAACGAAGAACGACAGAGACGCTTTAAAGAGAACCTTTGTCTATACTGTGGAGACTCGGGTCACCTGGTGGCTTCCTGTACCCGCAAGCCGGGGAGCGTCCCGTTTCTAGCTAATTCTGGGTGCACTCAGCTAGGAGCAATTCTTCCGTCATCTAAACGTATTGACTCTGTGTTGTCCATAGCCTTAGACATTAATTCTAGCCCTGTATTTGTGTCTGCCCTTTTGGACTCCGGGGCAGCGGGGAATTTCATGTCGTCTCGGTTGGCAGATAAATTACAAATTCCCTGCAGCACCTTGGATCATTCTGTCTCCTGGACCTCCATTGATGGTAAATCTCTTTGTAATGGAACTGTGTCTAAGAGAACTCAACCTGTTTTAGTTTGTGTAGGAGACCTCAATTTTGAACATATCAGTTTCTTCATTATACCCAAGACTTCCCATGAAGTTATACTCGGATACCCGTGGCTGTGTAAGCACAACCCCAGAATTGATTGGAACACTATGCAGGTTCAGTCATGGAGTGTGGAATGTCAAGTGTCTTGCCTTCCGAAGACCGATGCCTTGTCACGGTCATTATCCCCTGATAGTGGTCTAGAAACACTACGGAATACACCCATGCTTGGGGCAAAAGTTTTCACAGCTATACAACTACAACCGCATATTGGGAATTCCTTTGTAGCCCCAGGAGGGGTGACTCCAGAGCTTCAGCCCTTTAAGGGATTTCTGAGTGTCCAGCCCCAGGATGGGGTGTTCAGCCCCATACCTCGAGAGGATGTTTCAAGTTTTGTTCCCCAGGAGGGGATTTCAATTCTAGCACCCCAGGAAGGGGCCTCAAGTCTCGTACCCAAGGAGGGGTTTTCAGTTTCCAGTTCCGGTTCCTGTTGGGCCAAAGCTGAGGATGTTCACGCTTCCAGTCCTGTCAACATAGTTCACTTGGCTCACCCTGTAAAGCCTAGAAGGTGTCCTGAGGCCACCCATAAAGGGGGGGTACTGTCATGACCAGAGTTTCTCGGCATGGTAGTCGACGGGTAATACCTGTGAGGACGCTATGGCGAGGGGCGTGTGGCTGTGGCACTGGTGCCTGGCGGGGAGCATTGGCTGTGCGTGGTTCGGTGTGGGCATACTGTCACTCTGGTCTGGTTAGGCCTGGTGGTGCTTCTGTTCCGTTCTGGCATGGGCGCCGCCATCTTGTCTCCAGTCAGGTGACCTAGTTGCCCTATCCTGTTGTGTCACATGCTCCTCTCTGACCAGTCACGGCTGAGCACTAGGGATTTAAGGGAGTTCAGAGCTCCCTTGCATTGCCAGTGCAACGTGTTTCTCAGTGAGAGCTGAGAGAGTGAGTTCCTGTGCTTTCACCTGGTTTCATTGCCTAAGCCTGCTTCACCTGACCTGCTCCAACCCTGCTGGATTCCCCTTCCCCCTCCATTTACCTTTTCCCCTGCCTGAGAACCTGAACCTGCTGTTTTCCTGCACCTTACCTCCTTTTACACCCAGCTGGACTTCGTTACCTCTGCCTGCATTTTGTTACAGCTCACCATACCTGCATACTGGACAGTTCCTGCCTGTCACTTTCTGGACATTCTCCCATTTACTCCACTACAGTTATTAAGTGCACTTTAGTGCTATACCTGGACAATTTCTTGCCATTCCCATGTCTGTTAAGCCAATCATTAAAAGTTCCACATTTACCTTTAAATCTGCTCCTGTGATCACTCCTGCTACCACCCCGGGTCCACAAACAACCCAGAACGTAACATTAGCTGCTTTATTCTAATTTTCAAACCATATCCTGATTTTCACCTTTGAAAATGTTTATGCAAACCTCGGCTGAGGCGTTTGTGAGGTCATGGCTAATGCGCACACACACAGAAAAAAAACACGATTGATTGGATTCATTTTTTTTTTTTGGCACTTGGGGGGGGGGAGCATCACCCTATGAGGCAGCAGCCCCTTGATAAATGACACAGGCAGCACCCCTGCGCAGCTATGTGGCTGGTGATAAGTGGGGCTAATGCACACACACAGAAAAAAAACACATTGATTGATTGGATTTAAAAATTGTTGGGCACTTGGGGGTAGAGCACCCCTCAGTGAGGCAGCAGCCCATTGATAAACAACACAGGCAGCACCCCTGCACAGCTACATTGCCGGTGATAGGTGTGGCTAATGCGCACACACACAATAAAGGACACATTGATTGATTGGATTAATTTTTTTTTTTGGCACTTGGGGGAGAGCAACCCTCAACGAGGCAGCAGCCCCTTGATAAATGACATAGGCAGCACCCCTGTGCAGCTATGTTGCTTTTGATAAGTGTGGCTAATGCGCACACACACACATAAAAAAACATTGATTGATTGGAATATTTTTTTTGGCACTTGGGGGGGTGAGCACCCTGCAACAAGGCAGCAGCCCCTTGATAAATGACACAGGCAGCACTCCTGCGCAGCTACATTGCTAATAATAAGTGGCTTATGCGCGCACACACACACAGAAAAAAAAACACTTTTTTTGGCACTTGGGGGGAGAGCACCCCTGAATGAGGCAGCAGCCCCTTGATAAATGATGCAGGCAGCGCCCCTGCGCAGCTACATTGCTGATAAGTGTGGCTAATGTGCACACACACACACAATTTTTTTTTTTTTTTTTCACACTAGGGGTGAGGAACACCCCTGATGGACAGAGCACCCCCTGGACAACACAGCAGCACAGCCAGCCTCTATGGACAATAGCCAGCCAGCCCCTATGGACAGGACAACAGCCAGCCAGCCTCTATGGTCAATAGCCAGCCAGCCCCTATGGACAGGACAACAGTAAGCCAGCACCTATGGACAACAGCCAGCCAGCCCCTATGAACATTAAGCAGCCAGCCCCTGACAAGTGACAACAGTAGCCAGCCCCTATACACAGCAACCACAGCCCCCTCCTTCCTCTTCACTCTCCACAGCAGGAATGAAAATGGCGGAGATCATGGGACCTTTTATACAGTCCAAAACTCGCGAGAATCCGACTGCGGGATGATGATGTTTTGCCTTGTTTTGAGATCCGAACCAGGCGGGAAAACCCGAGCCGACTCGGATCTCGGCTCGGATTGCTAACTTTGGGTGGGTTCGGATCTCTGAGATCCGACCCCTCTCATCTCAATACCTAGAGGTATTTCTATGCATATCAGATACTGCAAGCCT
The DNA here is from genome assembly GCA_031769625.1 of Taudactylus pleione. Taxonomy (NCBI): domain Eukaryota; kingdom Metazoa; phylum Chordata; class Amphibia; order Anura; family Myobatrachidae; genus Taudactylus; species Taudactylus pleione. The sequence continues at coordinate 3,336,890 of JAUIMM010000519.1, forward strand.
TTTTTTTCATTAGCAAGGAATAATGTGTTAAGTTACATAGAAATATAAATTGATGTAGGATTAGCTGGGGACGGGTATGATTAAGAAGGAGAAACTGAATTTTATTGGGCAGTGTCAATATATTTGGCTCTGTGACAAAACCATCCATACTATAAAATGATCTCTGGTACTAAACTTTAAAAAAAAGAAACAGTACCAGAGACTGGCATTGTTGTATCAAGTAGGTAACCTAAATACAGAGCGGATGATGGGGGAGCGAAGGACATCAGGCAAAGTAGCTGATGATCAGTCCTAGTCTGTAGACTACTACAACCCACCATGCAAATATGTTCACATCCTACCAGTAGACACTGGGAGAAATGTATGAAATTAATCTCCCAAAAATGAATATATGAATTGGGGAACCACTGCTGTCCTTCCATTTCTGATGCAAAAGCAACCCACATAGGTTTCTATGGGGGCTGCTAAATTGTCAATGCAAAGCATATTTTACTGGAGAGGATGTGCAGCCCGCCGGCCACTCATGTGTAATATGCTCGCTTGCACATAGGTTAGGTAAATAATATAGGTGACATGCCACAGCTAGTTTGCAAGTGGTGCTGCCACACAGGGTGCAGGGCCGAGGGGGTGCACCAACCCTGGCATGATGGCATATGTATTTGACCTGGAACAGTATTCAGCAGCCTGAAGAGCAGTCCAAGAGCCATCTGAGTGCTGCATTAGAAGCTCTGCTTCCTGGTCTCGGCCATATCTTGATGACGTCATGACATCACATATATGGTGGGGGCAGTGGGTCTGGCCCAGGGCACATTAGTGACCTGGAGGCACTCATGGGTGTCACACTGCTCACTTTGTACCATGGTTTAACCAGGCTTGCTGACATTCTGGCAGCCACCTCCGGGAGGGGACAGCCAGGTCGGACAAGCAGGGGGCGTGACACGGTAGAGGGGGGCGTGGCCAGCAATGGACTTGGAATTGCTACATTTTGGCCCAGCCAAAGAGATGTTCGGCATTGTGAAGCAGGGGGCAGGGCCACGATGATGCGATTCAGCACAAATTGTGTCACCCCCCCGCTGCGGGGGTTGTATTGCAACTGCAGGGGGGGGGGCTGGATGTGTCAGCGGCCGCCAGGAGGCTTGCTTGCCTTTCTGGGGGGACGGGAGCTTCACCCGATATCCGGGAGGCTCCCGGCCGAATCGGGAGGGTAGGCAAGTATGGTTTAACGGGCAAAATATTCTTGGCCAGTAAGGGAAGCATAGTCCAAACTAATTACCCTTTGCTTAAAATAGCCTCATGGGTGTAACTACCATAGGTGGAAGGGGTGCAGCTGCTATGGGGCCCAGAGCTGAGGGGGGCCCATCTTCCTTGTCAAAGTTATATGTGTTATATACCTTTTTCACCATTGGGTGGTACATAGGGGCCCGCACAAACTTTTGCAATTGGGCCTTCAAATACCTAGTTACGCCCCTGAATAGCCCCAGCAGTTTGCAATTCTGGATTTATTTGGCAGAGAATTTCCACATTTTGGAATCTTCTAGCCCAGGATCTGCTCTGGTTTTCCTTGATTAGGGGAACATCTCATTGTGTGTCTTAATAAATCATGCTACCCAGCCCTTGTTACCTAGCACAAGGACTGGATATAAATTTGAAGGGAAATGTTGCTTGTTTCTTTTTTTTTTATAAATCATCTTAACACTGTTGGGTATGCTCATGATGCGGTGCCATTAATTCTGCATTTTGTAAAAATAAATCTGTGTACATCTCAATGAAACAAAGCCTATTGATCCATTTTCTATTTGTTTATCCTACAGTATAACACAGTTAATGTCATTTTTGTTTTCTAATTTAAAGTTCAGTGGCTGTAGCAGAGGTTTACATTATGCTCGCTGTGTGTCATAGCTGGGAATCCTCTGATGCATTTGAATTGAGAAGCACTGCGGAGATATTCCATTAAATCATTGTACATTTTAATAATATAGGCAATTCAATTACAGATTTGTTATAGAGCCGGAACGTATGTATTTCATATAAATGTATCAAAGCGTTCAGCAAGATAAAAACTGAACTGTAGAGGAAATCTACTTGTAAGATATACAGCACAATATTTTGTATACAGCGAGGAACCTCATTAGCTCAAAGGCAAAATGGGAAGATATATTGTGCGTCTTGTTATCTACAGTGAAATAGACACCAGCTTGGAGATATGCCCACCCTGGCTACATAAAGCAGTAACCGGCACACACTACACTACATAATACATAATTTTACTTAGGAAGTCAATATTGTTTTCAAGTTCCATTTGCTATATTTAGAGGGAGATAGCAAAGGTCGGCTTGTCTGTGACTGCTCTTAATGTAGATAGGGATAGTGGAACTTGATTGATATGATTTTCTGCATTTCCTGACCATTTCTCAAAACCTTCTAAACATTTGACAAGCTTGAAAAAAAAACAAAATCGGTCTCTTACAGAAAAGGCTGGCAACCTTGGGAGAGGCTTTCAGGAAGGAATGCCGCAGATTTGCCTAGACAGATAGGATGGAGAGACAGAGAGGCACAGGGAACGGCTATGGAGGACTATGCTGCCTTAGGTGGCTTGTTATTATTTATAGCTAAATGTGTTCATTATGTTCTGTGCTTCTCGGGTATACAAGTGGATGAGCTAGCAAAGCATTGCATCAATTAGCTACGTACACATCTGAACTAGTTGTCAATGAAGCATTGCAGTGTTGTAGGGGATGAAATCTACAATACTTTAGGGGGTCCATCACAACAAGAAATGCGTCTATTCGCCTGTATGCTATGTTGTTTGCATCCCTGTGGCCGAATCACCCCTGGATGCTTGGTTTCATAGCCAGCAACATCATTATTATTTTGGGCAGACTAGATGGGCCAAGTGGTTCTTATCTGCTGTCAAATTCTGTTTCTATGTTTCTATTATCACTGCACACTTGCACCAGCCCTGTCCTTGGCGTCAAAGACATACTTGCCGACCCTTCTTTAATGCCCGGGAGGCTTCTGAATATTGGGTTGTGCTCCCTGCCCCCCACAGGAGAGGACAAGTCACCCAGTTTGGCCACCACCCCCTGCTTTCCCCTGCACCCCCCGTACTTACCTGTCAAAGTGGGTGGTCTGGAGGGGTCCGATGACGCGGTTCACTCTGAAGCGTGTCATCTCAGCCTTTCCCCCTGTTTTACAATGCTGGAAAATTTGGCACTGTAAAGGGGTGGGGGAGGGGGACGCGATTATGTGATCGCACTGCCACACCTTGCTCCACCCACTATTACACTACTACTGCCACCACACCCTTTGCAGCGCCGACCTGGCTGCCCCCTACCAGAGGATCTTGCAGGTGCCGGGACCGACGCATGCACACCTATGGCGGTAGGACAACTGGTTTCTAGGAACGACATCGGCTGCAGCTCCTATAAGGCAGACTTGGAAGCCACTCTCGCCGCCTGGACTGACAGTCCCAGCGGGGGAAAACATCTTCATGGGACTGCCTGTCCTTTGAGTGTTTGGCAGGTAGCTCTTTCAATGGGAAGCCACTGCCAGTCACAGTGTAGCCAAATCAACTGACTCACTGAGGTGATGGAATTTACTGGGGGGCTGCAGCCCCTAGGTAAAATCCGCCACTGGTGTATATGTATTACCGGAGCACTGCAAACTAGTATATGAAATATTTTTCTGTAAGCAGCTGAAAGACAAAGGGCCTGATTTAGAGAAATACAATATGCCAATGTGTTCGATAAGTTGAGTGATTACCAGTAAACTGTACATGTGTCTGAGTTGCACTGCGCATGCATTAAAATACTTTACTATAGTACTATAGTAATTTGCTGTGATTTGTTACTTGCAGTGTAATTAAGAGGCTGGCAGCATTTGAGGCAAACAGCTTCTGTCATTTTACAAACACAGCCTGTAAAATAATAGTTAGAAGCTGATTGGTTGGTACTTTATCTCTCTCCAGTCTTTGATAAATCTCTCCCTTTGGTGTCTATTTATGTACATGTGCGGTACCTTACCACTACATTTTGCCTGTTTGTTATGCAATATTTTAGTGTCCTAAATAGCAATTCATGTATACCTTCCTGCCCCGTGATGCGACCCGGCATCCTGGCTCCCTGCGATCCTGATATCTCCTTCCTTTCTGTTCTTTTCCCATTGTCGGCGCATTCTTTTTCTTTCTTTGCATGAGCTATCACGCTAGAGGTAGCTCTGTTGAACACAGCCGCATTCCAAGGAAACGACTGCTGCGGCTGCTTTGAGATAAAGGGGGTGGAGCTACATCAGAAGACTGTCTAAGGGGTCTATTTACTTAGCAGTGTTAGGAGACAGAGTGAAAAGTGATAAGTCTGTGATAAGGTGCCAGCCAATCAGCTCCCAACTGCCAGGCTGTGTTTGAAAAATGACAGTTGGGAGCTGATTGGCTGGCACCTTATCACTTTTCACTCTGTCTCATAACACTGCTTAGTAAATAGACTCCTTGAAAACAAGGGAGCATTCAACTTCCCTGTCCTTAACATATGAACGAACAGATTAAACCATCCACAGACAACAAATCTCAGACAGCAAGAGAAATGGAAAACCAAGCTCTCCGTTCCTTAATGAATCACGCTCACCATACAAAAATATGGTGTTGCAAGCATACAGTACATGAAGCGGTAGCACCGCAGGAGATAGAATAACTTTCTCCACTGTAACCCTCTCTATGAATAGATAAAAGCAATAAAAAGCCCTGTTTTCGGGAAAACTAGGCAATTCACTGCTCTATGAATATACCCTTTATCTCTCTCCACTTTATCTCTTTCCAAGATTTGATAAATCTCCCCCATAGTCAAATCTGCTTGCTGGGCCTAGTTGCCCTAGCAACCAGATCTGTGTCCAATTTGGATGGATATGTTGTTGACCAAACTAAATGTATACATTTACTTGGTGCTCAGGCCCATTGGCTGGATCATATTCAGTCATCTGATGATCTCACACACTTTCAGACAGCAATCATCTACCAATCAGACATTTGAATAGTCACAATCAGATGTACAAGGCCCACACCTGCAGAGATTTAGGGACAAAGTGGTCTCAAAACCACTAAACTGAAGTTCCAAATTGTAGTGTACATGGATAGCTTAAAAGAAAAATGCTGAAAACAAGTGTATCCATACACTTGGTCTCACAGCTGGTATCATCTGAATGAACACCAGGACTGTGCATAGCCACCCCTACCCCCTCTTCCTGGGCGGTGGAGTGACAGAGATTGTGGTGGAACAGCAATAACCCTAATTATTGCAACAAGTAAAAAAAATACACTACCTACAAGAATAACTGTTTGGTAAAAGAATAACGATAAAACCCTGATCACTGTCTTTTGTTGAACATTATGAGAAAAGTAGCCCAACAACAGCTGCAGGAAGCAGGTTGGCTGTCTCACATCCATACACGCTTAAGTCTTTTGGGGAGACAATTATTGAGCCTGTGCTGTCTATTATGCACAAAGCACTAATGGCTATAAATAGAAGGAAACGATTTTCATGCGCATATTGTTTCGTACTATAAAGACTATTACTGGCAACTCTGAGCACTAAATTAATTAGTGGTTTATAAATAGTTTGCCCCATGCATCTAACATGAGACCCAATGCCATTATGTTAACTGAGCTATCAGAATATCTGCTAAAAGCTGTTGTCTGACAAATAAGATTATTAGTTTTCTGAATATCAAAGGCTATATAGAGAAGACTGATGTTGGAGTGTTTACCGCTGAATACAATTTTGCTAATTTGATCAGAGGACTATTTTGTTTAACCTGCAACACACACAAAAAAATATCATAATCAATTAGCAAATAATGGCTTGGCCCTGCGGATCAGAATGACTTGCCCGGCAATGGCTGGGATAGAACTTTTAACAGGCTGTGCATCTTTTGTTGGCTGTCTGTTAACTGATAAGATTGTGTCAATCACTGCATGCATTCATAGGAAAGCCATTACACAAAAACACAGAAAAGAGTCAGCTCTTAAGTACTCCGAAAAGGCCAACCAAACCTGAATGCTGTCAAATGCAGGACAGTCGCGCTTTATTCAATTGGAGCGCAGGCTATAAAATGTCACTCATTCACAAACGCAGCTTTCTCAGAACATAACATGCTTCATCAATTTTTGATAATCTGAGTTATTAAAGCATGTTTACTGAGGAGAAGAAAAGCACTATGCTTTGTGAAAATAATAACACAGAATAGATAATATACGGCGGGGAACTTCATATATATATATTTATTTTTTCTTTTTTTTTCAGTTTATGCATATGTATGTGACAGATAAAAGTATTTTCTTGCTCCAGAGAATGAAAATGTTAACGAACATTTGCAATATTGAGGATTGGAGAGCACACAAACATAGTATAAATGCTGGATGCTCTTATGTATCTCATACATTCAAACATGATTCTGTCAAAACAAACCGGAATTGACCATGAAATAATCAGGTTTCTTCCTATTTGTGTCTATTATGGTAAATGTTATTCTCACTGTAGTTGCAATTACCAGAACAATTTCTTACCTCTGCAGATGTACGCCGATACTGTTTATGTGATTATTCTTTCCATTCATTTTAATTGTGTGTAATAAAAATTCATAGCATTTCTTTATACACACAAAAGGCGCTTTGTTACCACAGTTTCACACGCTCAATCATGTAAAAGAAATGAAATATCTAAACTTTTCTTGTGAGGTTTTTCCATTTATTTAATTTTTGTATTGTATCTCAACCAATGTTGCCTGGTTTGCATGCTCATTCTCCGAGTCCAATAATATGAATGTTGCTCATAGACAGTAGCAGTTAATATGACACCCTATAGGAACTTGTCATGCAGAGAAACTACATGACTGGGCACCTGTTGCCGAGTGGAACCTTTGTGCTGGGTGGCTCTGGTCGTACTACATTCACACCGAAGCACATGTTAGTAGCTGTGACTAATGTGTAGCATTTATATACAGTAAAACACTGCTTATATATTTTGAAGGGCATGTAATTCTTATAATTACCTTTCCTACAACCCCTCTTCATTCAGCCATGGGGATAGATAGAAAGATAGATAGATAGATAGATAGATAGATAGATAGATAGATAGATACTATAAAAGCAATGTATCCGCAGAGACTATCAAGGAGCTCAAATTATAACAAAAATACCTTAAGCCCTGCTGGAGAACAACAAATAGAAAATCCATCTAGAAATAAATTAACAAAGGGTACCAAACAGAAATAATTATATCAAGAGGTTGAGCATCAAAGGAAACAATTGAGAGACAGTTTGTCATTAAGACCACATGGTTTAATGGTGTCCAATCTGTAGATCCATTGACCTTCCAGTTGCAGTAATTGTCTACCTCGATCCCCACCACTATTTGAGGCAGGGCAGGAACATGGTTAATGATTTTGTAGTTGAACGTGGCCAGGCTGTGCTTTTCCTTGAAGAAATGTCTGATCACCGGTTGTTCACTAGCTTTGCCATTGCCGCTCTTACTGAGGATCAGTGGGGGCCATACACTCTCAGAATTGCCGGATGGTCTTTCCTCATGGCACAGTCCACATGATGGCATGCAGTATACCGTATATACTCGAGTATAAGCCAAGTTTTTCAGCACATTTTTTGTGCTGAAAAAGTACCCCCTCGGCTTATACTCGAGTGAAGTGTAGCGCTGACCGGATGGAGTTTGGTCAGCGCTACACAGCACAAACACACAGCCACCGGAGCCGGCAGCTGTGTGTTTGCTATAATCAGCAGCCACTGAGAGTCTGTCATCGGCAGCTGCTGTTCCCACTGTGGGAGCCATCTTCCGGCTCCCGCAGTGGGTATTGGGAGAGACGTCATGAGTAATGACGTCTCTCCCATGCAAAGCGGCCGGAGGAGCTGTTAGCGGCGGGACCAGGAGTGGGAGTTTCAGGTAAGTGATTTTTTTTTAAAATTCTTATTACGTCTCTCTCTACTGGGGGGGAGGACTACAGGGGGCAATACCAGGGAGCGATTACTACAGGGGGCACTACCAGGGGGCGATTACTACAGGGGGCACTATCAGGGGGCGATTACTACAGGAGGCACTACCAGGGGGAGATTACTAAAGGGGGCACTAAAAGGGGGGATTACCACTGGGGGAACTACAAGGGGGGGGATTACTACAGGAGGCACTACCAGGGGGGATTACTACAGGGGCACTAAAAGGGGGGATTACCACTGGGGGTACTACCAGGGGGGGATTACTACAGGGGGCACTAAAAGGGGGGGATTACCACTGGGGGCACTACCAGGGCGGATTACTACTGGAGACACTGAAAGGGGGGATTACCACTGGGGGCACTACCAGGAGGGATTACTACTGGGGGCACAACCAGGGGGAATTACTACTGGGGGCACTACGAACTGCTGCCATTTCCCACCCTAGGCTTATACTTGAGTCAATAAGTTTTCCCAGTTTTTTGTGGTAAAAGTAGGTACCTCGTCTTATATTTGGGTTGACTTATACTCGAGTATATACGGTATAACCTGACTGCTGGTGCATGTAAAGGACAGATAGGTAGATAGTGTCACAGTCCTGTGGTCCGACCCTCAAGATACACCAATCTGGGAATCGCCGCTCGTGACATTTATAGGTCACCTCAGCACGTGTGGTTAACTAAACCTGGTAACTGCCACCAGCAGAAGAAAACTGTAATGCTAAAGCATAAGGTGAGCTTCTGCTCCCACCTGCATACACAATTATCAGTACTTAGAAAAATAGGTAACATGAGCCATATGAAGCCTTGGGTCATAAAAACACAGATGCAGAACTAGAATTAATGTTTAATTCAAGAATATCTTCAAAGCGTATGTACAAAACATTACAAAGAATATAATAATGTTAAAGAGAATCACACCATTATTTACAGTTTCCAGAAAATAAATAATAAATGGTTCTGGGATGAGGCCTTCCCAGTGACAAATTATGGATCATCTGTATCCTTCATTAGCTTCATGCAGAATGAACAATGGGCCAGGGTTGAGTCACATATTTATGCCTGCTTTTCCAGGTACCCCCTCACCCCCTCCTTGGGGTGATTTTAACCTTTTTCAGCTCAGAATGGATTGTCCAGCTGGCTGAAGCTCAGGGTTTCCTGGCCAAATGAGCAGGGGTTCTTTATTTACACATTCATCTCTCTTTGAAGTTGGGAAGCAGGCTGAGGTCCATAAACGTGCCTAGCGACTTCACACCTGCTGAGACCAAGTGTCTCCCTGTATAAACAACTATTTTTTGATCACTGTTCCCAAACCGAACACAGGGCTCTTAATGACTGTTTTATCAAGGGTCTGGCCAACTGTTCTATAATTTCCACAGATATATTTCTTTTATGCCCTATACAGAGAGGCAGGTTTATGGCTGACTCAGGAAGACAGACCTTCCTATAACCTCTCTTGCCCAGCTTCAAAAGACTTGTCATCTTTCCACACACAAAGGATGCTACATAAATGTACAAGGGAAAATTACATGTTTTTACCAACACAATATCATGTGCAGTTATGCCTATGCTGATGTGAAATTAACTTTTCCTCTACAGATAGATAGATAGATAGATAGATAGACACATAGAAAAAAGTGTGGTGAGAGCATGCACATAGCCAAAGACAAGAGCAAACAATCTGAAAAATGATTCCACTAAAGTAGAATTATTTGGCCAATGGCTCAAACTAAGAGAAGTTAATGCAACTCATATCTTTCACAAAAACATAGCGTAGAATAAGTCTATTCCTCCCATGAGGTGGTGTAAGAACCTCATTCAGGCAGCACCATATCACAAGTGACAAATACAGGGTTATCATCTCTTTCCTGGACCCCAACAATGCAACATGAGAATAGTAGAAAAATAATGAGGAATCATGTATTCTTAGTCTCCTGCACATACTCCATTGGCCATCCAGTGGCCACAGAAATGTGGGTACAGAATTGTACAAACCGATGTTGTTTCTATGAGATCTAGATGTAGTAGGTAATTTCCTATATATGCAATGATCACATTGATTAGATTTCAGTTAAATTGTATATTGATTCAGGACTCTCTATGTTTTGGAGTAAGGTATGATTGGAAAGTTATACTAAACTAGGCATTAGTAGCCAGGCACTTTTATCTGCAAAAATAGACTAGTCAGTAGGTCAAGTGACAGGCATCCAATAGTATGAAAGATCTAAAGTAGTATCTAAAGTAGTATTTGCAGCACCATTAATCACAGTTTTTAACTAATCACTGTAGACAAGTATAACTTTCAGGTTATATAGACCTGTGAATCATACATCAATACTAGTGAAATTAATGCTGAATGATTGAGTATTTAGAGCATAACATATTATAATGTTGAATGCTTATTTCAAATGTAAGAAGGCTTTTGATTTGGTAGCCAACAATAGATTATTTCAGAAACTGGAAATGTATACATTTGACTGAAAGATAGTGTAATGGATAAAGATTTGTCTGAAGGACAAGAGACAGACTGTTGTAGTCAATGGTTTAAGCTCAGATAAATGGCTGGTAACCATTGGAGTACATCAAGGCTCAGTCCTGGGTCCAGTCTTTTTAGTGTGATCATTAGTGATATTGCTTGTGGTTTATAAAGGAAGGTCTGTTGCAGATGATACAAGGATATGTAATAGGGCTGATATTCCTGAAGGGATAAAGTCAATTGTACAGTAAACTACAGAATGTAGAGAAATGGAGGGTGGAATCTTCAATTGAAAGCATCAAACTGTCAATAATGGGACACAAAATATGAAAGTAGATAGTGGCAGTTCTAGGGTGGGAAAGCAGGGCTGTTGTCCCGTGTTCTGCAGCATGAGGGCACAGCCACAGTCACCTGCTGGCACCGTCTAATTTGACGGCGCTTGCCCGCTCTTACCCATCACCATATTACAAGCTTTGTGGCCCCACAATTACTATTTGGCCATACCCTCTGATCAGGCCTTGTACCGCTGAGCTCAGAGCGCCAAAGGAAACTTTCACCCTGAGGTCCTTAAAGTCTAGAACCGACCCTGAAAGCAGAATTCATGGTGATCTGTTCTCAACAACATCAGAGGAAAGGAGCTTGGGAGTTATACTGTAGCTTCAGATGGTGTAGTTGTCAAGCATTGGGAATAGCCAAGTGGTATGCTTGGTTATATGGGAAGAGGTATTTGTAGCAGGAAGAGAATTATTATATTGTCACTTTATAGATTAGTGGTAAGACCTGGGGGTTGTGTGCTGTTCTGCTCTTTATCCAAACAGATATTAACAAAATAGAAGAAAAAAGAAAAGTAAAAGCATAACAAACTTTTACAGGAAAGACTTTAAGGGCTGAACAAGTATATCTTACAGGAGCGTTGGGACAAAGGTGAACGGTTATAGAAACATTCAAAATTATCAAAGTACTAATAGAGCTCATGAAGGCAGTATTTAATAATAAGAGTCTTTGTTGAACAGGTGGACACAGTATTACTACAGGAGGAAAGGTAACATTTAGGAGACCTTTCCATAGAAAAAGTGATACATTTATTGTGTTTATTAGTTTGCTAGCCATGTTCAGGTAATCTTGCGGCATTTCATTTTGTGTAGTCAGACAGTACATATTTATGGGAATGGACACTTTTCAAGTCCAAGAAGAATGGAAACTAGAAGTCTACACTCCTGGAACAACTGACACTTAGGGTATATTAACTAAACAGCAGCAATTTAAAGCTGCCTATTGTCAGCGGTTTTGCCCACAGAATTTAAAACAGTAATAATATTAAATGCATAACCTACTGTATTTTTCATTTAACATTTTTGCTCTTTTAAAATTTTGAAAATCTGCCTTTTAGTATATAGACACTGCAATGAAGAATACCTGACAAACTGTGTTTCAAAAGCTTTGTGCAGTAATGTGGCTTTGAGACCTATTCAGACACTCCACAAATATGATTAAGATCACAAAACTGTGCTGACCTGCCATCCTTAGGTTCAGTTATATGGTTGCGCCACTGTTTGTCCACATCATTTCTGAAAGGCAATATAATAAGTATATATATATTTCTAAGTCGTGCCCTTATATTAAGGCTGAATCGAAAAAAACGGAAATCTCCATAGAGAATTCTGGAGGGGGGCATGGTATTTAAGGGGCTACACCTCAAAAGCTATTAGAGGTACCAGGCTCAAATTTGGCACGGGCAGGTATAACTGTCGCTCGGTGCTGCATGCCAAACTTCAGGGTAAAAAAAAAAAAATTGAGGATTTGGGAGTAATCTAAAGTTCCAACTGTCAGTTTTTCCTGACACTTTCAGTTAGGACCACTTTTCTGCTGTTCTCTATGGGTAATTTTTGGGAAGGCATAACTCAGGGTAGGGGGCGAATTTTGACTTGGGGTTTGTTTTATTAGGTAGCTTTGTTCCAGGGTAGGGCTTTTTGGGGATCAAGTAATTGATAAAATTACAGTTTTTTAAACTATTACTTCACAATTGCGAAATTAAAGAGATAGGAAGATTCAATTCCTGTGCAGCCTCGGTAGAAGCCTCCAGCAGGTGTACTCACTGTGGCTTCACTTGGGTGCACCAAGATGGCTGGCCCGTGCGGGCGGTAGCAAGAGAAGGTGACAGGGAATAGATGGAGAGAGCAGCTAGAGGCTGTTTTGGCTGTGGAAATGGCTGTACTGCCTCTCTTAACACAAAAGCCTAGACTACAGAGATGCCAGGCGAAAGCATTGACTTTGTGATGGGCCTATCCCACCTCTGCCCCCCTAAGCGGCCTCATGATGTCATGTGGGGGCCATCAGCCTACCAGGAAACTGATAAGGTCTATGGCCATTCCATCCCAGTATGCATCTCATTGCCATCGATAGTGTGATGGGAAATTTAAAGCTGTGATTATACGGTGATGTGTGTGAAAAACATACTCTTATGCTACTTGGACTCTGGCAAAATGAACCCAATATTGTACAGTATATGTGTGTGCACTTGTACAGTATGTTCAATGTCATGGGTCGCTCTGGAGGTCTGCGGGGGGTCCAGGACTCTGGCAGGGTCCGTCTGGCAGGGGTGCAGGTTGCTGGCAGTTAGCGTGGTGTGCGGGCAGGTGCCTGAGCGCCAGTGCTGGGTCTCTGGCATGTTGGAGTTGCTGTGGCTGGGAGTCTGTGCAAACGCTGCCGGGTGCTGGACGCCGCCATCTTAGATTTTATCACATCAGGAAGGAGCTAATCCAGTCTCAATGATTCACAGTGGGCTCTGACAGGCAATCCAGCTCCAGCTTTGGGTACTTAAGGGCTTCCTGGGAGTTCTCAGGTTGCCAGTGCATCGTATTACACAGCTAGTCTGTGTGCTAGTTCTCTGTGCTCCTTTGTCTCGTTTTGCCTCCAGTGCTTCAGTTGCAGTATTTAGTTGGAGAATTCGTTTGCTGCCTGCTCCATTCATAGTGCCACTGCCAGTGCTCTACCCGTCTCAGTTCTCGTAATCTACCGCCACATACACTACATACAGAGCCTTCTACACCAGCATTCCCAGACAGCATCGGTACCAGGTAACCAAACCTCAGTGTCTCTCGTAGTTGTGCTCTGAATACCCGGTGGGGTTAAGCCTTCCTTTTCCTTTGGTCTCAGTCCTCTGCTTCATCCTGCAAAGGCAGAGACATTCTTGAACAATTTCATCCAGCCTCGTCCCAATATCAGGAAACTGCTCACAAGGACTTACCTGCACCCAGTCCGGGTCCACTTCCCACTTCAGATGTGAAATTCGGGAATTAAGACTTTTAGCTCTAATTGGGCAGAAGGGGCTGATATGAATGACAGGTAATATCTGTACAGCACTGAATAAAATGGTGGCTCCATATAAATAAATAAGTAAATAAATCAATAATAATAAAACAATTCAATATTAAATGTATAAAGATGTACATCAACATGACATGGAAATAAATCAAAACACATTTTAAGAAATGGTAATACATGAAGATCATATTCTCTATTGAGATTTCTTTCTATATTGTCTATTTGTACAGTTTGCCAGTGCAACATATGTATCAATGATTCCTATTACGAGCTCTCCCTGTGTTCTGCACCTATCTGCCATTTATTTACTGCAGTTATTCCACTTATTTCAAAATGTAATTATCCTTGACTTAATTTATTAATTGATTAAAAAAACAAAAACAAAAAAAGCAACTTTAGGTTTATTTTTCTAATGTTAACTTAGACTACAGTTGAGAAAAACATCCATAAAACAATGTGTCCTGATTTACGTGGATTAGGTCAGCTTCTGTAGTTTGGGCGTCTAATTGTATATGGTAATTATAGGGTAGTTTAATGCTAAAAATGCACGTGCACTAGAACCATTACTTAGAACTGTAGCCATATAATTTGCAATAAAAATATAAAAAATGTCTATTATAATTGTTCCTCTATATAGCAGTAATCATGGTTTTATTTCAGTGTACAGATTGGCTTCTCTAGGTGGATGGTAATATCCCAGCCACGGTGAGGTCAAAAACGACTGTTTTCCTTAGGAAACAAACAAAATTAGCAGTAAACAAAGCCATTTAACTTCTAACTACCCCGCGGGAGCATCCGTCATTAGTACACAGAAATATTAATGATTGTTCCTGTGTGCATTCATATGTCAGACAGGTTTTTTTTTTCTTTCTTTTTTTTTTTTGTCCTCTGTATACTGTGAAAAATTTTTGTTTTTTAAATGTGCTTCTTGTAATTTCAATAAAAGCGTTTCTGTGCTGGCTACCAAACTCTAACAAGCGTCTCCCCCAGAGTTTTCAGCAAGGTGCTGATTAATTAACTGAAGTACTGAAGCTGAATGGTACAACAGCTGGTTAGAGATTTGTCATTAACTCGGTTCCCTCTCTTGTCTATAAGGATTCTCGCAGTGACACAACCAAAATGCAAATTTTAGAAGCTGTGAATCAGAGTGGGGATGTATAATGGTAAAACACAGCATACATATCAGCCACAGAAAACATGCTATTTTAAAAAAATTTCAGGAAATGTAACCTACCTAATGTAGCAATTAATTTATTTTTATTTATTTTTTTAAAGGAAGTTTTCACTGTTTTAAGATTAGATTTTTGCCAGTGTTTTTTTGTTCTGGTTAAAAAAAGTAGGTGATTCCTATGGTTATGAGATGCTTGTAGTATCTTTTCATGGCCTACAAAGGGCATCAGCTTTCTTAACTAAATGCCTATATAGAGAACAATAGGTACAATTATACTGTGCATCTATGACAGGCTGTATATTAAATTAATGCAACTAGCTAAACAAATAATTCTGTTACCAGTTGTAATTTTTGAAAAGCAGGAAAACATATAGGACCTGATGCAGAGTTAGAAGTGAATTGGGCTTACATTGGTCAAAATAAATGTGGATGGAATGAAATGTGTATTTGCAGAGTTGTACACCCCTAGTGGTGGGACTGTGCATGCGCCTAGTTTGCTCCTAGTCATCATTGTCAGATGCACATGATACGGCTGTGTCTTGGCTTATGTCCAGCTCTGGATAGGATGCATTTACATGAACACGCCCCTCAGTGAGCTTTGCCTAGGTGAGACCACCCATTAAAGTCCAGTTTAGCCACTTCAATCCCATAGCCTTCAAGAGTTTGTAGAGAGTATAAATCACGGATACACCATGCCACATTATCTATTCCAATTCTCAGAGACGTTATGCTTTAGCACCATGACCTGTGGCGCATGAGGATTCCAGACCAAGAATGAACTCTTTCTATACTCAGGTATAACCTTAGATTCTATGAGATGTGGCTATTAAATAACAAGACTGTACTTACACGTCCCCCCAACAGGACTATCCCAAAACAGTTTTGCAAGTTTCATCCCTCTCGCACAGATAGTTTGCCGTCACACAGCGTTCGAACTTGTGTTTTTCCCGTGCATCGTAAAAATATATAGTTTCAAAGTAGAGCAATGTAACTTAAAATTTTTAGTTGAACAAATGCCTACCAAATCTTTCCATATGCTAACAGATTGTATGTCATGTGCACGTGTGTTTGATCTCCTCATGACCATCACTAAATATTTTGTGCCACTCAAAGATGATGAATGTCCCGGAAGGCCTTGCACATAAAAAACAAATGAAAATGTGTAAAAAAATTAGAAAATTGTTCGAATTGACCATCGACTCAGCATCCAAATGATGAATTAACATTGCTACAAAAATGTTCTAGCAGCTTTGAGGGTAAGAATCAGAAGAGGCCAGAGTTGTGGAAAAATGGTTTCATCTTCCAAGAGACAGTGCACCAGCCCACACAGCTCTCTCTTTGAAGCAGTTCTTTGGAGAGAAACAGATTGCAGTGCTAGGAAACTCTCCATACTCGCCAGACCTAGCACTGTGTGACTTCTTTTTTTTCCCTAAAGTCAAATCTGTACTCGAGGGAACCCGTTTTGCCTCAGTTACTGAGGTAAAGAAGAAAATGACAGAGCTGTTGAGACAGCAGACAGATAATGAGCTACAGCACGGCTTTGACTAATGGAAAATAAGAATGCAGCAGTGTGTGGATGCAGAAGAGAGGTACATAGAAGGGAAATGGAGTTAAAATGTACTTAATATAATTAAACGTAAATTATAGCCTCAGTCTTATTATTTAATAGTATGTCAGGCCTTAGTGCATAAGCTATGGAGGCAATGCATGTAACGATTACACTGCTGAAGTGCTCTCGTCTGGCAGGTAAATCACATTTATTATGCAATGAAATCCCTCACAGCAAGACGGTTTCATTCTTTTAGACACATGACTGTTTTAGAACGTCTCAATTCTCCAACTAGAAGACTGCAGCATTCTAAAAGGTCCTGCAAAAACATATTATTTCTGACCTGGTAATTAAGAAGTACAGCTGAAATAATCACTACTGTATGGCAACAGTATAGGGAAAGATGGGTCATTTTTAAACAAAATTTTCTTTTTTCAAGATAGGCTAGTCCAATTTATGGAAATACAAGTTAACGTTTGTCCAGAAAACTCTAAATACCAGTCATGCCATATACAGTAGCAGATCCCATACCTATACCTACTATATACACTAATGAGACAATAGTGGGCATTTAGGTGTGGAATTTGTACTCTTTCCCAGCAACCAATACACAATTAGCTTTTATCAATGAAATCAAGTGTCTGATTGGTTGCTGTGCTTCATACCAAGCTTTGGAAATAAATGCAGCAATACTTACAGGGCCCTAATACCGGGACAGACAGCTGGGACAGACTAACATAAACAATATGATGAAGTTGTGCTCCATTGAACCAGTCTTCAAGAGTCATACTTGCTGTTATTCGGAGGCCCATGCCATTGGATGAACTTTTCCTTGCCTGAAAAACTCAACCTAGCCACACATACACAGATCTTATCTTTTGTCTGTGAAATAAACAGCTGTTCATCCTTTGCATTTTTTGCCAAATGTTTTCCGACTGCTGCTCCGCTCAGTCAGTATAACATGGGTTGCCAGCATTTTAACAAATCCAGCATATGATACTGCTACTAACTAGCGATGTGAAGGTTTGGATTAGTTCTGAGTTTCCCGCCAAATTCAGATTTTTCCCGCCAAAAATCGGGTCTCAAAATGAGGCAAAAGTCCATGAAAGATAATGCTTGTCCATGAAAGATGACGTTTTGCCTCTTTCTGAGACCCGATTTAATCTGAACTAATCCAAGCCTGCACATCTCTACTACTAACAGACAAGGCTATTAACAAGACTGCACCAACTAACATCTCTCATCAGAAAATATCTCCCAACTCAATCCCTTGGTTCTGTACAAGGCCTGTTTCTCACATCCCCACTCATTATCTGTTCATATTGCAGGTTACAAGACATTTCTCGGGCTGCACCCACTCAAGGAATTCTCTCCCTTGTACAACATGACTTTTCCCATAGCCTTCCATCCCTTAAGCATTCTCTGAAAGTCATCTCTTTAGAAGAAATTATCAAATTCCCTTTTCCTAACCTCCCTATGTTACTCATCCTGCTTACCACCACATAATACTGAAAAATAACATTACTACACAGATTACTGAAAGCTAACATTTATTCTCTGATTCTCAAATCAAGATTATCGTATTATTGGATTATATCACCCCATTTAGCACCTTTTCCCATTTCAGCCTGGCTGGACCAATATACAATAAGGGACACACAACCTCATGTATCACGCTTGTGTATTCCTACTGTATACAATTTAAACATGTGCGTAGGACCCTCTTACCTCTTTACATTACCAGTCTGTTAATACCCAGTCTTGTTTGATCCCGATAGTAAAGTGTTGTAGAGATTCCCGGCACTATATAATGAATTTTATTGAATAAATAAAACTTGCATTAGCCACCAATATGCCCTATCATATAATAACTCAATGTAGTACCATTTGCATGAAGCTGGCTGTTTGCGCCCTTCGACGCACAATCACTTCAATATTAGTGAGTAGGCTACAGTTTCTCTCGTACTGATTCCAAGAATACACAGAGGAAGCAAATGTTTCTGGTATCAACCAATTTTCAATGCATGGGACCATCTGATTGTTTCACTTATGAACCATTTTATAATCTGTAATGTTCCAACATCTCCAACAGTTGTTTACCGCCCACACCACACTGGGGAACAAAAACATATTTTTTTTTTACTTGCCAAGGATTTAAAATCGGTTTGAGGTCCTATTTATGCATTAGATCTTCTCTATAGCTGAATTGGCTCCAGTTTTCAAATTAATGAAAAATTATAAAATTCAACTATTTTCTCCATTTGAAGTACCTTACTAGTCTAGGCCTGCTTTACTTAACAGAATCGACTTAGTTTTGCTTTTTTTAACAACTAACCTCTTTCAACAATATATTTCAACAATAACAATAATTTGTTTTATTTGTGATAACGTAGCTGGTAGTCACGTTTGAAACACATAACACATTCAAATCTCCTCACTAATGCTGGGAGGAGGCGTGGCAGTGCACTGCTGAGCCTGCTGGGACATCCTTAGACCAAAGCCACACCTCCTCCCAGCATACAGAGAGGAGCAATGGAGAGGACCGAATGATGCAGTTAGCACAACTCCTGTTCCTTTGTTTGACCCTCTCTCTGTCCCACCACAAAAAATTTCCAGACGTTTGGGCTTGTTTTGTTCAATACGTCCTCGGCTTTTGTTGGGAGTTAGCACTGAATGTGTGAAACAAAATGTTTTCGCCTTAAAAATTAGTTCTTCCTGTAGCCAGTGTACTAACAACCCTGATGTTTTTTGTTATATTTGTGGCAAATACAGTGTTGCAAAATAAAGGAAAAATATAACTGTATTCGTAAAACAAGCGTACCAGGCTTATTTTGGACTTCACGTAAGCCAGCAAGACAAGATTTGGGTGCCTCACAAAGATTGTAAAACCTGTGTGGAATCACTCCGCAATTGGACTAAAGGTGATCGAAAAGGACTTAATTTCGGCATACCTATGATGTGGTGTGAGCCAAAAGATCACTTGAGTGACTGCAATTTTGGTGCTGTAAATGTGAAGTGTATGAATCGATTTAAGAAAAGCAAATGGGAATATCCAAGTATGAATTCTGCAAAACAACCGATACCACATAGTGAAGATTTACCTGTACCATCATTCAGTTCTCTGAGCGAACACAGATGAAAGTGTTTGAAGAAAGTTCCTCTACTCCAAACAAATTTTCTCAAAAGGAACTAAACTATTTAATTTGTGACTTTAATTTATTGAAAAAAGGAGCTGATCCTTTAGTATCCAGACTTCAAGAAAAGCACTGTCTTGAGCTGGATGTTACTATAACGTCGTATCGAAATAGAGAGCAAGACATACTGCCATTCTTTAGCTAAGATAACAATCTTGTTTATTACAACAATACTCCAGAACTTCTCCAGATGATGGGCTTACCAGAATATCGAGCAGAAGACTGACGGGTCTTTTTGGATAGTTCTAAAAAGGAGCTTAAAATGAGTATTACTGCACTATGGGAATAAATGTGCGTCAATTCCTACTGATCATTCAACAAAACTTAAAGAACAGTATGAAAATATCAAGTTAGTCTTAGAAAAAAACTGCTTATTCTCAGCATGAGTGGTCTGTTTGTGTCGATTTAAAAATGGTAAACTTTATTCTTGGGCAGCAACGTGGATATACTAAGTATCCTTGCCACATATGCTTATGGGATAGTTGGTCAAAACAAAAGAACTGGCTGCAAACCGTATGGTATCCAAGAAAAGTTATAACTGTATAAGAAGCCAACATCATTCATGAGTCCTTAATTGACAGGAAAAAAATAATACTGCCACCTCTCCATATCAAACTGGGTTTAATGAAACAATTTTTATAAGCATTGGACAAGTCAGACAATTGTTTCACGTATATTTGTCGAACATTTCCATCTCTTAGTATTGAAAAATTAAAGGCAGGAATTTTTGACGGCCCACAGATACGGAAACTGGTGAAGGAACCAAATTTTACCACATTTATGACTGAAACCGAATCTGAAGCATGGCTGAGTTATGTGTCTGTCATTCCAAATTTTTTCAGCAATTACAACACAGACAACTGTCATGAATTAGTCCACAACATACTAAAATATTTTGAGAAAGTAGGTGCCAACATGATTAAAGTAAATTTTTTGTACAGCCATTTATATCACTTCTCATCCAATCTAGGAGATTTAAGTTAAGAACAGGGTGAACGGTTCCTCCCGGATATTCAGGTAATGGAAGAAAGATATCAAGGAAGGTGGGATCATTACATGATGGCCGATTACTGTTGAAGTCTACAGAGGGACTGCCCGCAACAAAAATACAAAAGAAAATCCTACAAAAAACGGTTCTCATAGCTTCCTAACACTTATGTATGTAATTATCCTGTGTCTTTTTGTAACATTTTACGAATTAAATGTAATCAGAATAAAAATAATATCTTTTAACTATTTCTAACATTGTTTAATTTAATTTTTCATATATATTAAAGACAAATACATATCTCAAAAACTAGAGCCAATTGAATAATAAGCATGGCATATTCATCATCAGGAGCACAAAATTAATCGAAATCGACTCTTAAATCCCTGGCAACAGATTGACTGTTCCCCAGTGTAATATAAGGAAAATTTAGATAAGTGAAACTAATCCAGTTAACAGATAATATATAACCACATAACCTTGGACTAGTAGTGTGTGTGCGTGTGTGTGTATATATATATATATATATATACATACATACGCACACACTATAATCAGGGAGGATAGAGGTGGTGGCAATATGACCTATACATGCCTTATTTTGCCATCAGACTGGTTGAGTGACAGTATGAAGAATGATATGTTGATTCTTACCCCCTTTATTATACTCAATCTGAATTGGGATCAGAGTTGAATTTTAGGAAGTGAGGGGATGAGCAGGGTGAGGCACGGGATTCTTTTAAGAAGGATGTCATCTTTCTTCAACTTTTTTGTATTTTCTGTACATTATATACAGTTCTCTGTACAGTGTATACTACTTATATGCACAAATCATATTTGAACTGTATGTGCCTAGTCTACATAATTTATTGGCCTAGAAATATGAGCTACTGCTATTAACCGATTATGTGTCTGATTCTCAGTTGCACACAAAAACCAATGTTCACTAGTTGAGCGAGTTTTTGCTACTGCCTGTGTGTGAATCCTTTAATACCTCGACAGCGCATGTGTTACCCAGTGTGTACACGCAGTGGCGCTGTTGTGATTGAGACACATGGTATCATAAGTGTCTAGTAAAAGTGCCGGGCGTTCCTGGGTGGTGGCTAACAGGACGCACGGAGATGGTCCGCACAGCATTTTTTCAGGGTTTTTTGTGGGAGGGGGCATGGCCACACCTCCCGGATTTGCCCATACCCCCCCTGTACCTAAGCCCTATTTAGCTCTTGATAACCCTGCAGAGAGCAGCACAGCCTAGCATCACCAGGGTATGTACTGTAAACCAAGTGCACATGGTTCCTCCAGCCTCCCAGCTGCAATACCCTGTAAGTGCTGTGAGACAACAAAATGACCTTTTTCATTGATAAATCCAGGGTATTTTATTTTTTTTCGTTTTTTTGTATACAAACTGCAAAATGGAGACTTTGATGAATGGTGCTGGCACATAAACCATAGACTGAGTTTCCTTAACGTTTGTGGAATAAAATAGGAGAGTGGGAGGGAGCGATAACAAGAGTGACTGCTAACCAAATCAGGAGGACTCCGGCCAAACTCAGATGTAAGTGAATGAAGCAGGTAAATTATATTATAAATATAAAGGAATTCAGGAAAACGCTGAATTGATAGAGACAGAGCATCTGCTTGGTGATAAAATTAAGTCTTCTGACAGATACAAATCACTGGTGGTTGGACATGAACCATTATCCAATAGGCTTCTCTTTTCTTCTAGGTACGTGATCAGACTTACTGGGTTGCCTGTTGCCAGACAGTTTAGCAAGCCCAATATGATAAATCAGAAAAGCAACGTGATTAAAAATGTAACTAGTGCTCATTTTATGCAGTATTAAGACAAAGTAACCATATTTCACCTCCTGCAAGTCTGTTAAATTGGGAATCTCCTCTTTGGAAGCAGTGATACAATGTTACAGTGTCATATCATCAAACAATGCCTGGGACCAGCAGCGGATAAGCAGATTTTGGACAAGGATGAATACAAATGCTGCTTATCTTTTCTTATATTCCCAAAACATCCTATATTTATCTATGCTTAGCTTCTAGTTTTGGCTATAAAATGAACCTTGCTTATTATAATTTTACATATTTTCTTGTTAATGGATACAGTCCTGGTTAGGGTTTTCAGTACTCTGAGAATTTACCTTAAAAAAAAATATATAAAAAAATAAAAAATGTAATTCTTTATATGCCAACTTGAAAAGAAAAGAAAATATATTAAATGCAGGAACATCTGGATGGACTTGATAAAGAAAGCATAATAAATATGATTTTCAAATTGTAATGGCTTTCAATTGTTAGAACTATGCTGCTTGAAAAATAGATTCATCCATCCAAGGTACACCAGAAATCTTGTATTCGACTGTAGTTATCAACAATAAACAGCCATTATTCCGAAAGTGCAGAAAATGATGGCATTACATGGGAAAGTTAGAGAGAAAAAGAAATCGAATGATGTATTATATTTAGCTAGTCATTTTTTCAAGCCTCAGCGTGGTATTTGCAGATATACCGGGAGCACAATCCATTGTACAAAATATAGTAGCAATCTGTAGCCTGACAGCCCAACACTACTATATAGCAGACTACATTTTATATTCAAGTGCTGCAAATTTCAAGGGAACGTACAGATCGAATTTTCAATCAGATCTAAATATGAATTATCTTTTAAAACTAGACTTGCTAAAGGCCCCAGTGTAGCTGTCTATAAATTCACAACTTGTGGATAGGGTCGCAGAGATGTTGGATGGTGGATACTGATTAATCGCACCATGGTTTGTCTGAGGGGCCTAATCCAGCCAAGGAATTGGAGCAATGCCCCTCCTCATTGAATGCCACCACATTGCAGCAGGAATGCACAATCTTTCAGGGAATAATTTTCAGAGCTCTCATGGACACAAATAAAGCTAGACCATGACCATTTCTCTAGTTCCATCCAAACCCGCTCCCCATTGTGGATCAGTCATAATGGTGAAATTCAGCATCACAAATTTTCTGGTAGTGACTGTGTTGGTACCAAGCTATAAATCATCATCATCGTCGTTTATTTGTAAGGCACCACAAAACTCTGAAGCCCCAGACAGTCAGAGTTAAGATGCCCATCCACTAGCAGACATGAAAACGACTGTCGTTTGTCAGTCTGTGATGAGCCAGCACTAAACGAGCAGTGCTGGCTCATCAGTCATCTGCAAACATGCTACGTCAGGATGACCAGCATGTTTGCACGATGATAGATGTCTAAACGACCAGTGGGCACTCGCATCGCTGGTCGTTTTAGACATTTTTGCAAACGATTCAACGATCGTTATCGTTCAATTGCTCAACTTAATCGTCTAGTGGGTGGGCACCTTTACAAATCATATAAGATACAATCGCTCACAAAAAGAGAACGAGAACAGGTGAGATGGAGGTGCAGATGTAAGACAAAGGGTCATGACAGCTTGCAGTCCAGAAGGCCGGGAATAGAAGCCATACACTCCAATAGAAGTCCATTCTCTTTTTTGTGTGTTGAGTGGATTTCTTACCTATTGTTCCCAAAATAGCTTGGGATTCTCCCTAACCTGTCTTCTATTAAAGCTATTGAAAAACAAATACAATAATATAAAATACACAAGAAGTAAGCATGGTCATACCTTGTACTTAAGAGGTTGTGTTCAAATAAAGACCAAGAAGACCCATCATAAATCTGTTATCTTAATAAAGTAAGATAACATCTAGAGACTAGTAGCCCACTTCAAAGGAATTAAGATTACAATCACCGGAACAAGTTAGTATAATTTCCCATCAACCAGAAAAAGGGTCAGAGCAGACTGTTACTACGCTTCACATCACACTGTTTACTTTGCATTTTATTGCACACAAATTGGCCAAGATTACTAAGGTATGGTAGCTGACAATCTGATTAAGTGTAGTTGACTGTAGGTTCAAGAAATTCAGTACAATGAGAGCCTTGATTTTGGCCTGGAGATTGATTTTATTTACCAACTAGAAGAGAGCTAGATTCTGCCTACAGGAATAGTGCAACTAGTGTAACTTTGTGGTTAAGTGCATTGATTAATTATGACATAGAATGACTTATTGGATTTTCTCCCATTGTCAGCTATTTCTGACCTCTGAGCTTAGTCATGTTATCTCTATATAAGTCTACGAAATTAGATTGTAAGCTCAACTGGCTATAATAACTGTGCCTGAGAAATGATGAGTAAAGTCTGGCATACCATTGTACTGTATGAATCTACCTCAGGCATGCTACAAAAATAAAGCAAGTTGGATGCATTAATTTTCTTTTATTTGTTTTATATAAAAGTGAAATAGACACCTTAGTTTTTCTGCGGGAATTTCACAGAAACCTCATCTGTACTCTTTGAAGGAGGACTCTACTCTGTCCGCTACTTTCCCAATCTCTATTACACTACTAGTAGAAATGCCAGGACCCCCTGCATGGAACCCTGTGGTCTTGGTTTTGGTGCGTACACACGTAGCGATACGTGTGTATGTACGATATTGCTGGCTGATCGTTATGCACCCTCCCTGGTGTGCTGGATGATTGATATTGATCATCCAGCACACCACCTACTTACCGATGACTATAGCGATTGATTGCGGGTCCCTATAGTAACTTGCTCGATATCGAGCAAGTTGACCGGCATGCATGGCTGATGGACGATATCGCTATTGTCCATACGTAGCCGTGCATCGCTGGTCGATGGTAAGTTGGTAGGGACCATTTAAAAGAGCTATTTGAACGATATCGATATCATTATCGTTCAAATCATTCTTTTCAATCACTACGTGTGTACGCACCATTACTCACCACTGACAGCAAGCAACTGTAACAATAATATCTCTCTAAAACCAGGGAGATAAGCAAAAAAGTTTGAAAGCAAACTGTATCCTCTGGAGAGTTGCCAGGGAATGTGTCAATGGAAGACGTTTTCCACGGTGAACGTTTGATTCATTGATGACTCTCCAGTGATTACAATTTACTTTTAGGGCATATCCAATTGGGAGCAAGGTCTACTCAAAAAATTTAGTGGGAAACGCGACCAATTCTCTTTTACCACGGGTATGTGCACTCCCAATACCCACGGTATCCAATAGAAAAAGATCTGTTGAAATATTTTTGAACAAAACCCCGTGGGAAATTCATTAAAAAAGAGGAACAGCCTGTAACCCCCCCAAAAAAAACAAAGACATTGGGTAACGGTAATAATGATTATTACTGTCCCAAAAAATATATATTGTTCTTTAAAATGCAGCAAATGGATGATTTGTTAATTTTTTTAAGTAAAAAAAATTATACAAAGCAAACTTTTCACTTTATTACAAATTAATAAAATAAAAAAATGCAAAAAAAAGTAGAAAAAAGATGATTTTGAGGTAATTTTAGGCCACTAAAAGAAAGCTATTTTTTTTGTTTAAATAATGGTTTTAATTAAATTTGGGGTGCATAAGTTAACGAAAATGTTAATTTGAAGTCATTATTGGTTTTAACAACCAATAATAATGACATGTAATTATTGGACCAATTAGGCTAATTGAAAAGACTAATTGCCTAATTAGTCATTAGGGGTTGTCCAATGGGTTCTGAGGGGGTCCCCGACATTTTAGTCTTATAATAGGGATTTTTATTTTTTTAGATCTGCTCTGGGGCTGTGAGAAAATAGCTGCAGTAATTCCTATGCACATTACTGTGATTGATTTTCTACCTGGCAAATGAATATGAAATACCTTGCGGATGCAAGAAAAAACCTGTGTTTTTTCAAAACTTCATCTGCAGTTGGACTTCACTTTGCTGTCAGAAAGGGAGCAGTAGCTGGTATAAGCACCTACGGCAAAGGGTAAAGCTATACATATACAGGGCCTGATCCAGGGGTGCACGCTACTGCAGCCGCGGCTTTGAATTTATGCTAATGCTGTGGCTGATGGTATTTGTACTGAGATGCCCACCAGCTGTGGTACTAATCCATGCCGTGCGTATTAAGAAGCACCATTGGTTGCACCATCTGAGATTGTACCCTTACTGTGGCAGGAGCAATTTCTCTGTCAGAACATGGCCACTCTGGTCAGTGCAACTACATCTTTGGACCAGGTCACTGACCGTGGCACGCCCGCGTCCGGCACCGCCCTGTTACCACCCTGAAACATACAATGAAATTGCATTTCTCTGTGAGCAATTTTCGATTTGCGCCTTAGAGCAGCAACCATCGGGACGCATGCGTAGTGCGGATCGGAAACATGTGCAAACTCAAAATATCGCCCGCTTGCATGCAGTATTGATATTACGTGCACTTCTGAATTAAGCCCTTAATTGGTAATTTATTGGTAGTAAAGAAAAAGTCCAAAACCATTTAAAAAAAAAAAAAAATTCTTTACCCTCCATTGTTTGCCTTTTTTCTGTGCATGTCCAAATCCATGGTATTAAGCATCCTGAAGGGGCCTATTCATTAGGTGACCTGAAAAACTGAACATCTAGCATTCAGTCCTTCAGGTCACCGGGTGCGGTGCCCGCACTGAACGGAGTTCACTGAACGTCATTCAGTGCAGGAGACCGACCTCCTATCTGTGAACATGTGGAACCTGACGCTCGTCGTCAGGTTGATGAGCATGTTCCACAGATAGTAGGGGTCGGCAAGGGCGCAGCATGCACGCGCATCGCTGGTCCTTGCCGGCTATCCATTAGACGACTTTCTGAACATTCCGACCAAAACCTCCTGGTTTGAGAGTGTGCAAGTGGAAGTGATGAATTCATAAATATGTGATATCTGTGATATCAATGATCATCGTCTGATAGGGGGATCTAATTTGATCTATTCTTAACTGCACACTACAGTAATAAATGACCAATTCAATGTAAAGAAAATGGACAAAGCTGGGGATGATTCACACAGCAACAACTCTGCTGTAGTGCAACTGGGAGACTCAATCTGAATCACATTAAAAGTATAGGATGAGACCTGATCCAATCCCAGAGCTGAGATCAATCAAGTCCACCCTGTTATCTCATATCGGGAATCTCAGTCTCCAATTGAAACTTCAGTTGGGCACTGCTCTGGAAAGCTAGATACAGCGGGGCGCTTAGTCTGTACTCTGCAGGGAACACTTTGGTGGAAACCTAATGGAATCAAGTCAAGCGTTGCATCCAAAGGAGATTTGCAATGTGCTCACACTGAAATGTTTAGACTTGTGGGAGTATCATGAAGAATTAAGTCTGTTTTTGACTGACCTCTTGCACCTACTGTAGCATGGGACTGGTGCAAGTACCGATACTAATGATGTGATGGCTAGTGCAAAATCAGTGGGCGACCTGGCTTAGTAGTTCTTTTAATTCTTACATTTCTTATCAGTCACAATAATAATAATGATAATAATACAAATTATTATTATTATATTCATCACTATCAGTGAGCACTAGCAACTGCACGCATTTGCACCAGACAGATCTCTGAAACTGCGTACTTCCAATTCAGTGTAACATGCAAGTCCGCCTACACGGCCTCAGAACACGTCCTACAATGAAATTCCCCATTGCCGCCAACTTACAGCCATTTAGCTGCAAGTGGAGATGCGACTGAGTTGTCTACAACAGTGAATGCACCGTGAATGTGTACCCTCGACATCGGAGCATGCGCTCAAATTTATATTTAAGTTGAAATTTACATTTAATGACATAACGAAAAGAAAACGTGTGTCCATTTTCCTCTGGAACTATGGTTCTCTTCAAAAATTTTGACTGACAGTATAAATAATTTTAAAATAGCTGTGCATGTGTCAGTAGATAGAGCTGGGCGCACAAAATGATAACAGGCAGCACAATTTCACCAGAACAAGCTGTTTCTTATAAAGTACTGATAGAAAGGGATTAGGAGCTCGTACATATTTTCTGGTATGAGTGCCTCAAATAAATTTGTTGGCTGAAGTGGTGTTTTCTCAAAGGTCCAATGTATTATTATTATTATTATTATTATTATTAATAATAATAATAATAATAATTTTATTGTTATACATTTCATTATTATTATTATTATTGTTAAATTTTATTATTAATATTATTATTATTATTATTATTATTATTATTATTATTATTATTATTATTATTATCATTTAATTTTATTATTATTATTATTATTATTATTATTATTATTATTATTATTATTATAATAACATTGTATTATTATTATTATTATTATTATTATTATTATTATTATTATTATTATTATTATTATTTTTATTAATCATGCTATTATTATTAATATTATTATTTTTATTATTAAGAATAATAATAATGTTATTATTATTATCCTTTATTTATATAGCACATACATATCTAACAGTACTGTACAATCTGGGGACTGTATTCAGGTCCATCAGTCCCTATCCAGTTGAGCTTACAATCTAATCTCTCTACCGCAGGCACACAAACACATCAGGGCTGATTTATTCAGCAGCCAATTAACTTTGGGATGAAACGCACGAGAACACAGGGAAAAAATATGCAAACTGCACACATAACCCAGTATTGCAAGGTAGCACATGCAATATTAACTGTGCCGCCGTGTTTCAGCTAAATAAGGATGCAGGGAAATCACATGACTCACAATGTCACTAATAGGTACTAAACTCAATTTCACTGGAGCACTATTGTTGCTAATATCACCTAACAAATTGCATAGCCATTTATGATCATTAAATGTGTGAGGACCCTTTTGTGTGTTTGATTCATTTTATTACAATGACCACAGTGCACCTAGGAATGCGTTTTTCCCACAGGAGAGCAAATCAAAGGGGCAAAATGAGTCCTATTATATGTATAGGGACAAGGCACAATTGACAGGACCTGAAAGGTAGCTGTGCACAAGGTCATTAATACAGTAGTTCATGTGAGTGCTACAGGTCACAACAGCTTAACATGTGCCTTAAAGTACAAACTTTATACGACTTCATAACAAATTTATTCTGGCATTTATATGACTTGGAAACTAAGGAGGAATAAACTAACTGTCCCCATCAGGGCTATAACTATGGGTGTGCGAGCAGTGCCATAACACAAGATGCAGGGCCCCGTCGCTTCCCCATGGCATCTGCATTTGGCTCACAGGGTGCATGGAGCGGCACCCTGCAGCCAGTAGCGCTACTGCAGAACCGCCTGGAGCATCCCCTTACGATGCTCCTGGTAGTGCTTGACTTTCCAGAACAGACAGGCCCGCCTACTAACTAGGCCAAATGGCATGATGTCAAGTGTTTAGGGGACGGGGCAGCACTGGTCTTCATTGCTAACATGATTCTGAGATAGTGTTAGCTAGCATCGGAAAGCTAGGACTTTTGACACTTAAATTGATGTGTAACGGGAATTAGATAAGGCCAGAAAATTATTTGTATATCTCTGGTGTTAACCCTTTGGTAAAAAGGAAAAAGTGACAGAGTATCAAAGTATAAAATTTTCTAAAGAAAATCAGCGGCAAAGATGCCCCTAGAAACCAATCAGTTTCTAGCTATCATTTATCTAATACATTCTATAAAATGATAGGTACTGTAGTATCTGATTGGTTTCTATGGGCAACATCTCCACCTGTCCTCTTTAAAAGGTTGGATACAGCGGCCTCAGTGTTTTTTGCTGGTGGTTATGACAGCAGAACGGTTCTCCAACGCTTGTTAAATGGGCTCCAAAAGCTGATAAACAAATTTCTAAGTTTAATTTGCTGAATGTACAGTGAAAGAAAGCGTTAAATGCAGACAATGGCTACATGTGATCAAAATAGTCCCAATCTCCCCGCTTACATGTAAGGTTATCACTCAGCCCAGAAGTGGCATTGCCACAGATACGTCCAATTTCCATTGCAAACCAATGGTGCCTCAACATTTATATGGCTGTAATGTGTTTCTCTATCAACAGGGAGCATTAACAGACATGGGGAGATTTATCAGAGCGTGGAGAGAGATAAAGAACCAATCAATCAGCTTCTAATTGTCACTTTACAGGCTGTGTTTGAAAAATGAAAGTGAGGAGCTGATTGGTTAGTACTGTATCTCTCTTCACTTTATCTCTCTCCAAGCTTTGTTACATCTCCCCCATAGCCACCAACTGCGATCGAGAGAGCAATTAGATTCATCCATTCACTTCACATCTCTCTATGGGGAAGATTTGTCAAATCTCAGAGAGAGGTAAAGTGGAGAAAGATATAGGGGGAGATGTATCAAACCAGGGCCGTAACTAGACTTTTTGGTGTCCTGTGTGCCAGAGAGAACATTGGTGCCCCACCATTTTTTAAATAGTGACATAAGATAGTGCACCTGAAAACGGGAGGCCAGGAGATGCTGGGGATAAAAGAAGAAGCTACAAGTGAGAATTGTAATAAACAGGAAAATTGATAGGCCCAAACAGCGCCCCTTGCCCTGCGATGCCCTGTGCCATGGCACTGGTCGCACTACCCTAGTTACGGCCCTGTATCAAACCTTGGAGAGAGATAATGTACCAACCAATCAGCTTCTAACTGTCATTTTATTTAGCACAGCCTTGAAAATGACAGAAGCTGATTGGTTGGTAATTTATCTCTCTCTGTTTCCAAGGTTTCATACATATCCTCCTATGCAACAAAGTTAATGTGTCCAACTCATTTAAAATTGGCCTGTGTGTAGAATAGCTTTATATCAATACTCCTAGAAAAAATGAGAGAAAGGGAGAACCTAACAGAGATAAGAAACATTAAGGTATATATTTCCTTTCAATGCTAATGTCATAAAGTCTTCTCCACAAGTGAATAAGTGCATGAATATTGCATGTGCTGTAAGCTACAGCATCCTTAAACAAATCATATATTTATAAATTCACTGAGCTCATTGCTAACTGCACGCAAACCGTGATTTCTCCTATTGCTTTCAAGTCAATGGCCGAAGCGCATACTTTCATTTTAGCCCGCGTTATCTCACAGCTTATTTCCCAGATGATTTAGTCCAGGTTGTGTATTTTACATAGACTGGTGATTATCTCTGCATCTCGCCTCTTTTATTGTCTCGCAGCCCTCCTATTGTGCAGATAGTAAATTGTAATGAAAACGACAAGAGCTTAAAGAGGTCACTGAGTATCATCAGCAATGGGCTACTGTTATTCCGCAACATTTCTAATACCACTTTATTGACATATTGAGAATCATGATCGTGAACATGATAGTTTTATCTCTTAAGTAGTTGTAAATCTTTAACATGGGTTAACGGTAAATCGGCTTTCCCACATATGATGCCTAGTCTGCTTACTTTGGATATATTCTTCTTTCTGTTACCCAGAGGAATACAGTTTAAAATGCTAGATCAGACCTGGATCTTTAACTGAAAGTCACATGAGTCTGGCAGCCAAACAAAAGGGGTTGTTTCTGTAAACAAGATATCAGGTATCAACAGGGGCGTTTTAGGAGAGGAGGGGGCCCATGTGCAGATTCGGTGCAGGCCCCCTCCTCTTTTCGGCGCCAGGTGCAGTAGATTCTGGCAGAGTGACAGAATCTACAGTGCATGCGCGGGTCTCTGGGAGAATGGCGCCTGTGCCGTTTTTCTGGGGACAGCAGTACTGCGCATGCGCGAGTCACCGGGAAAATGGCCACCGCTATTTTCCAAGTGATCTTTGCTGCTCTGCAGAGCCAGCTCTGCACTACAGAGCAGCACTACGGACATGTAAGTATAAGACTAATGGGTGCAGAGTGTGCGGTGTGTGTCACCCAGGAGCCCGTGTGCCCCGCAAACCCTGCGCCCATTATAGATATGCCCCTGGGTATCAAACTACCTAGTTGTGATAAATCGGAAAAAAAGTAATAACCCATATTAAAAGATCAGATAAATGTAGATATGTGTGCGGACCCCCCCTGTTTTGGTTTTGGCAAAATCACTCTCAAGTGTTTTGTTTTTGGATTTCGGATTTCTATAAAATTGATAAAAACAGCTAAAATCATTTGGACCTATTTACTTACAATACAAAACCCAAGATTAATTTTTTAGATCTGAGTTCTGAACTTACGGGAAGACCTGAGCCTCCACTCTGTTGTACTCGGATCCCCCAAACTAATCTGAGCCGGGACTCGGTTTCGACTCAGGTCCCCAAAGTTCGGGTGTGTTCAGTTTTCACCAAAACCGAACCACACATCTCTAGTTCAATGTGACTTAAAAACGTAGTACCAGCCCCATCTTTCACAATAACACCTCAATCCTCAGCTTCCACACATACACAATCGACTAACCAAACATGGATGGGTACACAAATGGTATATTACAGCAGAAGCTTCTCTGTATATTACAACAATTGGGTCAAAAACATATTGTGTTAAATTATTTAATAACTGCCAGTTCAGTAAGAACTACAGTAATATCAAGCTGAATCACGTTTAGAGATAGGCAAATCAATATGAGAGTCAGGGGCGTATCTATAATGGGTGCAGGTTGTGCGGGGAACACGGGCCCCGCACCGCACACCCTGCACCCATATTATTA
Source organism: Taudactylus pleione (assembly GCA_031769625.1). NCBI lineage: Eukaryota > Metazoa > Chordata > Amphibia > Anura > Myobatrachidae > Taudactylus > Taudactylus pleione. Next base: position 3,370,058 of record JAUIMM010000519.1, read on the forward strand.
CTTACCTCTCCGGAGTCCCTCGTCGGCGCGTGGGTCCGGCGATGTAAAACGACTGGAAAATGGCCGCGGTGGCCATTTTCTCGGTGACTTGTGGATACATTATAGACTCTGGGCACACTCTAGTGCCCAGAGTCTATAACTCAGGCGCTGCCAGCCGCTGGGTGGAGAGGAGCGGGCCCGTGTCGGAGACTCCTCACGGGCCCCCTCCTCTCTAGAAACGCCCCTGATGAGAGTCGTGCAGGTGCTCCCCAAATCTTGCCATGCAATTTACATCCCTGAAGAGCCTCATCTCTGCCAGAGTCATCACGCATTGAGAGCTTGTTATTATTGCATCATTATAAGGTCTTTCCTTTTACAAATAATCACACTGGTTAGCTAGCTGGTCCTACTATAGAAGCAGAACCAGCCTTGCAGTTAGCTTTCCACCTTCAGCAGCCAAACATTGTAAAAGGCATCATTGTGGAGTTTTTTTGCCTTATAACAACCATCACTCATCATTCTTGCAGGTATGTTTTGCAAGGAGGCTACAAATATTTAATACTATTATAGCATAATGGGGCTGATTTAGAAATGGACGCTATGGCGACATTGGACGCAAGCAGCCAATGTTTTCACTCTGCACGTCTGTCAGAGCCACGCTGTGCATGTGCTCCGATGATTACTGCCAGAAGCCATAGAAGAAATTTGGACGCAGAGAGAGGCGATATCAGTGGCCATGTCTGGGTGGTAACAGGGGGTGGCTAGCGAGATGCAGGTGGCCAGCTAGAGGCAGGTGTGTCGTGGGCATGTCGCTGTCAACTTTTGCCGTAGTTGCACTGACACTGGCGTTCATGTCCAGATGGACATTACGCGCCTCTATTGGTCTTGTGCAATGTACGATGGTGTGACCAATGTGGCAATCGATGCATCCGATGGTGCTTCTTAATATGCATAGCGGCGGAGTAGTGCAACAGCCAGTGGGTGTCTCTGTACAAAATCCATCGGCCCGGCATTAGCATTTAGATGCTGTCACGCTGTGGAAAAAAACGCAGTCGTGGTGCAACTGTATTAACCTTTAAATCGGTATAGTATTACGTTGATATTCATATATGTTGACCATGGTAGGGTATTGCAACTTTTAAATGGCTACATGGGATTAGAAGAAAGACACTTTCATCACCAGCAAGTTCATTTTATGAGATGATCCTAATGATCCTATATTTATGCTCGTTTCGCCTTCACTAATAATGTGCAATTACTGGCAACAATGAAGATGAGCGGTATGGTTTTCATGAAAAACACCCAAACATAGATGCTCTGAGTCAAATTGAGTCGCAGCTCAGATCACTTTTGGGGTTCTGGGTCTAGCATGGGTCTGCTGTAAACTCTGAACACAGATTTAAAATCCCAATCTCGATTTTGGATTGCATTTAAGCAGGTCCAAATGACATGAATTTAGCTGATTTTATCAATTTTAAAGCAATCCAAAACCAAAACCGAATTCCAACCGAAACACTTTAGGGTGGTTCTGCTAAAACCCAAACCATAATATTTGAGGGTGGTTTTGCCAAAACTAAAACCAAAACACAGGGTCCACGCACATCTTTAGCAAAAATAGACCTTTTGCCCAATATATGTTTCGAGTGAATAAAGTTTACAATATTCTGTTTAAGGAATTGCTTATACAAAGCACTCCTCTAGAAGAAAGCTTTTTAAAGACTTCTCATAAAACATGAATGAATCATGCTAGTGTTAATAATACCGTTAACATGTTACCTACTAGCCCATTTTCTAAAGTGGAAACCTTTCTGATTAATTGCAGACTAATGGTGCATACACATGGGACTATCGACAACGATATCGTTATTCGATCTCCCGGGTGTGCTGGACGATCGATATCGATCATCCAGCACACCATGTACCTAACAACGACTATAACGACCCGCGTCCCTATAGTAACTTGCTCGATATTGAGCAAGTTGACCTGCATGCACGGGCGATGGTCGATATCGACCATATACCTACGCATCGCAGGTCGTTAGTGAGTTTGTAGGGTCCTAAAAATGAACGATTTAATTGATAACGATATCGTTCAAATCGCTCCTTTAAATCGCTCCATGTGTACGCACCATAAAGAAGAGATTAAGGTTAATGCGCTGCTGAATGCAGATTCCTGATGGTCGAGAATCTGCACGGGCGCCAGACCCATACTGGTCATGTGCAGTACGAGTCCTGTGTGATCGCATGCAGACTGGCAGCGGACTGTCAATGATTAACAGCCTGATGTCATTTGTGGGCGGGGAGGGTGCAGTGATAGCCTACGTTTCCCGAAAGAGAGATGTGTCGCTGCCGTTGGGTGGGAGGGAAGAGGCCAGGATCTACGCCCTGACAGAAAATTCCTAACCTGTTTTTCGCCGGCTTGTGTGACCCCATGGGTCACTTAGTCGGCCGATGTTCTGGCGATGTTGCATGCAGCTTTGCAATTCCATCCTAAGCGGAATCAGGCCCTAAATGCGATCACAATCAATGTTTCAGATTTTATCTTGATTTTTGAAGCATGTGACATAAAAATATTATTACTACTATTCTTTGTAATCATTTATTTATAAAGTGGCAGCATATATTGAGCTATGCATGGTAAACCCCAATAACAAGGCTATTAAACACAACTGTGTGTTCACATACAGTACAGTACTGTAACAGACCCATTGTCCGAAGAGCTCACCATCAAATAATAAACAGCACATCACTGATCAGTTTAATTGACTTTTAAGTGGACATTAGCATTTTTAGCACATTATGTTTTATGCTGGGCTAAAATAATTAATGTTTGGGGCCATTGGCTTTAATACATAGTGCATCCTATGCATCTGTCAGCGGTATACTGCCTTTATTGCTGAATTCTTAAAAATCAGCACATAGACTAGAGGTGAATATGCCATTCTGGCAATAAAGAAATAAATAAGATGAGACGAGTGTAAGAAAATAATAGCTTTCCTTACAGAGAAAGTTTTCAAGTGTCTCTGCAATGAAAGTTCCTTATGCTACAAAGCCAAAAAGTTAGGAGCAGGTGCAGAATGGGTTCTACATACACTAATTTGCGTAGCATAAATAGTGTGATTTTTTTCTCTCAACATGGCCAAAAAATTGGGCCACTTTGTTAGGCCACTCTATACCGTTAGACGGTATAGGGTGGCCTAACAAAAGCTGAGTTCAGTAAGGGTGTGTTTGTGCAATTGTGAACACATGCAGGCCAAGACAAAGACTTATATATGTCTGAGAAAGCCGCATTATTTGTATAGATGTGCGCAGACCCCAGTGTTTTGGTTTTGGTTCTAATTCATTATTGTGTTTTGGTTTTGCCAAATCCACCCTCAAGTGTTTTGGTTTTGGATGTGGATTATTTAAAAAAAATTATAAAAACAACTAAAATATGTAATTTGTGCCTGTTTGGTTTCCTACAGTATTATTAACCCCAATAACATTAATTTCCAGTCCATTTTTTACAACCTCACAGATTATAATATTGTTTTCAACCATATTGGTCAAAGGCTGCAGCGAGTGAGTGATTGATTGATTACAGTGTTGTTATTATTATAACTATTAAAATATCAAAGAAATGGAATACACTATTAAAAAACAAGCATCCAAAATTAATACCAATGGGCTTAAGATAGCTAACAGTGTTGTAAATCATTTCTACACTTGAAAAATGTCATTATCATCCTCATCCTCCTCACCCTCATCAGTGTTAACATCATCATTACACAATATTAGCTCATCCCTACTGGAATGCACCGTTACAGTAGTCTCTGTACTTTGTTGCATTTAGTGGCAAAGGTATTCCTCCTTAAATTTTCAATTCATTTTTATGAACATGGGTTTTTCCACATTTTGACTAAGTAACCTCCTACACCAATCACTCACAAGGTTCCTGGCTTTGCTAAACACTATTTCCGAGTACACATTGGAGAGTGGGCAGCTTAAGTACACAAAACTAGTTTGTACAAGGGGCTCAAAATGTTTTTCTCCCAGTAAACAAAAAGACTGTGTGACATGTTAATTTGTCTAAAGTCATTAAAATAATCCTCCACCATTCTAATGACTCAAGTCTAACATACCTAGCGGAATCATTTCCTTTCATCTCCTCCTTCAGTTTCTCTAGCTGCTTTTCCAGTAGTTTTACTGAGGGAAACACCTGACTAAGCTGGCAGTATCTGAACACACTTCATTAGTTACTACTTCAAATGGTTTCAGTAGCCTGCATAAAACAGAGTATTATCTAGTGTGCTGGACTAAGATACATTCCCCCTCTCCCTATATCATGGCTTGTTGTGTAGGTTTGTGTAGTGTATGTTCGGGTGTGTTCGGTTTCCATGGAAACTGAACCGCACATCTATAATTATTTGCTGGTGTTCAGGGGCAGGTGTAAATACTAGTGGATAATGATGATGATGGTCCCAGTACTAGTGAGTAACTTGTATTTGGATGTTTGTACATCGCTAATGTTTAATCGGTTATTTTTTAATCACTCTGCCATATTGTGCTTTTGTATGCGAGTTTTAACAAAACTTTTTTTTTTGCACACTGTGTTAGAGAGGTTTTTTATGTTTTATTGATGTATAATAATGAAGGTGTTGCTAATAAAATAAATGGTCAAAAGATAGATATAGCCAGATATACAGAGACAGATGTCCAGCTTGCATTTGCGTTTCCTTCTAGCCAGTTCCCTCTCTCTAACCTTAATAGGTACTCTCTATAAGAATATATCTCACAATTTAATTTACTTAATTTAGATATGTATGAAAATCACCATTTAACAAGGAAATATGTATGAAAATCACCATTTAACAAGGAAATGGTTCACTCCATGGAAATCTTTAGTAAAGGTGAAAAATGTGCTTTAAGATTGTTATATACAGCAACATTGCAAAAATATGCAACACTATCTTGATGAACCTATGATAGTCAATTATTTTCTCCAGATGTTACAGTTTAGAATGCTTGATTGAAGCTAAAATTAATACAGTGGACATATGACTCTCTCCTGAGGAAATAGAACACAAATTGTGTCCCCTTATTTCATGAAGGACAGATGTGTGGTCATGTCCTAGACAATAATCAGACATCTGCAGTAGCTCCTTTATCTACATCACTATCATTAATTCCACATGGATTTATGGGGAGTTGTCTTGGCCAATGTTATACAGACTTTTACTTAGAGCTTTCCTCTATTCTTGAACATAAATGCGAGATTCTGCCAGTACTACAGACAACAGTGTGGTCCTCATGCCTCTTACCAGCAATGGGCATAGCAGACTTTGCTTTGAATTACATTTTAATAGGAGGCAACATAAACCTAGTAGACTCAAATATTGAAACACCAATATAAAGCCACTCAATAGGACATTGGGCAACCAACAAGTACGCATGGTGTCTACCGATGGTCGCAATTCTGCAAAAGGGATATAATACCATTCTCCCACAAGAACGTCATTCAACTGGATTCAGATCTGGTGACAGGGAAGGCCTAGGTATATGGATAATAGCAGTAAAAAAAGCTCAATCGGGAGGCCACATGTGTTCCGCAGATGGGGGCATTGTCATCTTTGAAGACACTCCTTCGTCACCAAAAAAGTTCTGCAACATGATCACTTAGTACTATTAGTTAGTTTTTAGCATTAAACTTGCCTTCTAAGATTATGACTGCACAAGAACCAGGCCAGGAAAATATACTTGGCAACATTATAGATCCACCAGAGACATTCACTGCCATGGACAAGCAATCAGGATTGTGTACAGTTAGCGCAATATGTGCACTCAATCATTTATCTAGAATCCTGATGTAAGATAAATCATCTGACAATCCCCTTCTCACCTTGCAGGTAATATATTGGCACTAGTCATCTGATATATAAATACCAGTGCTGTCTGAATATACTGATCTTATAGGTAATATATTGGCACCAGTCATCTGATATAGAAATACCAGTGCTGTCTGAAATGAATATACTGATCTTATAGGTATATTATCATTAATTATTATCTGCAAAAACCAGAGTGACTTAAGGTCTGGCTATATATTTACTCCTAGATACATGGGATGCTTTTTTGGGTCTGTTTGTTTCTATTAGAATTGTATGAGTTGTATCTGGTCTGGGTGAGGTTATTGGGGGGTGGGGTGCAATCAGTGACTACACATGTATACTTCACTATATACTCAGAAGGTTACAGGCTGCAAGCCTGTTATAAGGCTGCATAGGTTTTTATTTCAAAGTGTTTTTTTTCTAAGTGGTATTATATACACAGCATAATTTAGAGTTTGACAGGAGGAACACATGTGGACAACATTTAATAAGAACTCTTTACAACTTGGAAACAATTGAAAAGGATCTTCTGGGCTTCTGGATACCCTGCAACTCAGCCACCAGCTCTCAATATAACCTAGACACACCTTTTGCCAACACCCTGCTTCAGCATTGCAAGCAACTACCACTTAGTTTGCTGCATTTTAAGTTTTAAATGTATGCTTTTTGACTTTACACTGTTTATATCATTCATGTACCACTGTCAAATCTACCATTGTTTAACACCTGTACATCTTTAAGAATACTTTAACCTTAATGTACAGTCTTGCAACTTTAACAGCTCCAAACTCATTTTGTTTATTATATACTATTGTAGTTGTGCTTTTACATCTACTAGCACTGTTCTTCCTTTTATCTGATTTTTTGACATCTTAACTGTACTGTTCCTGTATCTCACTCTCATCACTACTACTGCTGCTTCTCTCCCAATTCCCTCATCTACACTATGTTTCTCTCTTCTCCTGCTCCCCCCATCACTCAGAAGCTACATAATTCTTTCCTCTACCACCTGTTCCCATCTCTTTCCTCCCCCCATAGTCTCCTCTTTCTCCTTCCTCTCCTCTGTCTCTCTTCATCCCATCTAGTACTCTCCACCGCATCTCTCATAACTCCTAAGCACTGCTCCCTCCCTTTTCTCCAAGTTACACCTCTTCTTCTCAACCAAAACCACACTAAACCTCCTCCTTGCCCACTACCTGCTGTCACCCTTCCTCACTCAGAAGCCCACCACATACTCGCACTCTCTTTATCCCCCTGCACTAAATCGATCTCAACCCCACTACAGCAACCCTAACAATCTCCTTCTCCCTCCTCCCAACTCTGTCCCTCTCTCCTGTCTCTTCTGTCTATAATCAACTGGTCCCCATCCATGACAGCTTCATCTCCAATTCCTTGAATCTCCCAGCCATCACCAATTCATGGATTTACCCATCTGACACCACTTCTCCTGCAGCTATCTCCTTTGGGGGCCTCACATTCTTTCACACTCCCTGGCCTGGAGGTTGCCATAGTCTTGGTGTTGGGGTATTTCTATAGTCTGATCACTCCCACCAACTCTTACCTTCTAAACTCTCTATATTATTATTTCCATTCAGTGCTCATGATATTCGCCTCTTCCAACTTCCTCGAGTAGCTGCCTTTCTTCGTCCCCCTGCCCTTGGCTCAAAATTCCCTGATAACTTTGCTTCTTGACTCCTAATCTTCAAATGGGCTCTCAAGACCCCTTTCTTCCTCAAAGCTTTCCAGCCCTCATCCTAACTCACTACTCCATGCTCCTTCCTCACAATCCAGCCCATCTGTGTCACCCCTGTTTGTCTGCCCCCTCCCCTTTAGAATGTAAGCTCTCACGAGCAGGGCTCTCTTCCCTCACGTGCTTCTTTTCCTTACTTATACTTTAATTTACAACAGCACCTAACACTTGGTTGCTAACACCATGCTGCTTATTTATGTGTTATGCAGCAATGTTTATAAATCATGTGCTTCTCCCACATTGTTTGTACTATTAATAACTGTATTTCTTGTATGCTCATTTGTTTATATACTTTGTAAGGCGCTGCAGAACCCTAGTGGCGCCATATAAATAAAGGATAATAATAATCTGACAATACTTCCGTCCTGCACTGCTTGGTAGTCCATTGCCTGTGCTAGTTGTACCACTGAATTTGCACCTGTGCATGAGCAGATGTAATCAGGTGTGATGAATGGTTTATGCACTTCTACCTGACTATGATATCCGGCTCTGTGGAGTTCTCATCAGATGATTATTGGCTGCTTATGCAACAGGTAAAATTTGCAGTCATTTCATCTGCTGGTATATACAATCATGTTTTCAGGCAGAAGCACCCTGGGTGCCCATCCTGACTATGGTATCCTCCACTTCTCAGGCATTGCACCATGTCAGCAACTGGTGGTCAGGAATATACAAACACTGAATTAATGACATTATGGGTCACGATTGAATTAGCCTCGTTAACCCAATATTCAAGTTGTTTCCTACTCAATTAGCTGTGCAAGTTTTCAATAGGATTCTAATAATTATATGCAGCTATTTTCTCATAGAACCCTGTTATTTTTCTTTGAGAAAATAGCTATTTTATGGTAAAAATGTCCACACATTTCAGAACCCCTGGGACACCCCCCCTCCCCCTAATGATTAATTAGGCACTTATTAGTATTTAATTACCTTAATTTGGCCAATAATTACATATCAGTTTTGGGCTGATATTCTGCAAAATGCAGACTAATGGGTTCAAATATGCGGGATCGATATATGGGGGTGCTGCATAGATATATGAGGTGATTTTAGGATTGCAGGTGGGAGATAAAGGTGTTTTTTTTTTTTTCAACATTTTTAAATGTTGCTTAAAATGACACAAAAATCTATTTCTAGGTATTTCTATGCACCCCCAATTACTCTAGAGCCTTTATTTGCAGAATTTTTTTTTGCTTTTTATGGTTTTTAAACTGTTATTTAAAAAAATTCAAAAATCAGCCATTTGAAACATTTTAAAAGCCCAAAATATGTTTCCTATTGGCTACTAATAGACATCTATACTGTTAGACAATAATTATTTGCTCTTTTTTAGAGTGCAGACTAGGGGTGAGCGGGTTCGGATTTCTGAAATCCGAACCCCCCCGAGCCCCCCCAATCCGAGTCCGATCCGAATCAGGCTCGACTTTTCCCTCCTGACTCGGATCTGAAATCGAGGCAAAACGTCATCATCCCGCCTTCCGAGTCTCGCGGGTTTTGGATCCTATATAAGGTACCCACGTCGGCGCCATTTTCTCACTCGGCTGTGGACAGTGAAGAGGGAGGGTGGGAGTTAGGGCTGTGTAGTGTAGTGTAGTGCTGCTGTTGTCCACTACTTCAAAGTCCATAGGGGCTGGCTGTGTTGTGCTGTGCTGCTGTTGTTAATAGGGGCTGTGTCCACTACTTCAAAGTCCATAGGGGCTGGCTGGACTGTGTTGTGCAGTCAGTTCTCCATAGGGGCTGTGTCCACTCCAAAGTCCTGTGCAGTGTCCCAGTCCTAAAGAGGTGCTGTAGTGTTGTCCAGGGGGTGCTCTGTCCATCAGGGGTGCTCCCCCCAAGTGCTAAAAAAATAATATATTTTCTGTGTTTGTGAATTGTGTGCGCAGTAGCCGCACGTGCATCAACAAAGTAGTGCCAAGCGTGCGCCTGTGTCATAAGTAAAGGGCCGGCTGGCTTGACCGTTAAGGGTGCTGTAACCCCCGAAAGTACACTCCAGTCCAAACCAAAAAAAAAATTATTTTCTGTGTTTGTGAATTGTGTGCGCAGTAGCCACACGTGCATCAACAAAGTAGTGCCAAGCGTGCGCCTGTGTCATAAGTAAAGGGCCGGCTGGCTTGACCGTTAAGGGTGCTGTAACCCCCGAAAGTACACTCCAGTCCAAACCAAAAAAAAAATTATTTTCTGTGTTTGTGAATTGTGTGCGCAGTAGCCGCACGTGCATCAACAAAGTAGTGCCAAGCGTGCGCCTGTGTCATAAGTAAAGGGCCGGCTGGCTTGACCGTTAAAGGGTGCTGTAACCCCCAAAGTACACTCCAGTCCAAACCCAAAAAAAAATTATTTTCTGTGTTTGTGAATTGTGTGCGCAGTAGCCGCATGTGCATCAACAAAGTAGTGCCAAGCGTGCGCCTGTGTCATAAGTAAAGGGCCAGCTGGCTTGACCGTTAAAGGGTGCTGTAACCCCCAAAGTACACTCCAGTCCAAACCAAAAAAAAAATTATTTTCTGTGTTTGTGAATTGTGTGCGCAGTAGCCGCACGTGCATCAACAAAGTAGTGCCAAGCGTGCGCCTGTGTCATAAGTAAAGGGCCGGCTGGCTTGACCGTTAAGGGTGCTGTAACCCCCGAAAGTACACTCCAGTCCAAACCAAAAAAAAAATTATTTTCTGTGTTTGTGAATTGTGTGCGCAGTAGCCGCACGTGCATCAACAAAGTAGTGCCAAGCGTGCGCCTGTGTCATAAGTAAAGGGCCGGCTGGCTTGACCGTTAAGGGTGCTGTAACCCCCGAAAGTACACTCCAGTCCAAACCAAAAAAAAAATTATTTTCTGTGTTTGTGAATTGTGTGCGCAGTAGCCGCACGTGCATCAACAAAGTAGTGCCAAGCGTGCGCCTGTGTCATAAGTAAAGGGCCGGCTGGCTTGACCGTTAAGGGTGCTGTAACCCCCGAAAGTACACTCCAGTCCAAACCAAAAAAAAAATTATTTTCTGTGTTTGTGAATTGTGTGCGCAGTAGCCGCACGTGCATCAACAAAGTAGTGCCAAGTGTGCGCCTGTGTCATAAGTAAAGGGCCGGCTGGCTTGACCATTAAGGGTGCTGTAACCCCCGAAAGTACACTCCAGTCCAAACCAAAAAAAAAATTATTTTCTGTGTTTGTGAATTGTGTGCGCAGTAGCCGCACGTGCATCAACAAAGTAGTGCCAAGCGTGCACCTGTGTCATAAGTAAAGGGCCGGCTGGCTTGACCGTTAAGGGTGCTGTAACCCCCGAAAGTACACTCCAGTCCAAACCAAAAAAAAAATTATTTTCTGTGTTTGTGAATTGTGTGCGCAGTAGCCGCACGTGCATCAACAAAGTAGTGCCAAGCGTGCGCCTGTGTCATAAGTAAAGGGCCGGCTGGCTTGACCGTTAAAGGGTGCTGTAACCCCCAAAGTACACTCCAGTCCAAACCGAAAAAAAATTATTTTCTGTGTTTGTGAATTGTGTGCGCAGTAGCCGCACGTGCATCAACAAAGTAGTGCCAAGCGTGCGCCTGTGTCATAAGTAAAGGGCCGGCTGGCTTGACCGTTAAAGGGTTCTGTAACCCCCAAAGTACACTCCAGTCCAAACCAAAAAAAAAATTATTTTCTGTGTTTGTGAATTGTGTGCGCAGTAGCCGCACGTGCATCAACAAAGTAGTGCCAAGCGTGCGCCTGTGTCATAAGTAAAGGGCCGGCTGGCTTGACCGTTAAAGGGTGCTGTAACCCCCGAAAGTACACTCCAGTCCAAACCAAAAAAAAAATTATTTTCTGTGTTTGTGAATTGTGTGCGCAGTAGCCGCACGTGCATCAACAAAGTAGTGCCAAGCGTGCGCCTGTGTCATAAGTAAAGGGCCGGCTGGCTTGACCGTTAAAGGGTGCTGTAACCCCCAAAGTACACTCCAGTCCAAACCGAAAAAAAATTATTTTCTGTGTTTGTGAATTGTGTGCGCAGTAGCCGCACGTGCATCAACAAAGTAGTGCCAAGCGTGCGCCTGTGTCATAAGTAAAGGGCCGGCTGGCTTGACCGTTAAAGGGTTCTGTAACCCCCAAAGTACACTCCAAACCAAAAAAAAATATATTTTCTGTGTTTGTGACTTGTGTGCACTGTGGCTGCACGTGCATCAACAAAGGAGCTGCGCCAAGCGTGCGCCTGTGTCCCATAAGTAAAGAGCCGGCTGGCTCATTTCTTAAAGGGTGGTGTAACCCACAAAGTGCACTACTCTCCAGCAAAAATAAAAAAATATTTTCTGTGTTTGTGTGCGCTTTAGCCGCACGTATATATATCAATATAACATAAATGGAGGACCAAACTTTCTCTGATAAAAATAAAATAGGGAAAGATCAAGAACCACTTCCTACTAGTGCTGTTGCTGCTGCTGGGAGTTGTTCATCATCCCAGAGAGGAAGTAGGAACATCACTACTTTTACTAAACAATTGACCCTCCAACAGTCCCTAGCGATGAGGATGAAGTACGACAGCAGTCATCCTGAAGCAAAACGTATAACTGAGGCCTTGACTGCTATGTTGGTGTTAGACGTGCGTCCGGTATCCGACATTAGTGCAGTGGGATTTAGACAATTGATGGAGGTAGTGTGTCCTCGGTTCCAAATCCCGTCTAGATTCCACCTGCATCCTCAAAGCAGCAGCAACAAGCGTGCGTCTGTCTGTTAAAGGGTGGTGACACCCTCAAAGTGTGCTACACAAACAATTAAAATATTGTTCTTTTTTTTTCGGTCTTTGTGAAATGTGTGGGCTGTAGCCGCACCTGCATCCTTAAAGCAGCAGCGACAAGCGTGCGTCTGTCTGTTAAAGGGTGGTGACACCCTCAAAGTGTGCTACACAAAGAATAAAAATATTCTTCTTCTTTTTTCTGTCTTTGTGAATTGTGTGGGCTGTAGCCGCACTTGCATCCTCAAAGCAGCAGCGACAAGCGTGCGTCTGTCTGTTAGAGGGTGGTGTAACCCTCAAAGTGTGCTCCACAAACAATAAAAATATTCTTTTTTTTTTTCTGTCTTTGTGAATTGTGTGGGCTGTAGCCGCACTTGAATCCTCAAAGCAGCAGCGACAAGCGTGCGTCTGTCTGTTAAAGGATTACATCGGTGACAGCATCCAAGTAGGCATGTCAGACAGTCCGTACCTGTACTGGCAGGAAAAAGAAGCAATTTGGAGGTCCCTGTACAAACTGGCTCTATTTTACCTGAGTTGCCCCCCCTCCAGTGTGTACTCCGAAAGAGTGTTTAGTGCAGCCGGGAACCTTGTTAGCGAAAGGCGTAGGAGGTTGCTTCCACAAAATGTGGAGAAGATGATGTTCATAAAATGAATGATCAACTCTTCCAGGGAGACCAGCCTCCAGAACGTACAGAGGGACCTGTGGTTCCAGCAGGGACGAATTAATACTCTGTGAGGATGAGGATGTACATAACACTGAAGAGGGTGAGGAATCTGTGGATGAGGAGGATGAGGACGACTTCTTGCCTCCGTAGAGCCAGTTTGTGCAGGGACAGATTAATTGCCAGCTTGTTTTGTGGGGGCCCAAACGAACCAATCATTTCAGCCACAGTTGTGTGGCAGACCCTGGCGCTGAAATGATTGGTTTGTTAAAGTGTGCATGTCCTGTTTATACAACATAAGGGTGGGTGGGAGGGCCCAAGGACAATTCCATCTTGCACCTCTTTTTTTTCTTTGCATTATGTACAGTTTGGGGCCTAGTTTTTCAATGCCATCCTGTCTGCCACTGCAGTTTCACGCCTAGATGGGTCACGTGTTTGTGCCGCCCACTCGTGTCGCTTAGCATAGTCATCCAGCTACCTCGGTGCAACCTTTTGGACATAAAAACACTATTGTGAGGTGTGAGGTATTCAGAATAGACTGGAAATGAGTGGAAATTAAGGTTATTGAGGTTAATAATAGCATAGGAGCAGAAAAACCTACAAATTCTGTGATTTTAGCTGTTTTTATGCTTTTTTTCAAAAAAATACAGATCCAAAACACAAAACCCAGAACCCAAAACACGGAAGGGTGGTTTTGGCAAAACCAATCCAGATCCAAAACACGAAGAAAGATCCAGATCCAAAACCAAAACACAAAACACGAAAAGTGGCCGGTGCACACCCCTAGTGCAGACTGATATCCCTTCTCTATACGCCTAACGCAGCTATTAACAGCACCAACTACCACGCATGTTTCCAACTAAGCTGTGCAGGAATCAAGTGAAAATTAGGCACAATAGGCGTGTTAATTACAGCTGTGGTAAAACAAAAATTTAAAAAGCCCCATTAACACTGTATTCTGTGGCCCATATACCTTGGCGAACGCATTCATTCACTTAGTGGTAGCACCCGCCATGAGTACAGTGCAAATGATCAACCAATTCTGATTAAACGGCAACTTTATGCTTAGTAAAGCATGAACAAAAGTACAAACTATTGTGTTACATAAGATATACACTGTGCCGTGCCATTGTAAAACACCACCAAAGGCTACACTATTTATAACTCTTTGGAGTATTAAAATATAGCTGGTATTTTAAATACTTTTGAAACCTTATTTTATGAGGAATATATTGTACAGTAATGAACATTAAATAAGTCTGGACTGGAATGGGATTGAAATGCCAGACGGCTCTTTTGCCGCTGGTTCAAATCCCGACAGCGGCTGCCCGAAGGGAGGAAATGCCGACAGCGGCACGTAAATAACCTAACCCTCCCTTCTCCCCCCCTAACCTAAACCTCCCTTAGGGATGCCTAACCCTAACCTCCCCCCTAGTGCCTAACCCTAACTTCCCTCCAGGGGTGCCTACTAAACCTAACCCCCCTCACCGCACCCTAAACCTAACCCTCCCGGGGGGTCCTAACCTTAATCTCCCCCCAGTGGCGCCTAACCACCCCCTTCCCCTAGCCTAACCCTAACCCACCCCAGGGGGTGCATAACCCTAAGTCCCCCCGGGGTGCCCTAAACCTAACCCTCCCCCCCCGCGGCTAAGAGGATGGGTGCCCCGGACTTACCTCGTTCGGGCCCGCGTCGACCCGGATTCCGGCATCGGGATCATGATAGGCGTCGGTATCTCAACGCTTATCATGAATCCCTAGCCAGCATTCTGCTGTCGGGAATGGGATCGGCGGCCTTGCGGCCGACAGTCACATATCTACATACTGCTTGGACTACCTCCCTTCCTTAAGCACAATCTCTATGGGCTTTAGTCATCATCACTTAGTTACAACAAAAGCAGGTGAAAATTAACATATTCACCTACTTTTGTAGAAATTGAGGTCGGGGGCCATTCATCATAAAGGTAATGCAGGAGATATCACTGATATCTCCTGCTTACCTTTCACCCTCGTTCTGGCCTGCTGTCCCCATACACTAGAATGGGGACCTACATTCATCAAGCTCCGAAAATATAATATTTTTGGACCTTGACTGCGGGAGCATTCGCCATCTTCAGATGGCATTTGTTCCCGCACTCCCACTCCTTCCCTATGGGATGGAGTCCCGGGTTGCTCCTTCCCTATCCGGCTCCTTCTTCCAGACACCGGGTCTTTGTGCGCCTGCGTGAAGCCCAGAAGTAGCGATGAAAGAGATCGCAGAGACAGTTGATTTTTGGATCAGCTCTCTCTGCACCTGAGCAATGTCGAATTGCTCCAATGAATTTATATCTACCGCTGCTATTTGCAGCGAGTTGGATACTTAAGTACCGCGGGCCATCCAGTCCCTCATCATTAGCATGATAAATGAACCCCTACATATGATAACGATTGGCCTGGATTACAAAAAAGCTTGGCTGATGGTAACGGTGATTTATCAATCTGCCCACTCGCGTCTATGTCTACTGACTCTTGAAGTGATAACCCCTTTCAATTTTCTCCAGGACCATGAGTAACCACCAGGCTCAACCCCTTTAATACTTTATATCACAATTGCAGCAAGAATAAAGTCTCCCATCATCTGTGGGGCCATAGATTGCATATGTCAGATATTAAGGGAGTATAAAATAAAATACATTTACATTCTCAGTCTTCCGCAAAACATCAAGTTAAAAGTGTAGACACAATATTGATCCATGAAGAAACCATTCATTAGACAGTTTTTTCTTTACCAGCCTTGCAGGTCGCGCCCTTCATTGATAATTTCCCTATGTTATAATATTGTGTCTACATTCCCATTGCATGTATTCATTCTCTAGATCAATAGATATATGAGTTTAGAACTAGCTCAAACCCAAAGGACATTCCTTCAATACACAGACTTTGTATTTTCTGAAGGCCTCTCACAAGCCCTTAAAGATGCACATATCTATCAATGCAGACAGTTAATAGCACAGTTAGAATATTGTATATTCCAACAATAACTGTAACAGATGACAATGAAGAAAGCTATGATATACACTATCTACAAGGATGAAGGTGACATTATTTACTTCTGATTTCCTTTATAATCGTGTCCTGATAATTCTTTGTCACTGGAGTCTGGAAATGTCCCTTATTTTAATACTGACAGCACAATAAAATTCATCTTGTTCTGCATTACAAATGCTCTTTTTATCCTCCATTCTTATTCTCTGGTTTTATAAATTAATATTTCTTAAATACTATTTAAAATGCAAAAAACGCTTGGTAAAATGGAATTCTGTAAACTCATCATGATAGGCATTTCAAGGCCTGATTCAGCTGCATACGGATATGTTATTGCAGCTGCTAACATGGTAGCAGCTGCGATAGCACTATTACGGTAATGCAGCAGGAGGTGTCATGCCCCCTGCATGCATTACTGATCCGAGCTGCGTCCTAGGACGCAGCATCGGATCAACTGAGATGCCATCGGCCGACTGAGTGACCCATGGGGTCACGCAAGCCGGCCGTCGCAGATGCACAAAAGAGGCAAGGAAATCTCCATCAGCCGACAGAGATCCTGGCCTCTTTGGCCTTTTCACTCCCCCCAACAACAGTGACATGCCTCTGTTTTGGGAAACAGAGGCTCTAACCCCCCCTTCCCTGCCCCAGAAAGAAACGACAGCAGACTGTCAATAACTAACAGTCTGCTTCCGGACTGCACGTGGGATCGCAGACCCGTACTGCACATGCGCAGATTCCCAACCATCGCTTTATATGCGTGATTTTGCCATCTGACTCAGGCCCTTAGTGCACCAAGGTCTGGCTCGCTTAAGTGCACCGGCTCAGCAACAGAGTTTCCCTGAAACTATGGAAGCCATGGGCGTATCTATACTGAGTGCAGGGTATGCAGTGCACATGGGCCCCTGGGTCCAGGGCAGCCCACACCGCACACCCTGCACCTATATAGTCTTATACTTATCTGTCCGTAGTCTCCAGAGTGCTGTAAAAATTTCTGGGAAAAGGGTGGCGGCCATTTTACAGGTGACTAGCGCATGCACTGTACTGCGGATCCCGGGAAACCAGTGCAGGTGCCATTTTCCTGAAGACCCGCTCATGTGCAGCAGATTCTGGCACTAAACCAGAATCTACTATACCTAGGCTGGCATCGCAAGAGAGACGAGGGGGCCCGCAATGAGTCTGCATTCGGGCCCTCTCCTCTCTTAAGATGTCAGAGGCATTTAGCGTCCAATCTAACACTGCATTACACCGCTCTGTGGTTAAACAAAATGGGGTTTACTGAAGACCCATCTAAATTTGGGTGTGAAAAGTATCATTTCGCAACATATCGCAGCTATGTCAAATGAATTTTATTTGCCATTTATCGGAAAACTCCTGCCGGGATGCCGGCTCTGATAAGAGCCTGTCCAAGCTTTCGCAATGACTTTGCTTCTGAAATCGGACCCTGCTTACCTACTTCGCCTGTGTGGCCATTGGGCAATTGGTAATTGTTACAATGAAAGCAGTGGGAGAAATGGTGGTATGTCTTACCCCCATATACTGGCCACTTAGACCACTGCGTATATTATTATTATTCTGGCTGTAACCACATATTCTTATACAGATGCCAGGCTGGTACAAATAAATCTAGGGTGTTGTAATGTTGGGTAACATTTAGAGATCAGCAGTTCTAGTTGGAGTGTCGAGTGTAATATTATTAGCCATATAAGAAGTGTTGGGTGCCATGGGGCATATAGTTACTCTGTGTTGGAGTAATACACATCCACCCTCTGCACCACACACACAGCAGAAGGTACATTCCACAGCCCACAGGTAATGAGTAAACGATCAATTTCAGAGAATAGTATTTCATCTATGTCTATTCAGTAGCATCATTGATTGTGATTCTGAGCTTGAAAACTAGCAATCTATAGAGAGTATTCAATAACATGGAGACTTGGATAAGCCTGTAACTGGCACAAGAGCTGATTAACACAGCCGATATTCTCTATGGTCTCCTGATTGCTCATATTGTTATTTATTCCTTTCACACAGCTCACCCTCTACACTCGCAACTACTAGATTAACGTTTTACGTACCAAGAGTGTGAAGCTAAAGCCCTGCTACCTACAGGGATTAATCTATAAAAGAAGAAGTTTGTTTGTTATCGAACATTTTCCACAGTTCTCAAGGTAATGCTGCCAAATCTTACATAGTTATTTAGTATAAAAAAAGTAAGCTGTTAGACCACATAGCGACAACACGATAGAGCGACAAATCTTATACTGTATATAAAATTCATTGGTCTGTTTGTTTGTTTATTTGTCTTTCCGGTTATGTATAATGATACCCCTGCTCCGATTGGGATGAAACCAACGTGAGGTGGTCCAGTTGGATCCTGGCCAGATTTTAGGGGGGTTAGGGTAGGGTTGGACCTCCCATTGGTGTATTCTGGGGAGCCTGATTCTGAGCCTTTCACTGGATGAATTTGGACGAAAACTTCGTCGTAACATTAGCTCCCTGAAGACATACTAGGGGTTTGAGGTCCCAGTCGGACCGGCCTGTTCTGGGCCTTCCATTGGATGGATTTGGATGAAATCTTTACAGAAGGGTGCCAATTGGTCTGAGATGCCTAATGGAGTGGTTGGGGTCCCGGTCGGACCTCACAGCGGAGTGCGCCGGGAAGAATTTTGACCCAGGGAGACTGTTTTGGGCCTTCCACTCGATGGCTTTGGAAGACATCACATAATAAAACTTAATAACTTGAAGACTTAGGGGTCTATTTACTAAGCAGTGTTAGGAGACAGAGTGAAAAGTGATAATAAAGTGATAAGGTGCCAGACAATCAGCTCCCAACTGTCATTTTCAAACACAGCCTGTGAGATGACAGTTGGGAGCTGATTGGCTGGCACCTTATCACTTTCTTATCACTTTTCACTCTGTCTCCTAACACTGCTTAGTAAATAGACCCCTTAACCCTGCACTACGCCAGGTACTTCAGCTAGTTTTACTAAAAAGAAATAGGTCACATTATATCTGAGCCCCAGTGTGTTTAACTGTAACTGTAAAAAAGAGTATTATGGTTCATTATAGAAAGGACTATAAGTGTTTCCTTTTACCCTGTGCAAACCTTATAGACCTGTGAGCTTTATTATGTTGTTGTATAAGCCTCCACCAGAAGTCAATTCTTTCATTGAATAAAACCTTTTCCTTTACTCTCCACAATGCTCTCTTGCCATTATAGCTATGGGGCTAATGCAGAGTTAAGCACAAGTCGGCCATAATTGCTCACTTTCCTCTTTCCCTGTGTGATAATGATCCATTACAGCCCAGTTATGCACCTTCAGCTAAAACTGGAAATGCTACTGAGTTGCGTACAACTTTGCATCACCCATACTTGTATATGCTCAGTTCCGGAGTATGTACAGTGCAAATGGTCATACAGCACGTTCAACTCTGCACCAGCGACTCTGTGTAAGTTTTCTCTTTGCAATGTTCAGGCATTAACTCCTGTTGATATGCAGAAACACATTGCCCATTTTCTACTAAATTGACAGTTGATATAATACTGCACTGCCTTGCTATTTCTACCCCTAGATGGGTAGTGGCATGGACGAAAACTATGGTGTTCTCCAGCAGTCATTGTGTAGTAGAGAAAGTGTGGGGTAGACTTATCAAACCTTGGAGAGAGATAAATTAAGAACCAATCAGCTTCTTACTGTCATTTTAAAAGCTGTGATATAAAAATGACAGCTGGAAGCTGATTGGTTGGTACTTTATCTCTCTCCACTGTATCTCTCTCCAAGGTTTGATAAATCTCTTGGGAAATTCTAAATAAGGTAAGATACTGTGTGCTGCAGTATTGCTTATGCAGCTATTGTATATAGCTAATATACAGTAAATGTACAGTAGTTTGAGCTCACAATAGTCACAGAAAGCGTCCAGAGACATTTTGGTAAAATTCAAAAAGAATAAGCAACTAAGGGGCTGTAAATTCCTTTTATAAGCCTATGTTTGGCTTATTTATGTTCCATGCACTGTGATTGGCTGCATTCTTCATGGGATATTTCTATTGAGTGAATTTTTAACTCAATGATATTAGCCTATCAATTTGCCCATTTCTAATAGATAGAGATCAAACCTTCTAAGGAGGACAAGTGAAGAAGCTTCCTTAAGTAACCAATCAGCTTCTTGCTATAATTTATCAAGTATATTTTATAAAATGATAGCTAGAAGCTGATTGGTTGCTACAGGTAACGTCTCCACCTGTCCTCTTTAAAAGGTTTGATACATCTTCCCCCTTAATCACACAAGAATATACCTTCTAATGCATTTGTGAATTCCTGGAAAAGTATGTTGAAGACATTTTAGTTGTAGGCAGGAAAAAGTGCATTAAAAGGATTGTACTACCTCTGTTCCAGCCAATCACTGTATGTGCATCTATAATCTGTAGTAAGAACAAACAAAGTGGAATGTTATGCTATGCTATTGGAAGGGAGCTGATCACTGGTCACATGAAACATTCTCCATCTCCTATCCAATCACGTGCCTCCCACGAGTGTGCTGCTGTTTTTCCAGTCTTTACAGTGTTTCACATTTAGTATTACGAAGTACAGGTAATGGTCAGGTGGTTGCTCTTTTGGGCATGGAAAGTTCAGAAATGAATGTATGTACAAAGGAAACATAATAACATAATATTCTGTAAAAGGCACCAATAGCACATCTGTGGAAAGGCTCTAATGTATGGTTCTCAAACTTTTTTGAATCACGGCGCCCTAGAGTAACAGCTTTGCTTTCACGGCACCCCTAAGCCAAAAGTTTGTTATTGAGAAACACAGAAAAAAATGTAGTAAAGTTGTGAAGTAAATTGTGCTGACCTGTCATCCTTAGGCTCAGTTATGTGGCGGTGGACAGGTTTGTGCTTCTGTTTGTCCACATATTTATATTACATTAACCATAAACAATTTGATTTGGTGCTGGGTCACCAAGCTGAGGCACCCCTGCAAGTGTCCCTAGGCACCCCATGGTGCCACGGCGCACAGTTTGGGAACCACTGCTCTAATGGATTTATTAGCACACATATACCTATTTAGCAAATAATATTTGCAAGATATTCCCCCACTTTCAGGGGGGTGGAGGTGAATCTGCAAATATTATGAATCCCCTGATATCTACTCCAGTCCCTTCATTTCCGACAGCAGCCGCAATCCCCATAGGTTTCTATGGGACAGCAAAGCTGTCATATTTACCAAACGTGGGAGCTCATTCAGACCCGCTCGCTAAGATGCATACTCTCGCTGCTGGTGATGGTATGCAGTGTGTATGCAGTGTGTATGCAGTGTGTGTATGCAGTGTGTGTATGCAGTGTGTATGCATTGTGCGCATGCGCATACCTTAGAGAAAGTCCACAGTGCACTCGCTCGCTGCACATAGACAGCCCAGCAGAGTGAGTGACAGGAGAAGCCGTTTGTAGGTGGTAACAGGGACTGGCCATTAAAACCGGGGGAGTGTAGGTGCAAAAGCAGGCGTGTCTGAGCATCTCAGCGGTGTATTAGAGGTATGTATAATTATAAGACAGCATCATAGTACACGTCACCTGGCTGGTTTTTACACTGAAGTGCTCGCAGTGCTTGCGGCAGTGTATGGTCAACCTCAAGTGCTGCGATAGCATCCGATGTTACCTGATGTACCGATGGTTGCATACACTTCCTGGACATGACGTGCACAAGTGGACATCTTAAAACAGGCTGGTGGGTGTCTGCATACACTATGTGATCGCTCTCTAAGAAATACTGGGCGTTCTAATGCATTGCTGTGCGACAGCACTGCCTACGCAATTTGCATACACATCGTGCGAGCGATCGCATCTAACGAGAGGCTCTGAATCAGGCCCTTGGTCCCAATAGGATAACGCCATCTGCAGATAAATGTGCCCCAATGACTGGTACAAATGGTAGACACCTTGGGGGTGGGAAACATTATTTTTGGTGGCAATTATTTTTTTTTAAAGACAATGCACACTATAAAATAACCACCTGCTGTTTAAATGTCTCACAAACTCTAACTGATCTAGTAATTTTATCATAGTAATAACCATGTTAACAGACAGAGATGCCCTGCTACATTGATTTCCTCATTGGCCTGCAAAAATGCCCTCTGTTTCTCAACTCCTAATTAGGTATTTCATTGATAAATCCTCTAGTACTTTCCTATTTCCTGGCACTTGGAGGAATTCAAAAGAAATCATCTAGGGGCTTCTTAATCAGAGCAGCGGTAAAGTCTGTAACTAATATAAGAAGCAATAAATAACTGATCATTTATATCTGAGAATTCCCCAGCTTCTTTTTACTTAATTGGACATTCTAACAAATTTATAATGAAAGCACGGCTACTGCTGTGCATTTTGTAATATCTGTTCCTGTGCAATTAAGTTTTAGGCTAGACATGTATTTGAAAAGTTATTAGCACTACCTAAATACATAAGTAATGAAACTGCAATTAATAAGGTTAGAGGAAGTGTCAGAGGGAATCTCTCGCTATGTTAAAGTCATTATAAATTACTATTTGGCCATGATATCTTTTTACACTGTACATTATGCAACACAGGCTATGTTAAGGAGGTAAAGAGCATTTTATGGTATAAAATAGAGATGAGCAAAATCCCAGCGAAGTCTTGCACAGATTAAGCTTTGTAGCAAAATAGTCCATTTAAAAAATGTGCAAGGTCCAGTATATCGCACATTGGGGCTAATTAAGCTTAGGACCGAATTGCAAAGCAGGCGGCTTTACAATTCTGTCCTTGCTAATATGCAAATGCAGCAGGAGGTGTATGACACTCCCTGCTGCATTTGCGATCCCAGCACTGAGACGGAGGCCGCAGGCTGGGATCACAATCGCGACCACCAGTCGTGATGGTGAACAGCGCCTGGTCCCCGGCCAGCTGAGTAAGCCTCAGCTTACTCAGGCTGGCCGGCTTGCGAGGCCGTGGACACTGCCCCCAGCATTGCCACTCCCGGAAAATGGGGTGGACATGTCCCAATTTTCAGGAAAGCCTGCTGTCCCCGCCCCCGCACCGCCCCTTAAATGCCTCTGCCTGTCAATCAGGACAGAAGCACAGAAGGGGCTGCGTGCGATCACCAAGCAGGACACGTTCTGCACATTCGGAGAACGGATCCTGCGCTGCACATTCGGAAAACGGACCCTGCGCTGCACATTCGGAGAACGGGTCTTGCGCATGTGCAGATTCCTGATAATCGGGAATCTGCGATCAGTATTGCACAGATGTGCAATGCTGAATCAGCCCCATTGATACGGTCTGAAGGGGATATGGCAGGGTATGATGAGAGGTGGTCATACAACACATTTAATATAGGTATGACCTCTTTTGCCAGGTAAGGCTGGCTGCTTTTTTTTTTCACCTGACCACCATGAGATAAATGTAGGGGTGCAGCTGGTGGTTTCCTATACTTTTAATTTTTTCATTTTCTACTACGGGTTCCTATATGAGCTTACATCATGTTAACATATCATTCTCAATGGGTTTTTTTTTAGTAAATGTGGAAAGATAAATAAATCTCAAATATGTTGTATAAAGCTAGGTAGACGCATGACAGATTTGCCAACAACTAGACAAATTCAGGATGTGAAGCATACACACTACACTATCATTGCTTAGTTTCAATTGATCACCTGGACAGGTGTTGTTTGCTTATATGTAGGTTCAGGTCGATCTCCATAAACTCTTAAAGATGTCCTTTTCAAACGGGACTGACATAGCTGGTGCACACTCTATGTTGGTGACAGATCTGACGGGTTATCGGCCGACTATCTGGCCCTGGTGCAGTGTACACACTAAACAATTCTCAGGCCAGCAACCCATTATCTGACAGGTTCGGCCGAGACTTATACAGTGTGTATCCAGCTTTAGTTATAATGAGGGTTCCTTCCCTCTATGTTTATTGAGGCACTAGACAACTGTCACCCTCAATAGCTTATAAGGAAGGAAGAGGAAATATTCTCCACACCATGTATTTCCTCCTTGCCTGTCAGTCACTTCCCTGCTTACATTCTGAATATGAGATGGACGTAAGTATAACTGTGTGCCCGCACTGCATGGTAAAATGGGTCAGGTTTTAAAGTTTAACATAACCTGCACTTGTGAATCCGGGGCAGACAAGTGCAAGTAGTAAGCACACATACAGTAAGTGTAGCATACAGAACCGTAACTAGAATTTTTGATGCCCTGTGCCAGAAAGAGCATTGGCGCCCCCCACACCCCCATTTTTAAATAGGGACAAAAGGTAGTGCACCTGAAAAAGGCAGAGGTGTAGTGTGGTGTCCTGGCACCTGGAGCAAGTACGTGCTATGGCCCCTTGTCCCCCCATGACCCCCCCCCCCCTACATGTCCAGCAAGTCAGGGCAAGCATTAGGCTTGGGCATGAAAGTGTTAGTAGGAGAAGTACAATGGTAAGGGACCAGTAAGAGGCATGGGCAGCAGCAAGAGGGAATGTGGTTACTGATTTGTCTCTTAGAGAGCATCCGAGATTTTGTGCTTTCATTTCCACTATAATGGAAAACAGGTATTTTTTTTTATAGGTTAAAAAATACATACATTTATAAAAAAAATAAAATATTTAATAACAAAATGCTTTATTCAAGAAATAAAGCATATTTATAAATGATTTTTTATTTATTAACTAGAATATGTACCACCATAATACGGCAGTTGTGGCATCATTTGCAATTGATAGCCAGTGACTCTTACCACCATTAGAGTTATTGTTGGAATTAGAAGGATTATAGGGCAACAAGGTTCAAATCAGAAAACTGCACTTAAGGTGGGTACATACTGCAAAGATATATCTGCAGATCGAGTGATGTAGATGATGGTCGTTCATATACACTGAATGACCAGACGTGAGCCCCTCCCCAAGGCTGACGCTGCATGTGTACGGGCGGTCGGCTGATCACCCGTAAACACTTGCTGATGGACAGATTTATCTGCAGACTTATCTGCCATCAGCTGTGCAGCAGAGCCAACGTGATATGTCTGTGAACGATGTTGTTCACAGACACATCCCTGGCACACACTGGCCGACAGGCACCAGATATATTGGCCCATCAATTGATCGGCCAATATATCTGCCAGTGTGTAACCAGCTTTACCTGCAATTTTCACATTTATGCACTTTGCCTCTTATCAGTATCCAGCTGACTCCAGTGACTTCATCAGAAAAGGAGGAGTGAAGAGCCACTAGGGGGTGGTGTGAGAAGAGGCTCAAAAGAAAAAGTGTGTGGTGTGTGGTGCAGGGGAAAGCTATGTAATTACTAATTAGGGCTAATTGTAGAAGGAGGTGGGCATAGATATAATAAGGAGTAAAGGGAGAGAGTCAGAGTGGGGAGAAAGAGAGCATAATGTAGGTACAAACCATGAAGAGACAGAGAGACATGAGGAAGGAGGTGATGGGGGAGGGGAGAATGAATTAAACAGGTGGATGATGAGAAGAGGTGCTCAAGAGCTGAGCACCAAGGAGGAGCTTTAGTCAGGGGGTAGCATAGGCACAGGAAGAGCTGTGCCACCAGTGAAAGAATGGATGCTAGCAGGGGTGTAACTACAACTGTTAGGGCCCCATAGCACGATTTTGAAAGCTCCCCACCTCCCAGCTGTTAAAGAGTCACCTCTTTCCACAGCATTCCCCCAGACTAAGTATACCTCCTGGTCAGGCCCACCTCCCAATGTGAGCTCTTCCGCAGTCTGCACTGCTGCAGACCACAGCTCTGTGTATGTGCTGAGTGCTCACCTCTCCTTTGGGCGCCGGCTTCTGTTCGGCTGCATGAGCTGCTGCAGTCAGGGAAGTGTTGGCTCCTCTAGTCCCGGCGCGGTCCTTCACTCTGATGCTGGGAGTGGGGGTGGGCCCGGTGCGGCCCATGGTTATCATTCAATTCCAGCAGGCCAGGTAAAGGGGCATCCTGATTGGGTGCAGGAGGAAAGGGGGGCCGCAGGCCCTGGAAGGACTGGTCAGGCACCATAGAAGCCGCACTCCAGGCACCCATGATAGAGGGGTGCATGTGGCTGAGCTATTGTTTAGTCTCCACTCTGCCGGGGACCGATCCCCGGCGGTATATTAATGAAGTGATTGCTGTCTGTTCCCCCCCATCGTAGATGGCGCCCAGAGCATGATCTCCACCGGCTCCGCCCATGCTATGCCCCTGCTTATAGGGAAGGACCAGGGAAGAGATAGGGGAGGCCAGGAGATGCTGGGGATTAAACAAGAGGAAGCTACAAGTGAGAATGATAATACACAGTAAAATTGACAGGCCCAAATAGCGCCCCCTGACCTGCGGTGCCCTGTGCTATGGCACAGGTCGCACCACCCTAGTTACAGCCCTGCTTGTGCGCACACATTAAATGTGCATATAGCAAAATACCTACAGACTGGTATTGCACAACCAAGGTTCAATCATTCACAGCACATCTGCAGTAATTCAAGCTAAAAACTATGTTATCCGGTGACAGTAAAGGGAATCACTTTGTTGTTGTAGTTTAGTTTTTCAGCACTTAGTATAAATATCTAGTAGACCTTTTATTTTCTAATGATGCCTGAGCACTTTACCGAAAGACACCAACATTAATGAACATACCTTTCAGAGCAGCCTTTCAGCATATATATATATATATATATATATATATATATATATATATATTTATAAAACTAAATGTTCAGAAAGTTTAGTTTGACAGGACGGCAGTTGTCTGTGCCATGGCACTGGTCGCACCAAGGCACAGACACTGGTCGCACTACCCTAGTTACGGCCCTGGTAACACATCTCCTGGATATATAGTTTAGCTAGAGATACTGTAGGCATATCTATTGCAGCCCCAATGGCCTGCTGATGACAGGTTCTTTAATGCCCAACACCTATTGGCAGAGTTTGTAGTGGTGCTGGATGCACAGTGGGTGTGGAAGTTAGCCCATACAGCAGGCAGCTTATCCAGGTCATTGGTTTATTAATCAGAAAATGTCAGTTAAGGTGCGTACACATGTAACAATTTTTTTAATCATTTAACTATAACGATGTCGTTATCGTTCAATCGTTCAAAAAATCGTTCAGTTTCTGAGTTATAATGATGAACGAAAATTGTTCAAGCGCGCTCCTATTTGTAGTTTGTAGTTCATTTCAAATATAACGATTTTCATTAAGGGAAGGAACATTTATCGTTCATCATTGTAAAAATCGTTTATTACACTTCAAAAAATCGTTCACTTTTCAAGGGAAAATCTGACAGATAATCGTTTGCTACTAAAATCATTACATGTGTATGCACCTTAAGGCAACACATTTAATAGTAAATACAGGTTATAGTCCTAACCCAGTTGCAAAAGAGCTAAATTTCTTATGGCACTTTAGACATTACACAACCAAAATGGATCAATTAGTAAAAAAACAAAACATTTATCTATTCAAGGTTAGCACATGTAAAAAAAATAATTGCTACCGGGAGTATGAAATGACGTAAACTGACATTAGCTTAAAAATAACTCCAATAAAAGTGCTTAACAGCTGTCTCTATCTACAAAGTTGCACTTTAATATAAAAATGTAAACATATTCTTTAGCTAAGGTAAGAGAGATACGTTGTTACTATAAAGACATACAATGGAGTAAATGTACAGTAGGTGTACTGTAGGTGTTTTCTTTCATCCGCCACTATAATTTGCTGGATGAAAAAAACTGGGTATTTTCTGTATCTTTAGAGGTGATTACGGCCAAATTTGAAGTTGAAATGCACCCGAAATTACAACTAGAAATGAATACACCATCGTCTGAGCAGGGCAGTAGTTTCCATAGACAGGAATGCAACACAGAAATTTACCAAAAATCGTGATTATAATCACGGGTGTAATAAAACCAAACACGGTGTAAAAATCGAACTTACAAATAGACCCCCTCCTTAGCAGTGTGTCTAGCAAAAACAAACACAGATCAATGTGATCCGTGTATATTTCTGCCTTTTATTGTTAAATAAATGGTTAATTTTTTTTAAAAAATGACATGGCCCCTCACCCCCTAAAGCATAACCAGCTCCGGGCTGCTGAGCCAGCCCTGGTTCTAAAAATACGGGGGGGAAAAAACTTTTAGGGTTCCCTTGTATTTTAGGAACTGGCACTGGGCTCCCAGAGCCAGTCCTGGTTTGAAAAATCTGGGGGATAAAATGACATGGGGTTCCCCCTATTTTTAAAACCAGCACCGGACTCAAATCTAGCAGGGGTGTAATGTCACAGCCAGGGGACCTTTTCACCGAGTCTACCTGGCCAAAGCACTAACACCCCAAGCTAGTCAACCCAAGCCGGGGATCTCAGGGGAGGTGGGGATCCCCCAATAAAGTGTTTCCCCCTCTCCTGATCACCCCAGGCTTACGCTGAAGCCCAGGGCTCTTGCCTGCACCCCTGGCCAGTGGGTGCAGGGGTAATAGTGTGAAATATAGATTGGTATTATTGTTTTTTACTGTGAAATTATAGGTGCCAATTTGCCTGCCCTTTGGCAGTAGTGGAACTACAAGTGCCAGCAGGCGGCCGGCAACCGTACCCACACTGTAAAAAAAAAATAAAGTCTCCATGGGTCTTGTAAAAACAAAAAAATGCTGTTATCCAAGTCATCAGACATGTAGAGATGCATGCCAATGACAGATACCGCGTGGCCAGGCCTGCAAGCCAATCAGAGGCCGCTCTACAATTAGCGGCCGCTGATTGGCTGTGACACTTGTGGCTATCAATCAACAATGTCAGCTGTGGCATTACACCCCGGCTAGATTTGAGTTCGGCGATGGTCTTAAAAATAAGGGGAACCCCACGCCAATTTTTTACCCCTATTTTTAAAACCAGAATTGGCTCTGGGAGCCCAGTGCTGTTTCCCAAAATACGGGGGAACCCTACATGTTTTTGCCCCATATTTTTAGTGGTTATGCTTTGTGGGGGGGGGGGTAATTTTTTTTTTTTAAATTAACCATTTATTAACTAACACACACACTATTGGCAGACACACACAAGGATCCTGGACGTATTTTATGTGCAGGCTGCTTGTTCGCGAGGGAAACATGGGCAGGAAATGCAGGGTTTAAACACGGGTAGGACCGATCACATATGCCATCGGAAGATACGATCCAGATAAACACAGGAGCTTGGTAAATTCCCAAATATATTTGTAAAAATAACTCCCTATTTTGATCATTCCTACCCAGTGGCGTCACTTGCCTGACTTGCACCCGGTGTGGTGGTCAGTCCGGGATCCACGCTTTTGTGCCATCCCGTACGCAGACATCCTGCGAAGCCACGTCCACTCATGTTTGACACTCATGGGGCATCACCGCATGTCACGCCCCCTGTCCTAAGCAATCAATGGGCAGGGGAGAGGCTAGGGGTTGCCCAGTAGCTGCTGTGCTGCTACGCTGAGTAATCCCGGCTCAGCACATCAGCAAGTGCTGGACAGCCAACAGCCTCACCCCTGCCTCTCACTGCAGTGTGACTGCTCGGTGACACCATCCAAGGGGCTGACACCAAAATAGCAGAGCAGCTCTACTATTTTGGTGTTACCCCCTCGGATGGTGTCACCCGGTGCAGCCCGCACCCCCCTTGTTCCTACCCGTGTTTAAAAAACGGACAAACACAGGGTAAACACGGAGCTTAGTAAATTTACCCCTTGGAGAGAGAGAAAGTGAACGGAGATAAAGAACCAACCAATCAGCTCCATACTGTCACGTTACGAGCTGTGTTTAAAAAATGACAGTTAGGAGGTGATTGGTTGGTACTTTATGTCCGCCCACTTTATCTCTCTTCAAGGGTTAAATTAGTAATAGACCCTTCACTCCCTGGGGCACCGAACACTGACGCAAGGAACGCTGTTCTGAGTGTGTTGCTGGAATCTAGTTTATATTTGGACACGTTTAGCCTCTGTGTCCTCTGCTGTCATAGTATAATACTGATCCAAAGTAAGAAGGATGAAGAAGTTTCAGGGTAGAGAGGGAAGAACATTTTATAAAAGGATTTTAACCTCTAAAACTGTCATAGTTAAGATAAATATTCTTGATAATTGTCCCTTTAAGATAACAGAAAAATGTGCATAATATTTATATGATTTACATGATTCAGAAAGATCTATGGATGTGTGTTACAAAATACAAAGGTGAAACAATCAAATCAGCAACTAGTAACTGTTGATTAGGAATCTGTTTATTGAAGGGCTTCTGTCTCTGGGCCTGATTCAGCAAGGAACGCACGCAAGCAGACGCACGCACCCGGCCGCTGTGAGGATATGCTAATTAATACATACGCACAGTGACAGAAGCGTAAGATGCAGCCGTCTAGCCTTATATTAATCCGCCCATTTCCCTATACTCAAAGGCGGATGAGTACGCAAAATAGCGTAAACATCGGTAACATCGAGAACCATCGATCACATTTGCATAATAGTGGTTGACTAGACCTCACGCAGGATCTTGGCAACTTGCTGTGTACACAGAGTCTCATCACTGCGAGCGGCATAGCAGTGGCTAATTTATGCATGCCCCTAAAACGCCGTCCCAACGTACAGACGTACAGCATTCGCCCGACCACCCCCCATCACCACCCACAAACGGCACTTCCTGTCAATCAATATCGGAAGGCGTCTGCGTGCACGTTGCATGTAGTCTGCGTACGCTTACCTGACTGCACTGGCTAGTTCGGGCATGCGCTGTACAATGCATACGCATGCGCAGTACAAAACCATCGGGCAAGTGCGTGCGTTCTCTCCTGTGCGTTGCTTGCTGAATCATACCCTCAGTTATAACTGGACTGTCCTAATGTTTTCCACTGGAAACGATGAACGAGGAGTGATTACATTACCAGAATTGAGACTTTTGATAGAGAAGCAAAATGGAAATTTTATGGACCAAACAAACATTTTTATTTTCAACAGACACAAGATACAAATAATGCAAAACAGAACTAAATAAGTGTACATTGTCCATTTTACTGCCATCATTATAGTATAAAAAATACAACATTATCATTAACAGTTATTATTAACAAATGCTCACCATGCCTACTTAAATGGGTGCGTATTTGGGGATGCGGTAAAGGGAGAATGGAAGCCTGGAGTAACATGCACAAGAATATAAAATACATGCAGAGTTTAGATAATAGTTATAAAGATGGGCATGGGGAGAATTAATTATAATGTAGGGCAGGAGCTACTCTGTCTTTCTCTAATGACCTCCAGGATTCAAGTTGAGTCAGAAAGATTGAGCCATATACAATTCTTTAATAAAGAATTATGATAAGATAATTTTGTGGTCAGTGGCCTGCTATAACCGCCATTGCCAAGCTAAGATATGAGAAGCCAGTTTGCAGATTGGGTAAATTTGGAGCAGAAGAAAGATCGATCATTGGGGATTGTAGCCCTCAAAACTGAGTTGAGGAGTCTGTGGATTTTGTCCCAAAAAGATAAATCCTTAGATTTACTGTATCTTAGATAAACAGGTCTAAAATAAGTAATATCATATATGGCCACAGATCCTTCAGAAAACCTTATCAAATATAGTATAGTTGGTCAGAAGTGTTGTACCATCTAACTTAGAGTCCTCATGTACACCTCCCTTTCGCCTCCCACATAATGTGGTGGCCAAAAGTTAGCAACAGGGCTACATTTTCTTAAAGTTTGAAGCGTAAGCCAGCAACATTTTGATCAAAGGCCTTCACTGCTTTGAATGAGAGAACTGGGGGTTTAATCACAAAATGTTGTTTTGTAAAACCTGTTCGTGTTTATGCCTGATATATAAAAGGACAGTGCTTTTACTAGCCGTGTGTTGGTGATTTTCTACTTTTAATCATCTGGATCAAATCTATCATTCTTCTCGTGTTATTCCTAGCCTGATGGCCTGTGATTAATCTGATCTGTAAAAGATATATTAAAACAGGGAGAACCTGATAAGTGAGAACTTTATGTTATTATTCAGGAGGAATATAGGTCTGTGCCTCTCACAATTAAATAATTTAACAACTACACAGTATATAGTATTTTGGCTCCGAGTGCTGAATCTAGAAGTGGAGAGTGGCAAAAAAAATATCAGAAGATATTTTGCGATATGCAGCTAAAAATCTGTCAGGTTGCGCGATTTACCCAATTTTTTATGTTTATTTATTTGAGCAACTTCTTTGGTGGTAATTTTGGAACTAAAACATCTTGTAAGTTGCAGAACATTGGCCATTGTTAAGAAAATGCCTAATGTGCTATTGAAGATGACAGTATGTTTGGATGTTGAGCCAGTTATATAAATGAACATAGTATGTAGGAGATTCTTCACAAATATCTTTAGGGTCATACTGTATGTGAGGTCCCTTTAGAAGTTTCGATGGCTAAGATATGGCTGCAGGACTGTCGGGTCTGAGAAGAACTTGTTCTGACTTTTGAGGTATTGGTGTTATAGTTAGTTCCTATTATTCCAGATAGTTTTTCCTTCAGAGCTCTAGGCATTATACTTATCACTTCCTAATGGTTTTCCCACAAAGTCCCAGTAGAATTTGGTTTGGTTGAGTATTAAGTAGTGAAGTATGAGTATGAAGTAGTAAGTATGAGTATGAACTAGTGAAGTATGAGTATGAAACAGTGAAGTATGAAGTAGTAAGTACGAGTAAGTATGAAGTAGTGAAGTAAGAGTATGAAACAGTGAAGTATGAGTTTGAAGTAGTAAGTATGAGTAAGTATGAGTATGAAGTAGTAAGTATGAGTATGGAGTAGTGAAGTATGAGTATGAAACAGTGAAGTATGAGTCTGAAGTAGTGAAGCATGAGTATGAAGTAGTGAAGTATGACTATGAAGTAGTGTAGTATGAGTATTAAACAATGAAGTATGAGTATGAAGTAGTAAGTATGAGTATGAAGTAGTGAAGTATGAGTATGAAACACTGAAATATGAGTCTGAAGTAGTGAAGTATGAGTATGAAGAAGTATGAGTCTGAAGTAGTGAAGCATGAGTGTGAAGTAGTGATGTATGAGTATGAAACAGTGAAGTATGAGTATGAAGTAGTGAAGTATGAGTATGAAACAATGAAGTATGAGTATGAAGTAGTAAGTATGAGTATGTATGAGTATAAAGTAGTGAAGTATGAGTAAGAAGTAGTAAGTATGAGTAAGTATGAGTATGAAGTAGTAAGTGTGAGTATGAAGTAATGAAGTATGAGTATGAAGTAGTGAAGTATGAGTATGAAACAGTGAAGTATGAGTATGAAAGTAGTAAAGTATGAGCATGAAGTAGTGAAGTATGAATTTGAAGCATGCGTATGAAGTAGTAAGTATGAATATGAAGTAGTGTAGTATGAGTCTGAAGTAGTCGAGTATGAATTTGAAGTATGAGTATGAAGTAGTAAGTATGAGTATGAAGTAGTGTAGTATGAGTCTGAAGTAATGGAGTATGAAGTTGAAGTATGAGTATGAATTAGTGAGGCAACAGTTCATGTAAATATGATTTTATCGCCGGGCTTCATTAACCCTATATTTGTAATAGAGGGACTAAAAAGTCAAAAAGATCTACTGAGATAAGAGCATGGCCTGAACAAAAAGTTGGTTGACTGTATGGAGCGGGAGGAGCTTTAATGTGTAATGATGGTTGAGTAGGATCATATAACTTCTGGAGTATGAGGAGTGAACATGGCAATTAAATGTGTATACTCTGGTTCAGCATTCTTTAACTTTCCAGGAGTTATATAATGATGTCATTGTGGCAAATTCTGTAGAACTTTCTATTTTTCCCTGCCTGTACTGTCTAGGATGGAATAGGCAGAGGCTAAGATTTATCCACATTTGTGTTTAGGACTGCACTGAAGTCTCCTGCTACAATGAGCTTTTCTTTGCTGATCAGTGACAGGTTAGCAATTACAGAGATTTGCAAATAAAATCTATACTGGTCCTGGATAGGAACATAAATATGCACCAGGGTATAGAGAAGATTATTGTTTGCCATAAAAAAAAAAAAATGTCTACATTCTTTATCTTTATGAACATCTACGAGTTCAAAGGTAATTGTTATTTCTCATTTCTTTTGGGTGTCGCTGCATCCATGCAATGTTATAGGATGGGGTTTCGGATGCAGGTCAGAGTGAAGATGTAATTGTAATTAAAG
Source organism: Taudactylus pleione (assembly GCA_031769625.1). NCBI lineage: Eukaryota > Metazoa > Chordata > Amphibia > Anura > Myobatrachidae > Taudactylus > Taudactylus pleione. Next base: position 3,404,150 of record JAUIMM010000519.1, read on the forward strand.
TGTCCTTGAAAATGGCAACATGTAAAACAAAGAGGGTAGGTCCTCGGATAAGGGAGTAAAGAAGAGGGTAAGGCTATTTGATGTAGGTAACACAGATATAAGGTGGTAGTCAATAAAAAGGTTTAGGGCCCATAATAACTATATACCAGAAGAGGGCACCATGCCCAGGAAGACGAGCAGCATGTAATAACAGAGCTTAGCTAGTGCAAAAAGGAGTTCAGTTCACTTCAGATCAATACATTCTACATTCTAAGGGTAATAGTAACCATATTTAGAAAAACGCTTATATCAAGACATGGCTGTAACAATATGAAATAATGAAATTGGTTGTGTAAGCCTTTGAGATACATTTAAACATAAATAACACTTAAGACCTGAAACCAATATACTTACAGCAGGACATAATACAAATAAACTAGCATGTGTGTTTTGAGGTGTTGTGACAGAAAGTTATGTCATTAATAAGAAAGTATATTATAAATGGGGCTCGCAGGGTATATTTATAAATGTAGAGATTACAATATATCTTATATGTACAGTATTTGATGACTTGATAAAGAAGGTAAAGTTTTAGTTGATTGATAGACTTATTAGACGCTTATTGATATGTCAGTGATATTAGTTTCAAGCATCCAAATATAAAAGTCAACAAGAATAAACGAATAGAAGGAACACTGTAGTCTAGAAATCTAATGAGTTTAGGGGGAGATGTATCAAATTTTAGAGCAAGATAGTGGAGAAGTTGCCCACACTAACCAATCTCCTTCATTCTGTCATTTTACAGGATGTGCTAGAAAAATTATAGTTAGAAGCTGACTGGTTTCTATGAACAATTGCTCCACTTTGTCCATCTCCAAGAGTTGATAAATCTCCCCCCCCTTAGTGCATCAAAGTTCAGTGCCCATTTAAAGAGAGTATATTGAAACATACAGTAATGATTGTAAAATGAATATATATTTTGTAATTCCTGTATTAGCAGATGCATCTTGTATTATCTGTTGATCGTAGTCCAGTCCAGTCTTTACTTAGTCCAGTTGTAGTTCTGCTATTCTGAAGTAATAAGTGTTGCATTTTCTGGTGATTATTCTGGTTCTGAACCAGTATGTGATATACAGTAGTTTATATTTTAATCTCATATGATCCTGGTGATGGGTTCAAATCTCTGAATTCTGTTAGTGACATATTTCTAATTGGATATCTTCAAGAATGATTGTGATTTACATGCGTCTCTTATACTGCTTCCTTGATGGTGAAATAGTGGAATCTAAGGCCCTCATTCAGAGCCGTTCGCTATTTGCGGTCGTTCGTTCAAAAACAAGGGGTGGCTATTCAAATGATCCGTTCGCTCATTGCAGTCTGTTCACACCTCTAAGTCTGAACGAGCGAGCAAAACATACGCTCGTTTATTTGATAAAAATGCCCCCTGGCCGCTCGCACCATACGTCATGTCCGCTATTTATTAGATTAATCGAGTACATCGTACAGCGTATGAACTGCTCGCTATTCTTGTGGTTGGTTTTTTCAACCGCTATTTTGCGAGCAGTTCTGAGTTAAAAAAAAAACAAGTGACGTGGTCAATGACGCTGCTGTATTAATTATGCACTCCCTTAAAACGCCCGTTTTGACCTTTAAGCACGCCTGCGTTCGAATTCCACTCCCCCGTTTTCAAGCACCTTCCCCTGTTACCACCCACATACGCCTCATTCTGTCACTCAAAATAGCAGGCACTCGCTATATAGCGTACAAACGATTTTCGGCCGCACTGACTGGTTCGCGCATGCGTACTAAAAACCGTACGCATGCGCAGATGTGCGAACATCGCTCGGAACGAGCGTACTGCCGCTAGCGAGCGGCTCTGAATGAGGGCCTATGTCTCATGTATGGGATATTGGGGCCTCTTATTGCTTGGTGCCAGGTAGGTAATTGTGGGGCCCATTTATCAATCAGTTTTATCATATGCAACAAGTTTTAAAACCTGTTGCGTATGATAATGGTGCTCCAGCCAATTAGCTCCTAACTTTGTAATACCACAGGTAAGTCAAAACAATGGTGCCTCACCCTATTTCTGTGGCAGTGATAGTTGGTGATGACTTGGTATGGCCAATACACCGAGGGGCATATCTAACCCATGGTAAGCCTGGTTAGCCCCTCACAATGGCTACACCACCCTCAAGACTCCGCCTTGGATTACATTCATTCTCCTTGTTATGTCTTTTTATTGGTCTTCATGTGCTCTGAGGGCTCGATACAGACCCGCTCATTAGATGCACACGCTCGCTCCCAGCATATGCAAATTCGGCTAAGTGACGGCAAGGCAGGCGATCGCACGGCAAGACATAAGCACGCCCACTATGTCTTGGTGTGCAATCGCTTTGTGTATGCAGACGCCCACCAGCCTGTCTTAAGACTCCCACTTGCGCACGTCATCTTCAGGAAGTGTATGCAACCATCGGTACATCGGGTACCATCGGATGCTATCACAGTGCTTGAAGTTGACTATTCCCTACCGCACTTCAGTGTAAAAATCATCCAGGTGACGTGTACTATGACGCTGCCTGTTAATTATGCACGCCTCTGAAACGGCATTAAGATGCTCAGACATGCCTGCATTTGCACCTCCACTCCCCCGTTTCTAGTACTGGGCTGTCTATGCTTGGTCAGCGAACGCTTCCCAATCTCTCGCACTGGTTCATGCACGCGCACTGTGATGCGTATGCATGAGTACAATGCGTAAATTGGCCGGCTATGAGCGAACGCTTCCTAGCGAGCCGGTCTGAATGAGGCTGCTCATATGAATTACTACAGTATTTTAAACTTAAAATTAATCATAATTAAGGTAATTAAAAGAATGAAACAATTAACCTATGCAGCAGCAAACACATCCATTTAGTGAAGACAATGATGAAGAAGACTTAGCATAAACTTGCACTTTTGGGCAAAGGTCCTGATTGTGCATCAGACACAGATGCTAATGCTGCTGCATATAGTGATTGATGGCATACTGCGCAGGCATCGCGGGCTGCATACGCATCTTTGGAACATTTGCTTGATTCAGAGCTGTCAGCATCTCAACTGTGTCTCTGCAGCCACTTAAAGGACGTTTCTGGGTGGTAACTGGGCAGCAACAATGCTATCGATTCCAACCTATCTGTACACTCTAAAAATTTCGCTATTTAGCGTTATGAGTCGCACAAGAAATAATTGCTTTCAGACTTTGACTGTGGTTCCAAAGCACAAAAAGATATTATTCAACATGCTGTGATCTAAATACAATTAGCGCAAACAAATTATACAGTCACAAGGTACAGTTGTTACATACGCATGCGCTCTGGATCCAGATCCCGGTATCAAAGATGAGCCCTCCATCAACAGCAAAGAAAAGGTGACTGGCATCTAGTTTCAGAGAGCCTGCATATATACCCTTACAGAGATAGGAAATACAATAGAACAGGTTGGCATGATTCCATTGGTTCTTCTTCCTGGTTCTTCTGTTACAGTACAGTTCATAGGTCAGTTCGTATGGTCACAGTCCAGCCTCCAACAGCTCTTTGTGTCCATTTTCGCGATGCATAACAAATCTAAACTGGCTGCATTACAGGGTACATTTTAATGCCTAACTCTCTATGATCCATAATTTGCAGACACATGTTGCGATTTCTTCACCGATGGAACCGGAAATCTGCAAAGACACAGTGGTTTAGAATGACACCAAATATGGTCTGCTTATCATGCACTAAACCTTAGATATCAAATAACATGTATTTCACAACATTACTGATAATGAATAAAACCTTAAATATTAACCTTAATGCTAGGGAACCTTTTTATGTAAGTGTGCAGAGTGTAAGTATTGGGATATTAAGAAAAGATGCTAGTTAGCGTTGTGTGTCTACGTGTTTGTGAAGTACACGTGGTACGTGTTTTGCAGGGTTGATCATATTATATGATTATATCAATGTATGCATTTATATACTGGGGACTTTTAACATTGTTCTATTGTGTGGGAATCGCACGACGCTAAATAATAGCATCGCCGTATGTATTTATAATGTGTGAGATTCGCTAAAATGGCGTTGGGCGGCCATTCGCAAAATGGTGACTTGCGGCCATTTGCAAAATGGCGTCATAAAGATTTTAATTTTTTTAACAGATTCAGTCTCAGCCAATTATCCGACTTCGACAATGCAAATGCAGAGAAATGTTGTGTGGGTGTGTTGTGGGCGTATGGCCAGAGTTACTATGATGATTCTGAATCATGTGTGTGCATTCTGGGTGCTAAACTCAGACGGATCTCCTGCATCTCTCATGGTGAAGGCGTCAGTGAAGATGAAGGCTGCTCTTGCGTACATAAGTGTAGGGTGTGAGATGTGTATGCACAAGGCCAAAAATGTGCAATTCAGTATGATGTAACACCAAAGCCGTAACTAGTGGTGTGCGAATAATGCTGCCGCACAGGGTGCAGGGCCTTGGAAGTGGCACCGCTGCTGCCCCAGAGCCAGGAGTGTTGAGAGCCATGCTGGGGCGTGGCCTAATTGCAGGAGGCATGGCTACACCCCCTTTGGATATAAAAAAGAAAGAAAAAACATTTTCACTGCACTGCTGCATTCTGGGGAGGGGGGCAGCATGAATCAGTGTGATCGCCCCCCCCCAGAAGCATAGGAGACTGCTGCGGCTGCAACCCAGTACACAGCAGCGTGTGCTGGTCTGCTGTGAGGTAAGTGGGCGTCGGGGGCGGCACCGGACCCCCGCCGGGCCCCTCCAGCAAGCCCATGCTTGGGTAATTAGTACCCACTCCCCCCCTCTCGGGGCCCCTGCCCACAGCCCCTGCATGTGGCTTGCAGTGTGACTGGAACAGCATTATGCAGCCTGTGGAGCTGCCTGGAGCATATTTAGGACACTCTGATGTCACGTGTTTAGGGGGTAGGGCCAACACAAGGCAGACAACCACCCAGTTGCAGTGCTGTGTAACACTTTCAGCATCCATCTATTATGAGGGAATATTAATAGTACATGATCATAACGTGAGACGATACATGAAAAAGACCTGCTTTGTAGACCTCACCATTTAAACAATAAATGAACCCACAAACTTGGATGTAGTCACAATCCTGACTGCTGGCATCCCAATGGTAAGTATTGGGGTTAGGGGGAGGGTGGGATTAGGGGTTAGGCACTAGAGGGAGGGTTAGCATCAGGCACTAGGGGGGAGATTAGGTTTAGGCTGCAGGGGGGAGATTAGGTTTAGACAATAGGAGGATAGGGTTAGGTGTAGACAGTGGAGAGAGAGGGGGGGGTTAGGATACTTACCACCAGGATCTTGAGCACCGGTACCTTGTACCCAACCCCACACACTGTGACAATTGAGCAGGCAATATAATATTCCCTGTGGTCCTCTTCTTAATGCCTCAACAGCAATTTTTATTTATTTCTCTTTATGTTTTTCATGCCCTTCAGCAAAAAAAAAAAAATATATTGAAGTGGGAGATAGAATATTTACTAATCTTTTGGTGAAGTTATTTTTAAGGCTGATCTATAAATAGGTTTGTGAACTTCAATTCAGTAGCTTGTTTAAAATAGAAATAAGGGGAACGTAACCTTCTGCATCCTGTAATTCAAAAATATTGCTTAGATGAAGGGAATAGACGAGTCCATAAAGCATCTACTTAGTGTGCATTTTTACTGGAGAGTATAACTCAGCCGGCTTGTCATTGTGTTGTTTTGTAATGTGCTGCTCATAAAATAAACTTCCATCTAGAGTTCTTAATTTCCCTACCTCCAGCTATGCCTCTGACGTTATCCCAGTCAAGACTGGTCGGAAGCAACTCTAAAGAGGCATTTAAGCCCTTAATGAGCAATTTACAGCATACCTTTTTTTATAAAGAGGCGCATAGGATATACAGGGTTTAAGTACAAAATTAACTCTGCAGTATAAACTGGTCAGGATAGGGCAATAAAATTGCAGTAGCACTTGGCTTTATCGCTTTCCATAAGTACAAGATATAGAAATAACTAGTCTATTACTATAATTTTGTGCATGAATTATGGCAATTGTTGATGATCCAATTTCTTGTCTTTATCTGTTTTTAAATTTCATCTTGTTTTAAAGGAACACTACGTATGAAAAAAAATAAATATATATATATATATATATATATAATGACCCTGAATAAAATCAGAAGTGTTTCATTTGTAGCTTTTCTAAGGTCCCCATGAAACCTCTGGAGAAGCCAATATTCACTATGCAATTAAATAACAAAAATTACAGTGGCTGCATGATACAAAACCTAATTGTGTTATGGCAGTATTATTTTTCCATCATTGTATTTGGCCTTGCAAAACATAGACGTTAGCATGGCTGGATAGTGTCCTTTCAGGTTATTTATTTATCTTTATATATCTCCTGACCACTCAAATTCATTATCTGGGACACAAGGAGATAGTGACTAATCCAAGGCTATAATGATATGACATTCGGTCATAAGGTGAGGACAGCGGAATTCTTATTGCAGTTGTGATATGGTCTGTAAGTTTCTCTATATGATTGAGGGACCTGGGTAGATCACGACATTGCATCTGAGCTACTCCCATTGGTGCCGTACCAGGATGATTTTCCACGCTGTGCTGGCCCTGCCCTGCAAACATCACAGTGTCTCCCTAAGTGGCCGGGGTCACCAGCACCAGGAAAACATGCACTGCCTGGAGCATCCTAAGAACACTCCTGGAGGCTCTACAGGCAGATCTACTGGTTGCTGTCCCACAGCACTTGTATTTGGCTTGCAGGGTGCCATTCCAAGGACCGTGCAAATGTAGGTGCCATGTGAGAGCAATAGAGCAGCAACCAGGACACACACCCCTGGTTATGGTCGTGGTGCCTGTATGTAAAAACAAATAAGAATTTGTCATGCATCGTGGCATAATGTAATAATCTACAAGTCTAGCCTATTGAATATTATTGCCAGAGTAAGCGGGATTACACATAGCTATTACATCGGAGTTAGATTTCTTTATGTACAAAAGCCGGAGGTCGAGATGGGCAGGTACAGATTACCCGTACTTCGTTGCCAGTTGGGGCCCAAGTCAACCAGGTAGGTGGAGCAATTCTGCTTTGCGGCAGCACAAATACTATTTGGAAGGCATTGTCATTGTATTACTATCGGGGAGAGGCCATGCACCCCTGCTTGGCCGAGACCCCTGACTAGCACCAGCCCCCACATAGTGACCATGTACAAAAGCAAAACCTTGGTTTCGTTTGTGTTTGCACAGAATATAGCCGATTAAAATTAAGTTATACAATTTGTGTAGGTTCTTAAAGATTGTGGGAGAGATGTACTAAGCATTGGATACAGATAAAGTGGAGAGAGATAAAGTACCAACTAATCAGCTCCTAAACTATCATTTTACAGTTTGTGATTGAAAAATGACAGTTAGGAGCTGATGGGTTGGTACTTTATCTCGCTCCACTTTATCTGTTCAAGGCTTAGTACATCTCCCCCATGGTGACAAAAAAACATCCAGTTGAAGAACCACAGAAAGCCAGTGGGTTGCCATCCTATAAGCCCCAGCCTATATTTTCTCCCCTCAACTATATAAATATATAAAAATATCAGGAGATAAGAAAATTATCTATTGTAACTAACTGCTTGAAGTTTCAGATGGTCTTCGAGATCGTAAAATAGGAACAGATGGCTTGGCAAGTGCTCATTGAGGCCTTAAGCAAATACTGTGCATGATTAGCTGAAAACATATCCCAGATGATTAGTTGAAAACAGATTTTAATAGTTAATCCTCATAATGTTGCTTTACCTTTTCAGATGCAGGCTGGCCACTGGACATCATGCTCTTGAGTAATATTTTTTAATTGTTCATTCTTGGCACGCGGCACCATTTTAGGTGACCAAAGTATAACGTTTTCCATAAATAACATAGATGCCAAATTTTTTATAGATTTTCCCAAATGATCAAAATGAAAACACAGTACACTACAGCTAGAGTCTGGTTACAACACAAACATTAATACTACTATAACTCATCGGCTTTGGCCAAGCAAGTTGGGGCTATAAGAGATGTGTGCTGACCCCCATGTTTTGATTTTGGTTTTGGATCTGGATTAATCTTCATGTTTTGTTTTTGATTTTGTGAAACCACCCTCAAGTGTTTTGGCTGTAGATCTGGAATTGAAAAAAAAAAAAAAGATAATTTTTTTTAAAAAACAGCTAAAATCATGTAATTTATGCAATCCAAAACCCGAAATTCAAATTTAATATCTGAATTCTGAACTGAGAAAAGATCAGAACTGCAACTCGGATTTACCTGGATTCAAGAAATTCGGGTGAATTTGGATTTCTGGAGAACCAAACGCACATCTCTAGCTATAAGCAGGAGTTATACATATGCATGTTGTTAGAAAGCAGTGCGCTCCTGCACTGTCTCCTCACTGTGCATACTAGTACCCAAAGTCTACAGGGAGGTACAACCTCCAACCTGATGTGCTATTGCAGATGTGACTGCAGCCACATTTACTTTGTAGAAGTGACATGGTGGGAGTCAGAAGTTTCCTACTTAGCTCCAAAAGAGAACATAGTTATTACCTGCAATAACGCTATTCCAGATTCCTGCACTGCTACCCATTTCCAGCATACATTCACCGATCACTGATTGGTGAGCTGTATGGAAACCCTTGCACTCAAGCTCCTCTCCAGTAAGATGTAACAGTGAGTACAGCTGTACCTGCTATCAATAAACCAACACCACTAGGTGTTGGGCTGTTCATAGTTTGAGTCATCCACTGAAGATGCTGTCCGAATTGCTTAAACCACTATCACCAAGGTGTTTTTAAGATGTCAGTTCAATAAAGATGATACCATTTTGAACTAATCAGTTCTTGCAGCGTTGTCTTTTTTGTTGTGATCGGTGTGGATAATACCTTTAATAAAGTCCATCTTTTGTGCGACTGACCAAAATTCTAAATGCTTCTTCTCAGTCAAGGTAACAATTGATATAGTTCCCTGGAAATGTGATGCAGATACGCGATGTAGTTATCCGACCGGCAGACTGCATGCCGCCGGTCTGAATCCCGACGCTGAAAGTCCGACAAGGGACTTAAGATAGGTGCCAAAATACCAATGCCTATCTTAATCCCGATGCTGAAACACAGGTAGATGCCAGCCCGGACCAAGTAAGTCCGGGGCATCTTAGCTGTTAGCCGCAGGGGGAGGAGAGTTAGGTTTAAGTAGCATAGCATGGTTAGCATTAGGTTTTTAGGGGGGAGGTTAGGGTTAGGCACCCCTAGGGGGGGAAGGGTTAGGCACCACTGGGGCAGTTAGGGTTAGGCACTAAGGGGAGAGGGTTATGTTTAGACGTGAAGAGGGGAGACTTAAGTTTAGGTACTAATGAGAAGGGTTAGGGTGCGGAGTGGGGAGGGTTAGGGTTAGGCTACAAGAAGGGAAGGGAAGGTTAGGGTTAGGGGGAGAAGGGGGAGGGTAAGTATACTTACCCGACCCCTGTCGGGATACCAAACATCGGGATGCCGCTGTCTGTATTTTGACAGGAGGCATCCCGACAGCTGACATTACATACCGCTTCCGCAGATGCAACTACATGTTATTTGGTGCAAACCAAACCTGGGACAGCCTAGTTTTGTGTGGTCTGTATTCTCTGTCCTGACTGTCGGCACATTTGACCCGCTGGTCGGAATGTTGGGAGGAATGTTCCAGCCCACCAGTGCAAGTAGCAGTAAATGGGAGTTTTGGGTAGAGGAGGGTAAGGAACAACCTACAGCTTCAGAAGCACCCATTGTGACAAGGACGAGACCCCACTGTTCCAAGACTGTGCCCTCTGTTCATGCCATACATCCCAATTCAATATATAAAAAATAAATAAATTGGTAGTTATGTCATTGTGGTTGAACGGGTGTGATGCAAAGTCATATAAAATTTAGTTGTATCTTTATTTGTGACAGAAGGGGCGTAATTGGGCTCAAAAAATGCATTCTCATGTAGGAAATGTGCAGTGAGGATGTATTGATGATGATGAGGTTTATCAAACTAATGGGGGGAATTCAATTAGGTGCGAAAAGTCGCGTTTTAGCGAAAAGCCTTTGCAGGTGCAAAGTTTTTGTACATAAGTGCGTATTGCGCTATCCAATTCCCGAAGTGTTCGCATGTGCAATTTATAGACAGAAACCGGTGAAAATTTTCACCATCTCAGAGCAGGTGAAAACATTTGCTAAATATCTATTTTTTGCTAAAAATGTGGGGACTTGGGCACTGATTCAGAGCGGACGCTCTTTCAAAGTGCTCGCTCTGAATCAGGGCGGCATTTTTTTTTTCAGAGCCGGCCTTCTGGCCGCTCGCTAAGCTGTGGGCGACCATCACGACCATCAGGCTTGTGACGAGACCCTTGTGGTAGGGTCTTGTCCATCGCAAGCCCCAGTGAGCTTCCGGCTCTAATAGAGCCGGAAGCTCACTACTGAGGCCGCCCCCAAACGGCAGGCAATCCTTCGGGAACGCCTCCGTTTGGCCAGCCACCCCCCCTGCCCGCCTCCAAAACGGGGCGAGCTGTCAATCAAAATTGACAGCCGCTGGCCGGGTCTCGCGCATGCGCACGCCGGAGCCGGCTCCGGCGTGCGCATGCACGGTGGGGGACCATCGACCTGCTTGCCAGCGTTGTGCGCTCGCGAGAGAGTCTGAATCAGGCCCTTGGTTCAGAACCCTTTGGACACTCCCCCTAATGACTAATTAGGCAAATATATATTTTTATTTAACGTAATACCCCCTAATAATGACATGTTATTTTTGGGGTGAAAATTTAAAAAGTGTTGGAAAATGGGTATAAAGTACTGGGTAGGGTATTTTGGGGTGCTGTATGGATGGGACAGGTGTTTTTAGGATTGCAGGTGGTTGCAGCAGGTGTATTTTTTATTTTTTTTAAAACTGCACTTTATAGACACATAAATATACCAGCACCCATATTAATGTACCCCCAATTTAACTGCAGTAATTATTTTCTAAAAAAAACATTGCTTTTTATCACTTATACAGTATACAGTATATGCACATAAGTGATAAAAAGCAAATATGCATATAACAGCCATTTCACACAATTTAAGAACCCCAAATACTTTTATTCTGGCTAATCATACACTTCTATATTGATTGCCTATGTCAGTTAGGCTTTTTGTGGGATACAGACTGATTTCCACAAAATGTGCTTTACTTTTCGATAGTTTCGCTTTGCGCAATTATCGCACAAATGCGTTTTTGCGCGTTTTGCAATTGAATAGAGCGAACAAAGGGAGTGCTCATTGCGAAATGCGTGAAAAGTTTGCACCAAAACTGGTGAATAGGGCAAAAATTTCTCCGGCGATAAGTTTTCGTTTTATCGCGGCTAACTGAATACGGCCCTAAGCGAACGGATAAGGGTGGTCTGCTCATAAAGATACATAAAGCTATGCATTAGGGTTGGCATTAGGGTTGTCCATCAAACGTTTCCTCCCATTAGTTGATGGTTTACCATTTTTGGTGCTCCCCCATGGGTGGAGACATTCGGGTGAATATAGGCATTTAATTCTGTGCACGTAATGCAGGAGCAACTACAGCATCTTACGTACTGCATCAACCCTTGTGTGTGCCCCAAGCTTGGTCGTTAGCAGCGCCATAGCAGGGCGATATTACGCCCTGTGCTGGCCCCCCAAAAATCTGATGTTATGATGTGAAACTGAGACAGCAGAGCAGCCGACACTAGAAGAAGAGCATTGCCCGGAGCATCCTTCTAGGCATTCATTTCATAAACCCTGCCAGCCACATGCCCATCCCTAGTTCCGGCCCTGGTTTGTCAGCAGTATGGAACATCAAGTTTAATGCTGCTCAGCAGGAGAGATTGACAGCTAGAAAGAGAGAGACTGAATTTATCAGTGCAGTTACATATCGTTAATTGAAAGGCTGATTCAGAGGTGGACGCTAAAGGCACAGCCACTGCGTCTATGTACATAGCAGCTATGCAAAATTATGCAAATCCGCCCGCAGCTTCCCTGACCCACTGCAGCGTCAGATGCAACATTGGATCAACTGTGTGACCATTGGACATCTGACTAACCCTCAGGTTACTAAGGATGTCCGGTGAAATGTCCGGTGGCTGCAGGAAGCTGCGTCCAAGGATGCAGGCACTGGCATCAGCGCTCCCAGAAAACGGGGCCGGAATATCCCCATTTTCTGGCATGCTGCCCGATGCGTCACCAAATGCCAATCACGTAGCAGATTTTGAGGCAATGCAAGTAACATCGATGAAACAGTGGAGATTTACGTAAATATCGAATTGACATACATCTCTGAATCAGACCCTGAGTTTCAGTTTAGCAAAACTAAAAGCGATCTCAACATCAAATAACTTATTTGCTACAGGGACGGATTAAGGGCCACATGGGCCCGGGGCTGAAGATGTTCAAGGGCCTATACTGAACGGAAGGAGCTGTGACCAGTGCTGTGTGGGTGTGGCCAGTGCCATGTGGGCGTGTGCACCCCTTACACTATCAGCCCCAATGTCTCCCTAAATATGTAGAGAAAAACAGAAATAAAATATGAATACTCATGATTTTTGGCCAATTGTGGCTAGCTGGTGGCTGGTCATCATCATTTTGTCATGATGATGGGTCTATTTTTATGTGGAGGCCTGGAGCTGGAGCTCCATCCGCCCCATTGTTAATCTGGCCCTGATTTGCTATGAATTAGTCCTCTACGTTCCACTCAGTGTTCCTCTGGGTATCTGCTTACACTGTCAATTACATAACAAATACAGGAAAGTACTAGAAACAGGCCGCATTGCAGGTGTTTTGGATGCACTCAGTTGAACTTTGTTGTCTAGTGAACCACTCGCTGTAGATAAGGACGACTCTTGATAAATCATGTCAGATATTAGACCCTTCTGTGGTCGTGAAACCTTCGGTATCAAGGGAGCAACAATGTTTTCTCCAACATCCAGTGGGAAAAAAGAGCCAGCTAAGTGGCCCCAAACAGCTATTGATCCTGTCAGCAATTCATAGTAAGCGTGGCTGCTGTACACAAAGGAGGAGGGAGCATCACAAACCATAGTTATGTCATATTTTTAAAGATAAAAAGTAATCAAAATAGCACTAAAATATGATGTAAAAAAAAAAAGATGGACAAAACTTAGGGGTTACTTTATGAAGCCATTAAAACTAAACAAAGTGTATTGTTTTGCGCATCTCGATGTCGAAATATTGCACCCTTTGAGGGGTGGAGCTAGGCATTGTTTAGCGAATGGGGCTAGCTGAGATATTGCGCCTACTCCTGCGACGGAATGCCAAAGCGAGATTTGATGTTGGTCTTTACATGAACTTTGAGGTGTAGGTGATCAAGCGTAGACCATTCATTTCAATGGTATGCCTTTTATACATAGGGACATTTCACACGTACTGTGGGCCTGATTCAGAGCCGCTCGTAAGCGGGCGCTCGTTCGCTCCGAGCGATGTTCGCACAACTGCGCATGCGTATGGGTCGTAATGCGCATGCGCCAACCAGTCAGTGCGGTCGGAAATCGAGCGCTCGCAAAACAGCGAGTGCCTGCTAATTTGAGTGACAGGATGAGGCGTTTGGGGGTGGTAACAGGGGAAGGTGCTTGAAAACGGGGAATGGTGATCCGAACGCAGGCGTGCCAAATGGTCAAAACGGGCGTTTTAAGGGTGTGCATAATTAACAAAGCAGCGTCATCAGCCACGTCACTTGGTTGTCTCTTGGAAAATCCTACTACAAGCACTGCGAGCAGTTCAGACGCCTTTCAATGTACTCGACTAATCTAATAAATAGCGGAGATGACGTAGGATGCGAGCGGCCAGGGGGCGTCTTTACAAAATAGCGAGCGCATGTTTCGTTCGCTCGCTCAGACATAGATTCGTCAACAGACCGCAAAGAGCGAGCGCTCAATTTAAATATCCGGCCCCTTTTTCTGAACGAGCGAGCGCAAATAGCGTCCGGCTCTGAATCAGGCCCCGTAAGCATATTTATGTGTATGCTGAAACAGATGTGATAAAACATTAAAATATACAAATGAGACGTGCTCTAATGACAGGCTCAAAGCCTCCATACACTCACAACTTATTAAAGAAGAAGATAAGGCTCCAGCAAGCAGTATTTTAGGATAATAAAGGAATCTGTAATTTAGTTAGTTGCAATTAATTGAGTGGGTGGCCCAAAAGCGATACTGGGCAGGACTATAAGACCTGATAACTGTTACTGCAAATGGTAATCCTGGAATCATGCAAATGATCACACAAAGAGCAGGGTGCACTTGTTCTGGGGCATGGCAGATAAAAAGTTTAATTTGCCCAAAAATATGCTTGAACATGACGATTATGAGATTGAACGTAAAGATGGACTGTTTGCATCTGAGCAAAGTTGCATTTGCAAATCTGTACAGTATATTGAATTGCACTAGTCACATGCAACCTTAAGTCCAGTTAAATACTTGCCATAGATGCATCCTGAGCACATATAGGTCAATCATCATCATCAATGATTATACATGTGCATAATATATTCTTTGAAACTAGAGCATACTTCCAGCCCTCACTCATTGTCATGGAGACTCCCTGAAATAGTAGCAATCTCCCTGTCTCCCTGATTGCACCTTACCCCCGTTATGAAGCTGTTATATAGAAAAAAACAGAGATATATACATTAAAATGGGATCATTAGTATAATTTCCCTGCATTGGTTATAAGGCACAGTGATACCTATGGCTATAGACATTTTCTGAAAAGTATCAGAGTGTTTTCATCAACAAGTAGATCTTACTAACTGCTTTGGGGCTTTTTTCATTTGGATGTAAGGCAATGTTATGGCACGCCTGTCATATGTAGCAGTACACGTCCACTTTAATGCGCGCTTATACTGTAGGTGCTGCTTTCACAATCTCCCTGAAATACTTTTTCAAAAGTAGGCAAGAATGAACTAGAGGTGAGCGGTTCAGTTTTGGCTTGGGCATTCCCGGCAAGTTCACATCTTATAACAAGACAAAACCTCATCTTTCACAGACAAAATATCCGTTGTCCATTAAAGATTACGTTTTGTACATAAATCTGTGCTCTAAGGCCCTTTGTTACATTACAGACACCCCACAGCTGTATATAGATATTCAGTACATGAAGGGGTGAGTGTATATATATATATATAAGTGGTCATTTTCTTTCTAGGTACACCTGTGAAACATACATACAGACATGGCCAAGAGGTTCAGTTGTTGTTCAGACCAAACACTAGAATGGGAAGAAATGTGATTCAAATTAATTTTACTGTGGAATGATTGCTGGTGACAGATGAGGTGGTTTGAGTATCTCAAAAACTGCTGATCTCTTGGGAATTTAACACATAAAATGTTGTAGAGTTTACTGATAATTTTGCAAAACAACAAAGACTTCCATTGAGCGTTAGTTCTCTCAGCAAAAACACAGTGTTAACAAGAGTGGTCAGATCGCCAGAACTGACAGACAGTGACTAAAATAACCATGCAGGAGAGCATACTGTATCTGCAGTACCACATACTGTATCAAATATTGAAGTGGATGGGCTGCAGCAGCAGAAAACAGCACTCCTGTCAGCAGTGGCGTCCCTACCTGTCTGTGCACCCGGTGCGGTGGGCTTCTCCGCGTGCCGATAAATTAGGGGCGTGGCCTTGCATGTGAGGGCGTGGCCACACGGGTGGGGCGTGGCCTTGCGGCCTGCCCCGAACACCCGTTTTTTTTCTCACCGGGGCTGCGGGAGGTGCAGGCTGGCCTCGGGGACCAGCCTGTGTGAAGTGCCAGCTCCCTCACTGTGCTAGGAGCCAGGTGCTGCACGTAATGACTGAGGGGGAGCCAGCACTTTGGTGTCACCCCTCTGCTGGTGACACCCGGGTGCGGCCCGCACCATCCTTGTGACGCCAGTGCCTGTCAGCTAGGATCAGGCTACAGTGGCTAGTTTAACTTTAAACCCAGAAAAACTAATCAGGAAGATTTGAAACACGTTGCCTGGTGTACCTAGTAAAATGACCACTAACTGTATATGTATATGTGTAATGTAAACGTGACAATATATTTTAATTACATACAATAAAGTGATACCTGTTATTCCTGAGAGTTAATGAAAGTTGATATAAATCAGGGGGTGGTGACAGATAATTTTTGCCTTTTACCAGCACTGATGTTAAGCATGTGATGAATACCCCAGACAAATAGATTTGTATACTCTGTGGTGTTTTTCCCTCCCGTAATGCTTTCTATAAGTGACCAAATAGTTCACATAACTTGTACAATCTGACAATCGGTCCAATCAACAAGTGATAAAGGAAACTAAAACATGTATTTACAGCAGCGAATGACCCCAGGGAACATCAGCACAAATCTGTTCTACAATATTTACAGCAAACAACTCTGGCATAATAGGGTTCGACCCTGTCAGGTAAACTGCTATGAAAACACCCATGTGTTCTTACATGAACCCTCAGTATGAGGGAGATGACAGGGCTTTATTTGTGTGCAGCCGTCTGACTACAATAACCATAGTGATTCAGGCACCTACGGTACATCTCTATTATATGAGAGTAATACCAACCTGCCTCACATACAATTACACTACTGTCTGTAACAGAGCAATAACAAGATGAATTTCAACACATAACAGTTGAAAAGAGACAGCGTTTATTTTTGTATCCACTCTCCTGTGACACTGAATAGCTCTTTTAAACTATTGAATATCTACTGAGGTCCCAATTCAGAGTTGCATGCAAGTCCGTTTTGCGGCTGGATGTTGCGCTCTTTTACACTGCGCATTCATCCAACCGGAGCATAGATAACTTCAGTAACTACGATCAATTCAGGGGGAGATTTATGAACGGGCGTTAGGTTTAAAATCAGTAACGGCACATGTTATGTATAAATGCAGGCAAGTGATCAGGGGCACCACGTGCGCCTGTCATTATCGGTGTAGCTATACTAAGGAAGGGCGCCGAACCATTAATAAATAAATGTAACTGCAGCTATTTATTTTGACAGCTGCTGTAGCTGTCTTTGCCACACTCACACAGCACTGTTCCTGGTTGTTGGTTGCACAACACTTGAATAGGTAATAATGGACTTAGGGCCTGATTCAGACCCACTCGCGAGCGGCTGTCCGCTCGCAAGTGGGTCGATGGTCTGCACTGTGCATGCGCACGACGAAGGGAGCTCCGTCGTGCGCATGCGCGAGACGCGACGAGCGAAGGACTTTCCTTCGCTCGGAGTGTCTCATCAAAGGGGGCGTGCTGTCGATGGTGACTGACAGCACGCCCCCTTTGGTGGGCGTGCCAGGGGCGTGCCTGCCAGACGTAGGCGTTCCCAAGGGAACGCCTACCGTCTGAAGCCGGCCCCACTGACATCACTAGTGATGTCAGTGGGAGTGATTTTGGCTCTGATAGAGCCACAATCACTCCTGGCCTTGCGGTTGAAAAACCCAACCGCAGGCTTTTGCTCGCAGTTTCGATGGTCGCGATGGTCAAGACCATCGCGACCATCATCCTGCACGCTCGTATATGCTGTGGGTGGTGACCCACAGCTATACGAGCGTCCAGGAGGACGCTCCATATTAATGGAGGTGGGCCCTGATTCAGAGTGAGCGCTCTGGTCAGAGCGTCCGGCTCTGAATCAGGCCCTTAGTTGTATGGTAAAATAGAGTGATACAATCCAGCCACAACATATTGTCAGCCAGCACAAAACCAGTTATATAAAGGAATATTTATTCCAGTCTGGCAAATTAAACAACTAAGCAGCATGGCAATAGTATTCTCATCATAGACAGTGAGAATTGAAATCAAACCTGATAGCTGTTTCAGTTCCATAAGCCCATATTAAGCACCTTTCTCAAGGGTTGCCACATGCAGAATAACATATAAAGCACAATTACGTACCTGCTAGGACATCAGGAATAATTACAGCACCTGTGTCAAGTAGCAAAAAAAAAAAAAAAAGCCTCCACCACAGAAGCTAATACGTAAAGACAATGAATATATAAAAGGAACGATTACATCAGTCCAAAGTACACTCCCACCGCATGGCAAGTCCATGTAAGATAACATAAAATGTCGCACAAAAGTGAGCGCGTCAGATGATGAGTGTTTCTATATAAGCTGCAGCATGGCCCATGCTAACGATATCGCCCATAGGACCGGCATGCAGGGCCCGACGGAGGATGGCGTTGGCGATGCGCGGGAGCTCGCAACATCAGCGACATAGCAGGTACACACTAGACGATGTGCACGATAATTTGCTCTGATCCGCCGGATTGGGCGACATATCGTCTAGGTGTACCCAGCTTTACTCAGCAAACCAACTCCTCTCTAAGGAGCCCATTTATCATTGTATATTTGTGAATTAATCCCTGAAAATACACATTTTTGGTGGTTAACTGCAAATATTTAGTATCCCCCAAAGGTATGAGGAAGGGACCGTAGCAGACATCTCCGATACCTGCTGCGATCTCTCCATTCCTGCAGGCAGCCGCTTCCCCCTATAGGTTTCTATGGGTTAATGCAATGCAGCTAAATTTACCAATTTACGGAATGCTTGGCATTCCGGAGATTGGCACCACGTAGCTACTGCCATCTAAAAGAGTAGCTTATGGGCTACATATCACATAATTAGCTGGCAGAGGGTTCCCCCCGGAGCCCTCCCCGGCAATGGCGGCCGCATGTGTACAGTTTACATGCGCAATAGCCCCACCAGCACTTCGGGCACATGGCAGGGACGTGCTCCTTTTCGGGGCCCCTGTCCCTGCGTGTGCTGAATGATACATCCAGGCGCTAAGAACACATTTTGCAATGCGATCATGGGCGATCATGTCATGCCCAGATGGCATTGCCAATGTGATCTTTCATAACTGGGACCCTAAATAACCAGGATCAGTTGTAGGTGAAGCTTTCCCCCACTACCTAGGGAGAAGCTACATTTACTAGCAAGAACACTACATGCCCAGGAGAATGTGCAAGTCTGCAAACTCCAGTAAACCCAGAGAGCAGCACACCCTGCTCTGCCAGTACACTGTACACTACACCCCTCCATAGACAAGACTAATGACAATGGTGTAAGTGTTACTTCTCAAAAAACGTAATTGCATGTGAGATACTGGCCCTGATTCTGCATCGCATGCAACAGCCAATGCAGCAGCGTTTATAAGCTGTCGCTAGTCTGCGAGTTTATGCAAATGGCCTACAAACGCCTTCCACTGTGTACACCCGGGCGGCAGAATGTGCAAGGACTGAGACGCCTACTTTCAGCTCGTGTGCACGGTGTAATACTGATTGGTACGTCTATATATGCCACCATCGGTCTTAGCCTTGAAAATTGTACAAGCCCTATTGTAGGGGCAGTGTCTATGTCTGACCACGGTCTCCTATGCTTGTGGCAGCTGCTTGTATTGACACGTCCGCAACACTCTCATGAGACAGACATTTTTTACATTAACTTCAAGCCCACACCCTGTCACTGCCCAGGAACGTCCATCACTTTTTTAAATCAATCGCGCAACTATGTGAACATCGCCATTGCATGCGACTCAGAATCAGGCCCACTGTATGTGGCATTACTGAAATGATTGGCGAATATGAGATCTTAGTAGACTACTTCAGTGTCTTTCATTGTAAAGCTCTAATACTGTATAACATCTGGATGCATCACATGGCTAAAATATTGCTGATCTTCAGTAAGTCGATTACAGTAGCAACTTGAAATATGTGCTTCTCTGGAAGAAATTTAGGGGGAGATATATAAAACCTTGGAGAGAGATAAAGTGGAGAGAGATAAAGTACCAACCAGTTAGCTCCTAACTATCATGTTACAGGCTGTGCTAGAAAAATGACAGGAGCTGACTGATTGGTACTTTGGCGCCTATTCATCATCGATAAATGGCCCGGTGACCATGCGTAAACACTAGTTTCCGCATATTTTAGTTACCGGGCCATTCATCATCAGGGGTCCGATAGGACCATCTGATGTTCTGCAAACTCCAAAAAGTGAAAGTTTTCTTCAGACAGCGCTTGTTCTTGGATCCCCGTTCCTTCCTATGGGAATGAGTTCCGGGGATGCGAGGGGGGATATGAGTGGTCACCCATATGTAGCTGCACCGACGGGGAGCAGGTAAGTAATGCAGATACTTCTGTAGCTGTGATACTAACTGGGGGACAGCTGCTTTTCCGAGCAGCTGTCCCCGCCCTGGAGCAATGATGAATTGCTCCAGTGTCAACTTTACCCCCCTGCCAGTTGGATACTTGAGTATCCCTCGCAGCGAACCCATTACTTAATCATCGGGGGCCATACGGCCTAATCTCGGGAGGCGTGGCCACGCCCCCTTGGCGAAAAAAAAAGAAGTAAAAAAGATTTGCAGCGCCGCAAAGTGTCGCTGCGCGCCGGGGAGGGGGGCTCTCTGAGCCCCTTCAGCCCGGCGCAAAGCCAGGGGGGGCGCGATCAGTGTGATCGCTCCCCCACACAGCAGCCACGAGCAGTCTCCAACAGCAGCTCAGCACACGCTGTGTGCTGGGCTGCTGTGAGGGAGGGGGGGGGCAGCGTCGGACCCGGGCCCCCGCCGGGCCCCTCTGTAATCTGTACCCGCTCTCCCCCCCTCTCGGTGCCCCTGCTGACAGCAGTATATTTCTGATCAAAATACTGGTGACATTGCTTGTGAGAGGCAGTTATTATTACATTTATGTTTCCATAATTATCCAATAAGAAAATGTTTCCAGCACAGTTGCTTTTATTAATGAAGGAGGACTGTCATCTTGTTTTTTACTTCCAGAAACAAAATATAATCTGTAAAAATAAAACAGAAACAATATAATACCCCCTTTACACCACAGCACAAAAGCTGGGTTGCTTCTCGGTGTAAAAGGGAACAGGGTTGGATTCCTGAGTTGAGTGACCCGGCAATCCAACCCGGGTAGCTTGCAGGGTTTAACAGTGGAATAACCGTGTAACCCTTCAGCGTAAACGGGTAACATGGGTCATCATACCCGGGTCCCATTTGCAGCATAAGGTGATCCGAATTTCCCAGCACTTGGAGATGATGTCACGCAGGTGCGTGAGAACGGCGCGGACCTTGGAATAACCCAAGTCGGCACCACAGGGTGAAAGGGGTCTGTCCCAGGTCTAACCCAATTTGGAACCATGTTCCAAATCCCGGGTCAGACCCCGGACTTAGGTGAAAATGGGGCATACATGCCTACGCTCCCGGGAGTCGTGGGAGGCTCACGATTTTTCAGGTAACTCCCCCGCACCCCCGAAAGAGTAGACACATCTCCCACATCCCGCCCACTTCCTAGTGAAGTGGGCAGGATGGGTAGATTTTAGGACAAATTTGCGGGTCCGTGTGCAGAGGGTGGAACTAAATGATGCGAATCGCGTCATTTAGCCCCGCCCCCTCCTTACGGACCCGTGAATTGCGGGCATTTCAGCAAAGGGGGTGAAGCCTGGCCCTGCCCCCCAAAGCCGAGATGACCGGGCTGCTCCCGGAAAACATTAATGAAAAGTTGGCAAGTATGAAATGGGGTATAACAGTCTAGTTTTCTTTCAAAATATCAAAACTTTTATTACAACTTGTTTAAATAAAAAACGTCAGTACTTGATGTAGTTACGGAACACAGGCTAAGGAGTTATGACAGGCGTCAAGATACCGACGCCTGTCATAATCCCGATGCAGGAAAGTAGAATGACGCGGGCCCGATCGAGGTAAGTACGGGCGCCCGTTCTACTTAGTCGCAGAGGAGGAGGGTTAGGTTTAGGACACCCCGGGGCAAATTAGGGTTAGGCACACCCCTGGGAATGTTAGGATTAGGCTAGGGGAAGGGGGGGTGAGGGTTAGGTACTAGGGGGGAGGTTAGGATATGGCCCCCCCCATCCCCCGGGAGGGTTAGGTTTAGGGAGTGGAGAGGGGGGGTTAGGTTTAGGCACTAACGGGGGGAAGGTTAGGGTTAGGCACCCCTAAAGGTGGGTTAGAGGGGGAGGGGAGGGTTAGACTGACTTACCTGCGCTGTCGGCATTCTGTCCTGCCGGGCTCTCCCTGTCCGGATTTGAAGCGGTGGCTAAACAGCCGCTGGTAAATCAATCCCATTCCGTCAGTACAGTGTGACCTAGTTATACGCTAATGCCGCTATAGCTGAGAATGTATACGGAGCTGCAATGCGACAATATGCAAATGTCACAGCCACTGGGAGATTCATTGAGAAACCCACCCCATACACAGACGCAGCATCGTCACATCGTTCAATTGTCACCGTCCTGAGTGAATCTATGGGCCCACAGATGGGCTGTGGGAATTTTGAAGCTGGAGCCATATTCCTTGTGTCGGGATCGCAGTCTCAGGGTGAGACACTCACACGAAATGGTGGCGACACGCCTGTGTTCTTTGCCACATCTCCCCTTTACCTCCCCCAAACACTCCCTGACTGTCAATCACACTGCGTATAAATACTCGCTGCGAGCGACTACGGTAATTTACCTTGATGCATGCGCAGTGCGACTTAGACACAGACGGTTGATGATCACTCAAACTCGAAAAAGTCAACATTGCATACAGCTCCTATTTAGGCTCTTAGGGCCTCATTCAGAGGAGGTCGGAGGATGCAAGCGGTCGTTCAGAAACTGGGCGGCCACTTGCATCCTGACCGCCCGCCTCTGTTGCGATCGTTAGGCTGTGGGTTAACACCTAGGGTAGGGTCTCACTTGTCGTAAGCCCCGGAGAGCTTCTGGCTCTGTCTGAGCCGGAAGCTCTCCACTGACATCACTAGTGATGTCAGTGGGGCCACCCCCAAACGGTAGGCGTTCCCATGGGAACGCCTCCGTTTGGGCTGCCACCCCCCCGGCCCGTCTTCCAAACGGGGCGAGCTGTCAATCAACATCGACAGCTCGCCCCCTTTGGATTGAGACCCGCTACCACGCTGTCGGTTGTTGCGGGTCTCACACATGCGAACGATGGCGCCGGTGCCGTCGTGTGCATGCTCTGTGGGGGGCCATCGACCCGGTCCGAGCGCATCGGCGCTAACGACCGGGTCTGAATGACCCCCTTAGTTCCTTCATCCTAAATGGACTGTATCCTAGACAGTGGCCAGCACCCTAAATGTTTAGTATTAGTTTGTTGGGTGTTCCCCTATTCAAAGTTTCTACTGTTCCCTTATTGTGGAGCATGTCTTGTGTATATAGTCGCACTGCGCATACTCCAAAAATGTGTGCATGCAAGTACGAGCTGCACAAATAAATGGCCCTTTCAATTGCATATATAGATGCACCCGGAGTGCCTGAAAGGCAGTATGAAGGGCCATTCTCATGCGGGCAAAGCTCAGAGAGGGCGTGGTAACATAACTGCGTGCTTCACAGATCTTGAAGTAAACATAGTGTTAAGAGGTGTGCAGTATATATAACTATTGCTCCCCCCCCCCGCCAAAAAGAGTATAGAACGATGAGGAGAGAGACGTGCCAACAGGGCACACATGCTCAGTAGCACGTCAGAAGTCAGACCTCCTGCTGAGGCATGGTGGGTCCTAGAGACCGCTAGTTCTGCTGTTATATGGATATGAGGCAGCGCAGAGCTCTCCTCATACAACAAAACTGTCTGCTTCCATGAAGCACAATCACAGCAACTGTATGCACATGAGCGGCAATAATCACTGGGAGGCCAGGTCTAAAACGCTAGTCGAACATATTGTTAAAATAAATTATCGACTATGCTGTGTCAACACAACATTAGGAATTGGGGAGAGGTTCTATTTGTATTTCACGTGTTTTGAGGTGATCAGGACATTTGAGTAAGAGTTATCCATTTTGTTAAATCTAGACATGCCCCACGCAATACCTATGCCCTGTGTTCAGTGGAGGAAGATGGGCAGGAAGATCTCTACGGCCCAGCACCTGTTACGTATTAGCAGAACTGTGACCTTGTCAAAAGATCACTTTCCTTTCACTTGCATCATACCCTCAGAATCCATTGTGTATGGGCATCCATCTATAGCGATGACAAGTTATGAGCACTGGAAGTTTGTGCTGGAAAGTGCAGGTCGAGTTTGTTGAAACGTCCATTGAGACAACTGCCGTTCTGTCAAACTAAACTGGCTGAACATTTTGTTTTCTAAATATATATATATATTTATATATATATATATATATATATATATAAAATATAAAATATATGCTGAAAGGCTGCTGAAAGGTATGTTCATTAATGTTGGTGTCTTTCGTTAAAGTGCTCAGGCAATATTAGAAAATAAAAGGTCTACTAGATATTTATACTAAGTGCTGAAAAACTAAACTACAACAACAAAGTGATTCCCTTTACTGTCACCGGATTACATAGTCTTCAGCTTGAATTACTGCAGATGTGCAGTGAATGATTGAACCTTGGTTGTACAATACCAGTCCGTGGATATTTTGCTATATGTACATTTAATGTGTGCGCACAAGCAGGGCTGTAACTAGGGTGGTGCAACCTGTGCCATGGCACAGGGCACCGCAGGGCAGGGGGCGCTGTTTGGGCCTGTAAATTTTCCTGTTTGTTATCACTCTCACTTGTAGCTTCCTCTTCTTTTATCCCCAGCATCTCCTGGCCTCCCCTATCTCTTCCTTGGCCCTTTCCCATTAGGCCATGGCCCTTTTTCAGGTGTACTATCTTATGTCCCTATTTTACAAATGGGGGGGCGCCAATGCTCTCTCTGGCACAGGGCAGCAAAAAGTCTAGTTACGGCTCTGCGCACAAGTGAGCTATTTGTGAAGCTGTCAGTGTGTTCATGCAGTTACAATACATAACAAGTTTCTATGGAGTAGCACAAACTAGATACACACATAAACTCATACTGCCTCCAGCTCGGGCATTCCATACTGGGACAACATGTTTAAAAAGTTCCAAATGTTCCATCGCCGTATTCTTCACTGAATTGATTAATGACAGATGCTTTTTCTCATCACTTTTCACATCACTTTTATTAAAAATATGCCACCAGAGATAGTTGTGGTTTTTGATTGTTTATAAAAATTTTATTCTACTTTATTGAAAATTTTACCAAATATAAATGCCTTCCCAAGATCGCAACACTCAATCGCAGTGCCTCCTAGAAAAGCTTGGTGGGGAGTGGGAGGTGGTGGGTAGATCTTATTTTCTGATCATGTATTGGGTCTACAATGTGTCCCAAGCAGGGCCTCCATGCATGCTTAGAAGATGGACAAGCACCTCCTCACCGTTGGACCCCATAGCAGGGCTATGGCTTATTTAGTGGTGGCTACTCCTCCATTGGTCTTTCTCCTACAAGGGGAGGACTGACTGCTACTAGTTCCCTATGCCCTTGGCACACAGACTACCCACATTTTAATGTCACAAGTTAAGGTCTTTTATGTCCTCCTCCAACCAGCTTACACTGTACCCTACACTACTTGGTGAGTGACAAGCAGATCTAATGATGCCACATCTTGCCTCTACAGGGGGGTGGAGGTGTAAAACTCGCACATGACCATACATTTTCAAACTATGCCAACAAACATAGTGTACATCTCTTCTAGTAACAAAAAATAAATACTTTGCCCATGGTAAATCTAGTCCAATAGTTCAAGTACTTAACTTTATGTGACACAATTTTTATTAAGTCCATGCACTGCAAGCCTAAAACTTCCAGTGGCACAAATTAGAAATGTCCGGAGATTGGTAGGAACCCTACCGTTACCGTTTTACTTTACTTACTTTACTTACCACAATGTGGATATACTGATAACAAATGCTATTTTTTACCCGTTCATACAGAAGTGAAAAGCTGCAGTGCTATGCATATTGGTTCAGACATAAAATGGCATCAAGTGCACTATACACTATTCAAACTGATTACTTCACCTGTCACAGTACATTCCTACACTTGGCTATTGCTACTGGCTTAAAGAAGGAGGTATAGTAAGCATACAATATCTTGGTTATAGAAAAGCAAAACTCTTAGGCACATTTTTGTGCTGTTTGGAAACTATTAGATATAATAAAGGCCAAACCGAACATAAAATACTGTAGCATTTCAAAGACGTTATTATTTGATACCGGCATTCTGATTATTGGGAATGTCAGGTAAATAACACATGATAAAGTGTAGAAATTGTGGGGCGCCTTCCTAATAGAGGCTGAATGGAGGCTGGTAGCTCTCCCAAGGGTCCGCCAACACCCAAAACCTAGAGGTAAACTTTAGTAATCGGTGGTAGCACCAAGATGCCTGTATCGGACCCGCAAGATACAAAAAATTTTATAGAGAATATATGACAATATATTTATTGTAATAATAACAAAAGCATTACTTCAATAATAAAATCACTATACTGATTTTTAAAATTCCAAATACTGTTTAACATATTCTGCATGCAGAGAAAAACAAGAATCACATATCTTAAAAGGCCATTAACTGAGAAATCTAGTAAAAAGTAGTTTTGAGTTTAGATCAGCTTTTCCTTTAAGATCCAGCCTCTAGAATACAGCCTCTGGCATCTTTATGAATACACTGCGCTACCATGTATGGTGTCACAATGTGTGTTGAATATTACACTGCGTGTCCACTTACAGTGTCACAATAATTTTGTATGTATACACTGCACTATCCCTTACAGTGTCATAATACATGTTGAATATTACACTGCATTTCCACTTACAGTGTCACAATAATTTTTATGAATACACTGCGCTAACCTTTATAGTGTCACAATATGTGTTGAATATTACACTGCGTTTCCACTTACAGTGTCACAATAGTTTTTATGAATAATACACTGCGCTACCACTTACAGTGTCACAATATTTTTTTATGAATACACTGTGCTACCACTTAAAGTGTCGCAATATGTGTTGAAAATTACACTGTGTTTCCACTTGCAGTGTCACAATAATTTTTATGAATACACTGCAACATCCCTTACAGTGTCACAATATTTTTATGAATATATTACACTGCGCTACCACTTATAGTGTCACAATATTTTTTATGAATAAAACACTGTGCTACCACTTGCAGTGTCACAATAATTTTTATGAATACACTGCGCTACTACTTACAGTGTCACAATATTTTTTATGAATACACTCTGTTACCATATACAGTGTCACAATATTTTTATGAATAAACAGCGCTACCCCTTACAGTATCATAAATGAAGGGGAAAGGGGAAAAGGGAGGTAGATTCACCGCACTGATCCTAAGAAGATATTCCTGAATAATAATTTTGGTTATAGCTACCCCTTACAGTGTCATAATACATGTTGAATATTACACTACGCTTCCAGTTATAGTGTCACAATAATTTTTATGAATACACTGCGCTAACCCTTATAGTGTCACAATATGTGTTGAATATTACACTGCATTTCTACTTACAGTGTCACAATATTTTTTATAAATAAAACACTGCACTACCACTTACAGTGTCACCTCTCTGACCGATCTTTCTCAGTTTCCTCTCATGACTCCTCTTCCTCCCTGAAAGCCTCTTACAGTAGGTGTTCCCCAAGGTTCTGTTCTTGGTCCTGTCCTATTCTCCCTCTATACTTCCTCTCTAGGTGAACTCATCAGCTCTATTGAACTCCATTATCATCTCTATGCTGATGATACTCAAATCTACATTTCCTCCGCTGATCTTCTGACTCGTATCTCCAACTGTCTCTCTGCTATCTCTTCCTGGATATCCCAGCGATTTCTTAAACTTAATATGTCTAAGACAGAGCTGATCATCTTCCCACCCTCCCACATCACCTCACTTCCCACTATTTCTTTATCAATTGATGGAATAACTATCTCATCTAGTCCCAAGGTGCGCTGTCTTGGAGTTATCCTGGACTCATCCCTTTCCTTCAAACCACATATCCAGAACCTTTCACAGTCCTGTCATTTCCATCTCAAAAATATTTCTAAGATCAGACCCTATCTCACCCAGGATGCTACTAAAACACACATACACTCACTGGTCATCTCCAGATTGGACTATTGTAACCTCCTCCTATCTGGCCTCCCCAAATACCATCTCTCTCCTCTCCAGTATATCCTTAATGCTGCTGCATGGCTTATCTTCCTCTCCAAACGCTCTACATCTGCCTCCCCTCTCCTACAAGCCCTCCACTGGTTCCTCTTCCCTTTTAGAACCCAATTTAAGGTTCTCACGCTCACTCACAAAGCCCTCACCAAATATTCTCCCATATACATCTCTGATCTCATCTCCCTTCATGCTCCTCTCCGCTCTCTTCATTCAACTAATGCATGCCGCCTTTCATGCCAGCTGATTACTTCCTCCCACTCCCGCCTCCAAGATTTTGCCCGCACTGCTCCCCACCTCTGGAACTCTCTCCCACTCCCCATCAGACTCTCCACCTCCTTGCAATCCTTCAAACGGTCTCTCAAGACCCACTACTTCATCAAAGCCTTCCAGCTATCATTCTAACTCCCTGCTACATGCTCCTTCCTCTCCAGCTACCCCATCTGTGTCAAACCAGTTTGTCTTCCCCCACCTTTTTAGAATGTAAGCTCTCACGAGCAGGGCCATCTACCCTCTTGTGCTTCTCCTACTTTAGTGTCATTTACTTCTTACTCACCAATAGGGCACCTAACACTTGGTTGCTTATGATCTGTTGCTTATCTGGGTGATATGGTCGCTAATGTAGCAATATATATAATCCATGTCCTGTATTGTATTGTTCTGTAAGTCGCTTGTCTACAATTTGTTTATGTACTTTGTAAGGTGCTGCGGAACACTTGTGGCGCCATATAAATAAATGTTAATAATAATAATAATAATAATATTTTTTATAAATACACTGTGCTACCACTTGCAACTTGCATTATCACAATATTTTTTATGAATACACTGCACTACCACTTAGTGTCACAATAGTTTTTATGAATAATACACTGTGCTACCACTTACAGTGTCACAATGTTTTTTTATGAATACACTGAGCTACCACTTATAGTGTCACAATAATTTTTATGAATACACTGCAACATTCCTTACAGTGTCACAATATTTTTTATGAATATATTACACTCTGCTACCACTTATAGTGTCACAATATTTTTTATGAATACACTGCAACATTCCTTACAGTGTCACAATAATTTTTATGAATACACTGCAACATTCCTTACAGTGTCACAATATTTTTTATGAATATATTACACTGTGGTACCACTTATAGTGTCACAATATTTTTTATGAATAAAACACTGTGCTACCACTTGCAGTGTCACAATAATCTTTATGAATATATTACACTGCGCTACCACTTGTAGTGTCACAATATTTTTTATGAATAAAACACTGTGCTACCACTTGCAGTGTCATAATAATTTTTATGAATACAATGCGCTACTACTTACAGTGTCACAATATTTTTATGAATACACTGTGCTACCACATACAGTGTCTCAATATGTGTTGAATATTACACTGCATTTCCACTTACAGTGTCACAATAATTTTTATGAATACACTGCGCTTTCCCTTATAGTATCACAATACATGTTGACTATTTCACTGCATTTCCTCTTACAGTGTCACAATATTTCTTATGAATAAAACACTGCGCTACTACTTACAGTGCCACAATATGTGTATATACGTGTATATAACACTGCGATTACACTTACAGTGTCACAATAAGTGTATAAATATTGAACTGCGATACGACTTATGGTGTCACAAAATGTGTATGAATATTATACTATGCTCTGACCAGCAGCGAGACAGTAAAAAAAATATATAATATAGTAAACTGGGGTAAGGCGCAAAAAAACCTGAAACAAATTATATTATTAGCTTCTTTTTTTTTTTACACTGGGCACCCTTGGACGAACAGAGCACCCCTGGATGGACACAGCAGTCCCTGCCCCTGGATGGACACAGCAATCCCTGGATGGACACAGCAGCCACTGCCTCTGGATGGACACAGCAACCCCTGGATGGACACAGCATCCCCTGCCCTGTATGGATCCAGCAGCCCCTGGATGGACACAGTAGCCCCTTCCCTGGATGGACAAAGCAGCCCCTGAATGGATACAGCAGCCACTGCCCCTGGATGGACACAGCAGCCCCTGGATGGACACAGCAGACACTGCCCCTTGATGGACACAGCAGACACTGCCCCTTGATGGACACAGCAGCCTCTGGATGGACACAGCAGCCCCTGGATGGACACAGCAGCCCCTGGATGGACACAGCAGACACTGCCCCTTGATGGACACAGCAGCCTCTGGATGGACACAGCAGATACTGCCCCTGGATGGACACAGCAACCCCTGATGAACAAAGCAGCCCCTGCCCTGGACAGAAACCGGACCCCTTGACAGACAGAGGACCTTTGGACAGACACAGCACATCTGTTCACTTCACTCTCAACAGTCGGAGTGAAATGGTGCCGATGACCAGGTACCATTAACAAGCAGAGTAAACGATGAAAATGCACAGACATTGAAATGTTGACTCCAGGAAATTTGGTGTTACGAGTCTTATTGAAACCCCTGAGTGCCGCGTTTACTCTGCTTGTTTATTATAGCATTTTCATATGCATACGCTGGCAACGGGGTAAAGTTTCTCTGATTATCATGGAGTGCCGGATCTGTGGACTATGTATATATATAATATATATATATATATATCATGATGAGTAATTCCTTGTCTGTATAATGCTGTGATTATTTGAAGTATTTTTTTTAGCATACAATTAATGATAGTGTACATTGGTCATATTATCAGGACATTACTATTTAGCATGACTGATGGAAGGTACGGTCTCACTGGTGCCTCTAGAGTGAAACCATAAAATATATATGTGGGGTAAAGTATCCTACAGCCTGGAGGATCAATGTGGTTCCAAATCTTACTATTGGATAGGATATTTGTACTCTGGCTTTGGATAGATACTCCTGTTCTAAGTGAACATTAAGTTACACCCTTAGGGGTCTATTTGCCTTGGAGAGAGATAAAGTACCAACCAATCAGCTTCTAACTGTCATTTTTCTAGTGCAACCTGTAAACTAACAGGAGCTGATTGGTTGGTACTTTATTTTTAATCTCTCTCCAAGGCTTAGTGAATAGCCCCATTAGTCTGCGAACCTTGTTTTATTAGGGGCTCTGATTAGGGTTGACACAATGATAATAATAACATACACAAAAAAATATTCAATAAAAATATATAATAAAACAAAATTAAAGTAAGAGAAAAAAAGTTTGTTTTTTTCTACTGAAATACTTGCAACGCATTTCTTGGTGCTCAGACTGCTTCCTCAGGCAATGTTCATTATGCTTCACGTTTTTACTTCAGTGTTAAATCTTGAGAATTTGTACAAATGGAAGTGCAATGGTGTGTCCAGTATTTTATGTGATAGTTTTTCATTTTTCCCAAAGCAGACTGAGGGCCCGATTCAGACCGGACGCTAAGCTGTGGACGCACACTATGGGTGATTGTCGCCCGTCTGCGCATGCGTATGCATCGCAGTGCGCGTGTGCGAACCAGTCATTGCGATCGGGAATCGTACGCTCTTAACACAAAGACTGAGCGCTACTTTGAGTGACAGAATGTGCCGTTTGTGGGTGGTAACAGGGGAAGGTGCTTGTGAACAGGGGAGTGATGCTGTGAACGCAGGCGTGTCTGGGCATCAAAACTGAGTTTTATGGGTGTGCATAATTAGCATGGAAGCGTCATTGTACACGTCACTTGGTTGTATTCAGCCTGCAGTGATCGCAGTGCTTGCGGTGGAGTAGTGTCTACCTCAAGCTCTGCGTGCAGCTCCGATGGCTCTCGATGGTTCTGATTAATCATACACTTCCTGGAGATGATGTGTGCTAAGAAAGAAAAGTGGGCGTCTTTATTCCGGCGTGCGCTCACTTTGCCGTCGCTCTCTAAAACATAGAGGACGTCCTTACACCAGACAGTGCGATCGTGGATTTTGCATTCCCGGCCCCTTTTGGCAGCGAGAGAGCACAGCTTAGCAGCCGGGTCTGAATCGACCCCTGAGTCCTCTTGCTTTTGAAAACAGATATAAAAGAGAATGTAGAAATTAGAAAGACAACACTTTAAAATAACAGTATAGTAACACAACAATAAAATAACAATTATGGTGTAATTGCTATAGTCTTTATTGCTGTAAACATAGAGATAATGTGCTATTTACAAGCAATGAAGCTGTGGGACGTCCCATGACTGTGAGATTTGGCATTTCTGATATTTTAGGTTTGTAAACTTGTGATTTTATTTTTTTAAACTGTGAAATTTTGTATTTATGTTCAGCATTCTGTCATAATATCTTCTAAACTTTTACAGTTATTCTGTCAGCTTTCATATAAAATCTGTAGAGGAATACAAGGTCAAACATTAGATTTCTGGGAGGGGGGGGAGTTCATAATACTCAATTTTAGAGTGAGTGTACCCAGCCCATGAAAAGGGTATAATTAGCATGTAACAAGCTTAAGTCTGCCTCATACAAAGTGCAGTGTATGTAATACATCGGACACATAAAGGGCCAGTGATCACAGTGAGCTGTTACATGCAGCAGTTAGATGTAGGCACCATTCCACAATCCAAATCTCCTGCTCTGCAGAGCATTGGAGCAGGTCCGGGAGTCCGAGGAAACAGTAGAAGAAGCTAGCAACCTGTTCTGGAAATACATGTGCACATTGGTCTCCTATACACTGGATAGTGTATGTATGTAATACAGTATTACTAATTAACACTTTAGATGGTCTATAGAATACAGTAGGCAGTAGGGGAGAGAGTGTAAAACACTAACTGTCTGTATCAAACATTTATCTCATATAAATAATGTAAGTGGCCAGGAAAAGTTTAAGCATCCCATAACTAATAACCAGTAGGAGACAGAACTGAGCTTTCTTAGAACACATTCTCCCACCTCAGGGTAAGAAGCCTGTCGCTTCTTACTGGCAGCTGCTCTCTGGTCTCTCCAGTTGGCTGATTAAGGGCTCAGATTCTGGCATGCAGAGCAGCTCCGTTGCATCCCCTATATTGCATGTTGCAGCTGAAAACTAATAAGATCCTATTATATACTATTGCTATTGTGGTCAGAGGGGAGGGTTTCCGGGCAATTGGACCCCCTCCCTCTCCTCCTTCCTATGGAATTGTAATGATGTTATGAGAAGTTTGTACTGATTTTCTACTGTAGTATTATTAAATCATATGATTGACTAATTTGTATACCTCTATTGCAACAAGTTAGAGACATTTTCTTCAGCCACATCTTCATACTCTTTCCTGTCAGAGATGAAAAAGTACCAGGTATAGTATGAACAGCTAAACACATTCTTTTCCTACCCCTAATTCCTAGCAGCCATTTACGTGCAGCCATTTCTAGCATTACAATTCTAGCAGCCATTTACTTGCCTGGGTGTCTCTATACAAACAGTTAACAAGGTTGTCGCTTCTGTTCTATTACTATTAGCGTGGATCTGATCCATGTAGATGTCATAAAGACTGATGACAATGCTTACACTTTGCCCCTTCCCCCCATCCCTTCCCTTCCCAAGTCATTGATACGGAATAGACACAATTCAGGTTGCTATTTAAGGTTGCTTTGGCACACTACCCAGCTGTCCTATTTATAGAATGATATGATTTCTGAGGTGAATAGGGAGCAGAGCCTGCAGAGTTTTGGGACAGATCCAAGCCCACATGATCGGGGTGTTGTTTTGTTATTTGGGGGTGTGGCCTAAAGTGTAACATTTTTCAATTCGGAATGTTGTCAGGTTCCGCCGGTGTCTATAAACTTCTCCCTTCAGCCCTGGTGAAATTGAAGCTCCTGTTACCATTTAAATTTGCATGTATAATAATAATTTGCTCACTGCTGAAAGGTTATTTGCTGGTAATTATTACTGGGCAAAACATATCGGGGTCAATCCAGTTAGGTGCAAATTGTGAGGTGCGAGTTGCTGCTTTCTCTGCGAATTTGCATAGCGTATTCATTTTGCAATCCAATTAGCAACTCGCACGCAAAAAGTCAGCGTAAATTAGCATCTTTCCATTCGAACCTCCCTGAGGGTGAGAGATGGAAGGGAATATTTTACCCCCCCCCCCCCCAAAGACTAATTAGGCAATTGGAAAATTCCAATTAGCTTATTTAGTCCAATAATTACATGTCATTTTTTGGAGTTAAAAAAGATGGCCTCAAATTACCTCAAAATCAACTTTTTCATTAGTTTAGGCGCTCCAAATTTTATTGCATCATGTTTTAATTGCAAAATATTTTTTTTTTATTATTTGTTTACAATTTTTCAAAGTGCCTTCAAAGTACCCAAAAATGACCTTTTTTTCCTACTTTTTTTGCATTTTTCATTTAATTTGTTTGAGATTAAACGAAAATAGTTATCTTTTATAATTTTTTTGCTTTTTTTAAGAAAGCACAAATCAGCCATTTGACATTATTTAAAAACCTTCAGTACTTTTCTTATGCCCATGAACAGCTTTCTATACGGTCCTGTCATTGAAATTATCAATTTTAGGGGGTCCAGGATGGTCTCCCTACTTTTTCATGCTCGTCTCTCACATCGCATTTAGCAGTTGCCAAACCTCCGCTGCGAGTACCGTGAATAGGCATTTTTAATTGGATTGGAGAATACTTGGCTGCGCATATTTGTGCGAAGTCTGCAGATTTCATTGACCCCTATAGCATAGGCAAGTGCAGGGGAATATGCACCAGACTTAGAAATTAGATTCGAAATTTTAGCATGAAGGGCAAGTACACAACAATGGACCATGAGTAGGGAGCCTTTGTTCTAAGATGATTTTGAGCATGGTGTTCAGACTTATTCATTGCTAATAAGTTACAGTGGTGTAACTACTGCAGTGGTGTAACTACAGGGCAATGGAAAGGGTGGGTACGGGTACATGCCTCCTACTCCAGGCTGCCCCTGACCCTGATCAGATTACTGATTTACATATGAATGAAGCCTGCACTAGCACTTGCGCAGACCATGCACTGTGATTTCTTATTAAATCTTCTCAACTGCGTCATACTGACGTCCCGTACCTAATGATTAATGAGTTACTGCCAGTTCTCTTCCATATGAAATCAAACTACAGTACAGTACTGTATATTTCTATGTAGGCTATCGCTATTAGTTAAAGACCAAGGCACAGGGTTAAAAATTCCCTCCAGCTTATTGTATGTATATTAAAAAATATATTTTTTTAACAATTACAATGCATTTTTGTTTAGTTCATAAAACATATAAATGGAAACAATTTTTATATGACACAGTATTCTGGATGCATGGCTCCACAGCTTTACAATCAGGACAGTGAGGCTGATAATATACCGTAGTATTTCTCTGCAAAATATATTTATGTTTGTATGTACATCTGGTACAGTATGTATGTCTACATACCAGACGGGAATGCATTTTGCCAATGGTTTCCAAACTGTGCGCCACGGTTCCCTGGGGTGCTGCGATGGCCTAATGAGGCCACCCAGTGTATTTTTTTTTTAAATCATTTTTTGTGAACAGGCGGAGATGGGTTGGGGCACGGAGCGGAGCAGGAGGGGGGGGAGCATGCAGGAGCGGTCCTTTCAGTGGAAAGCAACAGGCAGTGAATCATGAGGCTGCCTGTTGCTGAATGCAGGTTTTGGAGGATCAGACAGGAAGTGTCTGATCTGATCTGAGGAGCGATGCAGCAGAACGGCACAGGCGATCAAAACTAAAGTATACTTACCGACTTTTGATCTGTCCTCCCTGGGAGAAGCCCAGAGAGGAGTTGTGCAGTCATGGGGGTGGGGCTGGACCATTTGTCTCATTAGGCCCCACCCTCTTGTGACCAAATCCTGTTAATCACGCTCATTTCAATAGGGGGTGGGACCAAGTGATGCAATTATCATAGAATCGTATAATTAAGCCCCACCCCCAATGACGGAATGCGGATTCCTTGTAATATTCTCCCCATTCTGCCCACTTCACTAGGGAGAGACATGAGGGGTGCAAAGGGAGAGACACGGGGGCAAAGGGAAAGAGATGGAGGGGGACAAAGGGAGAGACATGGAGGGGTCAATGGGAGAGACATGGAGGGAGCAAAGGGAGAGACATGGTGGAGGCAAAGGAGAGACATGGAGGGGGCAAAGGGAGAGACATGGAGGAGGCAAGGGGTTTGGGTTATAAATGCCTATTATTTTGGCTTAGGGCTGCCTTGAAAAAATTATGGAGACCCTAAGGGTGCCTTGACCTGAGAAAGTTTTGGGTACAACTGCACTATGTGACTAATCACACTGTGGATTAAAAATAGGCAAAACAATTGCAGCATCTGTAGCAATCTTCAGAGGTCCATTAACAATAGTACTGCATGTTTGTTTTTCATGTTTGTCTGGTTGTTCATATAAACATAGTAGGGCATACGCATAGAGGCATGTAATGGGTTACAAATAGTTCAAAGAACTCTTCTCAGCTTGAAATAGCATGAAATATGGGTTAGAGCTAGAGATTGCTTGAGTATAATGTATATTTAAAAAAATAATTTGACTTTAAACAATTGGCGCTTTAAATCCTGCCACAAATGTAACTGAAAATCTACTATTTTCTAAAATTTTACCTCCTTAAATAAACGCCTTGGTTCTTAATGATGAGTTGAACTCAAATTGTCTGTAGATGCTCTTATACTGCGTGCACTGGCTAATGGTGCATACACACTAGACGATATTTGACACGATTCGCCCGATTTCAACGCATCGGAACGACAGATCGTGTAAAATATGTCCAAATCGTGAGTATCCACTCACGATCACGATGCCGATGCGCGTGCCTGCTGGTCTTACATTGCATCTTCAGATCTTGCCTACAGCAGGCAAGATTTGCCAATCTCATACACGATTTTCTGCAATAGATAGATTTGTGCACGATAGATCTTTAGTCATATTGGACACACTTTAGCACCATATCATGTCCTGGAGTGTCGGGGAGCTGCCGGGGAGAGTTCAAGGGAAATCGCTCATAATATCGCATCGTGAGCACATCGTCTAGTTTGTACGCACCTTAAGAGCCAGATACTCTCGGCCTATCAGCGGATGCTGCCATAGAAACCATCTGCTGATTGGCTGAGAGTGTCCGAATCTTAGCCAATCAACAATTCACCATTGTCTTGTGTAGTGACCCACATGGGAATTGGCAGATCCCGGTTATGGGCAGACAGCTATGTGAGTGCGATTATTTTATTTTAAGAAGACTCTGGAATTCTACAAGGACAAGGGTGTGAGTGTGTGTCTAGTAAAGGTTTAAAACAATTGGGGTGTGTGCAGAGCCGGCCCTAGGCATAGGCAACATAGGCAAATGCCTAGGGGCATTCCAAGCCTAGGGCCGGAGGAGATTTTTGGCAGAGACAGCAACTGAAATGGACGCTGGTCTGATGGAACTAGTGGCGGCCGGTACCTGGCACCACGGTAGAGCCACCACTATGAAGGGGCCTACAGCCGCCCCCCAGTCAAGTACAAACTGTGAGTCAGCCTGACTCATAGTACGCTGGCACTGGCAGCTGCTGCGCTGCCGTGCTGGCCGTAGTGAAGAGGGAAAAGAATTTGTGCCGGACGGAGGAGGTCTCTCCGTCTCCACTCACCTCTGGTCATCTCTCCCCCAGAGCCTGTGTCCGCTCTACTCCTGCAGTTGCCGCCAGGGATCTGACGTTTTGTGACAGTCCCCAGCGCTAAAAATAAAAGCCCAGCACACACAGCCTGAGCCAAACCAGTCGAGTGACCTGACTGCCTGTCCTGCTCCTGGTACATTATACATTTACAGTACAGTATATTACATTTGTATGTGAGCATATACAGCATGTATATAGCTATCTTGAGAGATCTATATATATATACAGTATATGCGTGTGAGTATATATATTTACAGTATATGTGTGTATATAATTATATATATATATATATATATATATATAATATTTTTTCTTTACTATCCTCTTTTGTCCGGCTCTCCTACCAAAAATAACAGCACTGAACCACATTTATAAACAATTGAAAATACCAGCGGAAATTTTCATTTAGTATCACTGTGATACAAACGAAAATGCCACTGGTATTTATCAATACTTACCCCTCCGGCGAGATCCCATGAAGTCCTCCTCATCGGCAGGGTTCTCCACTCCCTGGTGGGCCGGTGTAATGCACATGCACAAAGGTTTGCCTGCGCATGACACGGGGACCCAGCAGTACCTGGAAGGCCTCACAGAAGCCAGAAAGGCACCGCCGGGTCTCCATTGCCAGCAATCGGGAACGCATCGCTCTCGTTATCTAAAAGATGGTGAGAGTGATGCTTGACAAACAGCGGTAATCTTATGTTACTGTTGTTTGTTAAATCCAGAAAGGGAGGCATAACCCCTTCAGCGAGCGCTAAAGATGTTATACTTCATCGTTTAATGGAGGCCTCTGTCAGTGGATAATGGATGACGGACAATATGTTTGAATTTTCCCTGTTTGGGGCAGTGTGTTTTTTTCCTGTGGGGGCAATGTATTTGTCAGCCACCATGCACAGGAATGACTAGGAGCTGGGGAAACAACTGCAGGGGCGAGCGTACGCATGGCTGCAGAGGTAGTCTGGCAGCTCTTAAAAGTGATTTTCTTTTTACTAAGTCAGCTCAGCATGAGTGAGGGGGGTGAGCTGACTGCTGTGAGAGGTGCTGTGTGCTGGCCAGGTGAGGGGTGATGGGTGCTGCAGCTGTGATCTGTGCTGCTGGGTGAGGGGCGCTGTGCAGGGTGAGGGGCGCTGTGCTGGGTGAGGAGTGCGTGCTGGATGAGGATTGCTGCGGGTGAATGGGATGGGTGTTGCTGGTTGCTGCTGTGATCTGTGCTGCTGGGACTGGTGCTGGGTTAGAGGCGGAACTAGTGGCGGTGCTAGGGGGCACAAGCCAAAATCTTGCCTAGGACATCAAATTGGCTAGGGCTGGCCCTGGGTGTGTGTCCTGTCGTTTTTGTAATATTTTCTTTACAGTGGAACTATAGGTGCCAGCAGGGCTAGAACGTCTGGGCATGCTTGCTAGAACATGTAGTTCCACTGTCAAAAACAATATTAAATCTATCTTTTACACATTACCCCCGCACTCACCGTCTCCAGAGGTGTGAGGAGGAAGCACCCCTGGAGGAAGTGGTAGATCCTCAGGAAGGGGGACCACATTTTATTTTTGGTGTTCCCACTTTCTGAAAATTTCCCACCCTGGGATCCCACACTATGGACCTCATTCCGAGTCGGTCATTGCGGCTGCTCAGTCGTAAGGTAAAAGGGTCCGGATATGCAAATGAAGCGCTCGCAAGTTGCGTCGTTAAGATGGGATCGTTAGCTGGACGAGCGAGGGGAGGATGCAGCCGTAAGACTAAAATACACCCCCTTCTCGTTCACATTACACGTCATCTCCGGGCATATAAGGATTAATCGAGACCATCGGGAACCATCGGAACTGGTCGTAGAGCTTGAGGTTGACCATACCCTCTCTTAAGCACTACGATCAAGTCAGTGTAAAAACCTCCCATGTCACATGTGCCATGACACTACTTAGTTAATTATGCACTCCCATAAAACGCCGTTTACATAGTCAGGCACGCCTGCGTTCGGATCTCCACTCCCCCGTTCACAAGCACCTTCCCCTGTTACCACCCACAAACGCCTCATCCTGTCACTCAAACTAACGACCTGGCTGTGTTCAAGGAGAGAGCAATTTCTGACCGTAATAGCTAGTTTGCGCACGCGCATTGCGAATTTTACTCATGCGCAGTTTAGCACATCGGTGGTGTACGACCGAGCGGCCAGCGACGTCCGACTCTGAATGAGGTCCTATATGTCCCCCTGCTATGTTATTACCACCCTGGCTGGTTCAGTATGGTGTTGGTTATAGGAAAATAGCGAGAACCCCATGCCGATTTTTCCCTCTATTTTCCTGTAACAGCACAGGCTGTAAGGTCTAGGGCTGGTTATGGATTTTTTTTGTTAGCTTTTTAACGCTTTCATTTATTTATAACTAGAGATGAGCAGTTCGATTTTACTTGATTATGTTCAGGTCTCAAAAACAGCATCATATTGGCTATCCATCTCTCACGCGTTTTGGATAGCCAATAAGATAAATCCAAACGAATCCAACCTTGCGGTAATATGACAAAAAGAACCAAGTCAAAACCGAATTGCTCATCTCTACTTTTAACTAGGGTTGAGCGGGTTCGGATTTCTGAAATCCGAACCCCCCCGAGCCCCCCGATCCGAGTCCGATCCGAGTCAGGCTCGACTTTTCCCGCCTGACTCGGATCTGAAATCGAGGCAAAACGTCATCATCACGCCTTCCGAGTCTCGCGGGTTTTGGATCCTATATAAGGTACCCACGTCGGCGCCATTTTCTCACTCGGCTGTGGACAGTGAAGAGAGAGGGTGGGAGTTAGGGCTGTGTAGTGTAGTGTAGTGTAGTGCTGCTGTTGTCCACTACTTCAAAGTCCATAGGGGCTGGCTGTGTTGTGCTGTGCTGCTGTTGTTAATAGGGGCTGTGTCCACTACTTCAAAGTCCATAGGGGCTGGCTGGACTGTGTTGTGCAGTCAGTTCTCCATAGGGGCTGTGTCCACTCCAAAGTCCTGTGCAGTGTCCCAGTCCTAAAAGGGAGCTGTAGTGTTGTACAGGGGGTGCTCTGTCCATCTGGGGTGCTCCCCCCAAGTGCTAAAAAAATAATATATTTTCTGTGTTTGTGAATTGTGTGCGCAGTAGCCGCACGTGCATCAACAAAGTAGTGCCAAGCGTGCGCCTGTGTCATAAGTAAAGGGCCGGCTGGCTTGACCGTTAAAGGGTGCTGTAACCCCCAAAGTACACTCCAGTCCAAACCAAGAAAATAATTATTTTCTGTGTTTGTGAATTGTGTGCGCAGTAGCCGCACGTGCATCAACAAAGTAGTGCCAAGCGTGCGCCTGTGTCATAAGTAAAGGGCCGGCTGGCTTGACCGTTAAAGGGTGCTGTAACCCCCGAAAGTACACTCCAGTCCAAACCAAAAACAAAATTATTTTCTGTGTTTGTGAATTGTGTGCGCAGTAGCCGCACGTGCATCAACAAAGTAGTGCCAAGCGTGCGCCTGTGTCATAAGTAAAGGGCCGGCTGGCGTGACCATTAAAGGGTGCTGTAACCCCCGAAAGTACACTCCAGTCCAAACCCAAAAAAAAATTATTTTCTGTGTTTGTGAATTGTGTGCGCAGTAGCCGCACGTGCATCAACAAAGTAGTGCCAAGCGTGCGCCTGTGTCATAAGTAAAGGGCCGGCTGGCTTGACCGTTAAAGGGTGCTGTAACCCCCAAAGTACACTCCAGTCCAAACCAAAAAAAAATTATTTTCTGTGTTTGTGAATTGTGTGCGCAGTAGCCGCACGTGCATCAACAAAGTAGTGCCAAGCGTGCACCTGTGTCATAAGTAAAGGGCCGGCTGGCTTGACCGTTAAGGGTGCTGTAACCCCCGAAAGTACACTCCAGTCCAAACCAAAAAAAAAATTATTTTCTGTGTTTGTGAATTGTGTGCGCAGTAGCCGCACGTGCATCAACAAAGTAGTGCCAAGCGTGCGCCTGTGTCATAAGTAAAGGGCCGGCTGGCTTGACCGTTAAAGGGTGCTGTAACCCCCAAAGTACACTCCAGTCCAAACCAAAAAAAAAATTATTTTCTGTGTTTGTGAATTGTGTGCGCAGTAGCCGCACGTGCATCAACAAAGTAGTGCCAAGCGTGCGCCTGTGTCAAAAGTAAAGGGACGGCTGGCTTGACCGTTAAGGGTGCTGTAACCCCCGAAAGTACACTCCAGTCCAAACCAAAAAAAAAATTATTTTCTGTGTTTGTGAATTGTGTGCGCAGTAGCCGCACGTGCATCAACAAAGTAGTGCCAAGCGAGCGCCTGTGTCATAAGTAAAGGGCCGGCTGGCTTGACCGTTAAGGGTGCTGTAACCCCCGAAAGTACACTCCAGTCCAAACCAAAAAAAAAATTATTTTCTGTGTTTGTGAATTGTGTGCGCAGTAGCCGCACGTGCATCAACAAAGTAGTGCCAAGCGTGCGCCTGTGTCATAAGTAAAGGGCCGGCTGGCTTGACCGTTAAAGGGTGCTGTAACCCCCGAAAGTACACTCCAGTCCAAACCAAAACCAAAATTATTTTCTGTGTTTGTGAATTGTGTGCGCAGTAGCCGTACGTGCATCAACAAAGTAGTGCCAAGCGTGCGCCTGTGTCATAAGTAAAGGGCCGGCTGGCTTGACCGTTAAAGGGTGCTGTAACCCCCAAAGTACACTCCAGTCCAAACCAAAAAAAAAATTATTTTCTGTGTTTGTGAATTGTGTGCGCAGTAGCCGCACGTGCATCAACAAAGTAGTGCCAAGCGTGCACCTGTGTCATAAGTAAAGGGCCGGCTGGCTTGACCGTTAAGGGTGCTGTAACCCCCGAAAGTACACTCCAGTCCAAACCAAAAAAAAAAATATTTTCTGTGTTTGTGAATTGTGTGCGCAGTAGCCGCACGTACATCAACAAAGTAGTGCCAAGCGTGCGCCTGTGTCATAAGTAAAGGGCCGGCTGGCTTGACCGTTAAAGGGTGCTGTAACCCCCAAAGTACACTCCAGTCCAAACCAAAAAAAAAATTATTTTCTGTGTTTGTGAATTGTGTGCGCAGTAGCCGCACTTGCATCAACAAAGTAGTGCCAAGCGTGCGCCTGTGTCAAAAGTAAAGGGCCGGCTGGCTTGACCGTTAAGGGTGCTGTAACCCCCGAAAGTACACTCCAGTCCAAACAAAAAAAATAATTATTTTCTGTGTTTGTGAATTGTGTGCGCAGTAGCCGCACGTGCATCAACAAAGTAGTGCCAAGCGAGCGCCTGTGTCATAAGTAAAGGGCCGGCTGGCTTGACTGTTAAGGGTGCTGTAACCCCCGAAAGTACACTCCAGTCCAAACCAAAAAAAAAATTATTTTCTGTGTTTGTGAATTGTGTGCGCAGTAGCCGCACGTGCATCAACAAAGTAGTGCCAAGCGTGCGCCTGTGTCATAAGTAAAGGGCCGGCTGGCTTGACCGTTAAAGGGTGCTGTAACCCCCGAAAGTACACTCCAGTCCAAACCAAAACCAAAATTATTTTCTGTGTTTGTGAATTGTGTGCGCAGTAGCCGTACGTGCATCAACAAAGTAGTGCCAAGCGTGCGCCTGTGTCATAAGTAAAGGGCCGGCTGGCTTGACCATTAAAGGGTGCTGTAACCCCCGAAAGTACACTCCAGTCCAAACCAAATAAAAAATTATTTTCTGTGTTTGTGAATTGTGTGCGCAGTAGCCGCACGTGCATCCACAAAGTAGTGCCAAGCGTGCGCCTGTGTCATAAGTAAAGGGCCGGCTGGCTTGACCGTTAAAGGGTGCTGTAACCCCCAAAGTACACTCCAGTCCAAACCAAAAAAAAAATTATTTTCTGTGTTTGTGAATTGTGTGCGCAGTAGCCGCACGTGCATCAACAAAGTAGTGCCAAGCGTGCGCCTGTGTCATAAGTAAAGGGCCGGCTGGCTTGACCATTAAAGGGTGCTGTAACCCCCGAAAGTACACTCCAGTCCAAACCAAATAAAAAATTATTTTCTGTGTTTGTGAATTGTGTGCGCAGTAGCCGCACGTGCATCCACAAAGTAGTGCCAAGCGTGCGCCTGTGTCATAAGTAAAGGGCCGGCTGGCTTGACCGTTAAAGGGTGCTGTAACCCCCAAAGTACACTCCAGTCCAAACCAAAAAAAAAATTATTTTCTGTGTTTGTGAATTGTGTGCGCAGTAGCCGCACGTGCATCAACAAAGTAGTGCCAAGCGTGCGCCTGTGTCATAAGTAAAGGGCCGGCTGGCTTGACCGTTAAGGGTGCTGTAACCCCCGAAAGTACACTCCAGTCCAAACCAAGAAAAAAATTATTTTCTGTGTTTGTGAATTGTGTGCGCAGTAGCTGCTCGTGCATCAACAAAGTAGTGCCAAGCGAGCGCCTGTGTCATAAGTAAAGGGCCGGCTGGCTTGACCGTTAAGGGTGCTGTAACCCCCGAAAGTACACTCCAGTCCAAACCAAAAAAAAAATTATTTTCTGTGTTTGTGAATTGTGTGCGCAGTAGCCGCACGTGCATCAACAAAGTAGTGCCAAGCGTGCGCCTGTGTCATAAGTAAAGGGCCGGCTGGCTTGACCGTTAAGGGTGCTGTAACCCCCGAAAGTACACTCCAGTCCAAACCAAAAAAAAAATTATTTTCTGTGTTTGTGAATTGTGTGCGCAGTAGCCGCACGTGCATCAACAAAGTAGTGCCAAGCGTGCGCCTGTGTCATAAGTAAAGGGC
The DNA here is from genome assembly GCA_031769625.1 of Taudactylus pleione. Lineage (NCBI taxonomy): Eukaryota > Metazoa > Chordata > Amphibia > Anura > Myobatrachidae > Taudactylus > Taudactylus pleione. The sequence continues at coordinate 3,448,468 of JAUIMM010000519.1, forward strand.
CGGCTGGCTTGACCGTTAAAGGGTGCTGTAACCCCCGAAAGAACACTCCAGTCCAAACCAAAAAAAAAATTATTTTCTGTGTTTGTGAATTGTGTGCGCAGTAGCCGCACGTGCATCAACAAAGTAGTGCCAAGCGTGCGCCTGTGTCATAAGTAAAGGGCCAGCTGGCTTGACCGTTAAGGGTGCTGTAACCCCCGAAAGTACACTCCAGTCCAAACCAAAAAAAAAATTATTTTCTGTGTTTAGCCGCACGTATATATCAAATTGATATAACATAAATGGAGGACCACACTTTCTCCGATAAAAATAAAATAGAGAAAGATCAAGAACCACTTCCTCCTAGTGCTGAAGCTGCTGCCACTAGTCATGACATAGACGATAACATGCCATCAACGTCGTCTGCCAAGGACGATGCCCAATGTCATAGTAGAGGGCACATACAATCCCAAATGGCAAAGTTCAGGAAAATGACCTTGAAAAAGACATTTAAATCAGCTGAAGAGAAACGTAAACTTTCCAATATGCCATTTACGACACGGAGTGGCAAGGAACGGCTAAGGTCGATCCCTAGTATGTTCATGACTAGTGGTTCAGCTTCACATGACGATGGAAGCCCTCCTCCCACTAAAAAAATCAAAAGAGTTAAGCTGGCAAAAGCACAGCGAAGAACTGTGCTTTCTAAGAAGATATCACAAATCCCCAAGGAGAGTCCAAGTGTGGTGGTGGTTGCGATGCCTGACCTTCCCAGCACTGGACGGGAAGAGGTGGCTCTTTCCACCATTTGCACGCCCCCTGCAAGTGCTGAAAGGAGCACCCACAGTCCACTTGCTGATATGCAAATTGAAGATGTCACTGTTGAAGTACAACAGGATGAGGATACTGGTGTAGCTGGCGCTGAGGAGGAAGTTGGCAAGGAGGATTCTGATGGTGATGTGGTTTGTTTAAATCAGGCTCCGGGGGAGACAGTTGTTGTCCGTGGGATGAAAAAGCCCATCACGGTCATGCCTGGGCAGAAGACCAAACATTCCACCTCTTTGGTCTGGCAATATTTTTATCCAAATCCGGACAACAACTGTCTTGCCATATGTACCATATGTAAAGGTGAAATAAGTAGGGGTAGGGACGTCAACCACCTAGGAACATCCTCCCTTACACGGCACCTGCAGCGCGTTCATAAAAAGTTACTGTCAAGTTCAGAAACTTTGGCTAAGACCGTAAGCAGTCCAGGGACACCTAAATCCCGTTGTCCTGTTGTATCCAAGCGCCTGCAAACCACACCGTCAACTCCCTCCTCGTCAATTTCCTCCTTAGTCAGGATCGGAACTAGTCCTGCAGGCCATGTCACTGGCATGACTGACTCTCCTATCCGGGATTCCTCCGGAGGATCCTGCATTGCTACGCCTACTGCTGCCGCTGCTGCTGTTGCTGCTGCTGGGAGTCATTCATCATCCCAGAGAGGAAGTAGGAACACCACTACTTTTACTAAACAATTGACCCTCCAACATTCCTTAGCGAGGAGGATGAAGTACGACAGCAGTCATCCTGAAGCAAAACGTATAACTGAGGCCTTGACTGCTATGTTGGTGTTAGACGTGCGTCCGGTATCCGCCATTAGTGCAGTGGGATTTAGACAATTGATGGAGGTAGTGTGTCCCCGGTTCCAAATCCCGTCTAGATTCCACTTCACTAGGCAGGCGATACCGAGACTGTACAGAAACGTCAGAAAAAGTGTCCTCAGTGTCCTGAAAAATGCCGTTGTACACAATGTCCACTTAACCACGGACATGTGGACAAGTGGAACAGGGCAGACTAAGGACTATATGACTGTGACAGCCCACTGGGTAGATGTATCACCTTACGCAGCAACAGCAGCAGCGTCACCAGTAGCAGCATCTCAGAAACGCCAGCTCGTTACAAGGCAGGCTACGCTGTGTATCACCGGTTTCAGTAAGAGGCACACCGCCGACAACCTCTTAGAGAAAATGAGGGAAATCATCGCGCAGTGGCTTACCCCACTTAGACTCTCCTGGGGATTTGTGATATCTGACAACGCCACCAATATTGTGCGGGCATTACATCTGGGCAAATTCCAGCACATCCCATGTTTTGCTCACACAATAAACTTGGTGGTGCAGAATTTTCTGAAAAGCGACAGGGGCGTGCAGGAGATGCTTTGGGTGGCCCAAAAAATTTCTGGCCACTTTCGCCATTCAGCGACTGCGTGCCGAAGACTGGAGCACCAGCAAACACTCTTGAACCTGCCCTGCCATCACCTGAAGCAAGAGGTTGTGACGCGGTGGAACTCAACCCTCTATATGCTTCAGAGGATGGAGGAGCAGCAAAAGGCCATACAAGCCTATACATCCACCTATGACATAGGCAAAGGAGGGGGTATGCACCTGACTCAAGCGCAGTGGAGAATGATTTCCGTGTTGTGCAAGGTTCTCCAGCCCTTCGAACTTGCCACACGTGAAGTCAGTTCAGACACTGCCAGCTTGAGTCAGGTCATTCCCCTCATCAGGCTTTTGCAGAAGCAGCTGGAGAAAGTGAAAGAGGAGCTAAGACGGAGCGATTCCGCTCGGCATGTGGGACTTGTGGATGAAGCCCTTCATTCGCTTTGCCAGGATTCCAGGGTGGTCAATCTGTTGAAATCAGACCACTACATTTTGGCCACCGTGCTCGATCCTAGGTTTAAAGCCTATGTGGTGTCTCTCTTTCCGGCCGACACAAGCCTGCAGAGGTGCAAAGACCTGCTGGTGAACACACTGTCAGCTGAACCGGAACGTGACACGTCAACGGCTCCTTCTTCATTTTCTCCCGCAACTGGGGCTGCCAGGAAAAAACTTAGGTATCCTAAGCAACCCGCTGGCGGTGATGCAGGGCAGGCAGGACCTAGTTTGGACATCTGGTCCAGACTGAAGGACCTGGCAACAATTTCTGACATGTCTACTGTCACTGCATATGATACTGTCACCATTGACAGAATGGTGGAGGATTACATCGGTGACAGCATCCAAGTAGGCATGTCAGACAGTCCATACCTGTACTGGCAGGAAAAAGAGGCAATTTGGAGGCCCCTGTACAAACTGGCTCTATTTTACCTGAGTTGCCCACCCTCCAGTGTGTACTCCGAAAGAGTGTTTAGTGCAGCCGGGAACCTTGTCAGCGAAAGGCGTAGGAGGTTGCTTCCACAGAATGTGGAGAAGATGATGTTCATCAAAATGAATTATCAGCTCTTCCAGGGAGACCAGCCTCCAGAAGGTACAGAGGGACCTGTGGTGGTGGATTCAAGTGGGGACGAGTTAATACTTTGTGAGGATGAGGATGTACACACTGAAGAGGGTGAGGAATTGGTGGATGAGGAGGATGAGGATGACATCTTGCCTCCGTAGAGCCAGTTTGTGCATGGACACATTAATTGCCAGCTTGTTTTGTGGGGGCCCAAACGAACCAATCATTTCAGCCACAGTTGTGTGGCAGACCCTGGCGCTGAAATGATTGATTTGTTAAAGTGTGCATGTCCTGTTTATACAACATAAGGGTGGGTGGGAGGGCCCAAGGACAATTCCATCTTGCACCTCTTTTTTTTCTTTGCATTATGTACAGTTTGGGGCCTAGTTTTTCTAACTGCCATCCTGTCTGCCACTGCAGTTTCACTCCTAGATGGGTCACGTGTTTGTGCCGCCCACTCGTGTCGCTTAGCATAGTCATCCAGCTACCTCGGTGCAACCTTTTGGACATAAAAACACTATTGTGAGGTGTGAGGTGTTCAGAATAGACTGGAAATGAGTGGAAATTAAGGTTATTGAGGTTAATAATAGCATAGGAGCAGAAAAACCTACAAATTCTGTGATTTTAGCTGTTTTTATGCTTTTTTTCAAAAAAATACAGATCCAAAACACAAAACCCAGAACCCAAAACACGGAAGGGTGGTTTTGGCAAAACCAATCCAGATCCAAAACACGAAGAAAGATCCAGATCCAAAACCAAAACACAAAACACGAAAAGTGGCCGGTGCACACCCCTACTTTTAACCCTAACAAGTATTGCACATGTCATAGTGATCTGCGCAGTGTTTCTCTTTGGAGGGGTTTGCCCAGGGTTGTCTTAACAGCAATGTGGGCCCTGGGCAAAGCACTGGGGCCCCTACCCACCCATTTACTGGGAAAAAATTTAAATGGTCAATAAAATTAAACCCTTCTGTATGCCCATCAGACCTCCCACACATGCAGATAGACTCTGTCTGACTGGTCTGAAACCGGTGAATGAAGTGAAACTGGGAGTGAGGTGAGTATTTGTCATGGGGGGAATGGGGTGGGGGAGGTTAGATCGGATTACAGTGCACCTGCGGCCGGCTTATAAAAATATCACAAATATACCAACTGGCCGCAGCTGCAGGGGGGCGGGTTGGTGGGCCCCTACAAGCTTCAGGCCCTTGGGCAATTGCCCAACAAGCCCAATGGAATAGATGGCCCTGGGTTTGCCGTCGTGTTTTAGGTTGTATTTGCCTTTGGTTTTCAACTGAAAGCTCAAAACCGACGGCATTTACAATGGCCAAATCCAGCTGACATTGACGTCGATATTCAAATCGAATTAAAAACCGACTGCTAGTAAATCTACAGTTTAGACATTAAAACACAACATCGATGTCTGTTAATTTCAGCCAATTTTAAAATTGATCACAAAAAAAAGACCTTTAGTAAATAGACCCCTAATTTCTACTCTGCAAACAAGTGGCCCAATGTGTCTCTACACAGCTATGTTTTCCCTTACAACACAATACGTCAGACAAAAATGAAAGTGGTTATTGTATATCAGCTGCAGGTTGTTATCCTTCAATTTTGTGGCTATTTTGTGATTCCACTTCCTTCCTTGGGAACATTCCATGTTCAATACAGTGAGGTGGGGGTAGTCTACAATTGTGCTATTCACATAGGTGAGATAAACAATAGGCCACTATTCCCAAACATGAGGCAATCCTTGTGATTTATACAGAGCAGGAAGCTATAATTCACCACTATAAGATAGGATAGGAAGATAGACTGTTGCATTAATACAGTAGCAAGATACAAAGAGCTGCCAAATAGCTACCTGGTGACTTATACCTGTAGAAAACTATGTATGGAGACCATTACACAGGGAAGGATCATGGGGGTACTCGTACCGCTGCAATCCTCGTATTGCTATCGCCATCTCAGTAATACCCCTTTTCCACCTAAATTCTGGGTCTGACCCAGAGTTGGAATAGAGTTCCTATCCGGATCAGACCTGGAATTTTGCCGGCGCCGACTCGGGATATTCCTGAGTCAGCGCCGCTTACACCGCAGTCGGGTCTGCATAGACCCGGCTTTTGCGGAGTGAAAGTGGTCGCTTGGAGATGACATCATCTCCAAGGGCCACTGAAGCCGGACCAATCGGCCGGCTAGCAGCGCACTCCAGGTCATCGTGACCTGGAGTGCGCTTTTCTCACAGCAGGGTTTCACGGGCTACGCCCCTGTTAAACCCTGCTAGTTACTTGGGTTGGATTGCCGGGTCACTCGACCCGGCGATCCAACCCTCTCCCCTTTTACACCAGGGAGCTGCCCGGGTTAACCCTTCAAAACCCCGGGTTTTAGCTCCGGTGTAAAAGGGGTATAAGACGAAAGCAGCAAATTATGACAAGGGAAAACCTTTATTTTCAATAAAACATTTTCTTCTAAAGCAAACTGCAGCATGTTTAAAAAAAAATATATATATATATTTTTGAAACTTGTTTTATTTTTTGTTGAAAATGGTAGTGGAAGTTTCCATTTCTCTGCGCACATGTATGAATACATTTATGCATGTGGGACTGGCTGGTGACGCGGTAAGACGCCTTTATTGCTGCCAGCCAGTATTACTCAGCTGCTGCAGCAACATTTTATTAGTTATTTGTTGCCACAACTGACTTATAGTGAATAAAGTAGCCCCATAAGTACTTCACCAGTAACCCCAATCACTGCTATTTTTGTGCTATGCTCTCTTCTAGGATTTGCACAGCTGAAGAACTGTGAGTTATACAAAAAGATTGTGCTTCTTTGTAACCATAACAGTAATGTGGAAAAGTGTCACTGTTACAAGGTTGCTTATATTTGCAGAGTTGTATGCATCTCCGTGGTCACCCCATGTGTATGCTTGGTTTGATACTAGGGGGTAAATTTACTATGGTTGCTATGAGCAACATCACTTTTAAAACTCACTTCTAAAAACTCTCACTTTAGTAAATTTACCCCTAGTACTAATCATCAGTGTACACCTGCACCTACCCTATACTCGAGAGGGTGGGCATGTATGGATTACCTGTGCCTCTTTAGTGTGTCCTCAGAGATGCGCAGTCAGGGTAGGTAGGGGAGGCAGAGCCTCCCCTGTCATACTCCTGAGATTTGACATAAAAATGATTAGAATAATACAAAGATATTTATAATTTATAAACATCTTTTTTGTCTATTATAATCAATTTTATAGTTAATACAAGCTTTGTAGAGCTCCCTGGGACTGCAGGGAGACAAGAGATGAGGCAGCAACAGCTCAGCCTCGCTTCTGTATAGTCAGACACTGATTGCAGAGCTGTGGGCGGGGCCACATCACGGTCAGTAAGCTGCACAGAAAGAGAGCTAATAGAGGCATGCCGCTGAGTATGGGGGACATGCCTTGAGCACTAATGGACACCTTTTATGTGTCATATGGCCAGGAAGTGCACTGCAATGTTTAGAGACTGGAGCTCAGTCAGCAGCAGCAAGAGAAGACACAATGATGCAGGTAGGAGAATCAATGGACACTGAAGATTAGTGTATTGTGGGGAGAGTTACAGTGAGTAGGGGTTGAGACTGGCACCCACCACTCAGCTTCATCTCCAAGTGTGCATCCCCAACCATTGACCTCACCCGACATCACTGTCCCCTGGTGCACGCACCATAGGTACATGCTGAAAAAGCTGTACACCCTCTTGTAGCCACACCCCCTCAGTACGCAGGAAGTCCTAGTGACCATGCTTATACTAGGAGCAAAGATATATCTTCAAACAGGTGTATTATAGCTAAAGTCTAACTGCATATTTCGCTAGTCACACCTTCGCTGAATATTGCCCAAGTAAGAACACCCTGTTACATCCTAGATGCGAGTGAAATGTGTACAACTCTGCTGCATTGCCCATACTTATTTGTGATCAGTTCTGGAGCTTGGCCAGTGCAAAGGCACGGAGATGTTACCGCCCACAAATGGTCTCTAAGGGGTAAATTTACTAAGATGTGAGTTCTATTAAGAAGTGATGTTGCCCATAGCAACCAATCAGATTCCAGGTATTATCTTCTAGAAGGTGCTAGATAAATGAGAAGTAGAATCTGCGACATACATGGAGGTAAAGTCTACATTAATCCTACAGATGACTATTTTTACAGTAGCAGCATGTATATAAATATATCACTTTGATGCTGTTCTTAAAAGTATTTTGAGCATCTGTTAGTTTTCCTGCTATGTGATATTTTTCATCATTAAGTGCCCCTTAAAATGCAGTATTGTGGTTTCTCTGTGAACATATTGGTATTAAAGGCCACTGTTTGTTTTGTAGTGCAGACCTGCACGAAATGGTAACAAAAATCCAATCAAGGAGCAGTTTCTGCATACTCAGTTAGGTTTACAGCTGACAAAAATGTGCCTGCAGGGGACTGACAAATGTCCCTTTAGTATAGGAGTTTGCAAAGTAAAGAGTAAGTTTGACCTTATTTTTCAGATTATCATTAACCCAAGATAGTTGGAGAGAATGTGCCTCTGCATAGATTGGCAACTCGCTTTATTTATTTATTTTCATTTTTGTAAGTAGAACAATGTCGCAAATATCAAGAAATAACAGTGTTCTTCTGCCACTACTATTCTGCCATGATAGAAACAGCACGTGATGTATTTTGTCACTAAACTTTGATAATACTAACAGACCTTTTCATTAACAAAATGCGATGACCCTATGAAAATTATGGATCTGACTCGCCACAATTTGCGGCAACAGATCCAAATCTACCAGAGCAAATCAGGATTCCTCCAGTGCGAGGATTGCTGCTCCAATATCCTGCAGACTTTCACCGCTAGTAACAGTGAAAGATTAAACTGTTGGGTTTCACCCAGCAATGTTACTGAGCATGTGTGAATTTATTGCACGAGCGCACACTGTAAGGGCCGGAGGAGACAGAGGGATCCAAATCACACTTGCCTACTTTTAAAGTCTCCTCTCTGTAAAAAGCCCAGAGAAGAGATGCAACATACAGTACAGTACAACTTTAGGGGCTGGTGCCACAACATCAGGCCCTGCCCTTCCCTGTCACACAAAATGCAGCGTAAAGTGGGTATGATGGAATTCACATCATTGTAGCAACACACCCTTCCCTATGGACCGGTGATTCCCAGTATTATCTCCACCCATGCTGACCACATCACTAGAAAATGGGTGGGTTGCAGGAGAGGTAATTCTTCCGGGGGTGCGGGGTCTACCTCAAAAATGGTGAATAGGCAAGTATTATCCAGATGAAGCACTCCGGATCTTCTTCCAAGCTCCAAAAACCTGGTACTGTACCTCATAGGTAGTTTTGTGACTGAGTGGAGAGAAAGTGGCCTGCTACCTTGTACCTTATAGCCAGTGATGTCACTGAGAGGAATAGATGGCCTGCTACCTTATATACAGTGATGTGACTGAGAGGAGAAAGTGGCCTGCTACCTTATAGCCAGTGATGTCACTGAGAGGAATAGATGGCCTGCTACCTTATATACAGTGATGTGACTGAGAGGAGAAGGTGGCCTGCTACCTTATATACAGTGATGTCACTGAGAGAAGAAGGAGGCCTGCTATCTTATATACAGTGATGTGACTGAGAGGAGAAAGTGGCCTGCTACCTTATATACAGTGATGTGACTGAGAGGAATAGATGTCCTGCTACCTTATATACAGTGATGTGACTGAGAGGAATAGATGGCCTGCTACCTTATATACAGTGATGTGACTGAGAGGAGAAGGTGGCCTGCTACCTTATATACAGTGATGTGACTGAGAGGAGAAGGTGGCCTGCTACCTTATATGCAGTAAAGTGACTGAGAGGAGAAAGTGGCCTGCTACCTTATATGCAGTAAAGTGACTGAGAGGAGAAAGTGGCCTGCTACCTTATATGCAGTAAAGTGACTGAGAGGAGAAGGTGACCTGCTACCTTATATACAGTGATGTGACTGAGAGGAGAAGGTGGCCTGCTACCTTATATACAGTGATGTGACTGAGAGGAGAAGGTGGCCTGCTACCTTATATACAGTGATGTGACTGAGAGGAGAAGGTGACCTGCTACCTTATATACAGTGATGTGACTGAGAGGAGAAGGTGGCCTGCTACCTTATATACAGTGATGTGACTGAGAGGAGAAGGTGGCCTGCTACCTTATATACAGTGATGTGACTGAGAGGAGAAGGTGGCCTGCTACCTTATATACAGTGATGTGACTGAGAGGAGAAAGTGGCCTGCTACCTTATATACAGTGATGTGACTGAGAGGAGAAGGTGGCCTGCTACCTTATATACAGTGATGTGACTGAGAGGAGAAAGTGGCCTGCTATCTTATATACAGTGATGTGACTGAGAGGAATAGATGGCCTGCTACCATATATACAGTGATGTGACAGAGAGGAGAAAGTGGCCTGCTACCTTATATACAGTGATGTGACTGAGAGGAGAAAGTGGCCTGATACCTTATATACAGTGATGTGACTGAGAGGAGAAAGTGGCCTGCTATCTTATATACAGTGATGTGACTGAGAGGAATAGATGGCCTGCTACCTTATATACAGTGATGTGACTAAGAGGAGAAGGTGACCTGCTACCATATATACAGTGATGTCACTGAGAGGAGAAGGTGACCTGCTACCTTATATACAGTGATGTGACTGAGAGGAGAAGGTGGCCTGCTACCTTATATACAGTGATGTGACTGAGAGGAGAAGGTGGCCTGCTACCTTATATACAGTGATGTGACTGAGAGGAGAAGGTGGCCTGCTACCTTATATACAGTGATGTGACTGAGAAGAGAAGGTGGCCTGCTACCTTATATACAGTGATGTGACTGAGAGGAGAAAGTGGCCTGCTATCTTATATACAGAGATGTGACTGAGAGGAATAGATGGCCTGCTACCTTATATACAGTGATGTGACTAAGAGGAGAAGGTGACCTGCTACCTTATATACAGTGATGTGACTGAGAGGAGAAGGTGGCCTGCTACCTTATATACAGTGATGTCACTGAGAGGAGAAGGTGGCCTGCTACCTTATATACAGTGATGTGACTGAGAGGAGAAGGTGGCCTGCTACCTTATATACAGTGATGTGACTGAGAGGAGAAGGTGGCCTGCTACCTTATATACAGTGATGTGACTGAGAGGAGAAGGTGGCCTGCTACCTTATATACAGTGATGTGACTGAGAGGAGAAAGTGGCCTGCTACCTTATATACAGTGATGTGACTGAGAGGAGAAAGTGGCCTGCTACCTTATATACAGTGATGTGACTGAGAGGAATAGATGGCCTGCTACCTTCTATACAGTGATGTGACTGAGAGGAGAAGGTGGCCTGCTACCTTATATACAGTGATGTGACTGAGAGGGAATCGGTATGTAATACCAGATGTCGGGATGCCTCCTGTCAAAATGCTGACAGCGGCAACCCGATGGTTGGTATCCTGACAGGGGTCGGGTAAGTATACTAACCCTCCCCCGTTCTCTCCCTAACCCTAACCCTCCCTTTTTGTAGCCTAACCCTCCCCACCCAGCACCCTAAACCTGTCTTCCCCCTTAGTGCCTTACCCTAAGGGATGGTTAGTGCTTAACCATAACACCCCCAGTGATGCCTAACCCTAATTCTTCCCCCTAGGGGTGCCTAACCCTAACTCCCCCTCCCCCAAAACCCACTACACTGCCTAAACCTTACCCTCCTCCCACCCCACAGCTAACAGTAAGGACGCCCAGGACTTACCTCGTACGGGCTAGCATCCTTCTTGATTCTTGCGCCGGGAATAAGATAGGCGTCAGTATTTCGATGCCTATCTTAAGTCCCTTGTTGGGCTTCCTCTGTCAGGATTTAGACCGGCAGCACCACGGCCGCCAGTCTCATAATTACATCCCGACTGAGAGGAGTAGATAGCCTGCTACCGTGTACCTTATACCCAGTGATATGACTAAGAGGAGAAGGTGGCCTGCTGAGAGCAGTGCTGGGCCTGGGTAATGGGGGCATGGCCTAATAGCAGGAGATGTGGCCATGCCCCCTTGGGATAAAACAAATTAAAAAATCAGTTTTGCGTTGCTGGGCGTTGTGAGCCCCTCAGCCAGGCGCAAAGCCAGGGGAGGTGCGATCAGTGTGATTGCCCCCCCCCCACACAGGCATAGGAGACTGTTGCGGCTCTCCGACTGCAGCCCAGCACACAGCAGCGTGTGCTGGGCTTCTGCGAGGTAAAAGGGAGGGGGGGGTGGTGCCAGACCTGGGCCCCCGTCAAGCCCCTCCAGCAGGCCTGGGTGATTAGTACCCGCTCCCCCCCTCCCTGCGCCTCTGCTGCTACCTGGTACCTACACTATATACAGTGATGTGACTGAGAGGAGAAGATGGCATCCATATATAGTTAGTTAGTTTGCCTCCCCGCAGTCTCTGGAGTCATACATCTGCTGGCGGGCCAGAGCTGCAGAGCAGAAAAAAATCACATGGAAAATGGCGCGGTGGCTATTCTCCTGGTGATTTGAGCATGTGCACTAGAGATGTCCCCGGGAATAAAGTGCAGGCGTCAGTTTCCCGGAGACCCACTCATGCGCAGTAGGCTCTGATACCAAGCCAAAGTCTACTGCGCTGCCAGAGAGGTGGGGGCCCAAACAGAGGCTGCACACGGACCCTCTCCTTTCTTAAACCACTCCTCCATACGCTGTATAGCTCTCTCGTTCACTCAAAGTTCAATGACCAGCTGCCTTATCACACTTTCACTACTGCTCCCTGGCAACTCGGACCTGTATAATCCTGGGTCAGTGTGTGGTAAATTATTTCCAAACGCTGGTGCAGACAAATAGCCAGGGAAGCAGTCAAAAGTGTGCACGTTACCATGTGAATGTAGTCCAGCTACAGCATAACAGGGGAGTTGACTGCACTCTACTGTCTGGCGTATGCCGTAATGCACTGCTCACCGTTGCTCACAGTAGTGCTGAGGAACCGAGGGTAGGTCAGATAATGCTGGGATAGTGCCCGCATGGACCGCACTCAGGAGCTCATTCAAACCTGCTCACAAGATGCGATCACTCGCTGGCAAAAAGGGGCCGGATATTTAAATTAAGCGCTCTCAATGCATCGCGTAAGGACGCCCACTATGTTTTAGAGAGCTACGGCAAAGTGTGCTCGCAAGTGTCTGAAAACGCCCCCTTGCCACATGCAACACACGTCATCTCCAGCAAATTTAGGATTAATCGGGACCATTGTGAGCCATCGGAGCTGCTCGCAGCCCATGAGGTTGCCTTTCCGTGCCGCAAGCACTGCGATCAGTACGGGCTGAAATACATGCAAGTGACGTGTACAAATGACACTACTTTGCTAATTATGCACGCCCTTTAAACTGCGTTTTGGCGGCCTGACATGCCTGCGTTCGCAACACCACTCCCAGGGGCTGGCTGGCAACTTTTAACCTGGGGGGCAAATGCATGCAGGCGGCCCTGGCAGAGGAGTAGCATGTAGCCAGAGTGCCCGAAGAACGTTCGTGCTACGGTGCTTCCCCCCCCCACCCCTCAAGTGTTCCAGGGAGGAGGCGGGTCCATATGGGATTAATGTCAAGTAAAAATAAAGATTAGGGGCAGCCCCCTGTCATAGTGTCCATATGCAATGCCCCCCTGTGCCCCAGGAGAGGATCCCCTTATGCAGGCCTCCAGTAGTGCCCCCAGTAGTGATCCCACTATGCAGTGCCCCTTATACAGTGCCCACAGTAGTGGTCCCCCTTGTGCCCCGAGTAGTAAGCCCCTTATATAGTGCCCCCTGTAGTGGTACCCCCTATGCAGTGCCCCTTATATAGTGCCCCCAGTAGCAGTCCACCCCCAATAGTGGTACCCCCTATGCAGTGCCCCTTATATAGTGCCCCCAGTAGCAGTCCACCCCCCATGCAGATCCCCCAATAGTGGCAACCCTTATGCAGTGCCCCTTAAATAGTGGCCCCAGTTGTAGTATCCCCCCTCTGCAGTACCCCCAGTATTGCCCTTTATATAGAGCCCCCATCAGTGGTCCCTCGATGCAGTGCCCCCAGTGGTAGTCCCCTCCTCCCTATGCAGTGCCCCTAGTAGTAGTTCCCTCCCCTTGTAGTGCCCCTAGTAGTAGTCCCTCCCTTGTAGTGCCACCAGTAGTAGTAGCCCCCCCTTGTAGTGCCCACAGTAGTAGTAGTCCCCCCCTTTGTAGTGCCCCCAGTAGTAGTAGTCCCCCCCTTGTAGTGCCCCCAGTAGTAGTAGTCCCCAGTAGTAGTAGTCCCCCCCCTTGTAGTGCCCCCAGTAGTGGTCTCCACCTTGTAGTGCCAGCACCCCCCCCAGTAGACACACGTAATAAAAAAAAACACTTACCTGAATCCCCGCTCCCGCCGCAGCCATCCGCTCCTCCGTCTGTCCTCCCGGGCCGGGACACTCTGCATTATGGGAGAGACGTCATGATGCCTCTCCCATTACCCACTGTGGGAGCCGGAAGATAGAGCGTCTCCTGCAGTGGGCGCAGCAGCAGCAGCTAATGAGAGTCTGTCAGACTCTCATTGGCTGCTGATCAAAACAAACACACAGCTGCCGGAGCCAGCGGCTGTGTGTTAGTCAGTGTAGCGCAGACTGAACTCCATCCGGTCAGCGCTACACACGCGGTGCAGCTGAGTCACACAGACACAGACTGCCCGTGGCCCGCATGGCGCTGCGGCCCAGGGGGTACATGGCACCCTCCCCCCCGGCCCGCCACTGACCACTCCCCCGTTCACAAGCACCTTCCCCTGTTATTACCCATAAACGGCACTATCTGTCACTCAAAGTAGCTACCTGACACTGCGAATTATACGCATGCACAGATGGGTGAAAATCGCTCACAGCGAGTGAACGCAACTTAGCGAGCGGGTCTGAATCAGGTCCTCAGTCCCAAATCCTCAGTCTGGTCAGAGTGGAGAGATGGGTCCTGTTCCACAAATGTCACTAGATGTGTGGATTGATGCGTTTCTCAGTCAGTGGGACGCTGTTTCATCAGAAGTGACACCCCACTTATTCTAACTCCTTATATATTGCAGTTGTCCAATTACCTACCATTGGGTGTTTCCCTAAAGCAATTAACTGTTTGTAGCAGCCCATTCTGTTGTTCACATTATTAAAACCTTTTAACACAGTATTAAAAATCACCGCAGTCACCGTCCAGCACATTTCTTTAGGCTCATACACACTAGACGATGTGTGTGATGAGCCATATTGGACATTACAGGTCTGGCGAGGGTGCTGACATCGGTAAGTGTATGTGGTAACGATATCCCTAGATTGAGCTGCATGCTCAGCCAACTGGGGATATCATTGACGACCCATGAGAGCGCGCATCGTTGATCGTTAGCTGCATACACACTTGACGATATGAACGATATATCATTGAACGATATTGTTATTATCAAAATCGTTCATAACATCTTGTTTAGTGTGTACGTGGCTTTAAGGCTCATACACACTAGACGATGTGTGTGATCGGTGATATTGGAAGCGGCAGGCCCGGCGGCGGTGCAGACATCGGTGAGTGTATACACAATTGCCCATGTTGGCCACAACTAATGACCATGAGGGGGGTTGGAGGGGCAGGGCCATGCTGCATTTGGCAGCATAACATCATTAACGATATCCCCAGATTGAGCTGCATGTTCAGCCGACAGGGGATATCGCTATCGTCCCGCGGGAGCGCTCATCGTTGACCGTTCAGTGCATACACACTGGACCATATGAATGATATATCGTTGAACGATATTATCGTCCATTTAATTAAAAAATATTGTCTAGTGTGTACGTATCTCACTCGCATGTACTCCTCTGTGCACAGTGTTTCACATCACTGCTCACACCCATGACTAAACCTTAATAAATGGGCCCTTAGGGCCTGATTCAGACCCGCTCACAAGTGCATAGTGCTCGCAAGTGGGTCGATGGTGGGCCAGTGTGCTCGCGTGGCGTGCGAACTGCACGTGCGCGAGCCCCTGAGCAAGCACAAAAAGCACCTCCGGCGCTCGCATCCAAAAGGGGCGGCTATCGATGTTGATCAACAGCTCGCCCTGTTTGGAAGGCGGGGAGGGGGGGTGGCTGGGCAAACGGAGGCGTTCCTGCAGAAATGCCTGCCGTTTGTGGGCGGCCCTACTGACACTCGTGAAGTCTATTGGAGCAGTGAGTCCACTGGGCTTTGTGGCCATGAGACCCTACCGTAAGGGTCTTGTCGCAAGCCCGATGGTCGCGATGGTCTTGACCATCGCGACCATCCCCTGACCGCTCTCATAAGCTGTGGGTGGCTACCCACAGCTATGCGAGCGGCCAGGAGGCCGCAACTTAAAAAACAAGCGCCCACCCTGATTCAGAGCGAGCGCTTCCTTTTTGCGAGCGCCTCTGAATCAGGCCCTTAGTTCCCAGTCATAGCTTTGAAATAACACAATTTTACATTTTCTTTATTCTGTCTGACTAAACATAACATTTTGCTCTGATAACTTTTTTATCTTTTCTAGTCTAAAGTAAATAGTTTATGATGCAGTGGGTTTAAAACTTATTGCACAACACCTTGCTAGCTTGTCCCCACACTTGGATGTTATTCCAAAATGGAAACAATACATTATCATAAACGTAGTCAAAGTCGGCATTCTCTGCTTGTTTATGAAAGCCATGCGCAGCCATGGGATCTGTGGTCTACTTATTATACAATGACACAACATTTATTCTGCATTGTCTTATACCAACCTTGTGTAACCCATGGGACTGTACTAATTCAGCAAGCAGAAATACTTGTGATGACTCTTATAATTTAACCTTCTATCTTACATGCAAAAGAATACTAAAGAACAGCATTTTACAGTGTGGCAGGAGAATTATGCTAAAACCTCTTCAATTTGTGACTAGCACAGAATTATTTCAGATGCAAATACCTCAGTACAGAGTCGTAACAGGGCCTAAATGCGTTGGGCGCATGATGGCATTACGTCTCGCGGAGGGAGCAGGGCCAGCAGCACCGGTAAGTGCAGTGCTGGCTGGAGCATAGTGAGGATACTACGATCTTGACAATTGACAACCCTCTTCTTGTCCATGGTGGCAGTCACCTTGCGAGGATATCGGTTAAAATACCAGCAACTAGGGCGTGGCTGTACTGAAGATCTGAGGTGCCATCATCAATGTTCTTTACAATGACATCCCTCCTTTTCAGACAACCCTGCATGTAACTCTGTAATATCTTTCGATATTATTTAAAGTTTATAGTGATTGTACAACATCTTCAAACTAATTTTAGTACTGCCTTTCAATACATCAAGGATCAACTAGCAATAAAATGTTCCTATTCTTTGGAAAGAAAAACCCACACACATATACTATATAGCAGACATCCTCATAAGAACTTGATAATTATTTTTCCATTTCATCTAAAACCAGTAGTAATGCTGTATCTATAGTGTTCTGAAGCGTAATTAGAGATCACTTCACCAGACTTGTGAGAGCTTGATTCCTCTTTCTGAAATACAAAGAAGGTTTTGAGCAAAATGATATTGTGCAATATGCTGGCAGTGCCCTTCCTAGTTATCATTGTGTGTATAACTGATCAGCCAGATTATATAACATAATGTTTTTGTTTTTTTTCCTCAATCCCTAAATTTGTATCAAACCACCACCAACCAATACAATGTGTAATGCAGTATACAAAAAATAATAACACTTTGTAATTGCAACAGCAGATTGGGGCTGAAGCAGAGAATTACCCTAACTTACTGTATATTCCATGACATTGCTCTATGCAGCATAAATGTGTTTAAAACTTCATACCGGTGACAATCTGTATTGTCCCCCATGCGCACAATATGGGTGTAGTTACAGCCTACTTGCGTTCAGCTCTGCATTGGTCCCTAGGTGATTTGCGCGTATCTGAAGAAGTAAGGAAGTCCCGAAAGCCGTGTCTCCTCCTATTGCATGAAGACCAGCCAGCAATTTATGTATTAGAGGGTCTATCCTCTTTATTTCAAAACTTTAATGAATCCTCTCTCTTCCCTATACTAGTTCTAATCCAGGCTATATAACAGGGTCTCAGTACACACGTATAGCCAAGGCCTTGGACAATTACCGTCAGCATGTTAGCAGAGGTGTTCTTAGCAGATCAAACCCAGAGAGGAGATGTAAGTGGGCAGTAATGGGGGCAGGGCCAGGTTATTCATGTAATTAGGTCCCACCCCTCACAGGTAAAATGCTGTTAATTGTGTTTCTCCAAAGAGGAGAGGGGCCAAATAATGTACTTATCACAGAAGCCTGCCCCTTCCTCACGCCACATGATTCCTGGCATTATTTTCCCCATTCTGAGCACTTCATTAGGAAGTAGGCAGGATACTGGAGAAACACCCACTCCTCCTGGAACTCGGGGGAGGCTCCGAAAATGTTGGTTCCGGGAGAGTAGGTAAGTATGCGATAGGAGCGCATACGCAATAGGACTGCTGTATCATAAACCCGTGTCATCGCTGGGATGGCATTAATCGGAAAAGCTGTCTCGGAAGGTAAGTATTTCTGCATTCCAGTGATCGCAAATGTCGGTATGCTGGTGAATGATTGTCCGATGTATCAGAACTTCCAATGTGAAAAGTTGGACATCCCGCCATATGAGATAACAAATACAATGGTTTTGTGCTGTGCCCCACCCCCCTGAACACATTACATTGCGCCAAAGGGGTGGGGCCACTAGGTCCAGAAAGCACAGCACTGGCGGCTGAAGAGGCTGCAGGGTGCATGGCTGGAACGTCCAAAGGATGCTCCGAGAGGCGCTTCAGTAGCAATACTGGCTGCAGAGGACCATTTCAGGCAACTAATAGCCAGATGCAGGGGCTATGGAGCAGCGACGGTGCCATCCACAGAGCCCTGCTCCCTGTGTGACAGTACCGCTTGCTCACCCCTAGTTACGGACCTGCCTTGGCGCTTCTGTGTCTGTCGGATATCTCCTGCTACCTAGAGCTGATATTGTTTAGGCCACTAGGCTTACAATCTACAGTACTTTGTATGCACAATAAGTAATATTAACTTTCAAAACAGAAAGACGGTGAACTTTAAACATATTGTAAATGTCAATCCCCTCACTTATTTTATCAAATACATACAGTTTGTATGGCATGGCTTTTGTTGATGTTAAAGGGTTAGTAACCCAGCAGAAAGAAAAGCTCTTTGTAAAAGGATTTTTATTTCAGTGCTTCTCTGATCTCTTGTCAATGTAGAATTTTCAAGCAGCATAGATGCAAAGATCAACTCTTATGGGAAAACTCGCTCCTGCCAGTATCTGCTTAGTTCCTTGGCATAAAAGCCATCAGGTTAGCAATTGTAGCTGACGTCCAATTTGTCTACTATAGTGGTGTTTCTCTGGGCAATGTGCACCTTGATTTGCACGGGGTGCGTCTAGATTTGCAGAGTAGTGTGAAAATCAGATTAAGTGATTGGTAGCACATGACATGATCATAGAATTATTTGGTATAAAGGGGATTTTGAATGACTGTAATTTAATTTTATCATTTTATCATGAGAGCACAAAAGGAATCCAGATACATAAGGCATATCTTTGTATTGGTGCATACACATGGGACGATCAACAAGTATAACAATATCGTTGGATGATCTCCCGTGTGTGCTGGATGTTCCATATAGAACATCCAGCACACCATGTACCCACCAATGATGGCCAACGACCCGTGATCAACGACCACGGATCCCTATAGTAACTTGGTCGATGTCGACCAGGTTGGCTTGCATGCACGGGTGATGGACTATGGCCCTCATTCAGAGCCACTCGCTATTTGCGGTCGTTCGTTCTAAAACAAGGGTGGCTATTCAAATGAACCGTTCGCTGTTTGCGGTCTGTTCACGCCTCTATGTCTGAACGAGCGAACAAAACTTGCGTTTGTATTTTGAAAAAATACGCCCCCTGGCCGCTCGCATCCTACGTCATGTCCGCTATTTATTAGATTAATCGAGTACATCGACCAGGGTATGAACTGCTCGCTATTCTTGGGGCTGGTGTTTGCTACCACAATTTTGCGAGCAGTTCTGGCTCTAAAATAACCCAGTGACGTGGTCAATGACGCTGCTGTTTTACATATGCACACCCATAAAACGCCCGTTTTGACCTTTAAGCACGCCTGCGATCGGATCTCCACTCCCCGTTTTCAAGCACCTTCCCCTGTTACCACCCACATACGCCTCTTTCTGTCACTCAAATTATCAGGCATTCGCTATTTTGCGAGCACATGAATTTCGGCCGCACTGAGTTGTTCGCGCATGCGTATAACGATCCGTACGCATGCGCAGTTGGGCAAACATCGCTCGGAGCGAACGAGCAGCGACTTGCGTCCGGCTCTGAATCAGGGCCTATATCTTTATCGTCCATACGTGCCCGCACATCGCAGGTCGTTGGCCACCTTAAAAATGCATGATATGAACAATAACGATATGATCGATATCGATATCGTCCATTTTAATCGTACCGTGTGTACGCACCATAAGAGTTGCAATTGTAGGGCCTGACTGAATTCCCAATGTGGCTACATCTCGGCTCATGTTTCTCAATCAGCATACTGTAGGCAACTCGGAGTAGATATGAGACGTTATGAATTGGACAAATGGCAGTCACTTCTCATCAATGGCTGAATGGGCATTTGCACTTAAAAGAAGCATCCTATGGGTACGTTGTTGGCATGTAGAGAGTTGAATGTACGCACATTGCACACCATTTGCTGTAGCATCTTCTGCACCCAGCACAGGGTAGGTGTAAGTGCTGTTACTGGTGATGACGCCTGCTCTCACAGCAAGGGGACTGGGTTCGGTGCTGTTGTTAACCTGCTTCCAACTATGGGTGAGTATTCATCTAGGACTTCCAATCGCTAAAGGTTTCTGGAATTGCGATGACATGACAGTACGTGAGCCTCATAATCTAGATCTATAGTTGATAGTGGCTTCTTTTATTACATTATACTGTAACTACTGACACTATTATGTGTAGGATTTTAAACAAATTCTCTGTTACCAGGAAAACTTATGGAAAGAGAGCGTCACTAAGGGTCAGTAAGATTTATTGCTAAAGAATGGAATCTTACCTAAGCAACTTGAACAAACATTATATATACATTGTTAACCATAGGGTAAAATATTAATAGATGTATATTGGGAACAATATTATGCATCTAAAATCTTCAGCGGGTTATTGAAATGAATTGGTGTGAATTATTTACAGTCTGGAGTATTTATGGCCACAGTTTTACACAGCTCTATGGGTCTATTTCAGCAGCAGGGGACTAAGTGATGTTTTCTGTGTAATGCTATCAAATTATTTGGTATTATGCATTCTTCACTAATCACAGGGCACACTGTAAGATAATAATTCCAGGTGATTTAAATACAATGCACATTATGAACAATATATTAATCTTCCTATGAATGCATTTCCATGCTAGAGTTTATTTATGAACTCCTGTATAGAAATTCAAGAGTTTTTAACTGGCTCCTTTTGACAATTGTGGTGTTGCTGTAAATGTGCAAGAATTTGGGCCAAAAAGCTACCAACTATATGCCTGGATAGTGACTTGTTTGTTGCTTTACCTGACCACCTTTGTTTTACCTTTGTCTACCCATTTAAATTTGATTTAGAACATTATTGTCTGACTTACTGATGGTTCACACTACATTTTAGCGATATCAAAACTTTGCCAACTACAGTTTATTTAAGATAAATCCTCTATTGGGGCTCTTCTTAATTGTATTCACTAAAATAGGTCAGCCTTAAAGAAGTAGACTCCTGAAGCTCATCAGGCCATTGAAAGCTTAAAAAAGCCTTTAGTAGTGCCCCAATTGCTAGACATCAAGTCCTGGAAATCCATTACATCATAGAGGTTGATGCATCTGAAGTGGGAGTGAGCAGCGCCGCACTCAGGGCGGACAGTCGGGCCTGAAGAAAGCAGGGGGTGGCAAGTGGCAACGGACATACCAAGGCCGCTTCTGATTGGCTGCCGTTCTGTGAGCTGTGATTGGCTCGCGGCCAGCGCCATATTTGAAATACCAGCGGCGGTGCTGTTTCTCCCCAGCTCATGGTGCATGTCTGCACCGCTGCCACCTGGGCCTCTCTGGGCCCGCAGAAGAAATAAGGTAGGTGCATAGCCCCTGCCCTGTACCACTCCCACCTCCAGACAGCTTTTTCTGTCCTTCTCCTCTACTGCAGCAAGCCTTCCCTGCCCTGTGCCCCCATAGTCCGGCCAGCCTTCCCTGCCCTATGCCCTCCCCAATTCAGCCCGCCTTCTCTGCCCTGTGCCCTCGTAAACCAGGCAGCCTTCCCTCCCCTTCCCCCCTCCCCAGTCCAGCCTTCACTGCCCTGAGCCTCCGCCTTAGTAGACCTAAGCTTACCTGCCTCTCCAAGTTCAGCCAGCCTTCCCTGCCCTGTGCCCCCCAATTAAGGTCCAGCCTAGCCTGTCCTGTGCCCCCCCCCCAGTCCAGCCTTCTGAGCCCTGTGCCCCCATGTCCATCCTTCCTTCCCCAGCCCAAACTTTGAGAATTTTTAACTGGATATCACCCCCCAGTGTAGCTCCGCCCACATTATCTACAGTTCCGCCAAGCTCTGCCTCATCCTCCCGGGGAGGGGGGGGGGCTGCTGTCTGTTTTGTCAGTGCTGGGTCTCACGATTTCTGATGGCACCAATGGGAGTGAGAGCACTTTTATTGACATAGAACACTTTCAGTTTCTGAAGCTAATTATGACAACAGGAACAGCACTGTCAGAAGTAAAATGGAGATAGCTACCCGCCCCCTGGGTAGATCAAAAAAGCACAATGTATAAACACCCAACAAGCTTGATGTGTTATGTTCTTTGTCATACTTATAATAATAACAACTTACCATTGAGGCATAAAGATCCTCAAAAACAATATCTTATTAGCAGTTTTATTTGCAGTCATAAATGTTGACACCCAAAACAGAATCTCACCTTAAACCCCTAGTTCTTTATGTCATTTGGGAGCAGCTGGATTCCTCATTATGTGACCTCAGCACAATGCAAGAAGGAAAATGCAGTGTATTTTGCACCTTGTGTTCTTCCTGTTTCCTCTACAGGATCTGAACTGAAAATCCGTCACTTATCTAGTGTACCTGCCCAAAATCTCAAAATTTAAAATATGGGTGTATTAAGCTGTGGTCTTTCACCCCAGTTAATATTCAATCAGGTCCAGGGCACACCTCTTACATCCTCTGGTGCAGTTTGCAGTAAAATGCGTCAGGTTTTGAGTTATCCATAATGTGCACTTGCAGCCTCCTATGCCCCCTAGTGGCAGATCACAAGCATGCAATCGCACGGTATGTATAAAAGTATAGGGTAAACAAAAACTCTGGCAGCACTGTGCCAGAGCCTTTGCTCTCTTGTGCACAAGTGCCATCTTCCAGAATGAATGCACCTGAACGCAACTAACCAATCCGGAGTAGCTTCACTCTGTTAGGTTAGAGCCTGAAAAGGCTATTCTGGTTGCTTAGTTGCAGTTAAACCTCACTTGTGGACTCACTGCACCTTATTGTACCATCTTCTACTTTTGGGAGGGGATTTGCTTTTTTAAAAAAATATTTATCTATAAAATATAAGTTAAGATGTCAATCACGATCAACTTGATGATAGTGTGTTGGTGACTGGCATGTATACCATGCGGCGGCATCAAAACACGCTTACAACGCATCTTAATTTGCTTTAAATTTGCAGCGCTCATGCAGACCCTTATATGCTCTATTGGTCACTTTGCGGCACACATTTTAAATAAGTTTCAGTGTTAAAGGCCTGAATCAAAGATGGACGGAATTGAAGAGCCATACACAACAGCTGTGCAATACCATCCATCTAAATTTCAGATAGAGCAGACACCTCCTTGTGGCATCTGTGTGATGCCAGCGCTGCGGCCAAGGTCACAGCCTGGGATCACCATCACAACCATAGTGACCAATAAGGCCCCCATACATCAGAGACAGATTGCTGTGATCGGATCGGAAACGCTGCAATGTTCCGCGATCCGTCGCAGGATTGGCGAAGTTCTACATATTATATTTCACCGATCTGCCAATCAAGATTATTTTTTGATCGTGATCAGCAAATCTGCAAAATCCAACATGTTGGATTTCACCGATTGGATTGGAAACGCCGGTCGGAAATGCTGCGATGTTCCGCGATCCATCGCAGGATCCGTGAAATTCTACATATTAAATTTCACCGATCTGCCAATCATTATCATTTTTTGATCGTGATTGGCAAATCTGTGAAATCCAACATGTTGGATTTCACCGTTCGGCCGACCCGGCATCTCCGGATTGACGCATCGTAGCGATGTATGGGGGCCTGTAGTCGTAATGGCTGCTCCTTTGGCCAGGGTGCAGTAGCTGAAGCTTACTGCAGCTTGGCTGGGTCCTGGCAAACTCTGCTGGAAAACGGGGGCTAACACCCCCATTTCCGGGAACTGTGGCCATCCATGCCCCCACTCCGCCTCCCACATGCTGCTGCATGTCAATCATGCTGCAGCTTTGGAGGGTCTGCAGGTGAGATCGCCGGACCCTTCTGCACATGCGTAGAACGGGTCCTGCGCATATGCAGACCACTCACCATTTACGCTAACCATCGGGTTAGAGTACATCTCTGGATCAGGCACTAAGATGTAAGTTTTGGATGAAAATTAATCTAACTTTACATGAGACCATTGATACATGACGAATGATTGAATGAAACCATTTGCATTATTGGCCGGCATGTTTCTGTTTCCGTCCATTTCGTTTACAGGATCCTGATCTTCCTGCACAATTAATACTAAGTAATCAGACTGTAGCATTTCTCAAACACAAATTATGGCAAATTAGTCATGGATAACAAATCTGCACAAATGTATTTTCATTGAATGCAATTAATCCACTTTAATAAGTGTAAAAACAACTGTATGGCTTCTAGGCATAGCTATTTCAATAATTCTACCTTAAGGCCGTGTTTTTCTTAGCTGCGGACTGTCTACTATGTCACTGGTCTAATTAGTATTTGAGTAAGGTGATCGGTGAGATACAATCATATAAGCTCTCACTTGCCTTTCCAGTAACCGCGGGGTTAACGTTTCACACTGCGCGGTTTTCAGCAGCATCGCCTGCACAAATGTTTATTAAGTGAGTTATTTCAAGTGCATGCGACACACAGGAGCTCCTTCAACCTACACCACAAACCCATGAGGGAATCTCTAGCATGAATCATATTACAGCAACTTAGACTAATGCCCTCATTAAATGTAGGGATGACGTTTCCATAGTACATATATAGGAGAAAACCAATATCCTGAAACTGACACCACCACAAAAAAAAAAAAAGTATGTTAAGTTCTGCGTTTATCAAAGGAAGATTGTTGTCACATGTACATTTTCAGGTACATCAATGTGTTTTACAATATCAGGGCTGGTCCAATTAACCTCAAGGTTCTGTAGAAGCCTCGCATGAAGTGTTTCCGCTAGAGGACATTTATGGTAATAATGTTTGCTCTTTTTTCCTAGCACCTCATTGACTTGCTAGCAAAAACTAGCAATGATTTATCTACCGTAATTGTATTTTTTGAGCATAGAAGTATGGGGCTACTTCAGGACTGTGCAGTTTATTGCACTCCATTAGGGTCCTTTATGAATGATAATGGGCACAGGTAGGCTTAGGGGTAAGTACTGTATGTGTCCCAAGAAGTACTGGTTAAGGAATAGTTACAAAAAAAGAAAAATTAAAAATAAACAAAAAAAACTGCAGTACCACCTATGGCCACCAGATGCAGAGCTGTTTTCTCCAAATTCTGTGCTTCACTGGACCGCAATAAAAAAGAGGCAGTCCAGACAGACCTAGCTCTAGTGCGGTGCTTACTTCCATAGCTGTGGAAAATGTCATATTCGGTTGGATAAAACCCGCTGTGTTGCTGGCAGGTGCCAAAAAGTTGTTCAACCTGAGGCATGTAGTCTCAAGAGTGTCTGGTTTCTACCACGTACTCCCTCATGGAGAGATGATTTCCATAACGGGACACTAATAGTTTGCAGCCCTCAGGTTAGCCTTAAGAGACAGCAGATGACATAAGTAGGACCTGAAGCCAATGGTGGAGATACAAAGCAGAGGTCAGGACAGGCAGCATATGTTTAATGTGAGGAAACAAGGCCACTGTCAGGGTCATAAGCAATCAGGGGTGGTCAGAACACAAACCAGGTGATCAAATAATTATTATACAGACTAGTTTTACAGTAGCCAAAATAACCCGGTGCCCAGGCACACAGATGTGCACTGAACTGCATTTTTAACCTTCAGCCCCACAACAGGTACTATAGTGGAAAGAGACATGTGCCTATGCAGAACAGGAGCACTGGATGGTTCCATTAGCAGAATGACTTCAGGGGATCACAGAGCACCTCACCTCTTAGGGATGATGTTGGTTGTAGGTTGGTGGCTCCTACTTAGACGTAGTGGTGGGTCTGCATGCGCACAAATCAACAAACCAGCTTCTAGGTCCTGTATCTGTTACAGCCAATAGAAGCCAGATAGGGCTGCCATAATAACATGAGTTTCCCACTGGAAGTCTCTTTCTGCTGTTGCAGTCTGGACAGGGACTGCTTGTCTGGCATGTGAATAGCAGAAATCGCTTCCAATGGGAAGATACTGCCACTGCCAGAGCAGTCTCTAGGGTTGTCAGACTTGACTAGTATGGGCTGCAGTCCTGCACAGGGGATTGTACATTGTTTCCGTGGATAATGGACATAGATCCTCCTAACTAGGAGGGAGCCTGCAAATGAAAAGCAATGAGCCAGGAACTTTCTTCTTTTCCAAAACTATTATCAGCCCGACACAGCACCGGAGCAGTGCTCCCTGGTGCCCTTTGCCGGCCAACCACCAACCCATGATGTCATGCTAGGGGGCTGGATCTGTGCCAGAAGAAGTGTGGAGAACTGTCTGGACACTGGGTATGTACCTGTAGAGCCCTTTGCCATTCCAGGAACTCTGCTAGCCAGATGCTGGGGTCATGGTTCTGACCCTAGGGCCCTGGCCCCTAGGTGAAGGCAACGCATACCTCTCCACACAGCCCTGACCCTACACTTAAGGTAAATAAGTTTTTGACCTTCCTGTAGCATCTACTTCAACTACAGTACCTTCTTTCCTTACTGTTTTTATCTCCAAAAGCCTACTAGTATCATTTGATAGCACCTTGATATGTTCAATCTGTGTACACTATATGTGTGCTGTTTTCTTCATGTTATCTATTGTAATGTATTGCTCCCCTCCCCACCTAAAAGCTTCTGTTAAATTGTTGGAAATGCACACCAGCGGAATGCCTTATCACTACAGACAGCCCATTTGCTTAGCCAATAGGATGGTTTATTGAAAGACATGTGATGTACAGCCATGCTCACTGTAGTACACTGGATGTAATGGAGCAGAACAAAGTAACTGTACATAGCTTGTGGGTAGCGGTATAGGATGCTCGAACAGCAGTAATTGCAGGTAATAATGCCGGGTCTCTCAGAGCTAACTGGTAGATGTCCGTCTCCTTTTGTGTCAATCTCTCACAGTAAAGACAAGATAGCCCCGCACATGCTCAATAGTAACATCAGTGGCCATCTTGGAACAGGGAATGAAGCCTCCCTGGAGAACAGAATGGAGTCTGCGCAGTAGCATACACCCTTATCAACATAAAGGACAAAGATCAAGTAGACCCATTTCAAACAAGAGTACTTTAGAGACCATTCTGGAGTATTTGGAAGATCATTAAAGTATTTGTTCATCAAAAACATCATTAACCTATTAAAATTATCCAATTAAGGTAAAAACTGTAGGGTCAGTTGCTAATTACTTTATCAGCAATAGTTCTTACAATTAGTATTTTTGTGTAAATATTTTGCCCTATGCATATATTGTAAAGAGAAGATGAAGTCATCGGAGCACTCCAGAATAATTCGGAAAAGGACATCCTTTGTGACTTAGCAAGCATGATAGCTTGCTGTGACGTCACCAGCTCTGCCAATGCCAATGTACTATCTGCAGCTTGCACTCAGCGTACCTTAGAACTGGACGGCCACTCTCTCAAGCTCTGGTTTTCTAGAATTACGTCAGACAGAGAAGGATCAAAATTTACTTGTTTTCTCTGAAAGATATAAGGACGGCACTTTGGACATACGTATTTAGGCAGCCAAGAACAACTACATATTCACGTGCCCCTGTTTCAGTTCTCCCAGTTAATGGGGGTGTATATACTTGCTGGAGCTTGTTCTATAATCCCATCATAACATGTATAATGAGTATAAGCACAGTATAATAATGTGTGTGTAAAATTACTATTCTTCAATGCATATTTCTGTAGTTGCAAAATGCCATCTATGACAATCAATCAATTTTGCAAATTAAAAGGTTGTGCTATAAAATTAGTTAATATTGAATGTATATATATATATATATATATATATATATATATATATAAAAATCACAAACCATATACTGTACCGAGTAGAGAATGAACTACTTTATTCTGTCCATGATCCGTTTTCCATCTCCTTATATTTTATGTGCATACTCATTTGTCCTTATTTCTAGCACTTTATTTTTATTCTATTTTTTTCACCTAAGCAGTTTTTGCTGTTCTTCCCTTCACCCTAAATCATTGCAGAGCACAAATGTCTAACTTCAAACAAATGTGGCGTTTGTATAAGTATATGTTATCAGCAAGTCTATGTTATCTGCAATTATTACTATTCATGAATGTTTTCCGAAGTACAGACACAAAAACTGTGAATAAGTAAAAAGAAAATATTGAAGGCACATATTGCTGTGCCCACACCTCGCTTTCTCTTTTCTCTATAGTGATGTCAGCAGGTGTTAGATTAAAAAGTTCTCCATGGGTAATAGGTTTTTGCTTCTGTGAGCTAGGTCTGTGTATTTGCCATTTCTACTAAAATCTGACCAACCCTCCCTACTTATGATACTCACCACTAAAGAATTAGACATAAATCTGTGCTGCCTACCCTGACATCTCGGCTATCTCCAACTATGAACAAGTCTCATCTCTTGACTTCTGGTCCATCACCTTTTCGTGGCAGTCCCTTGTGAAGACCAGACACTCATTTAGACCTCAGTTAACCGAGTGCCAACAGTTATTGGCACAATAATTCCATGATATACAGTCCATGATTATGATCCATGTTCAGGCCACATTCCACAATAACATGTTATTGCCTAATGACATTCAATACTTCTCAAAGAGAGTGGAGACAAGTAAAAACTGTAAGTTTTCACATTTCATTAAGGTCTGTAGGTCAGTCTCCCTGCTTGGATCAGCTTCAGGCATCTGTTGCTATTTGTATCACAATTTCAAGTGCTAATGCTATTCCTCCACCTGTTTAATGTGTCCCTCTTTTCCACAATTCCTTGCCGCTTCATTACAAGTGTTCAAAGCAATTTCAGCTGTAGTGGGAACTTCATCTCTCAATGCACCAATTTTTTGCTCCACACTGGCTCTAGCCAGCTATCCCTTCTCTCTAATTTTGCACTTCGGAATTGGGATCACATGAGACAAGAAAGATCTACTACCAACTTTCTGGCAGGTTCTTTCAAAAAACTTTCAAGATCAGTTTTCAGGTTGTGAGTTGACAAGCTCCTTACTCTTTGAGGTAAAATTGATGTACGCTCCAGAGAACATTAAGAGGGAAGTGAACAAGCCTGAAAGGTTTAGCCTCATCATTTGTCTCCAACATTTCAGAAACCACTGTTTTCTCTTACTGATGAGGAAACCTTACCAAAGATACTCCCTGGGCAACTGCCACTAATATACAAATATATTATTTGGCTGTACATCACCCTCCTATGTTATTAACATATATCTTAAACAAAAATAAAGGGGGGTTTGTGTTCCAGTAGGCTCCACACTTGTAACTATTACAGTTATAAGGCACCCAGGTCCCGTAGCATTAGAATTCTGATACCGATATAATAAATCTTAAGGCAGGTATCCACTAAACGATTCACTCCATGAGCGATATTGCTTAGTGTGTCCCCGGCAGTGCCGGGCTCAATGTCATTAATGATATCGTTCAGTGCCGGCACCCTCCCTCGTCCCCGAACCTGCACAACCTAACAATATCATCAGGTTGGACAGCAGGTTCCGGTGATGAGCGACGTCGTCAATGACCAGCGGGAACGCGCATCCACTGGACAATATTGTGGACAATGAATGATAATGATATCGTTATCGTTCAAAGCATCCAATATATCTTCTAGTGGCTACGCGCCATTAGGGGGAGATAAGCATTGGAGAGAGATAAAGTACAAACCAGTCCGCTCCTAACTGTCATTTTACAGGCTGTGTTTGTAAAATGACAGAAGCTGATTGGTTGGGACTTTATCTGTCACCACTTTATCTCTCTCCAAGGCTTAGTACATCTACCCCTGTATCTTTATATTTTAATATACATTAACATAATTGAGCGATAAAACCCAACAGGGAATAAATACAATATATTAATCACAAAAGAGAAACCAGGATCTAACCTAACATGCTATGTATTACCATATATTAGAAGTGAATGAAATATTTATATGATGATGAATATTACAACATAGGCTAAAATGTATGGAAATGATTCATTGTTTTATAGCACTGTTTTTAATAGATGAACCATATGTTATGCTAGTATACCAAATAAAGACACATTGTTTTATGATTTTCATAATTGACCCACGTTACACTGCAATAGAAGGCCTCCTATTTCCCTGTTAATTGAAGTCCATATTTTTCGGTCAAATGTACCAGAGTTACACCAAAGCCTAGATGGTTCTAAAGAGACCACCCTGTACAATTTCTAAATCTTTACCTATGGTTCATCTAAGGTTAGCATGGCCCTGACAACATCTTATAGTCACTGCTTTTTTTTTCATCTGAGCTTTTGCATTGACTTCAGAGGATCAGGCAAAACTGCCATAAAAAAAAATCAACACACTCTTTCTTTGAGCCCAGAACTCTTACACAAGGGGGGATCCCATTAGCTGCAAGGTATTCCCCGCTGCTAATTACCCGCACCGGCCAATTCAACTAGCGGGGTTTACCGCACATGTTAAACCACAGAGGTGCGCTTTCCTTCACAGTTTCAGGAGCTGCGAGAAAAAGTCCACAATAAGAGGCACCCGTGATGGTTTAACATGTGGGGAAAACTCTTTGGGGCCTATGTATCAAAGCTTGATGTGAGATAAAATTGTAAAACACATATCACCAACCAATCAGCTCCAAACTATCATTTCTTAAATGTAAGTTACAAGTTGATTGGTTGGTGATATATATCTCACAATATTATCTCACACCAAGCTTTGATACATATGCACCTTTGAATCCACATTTTATGCAGAATCAATGGGTTAGGACGTGTTAACCCTGGGTTTACCGTTTAGGGAAAAGGCAGTTTTATTTAATAGCCCTGGGTGTGAAACTCTGAGCTACCCCGTTGCTAATTGGATTCCCCCCATAGTATTCGTTCATTCAGCCACATTCTTTTTTTTTATCTCAATATATGGAAAACATACAATCTTACCATATTAAACAAGGCGACAAGTTGAAGATCATTGTAAACACAAAGAGTTGCCTCTTCATGGCCTTTTGAGCAGATATCCGTGGCAGTACTACATCGCCAGTGGTGTGTTGTTCTGTGATATATATATTCATTGGAAAATGACCACAATTTGCCTGGACCCAACTGCAAATTTATTCCATGAAACATCTGCTAAAACTGCTGTATGTTAACAGCATATGTCTGAAGCTGCATACACACACAACGATTTAGTAAATAAACGATTTTAGTAAACGATTTTCGTTAATTTTTTTAAGGGAAAAATGAACGAAAATCGTTTACTAAAATCGTTCATTTACTAAATGTAATGAACGATTTTTTTTCAACTACAAACGATTTTTGCATATTCCCTTACTGAAGTCGTTGAGTTGGTCAGCCTGACTGAACTACAAACGTGAACGCGCATGAACGATAATCGTTCATCGTTTTAACTCAGAAAGTGAACGATTTTTTCAACAATTGAACGATAAACGATATCGTTATCAATAATCGTTCAAAAAATCGTTGTGTGGGTATGCACCTATAGGAATCAATTGTTCTCTATTTTAGTAAATGCTTAAGTTGCTTTCAGATTCTAGTCAGGGCGCAGGGTAACAAACCAGTACACACTGCTGAGTATGTGCCCTTTACAAAGACAACTGTGCCAGTTTTGCAAAGACTGCAGCTGTTAGACCCCGTTTGAAAGCATCTAACTAACATTGGAAAATGTCCTAAATGTGCGACCAATGATAAGTGAAGAACAGCTGGTTCACTAGCATAGTGAATAAAGTATTGTCTGAATAAAAGTATTGTCTTTTTAAATTAAACACATCTAACAGGCACTTACATGAATTGCACCATCGTGGGTGGGGCCCCATGCATTAAGGACCCCGGACTGCGCACTTCACTGTGGAAGTGGGCAGATCCAGGAGGCTGAACGTATCTCTCTGGAATCTGGGACATTTGGAGGCCTCCAAGACAATACGGGAGAGTCGTCACCTATGTCTACATGTCATCTAACAATATGTCATTAAATCAACATCAACATTAGAGTACACATACGTAATATTCGCTTCATTTTGAAATTGCACTTTTAATTTATCAATACATTAATTATGAACCTTAGAGGATTTTGTAGAGGCGGTGACATATATATCATCCTTCTTCATACATCTATATAAAGTTGAGACTTTAATTCTCTAAGCCACCCCTGGCTCAGAAGAAGGAATAAATATCAATAGCAGCCATAAGAGCTGTGTAAACACATATCTTGCCGTAGATAAGGCTTCGCAAGTTCCATTAGAAGGAGACAGATAGGTATCACAAGGTGTGACTGTTGGGTGGAATCTCGACATCTGTTACTGTATGTGGTTATGTGCATATTGATGCCAGACCCAAAGAGCATATCGAGGTACACTAACAGATGCCTGTACATTCATTTGAATATAGACTATATCTATTAAACTATCTTGCAAAGTGCTACACTGATTACAAGACTGAGTTAGCTGTCTGTAGCATACTAGACACGCTTTCCAGGTTGGATAAAGTGAAACACATTTAATAAACAATATTAAATATTTTCAGTTAGCAAAATGGATTCTTCTATGTAACCCTTCCATGGACTCCTGAGAAAGTATATTTATGACTGACCAATAATTGCTGAATCTCTCCTGGTGAGTGCGCAGTATACTGTACGTTATACTGTAAGCGCTGTATTACATTTTTTCATAAATAAATGAAATATTATTGAACTCTGTTGTGTAATTAGCTAAAACAGGATCCCCGTTTGATACTTATTTTGATTTGGCCACATGACATTTTCAGTCAGCCCTCATGTCCCCATGTCTGCTCCTTTCTCATTTGTCCTTTGCACTGACTTACCCTGGTTGAGAAGGTGTCAATGTGACAATGACATTGTGTCCCTTTGCTAACGTACGTTCAATCAGTTGTATATATTTAAAGTGTGTGCTATAAGGTACAAAATGGTACACCAGGACTACAAGGACTAGAAAGAACATAAAAAATATAGGAGCTTGTGTAGAATCATTATGGTTAATATATATATATATATATATATATATATATATATATATATATATGGGATGTAGTTATAATGACGACACCCGGGAAGCCATCTGACAGAATCCCGGCGTCGAACTCCCGACATGGGACTAACGTTAGTAGTTGAAATCCTGATGCCTATCTTTAGCCCGACGACGGAAACCCGACAGACGGCTTCCTGAACGAAAGTAAGCAGGGACAGGGTTAGCATTAGCCGCGGGGGGGATGGTTAGGTTTAGGCACCCCCGGGGGCACTTAGGGTTAGGCCATCCCCGTGAAGGGTCATGGTTAGGCTGGGGGGTGGGGGGGTCAGGCACCCCCGGGGAGGTTAAGGTTAGGCACCCCTATGGGAGAGTTAGGGGGGGAGAGGGGTAGGGATAAGGTACTTACCTTGTCCATCGGGATTCTGACTGTTCGGTCTTTCGGCATTTCACCCAGCGGCTATTCAGCCACCAGGATTACATACCCAATCCATATATATACAGTCAGGTCCATAAATATTGGGACATTGACAGAATTTTCATATTTTGGCCTCTATTCACCACCACAATGACTTTGAAATGAAACAAACAAGATGTGCTTTAACTGCAGACTTTCAGATTTAATTTGAGGGTAATTACATCCTAATCAGGTGAACGGTGTAGAAATTACAACGGTTTCTATATGTGCCTCCCACTTTTTAAGGGGTCAAAAGTAATGGGACAAACTAAACAATCCTAAATCTAACTTTCACTTTTTAATACTTTGTTGCAAATCCTTTGCAGGCAATTACAGCCTGAAGTCTGGAATGCATAGACATCACCAGACGCTGGGTTTCATCCCTGGTGATGCTCTGCCAGGCCTCTACTGCAAATGTCTTCAGTTCCTGCTTGTTCTTGGGGCATTTTCCCTTCAGTTTTGTCTTCATCAAGTGAAATGCATGCTCAATCGGATTCAGGTCAGGGGATTGACTTGACCATTGCATAACATTCCACTTTTTAGCCTTAAAAAACTCCTTGGTTGCTTATGTAGCATGCTTCGGGTCATTGTCCATCTGCACTGTGAAGCGCCGTCCAATGAGTTCTGAAGTATTTGACTGAATATGAGCATATAATATTGCCCGAAACACTTCAGAATTAATTCTGCTGCTTTTGTCAGCAGTCACATCATCAATAAATACAAGGGAACCAGTTCCATTGGCAGCCATACATGCCCACGCCATGACACTACCACCACCATGCTTCACTGATGAGGTGGTATGTTTTGGATCATGAGCAGTTCCTTTCCTTCTCTTCTCTTCCCATCACTCTGGTACAAGTTGATCTTTGTCTCATCTGTCCATAGGATGTTGTTCCAGAACTGTAATGGCTTTTTTAGATGTTATTTGGCAAACTCTAATCTGGTCTTCCTGTTTTTGTGGCTCACCAATGGTTTGCATCTTGTGGTGAACCCTCTATATTCACTCTTGTGAAGTCTTCTCTTGATTGTTGACTTTGACACATATACATCTACCTCCTGGAGAGTGTTCTTGATTTGGCCAACTGTTGTGAAGGGGTTTTTCTTCACCAGGGAAATAATTATTTTGTCATCCACCACAGTTGTTTTCCGTGGTGGTCTTCCGGGTCTTTTGGTGTTGCTGAGCTCTCCGGTGCGTTCTTTCTTTTAAGAATATTCCAAACAGTTGATTTGGCCACACCTAATGTTTTTGCTATCTCTCTGATGGGTTTGTTTTGATTTTTCAGCCTAGTGATGGCTTGCTTCACTGATGTTGACAGCTCTTTGGATCTCATATTGAGAGTTGATAGCAACTGATTCCAAATGCAAATGTCACAGCTAGAATCAACTCCAGACCTTTTACCTGCTTAATTGATAATTAAATAATGAGGGAATAGCTCACACCTGTCCATGAAATAGCTTTTGAGTTGATAGTCCCATTACGTTTGGTTCCTTAAAAAGTGGGAGGCACATATTGAAACTGTTGTATTTCCTACACCGTTCACCCGATTTGGATGTAATTACCCTCAAATTAAATCTGAAAGTCTGCAGTTAAAGCACATCTTGTTTGTTTCATTTCAAAACCATTGTGGTGGTGAATAGAGGCCAAAATCTGAAAATTCTGTCAATGTCCCAATATTTATGGACCT
This sequence comes from Taudactylus pleione, assembly GCA_031769625.1. Classification (NCBI taxonomy): domain Eukaryota; kingdom Metazoa; phylum Chordata; class Amphibia; order Anura; family Myobatrachidae; genus Taudactylus; species Taudactylus pleione. Next base: position 3,483,507 of record JAUIMM010000519.1, read on the forward strand.
GACTGTATATATATATATATACATATATATATATATATACTGTATATATATATATATCAATCCAATCGACCTGCACTCCTTATACTCCAATACATATGGTTTACTTGCCTTGGTGCCCTCCCCGGGTAAGACGCTCACTCCGACAATACAAGGATAAAGATGGCGGCACTCATAGGACTTGAAACAAAATTAAGCACTAGGTCAGCTTATTATCAGTATATATACACAAACTGGTGACTCGATACAATCCGGATAGCCTGTGGACCCCATTCATGTGCACATTCATCACATTGTGCAATTAACAAAAGCACAGTGCATAGCGCTAACACTTGTCTTTTAAAGGTAAACCAAAGCAATGGACAATCTAAGTAAACCTAAGTGCGCTAGATATGCTATAGAGAGGTCTCTGTGACTTAGGGGTCTATTTACTAAGCAGTGTTAGGAGACAGAGTGACGAATGATAAAGTGCCAGGCAATCAGCTCCCAACTGTCATTTTTCAAACACAGCCTGTGAGATGGCAGTCAGGAGCTGATTGGCTGGCACCTTATCACTTTTCACTCTGTCTCCTAACACTGTTTAGTAAATAGACCCCAAAACCTTGACAGTTACAGGGAACTTCAAGGGATTTCAAAGCAAGCAATGGATTGTTGCCATTTCAGGAGAAACGCATTCAGCTGACACAGCTGCCGTTAATGATAATCCAGATAAAACCCTAATAGAGGAAAAAGGACATTCTCCAGAGGGAGTCTATGAAGCCGATGAATAGGAAATAGTCCTGGACTGCACACCCTGAATATATATAATGGGAGGTGCTACCTGTTGGGACTTTTATTGTAGGCACAGAAACAGACAGATCACAGGTGCACAACTCCAAATCACTGATTATTAGGTATGTGCGCCGGAACATTTTTGCCGGATTTGGATTTGGTTCTAATTCGTCGTCCGGTTTTGGATTTGGATTTGCCAAACTGCGGTGACTGGCTTTGGATTTGGATTTGGATTTTTTTACAAAAATGTACGAAAAAAGCTAAAATCACATAAATTGGTCTTTTTTTTCTTCCTAGAGTATAATTTACCTCAATAACATTAATTTCCAGTCAATTTAGACCACATCACAGCTTATAATATTGTTTTCACCATTACTGGCCAAAGGTTGCAGTGAGCCGACTGGTTACCAAGCGACAAAGCAGCGGCGCAGCGGCACAGACACCACAGTTTAAAACACATCTATGACACATTGCCACACAGCAGTGGCAGAAATGAAAAGTAGTGCACCCACCCAGTGGGGTACGGCCAGCAGAATCACAGTACTTTTTACAAAGTGGGCTATGGCCCTAGGAGTCACAGTGCACAATCTTATTCACATTACACCACACATAGTGCCCCTGATTCACATTACACCATAAAGTAGTGCCCCTTTTACACAATGCCCACAGAAGTGCCCCTTTTACACAATGCCCACAGTAGTGCCCCTTTTACACAATGCCCACAGTAGTGACCCTTATATACAAAGCCCACAGTAGTAATGCCCCTTATACAGTGCCCACAGTAGTAGTGCCACTTATACAATGCCCACAGCAATAGTGTCCCTTACACAATGCCCCCAGCAGTGATGTCCCTTACACAATGCCTCCAGCAGTGGTGTCTCTTACACAATGCCCCCAGTAGTGGTGCCCCCATATGCAGTCCCCTTAGTAGTAGGACCCCCTATGCAGTGCCCCCAGTAGTAGTATACCCCCAGTAGTATGCCCCCATTAGCAGGCCCCCAATAGTATGCCCCCCAGTAGTATGCCCCCCCATTAGTAGGCCCCCAGTAGTATGTCCCCCCCAGTAGTATGCCCTTCATTAGCAGGCCCCCAGTAGTATGCCCCCCCAGTAGTATGCCCCCCATTAGCAGGCCCCTAGTAGTATGCCCCCCCAGTAGTATGCCCCCATAAGCAGGCCCCCAGTAGTATGCCCCCCCAGTAGTATGCCCCCCATTAGCTGGCCCCCAGTAGTATGCCCCCCCAGTAGTATGCCCCCCAGTAGTATGCCTCCATAAGCAGGCCCCCAGTAGTATGCCCCCCAGTGGTAAGCCCCCCATTAGCTGGCCCCCAGTAGTATGCCCCCCCAGTAGTATGCCCCCATAAGCAGGCCCCCAGAGGTATGCCCCCCCAGTAGTATGCCCCAAGTAGTATGCCCCCCATTAGCAGGCCCCCCCAGTAGTATGCCCCCAGTAGTATGCCCCCCCAGTAGCAGGCCCCCCATGAGTGAGCTCCAGCCGGCTCCCTCCGTGCAGCAGCCAATGAGACTCTGTGTGACTCAAATTGGCTGCTGTAACAAACACACAGCTGCCGCTGGCGGCTGTGTGTTTGATCTGTGTAGGGCAGCCCGCTATCACAGCGTTCTGCCCTACACTCGAGGAGCCCTGATGTCGGATTCTCTAGCGAGAATCCGACATCAGGCGGCCGCCGTTCGGCCCCGAACGGGGATCCGAGTCAGGCGGGGAACATTCCACAGAATCCGAACCGCTCATCTCTACTGATTATATATATAAATACGTTATGTGATTGCGGGGGCAGGGCTTAGCGGCAGGGGCGGGGCTTAGCGACGGTTGGTTGGCGCATGCGTCGGCACTTGTCACTGTATTTTTTGCAAAAATACCGTGATAAGTGTGCGGAGGGGATTCGCAGGGACAGAGCTTTCTTGCAAGCTCTGTCCCTGCAAGGGATTGTTAGTAAATCCCTATGATATTGCAATGCGAATTCAGTTGGTAATATCAAACTACAATCTGCATTCAAAATGCGGATTGTAGTAAATAGAGCCCTAAATGTGTTTAATTTATGCCAAAATATTTGTGTACATGTTTTTCTAATCTACTCAACATTATTGCTTTTACATGCCGCATATGGCTTAAGTTTTTCTTGCTCATTTATAAGATGTGATTCTGACTGAATTAACAAGATTGCTATCTCTTAGTACATGTTTAAGAGAGGAGAAGGTCCGTGTGCAGACTCCTCCTCTCTGGCAGTGCAGTAAATTCTGGCTTGGTGCATGCACGGGTCTTCGGGAAAATGCCGCCCGCGCCTTATTCCCGAAGATATCTCTACTGTGCATGCACAAGTCACCAGGAAAATGGCCACCACAGCACTCTGGAGACTGCTGAGAGGTAAGTATAATTACATATGGGTGCGGGGGGTGCATGGGGACCCCCGTGGACCCACGGGCCTGCACCCATTATAGATACGCCATTGGTTTTACTGCATATGTATAGTTTGCTGGTAAGTAAATTCAAAAGCTATGTGAAATTTTTAGAACTCCAGGTACCGTAATATATACATTTTTGTGCGTGTGCGTGTGTGTGTTTGACCATGTATAGATTTCTATAGACCCATACCCACATTCCTGGGAGTTTTGATTGTGAAAATCTGGCTGATCATATACAAACATTAGTAAAAGTTGTATAAAACAGTACATGAAAGTCATCAGATGTTCTTCAATCTCCTAGGAATTGTTACAGAGTCTTATTTCATGTGCTACATTGCCTGTGATCTACTGCATTGTACATGAGCAACTTGTCACGTGTAACTTTCGGTAACATATTAAACATTAGCCTCTACATCAATATTGTATCCATGATCAGGAGACATCACATTCCACACTGCGCATTCTTTCCACAGCGTTATTTATGCACATACTAAATAACAAAGGTAACATAGCACCACAGAGAAAATGTTTCATTAATGATTGTGCTCTTTTCATTGTCACTGGATATTGTGTTACCCTGTCGAAATTAGGTCTCTTTCAAAAATAAACATATGTTTATATCTAAATTAAATATGAGCACAGAAACAGCGTTTATTACTTTTTTAATTTTACTATATTATAGGAAAGATAAGCTGGGCATCCACTATACAATTTTCTGTCAGATATCTGTCCAATCTGGCTGGTTGGAATGAAAACCTGGTAGTCAGGGTCGGTGCTAGACTTCTAGGCACCCGTGGCAAAACTTCTGCATGCCCCCCCCCCCCCCCTCCCCTTTCCCCCCATACACATTTAGCCCCTCAGGTGAAAATGATTTTGCACAGGTGCAGTGGCGGATAAGTGTTGTGTTAAAAAATATATATTTATATAAATAAAACACAAAACTTATCCGCCACTCCACCAGTGCAAAGTCAATTTCACCTGAGGGGCTAAATGAGTATGAAGAGGGGGGCACAGGCAGAAGTGTGTATATATACACACACATTTATATACACACAGCATATATATATTAGGGGTGAGCGGGTTCGGATTTCTGAAATCCGAACCCCCCCCGAGCCCCCCCGATCCGAGTCCGATCCGAGTCAGGCTCGACTTTTCCCGCCTGACTCGGATCTGAAATCGAGGCAAAACGTCATCATCACGCCTTCCGAGTCTCGCGGGTTTTGGATCCTATATAAGGTACCCGCGTCGGCGCCTTTTTCTCACTCGGCTGTGGACAGTGAAGAGGGAGGGTGGGAGTTTGGGCTGGCTGGGCTGTGTAGTGTACTGTAGAGTAGTGCAGAGTAGTGTTGTGCTGTGCTGTGCTGCGCTGTGCTGCTGTTGTCCACTACTTCAAAGTCCATAGGGGCTGGCTGTGTTGTGCTGTGCTGCTGTTGTTAATAGGGGCTGTGTCCACTACTTCAAAGTCCATAGGGGCTGGCTGGACTGTGTTGTGCAGTCAGTTCTCCATAGGGGCTGTGTCCACTCCAAAGTCCTGTGCAGTGTCCCAGTCCGAAAGGGGTGCTGTAGTGTTGTCCAGGGGGTGCTCTGTCCATCAGGGGTGCTCCCCCAAGTGCTAAAAAAATAATATATTTTCTGTGTTTGTGAATTATGTGCGCAGTAGCCGCACGTGCATCAACAAAGTAGTGCCAAGCGTGCGCCTATGTCATAAGTAAAGGGCCGGCTGGCTTGACCGTTAAAGGGTGCTGTAACCCCCAAAGTACACTCCAGTCGAAACCAAAAAAAAAATTATTTTCTGTGTTTGTGAATTGTGTGCGCAGTAGCCGCACGTGCATCAACAAAGTAGTGCCAAGCGTGCACCTGTGTCATAAGTAAAGGGCCGGCTGGCTTGACCATTAAAGGGTGCTGTAACCCCCAAAGTACACTCCAGTCCAAACCAAAAAAATATATTTTTTCTGTGTTTGTGAATTGTGTGCGCAGTAGCCGCACGTGCATCAACAAAGTAGTGCCAAGCGTGCGCCTGTGTCATAAGTAAAGGGCCGGCTGGCTTGACCATTAAAGGGTGCTGTAACCCCCAAAGTACACTCCAGTCCAAACCAAAAAAAAACTTATTTTCTGTGTTTGTGAATTGTGTGCGCAGAAGCCGCACGTGCATCAACAAAGTAGTGCCAAGCGTGCGCCTGTGTCATAAGTAAAGGGCCGGCTGGCTTGACCGTTAAAGGGTGCTGTAACCCCCAAAGTACACTCCAGTCCAAACCAAAAAAAACTTATTTTCTGTGTTTGTGAATTGTGTGCGCAGTAGCCGCACGTGCATCAACAAAGTAGTGCCAAGCGTGCGCCTGTGTCATAAGTAAAGGGCCGGCTGGCTTGACCGTTAAAGGGTGCTGTAACCCCCAAAGTACACTCCAGTCCAAACCAAAAAAAAAATTATTTTCTGTGTTTGTGAATTGTGTGCGCAGTAGCCGCACGTGCATCAACAAAGTAGTGCCAAGCGTGCGCCTGTGTCATAAGTAAAGGGCCGGCTGGCTTGACCATTAAAGGGTGCTGTAACCCCCAAAGTACACTCCAGTCCAAACCGAAAAAAAATTTATTTTCTGTGTTTGTGAATTGTGTGCGCAGTAGCCGCACGTGCATCAACAAAGTAGTGCCAAGCGTGCGCCTGTGTCATAAGTAAAGGGCCGGCTGGCTTGACCGTTAAAGGGTGCTGTAACCCCCAAAGTACACTCCAGTCCAAACCGAAAAAAAAATTATTTTCTGTGTTTGTGAACTGTGTGCGCAGTAGCCGCACGTGCATCAACAAAGTAGTGCCAAGCGTGCGCCTATGTCATAAGTAAAGGGCCGGCTGGCTTGACCGTTAAAGGGTGCTGTAACCCCCAAAGTACACTCCAGTCCAAACCAAAAAAATATATTTTTTCTGTGTTTGTGAATTGTGTGCGCAGTAGCCGCACGTGCATCAACAAAGTAGTGCCAAGCGTGCGCCTGTGTCATAAGTAAAGGGCCGGCTGGCTTGACCATTAAAGGGTGCTGTAACCCCCAAAGTACACTCCAGTCCAAACAAAAAAAAAATTATTTTCTGTGTTTGTGAATTGTGTGCGCAGTAGCCGCACGTGCATCAACAAAGTAGTGCCAAGCGTGCGCCTGTGTCATAAGTAAAGGGCCGGCTGGCTTGACCGTTAAAGGGTGCTGTAACCCCCAAAGTACACTCCAGTCCAAACCAAAAAAACCTTATTTTCTGTGTTTGTGAATTGTGTGCGCAGTAGCCGCACGTGCATCAACAAAGTAGTGCCAAGCGTGCGCCTGTGTCATAAGTAAAGGGCCGGCTGGCTTGACCGTTAAAGGGTGCTGTAACCCCCAAAGTACACTCCAGTCCAAACCAAAAAAAAAATTATTTTCTGTGTTTGTGAATTGTGTGCGCAGTAGCCGCACGTGCATCAACAAAGTAGTGCCAAGCGTGAGCCTGTGTCATAAGTAAAGGGCCGGCTGGCTTGACCGTTAAAGGGTGCTGTAACCCCCAAAGTACACTCCAGTCCAAACCAAAAAAAAATTTATTTTCTGTGTTTGTGAATTGTGTGCGCAGTAGCCGCACGTGCATCAACAAAGTAGTGCCAAGCGTGCGCCTGTGTCATAAGTAAAGGGCCGGCTGGCTTGACCGTTAAAGGGTGCTGTAACCCCCAAAGTACACTCCAGTCCAAACCGAAAAAAAAATTATTTTCTGTGTTTGTGAACTGTGTGCGCAGTAGCCGCACGTGCATCAACAAAGTAGTGCCAAGCGTGCGCCTATGTCATAAGTAAAGGGCCGGCTGGCTTGACCGTTAAAGGGTGCTGTAACCCCCAAAGTACACTCCAGTCCAAACCAAAAAAAAAATTATTTTCTGTGTTTGTGAATTGTGTGCGCAGTAGCCGCACGTGCATCAACAAAGTAGTGCCAAGCGTGCACCTGTGTCATAAGTAAAGGGCCGGCTGGCTTGACCGTTAAAGGGTGCTGTAATCCCCAAAGTACACTCCAGTCCAAACCAAAAAAATATATTTTTTCTGTGTTTGTGAATTGTGTGCGCAGTAGCCGCACGTGCATCAACAAAGTAGTGCCAAGCGTGCGCCTGTGTCATAAGTAAAGGGCCGGCTGGCTTGACCGTTAAAGGGTGCTGTAACCCCCAAAGTACACTCCAGTCCAAACCAAAAAAAAAATTATATTCTGTGTTTGTGAATTGTGTGCGCAGTAGCCGCACGTGCATCAACAAAGTAGTGCCAAGCGTGCGCCTGTGTCATAAGTAAAGGTCCGGCTGGCTTGACCGTTAAAGGGTGCTGTAACCCCAAAAGTACACTCCAGTCCAAACCAAAAAAAAAATTATTTTCTGTGTTTGTGAATTGTGTGCGCAGTAGCCGCACGTGCATCAACAAAGTAGTGCCAAGCGTGCGCCTGTGTCATAAGTAAAGGGCCGGCTGGCTTGACCGTTAAAGGGTGCTGTAAACCCCAAAGTCCACTCCAGTCCAAACCAAAAAAATAATTATTTTCTGTGTTTGTGAATTGTGTGCGCAGTAGCCGCACGTGCATCAAAAAAGTAGTGCCAAGCGTGCACCTGTGTCATAAGTAAAGGGCCGGCTGGCTTGACCGTTAAAGGGTGCTGTAACCCCCAAAGTACACTCCAGTCCAAACCAAAAAAAAATATATTTTCTGTGTTTGTGAATTGTGTGCGCAGTAGCCGCACGTGCATCAACAAAGTAGTGCCAAGCGTGCGCCTGTGTCATAAGTAAAGGGCCGGCTGGCTTGACCGTTAAAGGGTGCTGTAACCCCCAAAGTACACTCCAGTCCAAACCAAAAAAAAATATTTTCTGTGTTTGTGAATTGTGTGCGCAGTAGCCGCACGTGCATCAACAAAGTAGTGCGAAGCGTGCACCTGTGTCATAAGTAAAGGGCCGGCTGGCTTGACCGTTAAAGGGTGCTGTAACCCCCAAAGTACACTCCAGTCCAAACCAAAAAAATATATATTTTCTGTGTTTGTGAATTGTGTGCGCAGTAGCCGCACGTGCATCAACAAAGTAGTGCCAAGCGTGCGCCTGTGTCATAAGTAAAGGGCCGGCTGGCTTGACCGTTAAAGGGTGCTGTAACCCCCAAAGTACACTCCAGTCCAAACCAAAAAAAAAATTAATTTCTGTGTTTGTGAATTGTGTGCGCAGTAGCCGCACGTGCATCAACAATGTAGTGCCAAGCGTGCGCCTGTGTCATAAGTAAAGTGCCGGCTGGCTTGACCGTTAAAGGGTGCTGTAACCCCCAAAGTACACTCCAGTCCAAACCAAAAAAAAAATTATTTTCTGTGTTTGTGAATTGTGTGCGCAGTAGCCGCACGTGCATCAACAAAGTAGTGCCAAGCGTGCGCCTGTGTCATAAGTAAAGGGCCGGCTGGCTTGACCGTTAAAGGGTGCTGTAACCCCCAAAGTACACTCCAGTCCAAACCAAAAAAAATTTTATTTTCTGTGTTTAGCCGCTCGTATATATCAAATCGATATAACATAAATGGAGGACCAAACTTTCTCCGTTAAAAATAAAATAGAGAAAGATCAAGAACCACTTCCTCCTAGTGCTGAAGCTGCTGCCACTAGTCATGACATAGACGATAACATGCCATCAACGTCGTCTGCCAAGGCCGATGCCCAATGTCATAATAGAGGGCACATACAATCCCAAATGACAAAGTTCAGGAAAATGACCTTGAAAAAAACATTTAAATCAGCTGAAGAGAAACGTAAACTTGCCAATATGCCATTTACAACACGGAGTGGCAAGGAACGGCTAAGGTCGATCCCTAGTATGTTCATGACTAGTGGTTCAGCTTCACATGACGATGGAAGCCCTCCTCCCACTAAAAAAATCAAAAGAGTTAAGCTGGCAAAAGCACAGCGAAGAACTGTGCTTTCTAAGAAGATATCACAAATCCCCAAGGAGAGTCCAAGTGTGGTGGTGGTTGCGATGCCTGACCTTCCCAGCACTGGACGGGAAGAGGTGGCTCTTTCCACCATTTGCACACCCCCTGCAAGTGCTGAAAGGAGCACCCACAGTCCACTTGCTGATATACAAATTGAAGATGTCACTGTTGAAGTACAACAGGATGAGGATACTGGTGTAGCTGGCGCTGAGGAGGAAGTTGGCGAGGAGGATTCTGATGGTGATGTGGTTTGTTTAAATCAGGCTCCGGGGGAGACAGTTGTTGTCCGTGGGATGAAAAAGCCCATCACGGTCATGCCTGGGCAGAAGACCAAACATTCCACCTCTTTGGTCTGGCAATATTTCTATCCAAATCCGGACAACAACTGTCTTGCCATATGTACCATATGTAAAGGTGAAATAAGTAGGGGTAGGGACGTCAACCACCTAGGAACATCCTCCCTTATACGGCACCTGCAGCGCGTTCATAAAAAGTTACTGTCAAGTTCAGAAACTTTGGCTAAGACCGTAAGCAGTCCAGGGACACCTAAATCCCGTTGTCCTGTTGTATCCAAGCGCCTGCAAACCACACCGTCAACTCCCTCCTCATCAATTTCCTCCTTAGTCAGGATCGGAAGTAGTCCTGCAGGCCATGTCACTGGCATGACTGACTCTCCTATCCGGGATTCCTCCGGAGGATCCTGCATTGCTACGCCTACTGCTGCCGCTGCTGCTGTTGCTGCTGCTGGGAGTCGTTCATCATCCCAGAGAGGAAGTAGGAACACCACTACTTTTACTAAACAATTGACCCTCCAACAGTCCTTAGCGAGGAGGATGAAGTACGACAGCAGTCATCCTGAAGCAAAACGTATAACTGAGGCCTTGACTGCTATGTTGGTGTTAGATGTGCGTCCGGTATCCGCCATTAGTGCAGTGGGATTTAGACAATTGATGGAGGTAGGGTGTCCCCGGTTCCAAATCCAGATTCCACTTCACTAGGCAGGCTTTACCGAGACTGTACAGAAACGTCAGAAAAAGTGTCCTCAGTGTCCTGAAAAATGCCGTTGTACACAATGTCCACTTAACCACGGACATGTGGACAAGTGGAACAGGGCAGACTAAGGACTATATGACTGTGACAGCCCACTGGGTAGATGTATCACCTTACACAGCAACAGCAGCAGCGTCACCAGTAGCAGCATCTCAGAAACGCCAGCTCGTTCCAAGGCAGGCTACACTGTGTATCACCGGTTTCAGTAAGAGGCACACCGCCGACAACCTCTTAGAGAAACTGAGAGAAATCATCGCCCAGTTGCTTACCCCACTTAGACTCTCCTGGGGATTTGTGATACCTGACAACGCCACCAATATTGTGCGGGCATTACATCTGGGCAAATTCCAGCACGTCCCATGTTTTGCTCACACAATAAACTTGGTGGTGCAGAATTTTCTGAAAAGCCACAGGGGCATGCAGGAGACGCTTTGGGTGGCCCGAAAAATTTCTGGCCACTTTCGCCATTCAGCAACTGCGTGCCGAAGACTGGAGCGCCAGCAAACACTCTTGAACCTGCCCCTTCATCTCCTGAAGCAAGAGGTTGTAACGCGGTGGAACTCAACCCTCTATATGCTTCAGAGGATGGAGGAGCAGCAAAAGGCCATACAAGCCTATACATCCACCTATGACATAGGCAAAGGAGGGGGTATGCACCTGACTCAAGCGCAGTGGAGAATGATTTCCATGTTGTGCAAGGTTCTCCAGCCCTTCGAACTTGCCACACGTGAAGTCAGTTCAGACAATGCCAGCTTGAGTCAGGTCATTCCCCTCATCAGGCTTTTGCAGAAGCAGCTGGAGAAAGTGAAGGAGGAGCTAAGACGGAGCGATTCCGCTCGGCATGTGGGACTTGTGGATGAAGCCCTTCATTCGCTTTGCCAGGATTCCAGGGTGGTCAATCTGTTGAAATCAGACCACTACATTTTGGCCACCGTGCTCGATCCTAGGTTTAAAGCCTATGTGGTGTCTCTCTTTCCGGCCGACACAAGCCTGCAGAGGTGCAAAGACCTGCTGGTGAACACACTGTCAGCTGAAGTGGAACGTGACACGTCAACAGCTCCTTCTTCATTTTCTCCCGCAACTGGGGCTGCCAGGAAAAAACTTAGGTATCCTAAGCAACCCGCTGGCGGTGATGCAGGGCAGGCAGGACCAAGTTTGGACATCTGGTCCGGACTGAAGGACCTGGCAACAATTTCTGACATGTCTACTGTCACTGCATATGATACTGTCACCATTGACAGAATGGTGGAGGATTACATCGGTGACAGCATCCAAGTAGGCATGTCAGACAGTCCATACCAGTACTGGCAGGAAAAAGAGGCAATTTGGAGGCCCCTGTACAAACTGGCTCTATTTTACCTGAGTTGCCCCCCCTCCAGTGTGTACTCCGAAAGAGTGTTTAGTGCAGCCGGGAACCTTGTCAGCGAAAGGCGTAGGAGGTTGCTTCCACAGAATGTGGAGAAGATGATGTTCATCAAAATGAATTATCAGCTCTTCCAGGGAGACCAGCCTCCAGAACGTACAGAGGGACCTGTGGTGGTGGATTCAAGTGGGGACGAGTTAATACTTTGTGAGGATGAGGATGTACACACTGAAGAGGGTGAGGAATCGGTGGATGAGGAGGATGAGGATGACATCTTGCCTCCGTAGAGCCAGTTTGTGCAGGGACACATTAATTGCCAGCTTGTTTTGTGGGGGCCCAAACGAACCAATCATTTCAGCCACAGTTGTGTGGCAGACCCTGGCGCTGAAATGATTGCTTTATTAAAGTGTGCATGTCCTGTTTATACAACATAAGGGTGGGTGGGAGGGCCCAAGGACAATTCCATCTTGCACCTCTTTTTTTCTTTGCATTATGTACAGTTTGGGGCCTAGTTTTTCAAACTGCCATCCTGTCTGCCACTGCAGTATCACGCCTAGATGGGTCACGTGTTTGTGCCGCCCACTCGTGTCGCTTAGCATAGTCATCCAGCTACCTCGGTGCAACCTTTTGGACATAAAAACACTATTGTGAGGTGTGAGGTGTTCAGAATAGACTGGAAATTAGTGGAAATTAAGGTTATTGAGGTTAATAATAGCATAGGAGCAGAAAAACCTACAAATTCGGTGATTTTAGCTGTTTTTATGCTTTTTTAAAAAAAAAATACAGATCCAAAACACAAAACCCAGAACCCAAAACACGGAAGGGTGGTTTTGGCAAAACCAATCCAGATCCAAAACACGAAGAAAGATCCAGATCCAAAACCAAAACACAAAACACGAAAAGTGGCCGGTGCACACCCCTAATATATATATATATATATATATATATATATATATATATATACACACACGTACACAGTATCAGGGGCGTAACTAGAACTTTTTGGGCCCCATTGCAAAATTTTTAAGGGCCTTAACTTAGGTCTTACACAATGCCCACAGTAGTAGTTCCCCTAAAACACTGAATGCCCACTTTTAATGGTGCCCCTTATGCAATGCCCACTGTAATGGTGCCCTTTATGCAGTGCCCCCACCAGTAATAATGCCCCCTGTAGTAATGCCCCTAAAAGTAATGCCCCCTGTAGTAGTGTCCCCAGTAGTAGTGCCCCCTGCAGTGCCCCCAGTAGTACAGGCCCCTGTAGTGCCCCCAGTTGTAATGCCCTTGTAGTGCCCCCAGTAGTAATGCTCAATGCAGTGCCCCAGTAGAAATGCCCCTTGAAGTGCCCCCAGTAGTAATGCCCCCTGTAGTGCCCTCAGTTGTAGTTCTCCCAATAGTGCCCCCAGTAGTAAGGCCCCTGTAGTGCCCACAGTAGTAAGGCCCCTGTAGTGCCCCAATAGTAAGGCCCCTGTAGTGCCCCCAATAGTAAGGCCCCAGTAGTGCCCCAAATAGTGAGGCCACTGTAATGCCCCCTGTAGTGCCCCCAGTAGTAAGCCCCCCCCGCGCACACACATACACACACACACATATGTGTGTAAAAAAAACAACACTTACCTTAAACCCCGCTCCAGTGCCTGCTGCCGTCCGTCCCCGGCAAGTGCTCCTCTGAACTATGGGACTACTGTGGCACCTGGAAGACGGAGCACAGGAGTGAGCTCCGTCCTCCGGCTGCTGCTGGCGCCGGGGGAGGGGGGGTTGGTAAGGAGCCCGGGGGGGAGGAGTAGAGAAGGATCCGGGTGCCCGCTGGTAACACAATCTCAGCGGGCACCCGGGAAATGGGGGGTGTGATCAGAGGGCCGAGCGCCTAAGCTGCCTAAGCTTGCCTAGTGGAAGCGCTGGCCCTGCTGGTATTGTATGGGAGCAAATGACAATCGTCTATTTGCTCACAATCACTGGAAAACAGACAAAAATGGTTGTTCAGACAAATTGGTTAATTCACACAAATTTATCCAATTTGAACAAATTTTTGTCCTTTTTTCAGTGTTTAAAACCATATGATCGACTGTCATTTGCTCCCATATTTTACCAGGTTTTCATTCCAACCAGCCAGATTGGACAGATATCGGACACAAAATTGTATAGTGGATGGCCAGCTATAGAGACAAGAGTAAATAATGAAATGCCTTCTACATGGGCAATTGTGCGTTTGTGCAGTGCACTTTTCTGGAGTGACATAGGGGGGACTTATCAAATCTCGGAAAGAGCTAAAGTACCAACCAATCAACTTCTAAATGTCATTTTACAGGCTGTGCTATTAAAATGATAGGTAGAAGCTGATTGGTTGGTACTTTATCTATCTCCACTTTATCTTTCTCTAACCTTTGAGAATCTAGCTCAAGAACTGATATTGCCTTACTGATAATTGGCTTAGACACACTAGTATAAATGTAAAAAAAATCCATTGAAGTCCAGAATTTAAAACAATGTAGTACAACTGGGGCATGAAGGGCAGTGGTAGGGGCCCATGCTTAAATAGTGGGGTCATCCACCAGAAAGGGTGTGGCCAGTCACCGCAGACACTTGACTAACCATTAATCAAATATTGGTGTACAGTAGTTTCTATAGAAGGGAAGGGAAGCCCCAATGTTGCTCAGTAGTTCTTCTCCTCCAGGTAATTGACCATCTAATAGAGTATCAATTTATAATTTGAGGTATGGAACCTGACACCCAGAAGAGGAGGGTGGGGCCCACAGGCAGTGGGGCCCACCGGGGATTTCCCCTGTACCCCTGTGGGTTAGTCCAACCCTGACCGGGAATACAGTAGTTAACAACTTTTGGGGGTAAATTTGCTAAGGGTCAATTTTCAGTTCCATTCTTTTTTGGGGTGATTTTGAGGTGAATTGGTGGTGATTTTGACAATCGGGTATTTACCAAAAGCAAAACTTATCACTTATCACAGATCACAAAATCGACCCAAAAGCATACAAAGGCTATAACATGTAAACATGTCACATGCACTGTATTACCCACAAACACCTTCATCCTAGTTCTAATTTCCATATCCCTGATCTTTAAAAAGTCATTGCTATGCCTTTAAATGCCTGATTTAAACAGCCAGAGTGCCCCACTTGTTTCTCCTCCATATTGTTCCATCATATTGACTTTCCAGACAATTCTACATGATTTAAAATCAAACAGAACTGTTTTTCATGGTTCTATTGAAACTGGCAATTATGGGTCAATTTTCAAACTGATTGTTAGTAAATAAACTTTTTCACTGATGGCTTTGGGGAAGTACCGATGGTCTATTTGAATATGTGTGTGAAGATGAATTTCAGGGGATTCTGAGTCGGTTTTACCTTTAGTAAATACTTGATTGTCAAAATCAACACCAATTAATTCCCAGAAAATGTGTTTGTTGATCTTGTGAAAGGCTGTGAGCTGCCCACTTATAGAACTGTATAAGAAAAGGTGCCTGTGATAAGAGCGATATCATGATGCGGGGAATGGTCCCTGACTGAATTTGATAGTGCTATTACTGGGTTCCTTTAACAGGACGTAGTAATGATTTCAGGGTCCTGACAAACTGATATGTTGAGTAAAACATATTGCTGAATATGCTACTTTTTCAAGTACAGGGAAATAATGCAGAATAAACTTGATAAATAAAGGTAAAACTTTATAACATGACATAACATGATAAACAGAAGATTATACAAGATAGTACACTTTCACACTTTCACAATACAAGGAGACTACACAGTGATAGTTTGGTGATAGCTTAGGACACATCACCATCTACTGTACCTCCAGTATAGTTTCCAAGCAAAGCCTAGCCTGTAGCTGTTGCTATACTCCAACAAAGCATACCTTAATAAACAACAAAGTTCATACAGCCACCCTGTTATCTCGATGGCCAGTGTGAACCTCAATATAGCACAAGGACAAAACTCCAACATCAATCTCCAAGGCCACTGCACTCAGGTCCCACATCTATAAGCAATATGTTTCTTGCATTTGTATTAATGGTAAGAGCAAGCAAAGAAATTGCACTGGGAATCTCAGTCTGATATGACGTAATAAGTAAGTAACCTGTTCAATGTGTCAGAACAGATGAAAACATAAAATCTACAGCAGGGTTAGGCAAAGTTTTTCAGTTTGGATGCCAGATGTTCAATATTGAAAGTCAAATACATTTCTATAGTGGAAGCACCATTACAACATACAGTATACAAACATTCACAAAAGTACTAGATGGGTACAGGGGAATAGGCAGAACTTTGTGGGCGCCATAGCAACATTGCATGAAAGGACCTCCACCCTAATGCTTCTAGAGAGACACCTTTTATACACCATAGTAATGCCCAAGTTAATTTTATGCCCCATAGTAGTATCCTACTTAATTTTATGGTCCATAATAGTGCCTTAGTTCATTGTATGCCCCATAGTAGTGCCCTAGTTCACAATATGCCACATTGTAGTGCTGCCAGTACACATTATGCCACACAGTGCCCCCAATTCACATTATATCATATAATGTTCCCAGTACATATTATATCCCATTGATATGTCCTCAGTTCAAAATGCCACAGGGTAGTGCCTCCATTTCTTATTATGCCACATTGTAGTAATCCCATTTCATATTATTCCACACTCTAGTGCCCACAGTTCTTGCAACATTTCAGTGTACCCATTTTAAATTATGCAACATTACAGTGCCCCCTCCAGTTGGTATAATGCCACATTGCAGTGCCCCTCCCCCTCCAGTTGATATAATGCCACATTAGTGTCCCCTGTTCATATTATGTAACATTACAGTGCCCTCCACTTCATATTATACCACATTATAGTGCCCAGTTCAGATTATGCCACCTCACAGGACTCCTTTACTATTATAACATCCACTACTCAAATCATTCACTAAAAAATTGAATGTCACCCCAATTAGGCCTAGCAACAAGTCAGACCCAATTGGTTAGCAGATAATTCTGGAATCAGACAACAATATGATCTGTCTCAGGGCCCTTTAGCAATGGCACTCCCTGCACCTACTATAGCTATGCCCATGGATGGGTACTATAAATGTTAGCGGTGTCCCTGTCCTTCCTTTCTGATGTTAATTTGCTCAGGTTAGGTTGACAATATATAATATACAATGACTCACAAAAGTATTTCAATCCCTATAAAGTCAATAGATTTGTCTGACACACATATTGTTCTAGACAGTATTTTTATTGTGAACCAGTAAGCTCATAATTGACGATTTGCCTGCAGATTTTTATTTAAATATAAACAGAAAAATAATGCTTGCAAAAGTATTCAAGCCCTGCAGACTACTACTTGGTAAAACCATCTTTTGTTGCAATAACAGCTGTAAGTCTGTTGAGGTAAGTTTCTGATAAGTTTGCACATTGTTTTGTAGTGAATTTTACCTATTCTTCCTTGCTCCTGATTATTCAGGTTGGAACAAAGACACTAGTGGACTGATATCTTCAAATAGTAACACAGTTTCTCAACTGAATTGATATCTGGATTTTGACTTGGCAATTCACCTTTTTGTTCAACCACACCAGTGGTACCCTGGCCTTAGGCTTGGGATCATTGTCCCGCTGAAAGATTAATTTTTCTCTAAGATTTAACTTTCTAGCAAACTGAATCAGGTTGTCTTGCAATATCTGCAAACAAAAAGTATGGTGGTCGCTCACATCAACTTAATGACATTGCACAGGTGCTTGTAAAAGGTGGGGTTTACACTGAGCTACAGTACATTAATTTGTAATTATATGACCCAGAGTGGGTGCTACTATTAGGTAGCAACAATTATTTTGGGGTGAGCGTTTGGGCGTGGGGCCCCCGAAGTTGTTCTGGCTGGGCCTTTTTTCAGGGCATCACCACTTAATTCACATAGATATTTTTTTATCACCTTTCTATTTGTTTGTCTATTTTTTATGTAATTTTAACCCCTTACCATTAACACTTATTGATTTATCTTTACACAACTATACTTTACACTTCACTTTCACCTTTTTTCCATTTTTCGTGTGATGCCCTGGGGATAGTCCTTGGCTGGATTCTTTTGGGGTTCCCTGCGTCTCGGACGTGAACCCCATAATGTTAGGGACGCTGGTATAGAGGAGCCCAGCGCTTATTCATATATTTGCAAATGTATGTAAACCAATACCTCTGAATTTCTATTATCATGTAGGATTCAAGTATTTTTGTTGATTTTGCTGCAGTGTGCTGGAGGGAAAATCCCTTTTTTTCTGTCTTGCAATATCTCTCTGTATTTTGCACCATCCATTTGGCCTTCAATTTTAACAAGATGGCCAGGAAAAGCATCCACACTATATGATGCTGCCACCACCATACTTCTATTGTGGGATGGTGTTTGCTGAGGAATGGGCATTGTTAGGTTTGTGAAGCGCAAAGCATTTTGAATTGGTTCCAAAATTGTAAACAAATTTACATTTAAATCTCATCTGCCCACAAAAATGCATCCCACATTTTAGCTGGGGCACCCTGATGTTTTGTGACATGCTTTGCTGTCTTCTTTCTTTAGTAATGGCTTCTGTATAGCCACCCTCCAATATAGACTAGTTGTTAGCAAAGATATTGATGTGGTTGACTCCTGCACCTTCACTCCCAGAGCTCTGCAGCTCCTTCAAGTGATAGTTGGCATCTATGTAGCTTTCCTTGCAAGTCTCCTTCTTGCTCTGACTGTGTATGACTGTATATGGCATATCCAATTTCCCGTGAGGTTTTGCACACCAAAAATTCCACGGACCTTGAGACCAATTTTGTATTACCGTGGGTATATTATATAAATTAAAGGGTCTTTTATGTATAAAAGTTTTCATTTTTTCCAATGATTCACAGGTGTAGGCTAATTGAAGGCCAGCTGTTAGGGTGATATCTGTCATCTGAGTAAACTTGGAGCTTCCACAGCACTGAGTTTGAATACTTGATTGATTATACTTAATTGATTATTTACTAAGTAAAACAAAAAGATCAGTTAATAATAGGGTTTTTTTTACATTTTGGTCTGATTTAATTTAGTAAAAAATGTTCCACTTTGTTCCATCTAATAATTCCATTTCATATGCATTTTGAATTGTGTGGCTATATTCTGATTAAGGAGTTGTCTGTCTGCTTGCTGCTGTTATTATAAATGTACCTAACTGAGTCTTATGTATTCAGATACAGCAAGGTGATACAGTAGTGATATTTGCTGACATAAGAGGTAGTTTTCTATTATATTCAATGTGTTTAGCACAATTTAGTGAACAAAGAACATTTTAGTAATAAACAATTTATCATTCAGTTTAGTAGAAATCTTTGTCAATGCATATTATAGAGCAGTTGTATATGTTTATGTGGAGAGAGCATGTAGCAAAATGTAGGTAAATAAAGTAGCAGTTTCTGCCTTGTTGGCAGATTTAATAATGATTAAAATAAATGTGTTTATGTATAGGAAGAGAAGGGCACCATTGTAATTGTTTCCTCAGGCAGCAGAATGAACTCCGTCATTATAGTTTAAAGGACTTGTTTCCTTTTTTCCCCTCCCCAGTTAAAAAAAACTATTTAAAGTGTACCTGTCACTTTCACACATTGGAAGTAGCCATTTTGTGGAAGCCTATCAAATTACTAGAAACCAGTGACATCATGGAGGCATCTAGTGTCCGAATAATTGTGACGCATTGGTCCCTGGAAAGTTGGCTGAAATCTTCTGAATATTGCTTGAGCCCAAAAAATGTCTGCAATCAAAGTGCTCTATAGTAAAATCTGTGGAAAAGGAGCTGAATGCCCAAATACAGTAGATCCGGGATCTCCAGACTGGTAGAACATATGTCACCTCAGTGCCGGGTCTCATGGCAACCCGCAACGAAATACAGTAACCCGCGAAGTGTCAGCAGTGGGGAGATTTAGTTGATTTAGCTGCTAGATTTAAAGCAGCTATTTTTTATAAGGCTCGTTTTTGTCTTTTTATAAATTTACATTTTAAATCTAGCTGCTAAATTGCTGAAATATTGTTGTTCCCGCGCAAATCAGGCTATGGTATTTAGGCCCTGCTGGAAGTTACACTGCTGAAAATGGAATTCAATAGCCTATCAGCTTACAAACTCGTTGCATGTTAATAAAATGTAATGTATGCCATTCATGGTGTAAACTCTAAGCACACCTGCTTTTATTTTAATTTAGATGGTTGCCATGATATGGTGCAGTATTTTGAATTGCCCCCTATTCATGATTTGCTTTCTGAATGTTTTTTTTTTTCAAAATGGAATTTCAAAACACTGTACTGGTTAACATCTCAGGCCTCCTGTATTCCAGCGCTCATCGTAAAAATAACTCTTTCACAGAAGAATGTCTTGTTTTATGTGACCAGCAATCTCTTTTTTACCAGTTTTGGTTGGTTCCAAGGACAACATTCCATTCCAGTCTAGCAAACGTATGTGGTGTCTTAAGCTTGCACTGCTCATGAGAAATGTAGACACTTTTAACCAACTTAAAAAGCTAGTCGGCATTAAATCAATAACCACTGAGTAAACCTTTAAAACTGCCTATAAAAAGATTCATTCTTTGACTGTGATCTGAAAATCTTTTTGTTATCAAGTTCAATTGCTGTTAGTGCAGATGTCCCCAGTTTTGAAATGGATGGGAATAGAAAATAGGGATTACTGTAAAATAAATCAGATGATCAGAACACCGACAGCAGCACTGATTAATCAGGAAATGCATGTGGTGATTATGTGTGTGCAGCAAGAGTGCAGCTATGGGAGGGCACGTACCCAGGGTGACAAAGAGGGGAATGCCAGCAAGGGTTACCATGGCATGATTATGCAGTGTCGAAGGGATCAATAAAGGGTGAAGATCAATTATCACCATTGAGATCAGTGGTGCGTCTGGTGTGCAGGCTCAGTGCTTCTGTTGAAATGCTGTCCATGTATAGCACGGGTGGGGAACCTATTTTCTGCTGAGGGCCATTTTGATATATATAACATTATTCGAGGGCCTGGTGCAGACCACGCCCCCTCTCCATATGATGTCACAAGGGGCGGGGTCACAATCACCGATGATTACAGCAATGCCTGGAGCATCCTGAGGATGCTCCGGGGAGCTGTAAGGGCAGCGGTGTGACCGTCTGAAGCATCCAGATGGCACTGCTGCATAGATTCTGGCTGCAGGGTGCCATTCTAGGCACCCTGCTAGCCAGATGAGGCTAGCAGAAAAGAGCTCAGAGGGCCAGACCAAATGATTCCGAGGACCTTATACAGCCCCAGGGCCTGAGGTTCCGCATCCCTGATGTACGGTATGCAGGTAGGAGGAAGGCAGAGCTGTACACAGAGGAGGGAGGTGGGGCTGTACACAGAGGAGGGAGGTGGGGCTGTGCAAGCAGGAGAGAGGAGGATGGAGGCAGTGTTGTGCACAAAGGAGCGAGGTGGGGATATGCATGGAGATGTAAGGCTGGGAAGGGATGAGGGGGGTGGGGCTGTGCACAGAGGAGGGATGTAGGGCTGTGCACAGAAAATGGAGGTGAGGCTGTACACAGAGGCAGGAGGGGCCAGGTAGCGAAGATGGAGACAGTGCTGTGCATAGAGGCGGGAGGTAGGGCTATGCACAGAGGAGGGAGTCAGGGCAAGGAGGAGGGAGGCCTCATTGGGACAGTGTCATTAAGCTGAAGAGCCACTGCCGGTAATTATAGAGATGTGCTGCTACTCCTGGCTCAGTTTACTGTGGGGGAGGGGTGTGGAAATAAAACTTCCAAATAAAAGGTGAGTATTCCTACTAGGAGTATTCCTTTATAGAATAGTAGTGATCATTTTCCAGTGCCAAGATTGGGGAACAGGTTTGGGATAGTAGTTAAGGGGAATCAATAAAATGGAAAATAATGAAGACAGAATATCTCCCATGTTCTGGCATTTTCTGAGTTGTGGGCTGCCGGCGTCTCTTCCCCCCTCCCCCCCTGACAGCTACTGCAGATGGCTCTAGCACCCAGCGGTAGCAGGCATTCTCATACGGATGCACGCTCCACACTGTTCAAATTCTTAAAGGCACAGGTATGCGCTAAACATGACGTCAAGTTGGCTCCAAATTTGAATCCCCTACCTGTATAAGTAAGTCTCTGGGTACGGGTTAGTGCCAGAGTGCTAGGCTCACTCCAGTACTCCAGCATCTGTTCTGCCTGAACCTCCAGTGTAATTATCTGCACCCAGATCCGGTCCACTTGACATTTCATTTCGCCTGTTTCCTTGGTACTGCTTCTTGTGACTTCCTGGTTCTGACTTTGGCTTCCTCCTGACTTGCTTCTTCCCATCCCCTGATACTGCGTTGCCCGTCTGGTTCTGACCCGTGCTTGTTGACGTCGCACCAGTATGCTCCTTGTTGACCAGTTGCCCCTCTGCCTCTGTTCTCTCAGAGTACACCAGCCCATACACCGTACATTAGGGTTGCGACTTGCGTATCAGGTGCAGCGGCTGATATGTTAGTCTCCGTGCCTCTGCTCTGGGCCAATGCCAATCCTACAAGTACGGTCAGCATCCATATTATCCAGCGAGAGTTGTGATAGATGTTGTCTGCATTATATGGTGGTCACTGCATGCTCTCTGTATCATACAGTCATTGCAATTATTTGTGCATAGTATGGAGGTCAATGCTATGTTCTCTGTGGTGGGTGAGATAGTGTAATACAGACTTCCATACTTACCTCTGAGCCTTGAGACAGTAAAGCCTGCATGCTCCATTTAAAAGTGAAGACATCCCAGAACCACAGAATAAATGCAGCAGGTGCTGCCACATGTCGCCTTAATGTAACAGGAGTAACAATTGGTTTTGCCCTCGCCCTACACACATATCAGCATTTACATTGTTGCCTTTGTATTCAAGCAAGCCATGGGTGACTACTGACTACTTGCACACCTCTGGTGTGTAGTGACCTGATCACTTATTTGTTGTGTAAGTTAGGGCAAGGCTGCATGTGACTGGCGCAGTAGTATGTTGGGAGGAAGGGAATGAAGGCAAGCAGGAGGCGTAGAGTGAGTGGAAAGATTAGGGTTCCCATCACCATTGCCTACTGTAGGGGTGGGGTGTGTTAGTGGATTGAATTGTGCCATTATGGCCCACCTCCTGCTTCACCTCCTGCCACAAATTGCTCATACATGCCTACCCTCCTGGAAGTCGCAGGAGGCTCCCGATTTTTCGGGTAACCCCTCGCACCCCTAGAAGGGTAGGCACTTATCCCGCATTCTGCCCACTTCCTATTGCTGTGGGCAGAATAAGGAGAACTTTCTTGCAGACCAGCAGGTCCGCGAGTAGGGGGCCTGACCTAATGAGGCGATTCTATCATTTGGCCCCCATCTCCTTATTTAAATACGTGCTGTTTGCGACAAATTGTCACGAGGGGCGGGTCTTAATGATGCGATTTGTCCGGCCCCGCCCCCAACACCTCTCACCTGCTTCGGGCTTCTCCCAGGGAGGAAAAGGCAAATGTTGGTAAGTATGAAATTGCTGCATCACGCAGTCACGCCATCACACCCTCTAATCTTTACCATTTCACTAGGAAGCAGGCAAGAGGGTGACCGGCTTCCCCAGGAGCCCGTGGGACTTCACAAAAATTTATCAGTCTCCCGAACATACTGGGAGAATAGTCAAGTATGCCCTTCAGTCCCAAGTGTACAGAGTAGTAAGGCAGGATCTCTGTCAAATTGATGCAAGAAGATTATGGTTTCAAATGCGCCTCTATACAGAACGAGGTTCATAAATCCAACTTGTTCTCACGTCTCAATTCCATCTGGAAGAATAATGTTCTAGAGTTATCTCGTGTCTGAGAATACAATGCAAAGTATAACAAAGGTCAAACCTAAAAGTTCAGTCTGGGTATGTTAAAATGTAACATCTAGAAATCTGGGAGATTTCAGTTCACAAAACCTACATTTTATTTATTGTGCTGGTAGCAGGTGACATAACGGCATTCATCATAACACAGGGCCGGGAGAATCCTGTCATCCCCGGCTTTGATATTTGTTTATGCGTGCGGTTATTTTTTTTTTTGCACTCTCAGAAGCAAAAATACACAAGAAGGATCCTTGGACTGTGATCTAGACAGAAAGAATATAGGTACAGTGCTTGTGGTTTTACTGCCTCTGCCTGTGAAAGTGACAAGTTGACTCACCATAACAAATCAGTTGCTGAGTGCATACAGTGACAGTGAGATGGGGAGACAACACTTCAAGCAGTAAATCACAATACTGCAGTGTCAATGACAGACACTGAGATATAAGCAGGAAAACTTTTTGACCTAAATCATAATACATGATTTATCACTGGTTGAGTGGCTGCTTTTCTGTAGTTAGTAATGTACCACTGAGAGCAAAAAGATTTCAAGGTCAGTGGGTTCCTTCTGATGCCAGTCAGCTGCATAGGACAGTTGGCTGTAATACTGTAAGTAGCAGTATAAATGGCCGAGACACCCATATGAAGATGCATCTAATAAGAATGCACATTCATACAGTATTAGCCAATAATGGGCTAGATTTATCAAACCTTCTACTTAGGAAAAGGGGAGGTGTTTTCCAGAGCAACCAATCAAATTATAGTTATCATTTATCTAATGAATTCTATAAAATGATAGCTACAATCTGATTGGTTCCTATCGGCAACGCCCCTTAGCACGTCCCCTTTAGAAGGTTTGATAAATCTGCCCCTTAATACCTACTTGCAGTCTAGAGGTTGGTGTTAGCAGAGGGTGTCTAGAGGAAAAATGCAGACTTATGTCCTATTTAACATGCTTACTTATGTGCTATTTAACATGCTTACTTATGTGCTATTTAACATGTTTACTTATTTTCTATTTAGCTAACATGCTTACTTATGTTCTATTGAACACGTTACTTATGTTCTATTTAACAAAGTTTTTTGCTTGTGGGGAATCTGCGTTTTCAGCCCCGGTCAGCATGGCTTACGCATGGGCTTCTTGGCACCTAACCTGCCTGGCATGCAGTAATAACATTGTTACCGCCTACAGCCAGTGTCTTGGGGGAGTGGAGCATTGTTCAGCTGCCCCGGTGACTTGTTCTTTTTAAATAAATCGGTTAGTACACTACTGCTTTCTCAATAACGCTTAAGGTGCCTACACATTTGGCGATGTGCTCACGATCCGTCATTGTGTCCGATTTCCCCTTGAACGCTCCCCTGTAGCTCCCCCGGCAGTCGTAGGCACGATTTGGTGTTAAAAACTGTCCAATGTGACCAACGATCTATCGTGCCTTCTAACTATTCCAGTGCATCGTGATTGAGATTGTCAGATCTGCCCTACAGCACGGCAGATCTGAAGATGCGATGTGCGACCTGCGGGGAC
Source organism: Taudactylus pleione (assembly GCA_031769625.1). NCBI lineage: Eukaryota > Metazoa > Chordata > Amphibia > Anura > Myobatrachidae > Taudactylus > Taudactylus pleione. The sequence continues at coordinate 3,508,376 of JAUIMM010000519.1, forward strand.
AGGCATCGGCATCGTGATCATGAGTGGAAACTCACGGTTTGGGCATATTTTACACGATTTGTCGTCACGATTTGTCGGAATCGGGAAAATTGTGTAAAAAATCGCCAAGTGTGCAGGCACCATTAGATTTTCTACTTCCCAACAGGAAGTATCTATTTTCTATGCAGTGATGTGTAAAATTGCAGGCACCCCATCAATGTCAACATATGCATGTCCTGTAAAGAATAATTAATATTGATATGTATGTTAATTTCATTCTACCTAAATCTGTTCTATGTGTGTAGCCTCCTCGTTCTAAATGCAGCATATGATTTACTAGATTACTAGATTTTTTAACCACAACTGCAAGTTAATCCCACTTAGGGCTGTATTTAGAAATTGCTTTCCAGTCATTTTCTTTAAGTGCCTTTTGTGTCTGCCATGTCAGTCTGTCACATAAATCTTTGTCAAAGTGTCCCATGATGGAATGAAAAACACTCATTAAAGTCAAAACACACTTAGTTTTCCTAGTTGGGCTGTTCATTAAATGCAGCACACAGTTTGTTTTGCTAGTTGTTCTGTACCATTGCCCATTTATTTACTGAAAACTATGGGGTATGGTTTGTTTGTTTTTTGGACATAAGAGAATGCAGCTGCTTTGTGACCAATTAATAGTACATTATTTATTTATTTATTAACAGTTATTTATATAGCACACACATTCCACAGCGCTTTACAGAGAATATTCTGACATTCTCATCAGCCCCTCTCCCAGTGGACCTTACAATCTACCATATGCGCACACACACGCATACACACATACTAGGGTTATTTTTTTGTCAGGAGCCAATTAACCTCCCAGCATGTTTTTGGATTGTGGGAGGTAAACGGAGCACCCAGAGTAAACCCAGGAAACCACAAGGAGAACATGCAAACTCCACACAGATAGACTTCATTGCTGTGAGGCAGCAAACTAAAAAAAAAAAAAGCATTTCTCAAGACTGTATATAGATCTGTATATAGATTTGTGCACATCATTGATTTATTTCTCCTTACTCCTGGAGAGCTGGAATGGGAGCAAGCACGCATAGGCTGTGAAAAGTAATGTTAACATCATTGCGACAAAATGAGACCTGGCGGCATCCGCATATACTGTATGTATTTTAGGAGGTAGGTCTTTCGTGGGGGGCAGAGGACTGGTACAAAGATGAAGATGATGATCATCACCAGCACTAGCTAGCCTCTTCTCATTGGGTGACTGCGTTTTGCCTCCGCCAGTTTAGAATATATAAATCATTCGCGTCCCAGCTATATTGTATCACGTTGTAGCCATCTCTTTCAGTTGAGTTTAAGATGCTCCCCCAAGTCCGAAGCATCCAAACAATCAGCTGCAATATAGGGGAAATCCATCCATTTAGTCCAAATACATTGAAATTTGCTATGTGAATTACTGCCCCGCCACACTGCCGTAAGCCAGTATAAAAGGTTACAGGCTTACGGCAAAAGAATGCAACCTATTATACTGGCTTATGGTAGTGTGCGGGGGGTAACGTTTGTGTGTGTGTCTTGCCTAAATAATGCCACCCTTTCACCCACCTGTCCAGCCTATAAATTGATTTGAGCAGTTTCCAATCTGTGTATCATTGTCTGAGAGTTATATATGGGATCAGTAGCTGGCAGAGAGTGCTGGACCTTGTAGTGCCACATTGGAGACTCTTGGGGCACCTCATGGTAAGTTAGCACTCAAGTTGAAGACACATGAATGTATGACCCAATATATATAGGAAATCTCAGTGGTGGACCACTTATCATATATTTGCAAATGTGTTTATCTGAACTGCATTTTATTTACATATAGAATGCTTATGGCTTATGGTTGTGTGCTACAGGTAACTTGTGTGTTTTTTCTTGTTTACATAACCTCACCCTTTCACACATGTCCTATAAATCAGTTACAAGCTGTCAGTGTATGACAATATGAAGTGTCGGGCAATCACTGTCACTCAGGAGTCAAGATGACACAAACTAAGGCCTGTATTCAATTTGAGGCGAAAATTCCAGACTTTTCGCCTGCTGGACTTTTTGTATCCTTCGCCTGTTTTCCAGGCGGAAAAGTATCGCGCACATGCCCGCTATTCCCCGTATTCAATTCCAAATTAGACGAATACGGGAATAGGCGAAATTTGGATCGGCGAAAAAATACGGGAATTTTCGGGAAATAATTGTAGGACCCCCCTAAAGATGTCCAGACCTGAGGGATCACTATGGGTACCCCCGTTTTTGCCTGCAGAAGAAAGTTGGGTTTTTTAAATAGCGGCTGCAGGTGTTTTTTTCCCGACATTGAAAAAGTGATGCAGAGGAGCACTTAGTTTTTTTTTCGTTTTTAAAAGTGGTCCCATCAAATTTGGGGTACATGAAAATGGGTACTAGTATATTTTTAAGCTCCTAAACTAATTTTTAAAAAATTCAGCAAAAATGCACCTGCCGTTAATAGCCTATTCTAGAAAACACCTGCCGCATACTTACAGAATAGCCCTGAACCTATTGCGCTATTTTTAAACACTGTTCCCCTTCTTTTTCTCCTATTTCAAATAGGCAAAAATTACGTAATCTGCGAAAAATTATCGCCGATTCTGATATTTTGCCTCAAATTGAATACAGACCTAAGTTTGAAGGTATAGATCTGTCCTTTCTTACTTTTGCTTCAGTCACACAAGGGGCGGAACCAGGGGAAAGTGCCACTCGCCTGCACCGACCGTCTTTCTTACTCAAAGTGTGCCTCCTATTCACATATATAAAACAATTAAGAGATAGAAAAGTACCTTGCTAGCTTGCACTGATTAATATGATGTGTGACATATGTACTGTAGCTGTGTGTGACTGAGGGCCTGATTCAGAGCCGGACGCTATTTGCGCTCGCTCGTTCAGAAAAAGGGGCCGGCTATTTAAATTGAGCGCTCGCTCTTTGCGGTCTGTTGACGCCTCTATGTCTGAGCGAGCAAACGAAACATGCGCTCGCTATTTTGTAAAGACGCCCCCTGGCCGCTCGCATCATACGTCATCTCCGCTATTTATTAGATTAATCGAGTACATCGAAAGGCATATGAACTGCTCGCAGTGCTTGTGGTTGGATTTTCCTACCGCAATCATGCGAACAGTTCAGGCTAAGAGACAACCAAGTGACGTGGCTGAAGACGCTGCTTTTTTAATTATGCTCACCCTTAAAACGCCCGTTTTGACTGTTTGGCACGCCTGCGTTCGAATCTCCACTCCCCGTTTTCAAGCACCTTCCCCTGTTACCACCCACAAACGCCTCATCCTGTCACTCAAACTAGCAGGCGCTCGCAATTTTGCGAACACACGATTTCCGACCGCACTGACTGGTTGGCGCATGCGCATTATGGCCCATACGCATGCGCAGATGTGCGAACATCGCTCAGAGCGAACGAGCGGCCGCTTACGAGCGGCTCTGAATCAGGCCCTCAGTCTGAATCTGTGTAAAAAGGGCTCCGATGCGAGCGGGCGCGGCTTTTTCTCACTCCAAGTTGCATTGGGATTCCACATTAATGGCAGCGCTGGTAATGCCGGTATGCACGATGAACACTGCAAAGCACCGCTCTCTAGGTAAGAGCGGCACTTTGCGATGGAGGGACTTCCAGGTCTATGACTTAGAAGCCCCTCTGACGTCCTTCTGCGGGGTGTAGGAGGGATTCCATCAGATCCCACTCTCAGCCCTCTCCCGATGGAAGCCCATAGGCTTATTTAGGGTAACAACATCAGGAAGATGGCGTTACCCACCGCAACCAATGCACTCCGGGGTTTGGTACATGTGAGAAATGCGGTCAAATACACATTTTCGGGGTTTGACCGCATTTCTCCCCTTGCCCATTGTGTTTCAACTGTGACGCTGTACATTTGTAAAACCAATTCCTTTGCCATTAAAATCCCAGTCAGTAGGTAAGTATGAGGAAAATCCTGGTGGAGCCAGGACTAATGTTCCTTTGCACTGTTGAAAATAACAAGTCCTTCCAATTGCGCATCAGGAGTGAATCAGTGAAGCACCACGTTTTCAGGGCCATAAAGCGAATCACATGACTTGGGGCCCTATTTACTACAATCTGCATTTAAAATGCGGTTGTAGTGTGATATTTTCACCTAAATTCACATTGCGAATTGAGGAACTATCACAGGAATTTATCAGAACTCCAAGGACAGAGCTTGCGATAAAGCTTAGTCCCTGTGAATCCCCTCCGCAGTCTTTTCACTGTAGCAGCTGACCAGGGTCACAGTTCAGGAGCTGGGAGACCAGCTGACCGGAGCCCCAGAGGACATCACCAGAGCATCGATCACCGGTCCCTGGATGCAGGTAAGTTTTTATTTTTTTAACTATTTTTTTTCCAGTGATCAGCTTGTGGTCTGTTTAGATCACAAAGCTGATCACAGAGGGCCGGCCTGTCAAAGCAGAGCATGAGTCGGGGAACCGGGGGGAAACCCTGGATAACGCAATCTCCAGTTGGCATTATTATCACAGGGCTTCCCCCGGTATTTTTTAACAATATATTTTTAGAAAATCTCAGGCAGATCGCATTTCCCATTACAACTATGGGAAATGCAATCTGCATGCTAAAAATATGCCAATTAAAGGGCATAAAGTAGTTTTTCATGAAAACTACTCTTTGCCCTTTAATAAATTTATGTGACACTAAAATAATGTGAAAAAGGTGTGAAAAAAGGGTAGTAAAAATAATATTGATAAATAGGGCCCTTGATGTGACATAATCATTTGACATTCACATCATTGGTCAGGGAATGCTTGCTGCTTCATTGTCTTGTCAGCAACGATGTGAACTGTGTCCATCTGAATAAGGCCTGAGCTATTTTTAAGGGGATCTGGAGGCAGGACATGGACATAAGATGTGATCTCCTGATCCAACCATTGCAGGAGAGTGTTTTAAGCTGTTTATAGGCTAATACTCCTGCATACATACCTGTGCAATTATAGAGCCGATAATCCGATATTGGGTGATTGACCCCAGGGGCGCCACAATGTTTTTAGGCTGGGGAGGGGGGGGGGCAAGATATTATTTCATTTTGGCACCTCTAAATCGCTGATGTTTTCCCCTCAGGGGCAGCTGGAGTAACCAGCCACACCACCTACCTGATGACAGAGATCTCATTGCTTTTGATGATTTGACCTCTGTATGTGGACCAGGGCCGTAGCTAGGGGTGTGCGGCCGGTGCGGCCGCACAGAGTTCTGTGGGCAGCACCGTCGACATCCCACGGCCCCTGCTTCTGACTGCAGGGTGCCTGTAACGGGACCTGTGCCCGTGGACGCTACAGACAGGCACCCTGCCATAATTACAACTGCCAGGCGCATCTTGAAGACGCTCCGGGCACTGCTTGAGCTTCAGTTACCGGCGGCCCCATCCCCTTGTGCGCGACGTTATGACGTCACACGCAAAAAGGGGCGGGGCTGGTACAGGGCGCTCGGAACGCTAGCTACGGCTCTGATGTGGACATCACTGCTTATTTTATTAACATTACTAATATGCATTTATATAGGGCCAGTATATTCAGCTGTGATTTACAAGTGGGAACAAAACATTAATAAGACAAAACTGGGTAATAACAGACAGACAAAGAAGTAAGAGGGACCTGCTCACAAGCATATAAACTATAAATGCATGCCATGCTGTTCCTTACTCATATGAATGTTTCAAGACATTTTCTTTCTGGTTGGTTTTGTATATGTTTTATTATGTACTAATTAACTGGATGGTATAGTCAGTGATATGTAACAGAAGTCCATGTCGGTGGATATCCTAGGCATTGCCATTCATCTGATGCTGAGTGCTTGCTTCGTACATACCTAACAAGGATTTACCACAATTAGTAACTGTAACATAACCTCCAGGCATACAGTGCATGTCCCTAGAACAATGACATTGTAATGCAAATAATTTTGGGTACATTTTCTAAAAGCTTTGTAAGGTGGCAAATGTTCCGCCATCCAGCCTTTGTTAATGTATACAGTATGACTGATTGCAATCTATCATTTGAGGCTTAAAGGACGCATGTGGAATCTCATCTCAACACATAGGTCGAGCATTGTTTCACATCTACATTGTATGGACTTTATAAAAGGAAAAGGACATACTGTAACTGTCATTTACAATACCTTCAAAAGATATTGGATTAGTCTATTTGAAAGACAGTTCAAATTTACATTTTACACAAGATATTGAAGTGACTATGAAGATCTAAAGATGCATTATATTTATATAATGGGTTAGATGAAAGAATGAAAAGATATAAATTGGATTTGTTTATTTATTTGTTATAAATAAATTGTGTCCTTTAATTCTTTTAAATTTACTAATATAGGAGAGGATTGGGAAGAGGACTATTTTGCAGTATTTGTGAGAGGGTAATAAGTGCCTGGGCTTGTCTGGGGGCCCAAGCTTGCCAGGGAAGCTTAACAACGCCCCCAAGATGGATCAGTCATGCCCCCTTTGTTGATACAAAGGGAGTGTAGCTTCTGCAAAGACCACTTGACAGGAAGTAGCCACATCCGCGATAGGCACGCCCCCAGCACCGGGACACGATCAGTCTCTCAGCGGCACTCTGCAAGATGTTGCATGTAGCACAGCAGTGATTTTTGCAGTAGGCCCTAATATGGTGAATACCAAAATTAGCATAATAATGAGTTAAGGGTAATATCGCTCAACTTGTTATCTCTAAAACGAGATCTGGTTACGGCAAGTTCCCACAATTTTAGCATTATGGCGTTATGCCTCATCCTACCTGAGCGCTGAGCCTCCTGCACTATGATCTATTGCAAATACTGTAACCTATTGATTTCAATGTTATTGTCTTCACATGCATTCTTGCAATAGAGGTTTATTATGTTCTTGGGGGTCTATCCATGAAGAACATGAAGTGACTAACGAAAAATATCACTATACATCGCATCACATCGATGCAATATATAGTGATGTTTAGTATCCATTCATGTAGATTTACCTGTCCGGTGTCTTTGTGCGGTGTCCAGCCCCTCCAAGATCCCTGGAAGCAGTGAGAAGACAGGCATATCGGGTGCTTGATATGTCTGCTTCAAGTTCTTACTGCGCATGCCCGGACGTCTCAGAGCAGCAAAGGACGCTGGGCAAAAGGGGGCAGAGCCAGCGCCGGGTTCCTGGCAGAGCAGGAAAGTATTAAGCTACCCTGCTCTGTGCGTTTCTCTGTACAGATTACACTGTCCTGAGACGGCGAATCTGTACGCTGCAGAGGAACAGAAAGCTGAGCTTTCCGCTCCTTAATGAGTTGCACTCACCATATGAAAGTATGGTGATGCGATACATACACAAAGCAGGGGCTGCCGCTGGGGAAGGAATAACCTCCCCCCAGGCTCTCAGCCTTGGCGGCATCCATTCCCTGCTCCTCATGTCTGAGAGGAAGAGAGGAGGAGCAAAGGGGCAAGTACAGAGCTAGCACTGCCGCTGAACACTGGCAGAGTGCTGGCCGCCGTGCGGACTTTGCACAGGGCCATTAGTAGAACACTGTCTGTCATTATGGGCAGTGAGCGGCGCCCTCCAGTGGGCGGCGCCCCTAGGCAGCGGTCTAAAGCTGTCTAATGATGGCGCCGGTCCTGATCACAGATGCAGAGAAAGCCACTCACAGTGTACCAGAGATGCTGGGCTGTGACGCACAGGAATTGGTATAACACACGTACAAAGACGCAGATGAAGGACAACAGAACTTGGCGTGAGAAAAATCTGTGGCTGCTCATATCTGAGCCCTTTTTTTTTACACAGATTCAGACTCAGTCGCACACAGATGTACAAATGCCGCATGCCCCAGTGATCAGTGTATGCTGCCAATGTCGTTTTGTTGCTTCTATGTGTTTTAAATTAATTGTGCGAATAAGACAGTGTAAAAGGACACATATGTATATAAGAAGCAAAATAGTAATTAAATTACGGGAATTTCAGCATTGCGTACGGTATGCCACCGAACAGGGCCAGCTCCAGGGGTCTGAGCACCCTGTGCCGGTACGCTGCACTCTGCAATCGCGCAAAATTGGGGACGTGACCTAATTACCATAGGCCACGCCCCTAAGTGACGTTACTTGGAGGCGTCACGCCTCCAAATGACGTCAGGCTGGGGGTAAAGCCCAGCCCTCCATCACTAGCTGGGCTTCCCCCAGCCCTCTCCCATCAGTGAATGGATGCCGTGCGCTGAATCCATTCACACTCCGGGGTCCGGCACCGCCGCACAGCTGCGGTGGTGGGGGTCCCCAACCTCCCGATTTCACCACCCGCGGGCCACTTCGATACACGGGTGGAACAGTGGGACAGTACTGTCCCGCTGAAATCTGGATGTTGGGGAGGGGTGCACCCTCTATGGGTGGCGCCCCGGTTCCACCGCACTGGTCAAACACCCCTAGAGCCGGACCTGCCACCGACTCAGACTCAGGCCCTCAGTGCTGAGTGAGGTATTAAAGGGAAGGATTTTGAAGCTGGAGAGGAATCCATCCACTTCGCCTGCCACAGGCAGTGCTCTGTCTTGTGTTTTGCAATCTCGCTCTGTAGTGAACCTTTCACGGCTTTATACATTTAGATAAATGTACATTTCTGGCTGATCTCATAAATATACGTGTATATTTTTTTGCTATGAAATACATATAATACAAATGTTACGTTTATGCATTGTTGATTTCTACAGTAAAGTAAAACCAGACAGACGCAGGGAGGGTTTTTTTTTCTAAGTTGCTATTTTTACTAAGCATTTTATTTATCTCTCTCTCTCTTTCGGTCTGCTTATCATTCTGAAGATCAAGCTGCACTTAAGCCATTTAGGCTGCAGTCAGTCTGACTGATACCTTTGTGGGCTGGGGCAGTGACCATGTTGATACCAGTCACTGACCAAGCATATCTCTCATTTTCTACCCGTCAGATCCATTTTCTTTGGCTGATTTAGAATAAAGGTGAAAGAACTTGCTTAGTACACAGCCCAGCTTTCAGGCAAATGGTCATGGATTATAAAGTATATTGTCTTAGCAGTAAAGACTATATTAATGAAAAAAACAAGTGATCAATATACTGTAGAAAGTAGATATATTGCTATTATTGTGCTCAGAGAACCTCGTTCCCCTCTCCATAGTGTCACACAGTCTCGGTTTTTGGATAGTACCAAGAGATGGGTGATTGGTCTCCTGGGTACGGTGAGTTTTCATCCTACCTGGAAATGCTGCTTTAATGACCACTAGACCTAAAAACGGTAGCTTTACATGTAGAAGTTTCTGAAAATATTCACAGATATAAATGTAAAATTTCCCTGACAAGATGTAAAATGTTTCACAGTATATATACATTTGCCTGCAGCTGAGCGCAAGCCATTGTTCTATGTTACCAATCACTTTCTGCAAGAGATGGGTATCAAAGGCTGTCTTTCAATGGGTTTACTGACAGGAAGTCCTCTCTGAAAAGGAAAATATTTCCCTCCATTTTCACAACTTTATTTCAAACATCTTTAGGCCCAGATTTATCTTGTTATCACTTTTTACTAATCTTAAATGGTGCTCCAACCAATCAGCTCCTACTGTAAAGGCCCCCACACATTAGACGATATCTTGAATGATTTGGGCGATCCCGACGTTTTGGAATGACACATCGTTCATATCGTCCAATGTGTAACCACGATGCCGATGCACGCTCCTGCAAGTTGTCTATCACATGCCCAGATCTTTTGTACATGCAGAAAGATCTGAGGATGTCTCTAGCGATCCAATGCTGCCGAATGCAGCATGGCCCCCGCTACCCCCCCAATGTCGCTCTATCGCTGCCAGCATCGGCAAGTGTGTATGCACTTGCTGATACCAGCACCCCCATCGGGTTCCGTCGCTCATAAGATTGGGCTGGGTAGACATTGTCTAATGTGTACCCAGCTTGACTGTTATTTTTTAAACACATGACAGTTAAAAGCTGCTTGGTTGGAGCACCAGTAAGATAACAAGAATATCACTCGATAATTCTGGGCCTTAGTTCTAAGACGATCCTAAAATGTTTACGGTATATCTGTGACTATAATTTGTAAGTCTTATGTATGAACAAACATATATTTAGAGTAGACCGTAACTTTAAAGCAGCAATCACACATATTTTTTTTCTTTAAATAGGAAGTTGTGTACCTTTTTAAGTATGCCTCTGTGTTTTCTTAGCTGTCCTCTTACAAATCATTATCTCCTTGTCAAAACCGCTCTGGAGGATATATGAGTCACATAAACACACACATTCAAAGTTTTCAGCCTATTGTGTGATGGCAGAGGGAGAAGGAGGAGTAGAATTACATAGCACAGATAGATCTCAAATGTGCATTCCAAAGCCTCTCTGCTCATTACATTATGAACCCTGTGACTGTGGTTGCCATGATAGTCACATGACACTACACAGAACTATAAATTATCGTCATCATTTATTTTTAAAGCGCAACAAATCTGAGCAGAAACGGACAGTTACAGTACATCTTGTGAGAGTTTACATTTTCAAAGATAAATCTTTAATAGCAGCCTGAAGAAACAATTACATGGTAAATGGTAGCTTCTTCTTATAGCCTGTCACTATTTTCTATGTTAAACAAACAGATTGTTTTCATGGGGATACCTCTCTCCCACTGCGGAATTCCCAGGTAACATTAGATCTTTTTCTAGAGAGTGTATCTAACTACTGGCCTAACAAAAGCCGTTAAGCAAAGAAATGTATTTACAAAATACTCGTGTGCATATTATGTTTCTGTTCTGGCGGCTCACATGAAAAGTTGGAGAATTTATTTTTACAAGTGTCATTTAAATTCCTGACACTTCAGAGCATATTTAATGATATGGTAGTAACCGATAGGAACCAATCAGCTGTCACCTCTTACCAGTACAGCATAGCTAATAGTAATAACTGATTGGCTATAGCCCCTGTGCTCTGCATGTGCCATTCTAATAAGTAACCTCCTCTATGTAACTGTGAATACCAGCATCATTCTCTAACATGTCAGCTAATTGAGATTGAGGATGTCATTCTTTTAAAAGGATTTGTTAACTTACTAGACCTGCTCATGACAGGCACTTTAGAATGTACAAGAAACCATAAAAGTTGGTCAAACATGTTTTTATGTACATTTTATGTTTCACAACTTAACAGGTTAGACAGCTTTGTGCTACATTGTAGTGTTTGACTACACAAATGAAAGTACAGCCCATCTACAAATATCAGAATAGTAAAATACCATCTATATTTACTATGTGTACAAAGGGCCTGATTCAAAGCTGAACGCTCTGACCAGAGCGCTCGCTCTGAATCAGTGCCCTCATACCTGAAAATGGAGCGGCCTCCTGGCCGCTCGCATAGCTGTGGGTGACCACCCACAGCATATGCGAGCGGCCAAAAAGATGGTCGCGATGGTCTTTGACCATCGCGACCATCGGGCATGCGACGAGACCCTGCGGTAGGGTCTCGCTGCCGCAAGCCCAGGAGTGATTTTGGCTCTATCAGAGCCAAAATCACTCCCACTGACATCACTAGTGATATCAGTGGGGCCGGCTTCAGACGGTAGGCGTTCCCATGGGAACGCCTCCGTCTGGCAGCCACGCCCCCGGCACGCCCACCAAAGGGGGCATGCTGTAAATCAACATCGACAGCATGCCCCCTTTGGTGCGAGACCCGGAGCGACGGAGAGCCCGTCGCTATCCGGGTCTCGTGCATGCGCATGACGGAGCTCCCTCCATCGTGCGCATGCGCAGTGGGGCAACATCGACCCGCTTGCGAGCGTCCTTTGCTCGCGAGCGGGTCTGAATGACCCCCAAAGTCCCTGAACGATGAGCAGTGTTGCTGAGATTATGTGCCCAATATAAGCCCAATCATTATAAAGTGTGTTCTTCTGAATGTGTGGAAGTGATGGGGGTCATCTGCTGAGTGACTTTGGGGGTTATTTAGGATGAACTAATGCAATGCCAATTTTACATCTTTGTAAGTTTTTTGTGCCTTTTGTAATGTATTTTTTCTAAAATGGGCAAGGCTTAGCCCTGAGGATTGCACCTACCGCCAGTCCTAAATGAAGAATACTTTTTTCTTCCAAATGTCTGTTAACCATGTGGCTTATGTAGATTTGGAAATATTATGTAGCAAGATGCATGCAGCTCTGCAAGAGTAGCCTATGCCCCAGATTTATGCCATCAGATGCGGCCTAACAGTTTTAGTAGTAAATGCTAAAGTTACAGTATCTACAGTAACTTTAGTATCTATTAGTCAGTCTCTGTTTGTACAGTGTTATTAATAAATAATAAAGGTGTATTTACAATGCAAAATTCAAAAAAATCCAGACATAAATGCAAAATGAAAGCACAAATGAAGTTGATCTGAATAAAATCATCCATTGTCCTCCTTTTTCCTTCAGTGGATCAAGGGCCTGATTCAGAGCCGGTCGCTATTTGCGCTCGCTCGTCCAGAAAATAGGGGTGGCTATTCAAATCAACCGTTCGCTGTTTGCGGTCTGTTCACGCCTCTAGGTCTGAACGAGCGAACAAAAGTTGCGGTCGTTTTTTGGGAAACAACGCCCCCTGGCCGCTCGCATCCTACGTCATGTACGCTATTTATTAGATTAATCGAGTACATCGAAAGGGTATGAGCTGCTCGCTATTCTTGTGGTTGGTGTTTGCTACCACAATTTTGCGAGCAGTTCTGGCTGAAAAAAAACCCAGTGACGTGGTCAATGACGCTGCTGTTTAAATTATGCACACCCATAAAACGCCCGTTTTGACCTTTAAGCACGCCTGCGTTCGGATCTCCACTCCCCGTTTTCAAGCACCTTCCCCTGTTACCACCCACATACGCCTCATCCTATCACTCAAATTATCAGACATTCGCTATTTTGCGAGCACATGAATTTCGGTCGCCCTGACTGGTTCGCGCATGTGCAGATGAGCGAACATCGGTCAGAACGAACGAGTGGCCGCTCTGAATCAGGCCCCAAGTGCAAATATCAAAGCAAAGTGCAAATACACAACAGTGGCAATAGTAATACAAGTAATAGTATTGTTTGGAGGGACTAAAAATGTACTCAGCGAGTCAGAAGTGACTGGCGATCATCATCATCAATTTGTTTTCTGCCCCAGGTATGTTTTCTGCCCCACTCACTGATACGCACCCTGACAGGCACATACGGTATACAGATTACTATGGCCTGCATAGGACACATCCTTACCATATTTCTGTGTGAATGTATCCTTATTAGATTTGGCCAGCCTTGCAAGCTCCCCCCATTCCCTAATCACAAGAAGGTATTAGTACAAAAGACGTCCGAATCTGCATAAATACAGTATGTAAAAGCACAATGTGCACAAAAACATGCGCTTACGCCGAACTATGCATGAGCCTCAGAGTCGGCACTAATGCATTACTTATTTTGGTAAAGATACAACTGGGCTATTTCCAGTGTTAATCGGTTTTTATACAACAAACCAAAAGTCTGGCTCATATATTCCCAGATTGTGTATTTGGGAAATAGTAATATGCTTTCAATTGTAAGGCTAAAAAAATCTGTATTTCTAAATCCGGCGGCAGAGCCCCAGTAAAACAGTTCTCATTTTTTCCTTCCTGAACCCAAACATTGCATTTCCCTGGTCAAAATTTTCAATAATGCATTAGTTATATCTAGATACATAGGGCCTGATTCAGATTCAGACGCTGCTGTGTCCATTCTTGCATCTGTTGCCGGAGTTGCGGCTGCGATAATATGCATATGCTAGTTTCAGCCCGTCCCCTGGTGCAGTAGCCAGTGTATGAATGCGCAAGCACTCCAAAAATATACTGGTAGGTTAATTGGCTCCCAACACAAATTAACCCTAGTGTGTATGTGTGTGAGCATGTGATAGGGTATATAGATTGTAAGCTCCACTGGGGCAGGGACTGATGTGAATGGCCAAATATTCTCTGTAAAAGCGCTGCGGAATATGTGTGCACTATATAAATAACTGATAATAATAATAAGCACTGAAGGACCCACTTTCAGCATCTCTGCACGCTGCGACACTGCCGGTGATTCATGACACTCCACCATCGGGATCCACCGGCACATGCACCAGTCCTATGGCAGGTGCAATTTCTCTGTCTGAACATGGAATCTGTGGCTGCAGCTGTGCGTCAGAGAATGCAGCTGCTCTCACTTACAGGCCTGCAACACGCCCATGAGATTAACTTTTTTGTGTTCACTTCAGTCCATCTCCCTCCAGCCGCACTCCCTCCAGCCACACTCCCCCCAGCCGCACTCCCTCCAGACGCACTCCCTCCAGCCGCACCCCCTCCAGCCACACCCCCTCCAGATGCACTCCTTCCAGCTGCACTCCATCCAGCCGCACTCCATCCAGCCGCACTCCCTCCAGCCCCATCCCCTCCAGCTGCACCCCCTCCAGCCACAATCCTACCAGCCGCGCTCCCTCCAGCCACACCCCCTCCAGCCGCACTCCTTCCAGCTGCAATCCTTCCAGCCGCACTCCCTCCAGCCGCACATTCCCTCCAGCCGCACCCCCTCCAGCCGCACTCCCTCAAGCCGCACTCCCTCCAGCCGCACCCCCTCCAGCCACAATCCTACCAGCCGCACTCCCTCCAGCCACACCCCCTCCAGGCGCACTCCCTCCAGCCGCACTCCTTCCAGCCGCACTCCCTCCAGCCGCACTCCTTCCAGCCGTACCCCCTCCAGCCGCACATTCCCTCTAGCCACACTCCCTCCAGCCGCACTCCCTCCAGCCGCACTCCCACCAGCCGCAATTCTTCCAGCCGCACTCCCTCAAGCCGCACTCCCTCCAGCCGCACCCCCTCCAGCCGCACTCCCTCCAGCCGCACTCCCTACAGCCGCACATTCCCTCCAGCTGCACTGCCTCCAGCCGCACTCCCTCCAGCCGCACTCCCTCTAGCCACACATTCCCTCCAGCCGCACTCCCTCCAGCCGCACTCCCTCCAGCCGCATCCCCTGGCATCTATAAAAATAAAATATATTCAATTTGTCAAATAAATATGATCTCAATTGGAAATGCCAGCTCCTGTGTTTGTGCCTTTATTTTATTTCTGTATTTGGGTTATAGATGTTTAAGGGGCCTATTCATCATTACATAATTATAACTAGTGTTTACGAATGTTTTGAACTCGCTGCAAGTTCAAAAAACCTTTAGGAGGCATTCATCATGCCTCATTACCTAAAGTATCACTTCCAAAAAGCTGCTTTTTTGGAAGTGAGAGACGATTCTCCTGCTGCTCCGGTCTTCTTACATTCTTCACAGCCTGTCTTCAAACGGAGTAGCAGGAGAAGAGTGACAGGACCGGCTGGAGCGCTGACATCCACCGCCAGCATGAAGACTCCTCTCATGTGACGGTGAGTACAGTGGAGCTGGAAGGAGGGATGAGGGCGGAGCAGGCTGCCGCAGGCAGCCAGAACACAGCGAGGAGGGATCTGAAAAGATACCTCTACTACTGTATAGTTTCTACATCCCCATACTAAAGTATGGGGACTGTGGAAATTATTGTGGGACAATTATAACCATGAGATATCAGGTGTCCCATGATGTAGGTAGATTTTTTGGTGCAATTAAAAAAGAGAAAAGGCAAAAAGTATTTGTATTAATGTTCTATGTAAAAGACAACTACAAAGTGGATGTGTAATAACTCATGTACAATAATTGCTCACCTCTCTGAAATGAGAGTAATGCTTTTCACTAAAGCTGTTCATCACAGAGTATCAACAAATCCAGGTGTAATATTTATACCGTTCTTCTTCCACAGTTGAACTCATTTGAGAAATTCGCAATGTCTTATATATAAAACTCATTGGTCAGTTTGTTTGTCAATCTAGTTATGCATTCGGACACCCCTGAACTGATTGTGATGAAACCAACATGAGGTGGTCCAGTTGGATCCTAGCCAGGTTTTAGGGGAGTTGCTATCCTGGTTGGACCTCCTGTTGGTGTAACTGGGCAGAACTTTGACCCAGGGAACCTATTCCGATACTTCCACTCAATGGATTTGGACGAAAACTTCAGAATGGTAACATTGGATCCCAGAAGACAAATTAGGGGATTGAGGTCCCGGTCAGACCTCCCGTTGGTGTATGCTGGGCAGAACTTTGACACAGAGACTCTCGGCAGATCTTTGATCCATGGAACTTGTTCTGGGCCTTCCACTGGATGGATTTGGATGAAAACTTCAGAGGGGTGGAAATTGATCTGGGATGCCTAATGGAGTGATGGGGTCTTGGTTAGACCTTACAGTGGAGTGCACCTTCCAGGACTTTTCACAGAGAGCCTTCTTTGGGCCTTCCACTGGATGGATTTGGATGACATCACATAATAAAACTTAATAACTTGAAGATACACCCCTGCACCGATTGGCGTGAACCCAATGGAAGCGGTATGTGATGCCGGCTGTCGGGATGCCTCTTGTCAAAATACAGACAGCTGCATTTTGATGGTTGGTGTCCCGATAGTATACTTGCCCTTCTCCCCCTGACCCTCCCTTCTGGTAGCCAAACAATGTGGAAGTTATTGTGGGACAATTATAACCATGAGATATCAGGCGTCCCATGATGTAAGTAGATTTTTTGGTACAATTAAAAAAGAGAGAAGGCAAAAAGTATTTGTATTAATGTTCTATGTAAAAGACAACTACAAAGTGGATGTGTAATAATAACTCATGTACGGTAATTGTTCACCTCTCTGAAATGAGAGTAATGCTTTTCACTAAAGCTGTTCATCACAGAGTATCAACAAATCCAGCACCACGAAAGCTGGAAAAGGAGACTGTGCATCCTTGGTGGCAGCACCGATCACCTGCTGCTCGATACGGCCCTTGTATCATGCATTGGTTAATTAGTAAATGCCAAATTATTTTGCTGATAAAGACAGGTTTGTGAACCAGATAATCCTCCAGCTGGTTGCTGTTTATTTTTTTCTTGCTGAAAACAGGATCTATAAGACCTGTTTTTAAGGTAATGGGATTGTATTGCCTGCGGCTGTATATTGTTATGACAGGCGTCGGTATCTTGATGCCTGTCATAAATCCCTAGCCGGTATCCCGGCATCGGGATTGTGACCGGCGGCCGCAAGTCACATAACTACATCCCATTTATAAGGCCCTTATAGGGGTATATGTTAGAAGTTGCGAGTTCGGTGAAGCGGCACAATTTCCCCGATCTCGGCTGTAGTTTTAAAGTGGCAATAATTTAAAAGGCAAAACCAACCTCATTTTGCCTTTTAAATTATTGATGCTTTAAATCTACAGCTAAGATTGCCAAAATTGCACCACTTCACAGAATTCGCAACCTATTCAATATACCCTATAAACTATTTTATTGGCTTAATGTATTGCTTAAATGATTGAATTAGCTGGAAAATCTTGATTAGGCTAAATATGACCATGTAGAACGTTGCCGTGGGATTCTGTACTCCACCCAATGACCTGTAAGCACATTAGAAAAAGATAGGCTTTTAATCAATTGCAGTAAATTTCTTCTCCTCAGTCTTTAAATCTTCTTTAGTAGCTAATTTCCAATATGTAAATGAGTTGCTATACTTGGTCCTGTTCTAACTGTCTAGTAATGAGACTGAAAAAAATCTTTCACACCTTAAGCACAATTTAGGGGGAGATGTATCAAAGCTTGGAGAGAGATAAAGTGGAGAGAGGTACCAACCAATCAACTTCTGTCATTTTTCAAACACAGGGGTCTAGTTACTAAGCAGTGTTAGGAGACAGAGTGAAAAGTGATGTCTGTGATAAGGTGCCAGCCAATCAGCTCCAACTGTCATCTCACAGGCTGTGTTTGAAAAATGACAGTTGGGAGCTGATTGGCTGGTAACTGTCAGTCTGTAATCTGACAGTTAGGAGCTGATTGGTTGGTACTTTATCTCTCTCTACTTTATCTATCTCCAAGCTTTGATACATCTGCCCCTGAGTTTGAAAAATTACAGTTAGGAGCTAATTAGTTGGTACTTTATATCTGTTCACTTTTTTTGTCTCTGAGGTTTGATACATCGGCTTAGTCATGTAGGGTTTCGGAGATTCAGTTCTTAAATACTGATGAACACTGGTGCAACAGCTAAAGTGAATTATACCTCATTTACACCAAAAACCCAGGTCCGACCTGGGTTTTCAGAGATGGTTCCAACCCAGGTCAGACACCATTTATACAGCACCATCGATCTGGGTTATTCCCAGGTCAGCCCCGTTCACACTGAATCTGGGTCTGCCCTGCTAAACTTGTGAGATCATAAAAAGTGGGAGGTGACTGCTCCACAACCACCAATCAGCTCATTTTAGGCATGACCCAGGTCGGATAACCCAGGTTGCGCCGTTTACACGGCACAATTACCCAGGTCCATCCTGGGTCCGACCCTGGTAGCAACCTGGGGTGGATTGCCAGGTCATTTGACCCGGGTTATTTATCAGGGACCCTTTTACACTGAGCTGCGACCCGGGTAGACCCAGCAAAAACCCAGGTTTTTGCTGTGGTGTAAAAGGGGTATTACTGTATATTGGGATTTACCTGATGGATTGCTAATTACAACCATGTTTATGCTGTATGTTTAGCCCACTCCGCAGAGGTCTGACAACTTTACTAGCATCTCATGATCTCATTGTCCCCATTGCCACTGAAACTTTTCCTACACGATGACCAACCAGTAGAAGATATTAGCAGCAAGTTTGGTGCTCAAGCTGAACAAAGCTATCATACACTTTAAGAGCTAAAACGCTACTCTAGTCTGCAGTAAGAAACAGACATTGCAACGATTTTGCCTAATGACTGAATTACCTTTATTGTGACAACATCAGTAATTAAGAGGGGAAGTACTTGTGCTACTAACAATCTAAAACTTAAACAAGAAGTTATTACGAAAGAATGGTAGATTTTCTGCTATTCCAACTTCTTTTGACCAGTTTCCCAATGGGGCCAATTTGCTAATATTAAGCATTTTTGAGCTAAATGGAATTCGATGAAGACTAAGAAGTGCAGCTTAAAAAGTTTAGGACTGAATTGGAAATTAGTGATGGTCCCCAAACAGAGAGAATTTGTCCAGCAGAGCTAATTAATTGAGAAATGATTGCTGGAGAAAGTGTTCCTATTATCTCTGCAAAGAAAGAGAACAATATTTGGTATTACACATCTCAGTAGAATTCCTGATAACTTTGCAGTGTTAGAAAATGTTTCGTGTTTGTCTTCAGTGTTCTGTATTGATGGTTTAGTAATTGGATTTTGTGTTTATATGTTTGTGTTTATGTCTGCAGAACACAAGGCATTCATTACTTATGTCATCATTTTCTAAAGGCAATGAAGGTTGTTACTGAAAGCGCAATGCATAGATCCTACTTTACGGTATATGCCATATAAACCATTTGCACCTGTGTTTGCTCAAATGTACCCGAGTACAAAAACAAGTAAATATTTTGCACATGACAATGCATTGTTGTAAGGGATGCAGTAGCTTTATCTGCTGATGAGAGGCGCTAGCAGGTTGGGCGTTCTTTGCTGAAGTTGTGCTAGTTGTATGATACGATATATGAATACGATAATGCATTGAGACATTTTGCAGTCCCTGATACTGGCGCGTGGCCACCATAGAGGGCGTAGCTATGCCCATTCATGGAGTATGTTTCAGTGGCACAGAGGGTGGCGTGGTCATAGCTTAGTGGAGGGCTTGGTTACACATCCCATATACTCCTTGGCCCATAGACTGTACCTGTCCATCTACTCTCCACGTTTCTGGGTGGAGAAAGTAAGGTAATAATGATTATTCATTTCACAAAAACAATATAACAGTAAGGTACCTCTTCTCTATAGAAGGGTTGCATCCATCTTCAATGTATTCCATTACTAAACTTGTATATCCTGTAACTTCTATTACATATGCTTCTTTATCCTTCAGGATTCCAATAGTGGTTTTAGTCGCGTACCATCTGGCAGCAGCGTTGTGTTTTAGATGTCCTGGATGGTAATTCTGTTGTATGCCTGCTGCACTCCAGGTGTAAAACGTCATACTGTTTGCATATCTGGGCAGCAATGAAATCACTGGTGAATGGTGTGATTACCATTTTTCCAAAAAACTTTCTTTCTATTTATATTAACTGTCAGAGCTTGAGACATTCCAAACTGATGAGTTGGTCATCGTGGGCCAGTGTACGGTACATAAACCCTCAGCATACCATCAGCATTCACAGTATGAAACATGGAACAGTATAAACCACACCCCTAATTCACCCAGGCCACACCTACTGTAGTTCCACTAATACCATGTTCCAATTGTGAGATCAGATCCCGTTGATGCATAGCATTTTACTGCAACTGTAGACTGTTACTGGCTGCTATGGACTTCCTTTCCCTGTAAAACTAAAATAAAACTAAAGTTTTACAGTTGTGAAATAAAACTACCATTGCCCACAAGTGGTGCTCAAACCATGGTTTATATCACATATTTTATCATGCCTGATTTCCCAAGAAGATAATGAATATTCACTCTCAGAGTTACTAATATATACAGTATAATATGTTATTGTTCTTATTCCATAAAATAATCTACCATTGATATCTCCCTACTGTATTCATCCATAGATATCTCCCTACTATATTTCTAAATTGATATCCCTCTAGTACAAAACAGGCATTGCTATTCCCTACTATAATCTGTAATTGATGTCTCTAAATTCCAATCCACCATTGATATCTCCTTAATATAATCAAATGTTGATGCCATTCATATCCCCCTTTTATAATACACCATTAATAACCCTCTACCATAATCATCCATTCAAATTTGTCTACTGTAATCCACCTTTGATATTAGGCTACCATAATCTGTCATTGATATTCCTCTAATATAATCTGCAACTGGTATTCCCTACTGTAATCTGCTATTGAGTTCTCCCTTCTATAATCCAGTATTGTTATTATCAGCTACTGTAATAGGCAATTGTTATCCCTGTTATAATCGGGATGTAGTCAGCATCCTGGTATGCGGGATGCAGACGATTAAAATACCGGGGCCAGAATCCCGACAACTTTGGGATCCCAGCTCCGGAATCCCGACCGCCGGCATCCCGAAGATAAGTATCAGGGGTTAGGGGGACAGTTAGGTTTAGGGTTAGGCACTAGGGGGTGGGTTAGGGTTAGGCACTAAGGGAGGAGACTTGAGTTAGGCACTGGGGTGGGGGAGGTTAAGTTTAGGTACTAGGGGGGGAGGTTAGGGTTAGGCACTGGTGAGGGAGGGTTTGGTTAGGGGTAGGGGTAAAGGTTAGTAATTCTTTACTATATTCAACTATTGATAATGCCTCAGTATAATCTGCCATTGATATCCCCCCATTATAATTTATACACCATATGTAACCATCTACTATAATCTGCCATTTATATCCCCTACTGTAATCCACCACTGATATCCCTTACTTTAATCTGCCACTGATACCCCTACCAGGGCTGCAACTAGGAGGGGGGGGCTGGAGGTGCACGTACACCGGGTGCTCCGCTGCACCCGCTGCCAGTGTCCTCCAGCCTGGCACCGCAGGGGGGCTCAAAGCCGGACGCCCGCTGAGATTTTATTACCAGCGGGCACCTGGCTCATACCGTGCAGCGCTGCGGTAGCCGGAGGTTGGACTTCTGTCCTGAACTCCAGCTTCCGGCTCTCCCCATGGGCACTATGGGAGAGACATCATGACGTCTCTCCCATAGCTCCGAGAAGCAGCCAGGTGGACCAAATGGCGGTGGTCTTAGGAGCGGGGTTTAAGGTAAGTATTGTTTTTGGTTTTTTTGTGTAAGCGGCACTCCAGGGGCATTACTATGGGGGCATTACCATATGGGCACTACTATGGGGGCATTACTATGGGGGCATTACTATATGAGCAATACTACAGGGGCATTACTATATGGGCACTACTACTGGGGCATTACTATGGGGGCATTACTATATGGGCACTACTACGGGGGCATTACTATGGGAGCATTACCATATGGGCACTACTACAGGGGCACTACTACAGGGGCATTACTATGGGAGCATTACTACAGGGGCATTACAATATGGGCACTTCTACAGGGGCATTACTATATGGGCACTACTAAAGGGGCATTACTATATGGGCACTACTAAAGGGGCATTACCTCATGGGGCATTACTATAGGTGCACTGCTGAAGGGGGCATTAATATAGGGGCACTGCTGCAGGGGGGATTACTATGGTGGAATTACCAGGGGGGGCGCCAAATTACTGTCTTGCCCTGGGTGACAAAAATCTTAGTTTCGGCCCTGCCCCTATTATAGTCCACCATTGCTATCACCCTACTATAATCTGTCATTGCTATGCAAATATCATTATTTGCCATTGATATCCCCCTATTGTAATCCACCATTGATATCCCCCTAATAAATTCCGGCATTGATAGCTCCCTGCTATTATCAACTGTTGATATCCCTCCTACTATAATTAACCATTGATATCCCCTTATTATAATCCACCATTATCCTCCTACTATAATCCACCAATGATATGCCATACTGTAATCTGACATTGATATCCTCCTACCACAATCTGCTATTGATATTCCCCTATAATTATCCATCTACCATTAATATCTCGGTAAGGGATAACATTGTGTTTATTTTAATTGCATGCAGAGCAATGAATAGAAGTGTGTAGCTGTGTAACTGTTAAATCAGATTGTTACTGTACATGTAAATGAAGCAATTATACCTTTTTGGAATGTCATTGTTTAGCTATTAAATATAAAAAAAGCAAAATGCTCATATTTGTATCACATAATGAACTCATGCATGAACAGCAGCCTTCTGCTTCTGATAGGGGCTGATTCAGGGACGGACGCAGTAGCACAGGCCATCAGACATCTGAGTAACCCTCAGGTTATTTAGGATGTCCTGGAAAATCACGCTGTCGGGGCCGGTGAAGCTGCATCCAAGGGCACAGGCACTGGCTTCAGCACGCCCAGAAAATGGGGCTGACACGCCCCTGTTTTCTGGAACGCTCCGTGACGCTGCCCAGTCGCCACCCGCAAGCGCCAGCAGTATGTCAGCCATGCTGCGGCTTTGAGGCACTGCAACTGACATCGCAGAAACAGATCTGCACATGCTGCAGCACATGCACAGATCTGCAAACATCGGACATATATGTACATATCGAAATTACGTACAACTCTGAATTAGGCCCATAAATAGGAGACAAGTTCTCCCCATTTACTCCCGAATGACTGACCTGATTAAAGATAAGTAACAGCGTGCCGTATATTGCAGATCATTAGTGTATGCTCAATTGTGCAATTTCAGCCCCCAACATTACCATGAATAGACACCATTTTGCATATGTGCCCCCCGTGTGCTTGTGCCCGGTGCTCCGGTTTCCACCCACAATGCAAGAACATAATGGAAGGTTAATTGATTTCTGACTAATTTGGCCCCAATGTAATTGTGTGCATGTAATAGGGGAATTATAGTCTAAACTAGGTTGAAGCACAGACAGATGCAAATGAATTAAAATCTCTGAGCGTACCGTGTTGTACAAAATGATGCTACTAGAGAAATAAAGAATAATAATAAATAAAATAAACCTAAATATGCATAAAAGCATAACAAACCACACATTAAACAATAAAGTCTCAATCTCAATAGGTATAGACAATCACTGTTCACTTTTGCCAGCATGAAATAAGAATTGGAGTAGAATTAGCAGTACAACTCGGTAAGTCATTGGGGGGAGGTGGGGGGAGTACTTGTGACAGTCTGGCCCAGAGACAGATGCGTAGATTTACTGTCCATCCGCACTGTAATGAACTCAGTATTGACAGATTTTCATTCACTTCTTGGAATATGATGATTCAGTTTCAGATTATTAGAAAGTGGATGTTATCGTAGACAAATAGACAAATAGCTCTTTGCACAGATGTGGATTTAAGGTAAAACTGAAGAAGATTTGCATATTTAGTTCTGCCTTGCAGCCTTCATTTAAAAGTGGAATTAATGATCTGGTAAATTATTGCTGTTCGGAGTATCAGCACTGAGGTATACAGTATTGCACCCTGCTCTCAAAATCTAAGGCAAAGTGCAGTTGAAGGTCAAATTATAACTAGCGTGGAAAGTCATGTGCCTGTGGAGTTGGTTGGTTACATGTCACTTTGAACAGCTCTTATCTGATACTATTATGACCTATCCAGTGCTGACAGCACAGAACAGGCTACAAAAGCCATGTGATGATTATTTAAGGCATAACAGAGTACAACATGCAGCTGATATTAATCCAGTCTTTCAGGAATATCACTTGTTCTATCAAAGTTTAACAGTGGAAGGGGTGGGCTTGGGGAGTGTAGGGGAGGAGTGGATGCCTGACATTTAAAGGCCAAATTGCATTTTGTTTTGCACTAAAACCCTTTCAGATCAAACTTATTAAAGTTGGGCACAGGGTTTAGAACACATTGTACGAAGGGAATTAACACGAAAACAAGATGCACGTTCTCCCCACAGTAGGTACAATACAATAAAATAATAGATATCTTTCCTGGATTTTGTTTGCATGTGTGCTCTTTTATTTAATAGCTTCGAGCCGACAAGAATATTGTTATCAAATATATCAGGTTCATCAAGTGAGACGTAGCGCCCGATAGGTTGTGTATGTTTGTCTCTGTTCTTTAACTGCATTCATTTTTCTTTTTTTTTTTCCGGGTACAGCTGGCTCCACTTCACACAAGCACCCCAGCTAAAAAAGGATGAAATATGTCCCCACAAAACACTATTATTTCCTGTACTTGCTATTACTGTCATTAGTTATCTAGATAAAGTAATGTATAGGCAATTCATTGCAATTGTAACCTGAATATATTTCCATCCACATTGCCACAAAACATATGTGTCATTGGCACCGTTACTCATTGGTATAAAAAAATATACATTTTTATTTAAAGAATTTTACTATAATTTACAGTTTTCCAGAATAAATAATGAAAAATTTAGACTTTTGTTTGATTTATCTTATATGTTTAGGTATATGCACCCAGGCTGTGACCAGCATATTATGAGAGTGCCCTGTTGGATGCCAACATTACAGTCCGGAGATACTCTGGATACATTTTATGTGCCATTGTGTTGGATCTATTGTAAAGTATACAAATCTATCTTCTGCCAAAACTGCTCTAACCTTATTTCCCGCCTCAACTACTACAACCTCCTCCTGCTGGTTTTTTTTTCTCAACTGCTTCTCTTCACTTCCATCAATGTTCAGCTCCACGGCAAGGCTGACTTTCTTCTCTTGGTGCCCTGCTCCTGTCTCACTGCTCTGCCAATAACTACACTAATTCACTATAAAGACCAATTCAAATTCCTTGCTCTTATCTACAGAGCCTTCAGCCTCTCCCCCATCTCCCTACATCTCCAAACTCATCTCAATCTACACTGACTCCTGCGCTCTCCGTCCAACCAAAGACCATCACCTCAACTCCCCACTGATTACCTCATCCCTGATCTCCTGTGACGCAACACATTTATGGAACACACTACCATGCTCAAACCATACTCTAAACCAGCCTCCAATGCTTCATAATATCCCACCTGTTCATCACAGCCTGCCAGTCCTCATCCTAACTCCACCCCTACTGGCATAGCCTCCTCACACTCGTACTTTCATTCTGTGTCACTCCCTCTTGTCTCAGCCATGTGCCTCACCATTAGACTGTAAGTTCTGAAGAGCAGGGCCCTTCTTCCTATTGTGTATCTTTGTCTCTTGCCTCCTATATGTTCTTTAGGATAACTGTCATACACTCTTCCACCTTATACACAATATTATACTTTGTGTATGTCCTTTACTACGTCTACTAAATGCTCTACTTCCCACTATGCAACACTGCAGATTTTGTGTCACCGTATAAATAAACAAGAATAATAATAATAATTAATAATGATAATAAAAAATATTTATTTTGCTCCATCTTTGTATACATGCTAATTACTTATGCCCATCCTATTTATGTAACATTACTTATTTTATTAGTATTCCATAATATATAAAAACAATTAATGAAATAACCATCTTGCTTATTTTACAATTTTTACTCCAAATGACTGTGCACACCTATGTATGCCACCTTAGAGAGACCATTGCAAGCGGCAGCTAGAGGTGAATCAGCTACTGTCACTGAGTACAGCAGTCAAACAGTCATACAGCTGAAGGCTATCAGGAGCAACATGCACTGTACATAAATTTCAATTGAGTGAGCCATAGCATATCATACAGCATCTGGGGATCAGCTGATTGTTAGAATTAATCCTCAGCCAACATCCTCCACTTGACTAGCGCTTCAAGGCATTGGTTTTGTACAAATCTGCTCTGTTCATGTCTCTAATATAAATATTGGCTTAATTCACAATTTAGAGGCTGCATCAGAGTCACTGAATATAGGTCTCTTGAGATTCTCTCCTGTAATGTTCACTTACTGAATCTTAGTTTATATTTAATTTATAGCTGGTGTGCCAGCAGCTCAAATATTCATGTACTGTATAGATACAGTATGACAGATAGACGCTAGTGACTTCTAGTTCTCTAGTTGTACTTTATGTACAGTACATGCAGGGGAGTAGCGAGGGTGGTTCCAGTGCAGCATGAGCTCCGGGCGCCAAATTGGACAGAGGGCACATCCAGAGTTCTGGAATTCATGGGGCGCTACAAAGCATGATGGCCGCCTGTTAGTTTTATCTCGGTTTGTTTGCTATATATCCTAAATAAGTTACGGATTTTTAAAAAATATTAGGACACCTGGAATAATAATAACAATGGTGGTAGACAGAACATGACATGGTTAGTAGTACTCACATTAATATAGGTGCAATGTATATTTGCTAAGTAGGAGCATAGCTGAGAACGGAGCTTCCCATAGATGTTCCCACTCCAGTGATAGCTGCTTGGGGCAGTAATTGCAGTAATAAGCTGTGAACCCTGTGGAATCTCACGCTAGCACATGTACTCTGTCAATTTAAGTTAAATGATCAGAATATATAATACAATCTTCTCTGTTGACTGATAACAATGATTCAAAGGAGATACAAGTTAGATCCTAGGTGCTATACCTAAATAAAGTAGTGTCAAAGCAGCTACCCCTTAATGTCAGATACTGCATCACTAAAGTATTCTATTCCCCCAATGGGACCTCAATGCCTCAATGCGTGTTACTGCCACTGTTTGCTGTTTTTCTCTTCACTTCAATATTCCCCCGCAGGCTGGCCATACCCCACATGCACTTACTTCGGGCGCCATGGTTCTACTCTGTGTACATGCCCACCTTCATCCAACAAAATATAGGGTTACAACTCTGCATCACATGCCATGGTATCTACATTAAAAGAAAAACATACCTGGAGAGAGATAAAGTGGATGGAGATAAAGTATGAACCAATCAGCTCCTAACTGTCAGTTTTCAAGCCTTAAAGAGAGGTAAAGTGGACAGGTAAATAAGGTACCAACCAATTAACTCCGAACTGTCACTTTATAGGCTATGTTTGAAAAGTGACAGTTAGGAGAAAGGACCAGTGCTGTGTGGGTGTAACCAGTGCTGTGTGGTTGTGACCAGTGCTGTGTAGGTGTAACCAGTGCTGTGTGGGTGTGACCAGTGCTGTGTGGGTGTGACCAGTGCTGTGTGGGTGTTACCAATGCTGTGTGGGTGTAACCAGTGCTGTGTGGGTGTGACCAGTGCTGTGTGGGTGGTGCCAGAGCCAAGTGGGCGTGTACACCCCTACACCAACAGTCACACTGTCTCCCTAAATACATAAAAAGTGACAAATTGCATGCGTTTTTGGGAAAACTAGAAATACAATTTTATTGCTTATGATTTATCGCCGACTGTGTGGCCAGCTGGTCATCATCATGCTGCCATGATGGTGGGCCTGTATTTATGTGGAGGCCTGGAGCTCTATCCGCCCCATTGTTAATCTGGCCCTGGACAAGAGAGTTAAGGCCCCCATACAGCAGCAATCTGAAAACCACAATTGAACAATTTGAAGATTTATTTCCTGATTTTAGGATTTCCCATTCTAGCAATCTGCACCCTTACATTACAGATCTTTGTCAGTGATTTGCAGATCGATTGCAGCAAAAACAGATCTTCCAATCTTGAAAGGCCCATCATTTTACTAGTAACGGTCTGCAAATCTGCTGATCATGTCCATACACTAGGGCAGGGGTGTATCTTGGGGTCCGAGCGCCCCTGGCAAACCCCCTCCAATGACTGCTTCTACTTGAAAAAATAAAAGAACACACACTGGGGGTAGTTTAATTCAGACACCTGTAGAAATAGGGAGAATATTTTTTTTTCTCTTTTTAATATATATATCTCTTTTTCAGAACTTACTCTATTGCAAACCACTATTTACTAATGCCAAAATACACAGGAAAAGCTTGAAAACATAGCATCAAAAACAAACATGCATTATGGGTAAAAGTGGTTCTTACACTCTTTTCCTGCAAGGTTGACATATGAGAATTAGTGAGTGGTGATTGGTATGTAGTGGGTATTGTGGGAGAAGAGATATATTATAAAAAAAAAATAAAAAAAAAATAGTCTCTCTAATTCTAAATGTGTCTGATATAAAGGGACATATAAGAAGCCTGATACACATTTACAATCAATGGAGGATACTGATAAGAGCAGAGGAGACAGAAGGAGACCAGGGATCATTTACTAACGACAGCTGTCTGCGGCACACTGCGCAGAGCAAACAGGAGACCACTGATCATTTGTTAATTATGTCGGGTAGCAACGGCGCTCCCCCTCGGCCAGTGCCCCTGGTGAGGGCCATCCAGGCCCATAGGAAGATATACGCCCCTGCACTAGGGGGTAAATTTACTAAGAATCGAGTCTGGGAGAGTTTGCTTTTTTTCAACTCGATTAGCTTCACCTAAACTCTGGTGATTTGAAGCTCCTGAGACTCGCAAATTTACAAAGAAGGGAGTTTAGCTGAGAGTGAGATGGCCGATGGTGAAGCTGAACGAGATTTCTCTGCCGAGTAGCAGGTTTTGCAGGAGATTTCTCCCCCGAGTAGCAGGTTTTGCAGGAGATGACTAACTCGAGATTGCAGTATCTTCTCTCTGCAAAACTCTCCCGAGCAAGCAGCCCGCACATATCAGTGAGATATGTGTAAGCTGCATGTGTTGTATCTTAAATAAAATGGGTTAAAAGTTTTTTAAAAAAATGACATAGGCCCCCCCAATGCTTAGCCAGCCTGTCCTGGTTTCTAAAATTACGGGGAACAAAATGTGTAGGGTTCCACCGTAATGTAGAAACCAACATCAGGCTGCAGGGCCAGTCCTAGTTTTAAATATAGGGGGGAAAAATTGCGTAGGGCCCCCCCTATATTTAAAACCAGCACCAGACCCAAAACGGCCGGGCTGTAATGCCACAGCCCGGAGACCCATTCACCGGGGCACTGGGGCCAAAGCATTATCAGCCCAAGCCGGTCAGGCCAAGCCAGGGATCTCAGGGGAGGTGGGGACCCCCCAAAAAAGGGGTCCCCCCTCTCCCTCAACCACAGGCTTGGTCTGGAGCCCGGGGCTCTGACCCGCACCCCTGGAGCATTGGGTACGGGGGTAATAAAGTGGGGAAATTTAAGTAAACTATTGTATTTTACAGTGGGAATGCAGGTGCCAGCATGCCTGCCATTTGGCACTTGTGGAACTACAAGTGCCAGCAGACGAGTGGCACCTGTACCCCCACTGTAAAATAAATAGTTAAATAAAGACAAAACACACACACCGTGATTAGTAAAACCTTATTACACACACCTATAAGAGTTTGCTTGGTAAATTCCAGAATCCTATCTTTACTAGTGGTGAGCGGGTTCGGATTTCTGAAATCCGAACCCCCACGAGCCCCCCCGATCCGAGGCCGATCCGAGTCAGGCTCGAATTTTCCCGCCTGACTCGGATCTGAAATCGAGGCAAAACGTCATCATCCCGCCTTCCGGATCTCGCGGGTTTTGGATCCTATATAAGGTACCCGCGTCGGCGCCATTTTCTCACTCGGCTGTGGACAGTGAAGAGGGAGGGTGGGAGTTAGGGCTGGCTGGGCTGAGTAGTGTTGTGCAGAGTAGTGTTGTGCTGCGCTGTGCAGCTGTTGTCCATAGGGGCTGTGTCCACTACTTCAAAGTCCATAGGGGCTGGCTGTGTTGTGCTGTGCTGCTGTTGTCCATAGGGGCTGTATCCACTACTTCAAAGTCCATAGGGGCTGGCTGGACTGTGTTGTGCAGTCAGTTGTCCATAGGGGCTGTGTCCACTCCAAAGTCCTGTGCAGTGTCTCAGTCCTAAAGGGGTGCTGTAGTGTTGTCCAGGGGGTGCTCTGTCCGTCCTGTGCTAAAAAAAAATATATTTTTTCTGTGTTTGTGAATTGTGTGCGCAGTTGCCGCACGTGCATCAACAAAGTAGTGCCAAGCGTGCGCCTGTGTCATAAGCAAAGGGCTGGCTGGCTTGACCGTTAAAGGGTGCTGTAACCCCCAAAGTACACTCCAAACCAAATAAAAAAATATATTTTTTCTGTGTTTGTGAATTGTATGCGCAGTAGCCGCACGTGCATCAACAAAGTAGTGCCAAGCGTGCGCCTGTGTCATAAGTAAAGGGCCGGCTGGCTTGACTGTTAAAGGGTGCTGTAACCCCCAAAGTACACTCCAAACCAAATAAAAAAATATTTTCTGTGTTTGTGAATTGTGTGCGCAGTAGCCGCACGTGCATCAACAAAGTAGTGCCAAGCGTGCGCCTGTGTCATAAGTAAAGGGCTGGCTTGCTTGACCGTTAAAGGGTGCTGTAACCACCAAAGTACACTCCAAACCAAATAAAAAATTTTTTTCTGTGTTTGTGAATTGTGTGCGCAGTAGCCGCACGTGCATCAACAAAGTAGTGCCAAGCGTGCGCCTGTGTCATAAGTAAAGGGCCGGCTTGCTTGACCGTTAAAGGGTGCTGTAACCCCCAAAGTACACTCCAAGCCAAATAAAAAAATATTTTCTGTGTTTGTGAATTGTGTGCGCAGTAGCCGCACGTGCATCAACAAAGTAGTGCCAAGCGTGCGCCTGTGTCATAAGTAAAGGGCCGGCTGGCATGACCGATAAAGGGTGCTGTAACCCCCAAAGTACACTCCAAGCCAAATAAAAAAATATTTTCTGTGTTTGTGAATTGTGTGCGCAGTAGCCGCACGTGCATCAACAAAGTAGTGCCAAGCGTGCGCCTGTGTCATAAGTAAAGGGCCGGCTGGCTTGACCATTAAAGGGTGCTGTAACCCCCCAAAGTACACTCCAAACCAAATAAAGAATTTTTTACTGTGTTTGTGAATTGTGTGCGCAATAGCCGCACGTGCATCAACAAAGTAGTGCCAAGCGTGCGCCTGTGTCATAAGTAAAGGGCCGGCTGGCTTGACCGTTAAAGGGTGCTGTGACTTTCAAAGTACACTACAAACCAAATAAAAATATATTTTCTATGTTTGTGAATTGTGTGCGCAGTAGCCGCACGTGTATCAACAAAGTAGTGCCAAGCATGCGCCTGTGTCATAAGTAAAGGGCCGGCTGGCTTGACCGTTAAAGGGTGCTGTAACCCCCAAAGTACACTCCAAACCAAATAAAAAAATATTTTCTGTGTTGTGAATTGTGTGCGCAGTAGCCGCACGTGCATCAACAAAGTAGTGCCAAGCGTGTGCCTGTGTCATAAGTAAAGGGCCGGCTGGCTTGACCGTTAAAGGGTGCTGTAACCCCCAAAGTACACTCCAAACCAAATAAAAAAATTTTTTCTGTGTTTGTGAATTGTGTGCGCAGTAGCCGCACGTGCATCAACAAAGTAGTGCCAAGCGTGCGCCTGTGTCATAAGTAAAGGGCCGGCTTGCTTGACCGTTAAAGGGTGCTGTAACCCCCAAAGTACACTCCAAACCAAATAAAAAAATGTTTTCTGTGTTTGTGAATTGTGTGCGCAGTAGCCACACGTGCATCAACAAAGGAGCAGCGCCAAGCGTGCGCCTGTGTCCCATAAGTAAAGAGCCGGCTGACTCATTTCTTAAAGGGTGGTGTAACTCACAAAGTGCACTACTCTCCAGCAAAAATAAAAAAATATTTTCTGTGTTTGTGTGCGCCTTAGCCGCACGTATTTATCAAATCGATATAACATAAATGGAGGACCAAACTTTCTCCGATAAAAATAAAATAGAGAAAGATCAAGAACCACTTCTTCCTAGTGCTGAAGCTGCTGCCACTAGTCATGACATTAACGATAACATGCCATCAACGTCGTCTGCCAAGGCCGATGCCCAATGTCATAGTAGAGGGCACATACAATCCCAAATGGCAAAGTTCAGGAAAATTACCTTGAAAAAAACATTTAAATCATCTGAAGAGAAAACGTAAACTTGCCAATATGCCATTTACGACACGGAGTGGCAAGGAATGGCTAAGGTCTTTCCCTATGTTCATGACTAGTGGTTCAGCTTCACATGACGATGGAAGCCCTCCTCCCACTAAAAAAATCAAAAGAGTTAAGCTGGCAAAAGCACAGCGAAGAACTGCGCATTCTAAGAAGATATCACAAATCCCCAAGGAGAGTCCAAGTGTGGTGTTGGTTGCGATGCCTGACCTTCCCAGCACTGGACGGGAAGAGGTGGCTCTTTCCACCATTTGCACGCCCCCTGCAAGTGCTGAAAGGAGCACCCACAGTCCACTTGCTGATATGCAAATTGAAGATGTCACTGTTGAAGTACAACAGAATGAGGATACTGGTGTAGCTGGCGCTGAGGAGGAAGTTGGCAAGGAGGATTCTGATGGTGATGTGGTTTGTTTAAATCAGGCTCCGGGGGAGACAGTTGTTGTCCGTGGGATGAAAAAGCCCATCACGGTCATGCCTGGGCAGAAGACCAAACATTCCACCTCTTTGGTCTGGCAATACTCCTATCCAAATCCGGACAACAACTGACTTGCCATATGTACCATATGTAAAGGTGAAATAAGTAGGGGTAGGGACGTTAACCACCTAGGAACATCCTCCCTTATACGGCACATGCAGCGCGTTCATAAAAAGTTACTGTCAAGTTCAGAAACTTTGGCTAAGACCGTAAGCAGTCCAGGGACACCTAAATCCCGTTGTCCTGTTGTATCCAAGCGCCTGCAAACCACACCGTCAACTCCCTCCTCGTCAATTTCCTCCTTAGTCAGGATCGGAAGTAGTCCTGCAGGCCATGTCACTGGCATGACTGACTCTCCTATCCGGGATTCCTTCGGAGGATCCTGCATTGCTACGCCTCCTGCTGCCGCTGCTGCTGTTGCTGCTGCTGGGAGTCGTTCATCATCCCAGAGAGGAAGTAGGAACACCACTACTTTTTCTAAACAAATGACCCTCCAACAGTCCTTAGCGAGGAGGATGAAGTACGACAGCAGTCATCCTGAAGCAAAACATATAACTGAGGCCTTGACTGCTATGTTGGTGTTAGACGTGCGTCCGGTATCCGCCATTAGTGCAGTGGGATTTAGACAATTGATGGAGGTAGTGTGCCCCCGGTTCCAAATCCCGTCTAGATTCCACTTCACTAGGCAGGCGATACCGAGACTGTACAGAAACGTCAGAAAAAGTGTCCTCAGTGTCCTGAAAAATGCCGTTGTACCCAATGTCCACTTAACCACGGACATGTGGACAAGTGGAACAGGGCAGACTAAGGACTATATGACTGTGACAGCCCACTGGGTAGATGTATCACCTTACGCAGCAACAGCAGCAGCGTCACCAGTAGCAGCATCTCAGAAACGCCAGCTCTTTCCAAGGCAGGCTACGCTGTGTATCAACGGTTTCAGTAAGAGGCACACCGCCGACAACCTCTTAGAGAAACTGAGGGAAATCATCGCCCAGTGGCTTACCCCACTTAGACTCTCCTGGGGATTTGTGATATCTGACAACGCCACCAATATTGTGCGGGCATTACATCTGGGCAAATTCCAGCACGTCCCATGTTTTGCTCACACATTAAACTTGGTGGTGCAGAATTTTCTGAAAAGCGACAGGGGCGTGCAGGAGACGCTTTGGGTGGCCCGAAAAATTTCTGGCCACTTTCGCCATTCATCGACTGCGTGCCGAAGACTGGAGCACCAGCAAACACTCTTGAACCTGCCCCGCCATCACCTGAAGCAAGAGGTTGTGACGCGGTGGAACTCAACCCTCTATATGCTTCAGAGGATGGAGGAGCAGCAAAAGGCCAAACAAGCCTATACATCCACCTATAACATAGGCAAAGGAGGGGGTATGCACCTGACTCAAGCGCAGTGGAGAATGATTTCCGTGTTGTGCAAGGTTCTCCAGCCCTTCGAACTTGCCACACGTGAAGTCAGTTCAGACACTGCCAGCTTGAGTCAGGTCATTCCCCTCATCAGGCTTTTGCAGAAGCAGCTGGAGAAAGTGAAGGAGGAGCTAAGACGGAGCGATTCCGCTCGGCATGTGGGACTTGTGGATGAAGCCCTTCATTCGCTTTGCCAGGATTCCAGGGTGGTCAATCTGTTGAAATCAGACCACTACATTTTGGCCACCGTGCTCGATCCTAGGTTTAAAGCCTATGTTGTGTCTCTCTTTCCGGCCGACACAAGCCTGCAGAGGTGCAAAGACCTACTGGTGAACACACTGTCAGCTGAAGCGGAACGTGACACGTCAACAGCTCCTTCTTCATTTTCTCCCGCAACTGGGGCTGCCAGGAAAAAAATTAGCTATCCTAAGCAACCCGCTGGCGGTGATGCAGGGCAGGCAGGACCAAGTTTGGACATCTGGTCCGGACTGAAGGACCTGGCAACAATTTCTGACATGTCTACTGTCACTACATATGATACTGTCACCATTGACAGAATGGTGGAGGATTACATCGGTGACAGCATCCAAGTAGGCATGTCAGACAGTCCATACCTGTACTGGCAGGAAAAAGAGGCAATTTGGAGGCCCCTGTACAAACTGGCTCTATTTTACCTGAGTTGCCCCCCCTCCAGTGTGTACTCCGAAAGAGTGTTTAGTGCAGCCGGGAACCTTGTCAGCGAAAGGCGTTGGAGGTTGCTTCCACAAAATGTGGAGAAGATGATGTTCATCAAAATGAATTATCAACTCTTACAGGGAGACCAGCCTCCAGAACGTACAGAGGGACCTGTGGTGGTGGATTCCAGTGGGGACGAGTTAATACTCTGTGAGGATGAGGATGTACACAACACTGAAGAGGGTGAGGAATCGGTGGATGAGGAGGATGAGGACGACATCTTGCCTCCGTAGAGCCAGTTTGTGCAGGGCCAGATTAATTGCCAGCTTGTTTTGTGGGGGCCCAAACGAACCAATCATTTCAGCCACAGTCGTGTGGTAGACCCTGGCGCTGAAATGATTGCTTTATTAAAGTGTGCATGTCCTGTTTATACAACATAAGGGTGGGTGGGAGGGCCCAAGGACAATTCCATCTTGCACCTCTTTTTTTTCTTTGCATTATGTACAGTTTGGGGCCTAGTTTTTCAAACTGCCATCCTGTCTGCCACTGTAGTGTCACTCCTAGATGGGTCACGTGTTTGTGCCGTCCTCTCGTGTCGCTTAGCATAGTCACCCAGCTACCTCGGTGCAACCTTTTAGACATAAAAACACTATTGTGAGGTGTGAGGTGTTCAGAATAGACTGGAAATTAGTGGAAATTAAGGTTATTGAGGTTAATAATAGCATAGGAGCAGAAAAACCAACACATTCTGTGATTTTAGCTATTTTTATGCTTTTTAAAAAAAAAATACAGATCCAAATCACAAAACCCAGAACCCAAAACACGGAAGGGTGGTTTTGGCAAAACCAATCCAGATCCAAAACACGAAGAAATATCCAGATCCAAAACCAAAACACGAAAAGGGGCCGGTGCACACCCCTAATCTTTACCAGTGAAAAGGTTCTCGAGTTTTGCCGATGGTAAATTGAAGAGAGTTTGCTAACTCTCCAGTATTTTCCCGTAGCAAAGGAGATCTCTCTCCAGAGTTTGACATTAGTAAATTTGAGAGTGGGAAAAAATGCCCAAACTCTCCAGAGTTTGCAAACTCTCCCAAACTCTCAGCTTAGTAAATTTACCCCTAGCAATCTACAATCCCAATCCATCTGTGAAATCCAACATGTTGAACAATCTGATTTAACAATTCCAATCACTTTTTGGTTTCAATCTGAACTCTGTGAAGCCCATACTTTGCAGTTGTTTGTACAATCGATTGCAGAATTGCCACAATCGATTGCTGATGTATGGGGGCCTTTACCCCTAAAAGATACCAGAGGAAAAGGTTTCTAAAGGCCCCCATACATCAGCAATCTGAAAACCACAATTGAACAACTTGGAGATTTATTGCTCGATTTTAGGATTTACCAATCTAGCAATATGCTCCCATACATTACAGATCTTTTTCAGTGATTTGCAGATCATTTTCAGTAAACACAGATCTGCCAGTCTTGAAAGGCCCATCATTTTACTAGTAGCGGTCTGCAAATCTGCTGATCACGTCCATACACTAGCAATCTACAGCCCCAATCCTTCTGTGAAATACAACATGTTGGACAATCTGATTTAAAAATTCCAATTGCTTCTTGGTTGCAATCTGCAATCTGTGAAGGCCATACATTGCAGATTTTTATACACAATCGAATGCAAATTGCAGAATTGCCACAATCGATTGCTGATGTATGGGGGCCTTAAGAAGAACCCGCTCGGTATTACAAAGACCTAACAGGAGGGTGTATCTTGTAATGCTAGGATTATGCTCTGATTATCCCCTAAGTCAGATGATCATAACACATGGAAAATGTAAATTATAGAATCATTTTGAAAAAAGCATTATACTATTATTTTATTTCTTTTCGGTCCTGCACAGAGGAAAAACTTCTCCAATTTGATTTCATTATTGAGGGACTAAAGAGATCCCTTACATCGTCCTAGGCTGCACCAGAAAGAAAGTTTGGAATATACTGCTTATTTATCCATCTAGAGACATGTTCACAAATAAGACTGGAGCCAGTCCATCTTATTTTTATTAGTAATCTAAATGTATCACACAAAGGGATGTGAATATCTGCCAAATATACAATAACATACAGAGCCTGATTCCACGCAGTGTCGATGTCGGAATGCAAGCGGCCGATGTTTTAAGCCTGCACATGCGTTCGAGTCACACTGTGCATGTGTCCAGAGCCACAGAACGAATTTGGGCACAGAGAGAGGCAATTTGAGTGGATAACTCTGGGTGGTACCAGGGGGGTTGGCTAGCCAGACTCGGGCGTGCTGCTGTCAGCAAATGCAGTTTTTGTCGCAGTTGCACTGATTTTGGCAGCCATGTTCAGACGGAGATTCTGCGTCTCCATAGGGCTGGTACAATGTTCGATTGTTCGACCGATGGTGCGCCTTAATACACACAGCGGTGTATAAGCCCACAGCTGGTGGCCATCTCTGTATGAATCCCGGGTTTAGAATAAAGACGCAGTTGCGCTGCTGCAAAAGACGCGTCCACGGCTGCAGTATCGCCCGCCTCGGAGTCAGGCCCACAGTGTGCTTATAGAGTAAAGCTGCAGAAAGTTATGGCCGTCTCCATCATTCATAAATCACTGTCTTGGATCCACAAGTAGTTCTGTGTATTCAAAATAACTCTAGTATAACCTGTGGTATTCGAGGTGCGCGGAGATCCATAAGAGCAAAGGACAGGAAAGCTTTTTAGGGCAGGGTTATCAGGTTTCAGCATCAGTAGCAATACACAACAAATACAGACATCTTTCAAAATACAGTACATACTGTACCAGAGAGAAAAACAGATAAAACAGATAGAGAAACAGATATGGAATGAAAGTTGTTCAAAAGAAATATAAGACACAAACAGTAGCCACAGGGTAAATTATGTTTTCTATTAACCGCTTAACTGCTGACATTTAAAAAAAAAAAATGTCTCAAAGTCTTGATAATTTTTTTTTATTTATTTTTTAATTAGGTAAATAATATATATTGAAAAGCTTATTTAAGAATATTGTAGCAAAAAAAAAAATGCCTAGGTGGTGTCTAGCGCCTCACTGTGGGCTGTGTATAGAAGACTCATTTTATTATCCAAAAACTCCTGTAGCATATTCCAATGCCCGTTGTAGATCCTTCATCATCCATGTTGTATATTCCCACTACCCCTGTATCATTATCTCCACCCCCAGTGGCATTAGATACCTCTTTGCCACACCACCCCTGTATCATTATCCCCACCCCCAGTGGCATTAGATGCCTCTCATTATCCCCACACCAAAGTGGCATTAGTTTACCACCCAACCATCTGTCAGTGGTAATAGATCATGTGGTGGCATTATCACCATTCCCACTGTGTCCATAAGTCCACACTGATGCATTATTCCTTCTTCCAGTATCAATAGATCCACTGTGTCCATAGGTCCACACTGATGCATTACTCCTTCTACAAGTATCAATAGATCCACTGTGTCCATAAGTCCACACTGATGCATTACTCCTTCTACCAGTATGAATAGATCCACTGTGTCCATAAGTCCACACTGATGCATTACTCCTTCTACCAGTATCAATAGATCCACTGTGTCCATAAGGCCACACTGATGCATTACTCCTTCTACCAGTATGAATAGATCCACTGTGTCCATAAGTCCACACTGATGCATTACTCCTTCTACCAGTATCAATAGATCCACTGTGTCCATAAGTCCACACTGATGCATTACTCCTTCTACCAGTATGAATAGATCCACTGTGTCCATAAGTCCACACTGATGCATTACTCCTTCTACCAGTATGAATAGATCCACTGTGTCCATAAGTCCACACTGATGCATTACTCCTTCTACCAGTATCAATAGATCCACTGTGTCCATAAGTCCACACTGATGCATTACTCCTTCTACCAGTATCAATAGATCCACTGTGTCCATAAGTCCACACTGATGCATTACTCCTTCTACCAGTATCAATAGATCCACTGTGTCCATAAGTCCACACTGATGCATTACTCCTTCTACCAGTATCAATAGATCCACTGTGTCCATAGGTCCACACTGATGCATTACTCCTTCTACCAGTATGAATAGATCCACTGTGTCCATAGGTCCACACTGATGCATTACTCCTTCTACCAGTATGAATAGATCCACTGTGTCCATAGGTCCACACTGATGCATTACTCCTTCTACCAGTATCAATAGATTCAGCAGTTGGAAAAGATCCCCCACACACAGTGGCAATAAATCTCTCAGTGGCAATAGCTCCTCCTAGTGGCATTTTCCACTCCCACTCATGCAGAGCACCGAGGGCAATTACTATGCTTCTCTCTATAGCCTGCTGCAGTGATTTATGTATAAAAAACCACACACACACACACACACACACACACACACACACACCTGATTATTCATATTTTCATCTAAATACATATACTCACTCAGCCTTCTGCTCAGGTAGCACACAGCTCTAGTACTGCGTGTGTGTATATAAATATAAATATACAGTATATATGCATATCCATCCTGTCACATATGTTACAATGATGAGCAAACTTTTTCAAAATGTTCTGTAAAATGTTCTCATTCCCCTTTTTTCCATGGAATTTGCACATGAAATTTAGTTTTAGGTGCTGCCCGCTCTACCAAAACCACACTGCGAGGCACAAGAATTACTGTCATTGTTCATAACTAGCTTCATTCACAGATTTTGTATTCAGAGAATACAAATTTACAAATACGGTACAAAAAGTATGGCACAGAATGGTGAAGCGGTTGCATTGAACTAATGGGAAATAGCCGATTCCTCCAAAGTTCCTTTTGTAGTCACAGGCTGCAGGGGACAGTCAGGGGTGATGTTATCATTAGGCAAACATAGACAGTTGCCAAGACCACAAATGTTTAGGGGTCTCCAAATGCAAAATATGAGTGACATACCATCATTTATCTAGTATTTTCACTTTTCCTGCAGCGCTCCATCCACAATGGTGAAGCAGCTAGTAGCTTCTTACCTGCAAAGGTGATGGCACTGCCCTTCAGGAGGTCAGGGAGAGTAGCGCTTGTCTATGAAGTTGGTCGCTGCCTAGCGTCACTCTCCCAGAATAAAGGAGTTATCTTCAGACCACAACATGGTTACCTTCCAGTGGTGGATTTTACCTAGTGGCTGCAGCCCCCATGGTAAAAGTCACTACCTGCAGGGACTGTCTATCAGTTGCCGTGACTTCCCATTGGAAACATTCCCTGCTAATCACAGCCGGACAGGCGGTCTCAGGAGGAGGTGTTTTCTCCACCTGGGGCTGCCAGTCAAGACTGCAATTAGCAGATAGAGCGCTTCCAATGGGAAACCACTCTCCTACTAGAACATCAGCCCTATATGGCTTCTAGGGGCTGCAATCAAAGCAGTCCCTAGAAGCCTGCTTGCTAATTTGTGTGCATGTGTGAGATCGCAATCCTGCATATGTGCACTGGATGGGCAGCGGGCACCAGACTCCCCAGAAGATAATAGTAGGAGTCGCCACTGTTGCCTTCCCTATGTGAAGTTACAAGGTGGTATTAAGAGCTGGGGGGTGGGGCCTGTGCAGCCCTTGCTCCATGAAGTGGGAATCTGGTACCTGTTACAATGTGCCTGCAGGTGTGGTGGCCAAGCTCCATATGCTCATCCCACAGTGCCATCTTTCCCCTGATAAACTGAGAAAGATGGTGCATGCACAGAAGTGAGCTAAGACTCTGGCATAGTTGCAGAACCTTTGCTTCTGTAGCTCATGTGCGGCGCCGTATTTCTGAAAATATAGTGTGTAGTCAGCTATGTAATGAGTAATGCAATTCTGATCGCTACATAGCTGCAGCAGTTATTAAATTGATAGCAAAACAAATTGTAAAATGGCTGCAAATATTCGTATAATAATAAGTCAAATAAAAAAAAACTCTCCTTTTGCACCGAGGATTTACACATTAACTTTCCATTAATAGTAAATAAGGCTTTCCAATCTTTCACAGTAATTTTCCAACAGTAAGTGAGATCCAATGTGACATACTGCTCAAAAACATGATAATTCACCATGATAATGATTTCAATAATTACAGTTCTTTTTTCCCATGGGACACAAAGCACCTTTACATCAGAGGTCAGTGCGCAAATCTTGAAAGCAGTAATACAGACATGTCCATTCCTGATGCATAACACTTACTTACTTACCAGAGACATTTTCAGAGTTAGGAACTAAGGGAAATATACTGCTTTATGAAAGGGTGCAGTATACTGATACTAAACAATTTGCACGCATACTGGGAATCGAGCAGTTGTACTTTTTATTTTGTTTTGTATTTTTTGGATTAGTCTGAAGTTTCTCGTTCAAGATAAGTTTCTAACATTGGGATTCAACACAAGATTCCCAACAACTCTATCAATGCCATTGTTAGTCAACTGTTAATATTTTCAAGAGAAGAATAGTTTAACAACCATATGCAGAAGACATTGGTGATGTACGTCATAAAATAACTTAATATAAATTATCTGTAACGCTGGTCAAGATAAGACGTACCACGATCGACAAGGTGGGTCTCATTATTGAAGTATTCACTTTTGTTGAGGGTTTGGTATAGATTTTTGTTTTTTTGTGTTTTGTTTTTTGTCTTGTGGAACATTTGGGCTAATGGTATGGTTTTCGAAAATTAGTTAGGTATCCGGAATTTATGTTGTATAAGCTGACTGAATAGGGAAGATGTGGTGTACGTCTCCAAACTTTGTCACCTACTTGTGTTTTTTATTTCTTTCAACACTAAACTGTCTCCTGGTGTTCTAATATTTGCTTTCCACAAGGATATTGCATTATAGCGTGTTGCATTTGGCCTCTATTAGTCTAGCCAGACTGCACAGCACAGTGTCATGCCTTCATCTATCTATCCAGAAGTAATATTGCTATTCATTGACCCAGCTACCCAGCAGAACTACGTCTAGAGAAGTTGGGTTTATTTTAGTTTATTTTCAATTTGTCCATGTGCGGTGTTACAGAATCGACTTCATAAAGTAAGGTATGCAGCTATTATTCGCTAACAGATGTGATGACAGCACAAAATTGTTGTCCTAAATAGTGTCAGCCCTCTACTGTATAACAAACACAGACAACAGTGGTATGTCAATTATTCTGGATGTGTTGGAACTTCAGTAAGATAAGCTATGCCTGTGGGGAAGAGTGTCTGTTTAAAGAATGCAGCTACTGTA
This sequence comes from Taudactylus pleione, assembly GCA_031769625.1. Classification (NCBI taxonomy): domain Eukaryota; kingdom Metazoa; phylum Chordata; class Amphibia; order Anura; family Myobatrachidae; genus Taudactylus; species Taudactylus pleione. Next base: position 3,550,625 of record JAUIMM010000519.1, read on the forward strand.
CAATTTTGATTTTTCTTGATACATACAATTTTGACACCCCCAACATGAATACTGTGACTGCCTGCAGTGACATTGCTCTATTATTTTAAAGTGCAACCACATCTTACAGATCAATCTTGTCGAATACCCCGATTGGAGAACCTACAGTACATTTGATTGCAATATTAAATATAATTCTGTTTGATCTTCCAATTTGAGTAGTGCTGATCATTTACTTTGGATATTTGTTTGGAGCTGAGCACTTAGGCTACCTACTTCACACAGCTTTACTCACTGGAGTTACGGTACAGTAGGTTAAATTAGAGCAGCAAGTACTATATACGGTATACATAGTACTTTCAGATGAGCAAGAGTACTGGTTGGCAAAATGGGGAAACAGTCGGGAAGCCGGAAGACACAATGCCGACCGCCGGCTTCCTGACTGCAAAATCCCGGCAAGGGTTAAATGACATTTTACCTTCACCGGGAGACTGGCGCCCGCCATCCCGATCAAAGGGATGCTGAGCGCCAGGCGCGAACAGCCACGGGGGGTGGTGATGTTAGGTTTAGGGCTCCCGGGGGGGACTTAGGGTTAGCACCCCCCCAAAAGGTTAGGGTCAGGCTAGGGGAAGGGGAGGTTAGGGTTAGGCACCCCCCCGCGGGAGTTAGCTTTAGGCGGCGGGGAAGAGGGGTTAGGTTTAGGCACTTAAGAGGGGGATTAGGGTTAGGCACTTGGGGGGGAGGTTAGGGTTAGGCACCCCTAAGGGAGGGTTAAGGTTAGGTGGTAGAATAGGTTAGTTTATACTTACCTTCTGACGTTCGGGATTTCCACCTGTGTCGGGCTGCCGGGATTTGAACCGCCGGCCGAACCCGGCAAAATGAATCCTCACCCAATTTATTCCACATGACTAGACCTTCAAGACATCTGTTTTGTATAAATGTGTCCCATACATACCTTTAACATAAATAATACTATTGGCTTTGTACACAATTTAGAAGTGACAACAGAGTCAATGATTATTTTGGTCTCTTGATAGCTTGTGCTGTAAGTTTCCTTTAGCTGTTTATAGTTTATTTTCAATATATAACTGGTGTATCAGCTGCTCACGTGTCTATGTATAGATTGTGTCTAGATTGTGTTAGATGTCAGTAACCTCTGGTTCCCTAACCTCCCTAACCAAAGAGGATGCCCTTCTGCTGATAACTTTATCATCTAAGGTAATTACTAATTTGTCTTGTTTCTCTTAGATACAACAAAATATATTATTATATATAAGCACTTTACAGAGAGTATTTTAATAATTCACATCAGTTTACAATGGAGATTATTATTATTATTGTTAGTAGTAGTAGTATATTTTATTTATAGGAAAGACACCAGGCACAGTGCCATGCAAAGTGCACACATAAAAGGACAAAAACAATATAGACATGGCAGTCAACATTATCACATTTATGAAAATATAGTCACTGAAATTAAAAAAACTAGTGATGTCTTAACCTGTACTTGTATACCATGTAATGATGATGATGATAGTAGTGATGTAACACTGAGTTTAAGGTGTAGATAAGAACACTACATGAGGGTAAATGGTACTGCTCGTGAGAGCTTACACTGTATAGGTTAGGGACAGTCAGACATGGGTGACACAGAGCAGTGGGTCAGTGAACAGTGAAAGGGATGGTAGGAGGACAGCTGGTAAACATTGATATAGAAATGCAGATGGGAATGACAGGATAGGGAGGGACGTAGTGAATATGCCTTCGGACCGGATGCCGGCCGTTGATGTACCGACGCCGGAATCCCGCCGACCAGCAAAATGCAGACGCCGCTATCCCGAAGGGGATCAGGATAAAATATTCGGTATCCCGCCAATATTTCATTAAAGAAAGAAATTACCACGCTTAAAAAGTGCCCAATACAAGGAGAATATTGATAATATTCTGAATAATTCAATCAAATGCCATAGATAAAAAATAATAATGATATTTAAAAAATATTGATGATGAAAAATAATAGTAAAGGTAATGATAAAAAACTAAATCTTTTAATAGTAAAGAACAAATCTTTTAATAATAAAAGTGATGAAAATACCAACAGTATTTTTTTTTCTATTATTTTTCATCATCAATATTTTTTAATATCATTATTATTTTTTATCTTTGGGATTTGTTTGAATTATTCAGAATATTATCAATATACTCTTTGTATTGGGCACTTTTTAATTGCGGTAATTTCTTTCTTTCATTGTATGTCACTGGTTAGCAACCACTATTACTGCAGCTGAAAGATATTGCCAAAAACAAGAGTTTTTTCTATTTTGAAGCGCCGAGGCTATATATTCTTATTTGTTATTTCCGCCAATATTTCATACCCTGCCCTTACAGGAATAGAGAGGGTTAAACCTCGGAGGCTGGGGGCGGGCCTGTGGGGCATCAGATGCTAGGGATTGTCCTATAAGAATGGAGGTTGTGGTTTGAGTCTTATTATTGGGGCTGCTGTGGTGTTGGCTCAACCTCTTAGATGTTGTCTTCCCACCCTCCCTCCTTATTTTTGGTTGATGTTTTTCTTTCTGGTGTTTCCTTAATTGGCTAATTTAGGTGGGAAAGAACAACAGGTTACCTGTTTTGGGGCATTTTCTCAGTTCAAGTTGGGTTGATTCTATGTTTTTAGGTGTGCTTGCCTTCGTTGACTGTTTATATCTGCTGGACCACCTTACCGGGGCAGCGTCACCACCCTTCCGGTGGGTAGTCAAGGTAGAAAGGTCGATTGAATACCTTTGTGGTTTTAGTTAGTTTGGATTTATGGTTTTGATAGTAATATTAGTCTTATGTGGTTGATGATGCTTTTAGCCGTTCTTTCTTTGCCACCATATTTTAATTTCTTGCATGTATTTAAAGTTTCATTTAAATAAATAGGTAACAGTCTCTGCCAAATTCATGTCTCCATTTTGTTATTTTATTTAAGGTATATTGTTTATTATCACTGATGCTTACACGGGTCAATCCTCAGCCGCTAGGAGGTTTATGGATTTGAGAGGCCATTTGAAGCATTGGAAGAGAAGGAGAATCTAATACAGTACTATTGGAGAGAAAAATAAGTCGAGTAGCGGAGTTCGAGATGGGCTGGATTGGACAATCTTAGATAAAAGGAGATTAAAATAGTCCATCCCAGAGATGACCAGTGAGTGGAAGTCTTATACCCCTTTCACATAGTAATGCTGGGTCGCACCAGGGATTAAGTTGACGCGTCCATCCCGGGTGCGACCCCGTTGAGACCCCTTTCAGAGTGGCGGCCCAACCCGGCTTATTGCCGGTTCAATGAATTCACTCTTCCTATGCTGGGAATGGGACCTGAGTCGCATCAACCCGGATTACCCAGTCACACTGCATCGTGAGTGGGGTTGAACCCGTGTTCAACCCTGTTTCTTACCATGACTGTAGGGTTTTAAAGAGAAGGAGGAGTTGAGGATAACTTCTATGCCTTTGCTAATAGGACAGAAGAATGATGTTGGGAACGTTGAAAATGTAGTGTGCTACTGAGCAGAGTTTATGTTAGTTCCTATGGTAAAGCTTCATTCCCTAACCAAAATGGCCACTGCGCATGTGCGGAGCCATCTTGTCACCATGAATGAGACTTGGGAGGGTAGGAAGACAATGTCTTAGACATATTTAATTTAATAAAGCACTTAGACATACAGAGAAAATAGCAGAAACACAACAGGAGATGCAAGGGAGGAAATGGGGAAGTCAGGGAAGGAGAAAGGTAAAAAGAGGGGTGGGTACTGATTTCCCAGGTCTGGATTTGTTGGAGTGGTTGGCGGAGCCCATGTCAGCTGCTGATGGGACAAATGTCCCCCTTTGCAGTGCTGCAGAGGAGGAAAAATGCATCACTCACCGTACATTGAATATTTAATTTTTTTTAGGCCATACCTACTGGAGTTGGCCACGGCCCCCAGTAATCCTCATTTGGGTCCCCGTTCAGCTCTTGGCGGTCCTGGAGTGAAGCTGTAGATCTGAGTATAATCTGCATAGAGAGGGCATTGCATGCCGATCAGAGGCGGTTTAAGAGAGGAGGGGGCCTGTGTGCAGGCTCCAATTGGGCCTTCTCCTCTCCGGCGGTGCAGTAGACAGAGATTTTCCCGATTATCTCTACAGTTCTGCAGCTAGCACCAGGTCAACAGAGTGGTAACTATATTTATATGGGTGTAGGGACCCAGGGGCCCATGTGCCCCGCACACCTTGCACCCATTTTAGATACACCAGTGATTCCGATAGAGCTTATGAGCTCACTAAAGTGTATGTGGATTAAAGGAGGGAGCCAAGAACAGAACTTTGAAAGATGACAACAGGTAGTGGAAGAGAGAGAGGTGGAGTCATGAAAACGGAGGAAAAAGCTGTCAGAGAGGTTGGAGGACAGCAAGGAGAAATCAGTTTGATGCAGACAAAAGGGGTGAAAGATTTGCAGGAGGAAACAGTGGTCGATATCATCAAAGGAAGTGGAGGGCTCCAGGATAATCTGTAAAAAGTAATGACCCTTAGATATGGCTGCTGTAAGGTCAATAGTGATTTTTGTGAGGTCAGTTTCTGTGGAGTGGAGAGGATAAAAGCCATCCTGAAATAGTCTGCACACAGTATTCATTTGTCTGAATCAATATTTATGAAAAAGCAAAATATATGCAATAGTGCTGGGATAGGGGAGGATGGTACAAAGTACCCAGGCTTCTCTCTGGGCCCAGGCTTGCCATGGAGGTGTAACCAAACCCCCCATGATGGTGCAGCCACACATCCCCACCAGGCACCACGTGATGCCTTCAAAGGACATCCAGTGGGCGTAGCCGTGCTCACCCCAGTTTTGATGCTCGTCTGAGCAGTCAGCGGCCCTGATTACCTGGGTCAGTAATGTTCTGTAAAATCTGGGCTATATTACTTAAATGAAAGCATCCCAGATAGGCCACTGCTCCACCAGTTATCCCATTCCTGTACTATCTACTGTATGTACTGGACTGCAAACTGATCAGTGTTCTACTAGGCAAAGTTGGGTGCTGCATAAATATATTTGTAATATTTAAAATTATATACAACATGAAAGAGACAGCAATTGTTGACATGGAATTCTGGGTTTCTTAAAATGTTCATGGCAATGACAAAAATGGAAGAGTCACACACATTGATATAAGGCACCCATGCCATTGTACGGATAACACTCATTCAAAATGACAAAATCAGATTATTATCATATGTTTGATTTTATTGCACCATTACCCATAATCTAAACTATACCTTAATAAATAAACCATTAGAAAGAATAGCAAAATATTTTATTTTGAAACAACCTTTAAACAACCCCTCCACTCACCCAACAAAATCATTCCAGGCAATCATCTGGAGGCTAATTGTATTGTCGGAATTAGATTTTTTGTTTATTGACTTTTATGTTTATTGCAGCACCTTAGTACATAGCGCTTGGATTCTGGGTTGGCACATAAAGTACTAAAAGTTCATTGACTATAATAAACTAATTTTTTATATAAATACACTGTATAGTATATCTTTCTATAGGCACTTCTTGCTGGGAGCTGTCAAATAAACACTTTCAACACTTGTATAAGCAGAAAAACTACCTTGTGTGTGCCTTCACAGCCCTCATTACAAAGAGCGTTGCTTGTAAACTGAGTTAGTTAAATATCATAACAATATAATATAGCAGCATAAAGAGTTTTACTACCTAGTAGTTATATGTAGGGTTTCATTGGAAATGTGGGACCCAAGTCATAAAATAAGGAGATGGTATATTTTAATAGTCAGAAAGCTATACTCCCTTATCTACCTAAGGTAGTACAACTGAAGTAGTTTACTACCGTATTTGACACATTGCTACTTTAGGAGGCTATGTTCTTTAAAAATATATTTTTATTTGAATATGTCAGAAACTAGTTTTCCCTAACAACATGCAATAAATAATTTTATCAGATGAGAATACAGGTCAGGTTGAGTCTCCCATATCCAAAATGTTTGGGACCAGGGGTATTTTGGATATTGGAATATTACGTATTTTAGAATATTTGCATATTATTATGAGATATCTTGGGAATGGGACCCAAATCTAAACACAGACTGCATTTATATTTTATTTACACCTTATACACAAAGCCTTAAGGTAATTTTATACAATATTTTAAATAATTTTGTGCCATAAACAAAGTTTGTGTAGATTGAACCATCAAAAAGCAAAGGTTTCACTATCTCAGTCATGCTAAAAAAAAATTCTGTATTTCGGAATATTTGGATTTGGGAGACTCAACCTGTAGTTTGTTACTGAAAAATAGAGATAATTTAATTACAAAAAGTCTGTGTTGGTGGAATCAGTATGAATGACTGCCGGACTACAGCCCGACGGTTCAAATCCCGACGCCGGCAGCCCGATGGTTCAAAATCCCGACAGCGCAGGTAAGTATACTATCTCTAACCCCTCTCCCCCCCTAACCCTCCCTTAGGGGTGCCTAACCCTAACCTCCCCCCATTAGTCCATAAACCTAACCCCCCCTCCCCGCACCCTAAACCTAACCCTCCCGGGAGAGTGCCTATCCCTAACCTCCCCCTCCTAGTGCCTAAACCTAACCCCCCTTTCCCCTAGCCTAACCCTAACCTTCCCCAAGGGGGCGCCTAACCCTAAGTCCCCCCGGGGGTCCCTAAACCTAACCCTCCCCCATCCCCGTCTAAGTGTATACTTACCCCCAGCTGAGGACGATCGGTCTGGTGTCCTGTCGGCGTTCCGGCATCAGTATTAACATAGGCGTTGGTATTTTGACGCCTATGTTAATTTCCTTGCCGGGCTTCCTGTGTCGGGATTGAGACCGGCGGCCATGCCATGCCATGCAATGCCCCGCCCTGATTCAGAGCATGTGCTCGCAAATTGAGAGCGCCTCTGAATCAGGCCCATAATTCCTAGATGCAGCCGCACTCGCACTTATGTGTGACTCAGAATCAGGTCACTAGTAAATTCCAACTTATTATTATTATAATATATATATATATATGTATATATATATATATATATATATATATATATCCTGCAGACCTCAGGCAATAATAATGGCTGTACTATGGTCAGGAAAAGTCAGGTACATTCTAAAATATCTGTGTTTCTGTTAAGTTTGAAAATGTTAGCATAGAAAGTTTTCGAGTTCTCTAAATGCCCTTTCTTTAAGACGTAACTCAAATATGAGTTATACTTCTCAGCGTTTAAGACTCATTTTCATGCTGTGATGCATTTTAGTTCATTTGAGCCCAATCAGCATTAGTCGTCGAATTAAGCACAGATGTTTGATAAAGAAATTCAAGCACTGAACCTACAACCCCCTTGCAGCAAAGTCACTTTCTGATGGTTGTGTGGTTTGTGTAATGAACTGTTAGATTATAACTGCTTATGTTTAAATAGTGGATGGGAAAGATAAATGAATCACTGTACATTATTGCCAAGGTGAAGTTCTTAAAGTTTGTAAAGAAACATGATATGAACAGTGGTGGATTCAGATGATCTGGAGCCCTGGCTTATAGCACTTCATTGGCCCTCGCCCTATGCGGGTGTAAAAAAGATAGACAGTTAAAAGGTCGACAATGTCTATGTTAAAGCTCAGAGCAAACAGTGGGGGAAAAAGTCTTGCACAGCCTTGAGGGCTGGAGTATATTGGCTAGATGTGGCCATATAGAGGTGGTATGGCCTTTCGGCCGGTAGCAGCCACTGGGCTGGTTGAGGCCTGTGGGCCAATGAGTTGTGGTGCAGCCTTTGGGCCAGTAGCAGCCCCGAGACTGTTGAAGCCTGTAAGCAAACGAGTTGAGGTGCAGCCTTTGGGCCGGTAGCAGCTTCTGGGCTGGTCAAGGCCTGAGGGCCAATAAGCTGTGATGCGCCCTTTGGGCCGGTAGTAGCCTCTGGGCTGGCTGCTGCCTTGAGGACAGAATGATTTGGCACCAGCGGAAGGATGCAGAGATGCGTGCAGAGGACCCTAAGGTGTGCTTAGTACTGCCGCGATGACACCAGCGGTTGTACACAGGGTGCGTACACAGGATGCTGAGGTGCGCTTACTGCCACCCAGATGACACCAGCGGTTGTACACAGCGTTGCGTATACAGGATGCTGTGGTGTGCTAAATGCCGCCGAGATGACACCAGCGGTATACACAAGGTTGCATACTCTGATGTGCGGACTGCGTTGCCGGGTTGACACAAGACGTTGGGTTTGCGCACTCAGAATGCTGAGTACGGGCTGTGCCGACTGGATGACACAAACGGCAGGAACTGGGAAGCAGGTGTTGGGAACTCGACTGTGATACAGGAGACCAAAACGACAACCGGAAACATGTGAACGCTGTCACCGGCAAGGAGTTGAAAGGCTGGCTGGAATATAACAGGAACAGGGCCCAACCAGAGCAAGTTTCTCTAATGACAAATTATTGGGCACCTGGGCTGTGTTCAGACAGGAGAATCAATCAGTGTGCACCTGATAGACAACACAGACAGGCAGTAATTAGTGCAGAGGCTCAGCAGCAACCAAGATTGGAACTGCTACAATATGATGCTAACCCCTGATCCTAACAGGAGGAAGGAGGAGACTTCAGCGTTCACCCCGCACAGCATTGGCAGCGCGGCAGCTTGTGACAGTCTAGATAGTCACCGGTTGTTAGACAGCTAATAGGTCGACAGGGACAAAGGTCGACGGGGACAAAAGGTCGACACACTGAAGGTTGACATGGAAGAAGGTCGACAGGTACAAATGGTCTACGGGGTCAAAGGGTCAACATAAAAATGGTCGACACATTTTTTTTTTACCCTAAACTTTTCCCTAACCCTTCCTTTGGTACCTAAACCTAACATCCCTTCTGGTGCCTAACCGTAACCATCGGGGTAGGTGCCTGACCCAAACCACCCTTTCTATTGCCTAACCCTCCGGTAAGTGCTTAACCCTAATTTGTCACGACCAGCCGGCCGATTCTCCAGATACCTCAATCTGAGAATCGCCAACTGTGACTTATGGTTACCTCAGCACGTGCGGTTACTCTAACACTGTTCTGCCACCACCAACGAAGTTAACGGGAGTCGTTAGGTTCTCCCCTTAAATCTCAATATGCACACTCACTTACATATAGGTACGTAGCTTTGAGCTCACAGGCTCGTGAATTCGACAAGAACACGGAGAATACACTGGATTAAGAATGTTTAATCCGAAAAATATTTCCAAGGTTATTGATTACAGAAAAAGGTAGTACAAATATGGACAATACAAATATATCACAAATAGGTTTCAGAAAGTAAAAGGAATTAAAAATGAAAAAGAACCCAGAGTCTTTACATCTAGACTCAGTCGTGAAGGAGACACAGGAGCATTGGATTCTGGCCAGTCGTCAGCACTCTCCTTGGGCACAAGAACAGTTATCACTGAGGGAGATGCATAGTTATACCCTCACAGCTGCACTAGCCCCCACCTTTGGGTTTTTCACTCTTTCATTGCTGTACACTGGGCATTAAGAAATCGGCCACACCCTTCCATATTGTCTATAGGAAGTAGGGGGTCTTGAAACAGTGTGAAGGGGTCTTTAGAAACCAATAATCAGGTAACATACCCTACATTCTTGTCATCTCCCTTCTAAAGGATTTTATATCCCATGACCTGGCTTGACCAGGTCTGACCATCTGCATTAAGGATGTATCTCTCCCCAAACTTTATGGCCTGTTGAGAGAAGAGATGGTTATCTAGATGCCTGGTTCCAGGAAGACAAATCTCCTCCAAGCTTTGTATTCCTACAGGTCAAATACAGGACACTGCCTAGAAACCATGTTGATACACACATTTATATATATATACATTTACATGACATCATTCCTGGCGATTATTCTTGAGATAAACGCCACACCTCCCCCTGAAGATGGGCACAGGAGGGACTGAGACACACGTCACAGCCTTACCTGTGTACCACTGTCTGCCTCTTCACTCTGCCGGGAGAGTCCATCAGCATTGCTGTGCTCTGCACCCTTTCTGTGCTGGATGGTGAAGGTGTATTGTTGCAGGGTAAGGCTCCATCGGAGAAGTTTACCATTATCCCCAGAGACTCTATTAAGCCATACGAGTGGGTTGTGGTCTGTTATTATGGTAAAGTCTCTCCCATACAGATATGGCTGCTGTTTTTGGAGAGACCATACAATCGCCAAACACTCTTTTTCAATGGTGGCATAGGCCACTTCACGGGGCAGCAGTTTTTTACTTAGGAAAATGACAGGATGCTCTTCCCCTTGCTCATTGACCTGACTGAGCACAGCACCTAAACCATAATTAGAGGCATCAGTCTGTACAATGAACCTCTTTTTGAAATCTGGGGCCTGCAGCACAGGGGACTGAGCTAAAGCAGACTTTAGGGCTAGAAAGGCCCTCTCACAGTCCTCAGTCCAATTGACCACCTGTGGCAACTTCTTTTTTGTCAAGTTTGTTAAGGGCTTGGCTAGGGTGCTGTAGTGGGGTACAAATTTTCGGTAGTACCCTGCAGTTCCTAGAAAGGACATCACCTGTTTTTTAGTCTTAGGGGTAGGCCATGCAGCAATAGCCTCCACTTTGTCTGGTTCTGGGCGGAGAGTACCTCCCCCTACACGGTGCCCTAGATATTGTACCTCTAATCCCCAGCGTCTCTTCACTACTTTCAAATCCCTCCTTCGCCCACCCCCTCCTCGTCTCCCCTCCTTGCTCACTGCCCTTGACTTTGCTACCTACTTTACATCTAAAATTGATTCCATACGTCAGGACATCATATCCAATCAGTCCCCCAGCTCTCCACCTCCTCCTTTCCCTAGTCACCCCTCCCCATCAACTTTACCAACTCTAACATCCTTCTCCCCTGTATCTGGAGAGGAAGTCATGGCCCTCATCCGGTCCTCCCCCCCTTCCACCTCCCCCCTTGATCCCATCCCCTCCCGCCTCCTCCGCTTCCTCTCTCTCAGCCTGCTCCCATCTTGCCCACCTCATTAACCTCTCCCTCTCATCAGGCACTGTTCCTTCTGCATTCAAACATGCCCTTGTCTCCCCCATTCTTAAAAAACCTACCCTTGATCCTAACCTTCTTTCTAACTACCGTCCCATCTCTCTCCTCCCCTTTGCCTCCAAACTCCTTGAGCGGATTGTCTATAACCGCCTTACCACTTTTCTTTCCTCCCACTCCCTCCTTGACCCTTTTCAGTCTGGCTTCCGTTCTCTCCACTCCACTGAAACTGCCCTCACAAAAGTCAGCAATGACCTCCTTGCTGCCAAATCCCAAGGCCACTACTCTCTTCTCATTCTCCTTGATCTCTCTGCTGCTTTTGACACTGTGGACCACCCTCTCCTGCTGAATATCCTTCACTCCCTTGGTCTACGTGAAACTGCCCTCTCCTGGCTGTCATCCTACCTCTCTGACCGATCTTTTTCTGTTTCCTCTCACGACTCCTCTTCCCCTCCACAGCCTCTTACAGTAGGTGTTCCCCAAGGTTCTGTTCTTGGTCCTCTCCTATTCTCCCTCTATACTTCCTCTCTAGGTGAACTCATCAGCTCTTTTGACCTCCATTATCATCTCTATGCTGATGATACTCAAATCTACCTTTCCTCCCCTGATCTCTCCCCCTCTCTTCTGACTCGTATCTCCAACTGTCTCTCTGCTGTCTCTTCCTGGATGTCCCAGCGATTTCTTAAACTTAATATGTCTAAGACAGAGCTAATCATCTTCCCACCCTCCCACATCACCTCACTTCCCACTATTTCTTTATCAATTGATGGAATAACTATCTCATCTAGTCCCAAGGTGCGCTGTCTTGGAGTTATCCTGGACTCATCCCTCTCCTTCAAACCACATATCCAGAACCTTTCACAGTCCTGTCGTTTCCATCTCAAAAATATTTCTAAGATCAGACCCTATCTCACCCAGGATGCTACTAAAACCCTCATACACTCACTGGTCATCTCCAGATTGGACTATTGTAACCTCCTCCTATCTGGCCTCCCCAAATCCCATCTCTCTCCTCTCCAGTCTGTCCTCAATGCTGCTGCACAGCTTATCTTCCTCTCCAAACATTCTGTATCTGCCTCCCCTCTCCTACAAGCCCTACACTGGCTCCCCTTCCCTTTCAGAGTCCAATTTAAGGTTCTCACGCTCGCTCACAAAGCCCTCACCCAATCTTCTCCCATATACATCTCTGATCTCATCTCCCTTCACGCTCCTCTCCGCCCTCTTCGCTCAACTAATGCACGCCGCCTTTCATGCCAGCTGATTACTTCCTCCCACTCCCACCTCCAAGATTTTGCCCGCACTGCTCCCCACCTCTGGAACTCTCTCCCACTCCGCATCAGACTCTCCACCTGTTTGCAATCCTTCAAACGGGCTCTCAAGACCCACTACTTCATCAAAGCCTTCCAGCTATCATTCTAACTCCTTGCTACATGCTCATTCGTCCCCATCTACCCCATCTGTGTCAACCCAGTTTGTCTTCCCCCACCTTTTTAGAATGTAAGCTCTCACGAGCAGGGCCATCTACCCTCTTGTGCTTCTCCTTACTATAGTGTCATTTACTTCTTACTCACCACTAGGGCACCTAACACTTGGTTGCTTATGCTCTGTTGCTTATCTGGGTGATATGGTCACTAATGTAGCAATATATATTATCCATGTCCTGTATTGTATTGTTCTGTAAGTCACTTGTATACAATTTGTTTTTGTACTTTGTAAGGCGCTGCGGAACACTTGTGGCGCCATATAAATAAATGCTAATAATAATAATAACCCTCCCTCCTGGTGCCTAACCCTAACCATTGGGGTAAGTGCCTAACTCTAACCCTCTGATAAGTGCCTAACCCTAAAAAAAAGAAGTGTCGACCATTTGTTTGTCAACAATTTTGGTGTTGACCCTTTGATCCTTTCGACCATTTGTATCTGTCGACCTTCTTCCATGTCAACATTTAGTGTGTCAACATTTTGTCCCTGTCGACCTATTTCCTGTCTAACATCTGGTGTCTATCTAGACATTGTCGACCTTTTAACTGTCTTTAGTCCAGATACCGCCCTATATATGAGTCCACGAGTCAAATTTAGGGTGCACCCAACAAGTATGTTTGACATGAAACTCAAGTGATCTGGCCACATGCACCTCTTTATCCTGGACCTGGGTCACGTTAAGCACCCCACTTTCTCCTTTCACATATGACCTCCAAACTCACTCCCATTGTTATTCACGACCCCCACCTCCACTTCCATTGTCTTAAGGGGAGCATAGAGGGCAAACATGTGACATATGTGTGCTCCTTACTCTCTCTTTCTGGCATACACCCCCTAATCATTCTTGCACAATGTTCTAACTCCCACAAGTTTCCTGATGAGATGGACTCTGGTCTTCTTCACAACTTTTCTTACTGCTGCTTCTGTGCAGTGCACCAGTGTCTCTCACTGATGATGCAATTTGTGCTCTGCACAGAAGCCTACATCATGGAGCAGCAAAATGACCTGTGGCTGTGTCGAGAAGAGCAGCTGTCTGACCTTTCCATCACTGGGCAGCAAAGCATAATAAGAACTGCTGGAGTGTCCAGTGCACACAGCAATAACTAGGCTGGCCCTTTGGACAAAAACAAACAATTTAGATAGACAGATGACCAACAGATTGGGATGAGACAATGAGCCCTTGACTGTCCTAGAGCCACAATCGAAGGAGATGTCCATCTTTGGATATCATTCATCCCACCATAGCAGAAAGTTTACTATTCTTGTACTGTACTTGTCTCCTCAAAATTTAGTGATTTTGATTTTCTTCAATGTTTGTGTTTGGATTAATTTTAAAAGGAGTGAGCCTTGTCTATGTCAGAATGTTGGTTTTATCATTTACTAGAAGGTCCAGGCACACCTCGTTGGACTGAGACCACAGATACAAAACTACAGAACTGGAGGTCGTTGGTAGAAATGAGTGGCCTGCTTCAGTGTTACTTTACATAAATAAGGGGAATCTTGGATTTTGTGGATTTTACATGATTGTCCTTGAGAATCACTAAGGACAATTAGTCTGCAATAGAAATTGTTTAGCAACATCATGATGTGCAGAATCATGCCACTTCAGGGATTTACGTAAATCTCTGATGTTTTTTGTTCTGCGCATGCACAGGAGCGCATGTGCAGATCTGGTCCTGCGACGTTGGTCGCAGTGCCCCAAAAGCATTAGCATGATTGACATGATGCTGGCGGTTGGGGGCTGGTGACAGGGCAGCAACGGGGAGCATACCAGAAAATGGGGGCCTGAGTAACGTGAGGGTTACTCTGATGGTTGATGTTCGTGCAGTTGATCCGATCCCACGTCTTCGGATGTGGCAGCGGATCAAAGAAGCTGGCAGTACGTGTCTTTACTTAAGACACCTCTTGTGGCTTTTGCAAGCCCGCAGAGGCTGTGCTTGGACCATACTTCTGTGAATCAGGCCTTTGGACATTTACCATCTGCAGCATATTTTAGTACTACAATTTGAAACACCCTGGATGAGATTAATCCTATATAAAGCCTTGATGTTCAGAAAAAAATATTTGACCATTTTCTTTACAGTATGCTTTTAATATTGAATTAGACTGTTTTTATATATACCCTTCATGCAGGATTGCACTTTTGCAATAATCACAAACACATACGAAAAGGGAAGGAGGCTTTGTTGATATGTAGTTAAATGGTTAATCACTACGTGCTGCCTCTTAAGGTGCCTATCCACTAGACTCTTAAAATGAGTGATTGAACGATAACGATATCGTTCGATAATTGTTTGATAATCATCCGATAATTGTTTGAAAATCGTTTGCAGATTGTTTAAAAAATTTGTCTTTTAGACATCTATCATCGTGCAAACATGCTGGTCAACCTGATGATAACGTCAGGTTCAGCATGTTAACAGATGATTGATTGTGCCTACACTGAACGACTGCTCGTTCAGTGTAGGCACATCACAGACTGACAAACGACTGCACGATTACAATGTCATAATCATGCAGTCTTTTGCCTGTCTTCTAGTGGATAGGCACCTTTAGCTGTGTGTTATGGTTTATGACTATTATTCTCCAAACTTAAAGGTCAGGCTGTCTAGACTGCATGTGCAAGACTTGTTTACTTGGCTTATAAAATGATCTCCATGTGCAACATACTGTCACTGTGTATTGCCTAAGAGAGATTAATACCTTATGTGTATCTTGTTAATTTCAATAAAACCTACACTGGTCTGGAATCAACGTGTGGACTTATCTCCTTGTTCACATCTGCTGCGCACCTACCAACTTGCCAGTTAAATGTCAGAGGCCCACATGGAGAGGGAAGGGGTGCCAGAAGCAGACATGGAGAGTGAAGGGGGTCAGAGTCCCACTTGGGGAGGGAAGGGGCATCAGAGTCCCACATGGATAGGGAAGGGGAGGTCAGAGGCGCACATGGGGAGTGCAGACCCCTAACTATCTCATCCTTGATGGGACAGTCCTGCTTTTTGGGAACTGTCCAGATGTCCCACCCACAGGCTGGTGGAAGTTTGGGCTGTGATTAGCGAATGAGTACCAAGTGGCAGCCCAGGAGTTCGGAAAAAGCTGGGCATTTGCCCTGAATGATGGGAATGGAGGTGTGGCACAAAACCACACCCTTTTTTTAGAAGGGCGCCTTTGGTGCTCATAGGGTGGTCCCTCTTCCATACTTCCAGGTATTGAGAGGTATAGAAGTGGAGTGGGGCAGAGGGACTCATGGGGATTTGAGGCAGAGGCACACATGTGGAATGGAGGGGGTATAAGCACACATACTGAATTGTAGACAAAGACAGAGTAGGATACAGATAGAGACACACATTGTTGGGGAAGGAGCAGAGAGATGTAGACTGCGGGAGTGAATGGCTTTTCTGTAACACACTTGGGGGGTGAATCATTTACCCACAAGTGATGTCACTTATTTCTGCATGCAGCCTGTGGAGGTTTGAGCAGGGATCAGCCAGATGTTAATAGAAGTGCATTGTAAGCTTCTGGTAGCAGCCAGGGTCTAATTTAATCAGCCCTTTCAGAAGACCTAGGGCCAACTCGCATGTTGTTAAACTCAAAAAGCTCTACCGATTTAAACTCTCATTCAGATGTTTTCCCATTTTAAAGATAAAACTCGACCAATGTGAAAGTTTACTGCTAATCTCTCACATTTTCTATACTCCCCCCTATTACATTTGGCCCCTAGAGTATGTTATACAATAATTTTTCAAAAGAAGCTAAATTTGACCTATGAGCCATTCCGGAGTGTTTGCTTGGACATACAGTACGACCCGTCAAGAAGACATAATATCTTAAAGAGGTTGGCCAGCTATGCAGAACATTCTAGTGAAGACATGTCTTTGATATGTGATGAGCCTTGTTTTAGAAAGTAAAGTATCAAGAGTCCAATTAAACATGTAGTGTTTCCAAAATAAATCACCTTTCTCTATAAGTGCCTTAAAGACAATGGAAAGCTATATAAACTTGTTTTCAAGATGATTGTGATCTTGAGTGGTAAGTAATACTGGTGTTTGTGTACATATTTATATATCAGCAAGTGCCTTTGTTTTAGGATGGAAAGACACCTGTCATGGGTAGTTAGTGTCAGTGAGATGCAGATCTGAGAGAGTAAGGGTTAATGTTTGTTTACACTGTAAATGGGCAGGATATGCCGCCTTGTCATGGCAGGTATGTAAAGCTGGGTGCACACCATACAATGGTGCAACCCAGAGAGCAATGTAAGGATACATTGTGCACGCCGTACACACTGCACAATCTGCCTTACTACGGCACAATGTATCCTTACATGCTACATGTAACTATACCTCATCGTTCATTGAATCCCATCTGAAGTGCAGGACAGCCGATGGAACGATGCAATGATGAATCAGGCGTACGCATTATGCGATGTGTTTACGATACAGTATATTGTTCCAAACCACGTCGGAACGATATATTGTGCGATACGTCATATGGTGTGTAGCCAGCTTAAGACACCAGTAAGAGCCTTAGGGCCTGATTCACTACGGATCGTTATTGCAATCGCAGCTGCAATTACGCACGCAGTTTAACTGCGATAGTATGCTAATCCATTGCGATCGTAATGTCCTTGCAGCATAACATAAGGATGCCCACTTTACTTGCCACACATCCATAATGTTTAGCAAGGCTGCGAAACGATTGGTACAATCGAGCACCATCGCAGCGTCATGCACACTTGCACAAGCTCTGACCTTACTCAGAAAGTGCTAACCTCATCGCATGCTGTGAGTACTCAGGCTACGTAGGCCATCGCAGTGGATAATATATGTACGCCCCTGCAATGCCGTTGAAACACACTGGCACGCCTGCGTTCGCCCGACCACCCTCCATCACCACCCACAAATGGCACTTCCTGTCAATCACTCTGCGATGGGTCTGCATCATACATGCCGACCCTCCCGGTTTTCGTGGGAGGCTCACGATCTTTCGGATAACCCCCCGCGCCCCTGGAAGGGTAGGCATTTCTCCCGCATTCTGCCCACTTTCTAGTGAAGTAGGCAGAATGGGGAGAATTTCTGCGGCGATCGTGGGTCCGCGTCTAGGAGACAGGGCTTAATGACGCAATTCTTCATGAATCGCGTCATTTATCACAGCCCCCTATTTAAATTTAACCCAATTGCACCAATTTTCCACAAAGGGGGTAAGGCTTAATGATGTGACCCATCAGGCCCCGCCCCCATCACAACTCACCTGCTTCTCCTCCCCAGGCTTCTCCCGGGGAGGAGAAGCAAAAGGTAGGCAAATATGGTCTGCATAGCCTTTGCGATTGAAGTCCTGACCGCAATAGCTAGTTCGCGCACTGCGATGCATACGCATGCGCAGAACGCAACAATCAGCCGATTGCATGCGTAATCGCAGTTGCGTACGATAATGAATCAGGCCCTAAGGTAAGACTTGCTCATCAGAATATAACAAAATAAAATCTTTTGATGGAATTTCCTCATGTTGCCTATATTATTTTATTTTACTTTATATTTTTATTAAAAGTGCCCAGTTGGCCTGGTGGATATCCTGTAACATACACAGTTACCCTTCATGGCCATGTAAGTAAGACTGTGTCATTCTGACAGAAATGCCTTGAGAGAAAATAGCATTGTTTGGCTACATTTGAAAGCATAATGTTCATTGGCCCTGATTCAGAGCCGGACGCTCTGACCAGAGCGCTCGCTCTGAATCAGGGCCCACCTCCATTAATATGGAGCATCCTCCTGGATGCTCGTATAGCTGTGGGTCACCACCCACAGCATATACGAGCGTGCAGGATGATGGTCGCGATGGTCTTGACCATCGCGACCATCGAAACTGTGAGCAAAAGCCTGCGGTTGGGTTTTTCAACCGCAAGGCCAGGAGTGATTTTGGCTCTGTCAGAGCCAAAATCACTCCCACTGACATCACTAGTGATGTCAGTGGGGCCGGCTTCAGACGGTAGGCGTTCCCTTGGGAACGCCTCCGTCTGGCAGGCACGCCCCCGGCACGCCCACCAAAGGGGGCGTGCTGTCAGTCACCATCGACAGCACGCCCCCTTTGATGAGACACTCCGAGCGAAGGAAAGTCCTTCGCTCGTCGGGTCTCACGCATGCGCACGACGGAGCTCCCTCCCATCGACCCACTTGCGAGCGGACAGCCGCTCGCGAGTGGGTCTGAATGAGGGCCATTGTGTGTAGTTGTTCCTCTTGTTTTTACTAGGAGAGTCCATGGAGACTGGAGATATGTAGAGGTTAAACAGTTTTGATGTTAATATCAATCATTCCAACAAAAAGCAGATAAATTCATGATGTTAGAGAGAGAAACTTCCCATAATGTGAAAGTAAGACACACACTCATAATCCACTCAACACACACTGAGGGGTATATTTACAATGTTGATAGGGTTTTCTGGTTTTCTATTGATGACTATAGCAGCCTACTATTATGTTTACACTTTATTTATAGGGCTCATCATGTGGCCCGCAAGCGCCATACAGAGGGTAAGCAACAAGACAGTGCATGGTAAAACAGTACAATAAAGAAAAACAGTGCAATACAGTATACAGTTAACAAATAGCATACAGCTCTTGGCACCGTTATTGATGCCAGGGGTGCAGGGCCACCTTTTGGAGGGGGGAGGCATGGACAGGGCAGTCACCCAGTGGCCTCCACACATATGGGGCTCCTACATTGTGGCAAATGTGCCCTCTCTGACCGGCTCCGAGTTCCGACATCAGTGACCGATGGACCGTGGCTGACGATGGAAGCCCTGTCCCCTCGCTAGCATACTGCCACAATCGGCGGGTGTATGGGTAGAGGGCGGAGCCTAATGCTGTGAATTGTCTGCCCCAATCAGAACTTGAAGCCTGCCTGATGCTGCAAGTCTGCAAAAACAGGTTAGTGTGTGTGTGCTCTGTCCCTTCCTCCTTTTCTCTCCCTCTGTCACTCTCTCTCTCTCTCTCTCTCTCTCTCTCTCCCTTTCTATAGTCCTTCCCATACTCTCTCCCTACCCCCTTGCTCTCTTTCTCTCCCTCCCTCTGTCTCTTGCTCTCTCACACCCCCTGCCACCTTCTCTCTCTCTTCCTCTGTCTCTCTCTTTGCTCCTGTCCTTTCTCCCTCCCCTTCCCTTTCCCTCTCCCCCTCTCTGTCTCTCTGTCTCCTTTTCTCTCTCTCTCCCTCTCTGTCCCCTCCTCCCTCCCTCTCCCTTACCTCTCTTTTGTTTTCTCTTTCTCCCTCCATGTTGCTGCCCCCCCTCCCTCTCCATGTCTCACTTCTTTCCTCTCTCTCCCTTTCTCCCTCTTCTCTCTCTCTTCCTGTCGCCCTCCTTGGGTGGGATACATGACGAAATGCATTCGGGATGCAATGCATCCCACCGTTCTTCACCTGCATGCTGGCAGTAGCATGATGAACACCACAAAGGACCACTCTCTTGGTAAGAGCGGCCCTTTGCGCTAGAGGAACTTCCAGGTCTTGACCTAGAAGACCCACTGATGTGCTTCCCCTCTGGTGTCCATTAGCTGCAGGACAACCTTTGCTCAAGAGGGAGACTCAGGGTAGGATGTGAGCTGATGACATCTGACCCTTATGCCAGGTACACCTGTTACCATGTCATTTAAGGAAACATGTAAGGAAATGATCATAAGAAAGAAATAAAAAAAACAGCACTAGTGGGAAACTAGTGCTGTTTCTTATATCTTTCTTATGATATTTTCTGACTAAGCAGTATTGATTCCTATAAGTCGCTATTTAGCGCTGCAAGTCGCTTAAGAAAGACTTGCTTTCCAGTCCAATTGTGTGGTTCCAAAGCACAAAAAGTTATTTATGTAAAAAGGGGTAACACGATGTAAGAGTTAACAATTAGAGTAAAAAGCAATAAAACAGTAACAGCCAATTCATATGCGTGCGCACTGGTCCCACTATACAGTCATCAATACAGAAGTCTGCGGTCGCAAAGAAGATGTCTGTACACTGAGGTCAGGACACAGCTTATATACCTTACAGGTTTCAGAGTTAACAATGGGACATATTGACAGGTTCTCATTGGTTCTTGCTTCTGGTCAGTCTGGTCATTGGTCAGTTCATACGGTGTCATCAGGGGTATGGCTCAATTCTCCAACGGTCACATTGTGTAGCTTCCCACCGAACAACTGGTTAAAACTGGCTACAACACTGCATACTAGTAATAACATTCTATTCAATAACTCCCTATCATCCATAACTAGCGGACGCATGATGTGACTTCTTTGCCGATATAAACAGATTTCTGCAAATAAACAGGGATTTAGTATGATACAAAACATGACATGTCCACTGTATTCTGAACCTTAGATATCTTTTAAGTACATCTCACATCATAATTATTAGCTAACATATACCTTTAATAACGCTGGTTATTAACTTTAATGTGTAGGAACCATTTTATATGTATGTGTTTGCATATGTGCATCTGAGTATTTAAATGGCAAATGTGCATCTATGTGTATGTACGTGAATAAATACAGATGAGTGTCCATGTGTATGTATGTAAATACGCATATGAGCGTCTGTGTATATATATATATATATATATATATATGTGTGTGTGTGTGTTATGTGCGTCAGTGTATGTGTGTTGTGAATTCACATTTGTGTGCATTGGATTGCACAGACACAAAGTAGCATCCACGTAACACGTCATCAGACTATAGATGACTATATCATCAGATAATAATTGTAAAATGATCATATCCACTTATTTGACTTTGACAGTCCACCCTTTGATAGCAAACATAAAACTATCACATTCTATTCTTAACCTTTTTAGTCATGAATAATAAATTATTATCTAATGTTCTAGACGATATGACACAATTCAATCATTGAACCATCAATAATACATTTCAAGAAAGGGTAAAACAACCCTTATACGCACTCAGCGGATCTATAGGGGACCATTGGTAGGATGTGGGACCTCATCGAACCTATAAAGGAAGTTTGGGGGTATTGAGACTACATTGTCGATGATGTTTAATGGAACATTTACAATATATTTTACTGTACATGACCAAGCCTATTCACATGTTATTATTTGATGGTACATTCAATTTCAAGATTGTAATGCAGTTCTTCATCAACCTTAGTACCTATACCACCACCACTCACCACCATTAGGATTTAATTTCCAAGATTTACCTTGGTGGTACATTTTCCACACTTTAAAACAGTAAGAACACATCTGACACATAAACCAATTACTAAGATGACAACAAGTATAAGAATAAGGAGCTTACCTACACTAGCAATCATTTTCTGGGCCCACTGCCCTAGACCGGAGAACCATTTTACAGGATTTAGCCATTAGAACCATTCGTCTACATTTACCTCAGTCTCGTACAAGGAAGTATTATGGTCCTTCCGAAATTCCCATTTCAGTTGTAGGATTTCATCCATTCTCCGGTCAATCACCTCTTTTGGATCATCTGTACTACTGGTGATGTAAGTGCAGCATTTTACCCCATACTGAGTTTCTAAGGTTACGCAGTACCCACCCATTACAGCCGTGACATAATTCAAAACCATCCTGTGTTGCACACGTTCTTTCTTGTAGGCTTGCAATTCCTTACCAGTAAACCTGAAGGTGTCATCATACTTCTCAGTGATATTATCAATCAGATTTGCCAACGCTTGGATGTACCTATGATTTATAACTCCTCTGGCCGTACGGGTGATATCTAAGGCGGTGAGGAATTGAATCTCAGTGGATTCCTGTATCAAACTTGAGGCTAAGGGGTCTCTCCGGTCTATGAGGTGTCTTTTAAAAATGCGTTCATAATGAGTATGGGTATAATAAGGGGAAGAGTTGTGGTGAATGTCTATCATTTTATCATGTGTAAGGGTCATGATTTCTGGTAGTACCCTTCCAAGATAGCATAAACCTTCAGAGTTCAGAGAGAGCCACTTGTACTCTTTCATTCCACATATAAAATACACATCATCTGGGAAAAAGTAAGGAACAGAATGCATCATTATCATTGAACACATTATTCTTACAAAGAATCCTGCTCCCATTTCCCCCATTTGACTGGTACACATTTCTGGTTGTATAATATTTGCACAGTACACTAGTGATACTCTGCCAACCATTAGTTTGTCGTATCTACGCGTGTACCTATACTGGAAATGTCTCCCATTTGCAATAATTCTGCGTACAAGTTCAGAATTGATAGGCTCATTATCAGCTCTGTGTGAATAGGTCATTGTCTGATTGTTCCAGATCACCTCACAATTTCCTGATTTTCTGAAATTTGTGAGATTTAAGCATACCAGGGATCTATCTACATGGTACTGGTGGAGCTTAAGGCTAGGGATCTAGATATATTATATTTCTTGTCCACCGGTCTGTCAAACAACCTGAGCATAAGAAACTTCGGATCATAACATATTCTCCAGGTTCAACATTATCACAGTTTGTTTCTGGCATATCAGGTAACAACATTTTCAGTTTCTGTTGCTGTTGTTTCAGCTGTCTACTCATTTTTATAAGATTTTGCACAGTAACTTCATTATTACTCTTCAAATCATCCTGTGGACTTATAATCAAATGAGGTTGCCTTCCAAACAGTATCTCAAAGGGGGACAGATTAAGAGGAGATCTGGGAGTGGTTTTGATGCTATGGAGGACTAGCAGTAAGGCTTCTGGCCATCCTAATCCAGTTTCAGCCATGATCTTACTCAGTTTATTCTTAATAGTACCGTTCACTCTCTCCACCTTCGCACTGGCTTGCGGTCGGTAGGGGGTGTGAAGTCTACTATTAATTCCCATAAGCTTACACATGTTCTGGAAAACATCACCAGTGAAATGAGTACCCCTATCACTTTCTATGATTCTAGGGATACCATATCTGCATACAAACTCCTGAACAATATTCTTAGCAGTAAAAACAGCAGTATTAGTGGCAGCTGGATATGCCTCTACCCAATTAGAAAATACATCAGTACAAACTAATACATACTTCCTGCAAGATGGTAATCAAACTAAGTCAATTTGTGTTACCTGAAAAGGACCATCTGTCGGAGGGATATGGGATGGCTCGGTTGGTATTATCTTCCCAACATTTTTCCTCAAACAGGTCAAACAGGACATTGCCCTGTTTCCAGCTTGAGAAGAAAAGCCTGGTGCACACCAATATGCTCTGACCAACTTGCACATACCTTGTTTTCCCAGATGAGTCATGCACTGCCTCAGCCAGGCTTGGGTATATATGCCCTGGGAGCAACAAGCTTACCTTGTCCATCTCTCCAGAGTCCAGAGGACTACTGACCACATCCCTTTGATCTCCAGACTGCCTTTTCCTGTAGGGAACACAAATCTTGCATTTCAATTCGTTTCTGTGTGTCTATTGTCTGGAAGACCATCACTTTGTTAGTTGGTATATTTATGTGTAACCCTGCTGCCCATTTGGCAGCTTCATCTGCTCTGTTATTGCCCATTGACACTGGGTCTTCCTCACATGTGTGGGCTTTGCATTTGATGACAGCTATTGCCTTTGGTAACTGAATTGCTGTCAGAAGTCCTTTTATGTGTTGTGAATGTGCTACTGGTGTGCCTGCTGCTGTCATAAAGTTCCTAAGACGCCAAAGAGCCCCAAAATCATGTACTACCCCGAAGGCGTACCTAGAGTCAGTGTATATGTTAGCTGATTTACCTTCTGCCAACTCACACACTCTCATTAATACCACCAGTTCAGCCACCTGAGTGAGGAGGACCAAATGGTTCAGCTTCTACAACATCCTTATCATTTACAACAGCATAATCTGTGCATAATTCTCCTGTGTCTGTCTGTCTATGACAACTTCCATCCATGTAAAACGTCAAATCTACATCTTCTAATGGTGTGTCACATATGTCTGGTCTTGCAGTAAAGGTCTGATTCAAATATTCCATACAATCATGTGTGTCAGTATACCTGCAGAACTCACCTTCAACCAGAAACTCACCCCCATCCACCCTTTGTGCATCTCGAGGCACATATGGTAAGTACATTGCTGGATTTAATGTATTTTACCATTTAATGGTAATATATGCAGGTGCCATCAGAGCTAGTTCCCATTTTGTGAACCTTGCTGAAGAGACATGTCTGGTTTGGGCTGAATTCAACAAAGCAGATACTGCATGTGGTGTATAGACAGTTATATCATGCCCTAATACTACATCCTCACTCTTATATGAGAAGAGCAGTTGCAGCTACACTTCTTGAACATGTAGGGCCTGATCTTGCCACAGTGTCCAATTGTGCACTGTAGTATGCTACAGGTCTGCTAGCATCATCATGCTTCTGTGTGAGGACACCTGCTGCACAGCCATCAGCTTCCGTACAATTGGCTTTCAACAACTTTGTTAACCCCCTAAAATCCTGTACTAATCTATAGCCCCTCCCCCCAGTCTTCTTCACTGGAAAAATGGGACTGTTGGCTGGACTAGCTGTACAAATTAAAATCCCTTGTTGCAATACACTCACAATTATGGGATACACCCCTAGCTCCACCTCAGGATTTAATGGGTACTGAGGGATTTTTGGAGCCTGCCTACCACTCTTCATGTTAACCATTACAAGGGCTACATTTCCCATCAATCCAGTGTCCTGTCCATCTTTGGTCCAGAGAGAACCCGGTATTTGCTTTTACCTGAGATGGACTTTGTTCTAGAATGGCAGAGTCCAACATTAATCTTTGTAGTGTGTCCAATATATCCTGTACCTCATGTGCAACCTTTTCTGGTATATCTAGGAATATACCATCAGGGGTACAAAATATGACACATCCCATTTTACACAGAAAATCCCTTCCCAGCAGGTTAGTAGGAGCTGTCGCTGCCAGGAGAAAGGAATGCTTGGTTTGCAGCGGCCCAATAGTAACCTCAGCAGATCTGGTTAAAAGGTAATGCTGTACCCTCCCCATTACTCCGATTGCTGGTATGGTCTTGTTGGTAAGCTGTAAATTAAATGGAGAAGTTATCACGGATCTGGTCACCCCTGTATCTACAAGAAAAGTATGTTTAGTACCAGATATATTAACTGTCATTGTAGGTTCTTCCCTAGTATTCTCAGTTAGTCTAACTGGCTGTAGACTAAAGGTAAGACCTGACCCCTAGGACTGACTATGATCCTCCAGCAGAGTGTTTGCTGTCACTATGTGAGCGGGTAACCGCTGGGAATTTCCTGAATCTTGCAGGTGCCCTCTCTGAGTGTACCTAGGTGTTCCCTTTTTAGGTGGCTCCAATTTCTCACTTTACAGTCCCTCTTTAGGTGTCCTTCTTTATTGCATTATAACACCTTACTGTATAATTTCATTGCTGGTATGTGTTGTAGTTATGTGACTGTGTAGGTAATCCCTCTAAAGCCTGAATGCTCACTGGCATTAACTTCTCACTCTGTGCCTCTTTCTTTTTGGAAATGTTCTTATCATGTTCTATGGCAGATTCTCTAAGTGCATCTACAGTAATTCCTCTCCAGTTAGGTAGAGAGGTTTGCACCCTGGTCTTTAGATTATCATTGAGACCATCCATAAGTACCGTAACAGCTACTTCCCTGTGGTGTACATCATCCTTTATATCTGCTATCCCTGTGTACTGGGTTATTGTTAGCAGCGCTCTGGTGAAACAATCTGCTGCAGATTCACTATCTTTTTGTTTAACAGTGAAACTTTTACTCCAGTTCACTACCACTGGAAAATATATGGCCAATTGTGTGATTATATGTTTTATATTTATCTGTTTATCCTCATCCGTTAAGGATTCATCCTCCTCCAATACACAATGCTTAATAAACTTTTGTAAGTCAGTATTGGAATGGAGACAGGCTCTTAACACCACTCGCCAATCTTTATTAGTTGGCTCATGAGCATTACCTAAATCTTTAACAATTTTCTGGCATTTGGCAAACTCTTTCCTAGGGTCTGGGAAGTCTGACATAATTTAATGCAATTCTGCTCTCGTCCATGGACAATGCATTGCTACATTCCTGATAGGAACTATACCATCTTTGTCCGGTTTCCCATTGGGAACTGCAATTGTATGGACAGGATGTATACGTACCACATCACTATGTTCAGGATTAATTACTGGACTTATTGTTTTGGTACTATGGATGTTACCTCTTCTATTACGGTCTCTACTAGTCTCACCAATTTCAGCTGCTGCCCCTGCTGGTTGGATCGCTACCTTTCCTCTCTGTGGAACATCTAGTGTATTAACAGCATGTGCAATGGCTGAAATTACAGTAGGTTCATCATCTTCTACAATAAAATTTTCCTTAAGGTGACTTAAAACAGGGTATAAGTTACTTGTTACGATTTTTTTATTTTTGGTATCGGCTGTACTTTCACCTGTGGCCGCATATGGCGGCAGAGGTGTGCATGCGCTATCTTCTTTATGCGCGGTAACGCTACCTTGCAGCGTGGGTACGCTACCTGGTGGCATGCTGCTTTATGGCATGAGTACGTGCTACTTTGCCACGTCTGTATGCTAATTTGCTGTGCAACATTTTGTGGTGCGCTATTTTGCCACGTGTTCCCCTCATGCAGCCACAGCTTTAAACAATCATTATACTTTACTCTTTTCTTCAAAGATTTGACTAAACATGTGTTGTCTCTAACATTACTTAGTACCTCTGAATCAAAACTGCCAACTTTTGGGAAGGGTTTCATACATCCTTTGGTCATCTTGACCCATATGTCACAGTACGCTGTTGTGTACGTGCCATACTTCACATTCATTATATACCTTGCCGAACCAGTAGGCCCATCCATAAGCAGCACCTCATTAACCATCCCTAGTGACTGCTACCACCCATCTGGGACAACGCTTTGGCTACTTTCACTAGAGATTTCAACCGGTGGACGAATTAAACAAGCTGCATCCACTCACTTCCACCTGCTGTGCACAGCCGACCACTAAGCATTTTTTTTTGTTAGCGTACACAACGAGGAAACAGAAAATAGCCTATGCAATTATTCTGCTTTCCGGACAAATTAACCAAGCTTTGTCTGACCACTTCCTACTTTAAGTTACTCTCCACTGGTAGAATCTAAGTATTCCACTTAACCTTGCCAGTGATTTCCTCCACCACAACCAATTCACAATCACGGTTCACACAACCATGCGGTCCGATCGCATTGCCCAGAGACACTAACCTATCAATGGACTTTGCGATTACAATTGGAAGTTGACCGAGAAACAACCTCCGGTTTCTCACCCAGTTATACCTGCTGTTACGTTCTGGGTTATTTGTGGACCCGGGGTGGTAGCAGGAGCGATCACAGAAGCAGATTTGTAAATAAAACTAGGATTTTTAATAAGTGCTCGAGTGGACATATAATGTGGCAGTAAATAAAAGTCCAGGAAAATATAAATGTGCACAAGAGTTCTGTGGTGGGAGCAAAAGGGTTAATGTCCAGGTAGAAACAATTAGAGCAGTCCAGGTGTGCAGGTAGTGAAACTGAAAATAAACAAGCCAGGTTTTCAGATTGTGAACTGAAGTGCAGGATGTCAGCAGGCTCAGGCACTCAGGTATGGGCAAGGGTGATGGAGGTAGCGGGGTAGTCCAGTGGGAACTAGGAGCTGACAGGCAGACTGGCAGACAGCGGATTCACAGGAACAGGAAAGCACAGAGAACTCCCTCTCAGCTAGGCTGAGATACACGTTGCACTGGCAAAGAAGGAAGGCACTGATCCTTCCTAAATACCCCATGCCGTGCTGTTACTGGCTGGAGGGAACATGTGACTCACCAGGATTGGCCAGCCGCATCACATGGCCAGAAGGCAAGATGGCAGCGCCCATGCCAAATGGAATGGAGACACCGCCAGGCCTTACCAGCACAGAGTGACAACAGGCCCGCACAACAACGCGTGCAGCCAAAGCCCCCCGCCAGACACCAGCTCCGCCACCAGACAGCCCGCGCCACAATGACCTCACAGGTAACACTCACCTAGCGTCATGCTGAAATACCCTGGCCGTGACAGTACCCCCCCCTTTTGGGGTGGCCTCAGGACACTCACCAGGCTTCTCCGGATGGGCAGAATGGAATCTCCTGATGAGCGTGGGAGCGTGGACATCACGAGCATCGGTCCAGCA
This sequence comes from Taudactylus pleione, assembly GCA_031769625.1. Taxonomy (NCBI): domain Eukaryota; kingdom Metazoa; phylum Chordata; class Amphibia; order Anura; family Myobatrachidae; genus Taudactylus; species Taudactylus pleione. The sequence continues at coordinate 3,579,242 of JAUIMM010000519.1, forward strand.
ACGTTCCTCTGGACCGTAACCTTTCCAGTCCAGCAAATACTGTAGATGACCTTTGCGTAGACGAGAGTCCAAGATCTGGGCGACCTCAAACTCAACTCCTCTCTCCGTCTGGACTCGAGGAGAAGCAGGTAGAGCACTATGGAATTTATTCAGGACCAGGGGCTTCAATATGGAAATATGGAAGGAATTAGGGATTTTTAGGTATGGGGGTAACTGTAGACGATAGGCCACTGGATTAATGACTTCTGTTATGGAGAAGGGACCGATGAAGCGTGGTGCAAATTTCATAGAAGGAACCCTCAGACGAAGATTCCGGGTGGATAACCAGACCTGGCTTCCAACTTGCATGCGTGGAACTATTCTACGCTTCTTATCGGCCTGGGTCTTATAGCGAGAGGATGCCTTCAACAAATCAGACCGTACTTGAGTCCAGATGGCAGCAAAATTCCGCACCATGTCCTCCACGGCCGGAACATCGAAAACAGGCAGGCTTCGGAATTCGGGAACACGAGGATGAAGGCCATATACAACCTGAAATGGCGTTTGGTTAGTTGACGAGTGGTAGGAAGCATTATGTGCAAACTCAGCCCACGGCAGCAAGGCAGCCCAATTGTCCTGGGAAGATGACATAAAAATTCTTAAGAAAGTCTCTAGATCTTGATTAACTCTCTCGGTGGAGCCGTTGCTTTGCGGATGGTAGGCCGTGGAAAAGTTTAACTTCACTTGAAGAACAGAACACAAAGCCCTCCAGAATTTTGCAGTAAACTGCACACCACGGTCAGAGACAATTTCAGCAGGAAGGCCGTGTAGACGAAATATGTGTTGGACAAACAACTGTGCCAGGTCAGGGGCAGAAGGTAACTTCTTCAACGGTATATAGTGGACCATCTTAGAAAATCGGTCTATTACAACCCAGATAGTGTTGAAACCTTGAGAGACTGGCAGGTCTGTAACGAAATCCATGGAGAGATGCGTCCATGGACATGATGGAGTAGGTAATGGAAGCAATTCCACAGCTGGAGCTTGTAGTGATGATTTATGCTGGGCACAGGAGGAGCAGGAAGAGATAAACTCCATTATGTCTGCCTTCATAGAAGGCCACCAATAGTGTCTTTTCAGGAACTCCAAGGTCTTCCGAGTGCCTGAGTGCCCTGCGAAGCGAGAGGAATGTGCCCAAGTGAGAAGCTGCTTCCTTAATTCCGGGGCCACAAATGATTTTCCCGTAGGAGGCTGAAGTTGTAATGCGGCGAAAACTCTTGATTCCAAGACAGGGGTATTGCTTTGATTTTCAGATTGATCATCACAAAGGAGAGATCTCGATAGGGCATCAGCCTTCTGATTAAGTGCTCCAGACCGAAAGGTCAGGGTGAACTGAAACCTGGCAAAGAATATTGCCCAGCGGGCCAAACGAGGACTCACACATTGGAGGTTTTTGAGAAATAGGAGATTTCTATGGTCCGTAAATACAGTAAATGGAAACTTGGCGCCTTCTAGCAAATATCTCCATTCTTTCAACGCCAACTTTACAGCTAGTAGTTCTTGCTCACCTATGGCGTAGTTCCTTTCGGCAGGAGAGAATTTTTTAGAAAAGAACCCACACGGATGGACTCGGTTGTCCTCATAACGTTGAGACAAGACTGCTCCCACAGCTTCAGATGATGCATCTACTTCCAACAAAAAAGGCCTGTCCAGATCTGGTTGTCGAAGGACTGGTGCTGAGATGAAGGCCTGTTTTAGAAGATGAAAGGCAGACTCTGCCTCAGGTGACCATTGGGCAGGATTAGCTCCTTTGCGGGTCAAGGCTGTAATGGGAGCCAGCAGTGTAGAAAATCCCTTAATGAAGCGTCTATAATAATTGGCGAAGCCCAACAATCTCTGGATGGCCTTCAGTGTCTGAGGTCGGGTCCAATCCAGAATTGCTTGTACCTTCTTGGGGTCCATTTCTAAACTGGAGCCAGATATTACATAGCCGAGAAAAGGTACACTGGGCACTCCAAAGATGCACTTCTCCAGTTTGCAGTAAAGGTGGTTTTCTCTCAAACGGGTCAGGACCTCCTTAACATGTTCTTGATGTTTAGCCACAGAGGGTGAAAAAATCAGTATGTCATCCAGATAGACAACAACTGAAACATATAACAGATCCCGGAAAATCTCATTAGCGAAACTTTGAAAGACAGCAGGGGCGTTACATAATCCAAAAGGCATTACCAAATACTCGAAATGTCCATCTCTGGTATTAAAAGCGGTCTTCCATTCATCGCCAGCTCGGATACGAATGAGGTTGTAAGCCCCTCTTAGATCTAATTTAGAAAAATTGACAGAGCCCTTGACCCTATCAAACAACTCAGTAATCAGGGGAAGAGGGTATCGATTTTTTACAGTAATGTCATTAAGGCCTCGATAATCGATACATGGTCTTAGACCACCGTCCTTCTTGCCAACGAAGAAAAACCCAGCTCCGGCAGGTGAAGTAGAGGGGCGGATGAACCCCTTTGCCAGGTTGTCCCGGATGTACTCGGTCATGGCTTGAGTCTCAGGCAAGGACAGCGGATAGGTACGACCACGAGGTGGCATCTTATCAGGTATCAATTCAATTGGACAGTCCCACTCCCTATGAGGGGGGTAAGATATTTGCTTGTTGTTCAGAAAAAACGTCGGCAAACATCTGATATTCCTTGGGAATGGCAGAAGAAACTAATGAAACGGTCTTTCTCACAGGTCGAATTTTTGGAAGACAGGATTTCTGACAGTCCATACCCCATGACAGAATCTGCATAAAACTCCAATCAATCCTGGGATTATGTTTACGTAACCAGGGTAGACCAAGAACAATTTCTTGAGAGGCCTCTGATATCACCAGGAATTTTAAGGACTCAGAATGAAGTGCCCCAATTCGGACCAATACAGGTTGAGTCTCTTTGGTGACTATCCCGTTAGTCAGAGGGCGTCCGTCTATCGAGGTCAGAGAGATAGCATGGTTGAGAGTCAAACAAGGTATCTGAAATTTATCAATGAAACTAGACGTTATGAAATTTCCGGCTGCTCCTGAGTCGATTAGAGCAGTAGCAAAGACAGGTTTGGGTTTAAGATCCAAGGCTAGGGTAATCGTAAAATCTTTAATTTTTGGAGACGGGTTCATAACTCCTAACTTGATGTCTCCAGGGTCAGTTAGGATTTGGCATTTCCCGGTTTACGGGGACAGGAGATCAGCAGGTGACCAGACTCTCCGCAGTACAGACAGAGGTTCTTTTGCATTCTTCTCTGCCGTTCTTCTTTGGAGAGGTGTCTATGATTCACCTGCAAAGGCTCCTCTTCAGTGGGAGAAGGAATGGGACGGGTAGAAATGGAGGGGGTAAATGACCTTTGCCGGTCAGTTCTGTTTTTTTCAGCCTGACGTTCCCTGAAGCGTAGGTCAACTTTGATACACAATGAAATCATGTCATTCAGATTAGTAGGAAGCTCTCGAGTGACTAGATCATCCTTTAGTCGGTCTGACAACCCATGCCAGAAGGCCGAGGTGAGGGCTTCCTCATTCCATTTGAGCTCTGATGCTAAAATTTGAAATTGAACGGCATATTGACTGACAGGACGGACCCCTTGCCTCAGTGTCATGATGTTTGATGATGCTGATACAGTACGCCCAGGTTCATCGAAAATCCTCCTGAAGGATGACACAAAGCCTGCGTAATTATCCAGCAGTGGATCTGAGCGCTCCCAGAGTGGGGAAGCCCATTCCAAGGCCTGGCCGGATAACAGAGAGACTATATAAGCCACTTTAGTTCTTGCAGTTGGAAAGTTGTCAGGCTGCAGGGTAAAATGTATGTCACACTGATTTAGGAATCCTCGGCAAAGTTTAGGATTGCCGTCAAATTTATTTGGTAAAGGAAGACGTAAGCGGGGAGATGATCTGCCTCCTGTATTCCCAGACGCTGATGCAGATGTAGTTGCTGGTATTTCAGGGGTAGAAAAGGAAGTTTGCAAACTATCCTGTCGCTTGGACATCTCTTGCAGAAATTTAGCCATCTGATGCTGCATGTTTTCCAGATTTTCTAATCGACCAGAAATGCACCTGAACAAATCCACTCCTGACTCCTGATCCGTGGCCGGCTCCATGTGGCCAGTGCAAACTGTTACGTTCTGGGTTATTTGTGGACCCGGGGTGGTAGCAGGAGCGATCACAGAAGCAGATTTGTAAATAAAACTAGGATTTTTAATAAGTGCTCGAGTGGACATATAATGTGGCAGTAAATAAAAGTCCAGGAAAATATAAATGTGCACAAGAGTTCTGTGGTGGGAGCAAAAGGGTTAATGTCCAGGTAGAAACAATTAGAGCAGTCCAGGTGTGCAGGTAGTGAAACTGAAAATAAACAAGCCAGGTTTTCAGATTGTGAACTGAAGTGCAGGATGTCAGCAGGCTCAGGCACTCAGGTATGGGCAAGGGTGATGGAGGTAGCGGGGTAGTCCAGTGGGAACTAGGAGCTGACAGGCAGACTGGCAGACAGCGGATTCACAGGAACAGGAAAGCACAGAGAACTCCCTCTCAGCTAGGCTGAGATACACGTTGCACTGGCAAAGAAGGAAGGCACTGATCCTTCCTAAATACCCCATGCCGTGCTGTTACTGGCTGGAGGGAACATGTGACTCACCAGGATTGGCCAGCCGCATCACATGGCCAGAAGGCAAGATGGCAGCGCCCATGCCAAACGGAATGGAGACGCCGCCAGGCCTTACCAGCGCAGAGTGACAACAGGCCCGCACAACAACGCGTGCAGCCAAAGCCCCCCGCCAGACACCAGCTCCGCCACCAGACAGCCCGCGCCACAATGACCTCACAGGTAACACTCGCCTAGCGTCATGCTGAAATACCCTGGCCGTGACACCTGCTATGTATACTGCTACGGCTGTCCTACCCACCTCTTGGACACCTTGTCGGCCCTGTCTATTTTCAACAGTTCAAAAAGCAAAAACCTTCTCCGTTTTTCTTTTTCCTTTTCACATCACAAGCATATGTTTACAGTCATATACCTTTGTTTTCTGGACAGAAAAATACTTTCCCTCATGACAATACCTATTCAGAGGTTTTAACAAGCGATACAAGACTATCTATCAAAACGATTACTTAAACATGTGGCAGTACTACAGGGAAGATGCATATGCTATGTGCGAATCGCCTATTGCAGCGCAAAAGTGACAATAAAAGAAACAGACTTTTCTCTCTTGTCCCTGGATTCTAATCAGCGCTCCTTAGATCACACAAAAACGATATTCGGTTTCACAACATAAAGTGCTAAACAGGCTTTAAACAGATTGCGTTCTTACCCGTGTATGACGCATCCACCCTTTGTTGAGGAACCGAAATCCGTACGGTATGCGTGATTTCCGTTAGCGTGATATCAGTCATGAGCCCCCATCAATTGATTCCTATAAGTCGCTATTTAGCGCTCCAAGTCACTTAAGAAAGAATTGCTTTCCAGTCCAATCGTGTGGTTCCAAAGCACAAAAAGTTATTTATGTAAAAAGGGATAACACGATGTAAGATTTAACAATTAGAGTAAAAAGCAATAAAATAGTAACAGTCGATACATACGCGTGCGCACTGGTCCCAGAATACAGTCACCAATCCAAACATCTGCGGTCGCACAGAAGATGTCTGTACACCGAGGTCAGGACACAAGCTTATATACCTTACAGGTTTCTGAGTTAACAAAGGGACAAATTGACAGGTTTTCATTGGTTCTTGCTTCTGGTCAGTCTGGTCATTGGTCAGTTCATACGGTGTCATCAGGGGTATGGCTCAGTCCTCCAACGGTCACATTGTGTAGCTTCCCGCCGAACAACTGGTTAAAACTGGCTACAACACTGCATACAAGTAATAACATTCTATCCAATAACTCCCTATCATCCATAACTAGCGGACACATGATGCGACTTCTTTGCCGATAGAAACGGATGTCTGCAAATAAACAGGGATTTAGTATGATACCAAGCATGACATGTCCACTGTATTCTGAACCTTAGATCTCTTTTAAGTACATCTTACATCATAATTATTAGCTAACAAATACCTTTAATAACTCTGGTTATTAACTATAATGTGTGGGAACCATTTTATATGTATGCGTTCGCATATGTGCGTTTGGGTATTGAAATAGCAAATGTGCATCTATGTGTATGTACGTGAATATATACAGATGAGCGTCCATGTGTAAGTATGTGCATCCGCATATGAGCGTCTGTGTGTATAAATGTATATATATGTGTGCGTTATGTGCATCAGCGTATGTGTGTTGTGGATATGCATTTTAGCGCATCGGATTGCACCGACGCAAAGTAGCGTCCTAGTAACACGTCATCAGACTATAGACGACTATAGTGTCAGATAATAATTGTAAAGCAATCATATCCAATAATTTGACTTTGACAGGAGCTTAACACCCTCCTTTAACAGCTCCTAATTGACGAGCGCCACTCTGTTGTTTTTTTGGTTTTTATGGCCTTTACTGTGCATATGCTGGCCTCATGAATATTTAGATTAGTAAATCAGGGGGGAGGGGGTATAGCTTTTGGACCAGAATTGCTGACCTCACCTCACCAGTGAGCCCCTTCAACCACTACAGTCTCCCTATCGCCTTAACCCCCCACCACCTGCATTGATACTATGAAATTCTGTACAGTGGATCATATGCATTGCACTTAGTAAGGCATTGCGAACACTTGTGGCACCATATAAATAAAGGATAATAATAATAATAATAATAATAATAATAATAATAATAATAATAATAATAATAATAGTTCATGGTCTTAGATCTAATTACATGTCACTTCTGCGAACACTCCAAGAACTAAACAAGTGGTCATTCCAGTACTCAGACATCATATTAGTTTCAGAAGGCAGGCAAACCTAATATCAGTTACTAAAGGTCCCCCTAATTCTTCTGATAACCTAATGCAATTTACTGTATATATTTATATGCATTCAAATTTTGCTAATTAATGTTTTTTAATTATTATACCAATGATGCCTCTCAGTATTATGCTGCTGTCTATGCTGACTGTAAGTTTTTATATGTGAAGTCAAATATATTTTTATGAGCCACCATAGGGTATAGTAGGTTTGCCAAGTGGTTCTGAATGTTGTCCCATATAAAAAAGTACATGTCGTTCTAAGGGTGAGGAATTAACACCTGCTAAATCAAATCCTGTCTAGCTGCAATTTATAACAGTAGCCGACTGTCAGCTAGAGCCTTGTGAGAGCAACCTTCTGAAAAACACCAGCACTTTTTCTATATCGATTAAATCACGTTTCTAAATTTACACACTGTGGCTGCCCTGTGCTCCAGTGCTAAACCTATCATTATCAATAGGGTTCTGATGATCTTATTTCACCATGCTCTTTAGATCATCTCCAGGTACTGAAAACCATCTGTCCATTTCCGTAAACATTTAAGATGTGAAAGCAATTTGCCCCACCAAACAAGTCTGAAGTCAGTTGCATCACTTGGAAAAAAATATTTTTATTTGAAAATTAATCCGAAAAAGCCTACAGGTGAATACAAATAAATAAAACTATTTGCTATTATAGAATATTTCTACCAGGCCTGGATTGGTGTCAAAGCCACAAGGCCGATGCTTGTGGAATGCAATTGTCTGGGATACAGTATTCCAGGATAGTGACACTCTGTACTTCAAGAGAATTCAGACTAAAATACCAGGTGCCTTAGGCAAAGGCAGCCCCAGCCATGTTTTTTATATCGGACAAACTTTCAAGCAAAAATCTTATTTCATTACCCATTATTGATATTGTACCAGCAAATTGCACAGCGTTTTACAGTAGAGCTTACAGCATAATTTGGAAAGACAAGAGGGTAGCATGAAGGGGGCTATTAAAAAAGGAGGGGTGCCCGTGTACTATCTCTACGTGGGCCCCTTCATGCAATGCATATAATTATGCTTATGGGGCCAATTTTAATGAGTACAGAGTACTGCCAATGGGCCATTGCATTGTGGGAGAAGATGGGAAGCGACCAGTCTATTCAATGATTCTCTCCATTCTGGCAGGAAAGAGCGTATATATAATTCCAACCACAGATGGTATTATGTATTGAACAAAAAATGTAAAAAGCAAATCTTTTCTAATCTTACTAAATTGCAGAAGTGCTCAGTCCCCTTTGTGAGGTACTGTATGGGGAAGAAATAGAATGTGGAGAGAAACAAAAATGCGAAGAAATCAGTGATTTCCCCATCGTTTTATGTGACGGAAACACAAAGATATGATGGATCTTAACTGTCCTACTGGGGATATACTTAGCCTAGACAGAGGCACAGAGGTGCATGTGGTTCTTGTCATTGGGATTTAGAGGATTATTGACTAAGCGTCGGGATCTAAAACCCGGACTTCCAGTAGTATTTATGCCGAAATTAAAATAGCCAATGCTTTTACTAGCAGTGCTTTGCTAGTAAAAGCATTGCCCTTTTATATTTCAGGTGGCTGAGGGATGGCCAGGCAGAAGTCAGTAACTGTGGCAGAAAGTATCAAGGGATCAGGCAGTAGGAGGCAAGAAGCAAGCCAAGGTTAGAATTCAGGTAATCACTAGTAACAAGGTCAGAGGCAGCCCGAGGTCAGAATACAGGTAATCACTGGTAACAATGTCAGAGGCAGGCCAAGGTTAGAATCTGGGCAATCACTGGTAAAAAGGCCAGAGGAAGGCCAAGGTTAGAATCCAGGTAATCACTTAAAAACAGCTCAGAGGCAGGCTGAGGTCAGAATCTGGGTAATCACTGATAACAAGGTCAGAGGCAGGCCAAGGTCAGAATATGGGTAATCACTAGTAACATGGTCAGAGGCAGGCCCAGGTTAGAATCTGGGTAATCACTGGTAACAAGGTCAGAGGAAGGCCAAGGTTAGAATCTAGGTAATCACTAGTAACAAGGTCAGAGGCAGGCCGAGGTTAGAATCCGGGTAATCACTGGTAACAAGGTCAGAGGCAGGCCAAGGTTAGAATCCGGGTAATCACTGGTAACAAGGTCAGAGGCAGGCCAAGGTCAGAATCCAGGAAATCACTGATAACAAAGTCAGAGGCAAGCCAAGGTTAGAATATGGGTAATCACTAGTAACAAGGTCAGAGGCAGGCTGAGGTCAGAATATGGATAATTATTGGTTACAAGGTCAGAGGCAGACCGAGGTCAGAATCTGCATAATCACTGGTAAAAAGGTCAGAGGCAGGCCGAGGTCAGGATCTGGGTAATCATTGGTAACAAGGTCAGACAGGCCTAGGTCAGAATCCAGGTAATCATTAGTAACAAGGTCAGAGGCAGGCCAAGGTCAAAATCCGCATAGTCACTGGAAACAAGGTCAGAGGCAGGTCGAGGTCAGAATCTGGGTAATCACTGGTAACAATGTCAGAGGCAGGCCAAGGTCAGAATCAGGGTAATCACTGGTAACAAGGCCAGAGGCAGGCCCAGGTCAGAATCTGGGTAATCACTGGTAACAAGGCCAGAGGCAGGCCGAGGTCAGAATCCGGGTAATCACTGGTAACAATGTCAGAGGCAGGCCGAGGTCAGAATCTGGGTAATCACTGGTAACAAGGCCAGAGGCAGGCCGAGGTCAGAATCCGGGTAATCAGTGGTAACAATGTCAGAGGCAGGCCGAGGTTAGAATCCGGGTAATCACTGGTAACAGGTCAGAGGCAGGCCAAGTTAAAATTCCAGGTAATCACTTGTAAAAAGGTTAGGGTCAGCAAGTGAGGTCAGAATTTCCAAGAACACACAGTCTGAAGGACAGGCCTGCTGGAGCTAAGCAGACTGAGTGTATTCTATAGAGGCCTGGGTTCGAATTTTGTGCTAATCACTGCACCATTGGTCACATGACAGCTTTTTTAAATCAGATACAGAACCGCACACCCAATCCTGAGGAGAGTGTAGCACGCTGGCTAAGCGGACGCCCTCCCGGCATGGGAGAGATGGTAGCTGGCAGGAAGGGAGATGTGCATTTCCTTAGTAAATAATATTTGAAAGTGATTGCTGGGTTTCGAGGATCAGGATTAGCTCTGCTGACTCTCTAAACACAGTACTTGAAATAACACAATCAAGAGGTTGGTAAAGTGGTTGTGAGGCTTCACTCACATTGCTGTGACAAGTGTCAATAACTGTGAAAAAAAAAATCCTTTCCCTCAGTTCTGCTGGCAGTGCACCATGTGCAACTTCCCACACCTCAATTTTGGATGTGAAGCAGTCACTGGTGCTTAACTAACAAGTGATCATGGGATGAATGTTCAGCAGCATAGTGCATATTGTGGTTTACTGTCATAATTGGGAGCATAAACTGTTCTGCATAAAATACACTTTATTTCTCTGCATTTTTGCTACTTTTATTGTGCTTTTACTGAATTAATAGAAAATAGTAATCACTCGCACATAAAATGCTCTGTTGGTGACCTTTACATTTTGCTATACATTAAATTACAACACAAAGAAACCAAAAAAATATACTTATTTACATTTATTAATGTAAGTTAGGACTACCAAACTGGTTGCTGGACCAAGTGACAGTACCCATAGTGGTCAAGGGAATTACCAGAATACTAGTTCCTCTAACAAGTTGTACACCACACTTTGAACAAATTATATCGAATGCAAAATATTACTTTAAAAAAAAAATTAATTACTGTTGCAAGCAAACTGTATACAGAAATATATATGGAGAGAGCTCTACACTTTTTAATTAACAGGAATATGGGTGTTTTGCCAATAGTGTATTTCTGCCAACATCCAGCTGTTATTAAAAAGAGCTCCTAATGTACCGTAGTTTAAAGAGGTAATAGTTTATCATTAATAGTGCTTTGGACACTGGTATCTTCTCATCTAAACCGGGACTCTTGGCAGAAATGTGGTTGCCATGTGCCTGAATGCTATGATTTCACACCTAGCTGTTGCTACGACACAAGGATGCCGAGAAGGTGTTTGACACAAGTACTTGTGTCCTGACCTGTCTGGCATCCTAGGACAACAAAAGAGGCGTGTCCACACAAGCCTCTAATATTATGTGGGTATGCCCAATCCAACATCCACTATGTGGCTGCATGCCATGCCCATTTGGTACCAATAGGCACAATGGGGCTTACTCTTACTTTCCATTGCCACACCCCTTAAAAGTACCAAGGCATGGAACATTTTAAGACTGTCCTGACAGTACACAGAGACCTTTGAAGTGCAGGATAGACTTCAAGCAAATTATATTTTTACGCAGTTGAGCGAAAATCGTCAACCTGTGCATGCGTCTAAGTCACACGGCGTATGCGTCGAGGTACATTACCGTAGCCGCTCGCACCAACTATTTACTCGCAGTGTGATTAACAGGAAGCATTCGAGGGAGGTAACGGGGAGTGGCGGCAAAGAACGCATCCATTTTCGGGGAGTGTCACAGCCTGCGTCTGACATCCCGTACACAGGGAAAGTAGCCCTGGCATCTCAGTACACCCGGCCATTCTCTGTGACCATAGGAATACTGAGAAGTCCAAGTATCGAAGGATCTGTGAGCGATGCTGCGTATATGTACGCAGATACTTGGATTTGCAAAGGTGGGCATCTCAATACATTCCTTGGCGTCTGCGACATTTGCTTATTTTAGCCGCTGCGATGGCATTAGCATACATCTCTAAATCAGGCCAATGCACTGTAACCATCCCAGTAACAGTGGGGAGAGGTCTGTGTGTGTTCTCCTTCTACATGGAATATATTCAACAATAAATTTACCTTACTGGTAATATCTGACAACACTTAAATATCTTAATTGCCTATTGCATATATTACAGTATACACTGTATAATACATTTCTCTCAGTATCATGTCCAAGACTGTTGAGGCATGTACTCTTGCAGTAATTGGGCTATTTGGTTGGGAGTGGATTGTTTCTCTATACGTATCAGAATATAACGTTTAATCATAAGCTTTGTTCAATTATGTTTAGCATATTTTAATCCATATAATTGCACCAGGTTCACCTTGGGGTGTTGATGTTTTTGTTCTCCTAATATTCTGCTGTGATGTGGAAGCAGAGAGCTAAAACCCCATTATCCATACTGTATTAAAGTGGAAACGACGTTCCGGCTGGTAAGTGCAGGGCTGAAGCCTGTAGCAAGAGCATAGTACCCCACCCCCCAGAGACTTATGCTGAAACGTGCTGGCCTCTTCCTGGCCCCTCTGGACTGGAGTAATGATTAGGAAGACCAGAACCCCTGGAGAGGCATCGCTTGCCATCTCAATTGGTTGTTTAAATCAGTTTGTATTTAAATATCCGCTCCCCCAAATACTCTTGTACACCACTTTCATAAATGAAAGCCTTTGTTGGGATCTTCATGCATACAGATCACTTTCACAGCCCATGCACAGTGTAATTCCTCCGGTTGTTCTTGATACTCCACCATTGGCGCACCACAGACACTAGCACCTGCCTGTGGCCTCTGCCTGAACATGGCCTCAGTGGAAATGGCTGTGCACCAAAGAATGCAGCCCCCTTGTAGAGACATGCCCTCAACACTTCTATAACATGCCCATTCGACAAATTTTTTTGCACTCACTTCAGGCTACCTACGAGACACCGCCCAAGAATGCCCATATTATTGCCTCACTATTTCTATTGCCTACGCTCCGTACGCAACATGAGCATTTGCGCATACACACATGCACCATTGGGATTTTCAGGACAGTTTGCACATGCGCACAATAATCTCTCAACTATGAAAACATTGTCATTGCGTGCAGATAGCGTCCATCTCTGAATCATGCGATCGTAACCGATGATCCGCCATTGGCGGCCATTCATGATCAGCAATCCCTGGGGGAATAGGTGAAATTTTTCATGTTTAAAATACCCAATTTGCTGATCATGATCATATTTTGGACAGGATCGGCAAATCAGGGAAATCCAATATGTTGGATTTCACAGATGCCCCTACCGCAGCGTCTGGAATTGCCCCAAACAATCGTTGATATATGGACGCCTGTAACCAAAATTCACAAGAATGTACTCAATTAATTAGCAACCAGTGCCTACTGCATTTTGGTGACATTGGGGGAGATGTATGAACCGCCCAAGCGGTAACAGCGTACGTTATGTGCTCTTATACCGCTTCTCCCCGATGTATGATCGGGGGGTTTGGTGGTAGAAGATAGCAGCGCCGATAGCCTGGACCATGTATGAACGGTCAGAACGCCTGACCATTCCGCCCGCTCTTGCTGTCGCTATCGACAGCTACAGCCTGGCGCTGCCCTATCCCCACTGCATGGACAGCGCTGTAACTGCTATGGTGGCTGCCAGCTCCAGGGCTGCACGCGAGATCTTGCGATACTTGCAAGATCCCGCGCATGCTCAGTGGAGCCGGCCGGGACTGTGACACACTGCAACAGCACTAGGCTGATGCGCTATGTCCTCAGGCAGGGATTGCCGGAAGGAGGAGTTAACACTCCCCCTCTTCAGCCGATGAGATGTTAATACATCTTACCGGTAGTGCTTCCTGCTTCGCCTCGGTAAAGAGGCGAAGCAGGAAGCGATATAGCGGAACGTTAAGTGCTGCTATAATACATCCCCCCCAGTAACTCAGTGATGTCACTGGTTCTTATAAATGAATAGGCTACATTTTATTGAATATTGACTCAGGCCCTGATTCAGAGCCGGGCGCTGTGAAAGAGCGCTCGCTCTGAATCAGGGTGTTTTTTTTATTTTGGGTGCGAGACCTCGGAGCGATGGAGCGCCCATCGCTAGCCAGATCTCGCGCATGCGCACGTCGGCCCCGGCTCCGGCGTGCGCATGCGCAGTGGCCTAACATTGACCTGCTCGCGAGCGGTTCTGAATCAGGCCCTCAGTTCACAAAATAGCTGACTCAATTATGCTTTGGTGATCCGCTCTTTCAACTCACAATTCATATATATTTGATAGATAGATAGATAGATAGATAGATAGATAGATAGATAGATAGATAGATAGATAGATATAGATATATATCAAACAACTGTTTAGCGACCTGCTGCTTGTGATGGGAGCTGATTTTGTCCTACGTTGTTTTCACCCCTCTATTGCTCTATGCCATTGGTTCTGAAACTTGGTCCTTAGGACCCCAAACAGTTCACATGTTTCAGGTCACCCAGCAGGTGCACAGGTGTAGTTATTACTCACTGACACATTTTATAAGATCTACAGGTGGAGCTAATGATTTCACTTGCGGTTCTGTGAGGAGACCTGGAAAACGTGCACCATGTGGGGTCCTGAGGGCAGAGTTTGAGAACCTGTGCTCTATGCCACCTTTGAGTCTATTTTTCTATTTTATTTTACTTTTAATCTTTTGCTATTAAACATCACAATAGTAAAGACATTACACATTTGAAAACAAGTTCAGCACGACTCAGTTCCTGAGTCAAGCAATTTTGCTTTTGGATTTTGCATATTTAGTTAACTTTAATCTACTTTTAGCTAATCCTTATTTGGAAACCATATTTGGCTGGGAAGCCGACGCTGTCATGGCAATACTTTGGTAACCTCATTTACATGCACAAGGATCAATCGCTGACCTGCTTTGTTTAAACGAGCTTATTGAATTAGACAAGTACAATTAACTGTGTAATAGTTACTATGCGGGTCTCTCCCCGTTACACTCTCCTAGCACAGAGAACAGATCCTAGAAATCTCATCCTAGACTAGCTGCCAAGAGGGGAGGGTACGAACAACAGATTGGGCTAATTTGGCAGTCTGGAAAAAAAATATTTTATTTCCTTAAATTAAATGTACTGTAACTAATATGCATAAAATACATATTTACATTTTACCATTTGCTTTATGTACAAGCTATTTAAGTTAGATGATTAAAAATATGTTTTTACAAATGTGTGCGGAAGAGCCATTAGCAGATGTAATTTTTGTTTTCATTACAAATTTACATGCGTCAGAAAACACAATCGGTATTGTCTTGTTTCGTCTTTCAATCTCTGGCAGGAATGGCCAGCATGGAAGGTGTTAACAGCCAGACACTTTGAATAAACTAGGATCACAACCAGCAGGATGATCTGGCTGAGACTTTGCCTCATAGTAATCATCAGTTATGTAACCAAGAAGTTAATCTTAGCAACCCAGCTATGTTATTAATAAATGTAGGTTCATAATGCCTGGCCATGTATTAGCAGGTAGCTGTCCAGTCCGTTCCTTGTGAAATACCTGACGGAAATGCATTTTATAGCTACGGCTGCAGTAATGCGATGATCTCCCTGTCATTCTGTTGACAAAGTTAATTTTACTTTTTTTTAAAAATACCTCCAGGAACAGTGTAATTAAAAGTCTTCAGCATGTGTTTAGTATTTAAGACATCTAATACTCAGTGTTTGCACCAAATGTTTTATTTGTTTGTTTGTTTTTATGCCTTGTAAGACTGCAAAACTATTTTCTTTAACTAAGATGGGTAATTAAAATATGGTAATAATCCAGAGAGAAAAAAAGACAAAATGTAGACACCTGTAGCACAATTCCAATAAGAATGTTTTTATGGCTGTTTATAGAATAAATAGAACTACATTCCTGCCAACTATTTCTTCCCACAGTGAGAGAAAACTGTACTTCTGTTTTCACACCACAATAATTTGTCTATTGCAATAACCTGGGTGGAATTTGTTAACTAATTAAAACAAAATTCCTTTAACTCCAGATTATTGACTGAGCCCAGTTGATTGCTGTATGAAAATCAGTAGTATTGTCAAATGTTTGGCACACATGTTAATATGGTCATATACAATTACAGAGTAAACGTTGTTTCATGGTGACATAACACATGGTTGAGGGGGGTGACACTGACGGTACCCCCAATCACAGGCAAACACAGGCGTGAAGCACCGTGACCCTCAAAACAGTGATGCACACAGGGTCACGCATCCCGCTGGGGTCATAGTACGGAGATCAGGACTTTCTCCGGTCACATAAAAATATAAAATTTTACGAACACACCTTAGTAAAGTCCACCTATAACCAAAGGCAAGGGGTTATGCAACAAATAATCAGTGAAACATATCAACCTGTCAAATAAATTCCAGTCCACATTTTCTCAAGAGCACATTTAGTAGTTCTGATGTCAGTCCTTCTTTAACATATCAGCAGCTTTATCTTCACTTGCTACAAAGGTGACGCTTATAGACTTTCTCTCCACGAAATCTCGGATGAAGTGGTGTCTGAAAGCAATGTGCTTGGCCCGTCCATGGTGCTTGATGCTGTAGGACATGTCAATTGCACCCTTGTTGTCACACTATGTTGATATTCTCATCCTAAAAAGATTTACTTCACACAAAGGGGCCTATTCATCACCACTTAATATCTACAAAAGCAGGTGAAAATTCAAATTTTCACCTGTAATTGTAGAAATTAAGTTATCGGACCATCCGAAAGGAGCAGTGAACAGTTCAGCGAAGACAGCTGATTTTCGAATCAGCTGGCTCCGCTACGGAGCAATGATGAATGTTAATTATCAGGGTTCGGACCCCAATTATTAACATAATGAATAGACCCCCAAAGTCTCTTTAACATAAAGCTTCCTTGCCAGTTTCCGTGTGCCACGTTTTCTGCCTCAGTGGTGGATAGGTCTAGAGTGGATTGCTTTCTGCTAGACTAGCTGACAGCTACGCCTGCCAGCAGAAACAGGTATCCCATGTATGAGAACGGCGATCATCCTCATCTGATCCCCAGTCGGCATCCCCAGACAAAACTCTTGTTTCAATAAGCTGAACCATTTAAGTACATCATGATTTCTTTTAATCACAGTCCAGTGTTGTTTCCTATGGTTAATGGCAAATTGGCTCACCTGGCTCACAGCATGTGTGATGTCTGGATGAGTTCCTATACTTGCATACATTAAACTTCTAACAGCTCCTTGATAAGGGATATTACTTATGTCCTCTATCACTGTCTCACTTCTTGGTGACATGGATTTTGTATTGATATAACCTATTGGGTGGAACCTGGTTGGTCACAATAGGTGTCAAGCTGAATATGAAAGTGGATGTTAGGCCACTCTCCTTAACCAGGATGCTGGGTTTATTGTTAACAGTGGTACAGTGCATACAGAGTGTAACAGTGGTGACGAACAGCGATATATAGCAGATAATAGTGGTATCACCTATGAGGAGCTAAGTACCGTGCATCCACATGGTATTATGACATGCCCAGTGACGGTTCTAGGGGCAGGCTAACAGGGCCATCGCCCGGAGCGCTGGCTCCTAGAGGGTGCCACTGAGTCCCAAAAGAAAAAAGAAAACCCAGAAGAAATTTTAAAAAAACTGCGCAGGTCCCCCCGCTAGCCGCCACAGGGAGGCTCCATTTGCCAGGCGCCCGCTGAGATTTGTTACCAGCGGGCACCCGGCTCCCTCCCTGCAGCAGCAGCCGAAAGCCGGAGCTCACTCCTGAGCTCCGGCTTCCGGCAGAAAGCACTATGGGAGGGGCGTCGTGACGTCTCACCCATAGATCCGAGGGGCACTCCCGAGCTCCGGCTCCCGCAGAGAGCACTATGGGAGGGACGTCATGACATCTCTCCCATAGATCCGTGGAGCCACGGTCGGACCAGACGGCAGTGGAAGCAGGAGCGGGGCTTAAGGTAAGTATTGTGTTTGTATTTTTTTTTCTGAAGCACCAGCATGACTATAGGGGCATTACTACTCGGGGATTACTATAGGGGGCATTACTACTGGGGGCACGACTATAGGGGGAATTACTAATGGGGACATTAGTACTGGAGAGCATTACTACTGGGGGTACTACTACTGGGGGCACTACTAATGGGGGCACTAGTCATGGGGGCATTACTACTGTGGGCACTACTATAGGGGGCATTTCTAGTGGTGGATTACTACTGGGGAGCATTACTACTGGGGGAACTACTATAGGGGGCATTACTAATGGGGGGATTACTACTGGGGAGCATTACTACTGGGGGAACTACTATAGGGGGCATTACTATAGGGGGCATTACTACTGTGAGCACTACTATAGGGGGCTTTACTACTGTGGGCACTACTATAGGGGGCATTACTACTGTGGGCATTACTAATGGGGGTATTACTAATGGGGGCACTACTACTGGGGCCATTACTACTGGGGGCACTACTATAGGGAGCATTACTAATGGGGGATTACTACTGGGGGACATTACTAATGGGGGCATTACTACTGGGAGAACTACTATAGGGGGCATTACTACTGGGGGCACTACTATAGGGGGCATTACCAATGGGGGCACTGCATGGGGGGCACCACTACTGGGGCCATTGTGTAAAGAGCACCACTGCTGTGGGAATTGTATAAGGGGCACTACCACTGTGGGCATTGTATTAGGGGCACTACTACTGTGGGCCTTGTGTATAAGGGACACTAATTTCAGCATTGTGTAAAAGGGGCACCATTGTGTGTCATAACATGAATAAGGGACTACTGTGTGGTGTAATTGAATTAGGGATAATGTATTATAAAGGTAATTACTGCGTGTGGCTTAATGTATTATACAGGGCATAGCTCATGTGGCATAATGTGTTATACAGGTCATTACTGCGTGTGGCATAATGTGTTATAAAGGCCATTACTGTGTGTGGCATAATGTGTTATACAGGGCATTACTGCATATAGCATAATATGTTATACAGGTCATTACTGCATGTGGCATAATGTGTTATAAAGGCCATTACTGTGTGTCGCATAATGTGTTATAAAGGGCATTACTGCCTGTGGCATAATGTGTTATAAAGGCCATTACTATGTATTATAAAGGGCATTACTGCGTGTGGCATAATGTGTTATAAAGGCCATTACTATGTGTTATAAAGGGCATTACTGTGTAAGACATACTGTGTAAGACGCTTTACTGCGCCAGGCAATTATTTGCCATGAGGGGAGAGCTTGGGGGAAGCCCAGCATCTCCGGAAGTGCTGGGCACACCCCACAGTGTGATGAATTGGGGGAGTTCCGCAAGGACACGCCCCCATTCCGGAAGGGCGCACAGAGGTACGGCATCTAACAAAAGTAATTTATTTATTTTTTTATTGGGGGGGGGCGCAACTGGGAACTTTTGCCCTGAGCTCCACAATGTCTAGAACCAGCCCTGGACATGCCACACAGTAAAGATGGGTCCTAGTGCCCGGATGTATTCAGGAGACAGTGCTGGAACGCACTGCTCACTAACATTTGGTTAGTTTTATGCCTTTGTCAATGGGACTACTGGCTGGTTTTGCATATGATGCAGCAGTGATGCTAGAATCTACTAATGCTGCAGGAAGCATCTTTTGTAAATGCACACCTCCTGCCAGCTTCTGTGATCTACTGCTGCATCTGAGGATGCAGCCATCGGAACTTTTGTGTTAAAATCGTCCAACTGAGTAAAGGCACCCTCCCTCATCCCCGAACATGGCCAATCTGTCGTTATCGGTAGATTGACCAGCATGTTCGGGCGATGATAGATGTAAAAAACGTCCAGCGGTAGCACGCATCGCTGGTTGTTTTTGACATTAAGCTGGCTGATTTGTGCCTGATTAACAAGCGATTGAATGATAGCTATGTTGTTATTGTTCACTCGCTTTGTTTAATTGGGTAGTGAATACCTGTGTTTACTCTCAGGTTACTCAGGATTGTGCTTTTTCAAGCAGCCAGGGCCAGTGAAACTGTGTCAGAAAACATATACATTGGCCTTAGCACACCCAGAATACGGGGCCGACATGCTCCCATTCTCTGGGGCGCTGGCCGTCACCTCACCTTCCCAATGTGAGAGATTTCGTGGACACTGATCAGCACATGCGCAATACAGATTCCGTGCATGCACCGATCAGCCACCATTGGAGTTAATGAATCAGGCCATATTGACCTGCTAGCAACAGATCATCCACATACACAACTACGATGAATAATTTATGGTCTTTTGTCTTGTGGTATTGACATTGATCGGTCTCTAAATGTATAAGTCCATTTCTAATAGTACAACATCTAGCTTAATGTACCAACAATGACCACTATGCTTTAGACCATACAATGCCTTTTTTCAATAAACAGACTTTTTCAATTTGGAACATGTTCTCATTGTAATGTATTGGAGGTTCCATATACATTTCTTCAATTAACTCTCGATTTAAGAAAGTCTAATTGGTACAGCAACAAATCATGCATGGCAGATATGGCAATGACTAAACTTAATGTACGTTACCTTGCCACAGGTGAGAGGATTTTACCATAGTCAATACTGGATTTCTGTGTATATCCTTTAGGGACAAGATGGACTTTTTAACGGGCTTTGGTTCTGTCTGCACTTAACAATTTACAAAAGATCCACTTGTTCTTGACTGTATTGCAGTGACTTGGCCTGTTAACAACAGCAGTCCATGTATTGTTGTCATGCAATGATGCCATTTCTTTATCTATTGCTGATTTTCATTCCTCCTAGTTGGCTTGACTTTGCTTCTTGGATATTATGGGGTTCACAGAAATCAATATTTGCAAATTCCTCATAATATCTCTTAGTTGGTTTTCCTGTATTGTTTCTTACAGAACTCCTGCTTTGTGATTTAGTATCTATGCCGGCAGTCTCCAACTAAAACACGCTTCCAGCTGTTGGTATGTCCAGCGTAACAAGTTTGTGCTGTGATTCTTGTTCCAGCTTCACATTAGGTGGGGTTATTTCATGGATCACCATCTCCCCGGGTTTTTAAGCTTTTTTGTTTGTAATGTCTCATAGTCTGTATCCTTTACTTTCCTGACAGTATGCAAGAATGATATACTCGACAGACTTGGGATCCAGTTTACGTCTCTTCTTCTTAGGGATGTGTGCATATGCTCTGCACCCAAAGACTCAGAGATTATTGACACTTGGCTTTCTTCCAGGCCATGCTTCTAGCAGTGTTTTGCCTGCGACAGCTACTGCGGGTGCACAGGTTTTCAAATATTCTGCGGTAGACACTGCTTCTGTCCAAAACTCTTTTCTAGGCCCATGTCATTAGTCCACATGCTCTCCACAATTGTGTGATTGGCATGCTCACTGACACCATTCTGCTCTGGCAAGTACAATATGGTTATTTGGTGCTCAATGCCATTTTTATTAAGGAAGATGGCTACTTTTTTTTTTTTCATACTCACCGCCTTTGCAAGGGCGGCGAGTATAAATGCAAGGCAGCCAGTTTCCAAAACAGCACGTTTCAACAAGTAAATAATACATAGCTGACATCAGGGGATATAGGGGTATGTCTTTGTAGACTTACAACATTATTTTAAGCAGTGAGTGGCCCTCAGAGCCCCAAATGTTTGACCATCTCTGCTCTGTATAACTCTAGACTGTATATAAGGACATAAACTTTTGACAAGGTTTGAAATGTATGTTCATGTAAAGAGGCTGCTTGGACAATTCTGCTTATTTAAATAAAATAACAAAATAACCAACAATGCTATTTCAACCAGCAAGTCTCTCTCCCAAATTGTGATGCCAAGATTTAGAACAAATCGCTTGCTATCATGTATATAGATGATGTTACGCTGATCCTCTTAGTGCACGCAAAAATATAATCTGGCTTTATACCTATGAATATGAATCTGCTGCACTTCATATTAAAGGGGATATTTATCAAATCTTGGGGAGAGATAAAGTGGAAAGAGATAAAGTACCAACCTATCAGCTTCTGTCATTTTACAGGATGTGCTAGAAAAATGACAGAAGCTGATTGGTTGCCATGAGCAACTTCTCCAGTTTATCTCTCCCCAAGATTTGATAAAACTCCCCCTTAATCTGTCAATTGATCATGGGAATATTGGTTTAGATTAATTGTGCCGCATGTAAAGCGGTTGATAATTCCCAGTGGGAGTACTTATTTTAAATTCTGAAAGTTGGGCTCAAATTATTACGTGGGTGTGGCTGTATCGCCCACTGAAGTGTGAATAAGAAGCAGAACTCTATAAATCGAGGTGCACCAGCACTGAATAAGACACGCTGATGTGTGCTGCATTGTACAGTTATAAATTAGCCCTGTGAACTGTTATTGGAAGCTGTCACAGTGACAGTGGGTAGAGTGTTGGCATTCTCTTTGGCAGAGCTTCTTGTGAAAACAAAGAATAAAATTGATGCTTGTGGCTTTGTGGGTAATGGAGAGCTATGCTTTATGCTGAAATACAAAATGCTTAAAAAATGTCACATTTGTTACTTTGGTGACAAAATGAGAGGTAATCACTACAGATTAATGGATTCATTATAGATCCATGTTAGTGACAAATTGATTGATTTACCAGACACTATTTATCTCTGTTTCCATTAGAGAGACAGTGGTCAGTGTTATTTTCGGAGTGCTGTAGTTGCCGTCCCTCCTCGCAGGGGATACATAGAATAAAACACACAAACAGAAATGTGAAAAATAAATACAATGGACCTGATTAAGAGATTCACATTGCCTGACTGTGTCTGCACAGTAAAATGGGGCTGTATTTAGAATTTTCTGTACCTATGGCTCCTTACGCCCTGGAATTGCAGATCATGGGCATGAGAGTACAAGGTGATTACAATAGGGGTGTGCACATGTAAATATGAGATATGTTCAGTTCAGAATCCCAACAGCAGGGATTCCGGTGTTCAGAATGCCTACGCCGGAATCCCGATGCTTATCAGAATACTAGTGCCGGCAATCCAACCGCCGGGATCAAAAAGGTAAGTAGCGGGGGAAGGGTTAGGCACTAGGGGGAGGGATAGGGTTAGGCATTACAGGAGGATGGTTAGGTTTAAGGTGCAGGGAGGGGGGAGGTTAGGTTTAGACACTAGGGGGGAGGCACCGTGGAAGGAGGGTTAGGGGTTAGGATAGGGTTACTTACCAGGAGCCATCGGGATTGTAACCGGGTCGGGATGCCGGTGTAGGGATTCTGACCTCCGGGATCCCGAGCACGTGCATCCCATAACAACCCCGTAAATATAGCCTCATCTATTGTAGGGGTTACCTTGTCATCATGGAAACCTGGAGAGATAAAGTCCAGCTTCAAGCTGGTCTAGTTTTACAATTAGTTTTTCAAGCTGGTCAGTATAGCTGAAATTTGTCGGCATCCACAAAACATTATGGTACCCTCCTCACCAACAACCACCTTAGTACTGGCCACATCCTGGTACCCATGGTGCTAGCGTAAAGTGAAAATTCTATCAACAAAATACTACTTTCTATTAAGTAAGTAGCACAGACGGTGTAATGGTTAGCATTGCAGCCTCACTGCACTGAGGTCGTGGGTTCGTTTCCCACTACGGCCCTAACTGTGTGGAGTTTGTATATTCTCCCTGTGCTTGCGTGGGTTTCCTCTGGGTGCTCCGGTTTCCTCCCACACTCCAAAAATATACAGGTAGGTTAATTGGGTCCCAACAAAATTAACCCTAGTGTGTGTGTGTGTGTGTGTGAGTGTGTGTGTGTGTGTGTGTATGAGCATGTGATAGGGAATATAGATTGTAAGCTCCACTGGGGCAGGGACTGTTGTGAATGGACAAAAATATTCTCTGTAAAGCGCTGTGGAATATGTGTGCGCTATATAAATAACTGGTAGTAATAATAATAAGTATTTTCATTACAATTGACATTCCCTCAATCCATTGTTTACCTTTTTATTATACTCTTAACTCCATAGGGCAATTTGTTTCTTCCTTGCTGATGTAGAACATTGGGGGTTTTGAAATAAATAAACTTAAATAGAGAAACTTGCTCCTAGCAGAGCTGCAACATGCACAAATTACCATAATTAACCTAAAGTTATCAATACATGAGAAGCCAATCAAAGAGGTTTTCCTACATCCCAGTCACTCAGACACAAGCTGATCTGATTGTGTGAGCATGTATTGACTCCTTCATTAATTCTTCTTGTTGCAGTTTCATTAGGATATACTTACCCAGAAAAGTAGGTTAGCAGCAAGTCCATCACTCTGTTATGGTTCCAAATGTGCCAGTGTGCCCTAGTAATCATTGACTGCCAGGTAGTTCTACAGTAGTATATAACCCTTTCACTGCTAAGGGTGAGTGGGACTTGTCCTGCAGATAGCCACATGACTGCTTTGGGTGTGCCCTGATACTTATTGATCACAATGCACCAGATCAGTATGTCTTTCCTCCAATGGGACACAAAATGTTTTATTTATTGCTCAATAAAGAAATAGGCAAGTTGAGGACGATGACTGGCATGTTCTCTTTAGCTGCATGTATACTCTCAAAGCATAACAACGCATAACATGATTTAAGATATGTGCAACCCAATCTACACACGTAAGGCCAACATTTTGTGCCTGTAGGTTTCTGCCTTTGTTTATGTCACACTAGTCCCCCTAGCATCCCACTAGTGAGGTAGACTAAAGGGTTGCTGGGGGTGTGGCAGACTAGTAGAATGCTGGGAGGGTGGCAGACTAGTGAAATGCAGGGGGTGTGGCAGATTTGTAGAATGCAAGGGGTATGGCAGACCAGTGGAGTGCTGGGAGTGTGACAGACTAGTGGGATGCAGGGGATATGGCAGACTAGTGGAATGCTGGGGTATGGCAGACTAGTGGAGTGCTGGGTGTTGCAGACTAGTGAAATGCTGGGGGAGTTGCAGTCTAGTGGAATGCTGGGGTATGGCAGACTAGTGGAATACTGGGGTATGGCAGACTAGTGGAGTGCTGGGTGTTGCAGACTAGTGGAATGCTGGGGTGTTGCAGACTAGTGGAATGGTGGGGTGTTGCAGACTAGTGGAATAGTGGGGTATGGCAGACTAGTGGAGTGCTGGGATAGGGCAGACTAGTGGAATGGTGGGGTATGGCAGACTAGTGGAATGGTGGGGTATGGCAGACTAGTGGAGTGCTGGGGTGTGGCAGACTAGTGGAGTGCTGGGGGTGTTGCTGACTTGTGGAATGCTGGGGGTATGTCAGGATAGTGGAATGCTGGGGTATGGCAGACTAGTGGAATGCTGGGGTATGGCAGACTAGTGGAGTGCTGGGTGTTGCAGGCTAGTGGAATGCTGGGGGTGTTGCAGACTAGTGGAATGCTGGGGTATGGCAGACTAGTGGAATGCTGAGGGTGTTGCAGACTAGTGGAATGCTGGGGTGTTGCAGACTAGTGGAATGCTGGGGTATGGCAGCCTAGTGGAGTGCTGAGGGTGTTGCAGACTAGTGGAATGCTGGGGTGTTGCAGACTAGTGGAATACTGGGGTATGGCAGACTAGTGGAATGCTTGGGTATGGCAGACTAGTGGAGTGCTGGGGTGTGGCAGAATAGTGGAGTACTGGGGGTGTTGCAGACTTGTGGAAAACTCGGGTATGTCAGGATAGTGGAGTGCGGGGGTATGGCAGACTAGTGGAATGCTGGGGGTATGGCAGACTAGTGGAGTGCTGGGGTATGGCAGACTAGTGGAATGCTGGGGTGTTGCAGACTAGTGGAGTGCTGGGATATGGCAGACTAGTGGAGTGCTGGGGTATGGCAGACTGGTGGAGTGCTGGGGTATGGCAGACTAGTGGAATGCTGGGGTATGGCAGACCAGTGGAATGCTGGGGTATGGCAGACTAGTGGAGTGCTGGGGTATGGCAGTCTAGTGGAATGCTGGGTTATGGCAGACTAGTGGAGAGATGGGGTATGGCAGACTAGTGGAGTGCTGGGGTATGGCAGACTAGTGGAGTGCTGGGGTGTTACAGACTAGTGGAATGCTGGGGTATGGCAGATAGTGGAGTGCTGGGGTATGGCAGACTAGTGGAGTGCTGGGGTATGGCAGACTAGTGGAGTGCTGGGGTGTTACAGACTAGTGGAATGCTGGGGTATGGCAGATAGTGGAGTGCTGGGGTGTTGCAGACTAGTGAAGTGCTGGGCTGTTGCAGACTAGTGGAGTGCTGGGGTATGGCAGACTAGTGGAGTGCAGGGGTGTTGCAGACTAGTGTAGTGCTGGGGTATGGCAGACTAGTGGAATGCTGAGGTATGGCAGACTACTGGAATGCTGGGGTATGGCAGGCTAGTGGAATGCTGGGGTATGGCAGACTAGAGGAGTGCTGGGGTATGGCAGACTAGTGGAGTGCTGGGGTATGGTAGACTAGTGGAATGCTGGGGTAAGGCAGACTAGTGGAATGCTGGGGTATGGCAGACTAGTGGAGTGCTGGGGAGTTGCAGACTAGTGGAGTACTGGGGTATGGCAGATAGTGGAGTGCTGGGGTATGGCAGACTAGTGAAGTGCTGGGGTATGGCAGACTAGTGAAATGCTGGGGTTCAGCAGACTAGTGGAGTGCTGGGGTATGGCAGACTAGTGGAATGCTGGGGTATGGCAGACTAGTGGAGAGCTGTAGAATGGCAGACTAATGGAGTGCTGGGGTATGGCAGACTAGTGGAGTGCTGGGGTATGGCAGACTAGTGGAATGCTGGGGTATGGCAGGCTTGTGGAATGCTGGGGTATGGCAGGCTAGTGGAGTGCTGGGTATGGCAGACTAGTGGAGTGCTGGGGTATGGCAGACTAGTGGAATGCTGGGGAATGGCAGACTAGTGGAGTGCTGGGGTGTTACAGACTAGTGGAATGCTGGGGTATGGCAGATAGTGGAGTGCTGGGGTATGGCAGACTAGTGAAGTGCTGGGGTGTGGCAGACTAGTGGAATGCTGGGGTATGGCAGACTAGTGAAGTGCTGGGGTGTTGCAGACTAGTGGAGTGCTGGGGTATGGCAGACTAGTTGAATGCTGGGGTATGGCAGACTAGTGGAGTGCTGGGGTGTTGCAGACTAGTGGAATGCTGGGGTATGGCAGACTAGTGAAGTGCTGGGGTGTTGCAGACTAGTGGAATGCTGGGGTATGGCAGACTAGTGGAGTGCTGGGGTGTTGCAGACTAGTGGAGTGCTGGGGTATGGCAGACTAGTGGAATGCTGGGGTATGGCAGTATAGTGGAATGCTGGGTATGGCAGACTAGTGGAGTGCCGGGGTGTTGCAGACTAGTGGAATGCTGGGGTATGGCAGACTAGTGGACTGCTGGGGGTATGGCAGACTAGTGGAGTGCTGGGGCAAGGCAGGCTAGTGGAATGCTGGGGTATGGCAGACTAGTGGAATACTGGGGTATGTCAGGATAGTGGAATGCTGTGGTACGGCAGACTAGTGGAATGCTGGGGTATGGCAGACTAGTGGAATGCTGGGGTACGGCAAACTAGTGGAGTGCTGGGGTATGGTAGACTAGTGGAATGCTGGGGTATGGCAGACTAGTGGAGTGCTGGGGTATGGCAGACTAGTGGAGTGCTGGGGTGTTGCAGACTAGTGTAATGCTGGGGTATGGCAGACTAGTGGAGTGCTGGGGTGTTGCAGACTAGTGGAATGCTGGGGTATGGCAGACTAGTGGAATGCTGCTGTATGGTAGACTAGTGGAATGCTGGGGTATGGCAGACTAGTGGAGTGCTGGGGTTTGGCAGACTAGTGGAGTGCTGGGGTGTTGCAGACTAGTGGAATGCTGGGGTATGGCAGACTAGTGGAGTGTTGGGGTGTTGCAGACTAGTGATGTGCTGGGGTATGGCAGACTAGTGGAATGCTGGGGTATGGCATTCTAGTGGAATGCTGGGGTATGGCAGACTAGTGGAGTGCCGGGGTGTTGCAGACTAGTGGAGTGCTGGGGTATGGCAGACTAGTGGACTGCTGGGGGTATGGCAGACTAGTGGAGTGCTGGGGTATGGCAGACTAGTGGAATGCTGGGGTATGGCAGACTAGTGGAATACTGGGGTATGTCAGGATAGTGGAATGCTGTGGTACGGCAGACTAGTGGAATGCTGGGGTATGGCAGACTAGTGGAATGCTGGGGTACGGCAAACTAGTGGAGTGCTGGGGTATGGTAGACTAGTGGAATGCTGGGGTATGGCAGACTAGTGGAGTGCTGGGGTATGGCAGACTAGTGGAGTGCTGGGGTGTTGCAGACTAGTGGAATGCTGCGGGTTCTGGCTTACTAGTGAAATGTAGAACTATTTGGGTTCTCACATAGCAGTAGAATAATTTGTGTACAGAAAATAATAGTTTGATTTTCCAAATGATTCTAAATACCATACTCTAAATCATTAGGATAATTAATCCAGGATGGGGTGCATATGATTGGCCTTCTGAAGAATCCCAAGGAGTTTTAAGATAAATGCATTATATTTTTTTTCACGCATGCATTTGGCTGTTGCTTATACTACCATAAGCGCCATCAGTGCCATCAGTGCCATATTGGTATGGTGCACTCTGCGCATCCACTTGTCTTTGTGTTTTAGATGTTGATATATTGAAATCCCTGGCTGGTGAGGATTTGGACAAGGAGGAGCTGCTGATAATAAGACTTTCTAAGGAAGTTGTGCTCACAGTGATATTAGCACTAGAGGGGCCTATTTAATATATATGTTCACGTGCACACATACGTTATATTAACATGTTAAATATATAGTTATATACTGTATATTATTGACAGTATATGCTCATATATTATGTATATTAGCAAATACTTGAAGAAAAATATAAAAAAAACATACTGTACATTTTGGAAAAACTTGATACACTGTATTTATTACCAATGTGGCCCTAGCTAGTACTCCCACTTTAAAAGCTTTTGGTCACAACTGGGGCCCGTATTCAATTAGTTTTGCACTCGCAATGCTTTTTCGCATGCCGTACTTTTCGCCGGCATCGCGTATTTTAGCTGCGGAAGCTTATCGTACACACCCCTGCTATTCGCCGAATTCAATTCCAAAAGACGCGAAAACGCAACCCGGGTGAAAAGTGCTGTCAGAATTGGGGAAATCAGCCTGATACCCCCTAAAAGATGCACTAACATTGGGAATCAATGCCCCCGAATAGCCCTAATAAAGCTAATTGGGGTACTTAATTATCGTCTTTGCACAAGTGGTGAAGAATAGCATTAAGCAGGTTTTTTTGGAGAAAATAAGTAGTTCTGTCAAATTTGGGGTACTTGAAAATGGGTGCAAGCATGGTTTAAAGTCGTAAAAGTAAAGTAAAAAAAAACGGAAAAATTGCAAGCACCTGCAATGAAAAAAACACCTACCAATACTTGCAGATCCCCCAAAAGTCTATTTCACTAGTTTTTAAGTTTTTAACCCCTACTTTGCACTTTTTCACCCCCATTGTCAAAGTGCATTTTTGGGGTGTTCCTCAATTTTTTTTGACGCAGTTATACTTTGGGGGGCTGTCCCAATGGTGCTGAGTGTTTTCCCCACCTTTGCACCCCAAAAACCTATTCAGAGGTGAATCTTTTTCGCCTATTACATCGCATTGAGGGCCTAATTCAGACCCGCTCGCGAGTGCTGAGTGCTCGCAAGCGGGTCGATGGTGCCCTAATGCGCACGATGGAGGGAGCTCCGTCGTGCGCATGCGCGAGACCCGCATAGCGACAGCCAAGCTGTTGCTGTGGGTCTCGCACCAAAGGGGGCGTGCTGTCGATGGTGAAAGGGCGTTGCTGCCCAGACGGAGGCGTTCCCATAGGGTCTCGTCGCAAGGGTCACCGCAGGGTCTCGTCGCAAGCCCGATGGTCGCGATGGTCTTGACCTTCGCGGCCATCTTTTTGGCCGCTCGCATAATCTGTGGGTGGTCACCCACAGCTATGCGAGCGGCCAGGAGGCCGCTCCATTTTTAGGTAGGAGGGCCCTGATTCAGAGCGAGCGCTCTGGTCAGATTGTCCGGCTCTGAATCAGGCCCTGAGTTTTTGCGTACGCGGAAAGTGTTTGCAATTGAATACGGAGATAAGTTTCCGCCTGGCGAAGAGTCGCAATCGGTGATACTTTTTCGCGAATCTTGGCTTTTCGCTTCAAATTGAATACGGGCCTTAGTATGCTTAGTTGATTATAACTTAGTATGTTTATTTAGTTCCTATCAGTGTATCAGCGTACTCATTAGCCATTGAGGGCATTTCAGAAATAATATATCCGTGATAACATTGTGGAGTTATAACGCTCCTATCCCTCATTTCATAAGGTACAGACCTGATTGGACAATTTGTATTTTTAGAAAGTAACAGAGAACACATTGTACACAATTATCAAAATCAATAAACACAAATTGTGCAATAAAAAAGAAAAATACGTTTGTTTAGATGCAAAATGGTCAATGTACCTGTAAAATTAAGTCACGTAACATTTATCATGCACTAAACGCTGGAATAAACTGTGCAAACAGCCACTGCGTGACTACAGAATAGTACACTGTGATTTTAGCTGATTTATTTCCCCAAACCCACATATAGAACAAAATAATATACAGCTCTTAGTGTATATGCCATATAAATCAATGCTGAGAAGTGTAAATGTCAGTGTAAAATAAGTAGTTCAGACAGGAAATGGAAATAAAGTGATATACTGGCATTACAGTATGGTCCCTATTGTTGTTCAGTTTAGCTGTGTTTTCATATGTTTGATATATTCTCTTCACATTACTGGACAGCTCAGTTAATGGAGAAACTCATGGTAACTTACAAGCTGCTGTGTCCTCTATATCTAGGCTAAGCTCCAGAGCCGTAACTAGACTTTTTGGTGCACTGTGCCAGAAAGAGCATTGGCGCCCCCCTCATTTTTCAAAGGGACATAATGCACCCAAAAAAGGGGAATGGCCTCAAGGGGAAGGGCCAGGGAAGAGATAGGGGAGGCCAGGAGATGCTGGGGATGAAATAAGAGGGAGCTACAAGTGAGAATGATAATAAACAGAAATTTGACAGGCCCAAACAGCGCCCCCTGACCTGTGGTGCCCTGTGCGATGACACTAGCTGCACTACCCTAGTTACGGCCGTGATAAGGTCCAGTACAGCCAAGTCAGTGCATTATAGCAGTGATGCACAACCAGTGGGTTACACCCAAAATAGGGTTCTGGAATCTGGTTTTATAGGGGGAGATTTATAACAATTTGGAGAGTGATCGAGTGGAGAAAGACAAAGTACCAACCAGTCAGCTCCTAACTGTCACTTAACAGGATGTGTTTGAAAAATGAAAGTTGGGAGCTGATCGGTTGGTACTTTGGGGAGAAGAATCAAAAGTTGGAGAGAGATAAAGTGGAGAGATTTATTTATATGGCGCCACAAGTGTTCCGCAGCACCTTATAAAGTTAATACTTTAACTCTCTCCAAGGTTTGATACATCTTTCCCTTTATCTCTCTTCACCTTATCTCTCTCCAGGATTTGATAGCTCTCCCCCATAGTCTCCTGATTGTATCGTACACAAGTCATTTAATGGTACACAGAATCTTTTGGAATCTTAGAATACTGACATTTGGTGTCCCAGCTAAAACTATCTTTGGTGCCTACATAACATAGAATGTTGACAACAGACAAATACAAACCGGTCATCTAACCCCATGTCATGTACTAATAGTGTACTGTAGAAAAAAGATAAACCACATCAGTATATTTTCTTTCACATACAACACGCAATGGGATAGAGGAAGGATATAATAGTGCCCAATGGGGAAGTGATCACTGAGTCAGATGCGGCAGCGATGTCGGACGCAGTGGAGCAATTTTCCCTATGCATCTAAGTCACACTGCAATACATCCAGATAGCGAGTGCACAGAGTCGGAGTTGTGGTTGAAGCGCACGGGAGACACGCGGTCTTAGAAATGTTTTCAAAATGTATTGGGCTTTCCTTGGTGGTGATAGGGAGGTTACTTAGCGGATTCTCGCAGATAGTCCGTCCTATGGGCGTGTTATGGGAGTGTCGCAAGCGCGTCGGTGAAAGCAGCTGTATACAGAAACGCTCAACCACTCACATAGGAGGCGGTACATGGACAGAGAAACCGCACCTGCCATAGGGCTCTTGCAAGTTTGGATGCGCGTCTCTAAAGATGCACTAATCAGTATTTTAGTGTCCACGGACGCTGACGGTGGGCGTCTCAGTCCTCGCACATTCTCATGCACAGATGTACACCAGGGGAGGACTTTGTAGCGGCATCAGCACAAAGTCACAGACGTGACTGTGGCAAAAGACACAGATGCGGCTGCATCCAATGTAGAACCAGCCCCTAATGGAACTACATACATCCATGTGATCTTGGAGCAATATTAGCGCCCATGATTGCATTGCAGTATGCGATAATAGCGCTGGAAGTGAAATGTATGAAATAGCACATGCAGGGACAGAACCTCCATAAGGAGCCCTTCCCTGTCATGTGCTCGGAGTGAATTCAAAGCGTCTGCAGTCACTTTGCTCCTCTATCAGGACTACTGCGTATGTGCGTTCTACTGACCATGCATGTTCGGTGGCCATTGCAGAAGTAATCTTTAGATGGCGTAAGCTGCGGGGACCAAACTCCGGAATGCTTTGCATTATGGAACTTGGTAATTCTGTCAGCATATCATCCCCATAGAAACCTATAGGTACAGCTGATGTATGACATGGAGGGACAGCAGCAGATATCGGAGATACCTGCAGGCATCCTTCCATGGTACATTTAGTGGATACTTAATATTTGCGGACATCCTCCGAAAACTAGTGTTTTTGGGGAATATGTTGCAAATATTTAATTATAAATAGTCCCCTAAATGTGATAAACCAAGGTCTTATCCCCACACTTTCTAATGAGAATCCCCTCTGGGATTTAGGCTTACACAGACAGAATGGAGCTGACAATCCATGGGTCAGATGTGATCGGCTGGTGGACGGTGATCCTACTCAGAAATTAGAAAAAGCCTCTAAGTGGTATATTTACTAAAGTGAGGGTTTTAGAAGTGGAGATGTTGCCCATAGCAACCAATCAGATTCTAGCTATTATCTTCTAGAAGGTGCTAGTTAAATGTTAAGTAGAATCCGATTGGTTGCTATGGACAACATCTCCACTTGTAAAAACTCTCACTCTATTAAATATACCATATTTAGTGCATCAAACCTTAACAAAGCACCTCCTCTACCCGAATGACACAAAATAAATTAAACCTTCAAACACGTTGGCAGAAATGTTTGATTGGCCAATGCTGATTGGACTGATCATTTGCATGCTAGGGAAGACTGCGTCAACCCTTTGAATGTTAACTAACTCTTTGAATGTGGAACGTTAATGTTAACTTTGTTAAGTAACAAAAAGCCTAAGGTGTGGAAGCAAGTCAATTTGAAAGTATTGGGGTCCTATTGCCCTTAATACAATCTCTAAGTGCATATGGATGTGACAGACCTACTTTGGGGAAGGTTTCAGCTAAATCTATAACCTGTGCAGTTAGATTGTGTTCTGAAATCAGGTGTAACCCATGGAAGTATCATCCAAGTGACAGACACTGGCAGTACGTTCCATAACAACAGTATTAACCCCCCTCTTTATTTACTTTCCATTGTACACACATGCATAACATTTGCTCACTTGGAAGCATGGAAAAGAAGACACCAGCAGAGCCACATACCTACTACATACATGCATACTGAACCTAACCCCTAAACCTAACTCTCCCCCTAACCCCACTACTTACAATCGGGATGCCGGCGCCTGGATCCTGATTGGTGTTGGGATTTTGGCGCCGGCATCCTGACAGCAGGGATTTAAACTACATCACAAACATAGGAGCATATTCAATTGGGCGCGAGAATATAAAAAATATCGCACCTGCAAGGTTTTTCCTGGTGGTGCGGGATTTTTGCTATTCAATAAGGTGCGAGTTTTGTTTGTTTGTGAGCCGGGAGGGTTTTTTTCCACGCACCTCCAGAGCAAGTGTGATTTTTCCTAAAATCGTTAATTTGAGGTAAAATCAGTGGGACTTGCTCTTGGACTCCGGCGGCACCCCCCCCTTAGGACTAATTAAGCAATTGGAATTTTCCAATTAGCTTAATTAGTCCATAATTACTTACCTCTTGCAGCGCTGTCTTCTGCATCCAGCGTCGGGAGCCGGCTCTTCTGCAGCAGAGTATGTCAGTGTGTGTGGTGTTTGTAAGTGTGTATGAGTGAGTGTGTGAGTGTGTGTGTATATGTGTGTATGAGTGTGACAGCCGGTGTATCTGTGTCTGCCCCAGTGTTAGTGTGGCCCCCCGGAATGGGCGCTGGGAGAACTACATCTCCCAGCAGCCCTTGCCCCTCCCACCAGCCCCTGGAGCCTACCAGCAGCCCCGGGACTCCCAGAAGCCCCTTCTCCAGTGAGAACACAGAGGGGAGGCCACCTGGAGCCGCAAAGGCCACCGGAGACCCCTGGGCAGGTAAGTGAAGAATTTCTTTTACGTGGCACAGGGTTTTCAGCTCTGACCACTATTTTTTAATTGGATACCGCGGGTTTCTGGAGCGCGCATACCCGCGGTATTCCAAAATAGGGCGCAGGGTTTTTTCCTCACTAAACCTCATGCCCAATTGAATCTGCTCCATATTATAGCAAAGCATTTTATTTATTTATTTATTTTCTCTAAACAATCGTCTCTGAAGCATTGGGCTTTGTAAAGTACATTTGTTAATCATAATCACACGTCACTTTGTAATATACATTCCCTGCTAGATATCCTGCAGTAATTTACAACACTTGCTGTATGGATTTAGTTCCAAAGCAGTGTAATAATTCCTTCTCTTGTACAGATATATCAACCTTTACACCACGTCTGCATTTGTCTCATTGGTGTGATACCATTTGCAAATGTAATTAAGATTTCTTTGTAACAGACTGGAGCAATCATCACTGCATTGATTTGTTTTGTTTTGTTGTTGCATTTAAGATATTATTATAATAAATAATGTGACACATAGCCTATAATTTCCCCTCATCACCAAGCCCAACAGTTTGTCCGCAATCTCTGTATTTAAATGCTTGCCTTAAGCATGTACTGTATATACAGTACACAGGGGCGTTAGACAGAGATGAGAGACGGACAGATGGGTGACAGGGTCCAAGATACATTTACATTACATACCTGTAGGTCATGGCTCATATGTGGTGGGTATAGTGCCAAGGACATTCCATGCCTTTTATTTAATATTTAGTGCCCAAATATTTTCATAATATATTGTGGCAGTACAATTGGAAAAAAAGAGCGTTAACGATAAGCACAATCGTGGTTACTTACAAAGGTACAGTATACCTGGAAGCCAGATAATTATCAGTAAACGCTGGCATAGTTGTTAGAATTGCTGTCTCACAGCGTTGGTTTCATGGGTTTATATTTGGGTCAGGGTTGACACCAGAGTTGAATTACCAATAAGTATGGTCATGGTTAATGCCAGAAGAACAGTACACTTGAAAGTCAAAGGGTTATCTATACATATGGTCAGAATTAATGCCAAAAGTTCTGTACATTTGTGATCAGTTAAGAGCACTAAAAGGTAACGCTGGATACTAGTATGTGGACACAATAATGTGACAACAACTACAATGCCAGGTTAGTAGAACGACTAAGGTGTGCAAGGCATAGATCCCAAAAGCATATACTTACCTCTGTCAAAGCATATACACAGTGCAACAACATGACTTGCTCAGGGCATTCCTGCAAACCCCCACCGGCTGCTGAGAGCATTGCGGATCAACCCTCCTGCATCTCAACTGGAGTGCCAAGGACAAGATTCTTGCGCAATCATTTGCATGCAAGATGTTATAAAGTCAGGCTCTTAAGTCGTAACTGATCTGGGTATACATTAAAGAGGATTGTGCGAGATTTACTGAGGTTTGTGACATGGGGGCCAGAGCCTCCAGTCACCCAGATTTGCTTTGAATTATTAGTAACAGTACTGTATGTTATCGATTTGGAATATGGGAATAAAATTACACTGGTAGATTAGCTTTATAGATCTTTCCCAGAATTGTATGTTGCTTACACTTATGGGAAGCAGTGTGAGACACTCCTTACATTATAAAACATATTGTATTACCCAGCTTTACTCACACCATAAAGGGAGAGAAGACGTTGGATCACTTGGCCGCTTTGTCAACATATACATAAGTGTAAGCACGATTTGGGTCTTTAAAGATGAGTAATATAATCAGGTATAGAAACGTATTTGTTATGTTTCACTATTCTTAATTTCATCCATGACTTTAATTCAGTAAAAAAAGAAAAAAAAATATCTACGTAACAATGGAAATTGACAGATTTAAAACTTAGGCAATCTACTTTCCATATCAATCAATATACCAAATAATTCATGTGAATACTCCATAACACAAGGGAATCCCTATAGCACTAATTGTAATCTATGACTTTGTGGAGTTTTCTTTGCTATCTGTAAATCGGAAAAACCTTTGAAGAATTGTTGAGTTTCGTTGGGAACTTGTAACAAATAGAACTTGATGTTGGGAAAACTATTCAATCTATATAACACTGAAAGTGACAATCTCAATCTCAATCTTTTCCTACATATTAAATGTTGATGGGTGAAGAGGGGGTGCAAGTTGCCCTGCCATTTTGCTATCAGAAGAAAATAGATAGGGTTGTTTTCACTGTTCCTCTCTCTTTTGTACATTCATTTGGCATTTGGCTTTCCATGATCCTCAATATAGTTTCCGCCTAATACAAGAGATAATATTAGACTCCTGTCAAACGTACCTTTAAAATTGACTATCCAAGGCCATAATGAAGATAAATGCATCAAACTAGTCAATTTGATGGTAACAATATATTATAGAGTCCCATAAAAGTTGATTCCATAAAAGGTTGTCTGATCATTAGGGTCTACAGCTGTGTGGTCTCTAGGACTCTAAAGCTGGCCACACATCTAAAGATTATCTGTCCAACCAGCCAACTAGTTGATTGGTTGGAATGAAAATCTGGTAAGGAATGGTAGTAAATGTTGATCAGCAATTTGCTCCTAAATGCCAGAAAACAGATGGAAATGGCCGTTCAGACAAGTTTGTTAAATGTTTGATCAAAAAATTTGTTCAAACAACAGTTTTTAGTCCATTTTCCGGCGTTTGGGAGCAAATTGCTGATTGTCATTTGCTTTCATCCCTTACCAGATTTTCATTCCAACCAATCAACTAGTTGGCTGGTTGGACAGATAATCTTTAGATGTGTGGCCAGCTTAAGGGTCTGATTCAGAGATATATGTTAACCCGATGGTTAGCGTACATCTCCGATGTTTTGTACTCTGCACATATGCAGAACGGGTGCTAACATGATGGCGTACATCTCCGATGTTTTGTACTATGCACATATACAGAACGGGTCCTGCGATACCGCATGGAATTCCCCCAAGCCTCTGCCTGATTGACAGGCAGAAGTGTTTGAGGGACTGTGCGGGGGTGGGGACGGTCTGCGTTCCCAGAAATGGGAGCGTGTCACCCCTGTTTCGGGGGATGCTGAAGCCAGGGTCTGCGTCCATGGACACAGATTCCTGGCCTTGCAAACTGCCAAAACCTGGTCAGGCCGCCATAAGCTTCAACTACAGCAGCCTGGCCAAAGGGACAACAATCTCGATGGTTGCAATTGTTCCAATGGTGATCCCAGGCTGCGACCTCGGTCACGCAGAGGTTTCCTACAGACGCCTCCTGCTGCAAATGAATTTTAGATGGACGGAATTGCAGAGCTGCTTGTGTGCGGCTCTGCAAATCCAACCATCTCTGGCCCTAAGTCCATACAATTCCCTTGCATTTGCCTGAATACCTAGAAGAAATACTTCTGCAGAGACTTTGGGGAGATCTTAAAAATGATTAATTGAAGAAAAACTGCAGCTTTTAAGTGAATATTGCAGTCTTCTGTTAAGTTGAATCATAATTAGAATTCTTTCTGTGTTCACAAACTCAGCATAAATGTGGCTTACAAAATACACTATTAAAAAAGAAATTCTTGAAATGCTATTTACATGAACTGTAATGATACCGCTTAGCATTTATTACCAGAAGAGATGTGAGTGTTCCTGAAAGCTACTTATAATCATTTAACTATTGAAGAGGTTTTTTTTTTTACAGAGTGTTATGTTTTATTTTAATTTATTTGACTTTGCTTCATATTATTTTTGTAGCAATTTTAATGGGTTTTAGATTACTTTCTTTCATTTGTATATAT
The DNA here is from genome assembly GCA_031769625.1 of Taudactylus pleione. NCBI lineage: Eukaryota > Metazoa > Chordata > Amphibia > Anura > Myobatrachidae > Taudactylus > Taudactylus pleione. The sequence continues at coordinate 3,617,150 of JAUIMM010000519.1, forward strand.
GTTATATATAAAAAATACATCCTAAATTTCATTTCGTACCCTATAAATGGTTGTTTAATGCAATTTGGATAATAAGGCTATGGGAATAACAATAAGAAATAGCTTTCTATAGAATATACTCAATATTCTGTGTACGGTATTTATGGCATATACTTATGTACTATGCTTCAATGGTCTTAGCTGCTAAAGCTGATGTCACTAAGCCAGCAGCTAACAATAAAAATTCTCTACTGTGAAAAAAGTGTATAATAAACCAGAGCAGAAGCTTCATACTGTATTTAATTTTCATTGATCAATAACTGAAGGGTTTACTCAATAAACTCCGATGTAGTTGTCCTATGGAAGGACTTTCTAATTATGATAGCCATTATGCATCTGAACCTCTGGTAGTTTAATACGCTTCTAAATATGATTCTGGTGAATTTCTACATGTATTAGTTTCCTGATGTGTTGTTATACTGTGTGACTTTGGTTAATTAAGAAATAAATATAAAAAATCATAATCAAATTACGTTGAGCTTTATAGATTGTAACATCTTGTAAGTTATCTCCATGTAGTCACTAAATATGAAATAACTGGCCCTACTGTAGTACATATTTCATTCACCGGATATACACTATAGTTACCATTCCCTCATTATACAATATATCTCCATACCATCTCCCCATTATACTGTACTGCTCTGATGCTTTATTGTTCTGCTCTGATGCTCCATTCCCCTGTTATACAGTGCTACTCTGATGCCCTGGGTACACCATGGTGCTTCATGACCCTGGAATACCTCTGATGTCCCTGGTACACAGTAGTGCTTCATGCACCTGGTATACAGTACTGCTCTGATGCCTGCTGTACAGAGTGCTTCTCCATGGCCCTGGTATGTACACTGAAGTGACAAGTCATGGGATAGATGCCTAGTATTGTGTAGGACCCCCTCTACAAAGTGCAGCAACTCGACATGGCATCGATTCCACAAGTGGATGGGAGACCTCTGGAGAGACGTTGAACCATGCCCTCTGGTTAGCTTCCCGCAGCTCCCTATTTCTAGGTGCAGGATCTTCGGTACGAATGGACCGCTCCGCCACGTCCCATAAATGCTCAATTGGGTTCATGTCAGGTGAACGTGGTAGCGACACCATTCGTCAGAACTCTCCAGAAAGCTCCTTGAACCAATTTTGGACTTGGGTCCGATGACATTGTGCATTGTCCTGCTGGAATACAGGACTGCAAATGATCATCAAGCAATGCAATGTAGCGGTTACCAGTCAATGACGTGTTCAGGCAGACCAGCGGACCTAACGCATGCCACGTGAACACACCTCACACCATTATGAAAACACCAACAGTCTACACAGTGTCTTGTTGACAACTGGGTTCCATGGCCTCGAGATCTGCACTACACCCGAGCCCTGACATCGGCCCTAAACTGGAACTGTGACTCATCAGACCACGCCACATGTTGCCAGTCTTCCAAGGTCCAATTAGAAATGTCACAGACCCAGGTGAGGTGCTGTGTCCAGTGTTGTAGTGTTAAAAGGGGCACTCTGGTGGGTCCTCTGCTCCTATATCCAACGGAAGCTAAAGAATGCTGCAATTATCTGATGGATATGTGTCTGGTACAACTTGCATTGAATGTGGATGTGATTTGAACCAATGTTGCTTGTCTGTTACCACGGACAAGTCTGGCCAGACGCCACTGGTCATGATCATTAAGCACCCATGGTTGGCCACTGCGCTGTTTATGGTGGGTGGTAATAACTTCCATGAGGTATTCCCGGTACACCGTAAATCAAGGAATGTTAAATGTCCACACAACTTTGGAAAATGGAATGTCCCTTTTGTCGGTCACCGAATATCATGCCCCGTTCGACCACCGATTATTCACGTTGCATTGCCATGAGCAGCCTAGCCGGTGGTCAAACTGACTCATGAGATGTCAGATTACAACTGATGCAGGTATGGGCATTTCCAAGATGTCACAGTATGGTTACCTTTACATACTGTTCTCCCATGACTTTTGGCACATCAGTGTATAACAGCTCTGATTCCCCCTGTACAGAGTAGAGCTCCATGGCCCTGGTATACAGTACAGCTCTGATGTCCCCAGTATACAGTACAGTGGTGCTCCATGACTCCGTTATACAGTACAGATCAGATGTCCCAGTACACAGAGATGCTCCATGGCCCCGGTATACAGTACAGCTCCAGGACTCCAATATACAGTACAGCTCTGATGCCCCCAACCAGGACTGTTGCTGGGGTGTCTGACGCCCCCCTGCAAAATATAAATTTGCATTCTCCTCTTTCGTAATTTAATTGGTGTTTGTGATGTCACATATGCTCACTGGTAAGGAAGTCACTCTTGTGATGATTGTGACATGTTTATTAGTGGAGAGAACCCCTGTCCCATGGCCTGCACTGAGTAGTGGGGTAGGTATGTACAGGTGTGTACAGCTGCTGCAATGAGTAGAACGTTGTAACTCCATACTAACAGGGACTTTAGGGACGTTAGTCCCTTCTGCTTCTTTAAGAGGAAATAGAATTCTCACCCTAGAAATAAAAGGTACAGGAGCCCTCACCATGGAGATAGCAAGTATATGGGTTCTCAAACTGGAGTAAGCATATGTGGGTCTCACTTTGGAGGTTATAGGTATGTGGGTATACAGGGGCTGGCTGGCAACTTTTAGCCTGGGGGGCAAATGCATGCAGGCGGCTCTGGCAGAGGAGTAGCATGTAGCCAGGGTGCCCGAAGAACGTGCGTGCTACGGCGCCCCCCCCTCAAGTGTTCCAGGGAGGAGGCGGGTCCATATGGGATTAATGTAAAGTAAAAATAAAGACTAGGGACAGCCCCATCGTGGTGCCCAAATGCAGTGCCCCCCTGTGCCCCAGGAGAGGACCCCCTTATGCAGGCCTCCAGTAGAGCCCCCAGTAGTGATCCCCCTATGCAGTGCCCCTTATACAGAGCCCCCAGTAGTGGTCTCCCCTGTGCAGTGCCCCTTGTGCCCCCAGTAGTAAGCCCCTTATATAGTGCCCCCAGTAGTGGTACCCCCTATACAGTGCCCCTTCTATAGTGCCCCCAGTAGCAGTCCACACTCCATACAGTGCCCCCAATAGTGGTAACCCTTATGCAGTGCCCCTTAAATAGTGGCCCCAGTTGTAGTCTCCCCCCTATGCAGTACCCCCAGTATTTCCCTTTTTATAGAGCCCCCAGCAGTGGTCCCTCGATTCAGTGCCCCCAGTGGTAGTCCCCTCCCCCCTATGTAGTGTCCCTAGTAGTAGTCCCCTCCCCCCTATGCAGTGCCCCTAGTAGTTGTCCCCTCCCCTTGTAGTGCCCCTAGTAGTAGTAGTCCCCCCCCTTGTAGTGCCCCAGTAGTAGTCCCCCCTTGTAGTAGTAGTCCCCCCTTGTATTGCCCCCCGTAGTAGTAGTCCACCCAGTTGTAGTGCCCCCCTTGAAGTGCCCCCAGTAATAATCCCCAGTAGTGGTCTCGACCTTGCTGTGCCGCCAGTAGTGGTCCCCCCTTGCAGTGCCCCCCCCTGTAGTGCCCCCAGTAGTGATCTCCCCCTTGTAGTGCCCCCAGTAGTAGTCCCTCCCTCTTGTAGTGCCCCCAGTAGTGGTCCCTCCCTCTTGTAGTGCCCCCAGTAGTGGTTCCCCTTTGTAGTGCCCCCAGTAGTAGTAGTCCCCCCCTTGTAGTGCCCCCAGTAGCAGTAGTCCCCCCCTTGTGATGCCTCCAGTAGTGGTCTCCCCCTTGTAGTGCCAGCCCCCCCCCCAGGAAATATACACATAGTAAAAAAAAAAAAAAAAAAACACTTATCTGAATCCCCGCTCCTCCGTCTGTCCTTCCCGGCCCGGGACGCTCTGCATTATGGGATAGACGTCATGACATCATGACGCCTCTCCCATTGCCCACTGCGGGAGCCGGAAGATGAAGCGGCTCCTGCAGTGGGCGCAGCAGCAGCTAATGAGAATCTGACAGACTCTTATTGGCTGCTGATCAAAACAAACACACAGCTGCCGGTGCCGGCGGCTGTGTGTTTGTCACTTGTGTAGCACTGACCGAACTCCATCCGGTCAACGCTACACACGCGGTGCAGTCTGTGTCACAGTGACACAGACTGCCCGCGGCCCTCATGACGCTGCTGCCCGGGGGGCACCAGCCCGCCACTGTGGGTATATGAGGATATTCACCGGTATGCTGGAATCGGTATGTAATGCCGGCTGTTGGGATGCCTCCTGTCAAAATACCGACAGCAGCATCCCGATGGTTAGTATCCCGACAGGGGTCAGGTAAGTATACTTACCCTCCTATCTTCTCTCCCTAACCATCCCTTCTTGCAGCCTAACCCTAACCCTCCCCATTAGTGCCTAAACCTAAGTCTCCCCCTTCGTGCCTAAACATAGCCCTCCCTCCTTAGTGCCTAACCCTAACCCCCCCCCCGTGGTGCCTAACGCTAACCCTCCCTCCTAGGGGTGCCTATACATGGAGAAGAACCTGTGGACTATGGGGGTGATTTATGCCCAGACGGTATTGCTATTGCAGCTCCAATAGCACTATTATGGTAATGCAGCAGGAGGCATCATGCATGCTGTACTGACCCGGGCTGCATCCATGGCGCAGCATCGGATTATCTGGCTGGAAGGAGAATGTTTGGTTCTGTTGGGTGCTGACACCTCCTGGTCAAGAGCACTGAATAGACAGCTGCAACAGCCAATCAGCTCTTGCTGCACGTTACATGTCCACGATTAACAAATGCAGAGTTCATCTTTTCAGTGATGTGGATATATCTGTAATATACTTACAGTAATTATTCTTTCTTCCCAGAGACACCCATTATAAGTGGCATGCCCATAGTACCGCAACTCTCTCAGAAACTTGAGAATATTATTATTAGTAGTAGTATATTATATTTATATGGCAACATGGAGAATATGAATAACAAACAATACAAAGTGCCTGGGAAGGCTGGACAGAAGGGACCAGAGTCGGACAGAAGGGATCAGAGGGCCTGATTCAGAGCCGGACGCTCTGACCAGAGCGCTCGCTCTGAATCAGGGCCCTCCTCCCTCAACTTGGAGCGGCCTCATGGACGCTCGCATAGCTGTGGGTTACCACCCACAGCTATAGCGAGCGTCCATGATGATGGTCACGATGGTCAAGACCATCGCGACCATTGGGCTTGCGACGAGACCCTGCGGTAGGGTCTTGGTGACCGCAAGCCCTGGAGTGATTTTGGCTCTATCACTAGTGATGTCAGTGGGGCCGGACTCAGACGGTAGGCGTACCCATGGGAACATCTCTGTCTGGCAGCCACGCCCCCGGCACGTACACCAAAGGGGGCGTGCTGGCACTCACCATCGACAGCACGCCCCCTTTGGTGCGAGACCCATAACGACGGCTTGGCCGTTGTTATTCGGGTCTCGCACATGCGCACGACGGAGCTCCCTCCGTCGTGCGCATGAGCAATTCGGCACCATCGACCCGCTTGAGAGCGTCCTGCGCTCGCGAGCGGGTCTGAATGACCCCCAGAGTCACTGACTATGAGTGATATGGTACTGGAGACAAGTATAGTGCTGAGTGAGAACTGAGGAGGTGGAGGGCCTTGCTTATGACAGGGTGGGAGAATCAGAGATGAAAAACCATTCTCCACAGCCAGTCCTTTCTTCACAAGACCAATCCGCTGCGAGATTGTGCCGCATTTAGATGTGGATGTGTCAGGATGGATGAAGGGTAGATAGGACTGTGAACCTGATTCAGCATAGGAGATAGGAGCTAGTGCAGCTGCTTACATGGTAGCAGCTGCGATAATCTAATATGGTAATGCAGCAGGAGGCGTCATGCATCCTGCATGCATTACTGATCCAAGTTGCATTCAAGAACGCAACATCGGATCATCTGCGAGACTATCGGCCTGCTAAGTGACCCATGGGATCACGCAAGCCGGTCACCGCAGATGCTAAAAAGAGGCCAGAAAATCTCTGTCAGCCTCGTCACTCCCCAGCAACGATGACGACATGCCTCCTTTTTGGGGAACAGAGGCCATCGCCGCCCCTTCCTCACCCAGAAACGGCAGCTAACTGTCAATCGCTGACAGTTTGCTGCCAAACTGCGAGCAACAATGCAGACCTGTAGTGCTCATGCGCTGTACGGGTCCGGCGCATATGGAGATTCTCGAACATTGGGAATCTGTGTCCAAAAACTCGCTGCATCCTCTTCTGAATCAGGCCCTGTACTGTACAGTATGTGTTAAGATGAAAGGAAGATCTCACTGTGACTTTTAGAAATCCTTCTGGCAAAATGAGAACAGAATTCAGTTGGAAAAATTTTAAATGCTGCTGCTCTGACTACATAAGTACATTGCAAAAAGTGTATTATTACAGTATTACAGGTAGATATTGAGATAGCTGACATTTCTTATTCTATAAAGTGAAAGCTCTTACCATATGCTCTCAGCTATTTTAGACTAGGGGGTTTGTTTACTAAATAGCGGCTTTTCAAAGCTGACAATTATCTGCGTTTTTACCTGCAGAATCAAAAATAGCTAATTTTATAAAAGTTTTAAATTCTGCAGCAAAAACATCTTTTTGACCTTTACTCTTTAATCTTTAAAGTAATGTATGTTGGTTATTACTATGTTGTCTTGTAATATGCTTCTTTATTTTTTCTGTTGACTTTGGAATACTTTTATTAAATACAGATTATTTGACAGGTGTGCAAATCAAAGTGAAATCAATTATAACTCAATTTAAATTATTATTTACTACATTTTAGATGCAGCTGCTAAATCTTAGATGACACTATGCCATTCAACAGAAAACAGACTTTTTGGTGTTCATATTCTCTGCAATAACACTGAAAGTCTCCCAATTGTATAACACTTCTATTTTTATCTTTTGAGTGCTGGAAATTGCACCCTATGGTCTAAAGCTAATGCTGAACAACAACTCTCAACATGTGCTGCTGGTCATTTGTAGTTCTGTGAAAAGGAAAGCTATAGGTTGCTTATGTCAGGGTTATGGTGTAGTGTGGCTATGATAGTGATGGAATGTTTGACTCAATGTACAGTTACTTCTCTCTCTGCGGCTATAGATTTAACCTCTTTCCTTGAATTATTAGTCTATTAATCTTGGTTTAAGTTTCTTCAATCAATGAAGTAACATATGTAAAGTAGCACACAGTAAATCTTTCTTCCCCCTGACTCAATGGAGACTATCAAGACCTGAATGGAAAGCCACAAATTCAAAGCTTCTGTACAAATAGCGAGCTACACCAAACCAACTTTAAATCAGGATGTTCCTAATCTGATTTACTACACTCGTACAATACAGCAAGGCACCTTGCTACAGTCTTGTTAGTTTGCAAGGTGAAACTGCCTAATTTTGTTTCAATCCCTTCATTTCAACATAATGAGCTAGAATAACTGAAAAGGACATTGTACTGAAACATTGATTTTTGTAAAAACTATCATTGTTGCTTTGGTGAAAAGTTATTGCTTGGTAAAGTTTGTATTTGATAGGCTAAACTGATAATGCCCACGTCTCATTTAATCTGGGCCATTACGTAAGACGTCTAGGACAGCTCTTATGTTGGTTGGTGTCTACTAGGGTTGCCCCTGTTTTTTTTTATAGCAGAAATAGAACAGAAATACTGTAGGAAAGCTGCTATTTTCTGCCACAATAGGTGGCAATTATTGTGCAAGTTCACCATACTTTACAACTTTTACATTTTCTCGGAAGAGGCCCTAAAGTGGAGATGCAGCGGATCACTGTTGGCTAGGTTGGGTGCTTCTCGTCATTAAGCCCCCTCACTGCATAATGCAGATCCATGAACAGGAGGCGTGGTCAAGATGACGCATTTCTCGGGTATTCGTTCCTCACGCTCCCCATTTTGCTAGGATGTAGGCAGGATGCAGGAGTCCCTCACACTTCCGTAAGAGTAGGTAGGTGTGATATACACAGACAAGTCAGGAAGTCTGTGTAGAATAACTTTGTCAGGTGATGCTGGGATTTGTAGATCCACAGCTGCTGGAGAGTAAGGGGTTGTTTACCTGCAGCCTTGACAAGTAGAAATTACCTTCTACGACAAACCAGAAAACTGAATGTCCCTGGACCAGCAAACCCTTGCATGCACCACTCATTTCTACAGTAGAAGAAATTTAGGGGTGGAAGACTGCTAACCATTACTATTTCTTTAAAAACATGAAAATTACAAGGGTGCGTGGCTGTACTGCAGTGACAGTGATGGTGCTCCAATCAGTGCCACCTTGTCATTGGTTAGTCCCCAGGAAGAGCAACCGCAAACAGAAGAGCAACAGATGCCGACAGAGCAGCAGGGGGTCACATAGTGGCGGTCATAAGTTAGTGTTCGAGGTGGATGGCGGTGTACAGATTACGTCTCTATTAGGTCTGCAGATTATGTCTGTATGTCCGTGGGGCCTTGGCTAGTGTTATGTGTCCCGAGGTGGAAGGGGAATTGCCCAGGGGGTGGGAATTAGTGGTTTATCTCCAGGAAGGGGTGGTCATCAGAGGAGGCGTATTGTTGCACACTCTTTGCCCACAGGCTGCGCATGCCTATGCTTTTGGTGTTTGAATTTTATCATATGGCAGGATGAGCTGTGTTTCCAATGCCATCTTCTCCTCCTACCTATGCAAAGGTAGTAGCAGGGTAAGGGGCAGTTATATATGAAGAGTAGCAAAGATAATGTTATTAAGAACTGCACCTGCAAAGGGAGGGCAGTAGAACCATGAGTTAGTTTTTGACACCAATAGTTAGGGGGGTACTGCCATACCCCATGTAAAGATCTGGACTCTTTGGAAGGTGCTAAAGGGGGCATGGCCACCCCATGTTGAGGTTGTGGCAGGCCTGGGCACTTTGTACTTCCCTTCATTCTTGGCACACGAGTGGGGATGAATATGTTGGACCATAGGGAGTGGGCCAAAGATCATCATTGTGTTATTATGAGGCATATCTCTAATATGACCCCAAATGGGCATATTAGCAATATGGGCATGTGAAGCTATATGGGAGTATGCTGTATGTCAGGCTACATGGAGGTATTTAAGCTATATAATATATTGACTGACAGTATGTGAAACTCTGTGGTGGTTTATTGTTTATTTGATGACAATCAATATATATATATTGGTTTTATGATGGCATATTCAGCACCGGATTAAGCCTTCGGAGGGCCCAGGGCAAATAAGACAGAGGGCCCTCTTGTCAGCACTGCCCCCATGGTCGTGCTCGCTGTGTGTGTGCCTCCTCCCCCTGCACCTCCATGACGCAGCAGCAGCGGGGGCAGACTCCGGAGCATCCTCTCAGGCAGCGCAGACACTGACTGTCTCCAGCATCCACACCCAGAAGCAGCTCTCCCAGTGGTATCGCGGCACAGCCAGGGGGCCCTCCTGTATTGGTTATACAGTATAGAGGAAAGCAGGATTAAATGAATGTTTATTGGGGAAATACTAACTTTTCACCATTATTCTACAACTAAACAATAAGGAGGCATTCATAAAGTGCTTATGTGAGCAGGTAAGTCTTTTGGGATATCTTTAGTTCTTTTGTGAGGTCTTATTTAAAGGGGTTATACTGTACAATTGGGAGTCATTTTGCATCATGGCAAGATGACTGAAGCAGATGCTACTATTGCTGACTGAATGTCATGGCAAATATTTTTCGGAAGAGGCGTTTACAGGATAATTAGAGGTAAAACGAAAATACAAATGGCAGTACCATATGTGACCAGCAAACTGTGCATGACCCCTCCCCCCATTCAGACCTGCAACAAAGTAGTAATGAGTTTGGGTTCAGCCCTGTAATACTGTAGATCTGTAGATTTCTGTTCAGAATGGGAGATGGGGCTTCTTAAATGCTACAAAAGTATCACGTTACTGCAATTTTTACATCTTAAATATATATATATACCAAGCAAAAAAACAAACCTTTAGCTCATTAGTTTAATAAAATGACTCACAAGCTTATACATTTAAAATATCAGGGTAGTTTTTGGTGAAATCTTAAAACATTCCTTATATGCTATAACTATATGATGCATTGAGACATTCTGACATTGTACTTTGGAGTATGCACAAAAAAAGAAGTACAGGTGCTCAACTCCAAATTAACTAATTTTATATAAATAAATACATTTTTGCAATGAATAGAGGTTTTTGGCATAACCTTGGCCAAGGTTGTAGGCCTAACCATCGCATCCGGGTAACCTCTTTCGGGTAGGTCCCTAACATACTAGGATTCAAATCCAGAGCGCAGGACATCCCCAAACTGACCCAGCTAAGCCGCTCCAGGGCACCGCCATAGTAAGAAAAGTGCAGTGTAAAAGAGATAGTTAAGAGCAGCCAGGCTGCATATAAAGAATGAAAATAAAGAGTGAAATACATATATAATAAACAAACAGTGAAGGGTTAAAATGTGTTATAAAGGAAAAATGTGCTATAATGCGGTGCCCTGAAACAGATCAACCAAAGCAATCCAGGGGGACCCACGCCCCGAAAATGAACCAAAGCTGCACTACATAGTCTAAATATTTGCAGGACTTACCTATATTGTGCCTCTGACTGGTGTGCATATTACAGTGCCAGATTCTATGCTCGAACCAATGTTATTTGTATTTTGGAGTGCAAGAAACTATTTAATAATTGATATTATGTCGTAAACAAGTAGCTTTGTTTCCGGACTTAGATTACTGATAACGTAGGACACAACATATAACATTGTGATGTTTAGCCATATGCTACCAACAGCCTAGGTAACATGTGTATGGTGTCCAACCAGTACATGCTATCTGTATCTGCTTTTTACAAGTTGATATTTTACTCACTGCAATCCCCATCAAGACCACTGGTTAGGCCAAATAAAATGGATATTAGTCACCATAAAATACACTCAATGGATACAAGTCAGGTTTGTTGGCAATTGGATTTGGAATTCAGTGCTATAAAAATGTATAGACTCTTATGCCATGTGTTAAGTCAAGTGAATATTGACCACTGTACTATCAAGCATGCTGATAAACTGGACCCTGTCTAGCAACTGAGTATGTTTTATTCAATATGAGTCGCTAGAGATACATTATTGAAAAACATGTGCAGACATCTAGCTGCAAATGGAAATGCTTCATGGCAGATAAGTCTATTTTATAAAAGACACATCTTATAAATGAAAGCCATTCCCAGCATCCTTATAATTCTTTAGTATTTATGACCACATCAGATTCCTTGCTATATCTCTATATATGCTTATACCACCCTGCAGATGATAACTCTACAAAGAAATGGTAAGAGGTACGCCTCTATGTATGTATGAATGGCTATATATTTATATATATATATACATATATATATATATACATATATATATATATACTGTATAGTGAACAGGGCCATAACCAGAGGTTGGCCAGGTTAGGGAGGGTGCCACATACAGAGGATTAGATTACACCCCCAGCTATCAGTCAAACTCTAATTACGACTCTCTGACTAGCTATGGTCTGCCCCCCTCGCTCTACTACCATCATCAGCCACCTCCTTCCTTTACAAAGATGCGACACTCTGCCTGCAAGTGAAAACATTTCTGGGCAGCTGAATGCGGTTGGAAAATACTGGTCTGTGTGCCAGTACAACAGCTGCAGCCTGCGGCACTTCGAGGCGGTGTACCAAGCTCACTGCAGCACAGCACACTGAGCCTGGCGCAGAGAAAGTGGTGCTGATTTTGTAGACTCTGCCCACATACAACTGGGAATCACCACTGTGCATGCCATCTATTCTGGCTTTTTTCAGCTCTAAAAATATATGCAACCAAGCTATATCTAGAACCATGACAACCCTGGAGAAGCTGGTCTGCAAATTCGCCTGGACTTCTGATTACATTAAATGACCGAGGGTAAGTACTACCTATATTTGCAGAGCATTGTTTGCTAGGAGCTAAGAGTCTAGATAAATAACTTTTGTGTGTCTGCGATTCCATATTAATATACAAGCAGACAAAAAAGATCACATACAGATGATTGTGTGGGGGGAGGGCAAGTCCTTCACTTTGCCAGGGGCCCCTGTGCCCCTAGATATGGCAATGAATACTATCCAGCTTCATTGGTGGTTATTAATTAAGAGAGCCAGTTCTATTTCACACACACTATGATATTCTGAGATAACTGTGGCCTAGTCGGTACTCATCATTTACCTGTTTGCATGCAGGTTGGTATATGCTAGCTTAGGGGTGCTACATCCCACTAATAAGGTTGCATGCTGTGTTGTAGGCTGCTAGTTTTATTTCACAGAACAAATAAACAAGAGAAAAATAAATCCTGGCCTGTCCAGCACTAACTACAAATAAGTCTCCCTCTCTAAGGAGTAATTTACTAAGATGTGAGTTCTATTAAGAAGTTATGTTGCCCATAGCAACCAATCAGATTCTACTTCTCATTTATCTACCACCTTCTAGAAGAGAATACCTGGAATCTGAATGGTTGCTATGGGCAAAATCACTTCTTAATAGCACTCCCTAAGGATGAGAGGACCTAATGTGCAACTAACCCAAAACAGCATTTAAATACAGCACTTACATAAAGCCACAGCAGTGTCTCTTGACAAGTCTGTCACCCTGCTCCCCAGGTAGTGAGAGACTGCCTAGAGAAACAATTTCTTAGTTATTAGTTTATTAGCTCTCGCAGGTGGTCTGGCAATCAAGGCTGCTCATGACCTGGATGAGAAGCCTTACCACACAGAAGTTATAAACCTGGGACATATATATCTCCTATCAATAAAATACTGTTTACAAGTTTTAGGCAGTATAGAAAAAATGCTGCAAATTAAGAATGTTTTCAAAAATAGAAGTGTTATTAGTTTATTTTTATCAATTAGCAAAATGCAAAGTGAATGAACAGAAGAGATATCTAAATCAAATCAATATTTGGTGTGACCACCCTTTGCCTTCAAAACAGCATAAATTCTTCTTGGTATACTTGCACAAAATCAGGCATTAAGTAGGATTATACTCAGGTGTATGATTAACCAATAATACCAAACAGGTGATAATGAACATAATTTTCATATGTAGGTTGAAACATTCTTTAACTGAAACAGAAACAGCTGTGTAGGAGGCTTAAAACTGGATGAGGAAAAGCCAAACTCTGCTACAAAGGTGAGGTTGTGGAAGACAGTTCATGTTACAGGCCATACATCATGGCAAGACTGAGCACAGCAACAAGAAACAAGGTAGTTATTCTGCATCAGCAAGGTCTCTCCTAGACAAAGATTTCAAAGCAGACTGGGGTTTCAAGATGTGATGTTCAAGCTCTTTTGAAGAAGCACAAAGAAACGGGCAATGTTGAGGACCATAGACACAGTGTTCGTCCAAGGAAACTTAGTACATCAGATGAAAGACACATCATGCTTACTTCCCTTCGAAATCAGAAGATGTCTAGCAGTGCCATCAGCTCAGAACTGGCAGAAACAAGTGGGACCAAGGTACACCCATCTACTGTTCGGAGAAGTCTGGCTAGAAGTGGTCTTCATGGAAAAATTGCGTCCAAAAAGCTATACCTTTGACATGGAAACAAGGCCAAGCGACTTAACTATGCACAAAAACATAGGGACTGGGGTGCAGAAAAATGGCAGCAGGTGCTCTGGACTGATGAGTCAATGTTTGAAATATTTGGCTGTAACAGAAGGCAGTTTGTTCACCGAAGGGCTGGAGAGCAGTACAATAATGAGTGTCTGCAGGCAACAGTGAAGCATTATGGAGGTTCCTTGCAAGTTTAGGGCTGCATTTCCGCAAATGGACTTGGGGGTTTGGTGAGGATTAATGGTGTCCTCAATGCAGAGAAATACAGGCAGATACTTATCCATCGTGCAATACCATCAGGGAAGCATCTGACTGGCTCCAAATTCATTCTGCAGCAGGACAATGACCCCAAACATACAGCCAATGTCATTAAGAAAAATCTTCAGCGTACAGAAGAACAAGCAGTCCTGGAAGTGATGATATGGCCCCCACAGAGCCCTGATATCAACATCATCGAGTCTGTATGGGATTACATGAAAAGACAGTAGGATTTGAGCAAGCCTACATTCACAGAAGATCTGTGGTTAGTTCTCCAAGATGTTTGGAACAACCTCCCTGTCGATTTCCATTAAAAACTGTGTGCAAGTGCACCTAGAAGAATTTATGCTGTTTTGAAGGCAAAGGGTGGTCACACCAAATATTCATTTGATTTAGATTTCGCTTATGTTCATTCACTTTGCATTTTGTTAATTGCTAAAAATAAACTATTACTCCTCTATTGAAAACATTCTTACTTTGCAGCATTTTTTCCACACTGCCTAAAACATTTGCACATTACTGTACATATATATTTAACAAACTTTTATAATACAAAATAAAACTTTTAAAGAAAAATTATAAGTTATTAAATTGCCTAAAAAGGAAATCAAAAATATTTACAAATCAAATTATTTATTTTAATAATGAACACATAAAAGCTTTAATGACTGTTTTGTTCCTGTTTGCTTTGTACCAGGAATCTCATGTTCTGTTTGATGACTTCTGCCACGGTAAACTTCCAAGCGGTGGTCTGTTATCTGTGACCTTAGACAAGTCTTAATTTTTTCCATGTGTGACAAAGTGTATTGTATAACGAGCATTATTCCATATTTATGCAAGATCTACTTTGTTATTAAAAAGCAACTTTGTAATGTTAGTGTCGGAAAGTTTGCTCAGCTCCATCTGTAAAGTCTCAGGTACATATTAGAAGTCTGTCAGTTGTGAGTGAAAAGTTAACCTCAGCCTGAAAACATGTCTTTCAAAATCTTTAAATCTCTCGGAGTACATTTCACTGAGTGAGTCGAAAACACCAACATATTAATTTATATTCTTATTTTGTACACTATGTATATTCTGTTATTTTAACTCTTTTGCCAGGTTGGGAATGATATCCCTGCTATATAAAAAAAAATGATTGAAGATATTGGCGCTTAGGAAAAACAAAAATGCAGAATGATACTTCCCTTTTATGTGTAATATCCTGAGTTCTTGTTCTCATATGAAAGGTACGTATGTCAGGAAAACATATAAAAGAAGGGAGAAAAACAACATCCAATCATGTGATACAGTTTACAATCAATGTTACACATTGTTCAATGCTATATACAATCAATATGACCAAAACAATTCTCTTATAGTCAGCAATTATTGGGGTTGCCCCCTATACATTCCACTCACAGCTGTAAGCTGGTATAAACAATATCAGTAGTGTTCATTTCATGGAGTTTCAAAATACCTCAAGTAAAATGATAATTGGGGTTGCCCCCCACACAGAACACTCACAGCTCCACGTTGATCACACAGGCACGTAGAGAATTTTTGTAGATTCCCCAGAAAAAAACTAAATTCTCCTGCAGTTCAAAAAGGCATTTATTATAGTAGCTAAAAACAGATCGAAAAAGTTAAAACATTTATCAAAATATCCAAAAAATATAAGATGTTTAAAAATAGCAGTAAAAGTCCATACCCAAAGGTAATATGATGTTTCAAAAAAAGGTCTCAAGTCCAAAGGCTGATGTTGTTGAGATCCCTCAAAGCCATGGATAGTCCTTTTCTATCCTTATGGGTATGTCCATACAGATTTTCCAGGAGTCCCCACCAACGCGTTTCAATCCCTTTAGGATCTTTTTCAAGGTGTAGGGGACCACTGGAGAGCACAACTAAAATACCCTATCCAATTAAGAATCATCCAATGAAAATACATCCTAACCCCAACGCTGTATATAACATAAGGTATAACACATATCCCTAAATAACAGAGACATATCCAGATTGTACTCTTCTTATGCATGCTTCCGCTACTTCCGGTTTCGCCGAACCAAAAGTGATGCAGCCATCCGCGACATCATCCCCCTTGTCCGGTATTGATGACATCACAACGGAAGTGACGTCTTTGCAGCTGTCCATATAACCCGGATCTTGTGCATGTCCTTTATAACCTACTGCGACCACCGCACTACGTTATAAAGGACATGCACAAGATCAGGGTTATATGGACAAAGGCAGGTAAGTATAGTAACCCTACCCCTCCCCCCCCAACCCTAACCCTCCGTTGGTGGTGCCTAACTGTAACCTCCCTGGGGGGTGCCTAACCCTGACCTACCCTCGGTGGTGCCTAACCCTAGCCACCCCCCTCACCGCACCCTTAACCTAACCATCCCCAGGGGGTGCCTAACCCTAGCCCCCCCTCCTCGCATGCTAACCCTAAGTCCCCCTGGGGGTGCCTAAACCCAACACTCCCCCCCGCAGCTGATACTTACCTTGCCTCAGTGTCCTAACGATCGGAATGCCGCCTGCCGGGATTCCAGGCATCGGCATCCCAGTCATGTCGGAATTCTGGTGATGGTCTTGTCTCGGTGATCGGCAATTATTTCGGCAATTATTTCGGCAGTCTGCATCCTGGTTGTCGGGATATTAACCGCATCCCCTTTTTCCAACTCTTAAAAATGTTCCAGAGACGGTCCTGCTAACGAAATTATCCAATTTGGGGGGTCCAGGATGGTCACCTCACATTTTCATGCATTTCTCACAAATCTCATTTAGCAGTCAATTTGCACCCCTCCACTGCGAGTAATGCGAATAGGAAATTTTTATTGGATTGGAGAATTCTTAGGAGCGCGCTTCGCTGCAAAGTGTGCAAGTTTCAAGAAACAAACTCGCTACTCACAATTCACACCTAATACGATTGACCCCTTGGAGACAGTTCCAACCAGTCTCAGAGTTGGTTCTTCTGTATTGGAGCCATGAATGGCATGAACACCATCCCCAATAGCTACTAGCTCCATCCTGGTAAAGCAGCAGGATTATTTCCCCCCCCCCCCCCCCCCCTTGGCTATGAGGATAATCGGCCTGACTTAGATCCCAGGGGGTAAATTTACTAAGGTGAGAGTTTTTAGAAGAGGAGATATTGCTCATAGCAACCAATCAGATTCTAGCTATTATCTTCTAGAAGATGCTAGTTAAATGTTAAGTAGAATATACCCCGTGGAGTGGAAATGTTGTCATCCCATTCGTCGCCATGACCCCTGCCCACTGTACCAAAAGGCATAACAAAAATGTCATATACACAATTTTAAAATTGAACTTTAAAGGGAAAAAAAACAACAACAACCCTAAACCTGTTCACTAGGGCATGCTACTGATTGGTTGTGTGTGTGATGGGTACCCCCACCCCCATAGAGGTATCTGTACTGCACTAACCAGCCTGGTTCTGATTCTCACTTATTAAAGTGAAAACCAAACCAGGCTGCTTCGCGCTAGGTATGGTTGAGGATTTGAGTAGGGGGCATTTAATAATTTATTTATTTATTTATTTGTACAGAACTCTGTATAAAGGATTTTTTTTTATATTGTTTATGTACTAATTTACGTAGCATAAATTGCATACATTTGAACTGTGCATGCCCACAGAGCGAGCAGGCGCACGGGCACCATCACAGACGAGGGGCCTATCTGGCACTTGCGCCTTCTTATGCCTGGATAGTGGAACGGAGGAGAGGAACAACTCAGCACCAAAGGCTTTTACAGCAGTCACCATTATCTCCACAATACTAAGACAGTAAAACAGGCTTGTCTGCAGACGTTTTAATTGTGTTTTTAAGTAGCATTAAAAAAGTTCCATGTGAATATTTATTTTTATGGCTTGTTTGTCACAGAGGTGACTTTTGTGTTTCTTTTTTTTTTATTTTCTCTATTTTGCACACTGACAATGAAAATACATAATGCATTGCAACGGTTCATTATTTTTGTTGATTACTTCAGTGAATAGGTGTTTGGCTAACATTTTTTTTAATTGTCAGAGTTTGTTATGTATTGTCCTTTTGACTGGGAGTGACAAGGTACATGTGTGCGATGCGCAATATTGTGCACAATAGGCAAATCGTAAATAATGTCATTTGCATAAACAATCTTCCCGTGCCAAGAAAATTAGGAATCATATCTGAAGTGACAATATTTTTCTGTTGTTTTCAGGGTGTTAGCTATTATTAGATAATATTCACTATAAATACACAAATGCAAAATACTGTACATGATAAAGAAAGCTTTGTATGGTGATAGCACTGATGCCATGATATTCCAACATCTCTGATCTTAAATACGCCTCACTAGCTTTCCTGTAGATCTTATGTATCTTTAATGTTCCTTAATAACTATTCATTTCACAAAGTGCAATTATAGAACTAGGGGGAAGATTTCACAAACCTTCTATAGTGGACAAGTAGAGTAGTTACCCCTGGCACTCATAGCAACCAATCAGATTGTAGCTATTGTTTTATAGAATGTTCAAGCTAAATGATGACTTTAATCTGATTGGTTGCTATGGACAACTTGACTGAATTCAAAAGTGTTCCATGATAAAATGCAGACTGTTCATTGAAGAGAAAACACACTGTATTAGCAGATAAGTTCTAAATGTCTAATAATCTAGCCTTGTCCAGGTTTTTAGGAGGTGATCTGGATAAATAAATATAATGCAATGCTCATGCAAGACTGTGACGCCCAACATAAGAACGCCTGAGGAGCACTGGCTTAGTTAATACCTACCAGTGTATAACAGATTACTCATTTTAGATGTGAAGATGTTTAAATGAGGCTGGACCAGGGGCGTTTCTAGAGAGGAGCGGGCCAGTGTGCAGTCTCCGACACGGGCCCTCTCCTCTCTGTCCGGCGGCCGGCAGCACACTAGGCTGTGCGCGGCCAGCGCTGGAATTATAGACTCTGGGCACTATAGAGCAGTGGCCATTTTTCCTGTACTGCACATGCGCAAACGACAGGAAAATGGCAGCCGGACCCCCACGCCGACGTGGACTCTGGAGAGGTAAGTAATACTATGGGTGCAGGGTGTACGGTGCGGTTCCCCCTGGACCCAGGGGCCCATGTGCCCCGCACACCCTGAACCCATTATAGATACGCCCCTGGGCTGGGCATTATATGTTTGGGCGTTGCACTTGCCTGTATAATGCTGATCAGAATGTTCCAGTGTTTGCTGAACTTGTCAATAAAGTATAAGACTGAGAGAAGAATGTAGTGAAGTGTTCCAGGGACTGGCTGTCAGCAGGGCTTTATGTAGAACAAGCAAACGCCAAGTCAGTGGAAGCATGGTTACAAATACAAGTCAAAGAGGCAGAGGATGACATATGAGCAGCGGATCAAAGTCAGGAACAAAAGACAGGTTCATTGGAGAAGATCACAGCATTACAATTGGCTAGAGGCTGTCATCATGTTGTCCATGTATCAGCCTACCTGTTACCCCATACTACTTTTTACACAGTATTCACAGGAGGCAGAAACCATTCTACATGAAACATTACTCTTCTGCAGAATTCCACATGCATTGTCTGGACTCCAGAGCCGTAACTAGACTTTTTGGTGCCCTGTGCCAGAAAGAGCATTGGCGCCCCCCTCATTTTTCAAAGGGACATAATGCACCCAAAAAAGGGCCATGGCTTCATGGGGAAGGGCCAGGGAAAAGATAGGAGAGGCCAGGAGATGCTGGGGATGAAATAAGAGGAAGCTACAAGCCAGAATGATAATAAACAGAAATTTGACAGGCCCAAACAGCACCCCCTGACCTGTGGTCCCTGTGCGATGGCACCGGTCGCACTACCCTAGCTACGGCCTTGCTGGACTCCACCACTGATTATGAAGACACATCAAGTATATCAATAGAAAGTCCCTGTAAATGTGAAGGCCAAATTGTATTTTTAACTTAGTTATTAAGCGTGCAGAGCAAAGGTTTCTACATATTACTAAGGGGTATGGAAATTT
This sequence comes from Taudactylus pleione, assembly GCA_031769625.1. Lineage (NCBI taxonomy): Eukaryota > Metazoa > Chordata > Amphibia > Anura > Myobatrachidae > Taudactylus > Taudactylus pleione. The sequence continues at coordinate 3,636,968 of JAUIMM010000519.1, forward strand.
AAAAACACATTAAACACGTGGTAGGGATCACTCCAGTTTAAGATGGACTTTTGGCCATTATTTGTTGGGCTAGAGAGTGCCTTGCTCCCCTTCGTTACTAGCTCTCCATCATATAACCATTTGGTTGGGAATAGGACCCTCCAGGAATGCCCACTGTACCTCATAGGTATCAGCAATGGTGGCAATAGTGGACTGAACTGGTCCTATGTATTCAGTCTGTCTAGATGGCCACAACTCATGTCCAATCACATACCGCGTTCATGGCACACTTCTAGCTTGTAGTTTTAATCTTCTTGCCAGCTCTCTTCACAAGTTTCCTTCAGTGGATTAGTTCAGGTAATAGGGCTGGTTTGGTGGACTTCGGTTTTCCTGAAATACGAACACATACCCGAATTTAGGAGTTCTGAGTCGAATCAAGTACCAGTTCAGAATCACTCTGGGGTTCCGAGTGGAACCGAGTCCCAGCTTGGTTCTGCTGTCAGTTATGAACTTGGATTTAAAAACCAAACTCGTGTTTTGTATTGCATGTAAACAGGTCCAAATGACATGATTTTAGCTGTTGTTATTGATTTTTATTGATTTTTAAGGAATCCAATAAGAAACCAAAACCAAATCCGAACCAAAACACTTGTGGGTGGTTTTGCCAAAACCAAAACACGATGATGAATTACAACCAAAATAAAACACAGGGGTCCGCGTACATCTCTAATTGTAAATGAGTATGTGAGTGTGTCAAGAGAACAACTGACCCCAACTAATATTTCCAGTGCATATTTTACACAGCTATATAATTTATATAATATACTACTGCAGACAAGCCCACGGTTTTGATTTGGGCAAAATCAGAACAGTGTGCATGAAAAGAAACAATAATAATAATAATAATAATAATAATAATAATAATAATTATAATAATAATAATAATAATAATAATAATAATAATAAATCTGATTTTATATATATATATATATATATATATATATATATATATATATATATATATTTTAAATGTATATTTTGTATATACAGTATGTCCCCTTAAAGGTTGTGTGTTGTATGTTACAGTTCAGTCTTTTCCTCTATCATCTATCTGCTCTGTAAAATTCCATAACTATGAAAAAGCATAGGAAATAATCATATGCACATCACACATTGATGTATTTCTAAATATGGCTGAAGTCAATGACTCAATGCATAGACAAATCCATTTGTAAGACAGAATGCACCCTCTGTGTAGGAATCCTGGGCATTGCATCCTAAAATTACCTTTAGGTTATTAATATCTGTGCTCATCTGTTATGCAAACACAGACATGGCCAATTTCGTAGCTCAATCAACTACTATTTATAGGCTCCTGCTAATGTAAAAATTATTATTTTTTGTAAGCCAAAAAATAGAAATGTAGCACTTCCATTTGTTTTACATTATGCCTGAGAGAAGATTCAATGATTTATGTAATAGTTTCTACTTTGGCATTAAATGCCTTTATTGCGAATGAGGCTTACAATGCAAAGTGCAATGTTTTGCAAGTGAACATGTGCTTAAAAAATAAACAAGTTGATTGTATCAACTTTGCTTCATATAAAAGTGTGTTGGATATAGCTTAACATCGTACGCTACCAAATTATTAAATAGTCCTCTATATATACTGTATATCAAGGTCCCAATTTTATTCATAGATGATAAATGCCACAAAATGTGATTTTATATATAGCGTTCACAGCAGAATTTAGCAAATTGGCAAAACAACAAAACTCAAACAATTTATCAATGGAACTTCACACATCTACTAAATAGCCTCATAGTGTCGTACACTCAGGGCCGGATTAACAATGTCATGCACACCACAAAGCGCAAATCACATGAACTTTAGGATAAAGGCCCCCTGACAAAGGGTTCTATTTGCCTTGGCTAGAGATAAAGTACCAACCAATCAGCTCCTGTCACTTTACAGGCTGTTTGAAAAATGACAGGAGCTGATTGGTTGGTACTTTATCTCCGTCCTCCTTATTTTTATCCAAGGCTTTACTGCATAGACCCTTAGTACTCAGACCCCAAACTTACACATATCTCCCAACCGTCCCAATTTCAGCAGGACAGTCCTGTAGGAATTTGGGAATTATAGACCTGATTCAGAGCCGCTCACTAGATGAGATCGCTAGCACGGTGTGTATGCAAATTGCGTAGGCAGTGCTATCACACAGCAATGCATCAGCACGTCCACTATTTCTTAGAGAGCGGTCACATAGTGTATGCAGACACCCACCAGCCTGTTTTAGGACTCCCACTTGTGCATGTCATGTCCAGAAAGTGTATGCAACCATAGGTACATCGGGTAACATCGGATGCTATCGCAGCGCATGAGGTTGACCATACCCTGCAGCAAGCACTGCGAGTATTTCAGTGTAAAAACCAGCCAGGTGACGTGTACTATGATGCTGTCTTATAATTATGCACACCTCTAAAACGCCGTTGAGATGCTCAGTCGCGCCTGCTTTTGCACCACCACTCCCCCGTTTTTAATGGCCAGTCCCTGTTACCACCTACAAACGGCTTCTCCTGTCACTCACTCTGCTGAGCTGTCTATGCGCAGCGAGTGGATGCATTGTGAACTTTCGCTTAGGTATGCGCATGCGCACTGCGATACATGCGCACAATGCATACCATCGGCAGCAGCGAGAGTATACATCTTAGCGAGCGGGTGTGAATTAGCTCCTATGACCATAGTGAACTGATGTCACACGCAGTGGAGGCAGGAGCCAGCATTGTATGCAGCAAGTATGTAGCCCTACAGAAGTGCTAAACACAACCATGGTGGGCACGACTACAGCGGGTATGGAAATAGATACAAGGAAATTTGGGTGCAAGCAAGGAATTAATTCAGCGCTATCTGTCAGGTATGGAATAGTTGAAGGTTGATTTTACACTATAATAAATTAGTGGGCTCATTAGCTTGCAAACTCAGGGCCTGATTCAGCAAGGATCGCAACTGCGATTACGCACTCACTTAGGCGATACTTGCGTTCCGCGCATGCGTATGCATCACAGTGCGCGAACAGTCCACTGCGATCGGGACTGCGATCACAGAGGCTACGCAGACCCATCGCAGAGTGACTGACAGGAAGTACCGTTTTGGGGAGGTGACGGGGGGCTGGTCAGTGAAACGCAGGCGTGCCAGTGCATTTGAATGCCATTGCAGGGGTGTCAGAAAATGGGCATGGTTGGTCAGAAAATGGGCATAACTGAGTGGGTTGGGTTATGTGCATACAGGGGGTGTGCTTATGTGCTAGCCAGTAGTGGAGATCCTTTTCTCCTAATGTTACTGGGATAAATGTAGAAGAGATTTCTCAACTTTTGCTGAAACCAATACAACTCGTATTAAATAAACTTGTTGTGTTTTCTTTGCTTATAGGTCTTGTGTAATTGACTTACAGTATATTAATATTTCATGTATTTTTTTTAACCATGGAGTAAATGTTAAGATTTTCTTTTAGCAGACACTAAAAGCTAAGCATGCATAATTACCTTTGTGATAATTTGGAGTTGCATAGACAGTTAAAGGGGTTGTAAATATGTACATGCATGTAATGTTAGTACACACCTATGCCACATTTTCTTGTCAGATGTCAGCTTAAAATTACAGTTCACAAGCTGTCAACTTTTCATAGCTATTAATTATTCTTTAGATAGCACAAGCCAAGTCCCTGAACCCTGTTTAAGTATGCAAGTCCCATTGAAGATTTACACACAGAGCTTGCCAGCCCCTCCCGTCCTACAGCTACAAACTTGCCCCATACCTGCAAAATCACTGCACTGCTGATTAAGGTAATAGATAGTATGCTTAGCTGTTTTGTGTCACAATTATCTCTATTGTTGTGCAAACTATCTGTGCAGTAGAAAAACACCAGTAGTGAATGTAACCTTTATTCACTTAGTGCCAGCAATATACAAAATTGCATTACAATGCAATTGTACAACGTTCGGCCATTTACATCTGTGCCTGCCAGTGTAGCTTATAGTATAAATTGTGTATAACACAAACATTAATTTAATCTACTTTTTGGACTGTGGGAGGAGATCGACATAATATTTTACTTATTTAGTCCTTATTGTAAAATATGACCTATAAATAACAAGAGCTGGTTTTATCCTTATACACTCATTTATTTCAAAAGTGATTATTTGCACCCTGCTGTACAGTATCTTTGCCTCCTACATTTTTCAATTCTTTAATTGTACGAGTCCTCACCACTTCTTCCAGGAGAGTGGTCCATGGACCAATCAACCCTCGGTATAGGAGTCCTTCTTTAAGTTACCTTTCTGGTTGAACATTGTATTCTCATGTGAAACAGTTGTCTTGAAACCTTTATTTTAACTTATTTCTACCCCTCCAACTGTGATGTATGAAATGTGTAACTACATTATCTGAATTCTTCCTGACTACAAACATGTTCAAATAAAAAAAAGCAGAAATGCGCCTATGCCGGACATGCCCCCTGTGCCCATACTGCAAAAGGGCGGTAAGTACAGCACTGACGCAGGGTGCCCATTTGCAGCATTCACATGATGCTCCGGATGGCACTGCACAAGCCATTCTGGCTGCAGAGTGACGTTCCGGACGCGGGGGATGGTGCCGCCCAGGAAGTCTTAGTGCTCTGTCTGGTGGCGCATACCCTAGTTATGGTTATGCAGATTAATATAGCTGTAAAATGATCACTGTTAGACTGTTTTTATTAAATGTTGCTAACTAACAGATCATCAGTCACCTGAGTTGCATATTGGTAGAGAAAATGTGTTGTCTGCCTGTTGTACTGTACGGTAAATCTGGCCTGTTACTCTTGCTCAAAGAGACAAGGTGCACAAGCCAAGTATAGATGACAGATGAGATCAGGAATGGGAGGTGAGCGGGGAAATCAGGAGTCGTTGTCATGGTTTAATATTAGTAAAAGCATTATGCACTGTTTGTTTTATCATTAGGAAGGAATGTTCATTTGTATTAAGTAATGGAACTGTTTCATAACTTCTATATTTCAGAAGCATAAAATATAGGTTCCTAATCAGCAACATGCTGCAGAATTGGAATTAGCGAAGCATTCTCTAATAAAAGAAATCCATTCTGAGAAATTGTAAAAATGTCACAAGGCCTCGCAATGTCGCCCAAAACCTCTACGGTGGATAGATCGCTGCCCACAACTTATTTCTCATTTAAAGGAGATCACAGAGTTCCCAGGTGTTTCAGTGTCATATTTGTGCCATGAAAATTTTAAATCAGATGGCTTATGTTACGACCCGTGAAATTTCTATAATAGTTGTGCTATATACACACACACACATAAATATGTATATATATTTATATATTAATTTACAGGGGATGCAGTCAAAATGCCGACGGCCGGGAAGCCATCTGACTAAATCCCGGCATCTAAATCCTGACGCGGGACTAAAAACAGGAATCGAAATCCCGACGCCCGTCTACATCCCGACGCCAGAATCTAGACAGATGGCTTCCCGAAGTAAGGTAAGCCGGACAGTGTTAGTGCTTAGTTAGGTCAGGGAACTCCCGTGGGGACTTAGGGTTAGGCTCCACCCCAGGTCGGTTAGGTTTAGAGTGTTGGGGGGGCGTGTTAGGGTTGGGCACCACCAGGGAGAGGTTAGGGTTAGGCCCCACCCTGGGAGGGTTAGGTTTAGAGTGTGGGAAAGGGGGGGTTAGGGTTGGGCACCACCGGGGAGAGGTTAGGGTTAAGCACTGCCCCGGGAGGGTAAGGTTTAGGGTGTGGGGAGGGGGGTTAGGTTTAGGCATTACCGAGGGGAGGTTAGGGTTAGGCTCCACCGGAGGGAAGGTTAGGGCTAGGCACCACTAAGGGAGAGTTAGGATTGGGTGGTGTGGAGGCGAGGGTTAGGGTACTTACAAGCCCCAGTCGGGATCCTGATGGTTCGAGCATTATATACCGATTCCTATTACAGAACAGGTGATAAACAGGGATTTCTATACATACTTTAGGATCAGGAAATAGTCATTTAATAATAGTCTGCACTAAACATGGCAAGTGACAGATTTCCATAGCATTGGCCTCTTAATAATAAGGTTATGCAATAAAATGTATTGCCAAACGGTAGCAAAAAATGGCTTTCTTCTTTATCTACTTTCGAAAACTAATTATTGAAAACATTTAAAATATGTTTCGAGAAAAGTGCAGCAGAATTCCGAGAGAGCCTTAACCCTCTGAACGCTGCACTGGTTTGTTGGACTTAATTAATTAGATGTATAAAGGCAATATGAGATAGAAATGCAGTCACCTGCATTGTGTAATGCCATTTGTAATTTTATTATTCATGGCTTCTCCTAAACTAGTTTAATATTTTAAATTAAATTTAATATTTTAAATAATTTATTTCCTCTTTACAAGGATGTGGCTTGTTGGGAAAAGTGAATTAGAATTGCTTGTGCTAGTTCATCATTACAAATCACTTAGAACATGATGCATTGTTCTCCCCACATTATCATATTCCCTAAATATAAAATAAAGCCATCAGAAACAGGCACAAGAAATGTAATATACACGTCTTCATGTTAGGCGTAGACTAATACTATAAAAACACAAAAGCCCATGTAGCAGCTTATTAAATGACAAAATATATAGAGATGTGATGTGCTACAACTGGTTAATTATCAGCAATTAGCAGTATGGTATATTCAGACTTAAGAAAGCTGATGGGTTGGGTAAGGGGTCCTGACGGTCACAATGCAGACCTTCAGAATAACCATGAGCAGCCTCCCGACAGTATTCTAACCCCAATCCTAACCCTAACCCACCACTCTCATAGCCCAACCCTAATTGTCCCCTCCTGCAGCCTAACCCTAACCGTCCCCTCCCACAGTCTGCTGAGGGGGGACATATGAGTATTTTCCAAAAAAAATTTCCTGGAGGGGGCATGACCAAGACTCCCATTTGGTCACACCCCCTTCAATAACCAGGCCCGTGGCTGTCTCAATGGCCCTATGTGGGAGAGTAGCCATATGTTAGCATTAGAGCACCCCATAACTTTAGGGTGATCACAGTAAGTAAAATGTCTCTACTATTGCTCAATATTACACACTATACTAATCATTATTACACACTAGTCATCACCTCCAAAACAATCAAATAAATCTTACCATTTCTCAACTATGGCACCTGCAGATATAGACCTTTATTAGAGTTCTGGAAGAAAAGTCTCCATACCTCCAAGCCTCTCCTTCAAATAACTTTACCTGGTGGACTCTTTATCAGCCAACAACTCAATAATATGAAAAAATAAAAAGTTACCCTATTAAAACCGGCAGCAGATCTGACTGCAGGCTAAGAAGCTGCGATTATATCAAACAACATTTAATAATTGACTCAGTTGAAATGTCTAAAACGCGAAAACATCCTCTTAGGAGGCAATGCTGATTCCTATTTGACCACCCACTCAAAATAATGTACTAAGACACTAAGACATATCAAAAGAGAAGACAAGATTAGAAAGTCCATCTTTAATTCATCTGAAATGAATCAGTCTCTTATATAGAATATATAACATACCGAACAATGGCCCTCATTCAGAGCCGTACGCTCTGAGCAGAGCGCACGCTCTGAATGAGGGCCGCCCTCCATAATTATGGAGCGTCCTCCTGGACGCTCGTATAGCTGTGGGTCACCACCCACAGCCTATACGAGCGTGCAGTTTGATGGCCGCGATGGTCTTGACCATCACGACCATCGCCACTGCGAGCCGGAGCCTGCGGTTGAGTTTTTCAACCGCAAGGCCCGGAGTGATTTTGGCTATCAGAGCCAAAATCACTCCCACTGACATCACTAGTGATGTCAGTGGGGCGGCTTCTGACGGTAGGCGTTCCCTTGGGAACGCCCCCGTCAGGGAGGCATGCCCCCGGCACGCCCACCAAAGGGGGCGTGCTGTCAATCAACATCGACAGCACGCCCCTTTTGATCAGACACAATGAGCGAAGGAAAGTCCTTCGCTCGTCGCGTCTGACGCATGCGCACGACGGAGCTCCTGCCGTCGTGCGCATGCTCAGTGCACAACATCGACCCACTTGCGAGCAGACAGCCGCTTGCGAGTGGGTCTGAATCAGGCCCAAAGTTCTGAATCTATATTATGTCATCTAATTACTCAATGGGTGACCATGCGTATAGACTCATCCAATACACCTCCTTCACAGCACAGTGTCATGTATTTCCTACAGTCGGCCACCCCTCATATCTACCAACTATGCATCATAGACAAGACGGCATCTATCCATTCTGGCTGAAGGTCCAGATAGCGTCATTTCCTAAACAGGACATAGCGAAGGCTGATACAGAGCACCCTCTTTATTCTCAATCTATTTTGTTCTTGAACTTTGATGCCTGAACCATCCAAAGCCATTAAACCCAACTGATACGTATCTATATCATAATCAGGATCATAATCATAATCCAAGCATGCTCCTTGTGAGCAGCCATTAAGGGGTGCTGAGGTCTGACTGGAGAAGTTCACCGCTCTCCACCCACCTGCTACCATAATTATTTATGCACAGGGCGAGGGTGCAGTGAGGGAAGGGGCAGAGGGGGAGCATGGGACGGCGCTGGGTGCCGAGACACCTAGCACCGGCCCTGATCATAATAATAATCAATTATAGGAGCTCATATAGGGAGGCTGGTGCATCACATTTCTTGGCTATGTCTCTTTTCCTTATGTGTACAGTGTGACAAAATATATAATTCCCTATTTAAAGTATTGAAGAGTATAGTATTTCATAGCAGCCAATTAGCAATTAGCTCTGATCTATATATTAGACGCTAGACATTTCTCATTGGCTGTTACTGGGCTTTGTCCGTTGTTAGTAACTAGCCCCTGACAGACACACAAACACACACACACACACTTCTGATACACAGAGAACAAACAGAGAAAAATCACTACTGATGTAATGAATAAGTCATGTTTAGCCAGGTTAGGGAAGCATTGCTGTAGAACACAGACTTCCTTTCGCTTTCAGTCCTCCTTGCCAGGTGCTAATTTGGAAAGAACAGAAATTGAACCCTCCATGTAGGACGTTGTCTGTGACTATGTGGAACAGAGAGAAGCTTTCTGGATGCTGTCCAGAAATGAATCATGGCGCGGTTCCCCAGGGCTTAACGTGCACTATCCCCAGAGAGTTTCCTAAACTTGGCACTATCACGATTGATGGCAGATATCAAAATGTTCATTATCCAGCAGCTAAAGACATGTACGTTTGAGTATCACTGACTGTGCCAGTACATGTCTGGATTATGTCAATTAACTGAGATTTGTTTCAACTTTTTAACTCTTTCACATTAATTTCGTTATAATGGAAATTTAAAAAAGTTTGTGCGATACAGTACTTTCAATAAACTAACAAACTATCAATAAATGTATCCTTCTACTGTGTAACCTTAAAAAAGTTAAATAATTAAAGTTTAGTTATACATGACTTAAGTAAATCAGTAACTCAACTTTCAATAGGTATACTACCATGTTTACAAATAGGCGCATGGAATAAAAAAATGTAAGCCTCTTCAATATAAGTTTAAATGTTAAGTTGTACCTTGTCGCATGCATCAATGCTGTTCCTATGTAAAAATATCACAATGCAAAAGAGAATGATGTTTGTAAGCTATTGTCCTCTGTAATCAGCCATTATAGGCTCTATAGCTGTCCAATTTTTGAAATATTTAAATAAAATCACGTTATCATTATTGTCCTCCCCATCCACTTGACATCTCTTGTCCTCTCCTTATATTATATCATACCTCTATATCTCTATTTCTGTTTTTTATAGTAAATGTCCTAATCTAACTTGTTGCTTCAAAAGCAACAAGATATATCCAGGGCCGTAACTAGGGGGCGCTGTTCGGGGCTGTCAATTTTCTGTTTGTTATCATTCTCACTTGCAGCCAGTGTCGGACTGAGGCATGAAGGGCCCACCGGGAGAATGCAGTGGTAGGGGCCCATGCTATGGGGGTGTGGACATCCACCAGAGGGGGTGTGGCCATCCACCACAGACACTTGGCTATCCAATAGGCAAATCTTGTTGCAGTTTCCATAGAAGGGAACCATGTTGATCAGTGGTCCTGCTCCACCAGGTAATTTACAATCTAATAGAGTAACAATCCATAATTTGAAGTCTTGAACCTGATACCTAGAAGAAGGGAGTGGGCCACAGGCAGTGGGGCCCACCGGGGATTTCTCCTGTCCCCCTGTGGGCCAGTCCAACCCTGCTTGCAGCTTCTTCTTATGTTATCCCCAGCATCTCCTGGCTGCCCCTATCTCTTCCCTGGCCCTTCCCCAAGAGGCCATGGCTCTTTTTTGGGTGCATTATGTCCCTATTTGAAAAATAGGGGGGGCGCCAATGTTCTTTCTGGCACAAGGCACCAAAAAGTCTAGTTACGGCTCTGGATATGTCATCCAGAAGGCTAACCACATATACAGAACTCATGTCCTCAATATGAACGTGCTGCATAATGTGAGACCAAAGCAAACTCAGGCTTGGTGACTTTTGGCCTTGAGGCCAAACACATGGTACAAAACTGCTTTCAAGCCAAGGCCATAACAAGTGGTGGGTGAGCGGTGCCACTGCCCAGGGTGCACGGCCTAGGGGGCAGCACCATTGCTGTCTATGTGGGTACCTGCATTTTGAATGCAGGGTACCTGAAACTAGAAGACTAGAAAGTTACTACATGGAGCGTCATTTTGATGCTCCAGACACTAAGCTTCCCTCTAGTAATGGTGGCAAGCCGCCGCAGAGCTGACCAGAGCATCTACCTACATTAAGAGTTCTCCATGAGCTCAGCTTCTCCCCTTGTTGCTGCAAACCCACCCCCTCAAAGAGACATCATGAGGGGGGAGGGTTCAGCACAGGGTGCCCTATCAAATGGCTATGGCCCTGTTTCAAGCTAAAGGTAATAACACTTTCCCCATTACATAACACCTCTCCCAGAGTGTACCAAAACAAGCTGAATTCCAAAATGGCGATATAATACATTAACAATAAATATCACAAGTGCACACAGCACTGGGACTTACAACCTTTTAGTGCTGCAGTGCAGTTCATTAACAATTCCAGCACGGCCATTCCCCCTATTAAATTTTACATGTTATTAAAGATGTACATATAAACATACTTTGCGCAACATTATCTATATGTTCAACCATGTTAGGTGCATAGTGCCAACATTTCTTCTTAATGGCACCGCAGAACAAACAGTTTCATTTTTTTTGCAGGGGTGGCCATCTTAGCCGCATTGCTTGTGTCCTCAGCCGCACAGTACAAACAAGGCCCCACTGACCAAATGTACATGGAAAATGGTTGAATATTTGTCATTTGAATCTGTCAGACACAATGCACTCTTGGCGTAAGCAATTTATATTTTCACAATACGTATAATGGTCCTGATACAGGGATATTTGGTAATGCAGCCGCAGTCGCAGCCGCTCTCGCAATAGCGTTTTGTGGAGTAATGCAAATACTAATCTCAGCCTTCCCTTTTGTGCAGAGCGATGTGATTGAGTATGCGAGCATTGAGACGCCCACTTTCAGGCTGTGTGGTCTGTGCATATGCAATGGAGATAGTACATACTCCAACACTGACGCAAAATCGGTCACACCATTGAGGTAGCCTATGGTCTACTCTAGTTACTCTCCTCTAATCCAACTAAACATGGCCTCCGAGGCTGTAGATTTGCGATTGGGAAGGTAGCAGCATTCCCAGACACACCCGTGGCACTCCTCTAACACACCCATGGGACTCCTCTAACACGCCCATGGCACTCCTCTAACATGCCCATGGCACTCCTCTAACACATCCATGGCACTCCTCTAACATGCCCATGGCACTTCTCTAACATGTCCATGGCACTCCTCTGACAGGCCCATGGCACTCCTCTAACACACCCATGGCACTCCTCTAACACGCCCATGGAACTCCTCTAACACGCCCTTTGGGACTTCTCTAACACACCCATGGCACTCCTCTAACACATCCATGGCACTCCTCTAACACATCCATGGCACTCCTCTAACATGCCCATTGCACTCCTCTAACACACCAATGGCACTCCTCTAACATGCCCATGGCACTCCTCTAACACGCCCATTGGGACTCCTCTAACATGCCCATGGCACTCCTCTAACATGCCCATGGCACTCCTCTAACACGCCCATGGCACTCCTCTAACATGCTCATGGCACTCCTCTAACACACCCATGGCACTCCTCTAACACGCCCATAGCACTCCTTTAACACGCCCATGGCACTCCTCTAACACACCCATAGCACTCCTCTAACACGCCCATGGCACTCCTCTAACACACCCATGAAACGTCCCCTTTTAGAGATCACTTTAGGTCACCTCCTAGTCTCCACCCTGAATTGCCCAAGGATCGCAAACCCCTTCTCAAGTGTTGGCGATGTTGTACGCAATTGCAATCACCATCAGACATTTGTATTTGCGCGAGCGCAGAAAGGATTTCTTGGACATTGCATGCACAGTAAAGAATATCGCTCAACTGCAGGAACATTGAAACTGCGTCCATCTCTGAATCAGGCCCAATGTCCACCTGGGGACTACTGCAGCATTACTTATCATTTGCTTATAGATTAAGTCTAGCCCTCATGTTATGTATTTTTAGCTGAAATATAATATAATTATAGTGCAATATTCAACATTTTTAAAGCTGAGATTTTGATTGCCAAATAAATGTCTATGAACTTCAAATAACATTTTATATAGGATTCTCTGACATTATTGCCAGGATTTTCATGTTTTGTTTTGGATGTCAAAATTATGGAGTTTTGTAACTCACTTATAATTATATACACACCCAAAACAAATCATAAAGATGAGTTGAGAATCCCATGTAATGGTAAAATGTCAGGGAAACTATTTTTAATTGCATGAAAATCCAATTAATGGATGCAATTTGTTGCATGTCCAGGTGGAGGGTTTACAATTGCCTTCCTAGCACTGGCTACACCATGAAAATGGTCACCTACTCTATCTAAGAGTCAACATTTCTATGATGCTTATGGTTGCTGTTAGGGTTTGCGCTAGGGTTACGGTTAGTGCTAGAGTTAGCGCTAGGGTTAGGGTTAGTGCTAGAGTTAGCGCTAGGGTTAGGGTTAATATTACAGTTAGTGCTAGGGTAGGCAAAGAATGACAAGATATCATCACTCTCAACATGTTGAATGTTGACAAGTTTATTGTGAACATTCTGAACATGTCGACACATTCATTGTTGAAATTAAGACCATGTAGACAGCCATGTGTCGACAGCCTTATGCCGACATAGTGAATGTCGACTTTGGAAATGTCAAACATATATACCAAATCCCTAAAAATAATAAGGGCGTTAACTGTATGTGTGCATGGTATTTCTTCCTGAAAGGGAGGAGCAGGTTCTGCCTGGCTGATATCACAGCTGAACAAAGGAGAAGCATGGTTGACCTGGCTGCTATCAGAAAGGAACACTTGAAAACTATGTTCTGCCTTTACTAATATATGCCAGTCGGTCGCTGAATTAAACTTGGAGTCGGGAGGCTATGCTAATATTGCTACATATTGTTTCAATTACAAGCTGGACTTTCTTTTTTATCTATTAGTATTCTTTTGTTTTTATTTATTGAGCCTGATCAGCTCTCAGTCTATTAACATTTTTATATATTTCTGATGCTATATACATGTCATGTAGTAACATATTTTTGTTACAATCTTTCATATAATCTCATGCTCTTACAGTACCTACAATTGAATAAATAATTACTCGTTACTGGTGTATTGGTTTCCATATCCCGGTAAAGGTATTTTCAGTGCGCTCAATTTATTTCCCTTACTAGTATTAGAGCTGAACAGAGGAGAAGCATGTTCCATCTGCCTGATATCACAGTGGAAAGTGCGGGGGGGGGGGGGGGTGGAACTGCGCCATGTACCATTTGGCTGATAGCAGTGACGTGCAGTGAGGTCAATGGCTGGGGAGGCACACATGGGGATGGGTCTGAGTGCTTGGAGCCTGTCTCACCCTCTACTCACTGTAACTCTCCCCTCACTACACTAAACTTCAGTCTATTAATTCTACTACCTGCATCAATGTGTCGTATCTTGCTTCTACTGGCTGAGCACTACCTGGTCACATGACACTTCCAAGGTATCCATCAGTGTTCAAGGCACGCCACCCATACTCAGAGACATGCCTCTATTAGCTCTGTTTCTGTGTAGCATATGCTGGCCATACACCTGCATGACCAAGATTCACATACAACTCCCCAGAGCTCCCTGGCAGTCCCGGCGGCACGATTTGTTGTTTTCCATTGCACACGATATGTCATACGATCGATCGTGTGCCTCAAGCGCTCATTGGGGAAAAGTCATTGAAATTACATGAATGGACGCACGATGCATCGCATGCACAAAATAAACGGTACGATCTGCACACGATATGATGGATAATATTGGCAGCACACCTGATCATACGATCCATTTTAGGAGCTGCGGGAGCATGCATCGGATCGTATCCACTTTAAAAATGCACAATTTCCACACAATCCATCGTACGGAGCGTTGAAATTGGATAATGGCCCCAAATCCCGTAGGTGTTTGGCCAGCATTACTGCATGGGGTGTGACACCCCAGCTCTGCAAGCAGTGTCTGACTATAGAGAAGCGAGGCTGAGCTGTTGCTGCCTCATCTCTTGTCTTCCTGCAGTCCCAGGGAGCCCCACAAAGCTGGTAAGTGCTAACTATAAAAGTGATTAGTATAAACAACGAAGATGTTTTATAAGTTAGAAATATCCTCTTTGTATTATTCTATCCATTTTTATATAAAATGTTGGGAGTATGATAAGGGAGGCACTGCCTAACCTGACTGCACATAACTGATAGCACAAACGAACAGGTCCCATCTGGCTGATATCACAAAGAAACAGGGGAGGAGCATATCCCATCTAGCTTATAGCACAGAGGAACAGGAGAGGAGCATGTCCCATCCAGCTTGTAGCACAGAGGAACAGGATAGGAGCATGTTCCATCTAGTTTATAGCACAGAGGAACAGGGGAGGAGCATGTCCCATCTAGCTTATAGCACAGAGGAACAGGAGAGGAGCATGTCCCATCCAGCTTGTAGCACACAGGAACAGGAGAGGAGCATGTTCCATCTAGTTTATAGCACAGAGGAAAAGGGGAGGAGCATGTCCCATCTAGTTTATAGTACAGAGGATCAGGGGAGGTGCATGTCCCATCTAGTTTATATCACAGAGGTACAGGAGAGGAGCATGTCCCATCTAGCTTATAGCAAAGAGGAACAGGAGAGGAGCATGTCCCATCTAGTTTATAGCACAGAGGCACAGGAGAGGAGCATGTCCCATCTAGTTTATAGCACAAAGGGACAGAAGAGGAGCATGACCCATCTAGCTTATAGCACAGAGGAACAGGAGAGGAGCATGTCACATATAGCTTATAACACAGAGGTACAGGAGAGGAGCATGTTCCATCTAGTTTATAGCACAGAGGAACAGGAGAGGAGCATGTCCCATCTAGCTTATAGCACAGAGGAACAGGAGAGGAGCATGTCCCATCTAGTTTATAGCACAGAGGAACAGGGGAGGAGCATGTCCCATCTAGCTTATAGCACAAAGGAACAGGAGAGGAGCATGTCCCATCCAGCTTGCAGCACAGAGGAACAGGAGAGGAGCATGTTCCATCTAGTTTATAGCACAGAGGTACAGGGGAGGAGCATGTCCCATCTAGTTTATAGCACAGAGGTACAGAGGAGGAGCATGTCCCATCTAGCTTATAGCACAGAGGAACAGGAGAGGAGCATGTCCCATCCAGCTTGTAGCACAGAGGAACAGGAGAGGAGCATGTTCCATCTAGTTTATAGCACAGAGGTACAGGGGAGGAGCATGTCCCATATAGTTTATAGCACAGAGGTACAGAGGAGGAGCATGTCCCATCTCGCTTATAGCACAAAGGAACAGGAGAGGAGCATGTCCCATCTCGCTAATAGCACAGAGGTACAGGAGAGGAGCATGTCCCATCTAGTTTATAGCACAGATGTACAGGAGAAGAGCATGTCCCATCTAGGTTATAGCACAGAGGAACAGGAGAGGAGCATGTCCCATCCAGCTTGTAGCACAGAGGAACAGGAGAGGAGCATGTTCCATTTAGTTTATAGCACAGATGAACAGGGGAGGAGCATGTCCCATCTAGTTTATAGTACAGAGGAACAGGGGAGGAGCATGTCCCATCTAGTTTATAGCACAGAGGTACAGGAGAGGAGCATGTTCCATCTAGTTTATAGCACAGATGAACAGGGGAGGAGCTTGTCCCATCTAGTTTATAGCACAGAGGTACAGGAGAGGAGTATGTCCCATCTAGTTTATAGCACAGAGGAACAGGAGAGGAGCATGTCCCATCTAGTTTATAGCACAGAGGCACAGGAGAGGAGCATGTCCCATCTAGTTTATAGCACAGAGGGACAGGAGAGGAGCATGTCCCATCTAGCTTATAGCACAGAGGAACAGGAGAGGAGCATGTCCCATCTAGCTTATAGCACAGATGAACAGGAAAGGAGCATGTCCCATCTAGTTTATAGCACAGAGGTACAGGAGAGGAGCATGTCCCATCTAGCTTATAGCACAGAGGAACAGGAGAGGAGCATGTCCCATCTAGTTTATAGCACAGAGGCACAGGAGAGGAGCATGTCCCATCTAGTTTATAGCACAAAGGGACAGGAGAGGAGCATGTCCCATCTAGCTTATAGCACATAGGAACAGGAGAGGAGCATGTCCCATCTAGCTTATACCACAGAGGAACAGGGGAAGAGCATGTCCCATCTAGTTTATAGCACAGAGGAACAGGAGAGGAGCATGTCCCATCTAGTTTATAGCACAGAGGTACAGGAGAGGAGCATGTCCCATCTAGCTTATAGCACAGAGGAACAGGAGAGGAGCATGTCCCATCTAGTTTATAGCACAGAGGAACAGGAGAGGAGCATGTCCCATATAGCTTATAGCACAGAGGTACAGGAGAGGAGCATGTCCCATCTAGTTTATAGCACAGAGGAACAAGAGAGGAGCATGTCCCATCTAGCTTATAGCACAGAGGTACAGGAGAGGAGCATGTTCCATCTAGTTTATAGCACAGAGGAACAGGAGAGGAGCATGCTCTACCTGGCTGATATCACAGTGGAATTGGGGATGAGCATGCTGTGCCTGGCTAATATCACAGCTGAAAAAAGGAGAAGCATGGTCGAACTGGATGATATCAGAGAGAAACAAAGGAGGAGTATGGGGTCTATGCACGAAGCAGTGAAGTGTCCTGTTTAGCTGAAAACAAGGCACTTCCCTGCTTCGTGCTATTCATAGAGCAAGGTACTGTTGGAGAAGCTCATTATTTCTCCAGCGGGGCATCTGCTCCTGTATGTATCGCATCACCATACATTTCCGGGCCTCTGCTAGCACTGCATTCCAGTGTTTCTAGAGAGGAGGGGGCCCGTGTGCAGTCTCAGTCATGGGCACCCTCCTCCCAGTCCGGTGGCTGTGCGGCCAGCGCCGCACTTATAGACTCTGGGCACTAGGGTATGCCCATAGTCTATAGTGCATGCGCAGGTCACCAGGAAAATGGTCGTGGTGGCCATTTTCCCTGTACTGCGCATGCACAAACAACGAAAAAATGGCCACGGTGGGTGCACCCGTTATAAATACGTCCCTGCCGCATTTGCCATCTCAGGATGATGTATCCAGTGCTGTTAGGGGAGAAGAGCAGCGATTCTGATTGGGGTGAGGGAACATACCTACGGGAAGACAGCCAAGTCTCATCATATACTGTAAGTTAGTCAAAAATTTTGCCATACATTGGTTATCATTTATTATACAATTTCCAGCTGGTCATCAGGGCATTGGGTGCATCACTTATTGGCATGATGTGACCACTGGATAACAGCACAGTACTGTATGGTTATTTATTTTGTTGTCGACTTATCTACAGTACATTTAATTCCAAGTCATTTCTTACCCCTCTGCCCATGTGCCAAGTGACAGATTGACTGGATGAGAACCGACCGTTTGGTATTGGCAGTGCACCCAGACCTCTTACTGGGACCTTTTAGTGGGTAGATGACAGCCGGATAGCATTTGCCTCCTGAATGCATTTATCTCCATATAAAACATTGATCTCATTGTGATTGAATAATTACTGAGCAGTGAGCTTTAGGGCCATATAAACCATCTGGGTATCGCTGCCAATATTGCACTGTTGTGAACCTGATTCACAAGTGAACCCAATGCCGATGTTTGCGCAGTTGAGCGATTAATTGTGCATGCTTAAAAAGTCTGGTAAACCAGTACTGCGCATGCATTCCCCTGAGTCTACGTGGAGTCTGCTATTGTGTACGGAGGCACTGTTATTAGAACCGACGTGGGAAAACAATGGGCATTCCTGGGCAGTGTCTTGGAGACGGCCTGCAGTGAACACATATAAAAGACAGACTCATGGGCGTGCTATGAGAGTGTCACGAGTGTGTCAGTGAACGTGGCTGCATTCCCAAATGCAGAGCCGCAGCCACAGAAGCCATGTTTAGCCGGAGTTCAGAGGGGGACTCTCCGCCAGTCATATGTTGGTGCAAGTGTTAATGTTGGACGGGTTGGTGCACCGATGGTGGAGTGATCAATAGCTTCGGCAGAGTTACAATGTACACATACATTTAAAGTGGGTGTCTCAGAGCTTGCACTGTAGTGCAGGCTGCACGGTAGTGCAGGCTGAGTCTAGCATTTGCATATTACTGTAGCTGCAACTCCGCAAAACAATTGCAACCATGGTTACACTGCCTGCACCTCTGAATCAGGTCCTTGGTGTGGACAGCTTCTATTACCACACACAGAAAGTAACAAAAGTTGGCATTGATGCAACCGCCTGGTTATACTCAGGGGCAGAACTATAGGAGACAATGGAGGCACCTGCCGCTGGGCTCCAGCTCTGAAGGGGCACCTCCTCCATTATCCACAACATATTCACCCCACTTGGGGCTGTAACTATGTACCCGGAGTGTACCGTCACGGCTGCCCAATACATGGCACCTCTTCCCGGCACCAGAGAAGCCACCATACACTAGTGGAGAGCTACATGTCAGACCATCAGCTGCTGCCTTTGTCTATCTATAGCCTTTATGCATCCATGCGAATTGCTACACTACAGTGTCAGCGGCTGTGACGGGGGGGGGCACCAAATTATAACTTGCCTCCGGGCATCTGGGATGAATTTACGCCAATGGTTATACTGTATGTATATAGTGCCTTCATCATACTTTTAGATGGTGGTATTTCTTTCCCGCCTCATAGGATCATTAATTACACGAGAGAGATTACATTGCCCCTGTTTTCTAAGCCCTGAAATCATTTTCTTGTACTCCTCACACTACAATGAAAGTATCACATAACAAAACACAAGCTTGGTGAGCAACTCATAAGCTTGCAGATGAATGGGAAAGTGAATAGAAGAATTAGTGGAGTATGGTGATTTGAATGTGAACAATGGCTCCTGTAGCCATACAAGAGAGAAAAGTGTGTCTGCGAAGTGGTGACCTCCTTTCATGCCACTGACTGTGAGTTTAAGCTGCTAGTGAGAACTAGTCTGGGCATGTGGTATAGCACTTACTGCAAACGCTGCCAAGGAACGAGATTTGTGTTTCTAAGGAGATTCAACAAAAGGAAGCTGTCACAGCTCAGAAGTGCTCATGTTTGGGAGCTGGACACAGAAGAATACAGGCAGATATGTTTAGCATTATTATACCTTAGCTACAATACTGAGTACATTTAAGGTGAAAGCAACAAAACAAACATGGGTCAATTTCTTTAACCTAGCCGGCTACCAATGCTGTTGGCAATTTCAGAAGTCATGGATTGTATAAGCCAGTAATGGGCTACAGGCGGCCCTCAATGCTTTCACATGTGGCCCCCAGCTCCTTCCTGCTTTATTGTCAGATTTGTTATTATAGCGTTACCATTGGTTTCTGGCTGGTATATTATCACTCAAAGGTGTCTCTCTCTCTCCAGGGGAGGTTTAAAAGAGGAGGGGTGCCATGCATAATCTACATGTGTGCCACAAACCACAACGCTCTCTTTTGTTGAGTAGACTCTGGCACCGTTGCAGAGACTACTACACATGCGCAGGTTTCTGGGAAAATGCTTTGGTGCCATTTTCCTGGCGTCATATGCAGCAATATGTGACGATACTGACTGGCAGCGGTAAGAGGACCTTCTGCACAGGTGCAGTGTAACCGAAAGCCCAGACTTGGGCTCTAAGTTCTACTTTTATAAAAAATAAAGGAACAGTTTAAAACATATAAAAATTATTGTTCAAAAAAGAAAAAGTTAATATTTTATTGTTATTATTGTTACTTTTGAAAAAATTGGTGATACCCGTCAATGGCTATCGCTATCTGAGGGTCTTCTTAAGAGTGAAATTTACTAAAGATCAATTTGGATAGATTTGGTGTTTTTCTGCGATATCCCCATGATTTAGCGTATCAGAGATTTACTAAAGGTCAAATCAACAGCAAATTGCAGTGAAACATGACTTAACACTACAATACACAGCGATACACCATCGGACCACACATCGTACTCTTTACATGGACACAAATACAAATCACGGATTTACTAAGAGTCATGTTTGTCGAATTGATCAAAATCAAATCCAAATCACAGCACAATGCACACAATCAATAGACCAGCATGTGAGCGGCGGGTTTATCCAAAGGTGTGTTACTTTGTAATGTAAGGGTTCATCTAAGGTGGGGGGAGGGGGGGCGCCACCGGCCACGGTACCGGCCTGTCTCCAACCCTCACTGTATAACACACTGTATCTGACCTGCACTGTATTCAACCCACACTGTATCTGACCTGCACTATATCAGACCCGCACTGTATCCGCCCTGCACTATAAATGGCATGGTATCCGACCCGCACTGTAACCGATTCACACTATACTCAACCTACACTGTATCCCACACTATATCAGACCCACAGTGTGTCCCACACTGTGGCCCTGATTCAGAGCCGGACACTCTGACAGAGCGCTCACTCTGAATCAGGGCCGGGCTATTTTTTTTTTGTACGGCCTCCTGCCTGCTTGCATACCTGTGGGTGACCACCCACAGCTATAGTGAGCGGGCAGGAAGATGGTCGCGATGGTCAAGACCATCACGACCATCGGGCTTGTGACGAGACCCTTGTGGTCTTGTTGCCGCAAGCCCTGGAGTGCGTTCGGCTCAAACAGAGCCGAAAGCTCTCCCACTCACATCACTTGTGATGTCAGTGAGGCCGCCCCCAGACGGTAGGCGTTCCCATGGGAATGCCTACGTCTGGGCAGCCACGCCCCCAGCACGCCCACCAAAGGGGGCGTGCTGTCACTCACCATCGACAGCACGCCCCCTTTGGTACGAGACCCGGAGCGACGGCTTGCCCATTGCTATCCGGGTCTCGCGCATGCGCACTGGGCCACCATCGACACGCTTGCGAGCTTTTAGCGCTTGGAAGCGGATCTGAATCAGGCCCAGTATCCGACCTGCACTGTAAACGACTAACACTGTATCCAACTCAAACTGTGTACAGCACTATATCTGACCTGCACTGCATCCAACCCGCACTGTATCCTACCTGCCCTATAAACTGCACTGTATCCGACCCGCTCTGTACCCTGCACTGTATCCGATCTGCACTGTATTCAACCCACACTGTATAACACACTGTATCCGGCTTGCACTATATCCAACCCGCAATGTATCCCGCATTATATTAGACCCACACTGTATCCCACACTGTATCTGACCTGCACTGTATCCAATCCACACTGTCCCGCACTGTATCCGACCCACACTGTATTGCACTGTATCTGACCTGCACTGTATCTGACCTGCACTGTATCTGACCCGCACTGTATCTAACATGCACTGTATCCCACGTGCACTGTATCTGACCTACACTGTATCCAACCCGCACTGTACCCTGCACTGTATCCGACCTGCACTGTTTCTGACTCGCAGGTACGGAGCACTGTTTTTAATGGTTGAGGAGATTTTGGGGAACTGCTCAACAAAAAGGCTGATTAATCGGGGCTTCACATGGGCCAGTCATCAGTGGCCCAGTAACCCCAGGAGGAAAATACAGATTGGGCACTGAGAATAGGTATGTGCTGGAGGCATGTGCACTTGTGTAGGGGGCATTCATGTCTGCTGTTGCTATTTACACATGGTTTAGGGTTTTTTTGTTTGCTGCTTGTTAACTATGATTAAATGTTTTGAGCAGGGATATTCCACTTACGATTTTTAGTAAATTTCTGTGTTGTATTGTTTTCTATTGAACATACTTGTAAGTTGGTTTGGCCTATGTTGGTGAACAATATTGTGTGAGGTGGTCAAAATTTACTGAAAACTAGTGGAAATTAATGTTATTGAGGTTAATACTACTGTAGGAACAAAAAAAGCCCAAATTATGTGATTTTAGCAGTTTTTTTAATCAATTTAAAAAAAAAAAAACACAAAGCAAAACACGCAAGGGCGGTTTTGGCAAAAATTACCGGAAACACACCTATTGATTTAACCCTTTATTTAACACACTCACACAATCAGGCTGCAGGGCCCAGAGCACTGCGAGCGATGTCGCAGATTTCAAACCATCGGAGATAAGCGTTAACATGGAGTTAACGTACATCTCTGAATCAGGACCTATTGTATGTCTGAGATCTACCTGCTCTTTGCGTAAAACAAAAGTTCTAAATAGAGTACAGAAGAGTGCACAAACTTACAGTAAATAAGATGAGGCACTGAGTGTACTAGTAATGTAAAAATGTTAGGCCAAATAATTCAGTACAATGCTTGATTATTAGAATTAACATTCCAACATACAACTTAATTATAAATAATGCAATTCCTGCATTCTTGTAAAAACAGGACATTTACAGAAACTGTTGCACAGGCAAGAGTAAAACTGCATACACACAAAACGATTTTGTTACCAACGATTTTATGAACAATTTTATGAACGATTTTCTGTCAGATTATCTGTCAGATTTTTTAAAGTGTAATGAACGATTTTTTTGAACTACAAACGATTTTTGCATATTCCCTTAATGAAAATCGTTCAGTTGGTCAGTCTGACTGAACTACAAACTACAGACGTGAACGCGCATGAACAATAATTGTTCATAGTTTTAACTCAGAAAGTGAACGATTTTTCCAACTATTGAACGATAAACGATATTGTTATCGATAATCGTTCAAAAAATCGTTGTGTGTGTATGCACCTTTAGTGGTAAGTGAGGCAGTCAATCAGATACCTTCATTTGCCTACATAGAAAAAAACACAGAATCTGATTGGCTGCTACTTTTAATTTGTTCAATTTTCAAAATTGCCATCCTTTGTCTTATATCTCAGGTACCATAAGATTAGTGCAAAAAGCACTACTGATGCATGAGGTGCCCCAAAATGAGTGTGATGCTTGATGGGATAATTTTAAGGCACATCTGTAGATTCATTCAACAGATGACAGATATCTGTCTGTTTGTGCTGTCATCTGCAAACACATTGGTGATGCCTGAGTGCTGAATGGTCAGGTCTGTCTGGGACTAATAGTATTCTGTGTCATGACTTAAATGATTAAGGTTATTGTGTAAATCTTATATAAATATATTTTATTATAGAAAATACCAGTTTTATCAACCACTTTATGTTATAAATGTAAAGACCCATGGGCGTTTCTAGAGAGGAGGGGGCCCGTGTGCAGTCTCCGACACGTGCCCCCGCCTCTCCGCCCGGCGGCCGGCAGTGCACTGAGCTGTGCGTGGCCCGCGCTGGAGTTATAGACTCTGAGCACTAGAGTGTGCCCAGAGTCTGTAATGTATGCACAGGTAACCGGGAAAATGGCCGCAGTGGCCATTTTCCCTGTACTGCGCATGCGCAAACGACGGGAAAATGGCCACCGTGGCCATTTTACAGTCGTTTTACAGCGCCTGACGCCTGCGCCGATGTGGGACTCCAGGGAGGTAAGTAAGATTATGGGTGCAGGGTGTGCGGTGCGGTGTGGGGCCCTTCTGGACCTAGGGGCCCGTGTTCCCCGCACACCCTGCACCCATTATAGATATGTCCCTGTAAAGACCATAGGGTACATCCAATTAGCTAATTGGCTAATTGTTGGCTCTACCCATTCAATTAGGTCCTGTATCCCCCCTGCGTTAAGCCCCAAGGGTGCAGTTTTCGTCGGTGCCTCAGGAGCTGCAAGGAAAGTCGCATTTAAATGTGCCCTCTTGGATTTAAAGCGCGGGGAAACCCAAAGATTCCACAATGGGTTTAATGCACAGAGAAAATGCAGAATAATTGAATAGCTCCAGACGTGGAACCTGGAGCTTTTCCCATGCGGTAAACCCCACACTTAATTGGATATTCCCCCAAGACTTGATATATGCTCCCAAACAATATGGCTGCTGCCTGTATGTTTATTTTTATTCAAAATATAAAGTTACCAAGAGATGCTGCACATGTTCCTCATTCTTTCTTCCATAGTGAGAGGGGTATTCATCTCACACGTAGGCAGCTCAGCCATTATACAACCTAGGATCCTGGCTGGGGCCCAGTGAGCAATGAGTGACCCAGATTACATCATCATGTATTTATTTTGTTGACAAATGAAAGTGGGAAGGGGACCAAACAAGTATGTTGCCTAGGACCCTCTTAGGTCGATTTATAAACCTTTTAAAGATAATGTGTAGGTGGTGCCCATATTAACCAATAAGATTCTAGCTATCATTTATCTAGTAAATTTTTTTAAATGATAGCTAGAAGCTGATTGGTCCCTATGAGAGATACCACTACTAGTCCTCTTTAGAAGGTTTGATAAATCTCCCCCTTAATCCACAATAACATATTCATAAAGCCAGATTCAGAGATGTGCACTAGTCACACAGCCGCTGCGTCTTTGTATGCATGCTGTGTGCTAATATGCTAATGCCACAGGCATCTTGTGTAATTAGATGCCTCCTGCTGCCTTCTCTGATCTGCTGCTGCATCTGATCATTGGCGTGACCATCGACCGCAGAATTCACACTGCTGAAGCCAGTGAAGGTGCATCCAAGGGCTCAGACACTGGCTTCAGCATGCCCAGAAAATGGGGATAGTACGTCCCGTCTTCTGCGATGCTGCTTGTTGCCATCCCCAAATGGCCTCCAGGTAGCTGCAAGTGATTTTGCAGAACTAGATCTGCACATGCTCAGTGCCGCATCTACACATGGTCAGATCTCACACCATCGGAGATGTACGTAAATCACCGTGTTTGTAGGACACACCCACAAGCCACTCCATTTTGAGAGGATAAGCGTCATGAATACATTGACAAGATGGCTTCAGAGCCGGCTCGAGGAGGGAGAAAGTGCCCCCGCCCCCCAACCCCATGGCGCCGGATACAAGTTATGCGTACCGCTCAGGGGGAGGGAAGGGCCGCCACGGTAGTCATGGGCCGGGAAAAGACGGGGGCATGCCGCATGGCCAGACCCCCGTGACTCGCGGCATGCCCCCTTCACGAGCGCCCGCGTCTAAGTCACACGCACAGGGCATACTGCCAGGGCTGAACTACAGTCCTAGTCCATCCTTGGCTCTGGGAATAGTTATATGATTGAAAAATGGAAATAAAAAGAATGGCAGTCAAACTATGATAAGCATAATATTATACATTCATTTCTAAATACTTATTTTAGAGAAATACATAGGGAAACAGGAAAAATGTTTACAGAAAGTAAAAACAAATACGACAATAATGTAAATTGTAAAAAAATAATAATAATTGTCAATAATGTAAATATTTATCTAAAAAGATTAAAGACCCTGATAAAACACCACTAGATCCATTTTTAGCTATCTAGCTGCATACATTCATTTACATATATTCTAATTTCTAATAGTCCCAACTGCCTTGTTTTGATACGCTACACTTGGACTTTTGATTGTCACCACAATCAGATATAACATATTCCTTCCTAGCTGGTACTTGCTGGTTAGAGACAAATGTATTCTGTCTGATTTTGATAATCCCTGCTTTTTTAAGGCTTTAGAACCCCAAATGCTTTGTATTTTGGAACAATAGCAAAGAAGAGATTTGTCTTTGACATAATGAAATCCAGTAACGCTGAATTTCCAAGCATTTATTTAGGAACATCTCTTCCATCCTTTGTTTTGTGATGAATGAAATCCGTCAAATTTTATATATTTATGTTATGTTACTGCTGCTAAATTAGCAAAGACAGTTGATTTAATATACCAACAATATAAGCCATCACAGATTTGGTAAAAGTGCGCCTCCTGTATACCGTACAAGGTTAGTTTTTCAATACCCATAGAAGGTTGCAGCATTTATTATTGTTCGTTACTGATATCTTGGGTGATTCATGACCAGGTTATACTCAGTGGCGGATTTTGCCTAGGGGCTGCAACACTGCCCCCCCCCCCCAATAAAATCCACCACTCCGCTGTGATCCCTCGAGTCCCCCTCCATGTGAATTAGCAGCAGAGGCTTCTCATTGATATTGCTTTCTGCTAATCACACGTCAGACAGGCAGTCGCAAGAGGAGGCGTTTTCTGCCCCTAGTGCTACCAGTCCAGGCTGTCATTAGCAGAAAGTTGTTCCAATAGGAAGCGCTTCTGACTTTATTACGGCAATCTTATTCGGCTGCTTGGGGCAGCAGCAGATGCGATCTCTAGTCGATGCCGTGTTTCTGGGCATGCACTTTTAGTGTGTGGATTTTTAGCTTCTTTTTATGCGCATTGAATGAGGACCGTGCACAGCCGCAGCCGCACAGGGAGTTTGGACTTCAGTCCCGGCAGCCCAACCACTGCTGGTTATACTGATGCCTTGGATAGGTTCAAAATCCTTTGAAGTAATCAAGCTCCCATTCCAGAGGCGCTCCCAATAAGATGTTATACCACATTTGTATGCTTGCTGTATCAAAATGTTTTCAGTTTCAATGAACACTTGGATCTCCTATCAGTAACACCTAATGATTTCCTCTGCAATTAACTAAACTTATTGCAAAACGCAACAGGCAGCAGTGTTCTGGGTGAGATGAACAAACTATTAAGAAATATGATAACACTGTAGGCTTGTTATGCCAGTAATTCTAACTGAATAATCTCTAGATTGTAAAATATACCTAGCATTATACTGGTGATGTGTATTAGCTGTCACTTTGCTTATAGTCTCACTGTACAAAGAAAATGCTCTAAAATATATGAGTGGTGTGTAATACATTGCCATACAATTTAGTTTAAATTGTCATTATGCGCTGTCACATATAAGACATTGACGTTTACTGGAAATCTTTCTTCATTTTCTGAAGTAGGATTTAACATTCAATATAACTAAACACTGCAAATACAAATTTGTATTTTCTTTAAATTGTGTTTTTGTGTTCCAACATTTCTACTCTTTGTTACAGTATGTTGTGATATCATTCTATTTATTATGTTACAGTCTGCTTTAGTATGTTAAAATGTTCACTTTAGTATTCTGTGTATCCTTCTCTTTACCATGTTGCATCTGTTCATTAGTATGTTGTAATCTCCTTTTTAGCATGTTGCAATCTGCTTCTCTTTAGCATGTTGCAATTTCATCATCTTTAGTATATTGTGATCTCATGCTCGTTAGTATGTTACAGTCATATATTTTTTGTTACAATCTCCTCCTCTTTAGTATGTTGTAATCCCCTCCTCTTTAGCATGTTGCTACTCATCTTTAGCATGTTGCAATATCATGCTCTTTAGTATGTTGTGATCTCATGCTCTTTAGTATATTACAGTCTCATATACTTTTTTTGTTGCAATTTCCTTCTATTTAGTATGTTTTTATCTCATACTCGTGTTTTTTAGTATGTTACAATCTCTTCCTCTTTAGTATGATACAATCTCTTTATTTTGAGTATGTTACAATCTACTCATTTTTTGTATTTTACAACCACCTCCTCTTTAGTATGTTGTAATAATGTTGTATTCTGATCCTCCTTAGTATGTTGCAATATCCTCCTCTTTAGCATGTTGCAATTTCATGCTCTTTATTTCGTATGTTCTGATCTCATCCTCTTTATCATGTTGCAATCTCATGAATTACAATATCTTCCTCTTTAGTATATTACAATTTCCTCTTCCTTTGTATGTTGCAATCTCCTGATCTTTAGTATGTTACAATCTCTGTCTTTTTAGTATGTTACAATCTACTCATCTTTTATATTTTACAACCACCTCCTCTTTAGCATGTTACATATCCTCCTCTTTAGTATATTACAATGTCCTCCTCTTTAGTATGTTGCAATATCCTCTTCTTTAGATTTACTGCTTTATATTCTAACCTCTTTTGTAGGTTGCTAAACTGGACTCTTTAGCAGTTAGCAATCTCATCTTCCTAATATGTTGGGCTCTCATCCTTGGTTGCAATATTGCATGCCATAAACAAAAGATTAACCAATAACATATAGAGGAATTTCTACATATTTTCTAATGAAATAAACTGCAAAGTTCAGTTATATTAATCATGATGAAACTTTTGTTTTTCCTTTAAGGCAATGAATTTATTAATTTTGCATATCTGACCTTCAAGTTCCTCTGTGCGACTAGATGATTGGAGCCTTATTGTCACATATTAATAGATAGACTCCTTAATAGCACCTACATAGGTTTACTTCAAGATTATATTTTTTATATTATTATCTAGTTGTTTCACTTGTTGCGTCACTTTATGTTGAACATTATATGATCTCACATGGGAAAACAAATTAATAGAACAATATTTGGGACTGTGGAGATAGTGACAATAATGGGACCCCATGTATAATTTTTATCCATCCAAACTTAACTATACTCAAATGTACTTCTTAATGTTGAAAATATATATATATATTTATAAGGTTTCATTTTTTTATTGAATTGTTTGTTTTGCCTTATTGTAGGGCTTTAGACACTGGAATAAAATGACCATAGGAATGGAAGGAGGCAGAGGCATGGTCACTTGTGGTTCTCTTCCTTATCATTCCCCTTACCCAATGCTCCTATTTATCATTCCACCCTCACATACCCCAAAGTGCATAAAACTTCATTCAAATGTATTCGTTTCACTCTGATTATGTCAACCTGTCCTTTGTATTATGTCACCATAGCTATAATGCCGGTGTGGTGACATTATACAGAGAAAATAGCATATCTCATAAATAGAAGAATATGGAATTTTCAGGAGGTTGGGAGCAACACACGTCCTCTATGGCCACAGGGACATATGCAGTAGTACACATATATTTCACATCCACTCTATTAATATTGTATCTAAAATACTTGCATTATGGGACCATTCAGTGGTGAATTTCCCAATAGGCACGTGAGGAACGTGCCTGGGGTGCCATATGATGTAGGACGGCACTTGGATATTTGTTTTATTACTGTCAGTCTGAAATTTACCAGTAAATACAAAATATTTCCATTCTACCGTATTTCATCTTGAGTGGAGTGTGGATGCATAGGACAAGCACAGAGTGCCCTTGTAAGTGTTTCTCCTTAGTTAATATGAATACATAATTTAAAATAAAACGAAAATCAATAGCTCATGGCTTGTATTATTGTTATTATATTAAACTGACAACTGACAAATTAGGGCTCGTAACCCAACAGTGCAAATAATAAAATTGGGCAGTGAGGAATGGCCATTACAGTTGTATCTAGGGACAACCTGACCTCTAAATCCATAGCTGGAACCAATGCAGAGTAGAACACAAGTCATTTTTAATTGCTCCCACATTGTGTGCCCAGAGCTAATGTCGGTTATTCACACATATGCTGAGTTGTACAAGGGGCGTAACTAGGGTGGTGCTAGGGCACCGCAGGGCAGGGGGCACTGTTTGGGGCTGTCAATTTTCCTGTTTATTATCATTCTCACTTGTAGCTTCCTCTTCTTTTATCCCCAGCATCTTCTGGCCTCCCCTATCTCTTCCCTGGCCCTTCCCCATGAGGCCATGGCTCTTTTTCAGGTGCACTATCTTATGTCCCTATTTAAAAAATGGGGGGGGGGGGGCAATGCTCACTCTGGCATAGGGCACCAAAAAAGTCTAGTTACGGATCTGAGTTGTATGCATCTTTGCGGTGGGACTGGCCCCATCTGTACGTTTGGTTTCATAGCCGTGATCATTATCAGTGTGAGGTTGTACCAGCCCTATCCCAGGTGACAAAGATTCATATACGAATACCCACAACTGTATAGCCTGCAATTCCGATGGCATGCCCTCACTGAACTTAACCTACAACGGATACCCAGCTGTAAGTGGACACCCCCTGTAGTTGCAAATGCTTGGTTCCCGAAAAAACACGCATGATAGACTCTGCAGATTAACTCTGCCTTGACATTGCCGCTGTGTTACTCAAACCTACTCCACACTATTCATGCAGTTCTGTATCACACAGACAACTAGCAAATGACACTGTTACACAGTGAACTGAATGCCGGTCTCTGAGAGCCAAGCGCTTCGTGTCATCTGCCACTTCAATCTCTAGAAGCCCATTGACCACCAGTCAGACAATCTTGTTCCAGCCAATTTTCCCTATAACATTTCATTCTCGTCATTTTCCATTTTCATCAATGTGAGACAATTTTGAGATTTATTTGCAATATTCAAAATGAATAATGACTGAAAAAAAATTGTGTTAACTACATCAGCCATATTCTGCTTTCTTATAACTCATATTTATCTGAGGACGCCAGTGACTTTGATAGACTAATTCTGCTTCCAAGGAGAAGATGAAAACATCTTGGGAAAATACCCCACCCACCAATTTAGCTTATTGCCATCTATTTCAGCTTAGCATTTTTTTCTCACAAATAATTCTAGTAGATACATTTTTTTTTCAGCTTTTTTAATTTTACTAGTTTTTCTTAATTTTCATTGATGAAGTAAAATCTAAATAAATGTAAGGGAAAGCTCCAATGCACAGTTTTGTATAGTTAGTAGAATATTTTATATGAAATGACCTAATCCATGCAATTTGTCAGCTAGGAAGCGCTTATTGAATATGGCAAGATGCATAGCAATGCAGAAACGGCAGATTTCCTAAAGAATAGCATTTATCATAGATTACTGAGTGTCTCCCCCTTAGGCCACAAATATGCAAGAGGAACTGGTGTATAAAATGTCATCACAAAGCACTGATGTTGCTGAGCCTTGTTAATATACTACAATCTACAAATAGACTGGAAGGGGCACAGAACAGTATAAAATAAAATAGCAAAAAAAACATAGCTCTTATGTTGTCCTAGATAATTGTAATAATGTACAGTCCATGGTACACCTGCAGATTCTAGGCAAAGGTACAACCCAAAACCTGGCAATTTAGCCGTCTTCCTAATACGGGATATGCTTTTTCTAGAGTTATTTATGGAACTATATAAAATTGGTAATTAACGACCTGTTCTTCCATGCTGTTCTCCTGCTACAAACAAGATAGGCAGCAGATAAAATACTAATTCTACCATTGTAAAGACAATAAGATGGAATGATAGCATAACAAAGTACTAGACTCCATGAATCCAAATTATTTCCATTACCCAGGCCCCCATAGCCCAAGAACGGGGGGACAAAAAAGTACTGAAAATCTATGGGACATGAGGTTTACTAACGTTAGGGCTGATTGACAAATTTAGGGGGGAGGGACTATGCGGTCTGAGATTTCTTTCATTTTACTTGTTAAAAAATGTTTTACCATGTGGTTTGAGTTTATTATAATGGCGGTTTGACTCCGGTTCGTGTTGAAAAGCTGCATGTGATGTATGGGAGTTTGAAAGCTGCATAGTAACTCCCCGTTCCCACATAGAGTGATTATAGGGATGTCTTTTCAATTTTTAATGGATAATATATTATCTTTTATTTATGACTATTAAAATTGACCCAGTAAATTCCAGATCAACCCCATCCTGCCCTGCTACACTTTCCCTGTAGCTGCCTCAACAATCGTCCTCTCCTCTCTACTGGCAGCCGTTGGAGGTAGGGCGCCCCGGCTCTCACTGCACATGGCTGAGACCGGACAAATCACCGTTGATTATTCAGATGATGATCCACATTTACACACTTCTTCTAGATAATGTTACAGTTACAATAACTAACAGCGTATTGAAACTTGAAAGCATTCATTTCAAACAGCTGCAACGGTTTGCAGTCTAAATTTAGTGTATTCAACCTACTCCTTCTCCCCCATTTCTAGAGTTTAGGTGCTATAGATTCAGGCTGTCAGCAAAACTAAAATGGATTTCATCATCAACGTTTTATAAAACCAATACAATATGAATGAAAAAAAAAGGTTGAAAAAGAAAAAGCTCTGCAGTGGTGACTAAGACGAGGCCTCATTCGCTGTTCTGCCTCCCAGTGTATGTACTATTTATGGTGTGTTTATTTATTCCCTTATCATATTAGCAGACCAGTGAAGGTATCAATTGTAATTAGTCACACTAATAGTTCCGTGAGACGCAGCAATGTAAGCGCTTAGAATATCATGTCTTCAGCCAACTATTTGATGTTTAATAGCCAACAAAAACCGAGAGTACAAGAAAGTGATGATTTGATGTAAAATGAAATTAAAGGACGTACAGTCTTTCCTCCTAGCGAGAAGGCAACATCTGTGCGCATTTGGGCTGACTATCAATGTTTTGGTGATCTCCTTTTAATTCTTTTAGCATAGGCGTTAGGAAATTTATATCATATGGAAAAGTTAGGATGTAGAGTTTATGGTGCACTAAATCCCTGGAGGGGGGTAAATCTAATAGCCTGTGAATTGCAGGCATCAGCAACTTCCCAGCGAGACTGTCCAATGTTTTAAAGGGGCAATCGTTTAAAATGCAAAACCAGGTTGGTTTTGACTTTTAACAAATGCGACTTTAAAACATCGGGCAGAGGGCCTGATTCAGACCCGGTCGCAAGCGCTGTGCGCTCGCAGCTGGGTCGATGGTGGGCCAGTGCGCATGCGCACGACGGAGCCGGCTCCGTCGTGTGCATGCGCGAGACCCGGAAAGCGATGGGCACTCCGTCGCTCCGGATCTCACAACAAAGGGGGCGAGCTGTTGATGTTGAGTGACAGCTCGCCCCCATTGGTGGGCGGGCCGGTGGAGTGGCTGCCCAAATGGAGGCGTTCCCATGTGAACGCCTCTGTTTGGGGGCGGCCCCACTGACATCACGAGTGATGTCAGTAGGAGAGATTTCGGATCTGTTAGAGCTGAAATCTCTCTGGGGCTTGCGGCCACGAGACCCTACCACAAAGGTCTCGTCGCAAGCCTGATGGTCGCGATGGTCTTGACCATCGCGACCATCTTCCTTGCCACTCGCTATAGCTGCGGGTGGTCACCCACAGCTATGCAAGTGGCCAGGAGGCCGTTCTAAAAAAGAAAAAGACCGTCCCTGATTCAGAGCGAGCGCTCTGTCAGAGCGTCCGGCTCTGAATCAGGGCCAGAGTCTCTGGGAAGTCACCGATGGCTGCCATTTGCAGGCTATTACATTTACTCCCTGGGCTTAGTTAGTTGTAATAAATAAAGTAACCTTAAAATATCTTTTAAGCCGATCTCCTTAATAAGGGAAGA
Source organism: Taudactylus pleione (assembly GCA_031769625.1). Lineage (NCBI taxonomy): Eukaryota > Metazoa > Chordata > Amphibia > Anura > Myobatrachidae > Taudactylus > Taudactylus pleione. The sequence continues at coordinate 3,670,642 of JAUIMM010000519.1, forward strand.
AAACCGAAGTGTTGTTAAATGGCTGAAATGATAGGTGGATTGTCAGGTAGGTGTAAAAGGCTGAGATTAGTTTCTCTAGACGTGTTTTATCTTAGGACAAAAGAAGGTTACGGCTGTATATGATAAAATGACTTTGATTTCCTTAAGTGGTTTGATAGTAGGACACTTTTTTTCATGGGGTGAGGCTGAAATTCCGTCAGCTATTACTCCCAATAGCCTACAATGAAATATAATTATTTAATTTAGGGAATAGCAAAGACAGCATAGGTAACATTATTCTTCAATCCACTGACTATAAAAGCAGAAACACTATTTATTTCAAGGGTTTAATGAAATGCATACGTTTTTGTTGTTATTAAGGTGTCCACATTGAATATATAAAGATGACACAAAGAGATGCATAGGCAAGTTTGTTGACTTGGAGGGAGATTTATCAAACCTTGTAAAGAGGACAAGTGGAGGTATTAACCACAACAACCAATCAGCTTCTGGCTATACTTTTAAATAATGTACTAGATAACAGATAGCAAGTATCTGAGTGGTCATCCACTCATATGAAAGAGTAGGGGAAGCTTAGACTAAACGTTTCAGCTTCAGCACCAATTTTATAATATACCATTAAAACTTCCCTTATGAGATGGCCATTACCGTAACCTGCTAACTGGAAGGAGGCACTTTGTCATTTCAATTTTACTTATAATTCAAAATAATATTTGTATTTCCCAGTGACAGTTTAGTGTTTTCCTCTACAGGTGTTCCATTAGGAGAAGATAGTTCTTGTCTGAGAGACAGGTGGAGAAATGGCAGCAAAGGCCCCTCATGTATTTTAAGCACAACATGGGGGAGCTTTATCAAAGCTTGGAGAGATATAAAGTGGAAAGAGAGAATTTACCAACCAATCAGCTTCTAACTGTCACATTACAGGCTGTGTTTGAAAAATGACAGGTGCTGATTGGTTGGCAGTTTATCTCTCTCCACTTTATCTCTCTCCAAACTTTGATACAGTGTGTGTAACACAATAAAAATTTCAGGGTCTCACACAGTGGCATAAGTTCATCCCAGATGCCCGGAGGCAAGTTATAATTTGGTGCCCCCCCTAGTCACAGCCGCTGACACTGTAATGTAGCATTTCACAAGCAGATACACCTGCAGTTGCACACAGAATATAGGCATGCCATGGAGGAGTGAGACAGAGAGTTGTGGGTGTGGGGGGTCGCCGGACATGTTACACTGACAAAAGAAGCTGCTGAGGAGCAGCAACACCATTGAGCAGGGACAGGCTATAGACAGAAGGAGGCAGCAGCTGATGGTCTGACACGTAGCTCTCCACTAGTGTATGGGGGCTTCTCAGGTGCCAGGAAGAGGTGCCATGTATTGGGCGGCAGTAACGGTACACTCCGGGTACATAGTTACAGGGGCACATGGGCCCCTGGGTCCAGGGGGGGCCCGCACTGCATGCCCATAACCCATAAAACGTACCTCTCTGGAGTCCCACATCGGCGCCTGTAAAAAAGGCTGGAAAATGGCCACCGCGGCCATTTTCCCATCGTTTGCGAGTGAGCAGTACAGGGAAAATGGCCACCACGGACATTTTCCCGGTGACCTGTGCATGAGCTATAGACTCTGGGCACACTCTAGTGCCCAGAGTCTATAAGTGTGGCGCTGTCTGTGCACCGCTCAGTGCGCAGCCAGATGCCGGACAGAAAGGAGGGGGCCCGTGTTGGAGACTGCACACGGGCCCCCTCCTCTCTAGAAACGCTCCTGACTAACAGGATGTTACTTCCTAACCGACGTCAAGAAGCTTGTGTGGGAAAGTGTTACTCCTTGGCTATAGAGTACACAACCTAATTCAGTAATATATTTATCTATTTAGTTAGTTAGTTAGTTATAGTTATTTTTAAATACGCTTTTAAAATACAATGTTGTTTGTGCTCATTATGATTACTCAATTGCTTCACCACTATTTGCACCTTAATGCCCTCTCCTGAGAAAGGTCCATCATTCTAATGAAAGATCAGGTACCAATGGCATTGGGTCATCTTTTGAAAGTGGACAGGACACCCTTATTTTATTCAGTCTCTTCTATTGCCTGGACAGAGGTATTTCTGATATTACATGTTACTACTGTCCCTTTATATAACTGATGGTGACTAAAAAAAACAAGTCAGGGAAATTCACAAGATTAAAAAAAAACAGCAACCTGTTGAAGAGAGGAATGACAGGAGCCAATGAAAGAGGGCACATTGTATAACTGGCTGATTGGAGTTTCCATGTGGGCTGGAAAGAATGTAAATGCAATATAATGACTGTGTTTAAAGAGGCACAAGTGTGCCTCTTTAAACATATGGGATTATCCCATATGGGATAATCCCACTCTAGTCTGATATATACTGTAGGTAAAGGGTAAAAATGTGCAAGAACCAATATAAAGTCACTTAATTAGGAGTTAGGCCAATGGCCTGTTTGCTCAGTGGCATTGAGTAATGCTGGGTCCACACTGCACAGATCTTTCTGCAGATCGAATGATCTGCAGATATATCTGTAGATGATGGTCATTTATATACACTGAACGACCATCAGCTTCATGGCAGCTGCAGGTCTCCCTGACAGGGTGTCGTGCTACGACCCCCTCTGCACGGCTGCCACTGCATGTGTACGGGCAATTGGCTGATCGTCCATACGTACTTGCCAATGGCATTGGCTGTGCAGCAGAGCGGATGCGATATGACTGTGAATGACGTCGTTCACAGACATATCGCTGGTACACACTGGCCGACAGGCACCCGATATATTGGCCAATCAAATGATCGACCAATACGTATATCTGCCAGTGAGCTTAAGCCATTTTTTTGCGCTATGTATGAGGGATGCAACACCTTTCTTCCACAAAAAAAGCCACTCGACTGGGGTTTATGTTGGTTAAAAACATTGTTTCCAAATGATCTTATACATGCTCGATTGGATTATGATTTGGGTTATGATTTGGTGTCTTAAAAGGCCATGACATATGGAAGATACAAGTCCTATGATTACCAAAGTGTTAGGCAACCATATGTACCCTGTGGATGGAGGTATTATCATCTAGGGAGACACACCTACCATCAGAGAAGATATGCTGCAACATCAGCTGAAGATGATCCCTCAATACCTATAATCAGGTAATTCAGAGGTGGACGCAGTTTTGATTTATTCACAAATAGCCGATGTTGTGTGTTCTGCACATGCATCCGAGCCACACTGTGCATGTACCGCGATGGTTTTTCCACGCCGTTGCGGCATCTTTCAGACACATGCAGCAGATCTGAAAAGCCAGCAGTGGGCATTGCTTAACAAAAGACAGCTCTAGCAGCATTTGCATACCTTCTCAGATGCGCTGCAACCGACCCACCCCAGAATCAGCTCTTCAGTAACAATTGGTATTGACTAGGCCTTCCTAGGCAATGGCTGCACCCAGATCAAATGCACCTTACGCCACTACAGAAAGTCCAGACCCCATACATGCATTCAGCAGTTTGTGGAAATTTTTTTGAAGATGACTTATCTGACCATATCATCCTCCTGTGCTGCTCTGTAGTTCTTGACCTGTGCTCCATGCAAGATACAAAAAGTGGTTCATACGCTGCAACATCACTATGATATACTGCTCTATGGACCAAGCTGGCTGCTCACACTATAGGTTACATTTTGCAGTCAACTGAACTGCAGTTGCCTGTTTTGTCTTTCACTTCAAATTAATGCCCAGATTTTATGATCTAGGATAATGCGCTTGAACTCACTTTTATCTTTTGTGATGATGTTCTTCCCCCAGAGCTGCATGATGATACCTAGGTCCCTATTGCCGAAGTAGTGAAACATTGGCTAAATGTCCTATAGATTGTAAACTTGCAAGCAGGGCCATCTTACCTCTTTGTCTGTTATTATCCAGTCCAGTTTTATTATTGTTTTGTTCCCAATTTGTAAGTGCAACGAAATATACTGGCGCTATATAAGTAACTGTTAATGACGATAATAATAGTAATAAAAAATTAGCTGTTTTGGTGAAGACCTGCCAAATGGACCACAACAATTACTCTGTATCATTGCAATAGCCCGCCACTACCGCTAAAAGACTAGGGCTGGATTATGAGTCACATGGGCCTGGGACTGAAAATGATAAAGGGTCTATTGCATATTTGCCTACCTTTTTTTTCTCTTCCGGGAGAAACCCAGGTAAGAGAAGCAGCAGGGTAGCGATGGGGGGCGGGGCCTGATGATTTGTTTCATTAAGCCCCTCCCCTCATGGTAAATTGCTGCAACTGACTTAATTTAAAATAGGGGGCAGGGCCAATTGACGCAATTCATGAAGAATCACGTCATAAAGCCCCACCCCCTGCACGGAGACCCCGAATCGCTATGGAAATTCTCCCCATTCTGCCCACTACACTATGAAGTGGGCAGGAATGCGGGAGAAATGCCTACTTTACCGGGGGTGCGGGGAGTTACCCAGAAAATCGGGAGCCTCCCACGACTTCCGGGAGAGTAGGCATGTATGGTCTATTGTAAGAACTGCAGGATCTATGACCAATAGTGTGTGGGTTTGGCTTGTACCAGGTGGGCGTGTACACCTTCTGCAGTGGCCATTTTTCCGGCGTTTTGTGCTGCGCTATTAGGAAATTGGCCAGCGATTTGGCCGGCGATCTGCGCATGCGCAGTAGACTCTGGGCACACTGTAGTGCCCAGAGTCTACCGATTCTGCAGTGGCCAGCCAACCGCATCAGTCGTCTGCCGGCCGCCAGGGTGAGAGGAGGGGGCCCGTGACGGGGATGCACATGGGCCCCTTCCTCTATAAATATGCCCCTGTCCCCAAGGGAATATAGCACCTAAAATGGCCTGTCTCCACCCCATAGGCAGCATCATCACTGTCACTTTTTGTGAAATGTCCGAACTTTGGGGTGCCGTGTCGAATCGAGTCCTGGCTCAGGTCTGCTGTAAGTTCGGAACTCGGATTTAAAAAAACAAATTTTGGATTTTCGATTGCATGTAAATGGGTTAGCTACTTTTGTCAATTTTAAAGAAATCCAAAACAAGAACCGAATCTGAACCAAAACACTTGAGGGTGTTTTTGCCAAAATAAAAACAAAAACATGCGGATCCGCACAGATCTCTAGTATCTATGCCAATGTTTTTCTCCCTCTGACATGAATGAAATACAAGATGTGCTAAAACAGATATTATAGTGAAAGATTTTCTAAGGTTACTATTACTACTAGTCAGCAAAGATAGTTGTTTATACAAGTATTTATACAACTCATGTATAATAAGTTAATTCAAAAGGTGTGCCAAATAGCAAAATCATTACAAATATAACAATGCTTACTACTAAATGGACATAAAGCCAATTAATTTTACCTTTACAGCTAAATGTAACCACTGCAGTGAACATCCTGTGAGTATGTACAATAAAAAGTATTAAATATTTTCCATGCATATAATATGACATAATGTTTATAGCGCTCTGTCTAATATAAAGCACAGTTGGGCTTAATTAGAAAGTGATTGTACTATCTATCACAAACTTGCATTATGCATCTGGATGTCATAAGCTTTAAATTAAATAGGTAGTTACAATGAAATAATCTTTTTTTTATTGAATAGTTTTTATTCCTATAACTTTCATCAATTAAACAATGGATCAAATATTTCATTTGGCACTTTGGAAAGAAATTCTATTGTTATTTTATTGGATGGCATGCTTGAAAAATCTTAAGATTTACAAAATGTAACTTTTACAAGAGGATCGGGAATAATTATTATAAGTTATCATTACTTTTATTTGGAATAAAATCTATGAAAAATTTTGCTTGGATAAAATAAAGTCCACAACGAGGGGCGTATTAAGAGAGGAGGAGGTTCATGTGCATTCTCATTCCGGGGCCCCCTCCTCTCACCCCGGAGGCCAGTGCAGGTCACCGGGGAAATGGCCTGGCCATCATTTTCCCGGCTATTTCCCCACTGCACATGCGCAAAACGCTGGGAAAATGGCAGTGGCGAACATTCTCCAGGCGTTTAGTGCAGCGCTGATACAGCCGACATGGGACTTCAGAGAGGAAGTATTAAAAATTATGGGTGCAGAATGTGCGGTGTGGGCCCCCCTGGACCCAGTGGCGGCCCGTGCGCACCTCACACCCTACACGCATTATAGATAATCCCACTGTCAACAATTTAGGGTGAAAGTTTTAACCTTTTTCCTCCCAGCACTGAAATTAAAGAGTTCATGGACTACGGGATGTGCGGTCCGGTTCTCCAGAAATCCGAATCCACCTGAATTTCCTGAAACTGGATCTGTTTCGCAGTTCTGGTTTTCTGAAGAGATCCAGACAGATCTGAGTCGCAATCCTGATCTTCCCTTGGTTAAAAATTCGCAATGCGAATACGTGTTTTGCATTGCAAAATTTACCCGATTGTAGCTGTTTTAAAAAACTTTTTTTTTAAAACCTAGATCCAAAACCAAAACAGTTGAGGCTGGTTTTGCAAAACCAAAAGCATAACATGAAGATGAATCCAGATCTAAAACCAAAACACGTGGTTCAGCGCACATCTCTAATTTAGGTGAGAGGAAATGGATATCTGTCCTTCTGCTTCTTATAAGACAGGCTCAGTTTCATTCAGATCTGAGTAACATCTTATTGCTGCCATTTGCAGGGATTAAATATGAGATAATTGAGATATTTACCGCTATAGTATGTAGGGACAACTGGACAACGTACCCAATAAGAGAATGGGTCTGACTCTGCACCATTGACTATACTCTTCCTTTATTGAATCAGCGATATTGTAGCTATACCCAGATAGTGTTAGTTAACAGGGTCAAGTTCTGAAAAACTAAGCTGTACAGAGCTTGATAAATTGATCCAGACCGCAGTCCCCATTGAGAATTTTGGGGACTGTGGTATGCTGTGCTACTTTACCTAATGCAGGTGATATCTGTAATATCTCCAGTGTAGGCTGTACTGGGATCGGTATGATTTACAAATTACAAATGATTTTCAAATCCCAACACAGGAAGCCCGGCAGAGGTGAAGATCCCGACTGCGCTAAAGGTAAGTATAAACTAACCTAAGCCCCCCTAACCCTAAACCTCCCTTAGGGGTGCCTAACCGTAACCTCCCCCAAGTGCCTAACACTAACCCCCCCCCAAATGCCTAACACCCGCTTCCCCGCTGCCTAACCCTAAGTCTCCCGGGGGGGTGCCTAACTCTAACCTCGCCCCAGGGGTGCCTAACCCTAATCCCCCCTTCCCCGCTGCCTAAATCTAACCCTTCCGGGGGGGTGCCTAACCCTAAGTCCCCCCCGGCAGCCCCTAACCTAACCCTCCCCCAGCGGCTGTCCGCACGCGGCACCTGGCTCACCTACAATCGATAAGTCGGACTCCCAACGTAGGTAAAATTACAGACGTGGAGATCTCGACGCCTGTCATTTAACCCTTGCCAGGATTAGACAGTCGGGTAGCCGGCGGTCTGGATTCCGTCCGTCAGCTTCCCGACTGCTTCCTGGCTGTACCTAAACAGCCCTGACACCTAAATTTGACTGTCATGAGACATAGGACCTCATTCAGAGTCGGTCGAAGCGGCTGCACGGTCATACGGGAAAAGGGGCCGGATATGCAAATGATTCCCTCGCAAGTTGCGTCCCTAAGTTCGGATTGGTAGCTGGTCGACCAAGGGGAGGAAGCAGCCAGAATTAAAAAAAATACGCCCCCTTCTCGTACATCATCTCCGGGCATATAAGGATTAATCGAGACCATCGGGAACCATCGGAACTGGTCGTAGAGCTTAAGGTTGACCATACCCTCTCTTAAGCTCTACGATCATGTCAGTGTAAAAACCTCCCATGTCACATGTGCCATGACGCTACTTTGTTAATTATGCACTCCCATAAACCGTATGCACTCCCATAAAACGCCGTTCGCATAATTAGGCACGCCTGTGTTCGGATCTCCACTCCCCCGTTTTCAAGCACCTTCCCCTGTTACCACCCACAAACACCTCAATCTGTCACTCAAACTACCGATCTGGCTGTGTTCAAGGAGCGAGAAATTTCTGATCGTAGCGGCTAGTTTGCGCACGCGCATTGCGAACTTTACGCATGCGCAGTATAGCGAACATCGGTGGCGTAAGACCGTGCGGCCGCTTCGACCGACTCTGAATGAGGTCCATAGTGCTGTTCTCTTGAGTTGACACTGGAGACATCATTGGGTTGATCACATCTGTCTCTAGAAGCGCCCCACTAAGTGAAATACAGTATAACATAATATAAAAATTAGTAAAAAATAAAACCTTATCACAAAATAACAAAATTATAAAGTGGTTAATCCGGATGAAATTGGAGTAGTTTAATTTGGTACCAAGAAAGAAGAGTAATTTAACCAATTTACTGCCAGTTTGGCTTGCGGCCGCAAGGGGTAATTTTCAGACATAATTTACTCTTTATGTTTTTGTGAGGCAGATCTAGGGAAGCAGCGGTATTTTTAGTCTGTACATTTTTGTGCTAGATCAGCTCAGCCTTCTTTCCCTTCATAGTAGATTAGTCTGTATCCGCCTCGGAATCCACAGCACATCATAACTAACACCATCTCTTAAACAATTGCGCACTGTTGAGGTGAAGCTTTTGTAATAGAGGAGACATATAATAATGGTTAGGAAAATACTAATTCACAGCTCAGTGTTGTGAATGGCTTTACATACTGCAGTACAGCCCTAGTTTATGATAGCTGCTTTCTCTCATTTAAAAGCTGTCTTATCACTGAGTCTCATCTAAATACAGACATTAAAAGATATCTCTGCCGTTCCTTTATCTACAAATTTAAAAAGTAAAGTATAATAAGGAATGTTTTTATGTCTTTTTCCAATTAAAAAGCATTGAGGCTTTTTTACTGTTGCATTTAATCTTTAGGCATTTCATTAAATAGATACAATCAAACGGTAATATATATATATATATAAATATATATATATATATAATATATATGTTTGATTGTTTTTAAACAAAAGAAAGGAACTAGTGTTTTCATTTAAATAATGCAGGCAATTTTCTGTAAATGATCGACACATTACCCAAGTGTTGATTTGAGTTTGTTACTGGGTTTATTATGTCATGCAGGGCTGAATATTCACACATCACTAGATCAGACCAAATTATGGCTAAATTTAATTTAAACCAATTACCCCAAATGCACCCTGTTGCAAATCACATATAATAATACATCCTCCCTCCTCATTGTTTGGTACCTTGATTGTATTTATCTTTTGCATTACCTACTCCTTCTCTCTGTTTGATTCCTCTATCTTCTATGAGTAAGGCAGAATCATGCAAATTAGCTCTGGCCTATCAGTGCTATCCGCACTTCTGTTAGTGCACAGAGAATTTGCAATGGCCTGGGTAAACTCATGTGCAGGACCACAATGAAACAGGGGAAGAGAAGACAGCTGCCTGGGGTGCAATTAGCCCTTCATGTCATTGGGCTATGGTTTCTAGCACCTCCCTGACCATGCAGTTGTTAGGAGAAAGCACTATACATAATCTAGTGGGAACACATAGAGCAAAATACATCACCACTTCTCAGCTTTTTCAAGCATAGATAGCTGCCCATGCTGGGGGGGGGGGGGGTGAAGGTGGCTTCAGTGGTGATTGGCCACTGGCCACAGGAATTCTCACTGGAAGCCTGAGGTGCTCTGAGCCATTTATTTTATTTATTTTTCTAATTTATTTTTTTCACTTGAATTGAGGTTTTATGTCAATCCTTATATGTGCTCTATCTCCAATGATCTAGAGAGAGTGTCGCTGTCTTTTAGTTCCCACTCCCTGAATCGATAAGGTACTCCTCTAAGGGGAGTGCTAAAGATTTAGATTATAGAAAAATCCTTCTTGGACCCCAGACTGAGGAGCATTAATATGCAGGGGGCTGTGCGCAGCGCACCAAATCAGAGTTCCTCCTCAACCCACCTTCCGTGGCCAGTGCCAGTGATAGGATATGAAGATGGCGAATGCACAGAAGAGAGCAAAAACTCTGGCACAGTGCCAGAGTCTTTGCTTTCACCTAGTGGCACCAACTTTCCAAAGATATCACTTGGGAGATTGCATCGCCGGCATGGAGTAGAGGAACTCACTTGACTACATTGCCGTACCAGGGAAGTAGGCTGCTCTGAGTGCTGGGTGTGTGGTGCGGGGCCCCCCTGGGCACACACCGCAAACCCTGCACCCATTATAATTATGCCTGTTGGGTAAACGGACTGGCCCAGCCTTGCAGTGATGGGGGAGGGGTGGTTCACAAGACTAAAGACATGACACAAGTAAGGGAAGACGCATTCTCACATTTCAGCAAGGATGTGCTCACACAAATTTGGTCCATGCAGACCAGAAATTATGTTCATATACATCTATTAGACCTGGTAGAGGAAATATGTAAACACTAGATGCATATACTCAGGGGCGTCGAGAGCTGCGCCGGGCCCAGGTGAAGAAGGGAGCGTGGCCTAATCGTGGGGGCCCTCTTAGAAAAAAAAAATGTTTGCACGGCGCTGTGCACTGGGGAGGGAGCGCTGTGAGTCCCTCAGCCCGGCGCATAGCCAGTGGGGGGCACGATCAGTATGATCGCTCCCCCCACAAGTATAGGAGACTGCTGTGACTGCTACTTAGCAGCCACGAGCAGTCTCCCAGTGCAGCCCAGCACACAGCAGCGTGTGCTGGGCTGCTTTCTTGTATGAGGGAGTGGGGGCAGCACCGGGCCCCTCCAGCAAGCCCAGGCCCGGTTAAATTGTACCCGCTCCCCCTTCCTCTCGGCGCCCCTGCATATACTGGATACACAGATGAGCACAGCTCTCCATATGTGCTGACACGAGCTATTTTTCTGTGCACTCTTTTTTTTAGAGTACTTTAAGTCTGTTTTGCTAAATACTGTACTATGCATTAGTGCACAAAGAGGGTGATTACATTGTTTTATAGGACTCCTAATAATGGAAGCCTGATGGAGCAATTCAATTGTAGCCCTGTTCGGGTGCACATACTGTAGCTGCTTTAGAAACATTTCTGTTCACAACCTCCTGATACGCGGCTAAACCATGTGATTTTGGGCACGCACACGCAGCACGGACACCCAAACAGGGCATCAATTGAGTTGCCCCACTGGGTGTGCATGGAGTTTTGGCACCCAAGTAACAATTGAATCGCCCCCAAAATGCCTGCCTTCATAGTGTTTTCTCGGTAATGCCACCATTACCCAGTGCATTCTCTGAAACAAAATGGCTTCCTTCTATCTATGTAGGCTATGACTACACTTTAATTCCTGTCACTAGAGAAAAAAGGGGGTGGGGGGGGCAAGTGGCATGTTTACACAGATCTGTCATTCAAGCCAGCCAGACCAGCTAAACCTTTACTATAGTTCCCATCTCTGAATATATATATCAGTCTAGAAAAGAGAATCCTTCACTAACTTTACTAGCTTCTGTTTTATGTTGATGTTACTGTAGATAATGTACGTTCTCAGATATAGGTGGAGTCTGCTTGTCATGTGGTTCAGTCACACACAGCATTTATTTGCAGGCATAATGGAGAGTCTGGATATACCCAGAATATACCTGTGCCTAGATTGGTATCTCAGTGCTTGCCTTCATTCCTAAGTATCTCTCTGCATGCAAGTCTCACAAGGCTCATTTACTTTAGCACTTACTTTTATACACTTAATAAATGCTGTATGTTGCACTATGTGAACTTATGCGCTGATAGAAATGTAGGCATTTCATGAGGACTGTTTTCTTTTTAAAGAGCAAGCGTCCCTTAGCAGATTATTTTGATTGTACTCTCTATATCAGTGCATACAATGGCTTCCTCTGAAGCTGTTGAATGGGTTTATTTCCTGCAGGAAAAATCTGCCCTACCCTAAACTAGAACACTGTAGCCCCCACTAGGTGCAGCAGCCGACCTCCAGGGGACCTTGGTGTTACCCCGTATTAGTGCCAAAAGGTTTGTTCACTTGGTAGCCACCCACCGTATTAGCCCCCTATATATAACCAATGTATTATATTCTTTACCTACATTTGTGTAAATTAAGTGTGAGGCATATTCATTATAAGGTATATCTCCTGCTTACATTTCAGCTACGATGTGGCCAGCCATACCCATACACTAGTATGGGGACATAAATTCATTAAACTCTGAAAAATTATATATTTTCGGAGTTTCACTGCAGGAACTTATGCCATCTTCAGATGGTGTTTGTTCCCAGACTGCAGCCTCTTCTGATGGGAATACTAAAATATTGCTCAACTTCCATCACCAAAACCACTTTCTCAGTTTCGTACCTTAGTACATTTAGGGATGTGGCAATTTTTAGACCATGGACAGAGCATCAGAAGAGGCTGCAGTCTGGGAACAAACACCATTCGGATCCCTCCGCCCCCCAGGCGTCTCCTTCCGCTGGAGGTCGTACATGCGTGAACCGACGTTCATGCATGTGCAGTAGCTAATTTTCATTGCTGCGGTAAGCAGCCGTGAAGTACATCACAGGGTCAGTTGATTTCTAATCAGCTGTCTCCACACTGGAGCAATGTTGAATTGCCCCGGTGTCTTTGTATTAGGGATGTGCAGGCTCGGATAGGTTCGAGTTTGCACGTGGAGAGCGGATTATTCCCTCCAAAAAAACGGAACTCAGAAAGAGGCAAAACGTCATCTTGCATGGACGAACATCATCATTCCTTTTGTCCAGGAATGATGATGTTCGTCCATGCAAGATGACGTTTTGCCTCTTTCTGAGTTCCGTTGTTTTGGAGGGAAAAATCTGAACTCCACGTGCAAACTCGAACCTATCCGAGCCTGCACATCCCTACTTTGTATCCACCACTGCTGCTCACCCAGCCTCTGATAATTAGCATAATGAATGGACCCCTAAGGGAGAGAGAGGAGACTGCGTACACTAGATTAAAATCCTCTTTTACTGACACCCACTTGCGCACTGGAACTGGAAGTATGAATTAGACTTCAAGTTGCAGATTCAATAGAAAATAATAATAATAATAATAATAATAATAATAATTAATAATAATTCTTCTGTGGGATCAACCAACTAATGCCATTGTGAGATGTGCTTAGCAGTCAGGGGAAAGTGCAATACTTGATAAATAGGCTCCCTGAAGCTCTGCATGGGTAAAAATTGCAGGATGCTCCAGTGAGTGAAGGTAATAGTCATCACCAGCAGGAGTGTTAGTTATAGTTTAGCTTATTTCCTTTGATAAATAGACCCAAATATTCTTTCAGTTTTAATGGTAATAATATAATAATATATATAATGGTAATAATCTTGTAGTTCCATAGAAGTTGGCCCCACTCTTCACCAAAGACTAGTCCTATAGCTGTAGGACAATTGAGTAGCACTACATTGAAGCATTACCATGAATAAGCACAGCAGCTGTATGATTAAGAACATGATTGAATGCATAATTATTTTTGAGTATACTAAAATATTGCTCAACTTCCATCACCAAAACCACTTTCTCAGTTTCGTACCTTAGTACATTTAGGGATGTGGCACTTTTTAGACCATGGACAGAGCATCAGCAGGGTCCAAATGATTGTTGTTTTACACCATTGCCACTGGAGAGTGTAGTACTGATAACCAGAGCCGTAACTAGACTTTTTGGTGCCCTGTGAAAGAAAGAGCATTGGCAAAATACCCAACTTTTTAAATAGGGACATAAGATAATGCATCTGAAATAGGGTCATGGCTTCATGGGGAAGGGCCAGGGAAGAGATAGGGGAGACCAGGAGATGCTGGGGATAAAAGAAGAGGAAGCTACAAGTGAGAATGATAATAAACAGGAAAATTGACAGGCCCAAACAGCGCCCCCTGCCCTGTGGTGCCCTGTGCCATGGCACAGGTCACACCACCCTAGTTACGGCCCTGCTAAAAAATAACTGTTCGCTCTTATTTCTGCTGGTTTAATGGAACTGTATTTTGTTCTTATAGTTACCCCTTAAAGTTAGGCATATATCCCCCCATGTACCCCTCTCTTCTTAGTACAATTCAGTAAGAGTGACTGCCGCTGATGGTTGGAGCAACTTGTAGATCGACTAATTATCACCTGGGCATGTCACTGCAATACTACCAAAGGAATGATAGACACTAGCCCCTCAGAACATGCTTAAAGTTCACTCTTTCGAACGTAAACATCAAGCACATCTGAAATTGTGAAACCTGCCAATGAACATCACAATTTGGGAGGCCTTTCTTGTATGGACAGCACCAGGGAACAAACTGTCGCCTTTTAAGACTATACTGGCGCCTTTTAAACTGGCACAAAACAAAAAAAAATTATTTAACATTTTCCAGCAAGTGTGTAGGGATTTGCAGTTTTATTGTAGTCAATAGTTTAAAGTTTATCTTATTACAAGTGACTGAGCATTTGCTTAGTCACTACGAGGGGTCAGACTGGCTCACTGACATTGCTGTGGCAGCTTAATAGGAAATATTAACCAAACTACCAGTTGATTCTAAATGAAATAATGTAATGTGTGTGTGCGTGTGCGTGTGTTTGTTCTGATGCGTGTGTGTGTATGTGTTTGTTTTCTATGTTGCATTTAAATTTAATAAGGGGGAGCCTAAGAAATTAAATATATTAATTATTTAAATTATTAGCTTTGTACCACACACTAAGGGCCTGATTCAGAGCCGCTCGTAAGCGGCCGCTCGTTCGCTCCGAGCGATGTTCGCACAACTGCGCATGCATATGGGTCGTAATACGCATGCGCGAACCAGTCATTGCGGTCGGAAATTGTGTGCTCGCAAAATAGCGAATGCCTGCTAATTTGAGTGACAGAATGAGGCGTTTGTGGGTGGTAACAGGGGAAGGTGCTTGAAAACGGGGAGTGGAGATCCGAACGCAGGCGTGCCAAAAGGTCAAAACGGGCATTTTAAGGGTGTGCATAATTAACAAAGCAGCGTCATCGACCACGTCACTTGGTTGTTTCTTAGCCTGAACTGGTCGCATGATTGCGGTAGGAAAATCCAACCACAAGCACTGCAAGAAGTTCAGATGCCTTTCGATGTACTCGATTAATCAAATAAATAGCGGAGATGACATAGGATGTGAGCGGCCAGGGGGCGTCTTTACAAAATAGCGAGCGCATATTTTGTTCGCTCGCTCAGACATAGAGGCGTCAACAGACCGCAAAGAGCGAGCGCACAATTTAAATAGCCGGCCCCTTTTTCTATACGAGCGAGCGGAAATAGAGTCCAGCTCTGAATCAGGCCCCAAGATCACAATCAAATCAGATGTATTTGTCATATGCACACAATGTATCCAAACCTGAATGTTTTTAAATACTATATGTAAGATTGGACCAAATCCAATTATACATACACATACTGTATGTACTCACTGTGATCTATTGCGTCTGATTCATAATTGCGCATAAATACAGGGGTGTATCCATAATAGGTGCAAGGTGTGTGGTTCACATGGGCCCCTGGGTCCAGGGGGGCCCACACACCCACCGCATACCCGGCACCCAATTAAATATATTTACCTCTCCGTCGGCCCAGCACTGGCCGCAAAGCTGCAGACATCTCCATCACGGCCATTTTCCCGGTGAGTCGCTCGTGCGCAGTAAAGATGACCCGGGAACGCAGCGTGGGCGCCATGTTCCCGGACACCTGCGCAAGCGCAGTAGACTCTGGCACAATGCCAGAGTCTACTGCACTGCCGGAGAGGAGGGGACCCGATCGGAGCCTGCACAAGGGCCCCCTCCTCTCTTAAAGCGCCTCTGTCCTCATACATTGTGGTTTCCTTTGCGCAAAACAGCCCCTCTCGGTATGCCAGCTCCTGGGTGACACGGCCATTCCAAGTGTCTTTCACGTTCAAATTGTGCGTCTTACTCGCATAAATAATGCAACTGGAAGCAATGAAACTACTCTGCTAGATTACACTGATCAATCTGACGTGCAACATTAGTACATCTGTGTGTGACTGAGTCTGACTCTGTCTAGGAAGTGCTACGATGCAGCAGCCGCGGCTTTCTCTCACGCCAAGTTCCGTTGTGCTTCATCTGCGACTTTGTACATGTGTAAAATGAATTCCTGTACCATTAAAGTCTCTAGTACACTTTCAGTGATGTTTTACTGCATCTGTGATGCGAATAAGATGCAAAATGTAAAGTAAAAGGCTTAGTCGTGCTGGGCGTCTCACGCTGTTTGGTGTATAGACACTAGGTCTATAAGGACACATCTGTATTTAACCAGGTGGAATGCATTGTGCACATGTCAAGGGCATAGGCAAACGCAGGGGGGGTTCTGGTTGCCTGGAAACCCCTCAACTCTAGCCCACATCATGACCACAATATAAATAGTAATAATAGAATTTTACTAGTGCTGCATGTTCTTTTCAGTATTACAAATTAACTAATTAGCACCACCTGTGGATCTTTTAACATGTGTCAGCCAGTAATACATACATCTCTGCACCAACTAGGAGAACTGGAAAACAGGGCCGGATTAAGGTCTGTGGGGGCCCCTAATCAAACAAACATGTGGGGGCCCCTATTAAATATGGACGAAATGGGGGTATGTGCAATGGGGACCGTATCGCTCGTAAGATGTACATTGACAAACAGCGATAAGCTAAGCTTATCGCTGTTTGTTAAATACTGAAAGGAGGACATTTAGCGAGCGGCATAACCTCTTTAGCACTGTCTCCAAAGAGAAATCAAACTTTAAGCACACAATATACACCCACAGGAAAAAAACACACATATAGGTTCCCACATGAAATATTACTCACCAGTTGCTCAATCTCATCCACACTACACTGCTCGATTCACATTACACCACATAGTACTAGTGCCCCTTATTCATGTTATGACACACAGTAGAGCCCTTTTACACAATGCTCAAAGTAGTGCCCCTAATACACATAGGAGCTTATTCAGAGGCGGCCGTACGGTCTCCCGGCTCCCTCGTGCGCATGCGTGAGACCCGCTACGACCGACAGCGCTGGTCGTAGCAGGTCTCTTTCCAAAGGGGGTGAGCTGTCGATGTTAATTGACAGCTCGCCCCGTTTGGAAGGCGGGCCGGGGGGGTGGCAGCCCAAACGGAGGCGTTCCTATGGGAACACCTGCCGTTTGGGGGAGGCCCCACTGACATCACTAGTGATGTCAGTGGAGAGCTTCCGGCTCAGACAGAGCCAGAAGCTCTCCGGGGCTTACGAGAAGTGAGACCCTACCCTAGGGTCTCGTCGTAAGCCCCGATGGCCTCTGACCATCGCGACCATCACCCGAGCGGTCGTTAGAGCTGTGGGTGTTAACCCACAGCCTAACGACCGCAACAGAGGCGGCCGGTCAGGATGCAAGTGGCCGCCCAGTTTCTGAGCGACCGCTTGCATCCTCCGACCGCCTCTGAATGAGGCCCATAATGCCTATAGTAGTGTCTCTTACACAATACCCACAGCAATAGTGCCCCTTATGCAATGCCCCCAGTAGTTGTGCCCCTTATGCAGTGCCCCCAGTAGTGGTAGTGCCCCTTATGCAATGCCCCCAGTAGTGGTGCCCCTTAAGCAGTGCCCCCAATAGTAGTAGTACCCCTTATGCAATGCCCCCAGTAGTGGTGCCCCTTATGCAATTCCTCCAGTAGTGATGCCCCTTATGCAATTCCCCCAGTAGTGGTGCCCCTTATGCAGTGCCCCCAGTTGTGGTAGTGCCTCTTATGCAGTGCTCCCAGAAGTGGTAGTGCCCCTTATGCAGTTCCCCCAGTAGTGGTAGTGCCCCTTATGCAGTGCCCCCAGTAGTGGTGCCCCTTATGCAGTGCCCCCAGTAGTGGTAGTGCCCCTTATGCAGTGCCCCCAGTAGTGACAGTGTCAACAGTGGTAGTGCTCCTTTTGTAGAGCCCACAGTAGTGCAGCCCTTTCTGCAGTGCCCCCAGTAGTAGTACCCCCAGGAGTGGTGCCCCCTATGCAATGCCCCCAGTAGCCATGCCTCACATTAGTAATGCCCCCAATAGTAATGCCCCAGTAGTAATGCCCCCTGTAGTAGTGCCACCTGTATAAATGCCACCACTAGTAATACCCCCAGTAGTAGAGCCCCAAGTAGTAGTGCCCCCTAAGTAATGCCCACAATAGCAATGCCCCCAGTTGTAGTGCCCTCAATAGTAATGCCCCCCTGAGTATTGCCCCCAGTAGTAGTGCCCTCAATAGTAATGCCCCCCAAGTATGGTCCCCAGTAGTAGTGGCCCCTATAATGAAACCGCTTGCACACAAAAAAAACGAATACTTACCTTAAACCCCACTCCCGCATCTTCTGCCATCCGGTCTGCTGGCTGCTCCACTGTACTGTGGGAGAGACGTCATGACGTCTCTCCCATAGTGCACTGCAGGAGCCGGAAGCCGGAGCTCAGGAGTGAGCTCCAGCCTCTGGCTCTGGCTGCTGCTGTGGGGAGGGAGCTGGGCACCCGCTGGTAACAAAATCTCAGCAGGCGCACAGCAAATAGAGCCTCCTGTGGTGCCAAGGTTAGGTGGGTTAGCGGGAGCAGAACTGGTAACGTCTCTCTTTCCAGCCCACTTTAACCCCGGTCGGTGTGGGGGCCCCTAATGTGTGGGGGGCCCAGCGACGACCGCCCCTGTCACCCCCCTTATTAATCCGGCCCTGTTGGAAAACATGCACTGTTAGGGGTGCACTGCTATAGACCATCAATAGGGTTAATTATTAATACTGTATAATAATACAGTATCCAGTACATAAGGAGACCAATATGTACATATATGTCCAGGGCAGTGCTATGTTCTTCTGCCGCTCCCCCAGACTCCCAAACTTGCTCCAATGCTCTGGAATTATGCCTGCATCTGAAATAAATGCATTCAGCTCAGGCAGGATGGCCCTACTGCCGCATATAATGGCTTACTGTGATCACTGGTCCTGTATATGCTGGAATTATGACACACAATATATTTTGTATGACACATATTAAAGCTGAATAAGTGCTAATTATGCCCTCTTCATGGCCTGGCCACACTCACTCTTACATCAAGCATTTGGAAACCCCCCTCTGGAAATCCTGCGTTTGTCACTGAAGGGATATGTATGTCTGTAGTTTACTTTGTTGTCCTATCCTTGTAGAGAGCTAACTAGGTATGTTTTGAGTGACAATCGATACAGAATCGGTATGTAATGCTGGCTGTCAGGAAGCCTACTGTCAAAATACCAACAGCGTCATCCCAACAGGAGTCGGATAAGTATACTTACCCTCCCCACTTCTCCCCCTAACCCTCCCTTCTTGTAGCCTAACCCTAACCCTCCTCACCCTGCACTCTAACCCTAAGTCTCCCCCCTTTGTGCCTAAACCTAACCCCCCCCAGTGGTGCCTAACCCCTCCTCCCCTCCTGGGTTACCTAACCCTAACCTCTCCCCCAAAACCTAACGCTAATCCCGCTATGCTACCTAAACCTAACCCCCACCGCAGATAATGCTAAGGGCATACCTTGTTCGGGCAGCCGCCTTCCTGCATTCTGGCATCAGGATTAAGACAGACGTCAGTATTTCAACGCCTATCTTAAGCAGCATTTACTGTAGTCCAAGATGGAAATCTAGTAAAGGCTCAGCGTCTCTTTTCCTCAGGAATGCACTGTATTAAAACCAGTGTCGCTTCTGCAGAAATGTCCCATGGACTGCAAATGTTGAATCGTGTGAAAATCCTAATTTACTTACTCCGTTAGGTATGCTATGTCAGGCTCCTAGGTGTAAGCTGATGTTCTGTCCATTTTCTCCCCCTTCTTGTGTAAAAGTCCCTTAGTGCTAATAAAAACCCCATCATTGAGGTAGCCTGAAAGAAACGCTGAATGCACCTTTCTCGGTACGAAGCCTATTGACTGACTCCCTTAGATTTTCATAAAGTACACCATTATGAATGCGCCTTGTTAAACTAAGGCAGACTATGCGCTTAGCACCACACATGAAATGCTGCATATAGTGTGATTGAGTGTATACGTCACGTTTCAAAGGTCATGACAATTTTTCCAAACAAGCATGCTCCATGTGTACTACCCTTTGTGAATTGCACTCAAGATTTTTTTTGTATGTGCAAATAAAAAAAATAGCTTCCTAAATGGCGTAATAAGCTGGGTAAAAAATATAATTTTGAAAACAATATGAGGATGGGGGGTATTTATGAAACCTGTAATACACCAATCAGATCCTGTAATTTTTCTATTAAAGTATGGTAAAAGAAAGCAAACATTTTCATAAATGATCCCCTATGAAGTTTTAAATGTATTGATGTTTTTGTGACTATCAACAAGTCAGAGAATGCTGTACGGTATCGCTTATGTTATACGTGAGTATGAATGGTAATTAAAGTTGGGAACCAGGCAAATGGCAACCACAGAAACTGGGCAGTTTTGAGTGACCAGTAGTTGTAAGTATCTGAGCACATTCTTTATAACTATCATCATGGGTGGGTGATGTACAAAGTACATGGGCCCTGGCCTCTCTGGGGTTCTACTAATAGTCCAAGCTTGCCAGGGAGGGGCAGCTGTATGATGTGACCATGCCCCTTTCAGTGATGAAGTAGGAGCACAGCATTTAAAGAGAGCCCTGGTATTTGCAATGGGCAATAGCCATGCCCCTATATACTAGGCCACGCCTGCTAATACCAAGTCCAGAATGATTTCCCAGTGGCCCTGGCTGTGGCAACCAGGAGCTCATGTACTATAAGATTTAGCAGGGAAAACAGCATGCTGAAAATGCTGTGTGGAAGTTTGAAGGGGTCAGGGTAATTATAAAAATCGCTGAAGTGACAACTTTACCACCTCAATCACACCACTTAATGACGGAGTACTAAATATCCCTGCCATTACACTAATATAATATACTGTAACTAAGTTAACATTTTTTTTATTAATATTGATATAAATAAATGCTCAACAGAAACCTATTATTCACCTACTTATTTATTTATTTAAAAAAATATATATTTATTTGTCATAGTTCAATGTAAAATTCTTCTGATCTTTAGAATTGAAAAACAAAAATGACATGGACTTTGTGATAAGAGCCACAGGGCACAATGACTGTGCCTGAAGTTGCCAGAAGTATCACAAGTCACAAGCATGTTCCCATGCACCAGCCAAACAGATGATGACTAGAGTGGGGAGATGCTGACTGGCTAATGTTACTCAATTCAAGACACAGTCATTCAGTGATGAGGTTTTTTTTTATAACTCAAATAGTTTTTATTATAGAAAGAGAATTTTTACATTACAGATCAAACACAACTGTAAGCATAGATATATAACAATATGGTTCCACAATCTGCAATACATTATACAGCACAAAACAAAAAAAATAAAGATAAGGAAATAAATTAATTAATGGAAAGAAAAACACAGGGAGGGAGGGAAAGGAGGGAGATTAAAATAGAAAGTACACACCTACTATAATATAATTAGGTTAAAACAAAAATAAACAATTGCTCAGAAAAAAAATATTTAGGAACAATATACCCATAAGGTGAGAATGAGTAGAAGTAATGAATGAGAAATTAGAAGCATAAAGGTGTTACTGGGAGGAATTAAGTAGAAGGAACACTAGCTGAAGCCTTCGTTGAGACAACATAAGTGTCATAAAAATCAGACCAAGGGTGCCATTTCATCAGTGGGGATGAGGTAGAAGTGCAGTATTTAAACCCAAAGGTTTCCATTTCAAAGCTTCTTTGGACATTGGACATTATTTTCGATAAAAGAGGAGGTTCAGGTCTTTTCCAATATTGTGCTAAGGCCTCTCTTGTAGCGATAAAGATATGTCCAATAACATATTTGTTGTGGCCTTGTAGCGTTGAGGTTCTTAATATGTACAGTCATGTTTATGTTGCCTAAAGACTTCTACCTATAAATATATGTAAAGAATGATAAAATAATTCAAAAATATAACAATAAGAAAATACAGCAGGTCCATGGATGTTTTGCTATCTATTTTTACATATGTGTTGCATGCTTGGTTTCAAGTTATGGAGTTATTAAGCTTTAATTACCAAAATCACCTATGGTGTACCAAACACCGGCTTCACAACATCAAGGTGTCAAATGAGTGGAAAAGTGTGCCAGTAGAGAAGTTACCTATGGCAACCAATCAGCTCCCTACCTATTATTTTATAGAATGGACTTGATAAATGCAATCTCAAAGCTGATTGGTTGCCATGGGCAACTTCTCCACTGGCACACTTCTCCACTGTTTACACTGCTTCATACATCTAGCTCAATGTGCTTTGTTTACATTTCAATTTGCTGAAAATTATTTTGAATTTTAACCAGGTCATCATAAGTGAAACATAACTTTAAGCAGTCCTATATGTCGCTTTATTATTGGTACATTGTTGATATTGTCAAATATTATATGGATATTAATTTATGTGAATTTGCAAAATTGCCCAACTTTGGCAAAAGCCATAGAAATATAAGCGATTTCCCTGAAATTTACATCTATGCTGTGATTGTGTGAAAAAATTATTATTTTTTTTTATATTATTAAAAAAGTGCTAAACATTTAACTTTTCTTTCGCAGAGATATAGCATAGGAATATTTTTTTTACTCTGTATGTATTCAGTAACATTACCATTTTTGTAATGTCATTTAGTGACACCAATAGGTCAGCTACCAGAATCGAGCTGTTTGTGGTCTTTAATTACAGACGTCTTTCCAATTGACACCTGTCTTTCAATCCGACTGCAAACCCGAGCTACAGTAAATTTGCCTCTATGTCTTCATGCCTTCGATGATGCAACTAATTTGTTGATGCAATTTTCTATATTGACAAATTCTAATCAGATTATAGTGACAAGATGGGGCCAAACACACACAGTCACATGGTTGACAGCTCCCAACTATCATTTTTCAAACACAGCCTGTGAGATGACAGTTGGGAGCTGATTGGCTTGGCACCTTATCACTTTCTTATCACTTATCACTCTGTCTCTTAACACTGCTTAGTAAATAGACCCCTTAGAAGTCAAACACATTGCAATGTATGTCGCAGCTTTGAAACTCACAAAAATACCCAATTATTGATTATTTTACCCCAAAAAATCCAGGTAGAGTTCCTAAGTGGAGATCTTTCAGCAAGTTAATTGGAGTTGCTATGTCGCTGTGTCATATTAGATCATCTGCTTGCCCTTTATTACTCAATCTTCATGGGTCAAAGACCAGCAACAAAGAAGAAGTAGGGGGCACCTCTTTGTGCAGAAAACAATGACCCTCATTCAGAGGCGGTCGCAAGAAGCGATCGCTCTCTCTGAATGCGCGCGGCGCTTCATTTTTGAAGTGCGGCCTCCTGGTCGTTAGCTAAGCTGTGGGTTACCACCCACAGCTTAACGACCGACCAGGTTGATGGTCGCGATGGTGAACACCATCGCGACCATCGGGGCTTACGACCAGACCCTAAGGTTGGGTCTCGGCAACCGCAAACCCCAGGGAGCTTCCTGCTCTGATCGAGCAGGAAGCTCCCCACTGACATCACTGATGATGTCAGTGCGGCCACCCACAAAACGGTAGGCGTTCCTTAAGGAACGCCTCCGTTTTGGAAACCACTCCCTCGGCCCGCCTACAAAACGGGGTGAGCTGTCAATCAACATCAACAGCCGCCCCTTTTGTAGAGAGCTCCGGAGTGAGAGAGTTTCTCTCTCGCTCTGGGGCTTGCGCACGTGCAGTGCGGCCGCTGCGCGTGCGCAGGGCTAACTATCAGCGGGTGCGAGCACATCGGTGCTTGCGACCGGGTCTGAATGAGACCCAATGTCCTTAATAGCCCAATTAAAGCAACAGAATGCTGATAGAGAAAAACCCCGCCAGGAGCGTAACCTGCAACAAGCTACGCCCTCTGTATTCCGGGATGTGCTGAGGATGAATTAGCCTCTATTAGGAAAAGATAAGCATTGTATTGCTTTTATTTGGCACAGATTTTCATTGTTTTTTTTTTGTTTTTTTTGTTTTTAAAGAAGCGATTTGCAGAATAAAATACTGATATGCCTTATAAGGAATCCATTGCTTCTTGTTTCTTACAAATACTCTATATGATTGCTACTTCATTCCATACACACCTCAACACTTAAATTATTATTTACAATGTGTAACATTAAAAAGCAAATACAGGAAATGAATGAATATTTTTGTTCCTTTCATGTCCACAGAAACTATAGAGTAGCTGAGAGACAGATATACAGCAAGACATGGTTTTAATGGTAAACGTAGGATTTCTAGAGGGGGTTTCCAAATGCTTGCATGGTGAAGTCTATTAAACAGTATCACCCTGTTATTGCTGTCTGAGGATGGTGGTAATTGAATAAAGTATTTTTTTTTTTTTAATGAAATTGTTTTACTTTTCTTTTCCCAATAAACATAAGCTTTCTATGCAGCTGCTGAGAATCAGGATGTGGTAATCGGATCGGGACAGGACAACCGGAAGCCCCCCAAGTGCACATTTGGGATAAAGGGCTAAATATGTTTTATTGATAAATATAGTAAAACACAAAACATTCAGTTTCTACTCTATCACTCCTTGGTGGGTTATGGCAAAAGGCAGTGCCTGGCACAAGGAGCAGAACAAAGGGTCCCACTGCGGCCTGGTATCTGGACACTATCTTTATTAATCTGGAAACCCCCTGAGTGTGTGTGCGCCTTTGATTCTCTGGAAATGTTTTTTTTATTAAGATTTAACACTAGACAAAGCCTTCCAATCACAATCTAACTTTGTGGCACATTAAGTAATCCAAGATTAAAGTCAAAATTGTTACATCGACATTCGTTTGTTCTTGTGGGTTAATTGCCCAAAGCAACCAGTACCCTTTCTATCTTCTAATAGCTAATAGCCTTGAATGTAATGTACTGCAGCTTGTGGGATTATTATAGTATCATTCTATAGCTTGTGTGTGCCACTTAGTTTTGATATTGAGTGGAATTTACATGGCGTCCTACAGTGGTGTGACATTACCACCACCACTAGACCATATTTTCTGCTTCAAGGTCATACCTCCTAAACATACCCTATGGAGATAGATATTATTTTGTAATAGGAGAGAACACAGGGAGTATCAGCATTCCTGACATGACACACTTAAAGGGCGCTTGCTTTTCCACCACCAAATGATCAAGGTTGCATGTTATGGGTAAACTATTTATAACAGAGAGTTAGTAGGGCAAGACTAAACATGGGCACAGTGGATATTCATATCTTCATAGGTAAAATATTTCTGGAAGCATTTTGAGTTTTATCACTACTTTCCAAGATCACCTTTTAAAAATATTACCATGTTCTCTACAGTTGAGTTAAGCAATATTTGTGCATGTACATTTCTATTAGTGTTGCAATTAGTCATTTTTAAACTTTAGTGATATTTAGCATTTTCAGTTATATATTTCATGATCATTTATCAATACTAAACTTTACATAGCAAAACAGCCCACTTTAAGGGCACCTGTGTTAGCTTTTAATATAAATAATACAAATATGTTACATATTATGATCATTTTTTTTTCTTTTGTTAAGTAACATTAAAATGTTATCCACGTTACATACCTGAGGAAGTAGTTGTTTGAAAGTCAGACATTAAGAAGAAGATAATAGCAATAAACTGAAAAGTATTCGAAATATAGAAATGCTTGATTGTGAAAATTAACTTTGCAATAATAAATATATTACTTCGCAATAATAATATATAAATGTTCGATTTAGAAAGTTTACTTTGCAATAATAATTCTTGATTGATAAAATTGCTTTTCTCTTTTTTTAAATCACTCACAAATGTGTGTGTTATATTTTGTGTGGTGTGTTGTGTGTGGTATATGTTGTGTGTGTATTTGTGTTTTGAGTTTTTGGTGTTTGTGTATCTAATGGTGTTTGCAGTGAATGTTTGAATATGTGTTGTGTTGTGTGGGTTGTGTGTGGTTTCTGTGTGTGCTGTGTACATTAGTGGTTGTGTCATGTATCTGTATTGTACTGTGTTGTGTGTTTGTGTGTGTGGTATGTGTGTACAGTATGTTGTGCTTGGTGTGTGTGTGTGTGTGTGTGTGTGTGTGTGTGTGTGTGTGTGTGTGTGTGTGTGTGTGTGTTTATTTGTGCTTGTGTTGACTGCCAGATTAATCATTGTTGGTTTATAAACTGGAATGCAGCTGAATTTTAAATCCATTTTCAAAACAAAATGAAAAATGCTAACAAGGTCCTTTTGATTTTAGTTTTTTGCTCACAAATCTTCCGAATTTCTCCATAAAGAAAGATTCCTGAGCACTGGGAACAGCTGGAGAGATACCTCCCCTGTCTCCCCTGGGGAAACTTTATACTCATCTTTCTTCTATGCAGTTTTGGTTTAATAAATTGCTAAAAATACATGATGAAATACCATTTCTTTATTACAACCTACTTATAATATCTGCTGAAAATGTAGTTTATTGCAGCTAGGTGCTTATATCAAACAGGGATAGCCTGAATGTTGATGAAAACAAGTAAATCTATTTTAATTAAACAGAGTATGCTGTAAGCAACCTGCATAATAATAATACTATTAATATATATTGAGCATGTAGTACATTACATGACAGTACTCTAAAAAGCAGTACAGATAGATAAAGGTATACATTTTATTTATAGCTATCTCTCTATAAAACAGAATTATATACAGTATATATTACATACATACAAACATGTACTATATATATATATATATATATATATATATATATATATATATATATATATATACACATATGTGTTACACATTTACAGTTATACAACATTATAAAAGCAATATGAAGCTAAAGAACCAAGAAATACATTAATCCCATTAACGAGCCCATGTTTCAGTATAAGGTAGTGTGAAAATTAAACATTTTAGTGTTATTATGTGTAATTTCTTAAATTGCCTACAGGTCACTCACTAATAGTGTCTCTGGAAGAACATTAACTGTTATATTAGATATATGTAAATAACACATGTTCAGTTCTCATCCACAGACTGTCTATGTCATATAGCGAACACACCTCATGTTTGAATCTGAAAAAGGTGAAATAAGTAATAGCACACACGTGGGAAATTCTTCTGGCCTAATCTCATTATAGCATAGTCCCCAGGCAATTCATTACCCCTCAGTAATGAAGGGGTGTGGTTTTATCATGACCAAGCGAGAAGTATTGAAGAGAGCTTTAACAGAATAATGTACTGTGCGCTTTTCTATAGTAATGCATTTACAGAGCAGAAACACACTGATGTATGCAAAGTAGCAGGTGATCTAGAATGAGTGCAGGTAAAGCTGGGTACACACTATACGATGTGTGACAAGCCGACGGTGCGATGTAACAAAACACTGCGTGCACCGTACACACTGCATATCCCGGTGTACAGCGGCGCAAAGTGTCATTACATGCTGCATGTAACAGCACCAGGTCATTCACTACATCGTCCCTTCTGCTGTGCAGCACACTAGATGGAACGACGCGAACTGTCGTGCATGTGCAATCGGGCATACACACTGCACGAGCCTTGTGATAAACGTTCTGATCCGCGTCGGAACAGATATCGTACAATATATCTTATAGTGTGTACCCAGCTTAGGAAATTCATTCAGTGTTTAGGTTACTACAAACAATTCTCTCTTAGGACCTGATTCAGAGTTGTATGTAACCCGATGGTTTATACACATATCCGATGTTTGGAGGTCGGCAGATGCGAGGGAGCTGTTCTGTGCATGTGCTGAACGGGTCCTGCGCGATCACTTGCAGTTTCCCCCTAGCTGCACCATGATTGACAGGCTATGACGTTTGGGGGTGGACGACCGGGTCCGTTGTACGAAACGGGGGCGTGTAGCCCTCATTTTGTTGACATGCCAAGCCCAGGGTCTCCGTCGTTAGATGCAGACTTCCTGGACCTGGCAGGAGGGTTCTGGCGGCCAGGCTGAGTAAGCTGCGGTCGCGATTGTGATTCAAAGTAGTATCTATGGACGCTGCACTGAGATCGCAGATGCATACCATCCAGTTAGTTGGATGGTATTGCAAAAACGCTTCCTTGCAGATGTGCACTACTGTACATCGGAATCAGGCCCCCAGTATGTACCATTCTTATGGCCCCTTTTGCCGTAGCTTCCCTCGTGTTCATTTTTTGTGCGCATTTCCATGATACATAATTTATTTTTATTTCCACATAATTTACAATATACATTTTTTATGCTACTTAAATTGCTGATGTTTTTGGAACAATTTGAAGCAATCCTGCTTGCCACTGAAAAATGATGATGAAAAATCGTAAATTGTCCCTTAGGGCCTGATTCAGAGCCAATGGTTTGTGTACAAATCCGATGTTTGTGTGCACATGTGCAGATATCAGTCGCTGTGCCCGGACGCTGCAGACTGATTGACAGGCTGCGGCTGTTTGGGGGCAACGTCAGGCAGCGTCCCAGAAAAGAGGGGCATGATGGCCCCATTTTCTGGGCATTCTGAAGCAGTGGCGTAAGTAGGGTATTTGGAGCCCAGGGCAAATGTAAATATGGAGCCCCCCCCTTCTACTATGTGCGTGCGCTGTGAAAAATGGGCGTGGTCACTTAACATGGGCGTGTCAACATGACACACACCCCTTTATCGTCACTCTGAACATTCCTTTCCATATGCACCTTAACCCCAGTAGTGCCCCTTATACAGTACCCCCAGTATGCAATGTCCCCAGCTGTGGTCGCGCTTATGCAGGCCCATAGTAGTGCACCTTATACAGTACCCCCAGTAGTGGTCCCCCTTAAGCAGCCCCCCATTAGTTCCCCTTATACAGTACCCCCAGTATGCAATTCCCCCAGAAGTGGTCCCCCTTATAAAGCCCCTCATTAGTTCCCCTTATACAGTACCCCCAGTATGCAATTCCCCCAGTAGTGATCCCCCTTATGCAGCCCCTCATTAGTTCCCCTTATTCAGTGTCCTCAGTAGTGGTCCCTCTTATGCAGGCCCCCAGCAGTGATCCCCCCTATCCAGTGCCCCTATACAAGGCCCCATGTAGTGGTCCTCAAATTTAGAGCCTTCAGTAATGGTCCCCCAGTAGTAAGCCCCTTATATAGTGCCCCCAGTAGTAGTTCCTCCCCCCCAGTAGTAGTCCCCAGTAGAGGTTCCCCCTCCCGATGCAGTGCCCCCAGTAGTAGCCCCCCCCCAAGTAATGGTGTCCCCAATAGTAGTAGCTCCCCCCCAGTAATGGTGTCCCCAGTAGTAGTAGCTCCCCCCCAGTAATGGTGCCCCCAGTAGTAGTAGCCCCCCCCAGTAATGGTGCCCCCAGTAGTAGTAGCTTCCCCCCAGTAATGGTGCCCCCAGTAGTAGTAGCTCCCCCCCCAGTAATGGTGCCCCCAGTAGTAGTAGCTCCCCCCAGTAATGGTGCCCCCAGTAGTAGTAGCCCCCCCCAGTAATGGTGTTCCCAGTAGTAGTAGCTCCCCCCCAATAATGGTGCCCCCAGTAGTAGCTACCCCCCCAGTAATGGTGCCCCCAGTAGTAGTAGATCCCCCCAGTAATGGTGTCCCCAGTAGTAGTAGCTCCCCCTCAGTAATGGTGTCCCCAGTAGAAGTAGCTCCCCACCAGCAATGGTGTCCCCAGTAGTAGTAGCTCCCCCCAGTAATGGTGCCCCCAGAAGTAGTAGCTCCACCCCAGTAATGGTGCCCCCAGTAGTAGCTCCCACCCAGTAATGGTGTTCCCAGTAGTAGTAGCTCCCCCCCAGTAATGGTGTCCCCAGTAGTAGTAGCTCCCCCCCAGTAATGGTGTCCCCAGTAGAAGTAGCTCCCCCCAATAATGGTGTCCCCAGTAGTAGTAGCTACCCCCCAGTAATGGTGCCACCAGTAGTAGTAGCTCCCCCAGTAATGGTGCCCCCAGTGGTAGTAGCTCCCCCAGTAGTAAGCCCCTTATATAGTGCCCCCAGTAGTAGTTTCTCCACCCCAGTAGTAGTCCCCAGTAGAGGTTCCCCCTCCCGATGCAGTGCCCCCATTAGTAGCCCCCCAAGTAATGGTGTCCCCAGTAGTAGTAGCTCCCCCCAGTAATGGCATCCCCAGTAGTAGTAGCTCCCCCCCAGTAATGGTGTCCCCAGTAATAGTAGTACCCCCCCAGTAATGGTGCCCCCAGTAGTAGTAGCCCCCCCCCAGTAATGGTGCCCCCAGTAGTAGTAGCTTCCCCCCAGTAATGGTGCCCCCAGTAGTAGTAGCTTCCCCCCAGTAATGGTGCCCCCAGTAGTAGTAGCTTCCCCCCAGTAATGTTGTCTCCAGTAGTAGTAGCTCCCCCCCAGTAATGGTGTCCCCAGTAGTAGTAGCTCCCCCCCCAGTAATGGTGTCCCCAGTAGTAGTAGCTTCCCCCCAGTAATGGGGTCCCCAGTAGTAGTAGCTCCCCCAAGTAATGGTGTCCCCAGTAGTAGTAGCTCCCCCCCAGTAATGGTGTCCCTAGTAGTAGTAGCTCCCCCCCAGTAATGGTGTCCCCAGTAGTAGTAGCTCCCCCCCAGTAATGGTGTCCCCAGTAGTAGTAGCTCCCCCAAGTAATGGTGTCCCCAGTAGTAGTAGCTCCCCCCCAGTAATGGTGTCCCCAGTAGTAGTAGCTCCCCCCCAGTAATGGTGTCCCCAGTAGTAGTAGCTTCCCCCCAGTAATGGGGTCCCCAGTAGTAGTAGCTCCCCCAAGTAATGGTGTCCCCAGTAGTAGTAGCTCCCCCCAGTAATGGTGTCCCTAGTAGTAGTAGCTCCCCCCCAGTAATGGTGTCCCCAGTAGTAGTAGCTCCCCCCCAGTAATGGTGTCCCCAGTAGTAGTAGCTTCCCCACAGTAATGGTGTCCCCAGTAGTAGTAGCTCCCCCAAGTAATGGTGTCCCCAGTAGTAGTAGCTCCCCCCCAGTAATGGTGTCCCCAGTAATAGTAGTACCCCCCCAGTAATGGTGCCCCCAGTAGTAGTAGCCCCCCCCCCAGTAATGGTGCCCCCAGTAGTAGTAGCTTCCCCCCAGTAATGGTGCCCCCAGTAGTAGTAGCTTCCCCCCAGTAATGGTGCCCCCAGTAGTAGTAGGTTCTCCCCAGTAATGTTGTCTCCAGTAGTAGTAGCTCCCCCCCAGTAATGGTGTCCCCAGTAGTAGTAGCTCCCCCCCCCAGTAATGGTGTCTCCAGTAGTAGTAGCTCCCCCCCAGTAATGGTGTCCCCAGTAGTAGTAGCTTCCCCCCAGTAATGGGGTCCCCAGTAGTAGTAGCTCCCCCAAGTAATGGTGTCCCCAGTAGTAGTAGCTCCCCCCCAGTAATGGTGTCCCTAGTAGTAGTAGCTCCCCCCCAGTAATGGTGTCCCCAGTAGTAGTAGCTCCCCCCCCAGTAATGGTGTCCCCAGTAGTAGTAGCTTCCCCCCAGTAATGGTGTCCCCAGTAGTAGTAGCTCCCCCAAGTAATGGTGTCCCCAGTAGTAGTAGCTCCCCCCCAGTAATGGCGTCCCCAGTAGTAGTAGCCCTCGCCCAGCCCCGTCCCCCTCCCCCCCCTGTAGTGCAGCCACACAAGTTACAAAAAAATAAAAAATAAATACATTTACCTGAATCCACGCTCTGGGTCCGGTTACTGGTCCGGCCGCACGTCAGTCCTCCCGGGCTGGCGAGCTCAGCATTATGGGAGAGACGTCATGACTTCTCTCCCATTACCCACTGTATGAGCCGGAAGGCGGAGCTCATGAGTGAGCTCCAGCCCGGCTCTTGCAGTGGGCGCTGCAGCAGTCAATGACAGTCTGTCTGACTCTCATTGGCTGCTGATTCACACACACATTGCTGCTGCTCGGCGGTGATGTGTGTGCAGTAGCAGCAGCAGCCAATGAGAGTCATCTGACTCTCATTGGCTGCTGGTTAAAACACACATCGCCGCCAGCGCTGGTGGCGATATCTGTGTTAGCACAGCCTGAGCCTGCCTCCCACCCTCCTCCTGGCACTATTGGGTAAGCGCTCAGGGGGAGGGAAGGGGCTCAGCTGTGCAGCACACCACCGGCGCAGGGAAGCCTAGCGCCAGTCCTGTGTAAATGTGTAACGCTGACCGCACTGCGGTCGACGCTACACTGCCTAACTAGGGCGGGCCGGACCGTGGCCGGCAGCCCTCCCCCCCCGTGCCGCTGGTCCTACGGCGCCCAGGACACACGCCCTGCTTGACCCCCCTTAGTTACGCCACTGTTCTGATGGCAGTGGCTGAGTCCTCGTACGCAACTTCATTGGTTTCAGCTGCATGAAAACACCGGCCATCCTGAGTAACCTGATGGTCACTCAGATCTTCGAACACAGCAGCAGATCACGTCAAGATGCCTCCTGCAGCATTAGCATATTTTAGCACCTTAGCTGCATCCAAAGACACAACTACTGCGTACATCTCTGAATCAGGCCCTTAGTTGCTTTGATGGCTCGAGCAAAAAATAGAATATTCAAAGTAATGATTTGTGAGAACAATTGAGCCTCTAATTAATTCAAGGATTAAAACAGGGATAAGATTACTTGAATCTAGAGATGTGCGGGTCAGTTCTCCAGAAATCCGAATACACCTGAATTTCGTGAATCCGGGTAAATCCGAGTCGCAGTTAAAATCTCCTGAGGAGATCCGGGTAAATCCGGGTCGCGGTTCTGATCTTTTTGCGGTTCGGAATTCGGATTTCAAATCCGAATTTCTGCTTTTGAATTGCATAAATTACATAATTTTAGCAAGTTTTAAAACTTTTTATCTTTTTTTATTTAAATAATCCAGGTCCAAAACCAAAACACTTGAGGGTGGTTTCCAAAACCAAAGACAGATCCAAAACCTTGAAGTAGAGATGAGCGGGTTCGGATCTCAGAGATCCAAACCCATCCGAATTTCAGGGATCCGGGGCGATCCGAGCGTAGCTCGGATCTCCCTGCCTGTCCCGGAACCCCCCACGCTGTCGGGTCGCGAGGGTTTGTTTTGAGCGGGCTTAACGCTGATTGGCTGAGAGAGCCGTCTGTCACAGCTCTCAGCCAATCAGCCTTAAGCCCATTGAAAATGCACTAGGAGAGAGAAAAAGATGGCGCCCACCATCCCCCGCCGCCTGACACTGCGGGCACCCCCCGCTGCCAACACCGCCGGCACCCCCACTGGCAGCATCCCCCGCTGCCAACACCACAGCTGCCAACACTCCAGCACTGCTGCCCCATGTACTAAGGACACCGTCAGCGACCCCCACATTGCCGACACTCCCACACTGAGGACACCACCAGCACCCCTGCACTGCCGACACTGTCAGCACACATTCACTGAGGACACCGCTGGCACCCCCACTCTGCCGACACCACCGACACCCTGCATTGACAACACCCCTGCACTGCCGACACAGTCAGCAAACCTGCACTGATGACACCGCTGGCACCCCCGCTCTGCCAACACAGCCAGTAAACCTGCACTAAAGACATCGCTGGCACCCACGCACTGCCATTCCATGTACTGAGGACACCGCCAGAAACCCCCGCACTGCCGACACAGCCAGCAAACCTGCACTAAAGACACCGCTGGCAACCTCGCACTGACAACACAGCCAGCAAACCTGCACTAAAGACACCGCTGGCACCCCCGCACTACCGACACAGCCAGTAAACCTGCACTAAAGACACCACTGGCACCACCGCACTGCCGACATCACCAATACTTTTCATTGAGGACACTGCCAGCACCGGAGCACTGCCATTCCATGTACTGAGGACACCGTCAGCAACCTCGCTCTGCCGCCACAGTAAGTGCACTATTGGTGTATCCAACCCACACTGTATAACACACTGTATCCGTGTTGGAAATAAGTAGCTGAACTGCCACATGTTAGTGCCGCCCACTGTGTCACTTAGCGGAATCAGGGCCTGATTCAGACCCGGACGCTATTTGCGGACGCTCGTTCTTAAAAAGGGGCGGGATATTTAAATTGAGCGCTCGCTCTTTGCAGTGTGTTGCTGCCTCTATGTCTGAGCGAGCATCCGAAAAATGCACTCGCTATTTTGTAAAGACGCCCCTTTGCCGTTAGCATCACACATCATCTCCGGTATTCATTAGATTAATCGGGAACATCGAAAGGCATCTAAACTGCTCGCAGTGCTTGTGGTAGGATTTTCTTCCCGCTATCACTGCGAGCAGTTCAGGCTAAAAGACAACCAAGTGACGTGGTCGATGACGCTCCTTTACTAATTATGCACTCCCATTAAACGCCCTTTTGACCGTTAGGCACGCCTGCGTCCGGATCTCCACCCCTCAGTTTTCAAGCACCTTCCCCTGTTACCACCCACAAACGGTACATTCTGTCAATCAAATTAGCAGCCCCTTGCTGTTTTACGAGCGCACGATTTCCGACCGCAATGACTGTTTTGCGCATGCGCATTATGACCCATACGCATTCGCAGTTGTGCGAACATCTCTCAGAGCGAATGAGCGGCCGCTTTCGAGCGGCTCTGAATCAGACCTTTTGGCCTTAACTAAGCAAATAATAATGTGAGGTGGTCAAAATTTATTGGAAATTACTGGAAATAAATGTTATTGAGGTTAAATTTACTGTAGGAACAAAAACAGGCCCATTTTATGGGATTTTACTGCAGACAGAATGAGCTTCTATGCAGAAGCTCATTCTGACTAAGGGCCAGGCGGATGCGGATCCCGGTCACATGACCGGCCTGGCCATCCGCTGCACTGCCCGATCGGAGAGCTCCGATCGTGGCAGCGCGCTGGGGAGAGAGTGGGTAGCAGCGCCGGCTCTGGGGTTGACTGACATCGCAGTAGGTGGGAGCAGCATCGGCGGAGGGGAGGGGGGACAGACAGGCAGAGCCCTGCAATGCCCCTAGCATTCTGAGTCGCCCCTAGGCATTTGCTTATATGCCTATGCCTAGGGCCAGCTCTGCGCACATCCCTTCTTGAATCATATCTAATTGCAAGCTCTGGCACAAGTTTATATACCTGTCATGACACTGCACCTGGTTGAATCTCAATGTGATGCTATAAATTCCATGTGCCCAGTCATGTCTGCTATTTATAAGAAGTGCTAAACCAACAAATCAGCATGGACCATTGAACCCTCTGCCTTTCTTCATCATTTGAACATAAGCGAAATTATTGCAAATATGAAGCAGAGAGCAACGTGGTGTCCTAAACTGTGTGTGCTCATTATATTAACTGAAGAACTTGTTGATGGGTTTATTTAAAGTAGCACACAATCATACGATGTCTACTTTTAAGGAAATAACATGCAGGTCGCTTGACTTCTTGAGAAATGATTATAGAAGTTCAGCACTTGAGGATGTGTTTCACTTCTCTAGTGGATTGTCACATACAAGTGTTACCAGTGGATTACCAAATGGGAAGAAAACTAAAAAATACAAGACCAGTTTTACATATTGATTATAAAAAGATTGCACTAATAGATATACCGTATATATATATATATATAATAAATCTGTGTTGCAGTAGCTTATTTGCTGTAGTTCGCAGTTGCAAAAGTACTAAACGCTCACAGGGTCACCAGGCATCCAGGCCTTTTGACGCATGGCTAGAAGTCCCTTTTTCCCTGAGTTCTGCTCATTCTTCCTTAAGAGATCTTTAGCTTTACCCCAATAGGGAGCTCCAAAAATCTTCAGAAGGTTGAAGCTTGAAGTTCCAATCTCTAACTAAGCAGAGAGTTCCATAAAGGTCCAACTAATATATGACCTTGTGTGACGCCCCCCTCCCCCCAAAACAATTATTCTAATCAACTAGTTTAACCCAAATTTTTCACCTCTGCTGGAAATGAAACAGCCCATCAAGTCTGGGTATTGTCTCATGTATAGAGTTTTATTTAATTGTCTACTACAGTTTTATTTAACTAGAGTTTTATGTAATTGTCATGTGCAGATGGCATGAAGACGTCCGTCAGTCACAGAGGTTCTACACATATGTTCCTCCTTTCACTGTTGGTCATTTCCAGCTGGGCTTCATGCTGTCTGGGGAATACAATCTGCAAACATTTGTTGATTTCCTAATAGCTTTAGGTTGGTTACCTGTAAGACTTCCTCACTGAACGTGTTATTTCAAGGGTTCCAGACAGACAATAACATGGGCCATTGATTTGACCTGTTACAATAAAAGCATAAGAAATATTGATAAGCAGCAGGATAATCTATCTATCTATCTATCTATCTATCTATCTATCTATCTATCTATTTATCTATCTATCATGGTTTATTAATATACTTATATAGTTTTATGTTTTTTATATCATTATACTGTATGTCGAGAGGTTTATTTGAATATTTTCCCCATGGAGTAATGCCTGAAAGTCTCCTCATTGTTCTAGTGATGCTACTTAACACTCTGCATACTGCTGACCAGAACATCCTGCCCTGCAATGATGAGACCAAAGCAGGATGACACAGATTTGGCTGCAGGTGATTTTTCCTTGTCTGCCACAGCCCCTGCCATGCTGTAAAAACACAGTGAGTGGGACACTGACTCTCAGGCCTAGCATGTAAAGGGGATTGTCCATCATCCTCTTTGGAGAGGCTTATTTAAATATTTGTCTTAAGGTGCCCATACACGGTGCGATAAAGCAGCCGATCCGACGGATTGGTACGATTTGGCTGCTATACCGTGTATGGGCATGATATCGAACAGAGGAGCTAATTCAGACCTGCTCGCTAGGATGCGTTCGCTCGTAGCTGGGTGATTTTCGCATTCTGCGCCTGCATATGCATCGCAGTGCGCGTGCGCAAACCAGTGCGAGAGATCGGGAAGCGTTCGCTCGCTGCGCATAGACTGCCCAGCAGAGTGAGTGACAGGAAAAGCCGTTTGTGGGTGGGGACAGGGGCTAGACATTATAAACGGGGGAGTGGAGGTGCGAACGCAGGCGTGCCTGAACATCTTAACGCCGTTTCAGAGGCGTGCATAATTAACAGGCAGCGTCATAGTACACGTCACCTGGTTGAATTTCACACTGTCGTGATCGCAGTGCTTGCGGCTGGGTATAGTCTTCCTCAAGGGCTGCGATTGCATCCGATGGTACCCGATGTACCGATGGCTGCATACACTTCTTGGAGATGATGTACGCAAGTGGGGATCTAAAGACAGGCTGGTGGGCGTCTGCATACACAAAGCGATCGCACGCCAAGACATAGTGGGCATGCTTATGCCTTGCCGTGCGATCGTCTGCCTTGCTGTGTGTGTACCGGATTTGCATATGCTGGGTGCGTGCGTACGCATCTAGCGAGCGGGTCTGAATGAGCTCCAGAGAGCGCACGCGTGTGGTCGTACATCGCACCCCCCGATCTTACTGCAGGTTAAGTCGATCTGGGGATGCGGTGTGCGATACCATGCAGCGCTATGCGGGTGGGGGAGGGTGGAGCCGGCATATTGTGCGGTCGGCCACCCGATCGCACTATGTGTGGGGACCACCCGATATGTCGGACGTCGGATCTCCCATCGCATCGCGTGGTGCATATCGCACCGTGTATGGCCAGCTTTAAGTAGCATTGTTTGACAATCTCCCTATTGCAAATGTAAATGTACAACATTTATATTTTCCTTCGAAAAGTCTGCATACTGTAGAGCACAATTTTATTCAAAACAATTTGTGTTGCATCCTAACCATCAACAGCCATAAATAATAGTAAATGGCTCATAATCATTCATGCCTGGACGGAGCATGGGCTTGTTGGTGGGATTTACACCATTGAGCAGTGGGGGCAGGGTCAGCAATGCCGTGAATAACGTCACCACGCCCTCTGTACCTGGCACTACATAATTAAATATAAAATTAAATTAAATGTGTCCCTGGCAGGGGTGTGCTGAATATCATTAATGACATTGAGCACACCCCTGCCGGGGACACACTAGACGACATTACTCATGGAGTGAATTGTCTTGTGTGTACGCACCTTAACAGATCACACACAGACTGAGTACGGTGTCTCTCCGCTCTTCTCTTCTTTCTCTTATTAGCAGAGTTCAGCAGATATGGCAGGGACAGCACTCTGGGCTCATAAACTGAGTTTAGTAGAGTGTGACCTTACTCTGGGCCCAGGGAGCACTAGTGTTTCATGCTGAGTTGCACAGCAGGTGTGTGAGTGGTGGCTAGTTCACGCAGGAGGCAACTTAACCAGGTCTTAGGTTTACTAGGTAGACTAACGGGTGGCTTGGACACAGGGTTAAACAGGCAGTTTCTGTGCTACATGCAGCCTAGAGTGATAAGAGTATGCTGGGCGTTGTTGTGCGCTAGGTGATGACAGTGCCTATACGTCTGGCAGCACAGCGGTATGCTTCTATTGCTATGCGGTAGTGGCACAGAGGATTGGGGGCACACTGTGGGGTCCTTAATGGTTTATTGTCACAGAAAGTCTCAAGGGCACGTCCATGTGTAACACCCCCTATATTTGAGGTGTAGCTGCCGCACAGCATTGGGCTTTTCTGTGGATGCACAAGCAGAGAAGCCGCATGGTGCACAGGAAGGCTGGGGACAGTTGATCGAAGAGGCGCTGCAGTTGGTCTGAGGAAAGTGTCAGGGGAAGAACTGCTGTGGCGGCCATCTTGTGAGGTGGTAGACATCAGGGCTGAGTAAAGGCACTTTGAGATTAGAGTGACAGAGACTTTCAGCAAAGCCATTGGGGTTCAGAGATCAGGGCTTCCACCCATCTTCACTGCTGTGCTTTCATTTGGAGGAAGAGTTTGACACTGAGGAACATATCCTTTAGGTGAGAACATTTCAGCTGTTAAATACATTAGGCCTCATTTATCAACGAGTTTTATCATTCACAGAGAGTGATATAACTCGTTGTGTATGATAAATGGTGCCCCAACCAATCAGCTCCCAACTGTCATTTTTCAAACAGATGACAGTTGGGAGCTGATTGGCTGGAGCACCATTATCTCATTGTGAATGATAAACTCATTGATAAATGAGGCCCATAGTGTAATACTGCTGCAAAATATGCTGCCATTTTCCGGGAGTCGCAAGGCCAGGATCTGCGTCCATGGACGTCCGCAACGTCTTTATAAAGAACTAAGCGATAAATCCGTGACCTTGCAAGGACCTTGTTTACTATTATTATACTGTACATTGGACTTTAGTGTTACCTTTAGATGTCCTGTCAGAGTTAGTGTGTGCTGTGAGCCTCATTGTTAATAAGAGATAATATATGCTATTAGTCCTATAGTGTATTGGAGGCTAAAGTCCTTTGAAGGGGATGCAGTTAAAATGCAGATGGAGGGGATTCCAGCGGTCAGAATGGTGGCACCGGAATCCCGACACCTGTCAGAATTCTGGCGCTGGCATCCCGATCGCGGCAAGTAGCGGGCTTAGGGGAAAGGTTAGCGTTAGGGTTAGGGGTTAGGGTTAGGCACTAGGGGGAGAGTTAGGGTTAGGCACTAAGGGGGGAGGGTTAGGTTTAGGGTGTGGGGAGGGAAGGATTGGACAGGGGGAGGTTAGGTTTAAGCACTAGGGGGGATTTAGGGTCAGGCATCGGGGAAGGAGGGGGAGGGTTAGGATACCGCCCGACAAAGTGTCGGTATTCTAACCCTGTTGGGATGCCAGCATCGGAATTCTGACCGCCGGGATCCTAAACGCCGACATCCCATACCCATCCCCTTTGAAGAGTGTTAATGCCTATTATTGCAAGGTTTATCACATATGTTTACAATGTCTTTATGCTTGAATAATTGAGCTGCACTGGTTTTACAGACATTCTGGTTGCAGAATAGATACTACAATTCTTTTACTTACCACCAAGTCTTTGTGTCTGTCCTGGGTACTGTCCTTACCTCTTTGCCAATGTGCGTTACAGCAAGAGAGTATCTCAAGTGAGAAACTGACCAAGAACCAGTTACACAACGCCCCCATTACACTCTCAACACCCCGGGGTGTCACACCAGTGAGAAAGACGCATGGTAAACGCATGCCTGCGCAGTAGCGCAGGTTAGAGGTCGGACCCTCTGACTGAGCAGCGATGGGTCCTAGAGACCGCCAACTCACCTACATTGAGGAAGGCAGCGCAAAACACTCCTCGTCCAACATCTCTGACAGGGCAAATCAGAATAACAGGTAGCTTAAATTCTTAAAATGCTTGTTTTTCTGCTTGCAATTTAAATCCGTATTTTAGATAATCATGGCCGCCTGACGGAGCTATTCAATTGTTGCTCCGATCAGGTGCGAGTGACACGGCGCACAGATTTCTGCTCGCGCCCTCCTGAAGTGGCGAGCAGAAATCCACAAAACTCATTCGTTTGGACGCTCTAACTAGGTACATTTGGGCATGAAAAGCACGATAATTAATTAGCTCCCATTGGCTAAACAATTGAATAGATGATTACGCGATACATTGATACCATCTTGTACGAGGCCTTAACAGAATATGATGGTACATAAAATAACACATGCATACGCATTTATATAAAATTAAGCTTTTACTTGTTTAAAGAACAGACCAGAAGCTTAGGCCTGGAGGCTTTGCCCATTGAGATTGGTATATGACATTTACAATTTCTTTGTATACAGTAGTTGATTGTGAAGCGGTTAATAACTTGTGTAAATTGTAAAGTGTATAACCACATTTTACACTGCACAAACATAGGATCCAATTTCTTGCATCATGTATGATGGCAAATATTTCATCTAGCAAGCCTCATGCTGTGTCCTATTTTACTATAGTACTGCTGACTGCTTCTTTATTCAATTCAGTGGTGTGATTTACAAAGTTTATCTCATATCAACACTATAATGATGGAGAATACTGCCTGGGATA
Source organism: Taudactylus pleione (assembly GCA_031769625.1). NCBI lineage: Eukaryota > Metazoa > Chordata > Amphibia > Anura > Myobatrachidae > Taudactylus > Taudactylus pleione. Next base: position 3,711,377 of record JAUIMM010000519.1, read on the forward strand.
CTGCATCTCAACCTAGTTTTGTGTGTAGGCTCTTAGGTAGTCACCAGTTGTGACAAGGACAATAGAATTATATGTTTGGCTCCTTCGCTTGCTATACAATTTAAATTCAGAGAGTACTGTAGACAAATGCCGTGTTTTTCACATTTCCCAGTTTAACCCATTCATTTTGTTCTCTTATACAGGCTGTGTTACATTTCAGCACTAAGTATGGCTTGCAGCAATGTTGTAGCCTGCAATAAAAATCTAATTATCTAATATTATTCATGTAATCATACAGTTTATTCTGTTGTATCGATTTTCTAGGGCTTACCATTTATTCTCACTATTATTTCTAATCTGAAATAGGATATATTGACTGTATCTGCAGCATTGTTCTATGTTTTTCATATACTGGGGATAGTTGTGAAAACGGATAGATATATAAACTTGGAAAGATGGGATTGTAAATCCTATTTGTTTTTTACAACTGAAGGTGAAGGGACGTGTTTTATCCATGTATCAGATTTCATATATGTCTCCAACTGTATACTGTATAAATATCAGTGCTCAGCAGTAATATGGCAGACAGGATGCCTCTGAAATAATAATGATTCGCCTTCCTAGCACACAAATGGTGCAAATGTTGCCACATTTCTAGAATTTTGTATCAAACAGGTGTTTACCGCACTCCAACATGTGTCTCAAACTGGTGACGCACTGAAATGTTGGTGGCAGTATCTGGCAGCTGGCACAATAGCACAACATATCCGCAACGAGCGCTGTGTAAGATAAGGCTCTGTATTGTAATATTTCAGATTGAGCTTGATTGTAAATCCGGTTAAGAGATGACTACTATCATCCTATTTGTGCCTTCCTTATCCCCAGATAATTTGGAGATTTGAGCCTCAAAAGGCCATGCCTGGTTCATCCATATGGGTCATCAATGGGCAGCACTTGGGCAGAGTGGTAGCATAAGCATATGTGTAGCCAGCTTTACAACTGATCATGTACTCATGGTTGCCAAGAGGCTTAGGTCACAGTTTGCCAATGACACGTGACCACACCAGGCTGTGATGTGACTGTACCTTTTTGGGGGGTGAGTACCTATAATAACAGAAGCCCTGGGCCGCCCAGTGTCCACTTACAAATAAAGACACGAATTGGCAGGTGCGCAAGGCACCCACTTACCATAGTTTGGGAATGTGGTGAATATAAATTACCCACGACACACACCTCACAGGCAGGTCTGTGCCAAATACTTTGTACCCACCCTCACCCCATCATGGCGCAACTTCCTTTAGTAATATATGTGCCTAGTTTATGCTTTATAAACCAATGTATTTCTATGAATGTGTAGCCTAAAAGGAGCAATGTAAGAATCTGTGCCTACTTAGCATCAAAATATGAAACAGGTGTAAGGTCAATAAAGAAGAAAAAAAAATTCCATTATATATATCTCACCTAACATGAAGCTGTTTTTAATTATTCAGTTGTACTGGCGCTGTAACACAGCACCAGTTTGTATTAATGTACCCCATTGTTCTTTAGTAGAACACTGCACAGGTTATGTGGAACACACAGAACAAAGGCTCCATTACCCACGGACTGTACACACAGCATTAAGTAGGCATCATTCCTGACTTTTAGAGTATTTTTCTTCCTCCTCTAATTAAGGATGAATGAAGTTGTAGACCAAGTACATCTTAATAGCTCATTAATCCTTTTATAAACTATAAAACCACAAACTGAAGATATTTTAGAACCAAGCCAAGTATAATGGTGTGCGGATGGTGTTTCACAGCTAAAGAGTGCCAATTTAATACCCTTCATGAAAGCTGTATTAACATGGTACAAAGAACACATATGTATTTTGAGCCAGACCAATTGTCTAGATATGAGTTTTGATATGGAACAGCAGTGCAGAACCATTTTTTTGTTATCTGGGACCCCATGTACAATTGACATTGTTTTCAGGCTCTTAGGGGGCAATTTAATTGTTTTCCTTGGTGGCTCAGACTAATCGGCACCCTGGCAGAGCAATTCAATGGCGAATAGCCGCCATCACCGAAATTTCTGCTCGCTGCCACCCGAGGTGGCGAGCAGAAATGTGCGATAAGTTGGTACTTTGGGCAAACGGGAGTTTGAGCACCCAAAGCAGTACTTTGGACGGTTTTAGCCGCTCTGCCTAGCTAAACCCCGTGCTACTGGGAGCCCACACTCTGCACTCGCACCCTATGGGGGGAACAATTGAATTGCTCTGATGGCCATAATGGGTGCAAAGACCCCAAAAACAGATTCTGGAACCCCAATAAGTTGCACTCCTTTGGTGAAGATATACTTAGGCAACCTGTAGCTTTACAGCTATGGTGGAACTACAAATCCCAGCATGACCTGCAATAAAGCACATACGTTTTAGCCCCTTTGGTATAAATCAATGTATCCTGATGAGAGATGAGATCGAGTCAACATTTCCATTCAGAGTTCTTCCACAGTGATTATTATACTGATGTGATGGTTTAAGGCAAACAATATACATGATTAATGCTTTACCCTGTTAATTATCTTAATTAACCATGTAAATGGATTTCCTGGGCAGTGAATAGGTTTTGTGCAGTGAATGCAGTTGAGAGCCTTCCAGGGAAGGTCTTTCTGTGGAGGTCGCTCAATCGAGCAAATCTGCAACTTTTGTGAGCACAAAAGCATTGTCCTGTGAGATTACAATAAGTCTAAAGACATATAAACACCAAAGAGGATCTCCTCCAGCAAACACCCAGCAATAGAGTTCTTCTTACCTGGATTATGTTGGATTAGTTTGGACAATATTGCTAAAAAATTTATATACTGTTAGAACTAATGCTCGATATTTTCGTTAGATTTTTAGTCAAACTCACCAAACATTATAGCATTTATAGGCTCATCCGGTATTGTTTATGGAAAATTAACGGGATGGAGAATGGAGTCGCCCAGTGACCCCACGTTATAATCTGCTGACCATAATAAATGAGTGATCTTGATATCTAGCTAAAGACTGACTGGTAATAATATATCTATCCACAAGTGATGCCAAGTTGGTTACAGAGTTCGTCACAGAGCCATATAAATGGATCTTAATGTGACTCTCCAATATAACTGCAAATGAACCCCAAAACTGTGGCTTCATCCCATAGACTAGAATGAGAGACCGAAGACAAATGTTGGGAAAAGTATTGGCCACAGCAAAATAAAGCATTGCATATGTTCATTCGTTAAAGTACATAACACACAGGTATGTGCATACACACGTAACGATTTTTTGAACGATTTGTTGTTCAAAAAATCATTCAGTTTCTGAGTTATAACGATAACGAACGATAATCGCTCAAGCGCGCTCCCATTTGTAGTTTGTAGTTATCGTTCGTCGTCCATTTCAGACTGTCCAACATAACGATTTTCATTAAGGGAAGGAACATTTTTCGCTCATCGTTGTAAAAATCGTTCATTACACTTCAAAAATCGTTCACTTTTTCAAGGGAAAATCTGACAGAAAATCTGAACGAAAATCGTTGGCTACAAAATCGTTACGTGTGTATGCACCTTTTAACACTTGAGCACAAACAGCAATAGCATTATGGAAGACTAGATTTAGCACTACTTACAATTAATGTTAGGCCAAAGCCATAAGCTGCAAATCCCCAGTTCACTTTAAATGTAGACAAATTACAAAGAGACTGGGCTGATAAATGTGAACTCTGTCGTACCAGGGCTGGTGCTACCATTAGGCAGCTGCCTAGGGCGCTGGGATCTGGGGGTGCCCCTGAGTCTGCCTACGACAAAATTAAGTATGTCTCAGAGAGGAATCCTTGTTGTACTTAATGCAGATGACGGCTGTGGAACTTGTAAGACATGATCGCCACACTTTCACCTGAGGGTCTGAAAAGTGGCCATTGCTGTGGGTATGTGTGTGTGTTGGGCAGGGGGGATACATTCAGTATCCCAGCACAGGTGATGTTGGTGCTTAGAATACTGGCGCCGGAATCCTGACACCTGTCAGAATCCCGGCGCCGACATCTCGTCGGTAAGTAGCGGGATTAAAGGGAGGGTTACAGTTAGGCGTTAGAATTAGGCACTAGGGGGAGGGTTGAGGTTAGGCACTAAGGGGGAAGGGTTAGGCTTAGGTTGCAGGGAGGGGGAGGTTACGTTTAGGCTCTAGGTGGAGAGGTTAGGTTTAGGCACCTTGGAGGGAGGGTTAGGGGTTGGGAGAGGGGGAGGGTCAGGATACTTACCGACAGGGACAATAGGCTGAAGTTTGCCTAGGGTGTGAGAAACTTTCCACCTGTCCTGTGTCCTACAAATATAAGAACAGTAATACAACACAAAAATAATGCTGTGACAATGAAGAACATTTCACATTCAATAAAGTTGTGATCACAGATTGGGAAACACAGAGTAGCAAAGACGGGCAAATGAGATCTGAGGGTAATTGAAGTGAGAAATCAAAAATACATGGTTAAAAGTTCACCCAGTAAAGTCCAGAAACAAATCCTCCAATAGATACACTACAAAATATAAACAGCATTTTTAAAATAACATAAATATAACAAATGCAAACAAGAATAAAAAGCCTCTGGGTGAATAAACAGAACTCGCCCTGCGATGTCCGTTCAATGCCAGAGGGGCTTGTTCGCCTAACCGCATTTTGCCTGCTCCTCACTTTCCACTCCCCCTCCTTAGCTTACCTACTCCTATATTTGTTACATTGTATTTCATATGTTTCTACTCTTTAAAACATTCTCACGGAACTATGGCCAAATTTAGTAACTTTCATACTTATTTATTCAATACCTAATGAAATACATTTGCTAAACCTTCACAAACTACTACCGCCCCCAATGAGAACAATGGGGATTGCGATATGAGACCATTTAACAAGTTCCCTAAAGGTGGGTACACATTAGGCGACCCCCCGATGCGAAACTCAACGGTGCACGATCCAGTGACCGCCCGCTCAATATGTCGTTCACCGGCACCATTGAACTTTCCGGCATCGAAAGCTGGGTCCCTCCGTCGTCCGTGCATACAAGCATGGATGGCGTAACGACCCCTGATGTCGGGCAGCGGGTGCACGCAAAGTGTGTACACAATAAACAATGTGCCCAATATATCACGGGATCGAATGACATGTTGTCTAGTGTGTACCCAGCATAGGGCATAGCTCTCCAGAGATTGACACATTTAGCTTGCACCATCTTCCCTATGGTGAAAGCCCGGGTGGACAGGGGTCTTTTGAACCCTCCCTAGAAGGCTGGATGTTCCTCCTCTTGCTGTTCGCAAAGATTTTGCATGCGCTTGCACAGCCAGATGCCAGTTCATGCGCAGTGGCATGGCTGGGTCCGTACCTGGAAGTATTGTAATAGCATTGACAGTGATCATTAGAATTCTTAGTGCTTATAATGTGCGCCTGTATCTCTCCTTTTTTTCTGCTGTAGTACTGTAATAGCGTCAGGTGTCACTGGACTGTTTACTGTTCACCAGGGCAGTATCTTAGCAGATGTGATGTCCCAGCTCAGGCTTCTTGGTAAATTTTACCAAAGCGTCATCATGATATTAAATGGGACACATTTACATTAAATAATAACTATGTCCCTAAAGCAGCAATATATTTTCTATGGGATACGGTCAATATCCCAACTGCGACACTTAGAATACTGGCACCGGAATCCTGACACCTGTCAGAATGCAGGAGCCGGCATTCCAACCCCCAGCATCCCGAAGGTAAGTAGCGGGGTTAGGGGGTAGGGATAGGGTAAGGCACTAAGGGGGAGGGTTAGGTTTAGGATGCGGAGAGGGGGAGGGTTACGTTTAAGCACCAGGGAGGGAGGGTTAGGAGTAGGGAGAGGGGGAGGGTTAGGATACCTACCGACAGGTTTTCAATGTCGGGATCTCGAGCCACCTTCTGGGGTTGATTCAGAGGTGGATGCAGTGTTGATGTTGCACGCAGTAGGCCGATGCTTTAAGTCTGTGTACGCGCCTGAATCCACCGAGCATACATCCCCATTTTGTTCATACAAAGTATGTAGTAGGTGTGACGCAGGCATGTCACTGGAAGCACCTACGTACAGAGACACACAGCCGTTCCCGTAGGTGGCCAGATGGAGAAACTGCACCATGGGACCAGATGGAATTGAAAGTGTCAAGACCCTGTAAGTGGGGGTGTCATTCCTTGCACATTTAGACGCAGATACCATCAGCCCCGCTGTCTCTGTATGTAGCCTGGTCTACCAAGAGAAACTAAGTTCTCTGACGCTCTCTCTCCTTTTGTCTGATCTTGTTTTGCCTTAGTGGTATTATCCTATATTTCCCTATAGTGTGCCTCACAAACAATGTTGATATATAAATATCTGTAGACATGCTGAAATGCGACAAGCCACCTGTAAGATGTTCTATAGCACTAGTAAAGCTCTGTTTGGCTGCTTTACTTTTTATTTTATATTTCTCCTCATGGTTTACAGCCTAAAATAAAATAAACACAGACATTGTCAAACATCTATGTTTGATTATCTTTCTACTTTACACTTTAACATTGTCCTTCTTGAACAATTGTGTCTAGTCTGCTATGTGTCCAAAACACTTCTGTGACATGTCCACCAAAGAGTTAAACAAACACAGGCATTTAAGTTGTTGTTGACATTAGGCACTTCTATGTCAGAGTGATGGGCCCAGCCCTTTAATGAGGGTTAAAGAAACTTTCGTGAAATGAATTCATGTGAACCATAATAGAATCTTTAGAGCTAAGATAATAAAATTATTCAGCACGCACATATGTGTTGTAACCACAGCAACCAACCAACAAATCACTGGTTGATAAGGGTTACAGCACATTTGTGCACATGCGGTAACACCATTTTATTTAATAAGCCCCTATTTATTCAGAATCCTCTATACCAACGTATAAAAGGGGGTTTGTACAGTTGTGATCAAGGTATACTTACCCATTTCACCAAAACAAATCCTATTTTTGTAGCATTCATAATAAATATGTATAAATCTTGAACTAACATATATCTACTGTATGAGGCCTAAGGTTACACCATATAGGTAAGCATGGTATACATTTTAAACACATTTATAATCCACACATTACTCAATTACATAGGCCACAGAAGGATAGAGGGCCCAGCTTGCAAGAGTGTACAATCTAGAGGGGCTGTGGGTGAGCATATAAATGAAGAGGGTAGCAGGCACAGCTGGGAATTGCAGAGGCTGGAGGATTAGGAGGAGGCGTGGTAGGAGTAGCACAGGAGAAATCCTGGAGGTAGGCATAGGCGAAGGTAATCGGAGGAGGAGAGGTAGCAGTCGTTGGCAGATTGAAGTGTGTTGGGGGAATGTCTGTGTGGACGAGGCAAGCAGCAGTTACGTATAGACTGAAAGGTGGGAGATAAGTAGGAATAGATTACAGCAGGGTTAGAGCAGGGTTAGGCAACCTGTGGCACTCTAGCTGCTGTTTAATTACACATCCCAGCATGCCTTGAATCATGTTGGGGTATGTAAAAACTGTGGGAGAGCATGCTGGGATGTGTAGTTTCACAGCAAATGGAGCGATACAGGTTGCCTATCCTGGATTACAGTAATCAATGTGAGAGTTGATAAGGGCGTGGATAGGAATTTTAGTAGCTTCCATTGCGGGGAATGGTATGATCCTGGAAATGACAGGATTTAGAGAGGGACTAGATGTGGGGGAGAAAGGGAAGGCAAAGTCAAGTATGACACCTAGACATCGGACTTGGGACACAGGGGACAGGGAGGTATTTTCAACGGAGATGGAGATGGGGCCTTGCTTGGGGGGGAAAGATGATAGCTTCAATTTTAGAGATTATGCGTTATGGGGAGTAGTGAGATATCCAAAATGAGATGGTTAACAAACAGCAGGTGACATGGCAGAAGGCAGGAGGGGAGAGGTCAGGGGCGGCGCGCTAAATTTGGTTGTCATATGCGTACTAGTGATAATGAAGACCAAAGGCAGGGCCGCAACTAGGGGGGGGCTGGAGGTGCACGTGCACCGGGTGCGCCGCTGTACCCGATGCCAGTGACCTCCAGCCCGGCGCTGCAGAGAGGCTCCAAGCCAGGCACCCGCTGGTAATATTTATTACCAGCGGGCGCCCGGCTCCTTCTCTGTAGCGATGCGGTGTAGCCAGAGCCGGAGGCTTGAGTTCTCTCCCGAACTCCAGCTTCCAGCTCTCCCCACGGGCACTATGGGAGAGACGTCATGACTTTTCCCCATAGTTCCGAGGAGCAGACGGTGGACCGGACGCGACGTTGGATGCAGGAGCAGGGTTCAAGGTAAGTATTTTTTTTTTAATAAGCTGCACTACAGGGGCATTATTATGGGGGCAGGGGCATTACTATGGGGGCATGGGCAATAATGGACAGTACTAATGGGGCATGAGCACTACAGGGGCATTTCTATTGGGGCATGGGTACTACAGAGGCATTACCACAGGGGCATTACTGTGGGGGCATGAGCACTACAGGGGCATTACTGTAAAGGCACTACAGGGATATTACTATGGGGGCATGGGCACTACAGGGGCATTACTATGAGAGCATGGACGCTACAGGGGCATTACTATGAAAGCATGGTCACTACAGGGGCATTACCACAAGGGCATTAATATGGGAACATGGGCACTACAGGGGCATTACTATGGGGGTATTAACATATGGACATTACAATATGGGCACTACTACAGGGGCATTGCTATGGGGGCATTTTCATATGGGCACTACTACAGGGGCATTACTGTAAGGGCACTACAGGGATATTACTATGGGGGCATGGGCACTACAGGGGCATTACTATGAGAGCATGGACGCTACAGGGGCATTACTATGAAAGCATTGTCACTACAGGGGCATTACCACAAGGGCATTAATATGGGAACATGGGCACTACAGGGGCATTACTATGGGGGTATTAACATATGGACATTACAATATGGGCACTACTACAGGGGCATGGCTATGGGGGCATTTTCATATGGGCACTACTACAGGGGCATTACTATATGGGCACTACTACAGGGGCATTACCTCAGGAGGCATTACTATAGGGGCACTGCTGTAGAGGGAATTACCAGGGGGGGCGCCAAATTACTGTCTTGCCCCTGGTGACAAAAATCCTTGTTTCGGCCCTGCCAAAGGAGCCTGCCAAATGCTCAGATCATGGACGCTCAGTATAGAGAAGTGACCTGCGTATTTGGCAGAGAGTATTTGGAGAGGGTGGGTTTCCTAGAATGCATTGGGGATAGGGTCAAGTTGGCAGGTTGGAGGGAGCAGAGTAGGTGAGAAGGGCACAGGCTGCAATCCCTGAGACAGAGGGTGAAGAAAGGCAATGTTGGCATCCTAAGTGGTTGGGGGTTTGGTGAAGGTTTTGCTGGGTGGAATAAAGACTGCATAGAGAGGATGTCCCTGCAGAGTGAATTGATTTTGTGGGTAAAGTGGGTAATGAAGTCAAGTGCAGAGAGGCATGAAGGCAGGGGACGAGGAAAGAGAGGAATTAATGTAGCTTTATACTGAGATTACTCCATATACAGTATATATTTATATGCTTGTATTACACATCACTTAGCAGCTTTGCAATACATCACTTTTCCTCCTGGGTCACCTCAATGTCTATGTAAATAAGAATATTGTGTCCCATATGCCTGTTACCTAAGAGGTGGGCAACATTTTCAAAACTTGTTCAGCAAGTGGATGTGGTCTAGTACACTTTTCATCTGTAAAATTTGAACTTAAGGGTTCCAAGTCCTACCACATCCGCACCACACAGTAGAAGGATGGTCGGTTATGCTGCAGATTTTCTCATTGTTAATAGTGCAATACAATAATATAATATGTGGCAGAAAAGGAGAATAGATCATTTACTTCTTAATTTATGGGATCTCAGAAATGTTGGATTAACAGTTGGATATCAAAATAAATATTCAGTCCCTGGTGCTTATGCTGGTCCAGTTTTAGGAAAAGGTGCTTAGAAGAGGTCAGTGCACATGTAAAGGTTACTACTGCTAAATGATGCCCCCACAGTAACAGATTGTTCTGTCTGATCACTGCATACTGTCACAGAGTCACACTTTCCACTTCCATGTCAACCAATAATTTCATGGGCATGTCGAAGGTGATCATAGGCCATTCTACTTTTCCATTCTACCTTATAAAATCCAATGAAATCAGATGATTTTAATATATTCGTATGGTGCAATATCAAAGAGAAAATGATGCAGTTAGCTCTTGTGTGAGTGAATATTGGGGCACAGATTGTTTTCGGGCCATAGCTTAGTAAATGAAAAATGTATCCCACAAAGGGGATAGCACATACCGCTGCTATGCACGGCATCTGTTCACTAGTGTAGGGAGAGCCTGGGGGGCTGCCCAGCATCTCAGAGAGTGCTGGGCACGCCCCCTAAAGTGACGTAAATGGGGGTTGCCATGAGGCTCCGCCCCATTTTCTAGATGCTCCGCCCTATTTGAGAAACCCGCTCACTTTCGGTCCCTCTTCCCGGCCTTCAAAAGTTGGGAGGTATGCCTCCATGCGGTGCAGGGGCTGTGGTAGCCTATTACTATAGAGCACCTAAGTGGCTGCCGCTACTTAGGTAAGATAGAGGGGAGGGGAGGGGAGGGAAAGAGAGGGGAGAGGGGAGAGGGGAGGTGGCGGAACGATTTTATGTTGTCCCCCATCGAAAAATCTTTCTGACGCCCCTGCTCACAGCTTTTGCTGGTTCTTCACCAACTGTTTGCGTTTCACATCTCAAGCATCTCTTGTGACAGTCCTGCAATAGTCTCTAGCATTGTACAGTTCTATATGCCCTGATGTCTCTTCTCCATTGCTGAGGGTATACAATCGGGAAACCGGCTGCCTTAAAACCGGCAGCCGGCTTCCTGACTGTCATATCCCGGCGAGGGTGAAATTCCGGGTGTCTAGATGTAGACGCCTGACATTTCCCAGATGCTGGGAGACAGGTGCCCAGAATCCTGATTGAAGGGATGCCGGGCGCCGTGAGCGGACAGCTACAGGGGGGAGGATTAGGTTTAGGGCACCCGGGGGGCTTAGGGCTAGGCACCCCCCCGGGAGGGTTAGGGTTAGGCTAGGGGGAGGGAGGGTTAAGGTTAGGCACCCGCGGGAGGGACTTAGGGTTAGGCACCCACCTGGGGGACTTAGGTTTAGGCAGCGGGGAAGGGGGGGATTAGGGTTTGGCACTTAGAGGGGGAATTAGGGTTAGGCACTTGGGGGGGAGGTTAGGGTTAGGTACCCCTAAGGAGGGTTAGGGGGTTAGGTTAGTATATACTTACTTTAGCGATGATTGGGATTTCCAGCGCTGTCGGGCTTCCGTTGCCGGGCTCTGCTCATCTGTCGGCCAGGCGCTGCCGGGAATCGAATCGAAGCCACGCGGCCGGTGGTATTTCATACCGATTCCTTGCTGAGATGTCCTGATGGAATCTCTCCCCAAGCTCATCACTGACTCCACCACAGTTGTCCGGGAAAAGTCCAGATGAGAGTGTAGGAAGTGTATTTTTAAGGATGTGTTGTTGTCTAAATTTTGATAAGATAACAGAAGGTTACTCACACTAAAACCATTTATTTTATCAAACCGGAAGCTCTTGTATTTGTGGGCGTCACTAATAGCCTATTTTAGCCTCACTAATAGTCTGGAATCAATTCCAGCACATTAGCCCATATTTTTAAAGTGGCAATAATTTGAAAGGCAATAATTTGCCTTTTAATTATTGTGGCATTTAAAATATAGACTAACAACGGAATCTTCGCCCATGCCTGCATCTCACAGGCTATTACATATGGGCTCCTGGGACCAGGGGTTCCCCACACTGCACACCCTGCACCAGGGGCGTACAAACATGTGCAGCGGGCTCCCTCATCTGAGCAGCGGCCCCCCTCCTCCAACCAGGCATTTTATCTTACTCAAGCAAGCGGGTCCCATCTCCTCTGTGGCGCCATCATCCCAGTGATATTCGGGAAGACCTTAAGATAGCACATGGATACTAGAGAGTGAAGAATGTCTCTGCACAGTGCCATTTTCCCAAATATGTCACCGGGAAAATGGCACGAGGAGGAGGAGGGACCCGCTTGCTGGAGCAAGGTAAGTATACTTTGCGGTGTGGGCCCCCCCCCTGCACTGCACACCCTACACACATTCTAAAAGCACCTATGCCCTGCACCTAAAGTATACTTAACTTGTGCCGGCAAGCGGGTCACTCCTCCACTGCGTCAGCTCGATATCTTCTGGAAAATGGCCCCGTGCAGTGAAAACAAAGACACTAACACTGTGCTATAGCCCTTGCCCTCTTGTGTGAATGCGCCATTTTCACGAATATCACTAGGAAGATGGCACCTTGGAGAAGGGGGGACCTGCTTCACGGCACAAGATAAGATGCAGAGGGACTGGGGGGGCCTGATGCTCAGAGGAGGGGCCGCTGTACAAGGGTGCCCTTAGGCATTAATAAGCTTTGATGGACACATTTTTCTTGTGAAATTGGTCTTCTAAATCATGCTCCAAGTGATGTGTACTGTACCATGTTAATCAATGTTATTTGTCATACTTTTATTTAGTGCATTAAAGTAATTTCAAATTGACTGATTTAATTGTGAAAACATTTTGGCTGTTGATCAATATATTTAAAACCTAACAATGTGGAATAGCAAAGTAAATAGTTGATTTGTTAACAGAACTGTTACTACCAGGGATGCCAATTGCCCAACCATACCACCAAGATGGCATGGCTATTACCTCTTCAGGGTCGCAGTATTTATGGAGGACCTCGGTATTCACAACTTGTCTAGTGTCTTGGAGGCCCTGGTTGCTGCCATTCAATCAGGGACTGACATATGAGATGTAATTAAAACTTAGGAAAAAAGTTAAGATGTTTTTTTCTTAAAAAAAGTGAGAAGCCTGATATCAACGTTCACAAACCTTTTTTGTGATGTTGAAGATCTACAAAGTTCAACATGTAAAGGGGCAGTTTTTTTTTGTGTGTGTGTGTTTTGAATTCATTTTTAATGGTTCAGTAAGATTGTGAAGTTCAGGGATCATCTGTTAGGTTCAGCTCTCCATGCCAAAGTACGATGTTGGTGCTTAAGGCAAGAATTAAGAAATAGGTGGGCATTTCAAACAATCCCCCCCCCCTCCTTTATAGTGTTACATTTACTAAGCAGCATTTTTCAAAACCATCGTGTCTTCTGCCATTTGACTCACTGGGATATTAATATCAAATACAAAACCAGGCGTGTTTTGTATTTAGTATTACTGCCCCTATAAAGCCGGCGGTCGATAGAAGATGCGGCAGCTTTGAAAAGCGCCGCTCAGTAAATTTATCCTACAGAGCTGGGGTGGGCAATAAGCAGGCCTCCAGCTGCTGATGAACTGCAAATCCCAGCATGTCAATCAACAGTTATAGCATGGCCAAATAGCAAACTGGAGGCAGGGCATGCTGACATGTTTAGTTCTACAACAGCTGGGGGGGGGGGGGGCTTATTGCCCGGCCCTGCCATAGAGATTTCACAATAATTAGAACATTGCCAAGTTGCAGCATGGAGAAAAGTTTTTAAGGGCACCAGTATCCATGGGCACAAACCCTGATTTCCAACCCTGAAACTTATTCAAAAACAGTCTGAATGTCAGATGTCGTGTGTGTATATATATATATATATATATATAATGTGTTAGAATTAGAACTATTTTTTTGCTGCTCTCTATTTAGATCCACTTGACCGCAAAAACTCGGTTAATCATTCAGTCACTAGGCAGGGAGGCTGGAAATAAAATGAAATCTGGTCACGGAACCAGAGTATTGCAGTGTAAAGGCATTATTATAGGAGGCATGAATGTAACTTTTACAAAACAATGCTCTCTGCAAAGTCAATAAACTGAACACAATTAAAAAGAGAACATTGATTGTAGTAGAATATGTTACCTAGCACAGATCCACTGATAATATTTAACCTTTCCCATGCATGAGGGGAATGCAAAATTCAATAACATGCAAATAGCTCTGCAGTCATTCTGGCAACCCCGGGGTTAATAATAGAAATTGACTGCACTCCGATCAGTCAGGCAACTACATTATTTCACAGTTCAGTGTACTAAGGGTAGAGAGAGTGACCTTTGCCCTATCTCTCAATAATTTACTGCAGTTTTATCATTGAATCAGAATCTTACTGCAAAGGAAATTAGTTTATTTTTTCAGGGAGAGTAAAGTAACACTCTTAATGTAATCACTTGGAGAAGGGACTCTTTCCTGCAATTCTAATTGCAATCTCCTAATTGAAGAGTGTTTTGATGTTTTTAAAGATAAATAGGTTTAAAATATTTGCATGGGTGTTGTGTGTCTGGGGTGATTTGGATATATAATAAATAGCAAGGTGGGGCAGTGTGTATCCCTAGTCAGAATCCCACTTACAATGTGAATGTACTCTCTATTCTGTAGACATAATAAAACTTTAGGACTGTGGACAAATTACTGCTTAGAGACAGTAGTTTATACTTTACACACCGTAACAGGCCGTGCCTCTGAACTATTGCATGACCAAAAACAAGGGCTTCCTTGGGCTTCAGATGTTGCTACTAATAACTTAGAAGGACCGAATTAGACTTGGCGATGTAAGCCACTCCTTCGTCTCGCTCTACATTGAAAAGCAAGATCAGTACCCTACGGGGCTCATTCAATAACCTCCTTCTTAGTCTCCCGGAATGTCTGGGATGCTCCTGAATTTTATTTTTTTTTCCCAGTCTCCTTGGAGATTAGACTTCAAACCCAGCTCCTGCCTTTGGTAAAGTGGGCACACAGGGCTTGATGACGCAGCAATTCTCATTATCAAGGCGCCACCCCACAGTGCGTGAAGGCATGAATTGGGTAAGAGATGGAGATATGGCAACTACACAAATCACATCACCATACCTGATGGACCATTGCGTACAAAAGACGCAATGGTCATTTCAATTCCCCTTAATCCCAGAACAAATGATATAAAGCGTATACACTATGCAATCTTCCAAACGATGGCACAATATATTGTGTAGTTGAATCGAATTTGGTTAATCGTTGCTCCTGTAAACACTATACAAGCATTTTCCATTTGAGCATACACAATGCACGATGTTGTGCACATCGTGCATTGTATATGCTCAACCGGAAGATGCTTGTATAGTGTTTACAGGAGCAACAATTAACCAAATGCGATCTTCCTATTTAACGTGCAGCACATAAGTGAAAATGTGAAACATGACACATGTGAATGTGTTATGGAACATATACACTATGCGATGTGAAAGAAATGGCGGTCCAATTTGCCTCAAAACTACATATTGTCCAATATATCGCCTAACGTGTACCCAGCCTTTGACTTCTCCTCCAGGATCTCCCGGTGGGGGTTATAAAAAGTAGGGATTATATTTAAAAAAAATGGTGCTATTAAGAATAAATGTAATGTAACCAATTGCAACTAGTCAGACACTTGCTTTCATCACCTAAACGGAACTGGCGGTAAATGTGGTGTTCCTGGACCTTGTGGGTGGCAGTGACCTGGCCACTCATGTTATTGACTAGGTACCAGGGTGCAATCCCATATGAGTGTCACAGAACAACATTAACCCCTGTTAACCTTTTGTATGTTCAAGCCATTTAAAATAGGAAAGGGTTGGGCCAACAAGTGGAGAGCATGGAATACAGAACAGAATATTAATGTGAAGCTTCTGTTAATGTGCTGGAAGAAAATTCAAGTGTAATTCACAACTTTTAATCAAATACCGTATGTCTATGTAGCCTGTGGAGGTACCATGGGGTTTCTGTATGCTGTTCCAGGGTCTGTAATGTTGAAAATAGAATTTTCCTGCTTATTTGGATGTGAATATTCCAAACTTTGAAACCTATGATCTAGAGAGCCCACATGACTGCTCTCACCATTCTCACTGGCTTCATCCCTCTGAATTAAGGGGGTCATTCAGACCCGCTCGTGAGCGGCAGTACGCTCGCAAGCGGGTCGATGTTCCCCCACTGCGCATGCGCACGACGGAGGGAGCTCCGTCGTGCGCATGCGCGAGACCCGGCGAGCGACGGGCTCTCCATCGCTCCGGGTCTCGCACCAAAGGGGGCGTGCTGTCGATGTTGATTGACAGCATGCCCCCTTTGGTGGGCGTCCCGGGGGCGTGCCTGCCAGACAGAGGCGTTCCCATGGGAACGCCTACCGTCTCAAGCCGGCCCCACTGACATCACTAGTGATGTCAGTGGGAGTGATTTTGGCTCTGATAGAGCCAAAATCACTCCAGGGCTTGCGGCAGCGAGACCCTACCGCAGGATCTCCGTCGCAAGCCCGATGGTCGTGATGGTCAAGACCATCGTGACCATCATCATGGACGCTCACTATAGCTGTGGGTGGTAACCCACAGCTATGCGAGCGTCCATGAGGACGCTCCAAAAAAAGGTAGGAGGGCCCTGATTCAGAGCGAGCGATCTGGTCAGAGCGTTCAGCTCTGAATCAGGCCCAAAGTTGCAAAAACAGGCCAACTGGTAACCAAGTGGCAAAGCTGACTATAAAAACATTTGGACCTATATTACCTCTCTATAATTGTCTTTGTTTCCATATGAATGAATGACATGCTAATGAAATAAAAGGATTTGGGTCTGTTTTAAGCCCTGTAAAAAGCGCAGTAATTTATCAAGAAAGGGTGAATTTCTAATACCGCTTTTATACCAAAGTTCCGGGTCTGACCCGGAGGCTGGAACAGGGTTCCAATCCGGGTCAGACTCAGAACTTCCCAGGATATTCCCGAGTCGGCGCTGTTCACTCCGGAGCCGGGTCTGCAGTGACCCGGCTCTTCCGGCGTTGAAGTGGATGCTTGGAGATGATGTCATCTCCAATGGCCACTGAAGCCGACATGCGGCGCGATCCGGGTCATCATGACCGGCCATTTACACTGCAGGGTGGCACGGGAATGACCCGTTGCCAAGCCTGCAAAATACCCGAGTTGGATCCCCGGGTCCCTGGACCTGGGTGAATCCATTCACACAGACAAAAATCCCAGGTTAATGCGCATCAACCCGGCAATTTTAGCTCAGTGTAAAAGGGGTATAAAATGATTTGTAAATAATTTCCTATAAAACATGATTATATATAGTTGTTTTTTTAGGCATTTTATAAACTGGTGCCAGTTTATTAACCCTACACCACCTCCCTGAAATTCACCACTGTGGCCGCGCATAAAGACGGCATTTGCATATAATGTTGGTATGATGATGAGAAGAAGAGATCTATGCACGTTTCATAAATGGCTTCTGAAAACCAGCTTGATATTACATTGCATCAGTTTAGCATGTAGTGCACCCTTTGGGCATTGATAAATGATCTCCTCAGTACATGCATATATCCTCTGCACTCAATTTCATAACAGCTGCACCTGCATCTGAAAAAAAAACCCTATTATCTTCCAAAGGCGTGAAAAAAAGATCCATATGTTTATTACGCTGGCGTTTTGTTTTCAACTGGTAAGCAGAAAATATAATTTGCACCTTGAAGCCTTTTTAGCTTCTGTTTGTGTTTATTTGAAAATCCATGGGCAGTTGTCGTGGGGGAAGCCCTACTTACAGGAGTTTGAGCAGATAAGTGAGTAACTAGGGAGAATGCCTTCCATGCTGCTCCTCCTCTGAGCAGACACAGATTAATGAAATCACCAATACAGCATTGGAACAGAATTGTTCAACATCATTTATTTATATGTGACAGAAAAAAAATGCAAATTTACTCGTCAAGTTTGCATCATACACATGAAAGGATTTTGTAGGCTTCTTTTTTACTTCACAATATTCTAAATTCATTTAGAATTCCTTTACTCAATGTTGTATTTGTATTTGGTAAATACGTACATATATATATATATATATATATATATATCTAAAACAAAAGGAATCTTGGTTCACTTTACAGCAATCGTGAACATATAACAGTGGTTTAGATTTGCAGAACTTACAGAAACCTTGAATGTAACACAGAGATAAGGCAGCCATTCTTCCCACTTACGAAGGTACCAGGCAAGGCAGCCATCTTGGGAGCACTACATAGGTCGGGGGCATTATAAGTGAGGAAGGGGCCCGTGTGATGCCTCTCTGGCAGTGGACTGAGCGCAGTAGATTCTGGCTTAATGCCAGAATCTACTGCGCATGTGAAGGTTTCCGGGAAAATGGCACCCACTCCTTATTCCTAGGGACATCTTTTCTGCACATGCATGTGTCACCGGGAAAATGGCTGCCACCTTTTTCCCTGTGATTTTTGCTGCTCTGCAGCGCTGGCCCGCACTCTGAAGACTGTGGAAAAATAAACAAAATATTAGGCATGTGCGCCGACCCCCGTGTTTTGGTTTTGGATCTGTATCTCCTCACGTTTTGGATCTGGATTTGGTTTCGCCAAAACCGCTCCTTGCATGTTTTGGTTTTGGATCTGTATTTTTTCTAAAAAAATCATAAAACCAGCTAAAATCACATAATTTGGTTGGGCCTGTTTTTGTTCCTACAGTATTATTAACCTCAATAACATTTATTTCCAGTCATTTCCAGTCAAATTTGACCACTTCACAGCTCACAATATTGATTTCATCTAGTTTAGGGCCAAAAGTTTGCATCCAGCTAGCTGGCTGACTAAGCTAAGCAACAGCAGTGGGTGGCACTAACATGTGGCAGTTCAGCTTCCAACATGGCACAGAGTGGAATTGCAGTGGTAGACAGGATGGCAGTTTAATAAACTATACAACCCCTAGGAAGTTTAATAACCAAGAATGTTTTCAGTAACTAGGTCAGAGGCACGACGGAGTTGGAATATGTTTATGGACTGAAGACAGAGGGAAAGGACGGAAGGATTTATTAATGTTTAATTTATTTATTTTAATGTTTTGATTCTCCAAAAAATTTATAAGGGAAGATCAATCTAGGATCAAGTACTTCAGTTCCTAAAAGACATCTTTGATCTGGAGGAGGTTTTTTAATCTTTATACTTCTAATTGAAATGAGGTGGCCTTGCTGGTGGAGGTGCTGCTAGAACCTTTTGAGAAAGTCACGTGAGCGGGACGAAACGCGTTTTGAGAAAGTCACGTGAGCGTGACGAAACGTGTTAAGAGCTTCTTGGACTTCTGACCTTTAGAGACATCGGAGTGTCTGGCCGCTCCAGCTACCTCTGCCGGCTTTTATTCATTGCACCTGTACAGTGGAGACAAGCGGATAACCTTGGTCCCTTATCGGAGACCACCCTGTCTACATCCAGGGAGACCGGAGTGTCCGGCTGTTCCAGCTACTACTGCCGGCTTTCCTGTCCTACACCTGTGCTGTGGAGATTAGCGGGAGACCTCTGGTCCCGCGAGCGGAGACCGCATCTGTTCACTTGGAACCACGTCATCTATCTGTCCCTTCTGGACCTACACCGGACTCCAGCACGGTTGATCCAACCTTCACTGATCTCCGAGGACGCTCGGATAGATCTAGTGCATCATTCTACAGTCGTTTGCTACTACACTCGCTTCATCTACAGCGCAGAATTTACAAGTCCGTGCTGTATACCGGGGATACACAGCTATACCTACACTCCAGGACTTATTCATCTAACTGTGAGTTGTTTCCTGTCCATTATCTACGGGACCATATACATTGAAGTTTGTGCCTGATGTAGGTACTATTTAAGTTCCATCTTTCTCACTGTGAGTATATACTCACCATTTTTACATTAAGGTGAACATTCTGTGTACCAATTGAGGAACTGTGCCCAATTAAAGGGAATATATTCTAACTTTCAACTGACTATGTTGTGCTAAGGGGGCCTATTACCTTCTAAAATATCCTCCATTATTTGCTTTTTTGTACTCATATACAGAGGTAAACTTACAGTGTGCATATTGAGGATTTGCACCCTTATTTAGGGATTATCTTCATATCCTAATAGACTCTGTTGTGCCAAGGAGGCCCACTTCTTAATTATAAGGAACTTCCATCATTTTTTTATTTTTTTTTATTTTTTAGTCACCAGCTGGTTTTTTCTTTTTTAAAGAAACAATACATTGTTTCATGTCATGGTTTCATTTTGAATCTGTATATCTGTTTATTTGGATTCATTCTCAATACGTGTTCCTACTTATTTATTTTTATAGATCTTCTCTTACTTTATAACTAATTTTTACCACATATAATTTATTGTGCATTTTATACTTTGATATTCCACTTTGGAATCTATTAATAAACAGTGATCTATTATACATCAGCAGCGCAAGTCTTCTTTGTATTCATTTTTTGCTTGTTACTTGGGAACCTTCACAGTAGGTTTCTCTGGACCTGCAGCGCTGAGGACATATATTTCACTGATTATTATTGGACTCTCTTAAAGTGCCTTGTATTCTGTTGGGTGCTGCTAGAACACCTGCAGAGTTACAAATACGTGGACGATAATCTGCAGTCTGGCCAGCAGTGTCACCAAACAATAATAGAATAGCTAAGTTGCTAACGCACACACAAATATATATATTTCTTGTGGATTGACAATATTAATTTTATTTCACCTTTATTTTTTTTAACACTGGGGAAGAGCACCCTGCCGAGTGCGGACAGACCACCTGCAGAGTCACAAATACGTGGACGATAAACTGCGGCAGTGTAATCGAACAATTATAGCGCAGTTAAGTTGCTAACGCACACACACACAAAAAAAAGAGATGAAAAGCACTTTTTTTTTTACACTGGGGAAAAGCACCAATCAATAACAGAGCAACCCCCCCTGGACAACACAGCACCCCTTTATGGACTGCAGCCCTAGCCTGATGGACAGGACAGCAACACAGCAGCAGCCACAGGTAATTGACAGGACAAGTGACACAGCAGCTGCAGCACCCACTGAAGGAAGCCCCCCTTTATATACTGCAGCCTAAGCCCCTTTATGGACAACACAGCAGCTGCCTTCAGCCCAAGACCCCGACTGGACACACACACTGAGTGACTGACAGTGACTACACGTCTGCTAGCTTCTCTCTCCACAACCGGAGTGAAAATGGCGCAGATCGCGGGGACCTTTATATAATCCAAAACCCTTGAGAATTCGACAGTGGGAGGATGACGTTTTGCCTCGTGTTGAGATCCGAGTCAGACAGGAATACCCGAGCCGGTCTTGGATCCGACTCGGAATTGCAATGTTCGGGTGAGTCTGGTTCTCCGAGACCCGGACCCGTTCATCTCTACTAAATATGGATGCAGAGTGTGTGGTGTGGGCCCCCCATGACATTATAAATATGCCCCTGACATTGGTTACACTGGGCGGAATAGGCAATGCCTGGAAGAGATAAGGCATAGTGGGAAAGCTACAGAATCGTACCTACCAACAGTCCAGATTTTGGCGGGACAGTCCCACTTTATGGGCACTGTCCTGCCATCCCACCTGTGGGCTGCAGTTTCAAACGATGCCCGTGTGTGTGGGGCGGGCGGGGTTGGGGGCCCCATCTCACTCAGAGCAAGCGGTGAAAAGAAGCCGTGCACATGCGAGTGCCCTCTATTCAGTGATGAGAGGGAATGGGGGCATGCCCAGGAGTTCCCTGCGTGCTGGGCATAGCCTCAGCATGATGAAACCAGGGTTCGTGGCTCTCGGACACAGCATTTCCATTCCACTTGCCTCGCCCCCTTTTTCTGACATGTGCATTTGACCCACAAGGAGGTATGCAGAATAGTTATATAGATGGTATGCTTGCGAGCAGGGACGTAACTAGAGACAAGGGCTCTGTGGGCAGCACCATCACTGTCCCATGGCTCTTGCTTCTGGCTAGCAGGGTACCATTCCAGGATCGCTTGTGAAGTGCTGTCCAGAGTGTCATGTGGACACTCCAGGAGGGCACACTGCAGTCTGTGCAGCCAACTAGGTATTCTTAGGACCCCCGGTCAGCGGTGCACTTACCAGTGCTGCCGGCTCCACCCCTCTTGTGCGATGTCATGCCCAGGATGTCATGATGTCGTGGACTCAGGGGGCGCAGCCTGCATAGGGCACATTTGTGCTCTGTTAGGAGCAGAGCTCTCTTACTAATGTTATTGCTGTTTAGTTCCCATTTGTAAACTGAAACTTAATATGCTGGCACTATATAAGTAAATGGTAATAAAAATAAAGTGGGCAGCACAATTGGCATAGTGGTTAGCATTACAGCCCTGAAGTCATGAGTTCAATCCTGACCGAGGCTCTGTATGTGTGTAGTCTGCATGTTCTCTCTTTGTTTGTGTGGATACCCTCCGGGTGCTCATGCTTCCCCCCACATCTGCCAAAACACATAATTGTCTTCTGATAAAATAAACCCTACTGTCAATTTGATAAGTGAAATATAGGGCCTGATTCAGAGATGGATGCAAAGGTGATTAAGTACGCATATCAAGCGATTGTTTGCCATTGCGCATGCGCATAAGCTGCACTGCCCGTGCGCAGTGATCGTGTTACGATTACGGACGCACAGAGGAATCCATCACTAAGTAAGTGACAGGTTATCAGCATTTGGGGGAGGTAACGGGGGATGGTCAATAAAACGCCATTACATTGGCGTGCATAAATTAGCCCTTGCGATCTCCTACGCAGCATGAGAGCCCTCTGCGTATCAGGAGAGCAGCTGAGTCTGCGGCTGATCAGACCCGCTGCAAAGGCAAGATGGGCGCCCGATGTGCGTCGATGTTGCCGATATTTACGCAGGTAGGCGACGCCGTACGCACATGAGAAGGCAGTGATAGGCGTCCCTATGCACAATTAAACTTTGTAACTGTTAGCATATTTTCGCAAATGCGTTGCATACGGAATCGCAGCTTCGATTTAATTAGCGTCCATCTCTGAATCGAGCCCATAGATTGTCCACGGGGCAGGTACTGTTGTGAAATATCCTCTGTAAAGTGCAGCATAACGTGTGTGCCACTTATAAATAGCTGTTAATAAATTATACACACACACACTCATCTATGAATATACATTTCATATGTAAATGAGACACTGTGTGTATGTTTGTTTAAGTGAATGTTTAGTAAATGAAGAATCTAGTCTGGTACTGCCTATATATATTTACTGTAAACACCTCTCACATGTTGCTGTTCCAGGCTACTCTCTATGTGGTACTCAAAAGGGACAAGTGTTATTTTGAAGAAAAAAAATGTGACGAGAGAGAAAGAGAGAGAGAGAGAGAGAGAGAGAGAGAGAGAGAGAGAGAGAGAGAGAGAGAGAGATGTTTTTAGTAGATTTGATTTAAATGATTTCATTTAAATGATTGCTGTGGTTTTTTGAGTCAATCCCCGGGGTTATCATGTACTGTAAAGTGGCAGCTGGCCAGTGCATGAGCATGACCACCAAAGAGATTCTGCAGCAGCTGCGTCAGTGTTAACTGCTTAAGAGGGAGGTGTGTACTGATCCCAGCATTGCCTGTGTGGCACTCTGTAGCTGCGTATGCCACCACTGTGGAGGTTCCTCTCTGTCAGATGCCCACAGAGCAATGCGGCAAGCAGGCACAGGCACTATGGGAAGGGGTTAACGCCGGATGATGGGGATAATGACAGGAGCTGGGTCTGCCTCGCGTGACGTCACACGGCTCCCAGCAGCAGCAGCAGCAGCAGCGGCGAGGACAGGGCTGGCAGAGGGACAGACCAGCCTCCTCTAATAGCTGCTGCCTGCTCATGTGACTGGGAACAGTAGTAAGACAGGTGCCTTCAGTTCAGCCTCAGTCAGGGGCGAGTTGCCTGTATGAGTGCTAGCTCTATTGCCTGTGCGCCTGGGGATTGTACTTCCATAAGATTTATTGCCGTCATTCAGGGACTGGATGGCGTGGGACATGTGCAACCAGGACTCTGTATGGAGTGACATAGAGGTGAGCATGCAAAACAAACCATCTCTTTTATTTTTTCTTACATGCAAATTTTTTTTTTTTTAATTCCTATTGTATTTATTTATTTTTTATACACTTTTTGCAAAAAAAATGAATATTGTGGAGCTGGAGAAGCAAAGTCTATGCGTTATCTGGAGAGCTTTTTTTTTTTTTTTGCAAAAGGCTATTTTAAGGCTTTTTACTTGTATGATGCTAGAGCGAAAGATTAGCTGCTGTCATCGGTGTCTCTTGCAGTTGGAAACTATTTGCATGTGCCTTTGGCTCTCTCTCCCTCTCTCTCCAGTCACATGCAATATGTATGCTCAGAGATATTGATATGAATCAGTGTCTGAAGTCTTTCCAGTGGCCTGCTTGGAAACATGCCACAGCTATTTATATAACAATTAACTTAAAATAATCTCCCTTATTACCGCTTGCATGACTTGGGCACTGCCTGCTTGAGCATCCCTTATGCTGAAATATGCGTGCATTAAGCTATTGCTAGCAATATGCAGAATTGTCACAGTGCTACTTTACATCTCTTATTATTGTTTTATGCAAATATTATAATATTGGTGTTTATTATAACTGCAATTAGCACCATTAAAAGCTACCTGTGTATGCACTAACAGACCCATCTATCACTCTACATGGTAGTAGATCGCCTGTTTATTTATCTGTGTAATAATAACACAATGCTATTATAATACATCCTAAAGGATGGTGTATGTGTGTATAGGACAGGACTGTGCAAGATGCTGCTGTGTGTGTAAAAATAGGTGGCCATACATCAATTGTACAGCTTCTGCTGGCTACAATTCATAAAGGGGGGAACAGCAAGCAGTTCTCTACTGGTCCCTGGAGTATGATATATAAGACAGAATTCTGCATGTCTGCATTCTGCAAATTGAAACAATATTAAGAAGCTTAAGCCACATATAAGTGGTATTATATGTGCAGTGAATTAAGGAAAACTTTATTTAAAAAAAAGAGAAGGTGGATATAAACCAATTCTATCTATCTATCTATCTATCTATCTATCTATCTATCTATCTATCTATCTATCTATCTATCTATCTATCTATCCATCTACTGTCTGTTTGCACACATGTGTATATATATATATATATATATATATATATATATATATATATGGTAATGTGTGTATTAACATATACATTCATATCCAGTATACAAATGCAAATGGTCTTATATAGAAATGTGCACATTTTTGACATTTATTTTCATGTATGTTGATTTTGGTATTTTGGGCGGTTTTATGATAAGCCATCAGGCAGAATGCATGCCAGTCTTATTTACTATAGATCATTTGCAAAGGTAACATTTCAAGCAAATGAGTTTCTGACTGCAAAGTCCTAATTGTTTTTGAGTAGCCAGAGTGCTGTGGCTTGTTGTTTAGCAGATAGTGTGGGTCCCAGCTGCTGTATGCTCATTTTTCCATCATGTATTATTCCTGCTGCTGCTGCCTAAGAGCTGATTGAGGAGCAGCTAGCATGGAAATACTGAAGATTTATTTTTGTAAACCAGTGATTGCAAGTAACATATCAACAGTTATTGATCTTATGATCGCCAAGGTTGGGGCAGCAATATCAAGCCACCGGTATTGTATGTATAAATGAATTAACTCCTGGTAGAAACGTGAGTCATAATTTGCTGCTGGGTTCGTACAGTTTCTCTACACACTGGTTCTTTACATGAAGCTAATTTGTGAAGCTTGGTAAACTGAAAAAAAAAAAAAGCTGATTAAAAGAAAGAAAAAAAAAAGAAAGAAAGCACACTTGCTGGGAAACGCAATCTGTCTGCTGTTCCCAGAACAGGACAGACCGATACTCATATTATTAAAGGCCCACGTAGCTCAAGTCCCAGATGTTTCACATTTTAATGAGGACATTGTGCGGGGAGATTGCAAAGATTGATTGAGGCATTTTTTTTTTACAGGACACATTGCAACAAGTTTTCCATCCTTTGCAATCTCTCTGCAGTCTGCTAGTTTAAGGATGCAGTTTATAAATGCAAAAAAAGTCATAGGTTCTGTTAACCCTCTTTGATATCAGAGAAGACTTGGGTCTCTCAAGATGACAGGCAGATATTAATGTCCATCTGACACTTAACGTCCTACATCATCTCCAAGCACCTGACCACTAGTGGTCAATTTATGCTCTGTCAAGTCTAATGGTGAATTATGCATATTTATTTGATTCTTATGCAGTTGAAATAATGTATTATCTTTCATGATACCTAGTGGTAGATGTTAGGGCCACCCAGTGACCTTAATAGCCAGGTTAGGGATGTAAGTTTCATATGTAGGTCTTCTGGTGAGTGGATGGACATGGTGTTGCTGGAATCTACAACTAAGATAGGATAAGTATCTGTTACAAATGTATGGGCGAGTGGCAGGAAAGAGTGTGGCTGGAGAGGTCAATTAGAATAGTGAAGGCTGGACCCACAGGGTCAGATGTAAGTTAGCAACAGGCCATAGATAACGGATATGTCCTGCATTTTGCTTTATAAACATGCATTTACAGTACAAGCATCCTTAGCAAAACTTTTTTCCCTTCAACGTAACCAACCATTGTCAGTGCTATAAAAGCCACTAAAATATGTAGATGTTGAGTAACAGGTTCCTTGTCACAGCCTCCTCCGTGATCTGACTCTATATGTGTCTATATGCGCCCAATACAGTTAGGTGGGCAATTGTTGCTGGTTTATTTTTAGAACTATTCTATAAAACGATTAATTCCACTGCATACGGAGCAATTGGCAGCATATATGTTAACGACCTTGGTTCATAAATAACTATTGCCATTTACTTTCAAGAATTTTTTTTCTTTTTGCCTATGAACATGTTTCATTGGCCAATAACTTCTTGACAATAATTAAAATGTAACAGCCACAGTCTAACCACTGACCCTTGCTTGTACCTGTATGGAATGTGGCAGCATTCCATATCCTGGAGAGACATTATGATGGGCATAGGTATAGTTTAAAGATTGCTTAATCTGGAAGGATTCCAAACTTTTTAAGGGAAGTTTAGTGCAACCTTGCTGGCCGCAGAGTAAAAATAGCTGATCACAAGGTACCAAATGCCGATCATATGTCAATTGTTAACGACGGTGGTATTGCTGGAGGTTTTCATGTGATGCCTTACTTTTGTATGATTGCAGTGCGCAGCTCTGGTTGGAGAAGACCAGCCTCTTTGCCCAGATCTCCCGGAGCTGGACCTTTCTGAACTTGACGTGAATGATTTGGACGCAGATAGCTTTCTGGGTGGATTAAAGTGGTACAGTGACCAATCAGAAAACATTTCCAGCCAATACAGCAACGAGTCATCCAACATATTTGAGGTATGGTATTTGTTTACAACATTGTTTAGCAGGATTTAAATTAAAAAAACAAACAAAGTCAGCTTGGATCCAGAACAAACTTTTTTTTTTTTGTAAATTAACATTGGAACCCGAGTATCAATTGATGCCCCTTCCATAATGTATTTTTGGAGTGTTTGGAAAGTGATATAAGTGCTGCTAGACCAAAAAGACATTTGTCACCGTGGCACTTGCTGCATGACCTTCCAGTTGGGTATCCGGAAATACTTTCGGAGCTAAGCAATACTTATTTTGCTAAATTTGCCTAAGGTTTCATTAGTGATTGGGAAGTATTTGAGATCTGTCGCTGGAGAAGCGGAAGGAGAACTGTTTTCCACAAGCTGGAAAGTTCTAAAGACGGAAACGTTCCCTCTAGCTGCTGACTTTTTTTTTTTCTCTTTTGGGTAGGCCTTATAAGACTAAGGAAATTAAATGTAGGATTTTAAAAATATGCAGACCCTTCGGATAAAAGGCAATCCCCGGCCAGCGTTTCAAATGAAAACGCTAGTGGAGCCAGTGAAGTAACTATTACAAGTCTTGTACCAGGTCTCCGTGACGCTAGTAATTTTAGACATAGATGTAAACACTTACACACTCTATATTGATCCAGTCCTGCACGGTAACAGGAGTACAGCATGAATCATTGATAAAAGCAAGACCATGGCATATTATGCAATGTATTCTCTCATCGCCCTTTAGGTGGGTACACACCTGAGCCACTTTCGCAGAACCAGGGATCTGCAGACCGAGCAGCCGATTAAGAACGACAATACACACTTACCAAAGTGCCGCTCAATGTGTCTGTGCCGACATCACAACTGGACGGGCATTTAAACTAGCACGTCCAGTTGAGATGTCAGTCACTGGGGGTCCCTGCAGCCAGTGTACAGGCAGGCACCCGTACACACAGCCATATGTGCCGATTTATCTCCAAGATATATCGGCATCAGCTGTGTTGCAGGACCGATGCGATATGTCGTCTGTACACACCCGCCGATACAATATGCGATATGTCGCTCGTCGGCTGATTGAGCGACATATCGCATAGTGTGTACTTAGCCTTACAGTGGATTAGTGGCCACTATATTCATAGGCACTATGAAAAGCACTTTAATCAGCCGCACTACTGGCAGAATGACCAGAATAAATAATTTAATACGGCTGTATATGGTGGCATTTGTCATATATTATCTTAAGTGAACATGCCAGCTACATATAGTGGAGACAACCATTTTGTAGACTGAACATATCCATTCATTAATAACTATTAACATCACTGAAGCATGAGGCACTCGGTTCTTCATTTGTTAGTGATGTCACAAATACCTAATGAATTGATAGGCTGAATTTTGAGTTCAGCCCACAAAATGGCCTCCTCTACTGCATGTAAAGCAGGCCACAGACTGCAGCCAGCTGACCTGGAAAGGAAGAGAGACTACACAAAAGTCGGTGTGCCCCCATACACTGCCATCTAAAAAATAGATGCCGTCTGTGTGCAAGTAGGTGCCTCATGCATCTGTGATGTTGTTAGTTCCTAGTGACAAGATATCCTGAATATTGATTTGACTTACAAAATGGCCTCCTCTGTGTGCAGGCGACAGGTATTATGTAAAGCATTTCTAGCAAATAACAGTGTGAACCAAGAGTTTGGTAGCCACCAAACACTGTATCCACAGTTACATAGGGCCTCATTCAGCAAGCAGAGCAAGTGAGAGAACGCACGGTGCGAGCCGATGTTTGCGATCTGCGCATGCATATGTATCGCATGGCGTGTGCGCGAACAGGTTGCTGAGTACGGTAAGGGCTCTCTCAGAGTACGCAGGGAGCTCGAGAGGCCTTTAATGTTGATTGACAGGAAGTGCCATTTGTGGGTGGTGAAAGGGGGGTGGTCGGCCAAACGCAGGGGCATGCATAAATTAACCTCAGCGGTGCCACACGCAGACGGGCACCTCTCTGCGTGCAGGAATATCTCAAGTCCTGCGACAGGGTCAGGTCTACCCTTAGCTTACACGCAGCTTCGATGCCACTCGATGTTCCCGATGTTTACGCTGTCAATCATGGCATAGGTGGGCGGCTTTATGTTATGCTGGGTGTCTGTTTCTTGTGCTGCGGTCTCCGTGCGTATACATTGATTAGCATATTCTCGCAGCGGCTGGGTACGTGCGTCTGCTAGTTTGCGTTCCTTGCTGAATCAGGCCCATAGACCCATGTCAGCAATTGCCTCTATTGATTCATGCCTTCAGTTCACAAGATGAGGGGAAGAATATCCTCTTCGGAGACAGTGACAAATAAGGACTACTTTCATGTCTAAAGTGGAATGCCTCAGAAGACAGCTGCATCAATTGCTGCCCTTGAACTTCGCCAGTGCTTCCTTTTGTCAGTGTAACGTTACACAGGCATGAAAAGCCAAGAACACGAGGAGATAGACCTAGCCACGTGCCTTATTATGTTACAGCAGTTAGTTGATAGAATAGTCTAATTGAACTGGAGATGGTGTCTTTTTTTTTTTCATTTCTTTTTTTTAACTGTTTGTCACCGGGCTTGCAGCACAGTGGTTCACATCTCAGATATTTCCAAAATAGCAGGATGACTGGGTTTGTGAAGCTCATCAACATAGCGGTGGCGTTAGAGGCACTTGTGTCGGTTTTGCTGGTGGGGAAGGTTAGATGGCCTAGTCAATGCCTGTTGAGCTGGTGACACGCTAAGTGTAGGTGATGTGGCACAATCACAGAAACATACAGATTTATTTTTAATTCTGCCCACTCGGTTGGACAGATCCAAACACTTGCTGGGCGTACTTAACAGTCATGACCTTAGTAGGCTAATTTTTCTTGTTTGTTCTTGAGTGGTTTCAGGCCCACGCGTGTAGCAATTTATGCTCCGTTATATCTAAAATAACCAATCTGACTTTTAATATAAACTTGTCTTGGCATCTTAGGCAAAGCTAATACATACTAAAGGACTGAACAGAACACAAAAGGCAGATAATCACCTAATCTCCATCAATTCTAGCAGTGCTTTCTATAAATCTCAGTGGTTGAACCTTATAAGCTCCGATACAATATTTTGTCCACTTAATGACACAAGCACAATTAATATGTGTGTAAACGCCGGCATATCATTGAAATTGTGGTTTATGATGTAATCACTCACACAGTGATGTCATTTAAGGATGCCCTAGTTAGCAGCCCGTCAAAATGACAGGACATTGCCGCGCCCGCGAAAAGTCCCATCGGAGCGCACAAACGGATCACTTTTCGGTCATTGCTGCTCACCAGCTCGGGGGGAGGGGGGCTGCGAGTAGAAATGTCAGCACCGGAGGATGTGCGCGCTCAAATGGAGCAACAATTGAATTGCTCCATCGGGCGCCATCTAGTGGCCGTCGGTGCGCATCACTCTTGAATTCCCCCCACACAGGTGAGGAACAGTGTTAGCCTCTTATATTAATAGATATTTTTAGGGATAGCATGTCCCCAAGGATTTGTGCACCGCAGAGACCCTGTACTATTTCTAATTCTCAGCTCAATATGCGGTCCCTTGTCTTAAAAAAGTCTCACTAATTTTTAGTAATTTAAAAGTCCATATAAAATGCTGGTTATATGTACTTACTGTGAGGATTCAGGTTAAGCCTAGCTGCCAAATTTAGCATTGCTTTCATATTTGTAGTGACATGCAAATAAGCTGAAATGTGAAATTACTGACACATTATTATAAAAGTTATGACAAGTTTTACAAGTATGTTGTTTAATTTGTTTTAGTTATTATTTTTTATTGTTTTCTAGTGCAAAGGAGGGGGTGGGCAGGTATTCGGAAAATAAGAGGGGGGAGGGTGTATGGGGTACCAGTTTCATGTTACAACATGCAAGTTTTTTTCCTTTGTGTTCATTTTAATCTTTAATTTAAGATGAAAAACCAGCCTGCTGTTTAAAGCCACGTCAATTATTTTGCTGGGCATAAACTGTTCATTCAGCTTTCCATTGTCATTAGGTTAGATCACATGCACAAACTACTACGGTACATATGACAGACTGGCTTGTGTCTGACTGATTAGCTTATGTGACTCCGGTTGTAGCTAGTGGGAGGCTGTTGTTTCCTGAGAGTAGGGAATTAAATACATTTTTGTGGGAGTGAGGGTGGTTGCCTTGGCTGATTGCATGACAGGAATAATAAAAAAAAAAGTAATAAAGTCACAAGACTCAGATATACAGGTATGACAACAGGTGTATTGTCTCTGCAATTGCTAGTGAGCCTGTTCCTTTGCAAGGACACACAGTGTGGCACTACACAAAGGCTGTCTTTGTTGCAATCTTGGTTTAGGGGCTTAGGAGGAACTGGCACCAAATTTTTTTAGGACTTTGCGTTACAACACTTTTGACTTAAGCTTTTGTGTGAGTCTAAATACAATGCCAGATTGCCACAGTCAGCTCTATGTCAGTGACGTGCATAGGAATGGCATTGGGATCATTTCCCCTCCATCAAAAGAAACTCTTTATTGGTGTGGCATACTGAAATAATGGACTTATAATGATAAAATATACACAGATGACACCAAGCAAAAAAATATATATGTTCACTTTTTTATATTCTGCTCCCCCCTTCCCCAATAAATGAGACTACAGCATGGCGCTCCAGCTGGCAGTCTGTGGCAAGGTGTAGACTAAGCGTCTTTTTTTGCAGTCATCGGCTTCTCAGAGAGCCTATATAGATTTCATTATGTGGCATTTTTTTGTTTAGTTGGGATAAAGCTTGAAAGCTTACAAAGTGTACTTTTAGGACCCATATGGCGGTCCCCGTGAAAAACATTGACAGCATGGTTTGCGACTCACGAAAAGTCTCTAATAATCACAGTACAACTTCCCACATTATATATTTTTTTGGAGGCTGCTCCCTTCTAAAATAACTTATGTTTTGTAGTTCTCTTTAAAAAGTATATTCTTGAGTAATCCACCATTATTATAACATATAACTAGCTAGGTAGAAGATATGTCTGCCCCCCCCCCCAACCCCATATTAAAGCTTAGTAAATGCTGACTTAATTACTGAACCCTCCTCTTTCACTTAGCATAAATTGTTGCAGAAATCTGTACTGTGTCTTTTATTAACGTGCAGTGTAATATTAATTAATACAGTCTTATGCTATTAGCATAATACAATAAATCCTGATGAAGTTATTTTCTTAGTGACGTATTTGGAGCTTAAGGCACTTAAAAGATATATAACATAATGTGCTCATTATTATAGATCGGAAAAGGGCACGTTGGCATTCCTTTCATACCATTTTAATACTTTTTGCTGGCATGGAAAGAGTTAACAAAAATTAAAAAAAGGGTCCCTTGGCCAGGAAGGATTTGGCCTCTCACCCCCCCCCCCCCCCCCCCCAAAAAAAAAGTGCCTGTAGCATTGTTATTTTGTCAACCAGCAGGTGTCACCCGCTAATCAGTCTCTCCACAGGGTGCTGAGTCAACATTACTCACAAGTATTCTCACTTAGGAATGCAATCTAAATCCAACGCTTTACATCCATAGCTCAGCCATTGAGAGACGTTGAGCCTTTCACAGTAGCTGGGTCTCAGGCATAGTCCATTTACATAACCGAATGGTAATGCCAAGCTTATGAAATGCATAACGTACATTAGTGTGGGTGGGCGGGACGCAAATTGTTTTACCGATGATTGAAATGGCCAAATATGATTGCAGCTGCTTCATCTGGGGTGCTGGGAGTGAGGGAAGAGAGTGAATCAGCTGGAAAAAAGCAAAGAGTTTGTCATTCTTGGCAAAGGATAGATCTACAAAGATGAATGACTTTCCACAAACGTCACATAGTTTAGTGCTGTGGCATTGATATGATTTCTGCAACTTTATCAGTTTGTAGAGAGGCAGATTACAAGCATTCAGTAGACCTGTCAGCTTCCTTACTATTGCAAGTTATTCATTGTAAGACCGATTAATGAATTACCAGATCTTGCGTAAAATGACTTGGCCTCACTTTTAAACAAGTACCAGTGTTGTCTTTGCTGGTCTTGTGACTAGTGTTAATGGGCTTTCAGTCATTCTGAACCTCCGTAGAATTTTCTCAACTGGATTTTTTTTCCCCTGTATTTTATTTGACTGCCATCGCCTTAGGTGGGAGTTTAAGGAGACATCATTTAAGGGAGAAAGTCATTTTGGATATTATTTGCTGGTGCCCTATAGGTTCAATGCAGTGCTTTAAAACAAGTATCCAGCATATAACCATTTTCTAATCAGCCAGATATAGCAGCAAAACTCTATTGCACAATTATTATTGGTATTTATATTACTGGTAAGAATGTTTAAAAACCCCCACCACAACTATATATTTTGTCTTAAATGAGCATTAAACAATACAGTTATAATTTTTTGAGTGCATAGACAATGTGTATTGTCTATAGATGTGATTTATAAAAGTATACAACATGCAGACGTGTACATTTTATGTATACATAATTGCGCACTCACATCCATTTTTGGAAACCATGGAGAAATGTTTTGAGGCTATTATGAGTCCAACGCACCTGGTGGACACAGTGTCCACTCAGAGACCACTTTCCTGTTTTACTTCTAAATTACTGCTCAATTTAATCTCATTTTGGCCTATAACTTTAGGGCGCAGGGATATCAGTACTGTTTTTATTGTCTCTTTTATATGCTTTAATTACATAGAACTGGGTAGCAAAGCGTTCTCCTATAAGAGTGCCTAAAGGCTGCGGGCTGGAAGTACTAGGCCGAAGCCTGATTTCCGCCATTTCTGTGGATGTGTAGAATTCATCGAATTTTGTAGAGAGAAACTTTTCTCCATAAATAATCTAATTTCAGCACTCTCGGATCACTAATACCGCTTTTATACCAAAGTTCCGCGTCTGACCCGGAGGTTGGTGCCGACCCAGAATATTCCCGAGTCGGCGCCGTTCACAACGGAGCCGGGTCTGCAGTGACCTGGCTCTTCCGGCTTTGAAGTGGACAATTAGAGATTACGTCATCTCCAATTCCAGCGTTGAAGTGGACAATTAGAGATTACATCATCGCCATGACCCGGATCGTGCTGTTTACACTGCAGGGTGGCATGGGAACGACCCGTAGCCAACCCTGCAAAATACCCGAGTTGGATCCCCGGGTCCCAGGACCTAGGTGGATTCGTTTACACCGACAAAAATCCCGGGTTGATGCGCATCATACTGGGATTTTTAGCTCGGTGTAAAAGGGGTATAAATGAACTCATGTTTTTTGTATGGTGCATTCATGTGCAGAGAATAATTGCTCTTCGCCCATCAGAGTGTGCACCTCTGCAGAAGCTTCTCGTGTAAAATCTGCGCACATTACTTAAAATTGCAATCTTGAGCAAATAGCATATGCACTGCAGGAAATGCATATTTTACACTTTTCTAAATGACCCTTAAAGTGTTATATGATGCATTATAGTAATCCTAGTAGACTACTGATGGTAGGTACCACTGGAGCAGGGACAGAAGTGAATGACTGAAATATTCTCTGCGTTATATGTGTGCGCTACAGAAACTACTTAATAAATAAATAATTGTGCCATGCTCAACATATGAGTGTACATGTGCAGTCCCCAATCCAGGATCAGGGAGCAATAATCTGGGTAGAGACCTGAGTACAGGGACTACAACACAATACCAGCTGTTTTGGGGCACTCTGGTTCAGTAACACTGAGCTATTAATCTAGATTGCCTGTGGAAATGCGTGATGTCTGCTATGTGCCTATGCATGGATATTCTTAAAACCTGGACCTTAGGGTGCCTTGAGACCCAAGTTTGGGAAACACTGATCTTAGTGAATACAAAGTTTCATGAGCTCAGCTCTCAATGGTTGGTATTTATGTGTGAGATGCTGTTTTCCTTTCACCATTTCTTTTTCATATAGTTCATTTTGTGAAAGACAATGGTTATAAAATTTATTTCTTTGGTTTGTTTCTTCCGTTGTTACAAATTATTTATAATTATGCTGGGTTTGCACAGTCATGTGACCACCATGGCAACCACAGTCACGGTATTCCATTCAATCAGCCGACGGATGACCTATTGCATAGAGCATCCTCGGATGTGTACAGGCGATATGTCCGTGAGCAACATCTTTCACAGACATACTGCGTCTGTCCTGCAGCACAACCGATGCTGATATATCTTGTAGATATATCAACACGTCTGACTATGTGTAACGGGCGACCTGCCGAGCACCCGTACAATTGCTGCAGGGACCGCCGATGACTGACATCTCAACTGGGCGGGCAAATTTAAATGCCCGCCCAGTTATGATTTCAGCGCAGACACATCAAGTGACCAATTGGTAAGTGTGTATTGGTTTACCAATATACCGCTCAGTCTGCAGATCCCTGGGTTGGAGTATATGTCACTCAGGTGTGTACCCACCTTTAAATAATTTTTTTCAAGACAGACTGATCTCGGACTTGTCGCCCATATGGAAGGGGATATAGCTGCAGTACTATACTCTTGGTGAGCTGTATATACTGCTGTGCTGTGTTAAAGACTATTTAGCTAGAGCTTTATTTGCTCATTTATACGTATAATAACTGAGATACAGAACCTTTTTGGCGTCAAAGAACCTGCCAGACCATGTGATGTCTACATACTGAAAGTCCAACAAAAAGTTGCCTTTTAAAAGTCGCCCCCTAAATCACCTTAAGTCCATTTGTTTAAGATTATAGATCGTCTTGTGCTGTTAAGTTAGTGCTAGACATATCCTGTCAATTGTTGGGTAGTTAAAAGAGGTTATCTTGGCTGGTCACTTAATACCGGTGTGTTTAATGTGTAAGATAATATTATAACACACTAAAGCATATCTGTGCTTTACAAGAAATGACATTATATGCACAATGTAATATTATATCTATTGCTTGCGGTGAATAAACAAGATAGGGCAGGATTGGCTGCTCAGTAGTACATTTACACACAGGCAGACTGCTTTGTGCCTGCTTCTCTTCATGCCCCTACTTGTTACTATGCTACATTATGTTTCTTACCAATCGCTGCCACTAATACACAAATGCAGATTGTTGTCAGACGTTACACAAGTACACAGGTTTTGGGGTGCAAACATGGGGAAACCACTCAGCATCCTTGGGACATCCCCCCAAAGCATAACTGCATAAAAAAAAAACCTTAAAAAAAAAGAGGAACACCCCTAAAAATTACTTTGAAAATAGGGGCAAAAAAGTACCAAGTGGGGGTACAAACATGTAAACTAGCAAAATAGACTTTAGGGGGGTCTGCAAGTATGGGGGAGGTATTTTATTGATTGCAGGTGTTTGCTGAAGGTGCATTTTTTAACCCTCCGCTTTTGCGAATTTAAACCATGCTTGCACCCATTTTCATGTACCCAAAATATGACAGGACAACTTATTTTCTTCAAAAAATAATACTTAATGCTATTCTTCACCACTTGTGCAAAGACGCTATATAGAGGCAATTTAAAGCACTTAAGTACCCCAAATAGCTCCAGGGGAGCTAATCAGCGACATCTATACTGATCCCCAATGTTAGTGCATCTTTTAGGGGGTGTTAGACTGATTTCCCCATCTCTGACAGCACTTTTCGCCTGTTTGAGTTTCGCCGGGACGCGTTTTCGAGTCCTTTGGAATTGGATCGGGTGACTAGCGGAGGCACGCCCCCGATAAGTTTCCGCGTCCAAAACACGCGATGGAAAATAGATTCCGCCAATGGTGGTCGAAATTATCGCGGCTAATTGAATACGGGCATGAAAGCAAATGACATTCAGCAATTTGCTCCCAAATGCCGGAAAATAGACTAAAAACTGTTGTTTGTTAAATGTTTGATCTAAACAATTTGTTCAAACTTGTCTGACGACCATTTTCCTCTGTTTTCTGGCATTTAGGAGCAAATTGCTGATCATCATTTACTCCCATATGTTACCAGATTTTCATTCCAACCAATCAACTAGTTGGCTGGTTGGAGGTAAGTTGGTCTAGTGTGTGGCCAGCTTTAGTCTTGTGTCGCATGCTTCAGTGATGTCTCTGATTCCTAATGAATTGAATTGAAAGCCTACTTACACGTCTCAGTGTTGTGCCTTATGCCTCAGGGTTATCTCTGATTAGTAGTGAATTGATAGGCTGCATTCTCATGTCTCAGTCTTGTGCCTCATGCTCCTGCTTTCTAGTGATTTACTCAGCAGCATTTTCATGAGCAGCGGTTTAGAATGTATAGTCAATGAATACGCAATAAATGTTGACTTATGCCCCTTTCACACTGCTATGCCGAGTCACACCCAGGGTTTTGTACACGGGACAATCCTGGATGTGACCCGAGTGAGACCCCTTTCAGGCTTGCACCCCGACCCGGCTAATTGTTGGGTTGGGGATGTCACCGCCATCAAGTGCCGAGCAGGCGCTTGGAGATGAGATCATTTCCATGCGCCATGCTGAGAACGGGACCCGGGTCACATCGACCCAGGTTACTTGTTCACACTGCACTACGAGCTGTGTTGAACACGTTACCTGCTCGTTACCTTGGTTGAAATTCAACCTGACCCTTTCACACTCAGCAATAATCTGGGTTGCTGCGTGTTCATGTGCAATAACCCGGGTTATTGCTGTCAGTGTGAAAGAGGTATTAATTGTAATAATATGACTGATCAAGTTTAGAAATTGTGACAGTTAGTTTAGCAATGCCCTGTATTAAAACCTCATCAAAAATCATACGACCCTGAATATAAAGCAGCTAAAGATATCACACAAATAGCTGTATTGAAATTCAAATAGTGTAAAATGTTTCATGCCTCCCAACGTTACTGAGGACATTGTGCAATGCAGACCTGTCTCTTGTAATGAGGCTTCCCAATGCCAGAAGCCATTGCAAATCACAAATTGTTCCTGTGTTCCAGGAGTAGAAATGGGAAGGCGTAGGAAAGTATGATTGCTCGTACAATGTACACTGCAAAGTGCTAGTACTTCTTAGCTCTATAAACGTGAGCTGATAAAACTCACCAAGGTCCCAAAGTCTCCAGTTTATGATATTATTAGGTTTTATAGGGCAGGTTTAGGAGACACGTGGCGTAGTAATTTGTATGACAGCAAATAACGAACAAAACTAATGCTGACTGAAGTTGCCAAACTTTACAAGAATAATAAACATGCGTGGATGTAAAATGTGGTTTCCTCGGACTGGAGGTATAGTTAACGTTAATGTTAATGTTGTCAGGTTAGATAAAAGCTCTTCAGTTTTTTAGTAACAGGCATAAAAAAATAAGATTTAGTTTTATCGGTTTTAGACACTGGGGCTTATTGAATTGGTACAATATGTGCTAATAGTAACCCGTAACAACCGATCAGTCTAATATTGGTAGAGTAGTTTATAAATTAAAAACAAAAACAGATTAGTAAGGTTTACAGCACATTTGTGTGCATTCTACTGTAATTGCATGCGCCATCCATACCTGTGCCTTTTCAGCTATATAAGGCCTCCCTGCTCATGGTTGACAGTTATGGGGCTATTGCATATGTAAATGTACACATACATGGAGGTGATGACATATTACAGAGTGACTGCGGAGGCCGCGGAAGTTGCACTCCCGTACTTCCTTTTTTCAAAATTGGTTATAGGAAATAGTTCCCTCTAATTATGTTAGTCCAGGTGCATCTAAGGTCTGCATTCTGGGACAATAAGTGATGTGAATCAGAGGTTTGCAGTAACAAAAGCCAGAACTGATATAAGGGAGTCCCAGTACAAAAATTATTAGCTGCTCACATTGGGCCTGATGCAGAGATGGACAGAAGTCGTCCGTATTTGCACCTCAATTGCGTGCACAGAAATAAATGCATATATTTGCACAATGCCACAAAACGCAACATTGGCTGGGGGCGGGACTTTGATGATGCACGAGGAAAGAGGCGTATTTACACTTCCGTCTAATGGGGCCCAAACATCTGCGACTGATTGTCACAATTCCCCTATCCCCTGACGCCTGGCTCAGTGGATCGGGGAAATCCAACATGTTGGATTTCTCTGATTTGCCAATCCCGACCAAGAAATGATTGGGATGGACAAATCAGTGACTTTTAACATGCAGAATTTCCCTGGTTCCCTGGCGGATCGCCGATCATCGTTTCCCACCGATCGGCATCAGGGAATTGTGGCGCTGATGTATGGCCCACATTGTCCTGCATGGCCCGGAGTTCCGCTGACATGCCCTGACCGAAGTTTGCCTATTTGAGAAGACCCTGATACAGCTCTGTTCCACCTCCATAGACATAATTATAGATGCAACAGAAATGTTTATTACTTTGCGTCACCCGTGTTTGCATATGCTCGGCTCCAAAGCATGCTCAGTGCAAAAATACCCAAGATTTCCCAGTGAGTGCGAGCTGTTTAAGTTAAAAGCGGAAGAACACTTTAACTATGACTTGTTTTTGCATTAGTAGAGCTAATTATTTTGTAACAATAGCCACAAATATAGCATATATATGCTTATATTGTCTAAACTGAGCTGGCTGTTTAAATACCAATCCGTACTTAAGATAAGCTAGGGTGTTTTCCCCTAATAACTATGCTCTCCCCTCATAACTGACAAAAGGGGAGATGTTTTAAACTGTTGCAAGAGATGAAGTGGAGAAGTTACCCCTAGCAACCAGTCATTTTCTAGCTATCGTTTATCTAGCACAGTCTATAAATGAACAGAAGCTGATTGGTTGCTATGGCCAACTTCTCCACTTCATCTCTCTCCAAAGCTTGATACATCTGCCCCTTAAAAACCAAGAGGCAGAACTTTATCACAAGATGATTGTGTTTTGGTACATTGTAGCACTTCGTATACAGATTCAGAGACTTATGCTGGGTACACACTGACAGACATATTGTCTTTGGCCCTCATTCAGAGCCGTACGCTCTGAGCAGAGCGCACGCTCTGAATGAGGGCCGCCCTCCATAAAAATGGAGCGTCCTCCTGGACGCTCGTATAGCTGTGGGTCACCACCCACAGCCTATACGAGCGTGCAGTTTGATGGCCGCGATGGTCGTGACCATCGCGACCATCGAAACTGCGAGCCGGAGCCTGCGGTTGAGGTTTTCAACCGCAAGGCCCGGAGTGATTTTGGCTCTATCAGACGAGAGGCGTTCCCTTGGGAACGCCCCCGTCAGGGAGGCATGTCCCCGGCACGCCCACCAAAGGGGGCGTGCTGTCAATCAACATCGACAGCATGCCCCCTTTGATCAGACACAACGAGCGAAGGACTTTCCTTCGCTCGTCGCATCTGGCGCATGCACACGACGGAGCTCTCTCCATCGTGCGCATGCTCAGTGCAGACCATCGACCCACTTGCGAGCGGACAGCCGCTTGCGAGTGGGTCTGAATCAGGGCCTTTGTCTGTTATGTGAAAATATATCTTTAAGAATTACACTATGGAATATCTCTTTTATAAACTGTCTTCGAGGATAAATTGATCATTGGAGAGCTCCAATTCGATGGTATACATCAAGCCTGAAGGGAAATTAAGGGAAGACGAACATCAAAAAACTAGATGCAAGTGGGAATATTATAATTTTATTACACCTACCTACATCTATTACATGGTCTACTTCTTTCTTCTCTTTGAGGAACAAACTAAGGAGGATCGACATTAAAAAGAGGACTCTGGGGGTCATTCAGACCTGCTCGCGAGCGCAGGACGCTCGCAAGCGGGTCGATGTTGCCCCACTGTGCATGCGCACGACGTAGGGAGCTCCGTCGTGCGCATGCGCGAGACCCGTATAGCGACGGGCTCTCCGTTGCTCCGGGTCTCGCACCAAAGGGGGCGTGCTGTCGATGTTGATTGACAGCACGCCTCCTTTGGAGTGGCGTGCCGGGGGCATGGCTGCCAGACGGAGGCGTTCCCATGGGAACGCCTACCGTCTGAAGCCGGCCCCACTGACATCACTAGTGATGTCTGTGGGAGTGATTTTGTCTCTGATAGAGCCAGAATCACTCCAGGGCTTGCGGCAGCGAGACCCTACCGCAGGGTCTCCGTCGCAAGCCCGATGGTCGCGATGGTCTTGACCATCGCGACCATCATCATGGATGCTCGCATAAGCTGTGGGTGGTCACCCACAGCTATGCGAGTGTCCAGGAGGACGCTCCATTTTCATGGAGGAGGGCCCTGATTCAGAGCGAGTGCTCTGGTCAGAGTGTTCGGCTCTGAATCAGGCCCTCTGTTTCAGTGCATTTATGAATATATCCATTGATTCACGGAGATCTCAGATTCACGGACATTGATAGGAATTGTTGGTACCCTAAAGAATTTGCACTTGGTTTGTTGATATTGTGTTTACATCTGTATTTAAGTCTGGCCACCATGCTGTTTTTCACTCCTATGCAGTAGGCTGTCATGTTACCACTTTGAGAAAACAAAGTGCTATAGACAGTTTTGCAGACAGGGGAGTGTTACTGCTACAACGTAACAAACTGCATTGTCAGCTTTTAGAGCTGTATCATATACTATTAGTTTAATAACATTGCAATTTAACTGAACTTTGTTAAGGCAGACTAGACTAACACAAAACAATGGCCCTCATTCAGAGCCGCTCGTTAGCGGCAGTACGCTCGTTCCGAGCGATGTTTGCACATCTGCGCATGCGTACGGTTTTTAGTACGCATGCGCGAACCAGTCAGTGCGGCCAAAAATCGTTTGTACGCTATATAGCGAGTGCCTGCTATTTTGAGTGACAGAATGAGGCGTATGTGGGTGGTAACAGGGGAAGGTGCTTGAAAATGGGGAGTGGAGATCCGAACGCAGGCGTGCTTAAAGGTCAAAACGGGCGTATTATGGGTGTGCATAATTAATACAGCAGCGTCATTGACCACGTCACTGGGTTATTTTATAGCCAGAACTGCTCGCAAATTTGTGGTAGCAAACACCAACCACAAGAATAGCGAGCAGTTCATACGCTGGTCGATGTACTCGATTAATCTAATAAATAGCGGACATGACGTATGGTGCGAGCGGCCAGGGGGCGTTTTTAACAAATAAACGAGCGTATGTTTTGCTCGCTCGTTCAGACTTAGAGGTGTGAACAGACTGCAATTTGCGAACGGATCATTTGAATAGCCACACCTTGTTTTTGAACGAACGACCGCAAATAGCGAACGGCTCTGAATGAGGGCCAATGTTTTTATCTTTATTTGTAACTTATTTGCAGTTTACAGACTAATGGTGCGTACACACGTAGCAATCAGCCAGCGATACGATATCACTGGCTGATCGTCATGCACCCTCCCTGGTGTGCTGGGTGATCGATATCAATCACCCAGCACACCAGGGAGGGTGCATGACATACTTACCGGCGACTATAGCAACACTAGTAACTTGCTCGATATCGAGCAAGTTGACCAGCATACACGGCCGATGGACGATATCGCTATCGTCCATACGTGGC
Organism: Taudactylus pleione; assembly: GCA_031769625.1. Classification (NCBI taxonomy): domain Eukaryota; kingdom Metazoa; phylum Chordata; class Amphibia; order Anura; family Myobatrachidae; genus Taudactylus; species Taudactylus pleione. Next base: position 3,754,036 of record JAUIMM010000519.1, read on the forward strand.
CGCGCATCGCTGGTCAGTGGTAAGTTGGTAGGGTCCTTTAAAATTAGCAATTTGAACGATAACGGTAACTATATCGTTCAATTCGTTCTTTAAAATCGCTACGTGCGTACGCACCATAAGAATAGGCTTCCTTGCTCTAGATATTTGCCTTTTGAAGCATAATTATGTGTTGCTTATTTATTATGTACATATGTACAGATATATTGCCTTTAGCACAGGATATAAAATGTGTACACGTGTAGCATTAATAATTAGTAACTAAAATTATACTTTTTAAAAGTATCATTTTAAAAGACAGCTTTCCTGTTCCGTCAGTTTATGGTGTTGTGGTAATGGTTCTTTAAGTAAATATGCAGAGTAAAGCATCAGTTCTCAGAATCTAGCTAAAGACATCAGATAAATGCACTCAGTTCAGCCCTGCACAGGGGGCTCAAAAGCCGCGTTGTGTTTCTGTCCTTTCACTGCGTCCGAGCTCTGCAATCTTTAAATGGCTCCTTGTCTTGCTAATTGTCTTAAACCAATAACTTTTGACATTGACTGCAACCTTTCTCAATGTCCTTGATCGAGTGAGCGCTGAAAGATTAGGAGGACAAAAATGTACATATTAGTATGAGAAAGAATAAGAAAATTACTTTGACAGCTCATATTGCATGATGGCTTGTGTGGCTTTGTGCCATATGCAGTCACGTGATCGAGGCGCTGCAAATGATATTTCATTTCAGCCCAGTCATACAGACATTCCATAGTACTTGCCAACACTTTACATGTTATGGATAAGGTTTAAAGTACTCTCTGCTTATTACGTAAGAGCTAGCACGGGTTTGCAATTATAAACTTATCTCTCTTAAAAATACTTTTCTTTTCTTTTTTTCACCTCTCGTCCGGCCTGAAAAATTAACTGCCCAAACAGAATGCGTTTCTTAGAATCAATGCCAGGCCCCCACAGTACATGATGTCCTTTGCACTGTCACACCTCTAAATACATGCCGGAGTCAGCTGCCACACAGACATACAGAGATAACTGGTAGGAGTATTTAAAAATGTAATAGCCGACTTTCATATAGGTCACTGTAAATCCATTCCGGTCACAGTCGCGGTGCACATCTGTTTTTAGTGAGGCGCTCATTTCTTAAGGTGGCATTTGGACTTCACAGGCGTCGCAGGCAGGCAGGCTGTAAATTACCGCTGCCGAAGCTATTTTGCCTAACTATATGCAGTTTTATAGTCCTAATGGTAAGCCGTCATAATGCTGTCAGTGAATATAGAACACAGATCAGCTCAACGAGCATGAAATTGTGTGTTGTCAACGTGCCACAAGTACTGAGATACATTCTGGCTTGTAGTAAATTGTAATGGTAAAGTAGACTTTTGTCTTAAAAAAAAAAAGATGTAACAAGGGTAAATAAAAGCTGGACAGCGACCACTTCATCACTTTCATTTGTCATCGGAACATGATCTCATTTGGAATCAGATTTTGCCAGAAGTTCCATGGCTTGGTGGCAAATGTTGGTTTGTTCTTTTTGTTGTATGTTTGTTTGTTTTTGGTAGACTAGAGCAGATGTTCGCAAACTTGGTCCTCAAGGCGCCCTACCAGTCCAGGTTTTCAGGATATCTATGCTTGACCACAGGTGACTTAATCAGTAATTCAGTCAATTTGATTCAGTTGTTGGGGTGCCTTGAGGACCGTGTTTGGGAACCTCTGGATTAGAGCATTGCCATGTATATTTTGTGTTTCCGCACTATCTGTAGAGTAAACCAGCCTCACGGATGCCACCCAATTCCCTGTTAAAGTGGGCGGTCCGGGGGCTTGGTGTCAAGAATTGCACAATGCCACAAAACACAACATTGGGTGGGGGCAGGACTGTGATGATGCGGATTACTGAAGACTTCAAAATTGTCATAACATAGAATATATTGAGACTGTCAGGGAAGGCAAGGAACACCGGCTAGCTTTGGAGAGAAGCCTCTGGTCCCCTTGTCTCCAGAATAAGACATAGTGAATTTCATGACTAGTCAAGAGAACTCCTTAATGAATACAGACAAGAAAGCATGCAGCATGACATTAGATTGTATACTACCACAGCAATTTGTTTTACTCAATATGTTTTGGGGAATCAGGACAAAGGTGTTCACACACAAGACGTGACGTGGGTCATTCTTTTCTACTTTGGACGCATAGAATTTGGCGCAATGTCTCTCGTGACTTAAATACGTACATGGATCAAGAGTGAGGCCTATAGTACCTGATATGGAACGTTTAATGGGTGCACATGGAACTTGTGCAAGTGGTCAAGGCAAATAGAACAAAGAAAAATGACATTAACCTGACATTACAGCACACTACTCAACTATGTTTAAAAGTATGGTACCTGGGGCAAAAAAAGAACAACTTATTTTGCTTTGCAGTGTCACTTTAAGAATAAACTATCAATACGTAGAATAGACAGATTAGACGGTCAGCTGGTATTTATCTGTCATCAACATTCTATGTTTCTATTAGCTTCCACAGAGAGGAGGTTGCCTCCTGCAGTGGTGCAAGTCATTAAAATCTCATGAGCTTTGGAGCCACTCAGGTCTGCCAGCACCTGTCATCAAAACACACTGGCCCTGTAGTTCTTAATTAAACTTACAGATGTGTATCTGCTTAGCTGCGTTTTCCTGGGAGGATCTATGCAGAGCCAAATTTTGTTTTCTCACTCAACCTAATGGGCTGCTGTCACTGGAGCCTTCTCATGAAGCAGTGTGCATACATGTATCCCTGTTACTCTTTCTTCATTTGTAATACACAAGTAATGTTTATATATATATGAAAGCTCCTCTATGTACTAATATAATTAGCAACTCCTTTAAATCTGGGGGTTCTGATCTCATCTACTCAGCGATCTTTAGGAAAACTCGTGTATATAAACTGCACTGGTGACGTAGTGGTTAGGATTACCCCTACAGCACTGAGGTCATGAGTTCAATTCCCAGTCATAGATCATCTGTGTGAAGTTTGTATGTTCTCTAGGGCTTGAATGGGATTCCTTCGGGTGCTCTGGTTTCCTCCTCTACTCTGCCGGTAGGTTAAGGAGCTTCTGACAAAAAAAATTAAATAAACCCTAGTTTATATGTGTGTCCATGTGATAGGATATATAGATGATATGTTCCACTGGGGCAGGGACCACCGAGAATGACCAAAGTATTCTCTGTACAGCGCTGTGGAATATGTGTGCTCCATATAAATAACTGTTAATAATAAATTGGTATAGTGCACCCTCTCTTGGTAGTCATTACAGATATTGGAAGTGATGTCAGATTTTCTATGTCCTATAGCCCACAGCTTTGTACTTCTATATGGTCATCAAACTTCCTAATGACTCCTAATATCTGTCATAATGTACAGTAAGGGGTGAGTTATCCAATGTAAAAATTTGCCCACGTAGGGTTTCCAAGTTTTACCAGGACAGTCCCCTTTATATATCACTATACTTATTCCTGATAAACCTGAATTAGCAGGACTAGTGGGAATAATTTCCTATGACTTGTTTAACCTAGCCCAAAGAATGCAAGGTGGGATTTAGGGCCTGCACAGACTGCAGGTCATCTGAGTGCCCAGATTTTTGGAGCTATTTCTGCACCGTGTTATTAAAAAAGTTCTGTTGTGTGAAACGGGTGCGGAAATCCGGATAAAAATCATTTTAGAAAAAGTTGAATATGGGACCAGAGCACGAAGGGCTTGCCAGTGTCCACCATATCAGGGGCCTACTTCATGTTTAAAAACTAGTTAAAACATAAATACATGTAGATTGGCTTTAGGTGTTTAATGTGTAACAAAGCACGATGGCAGAGGGGCTCACGTAGATTTCAGTCCTACCCGGGGACTCCCTAGTTACTTCAGCGGCCAGCCTGTGCCTTGATAAGTGGTAATGTTTGGGGGCAACAGATGCTCCTTGTTCCCCTATGGGTGATGCCATGTGACATATGGGGACAAATAGAGTGTGTGTTTTATACATTTATCACGTGTGTTTCCCTTAGCATGGTAAACCTTAGGACTGCACTGTATGGAAACTTGTCTTCTCAATAAATAATGACAACTTTTTGATTCACATCTGATCTCCTGCAGCGCTGGGTGACTGAACCCTGTAAGTAGTTCACAAGCTATGAGATTTCAGTCACAGACACAGCCGCGATGTCTAAAAGCAGTTGCTAAACACAAGACTATTTTAGTACAGCACTTTGAAATCGATAAGGTTGTTGCATATGGCTTGTCTAAGGAATTTCTGGGAGGTCTGGAGCGTGCAAACATACATTCACTTCCAAATGCTGGTGACATTAGTAGTTAAGGGAGAGTTATACACAGTCCAGTGTGTAGGCAAAATCTGCACTTTAAATACTCTACTCCTAAACAGGGGGAAAAATAGCACCTTGTTGTAAATATAATAGGGGTGTTGCGACTTTGAAGTTACATAGCTACATCATATATATGTATATATACACGATATATATATATATAGTTCCAAATTGGTCGACACTTACGTCTCTAAATATCTTTCCTGGGGTAGCTACCCAAAAGGGAGTCTATCAAAACCCCCATAAAGACAAAAATTTAAATAATGGGGTGCACTCACCACTCTTCAGAAAGAGTCCTTTATTAATTTACAGCATAGGAGGGTTACAGCATATCCATATCTACGTTTCGGTCCCAAGGTCCATAGTTGGGACTGGAACACAGTATCGGCCTAATGACAGTGCCGATATATCGGAGGCACTGAAACGTTGCTGCTTTTCATTTCTGATGTAATAAAGTTTGTTACAAGTACCCTGAGTGCCGCATCTGGATGACAAGTATTTAACTTTGCCATGCGGGCATCAGGCCAAGATACATATCACCTGGGAGAGCCGGACCTATTGTGTTTTATATATATAGGAAATCCCAGAGAGGAGGTCTAGGGGGCAAATGTAAAAGCAAGGCTAACTGCATCAACATGGCCCATCCACTCATTAGGGAAGAGGATAAGAGACAGGGGAGTGATTATTATTATTATTATTATTATTATTATTATTACCAGTTATTTATATAGCGCACACATATTCCGCAGCGCTTAACAGAGAAGATCTGGACATTCACATCAGTCCCTGCCCCAGTGGAGCTTACAATCTATATTCCCTACCACATGTTCACGCACACACATACACACTAGGGGTAATTTGTGTTGGGTGCCAATAAACCTATCACTATATTTTTGGAGTGTGGGAGGAAACCGGAGTACCCGGAGGAAACCCACGCAAGCACAGGGAGAATATACAAACTCCACACAGGTAGGGCCGTGGTGGGAATCGAACCCATGACCTCAGTGCTGTGAGGCAGTAACGCTAACCATTACACCGTTTGTGCTGCCCGTTACACCGTCTGTGATCTACTCTCCCTAAAGTCCAGGAGAACTCCCCAAAATTTGGAAGTTAAAGTACAGGTCTCTTATGTTGGGTACACATTTGGCGATATATTGCTCATTCTACTGACGAGTGATACAGTATATCGTGAACAATGTCGTTCACAGACCTATCAGGCTGGCTCTGCAGCACAGCCGATACCATATGTCTGTGCATCTGCAGATGTGTACGGGTGACCCGCCGACCGCCTGTACAATTGCTGCAGGGCCTGCCGATACTGACATCTCAACTGGGCGGGCAAATTTAAATGCCCGTCCAGTTGTGATGTAAGGCCAGACATATTGAGCGGCCTATTGATAAGTGTGTATAGCTTACCAATCGGCTACTCAGACAGCTGACCGATCCCTCATCTAAGGGGTATATTTACTAAAGGTCGATTTTAATCCAATTTGATCTATTTAAAATCGATTAAAATTGATCAACATTGCTGTTGTGTTTCTGGGGCTAAATCACACATTTACTGACAGACAATTTTTTATTTGGTTTTTAAAGTATTAGTAAATGTGTGATGTAGCCCCAGAAACACAACACAACATCGATTTTATATCAATTAAAATCGTCCACTAGTAAATATACCCCTAAATGTGTGCCCAGCCTTAATTGACATTAATTTTTTTTACTATCAAAGTCAAATCAACGTCAGACTTTTAGAATGCACTTTAAACGCTTAAAATTATAATATGTAATAAAATACATGTGGCTTTGTGCACAAGTTTTACAGGATCATTATCATGCTGCTACTGGTGTCATGGCTACAATAACTACTAGTAACATTGAAACAGTAACATTACAGACTAATGTGGCAAATTGTGTCCCTGTTCCTATAATTTGTCTGTATGTGTTTTATTACCAACTGAAGATCACAATATCTAGGTTTCCTACTATTAGTGCCAGTCTCAGATCAGTCTTAGATCATTTATAGAGTAATATATATGGTGAGAGAATCCTGACAGTCGTCCTTTCCTTGGTACAGTATGTTAGCAGTTGTGGAATGCAGAGCCGTGTTTTAAGATCTCTGAAGGTGAAGTAAAGGGGAAGGAATTATTGAAATTTTACCTCAGCTTCTCGCTGGTTTATGTTACATAACTATAAGCACAGGCCTCATGTTTTCACTCAGCACCACCACAGAGTCTCATGGCGGACCAGTAAATTGTATCGTTAAGCTTCAAAGACTTAAATACCAAATATGCTCATTTAAAAGTGAAATCTATGTTATTTACATGATTAAATAAAAAGTTCCGAAAACTCCATTTCACACCCCGTACTGTGTGACTACGGTCTGTGTTACACCTGACCTTTTACTTCCAATATTTTTTCAATTCTTTTTAAGCCCAACAAAATAAAAAATGTTTTCAGCTAAAATAAAATGGGATGAATCAACCCCACACACAGTCTGCCTGAAAGGTGGACAGAATAATGAGAAAGTAGCACTGTGGATCAGAGCTATAAAAACGCTCAGCAATTACCAAAAAAGGAAGCATATGGCAGTTATCTATATCGACTAGGTTGAACAAGTTTTGTAGTATTTAAGATAATTCTCTAGTGCCTGCTATTTAAAGTCTGTGGGTAAGCTGCAGTAAGAACCTTTTAACAATGCATCGCTTTAACCGTGCCACACAATCCAGTAATCTGTCTGACTTCTATATTACAAGACACAGATCCACTAATGATTGTTAATATAGACGAAGGGGTTATTCTCTAACAAATTGCAAATGTGTAATAACAAGGGTTACACGGTTCTCCTGTACAATACTTCATTTCACATCATTTAAACGCTTCAACAGCCGTAGTTTCTAAATTATGAGAACCCTATCAATAGCCTTTTGCAACCAATCAGACATTTTGTTTACATTGTCACATTAGATTTATGGAAGCATATTGTGTTTTGGTTATTGTGTTCAGGTTAGGTGCAAATTTGTGCTGCATGCAGATTTTGAGGGAGCAATGGCACATGTTTTTAAATAGTGATTGCTTTGCATGTTACATACTGTACACATACTTCCCAACATTTCTGAGTCTGGAATTAGGGTGGCGGGATAGATGGGGACGGGTCTGGGGTACATTGGACATAGCCATGCCCACTGTTCAGTGGTTTCATTTTTTAGCACAAAAATTAAAAACAACACTATTTAATTGACACACATACACTGAAGTCACCTGCTTCCACTGTTTGCGGCAAGGGAGTGCCTTGCAACTCCCGCCCCTTCTCCTGCAAAAGCGGCACCGCAGGACAGTCCCCATAAATCAGGACTGTCCTGTCAAAATCACTCCTTTAACATGCCGGATAAACACTGAGGCAATCGGCAATTGTGACGATGTGTAGGGTGATTTGACTTCCCCCTGGACATTGCATTGCCAGTACACACTGCAGCGATTAATGAACGGCGGAACGATCACTCGTAATATGTGTAACCAGAGCAGTTTCATTAGTTCTGGGACACACAATTCTTCATGGGTCTCAATGGCTCTAGATCTAGAAGAAAGATGAAAGGTGTGTTTTACAGTGTCAAAACTTCTCTATTAAAACATATAAAAACAGCATTTAAAATTGTACAATCGGTAACACGTCAGAACGTTTATCTCTCAAATCAGACTATCAAGTGTATTATAATATAATAGGACTGCTAATAGAATAAAATGGATGTAGTATAATGTAGCTATTAGTGTAAGGAATACTGACACTCACATCCAGGGTTTATGTTACCTAAAGAGCCATAATAATGTCATGAAGGAAATAACAAGGCAGCCTCTACAATATAGCACACAATTTCTTGGGTTGTGGATTAGGAAAACTGCATTTTCAGTCATGTTAAAATGCTTGAATATATTTCTATTATTGCTGTACAGTGCTGATCACTTATCATGAATACATTTATAAAGACTGATATCTTTAGTACAGTATGTAATTCTCTCATTGCCTCTATAATCTGCCTTTATTTGCTCATATAACATTGTGTTCAGTGTCCCAGCCCCTCTACTGCATTCTCATAACATCTAGTTGTAACAAGTCTGCTCTGCCTTTATTCTGTTACAGTCACACCTGAACTCAGCTTATTTACTATACTGTAAATATATACATTGTGTGATAAATCCAAATCCAATCAGTCCATTTCCCATGATGGGATGGAGTTTAGCAACAGGTTAGTTAGACATTTTGGGCTCCATGTACTAACGAGTTTCAGGTGGGTGAACTCGTTTGTGAGGGAAAACTAGTGTGGATGTTATTTATTATTGCATGGATAGTGTTTTTTTTAACAGAAGCACTTTTTTTGTTTCATTATGCAATCCAGTAGGCTACCCTCATGTATGAACGAACGTTATTGCTAACTTACCATTTGTTTCCTTAATTTGAACTCTCCAGCTGCAGGTTCTGTTAAACAGTGCTCACAAGCACTGTGCTCCTTCCATCCATAATTCCCCCCGGTGTACAGCACCAGGATTTTTAGCACTACCGCTCGCTGGTGAGCAAACCATTGATAAGTTCAAGTACAAAAAAAACAAAAGCCGCGGCGGCGGTAACGCTAAATAACATAGCAAGACAAACTCGTTACTAAATGGAGCCCTTTATCTCTAAAGAAACATCATTCATAGAAGCCACTATTGGCCATGTTATTGGCCATTAAGGCAGGTATACAGATGGAGCAGTATTTGTTGAAGCAAGTACTGTAGCTGGTTCATCAATGAGTATACTGTATATCAGAGATACATTTATTGATTGAAACAAATAAGCTTTGTGACACCTACAACATGAGACACTGCAAAATTTGAAGCTAAGTTTACCCCATCTGTGGCTACAGGTTTTAGTGATTAGCTGCAGTCTAAATACTTTTCTCTGCAACCTCTGAGATTACCGGGGTCAGACCGGGCTGGGATATCTAGGGTGTTAGTAGGACACGCAACAGACTATAGTGATTGAACATTACACTGCAAATGACAGTAACATTACAACAATGCTATACATCAGCACTACAGCGAGATGTACCACCTAACCCACCGATGACACTGGTGGCTGGAGGTTACAGTATGTGGCCCTGGCAATTGACAGTGGTTCTGCAGTCATTGTAGATTTTACTAACTTTTCTGTAGAAAAGCAAACTGTAATGACCATGGTTCCACAAGTCAAACTTTAAGTACTGTATGTACAATGTCACATGTCTGGCTTGGGAGGTTCAGTAAACTTAATAACACAACAAACTGGTTGTAAGCATGTGCTTATCTGCAATAAATACTTCCATGGAAATGTGTGCCTATAGGCCACTAGGTGACTTATAAACTAAGCTGTTGTTCTCTATAAACAGATTCCACTAAACATTCTACTGAGTGGTAATGTAAAATGCCACTTTGATTGTATATAAAATGTATACCGTAGTGCAATGTCTGAGTGGAATTATGAGATATATTGTATTTAATTGTATTTTTGCTATAAAATATATTGTAGTATAAGATATATTATATTATGAGATCTATTACATTACAATATAGATTGTGTTATGAGATATATTGCATTATAATATAATATTGTATTATGAATTTATTGCATTATAAGATATCTTGTATTATGAGATATATTGCATTAGAATATATATTGTATTATGAGATATATTGCATTAGAGTATGTATTGTATTATGAGATATATTGCATTAGAAGATATATTTTATTGTACTGTACCAAACAGCATCAGAAAATGAGTGCATCTATTGCAATCAGGTGTTATAACCTTCTCCTAGCTGGCCTCCCAGTCTCCCACCTCTCTCTACTACAGTCGGTCCTCAGTGCTGCTTCTCGGCTCATCTTCCTCTCCAGACGTTCTACATCTGCTTCCCCTCTCCTTCAAGCCCTACACTGGCTCCCCTTCCTCTTCAGATGCCAATTCAAGGTTCTTACAATCACCTACAAAACCCTCACCAAATCCTCTCCAACTTACATTTCTGACCTTCTCTCCCTTCACACTCCCGCCCGCCCACTTCACTCAACTAATGCATGCCGCCTCTCTTGCCAACTGATTACTTCCTCCCACCCCCGCCTCCAAGAATTTTCCCCTTGCTGCTCCCTACCTTTGGAACTCTCTTCCTATCAGACTCTCCATCTCTTTACAAATCTTCAAACTGGCTATCAAGACCCACTACTTCATTAAGGCCTTCCAGCTATCATCCTAACACACCTCATGCTCTTTCCTCCCTATCTACCCCTTCTGTGTCACGCCTTCCTGTCTGCCCCTCCCCTTTAGAATGTAAGCTCTCACGAGCAGGAACCTCTTCCCTCATGTGCTTCTCTCTACATTTTATTCTACTCCTTACTCACCACAAGGGCACCTAATACTTGGCTGCTAACTCCCTGCTGCTTATTGTAGGTGTTTTAATCGCTGTTGCAGCAATGTATATAAATTGTGTCCTTGTCCTGCACTGTAATGTACTGTAAGTTACTCGTTTCTTGTTCACCTATTAGTTTATGTACTCTGTAAGGCGCTGCAGAACACTTGTGGCGTCATATAAATAAAGGATAATAATAATAATTATACACTGAGTAGCCTAGACAAGTTCACTTCTGGGTTCTGACCCCAGCAAGGCAACTGCGCATGCACGGCTATCCAGCTGTGCATGCGAATATAGCGCGATTGGGTGCAAGTTTGGGAACCACTGCTTTAACCCATGCATGCAAAATCCAGAAAGCCATGCCTCGCGAACCTCTGTACATTACGTCACGCCTAGGGGGTGCTACCGCCAGCTCTGGGAAGCAGAGCACTGCCCGGAGCATCCTAAGGACGCTCCAGGCAGCTTTACAGGCTGTAGTGTCCCTTGAACGCTCTGGGTGGCTCTGCATTAGCGCTACTGGCTGCAGGGTGCTGTTCCAGGCACAAACCACAAACCAGTAGTTACAGCCATGGCTGACCTGTTGTGCTTGCCTTCAGGTACCATAGCTTGGGCACTCATGTGCTCCCCAAGTAAGTAACTTGATGACGGGCTAAAACTTATTTAAATAATCTTTAAGTGAACTTGTGGTTATAGCTAAGGAACATCTGAATTACGCACAGTACTGCCATTACATTGTGTTACAGTTACAGGACCAGTGCTGCAGAACAGGTGTAATTGGTGAATGGGTCTGGAGTAAGGATGCATGGAGCTGTGAGCCGACAGGCTCCAATAATATCCACCCCCCTTTGCTTAGAATGATTCTTTTTTTTCTTGTAGTGGACCCTTATAGTGGATTTTACTGGTGCATCCGGGATACTCCAGTGTAATAGTAACAGTATGAGCTCTTGCTTCTGACTTAATCAACAAGCTACAAAATGTCCCTCTTCAAACATAAGCTAAAACAGTTTTCTCTGTGTGCTTCATACATTGTTTTAGACATACATTTGCAGCGTACTGTTAGAGTATTTGCAGAAATCTGGGGCCAGGAATCAGCAAATGCAACATTTATTAATAGTTTTACAAAGTCAAGTTCTGTTGTTACTGAGACATCCTCCCCCTAGTGATCTCAATCTAGTACAAATCACCGTGGCTACAGGTAATGCATTTATTTACTAATCAGCAAATTACTTTACGCAGTCAGTAAATGTTAAGGTCTAAAGACTGATAAGATCATTTGCTTTCAGGTGTTTTCTCAATATTGTTCTCAGCATCAAGTATAAATTGAAAAGAGTGACCTTTTGATACTGACTCAAATAGACTGCATTTCTAAAGATTCAGTGGTTTCAATTACCATAAATTTTTCATATTGGGCCTACAACCAAAGCATCGGCTCCAGAGAAACAATATCTTATCGTCGGCTAGTTAATGCAGTCAGCTTGGTGATAGCTCCTTCCTGGATATTTTCTTTTTTTTGTTCACAATCAAAGCTTGGTGTCAAGGACTTAAATGTTTTGTTTACACAAGTAAAATCCAATTACTAATTGACTTAAAAAAATGTAAATATGACTTACGGGCAAAGAGCTGAATATTCCTCTAGAAATTCTACTTCTAGAGGAATATGAAGATGAACGTTCAAATATGTTGCTTGTATGGTGCGTACTGTGGTTTTCTCAACATCCAATTAGCAGATTTATTGAGGTGTCGGAGTGATCAATAGCTGAACCTGAGTACTATCAATTATGGCGTTTGTACAACGAACACTCACACTTCAAAAAATCACAAAAATGTAAAAATGATATTTAAGGACAATAGGTGGCTCTAAGTGGCATCATACTGAGCAAATCTTTATTTTCTAAAAAGTATACTTTTCTGACACCTGTGAGTCAGGGATAGTGGCTTGTGTAGTTACTTTTTATTCTGTCAGCACTGTTGGTTCATTTTGGCATTGTTTGCGTATTACAGTATTTGTGACTACTACGTTTAAGCAATTTTGACTTTTGATTACTTAAAATAGCTTTTGGAATTTATTTTAGTATCCCCATTCAGTTCTACTTTATTGCCGACAAATCACACTTTACTGATCTGCGCTCAGACCATCCCACACGCCACTGCTTTCATTCTCACTTCCACCAGATCGGCTGTACCCAGGGCTGGAATGAGGGCCCAAAATCGGTGCCACAGTCCAGGGCTCCTGTTTGCAACTTACAGCTTCTTAGAAAGGCACAAGGGTGAACCTGGCGCACATCTTCCTGATCCTGTTGCGTTACGGCACAATATCATGTGCGTGGGGGGTAGGGTATGCTGGCACAAGGTGGCACCTGTGCCAAGTACAGATGGTAACCTCCAGGGGCGTTTGCCTAATAAGAGCAAAGGCTTTCCAGAATTTATCCACAATACGCTGCCTCGGGGACCTGCTTTAGAGTTCTTTCCTTCCATTCTGAAAATGCTGCTCCCATTCTACAACAGTTTTTTCTTACATTTGGAACCCATCCACCTTAGTTCCGTCCCTTGCTCCTTGTGTAGAGCAGGATGTGGGTTGTGTTTGTGCAAACCTGACATCACAACCTCTACCCCCTACAAAGTAAAAATATAAAAAAACATTATGGAGTCTTAATAATGCAGGCCCCCTATTACCATTCTATTTCACGCCCTGGTCTTTCTCTGTGACCTGACCCATAAATATGGTCTGTCACTTTCCCTAGCCCTGTGAGCAAGGTTTCAACATCAGCTGCTGAGATGTACCATCTGTCTGGCTTGGGAGTACCTGAGACCTAAATTCAGAGCTCCGGTTATTCATCTCTATGTCAATAACTCCAGCTGACATCTCCAATATTTCATTCCAGTTCCTTCTGACTATATTTTTATGGCATTGTCCCCAAGGAACACGTTTATAGCCACCATATTTCATCATTCGTCTCCAAGTCTTGTATGAAGAGGCGAAGACTGTAGCTGTATAAGTGGATGCAAATACTTGACACCGTAAACGTATTGAATGGCCATGAAAAGCTAAAGCGGATGTTTTTTTTTTTTTTTTTATTAAGATGAAAGAATGTGAGAGAATCGTCTTCCTAATCTATTATTTAGAAAGAAAGCAATATATCTCATTCAATTCAATATTGCCTAAAACAAATGTTCAACAGTAACCCTGCACATCACTCATGTTTCCTTATATATTATCTTGCCACGGAGCAAGAAATATGTATACAATTTTTCATAAGCATGGAAAGCTGCCAAACAAGATACTAAAGAAAAGGCAGGCAGGTAAAAATCTCTTTTTGCTTTTTGGATAGTTATATGTTATCTGTTAATTTATGTTTACAGTTGCATTATTGATTTAGTTTTCCATATACAGATTAAGAACAGAATATTAGGGAAATAATTTTACAGTAAACAACCACCTCCCCCAGGCTTACACAATGGAACAGTCCAATGTCCTGGAACCCCAATGTTTTGGTAGATGCTCAAATTACAAACATCGAGATTTAAAAACTGTTGTTTTTATGTTAATTTTTGTTAATATTTGATCAGTTGTATATAGGTCTACTATAATGTTTGTACTCTGCTGTATTTGGGATAGAGGTGTGCATGGACCCCCCGTGTTTTGGCTTTGGATCTGGATACATCTCTGTGTTTTGGTTTTGCAATACCACCCTCATCTGTTTTGGTTTTGGATTCGGTTAAAAACAGCTAAAACATATGAATCCAAAACCCGAGTTAGTTTTTTAAATCCGAGTTCTGAACCGGCAACAAATCCGAATCGGGACTCGTTTCAAACCGGGTCACAAAAGTGAATCTGAACCTTGACACGGTTCTACTCGGAACTCCTAAATTCGGGTGTGTGTTCGGATTTCAGAAATCCGGACCCGCACATCTCTAATGTGGGATGTTGGAGTTTCAGAAATGTGTTTAATTGCAGGTTGTTTACGAATAATGACAACAAAGTATTTCAATTCAATTAATATTTAGCTCTTTGGTTAGCATCAAAAGCTCTGAGGTCCACAATTCTCCAGAATCACTTTTTAGAAAAAAAGACAGAAGGTGAAAATCACTCAAACAGCAGGAGTCCCCAACATCAGGCCCACCGCCTCCTCTGATGGTATGCAGTCGGGAAGCCGGCGGACCTAATCACAACGGCCGACTTCCTGACTGCTTAATCCCGGCGAGGGTTAAATGGCAGGCGTCTAAATCTAGACGCCTGTCATTTTACAGACGCCGGGATCCCGATCTAAGTAATGCCGGGCGCCGAGCACGGACAGCCGCGCGGGGGGGGGGGTTTGGGTTAGGTTTAGGGCTCCCGGGGGGGGGATTGGGGGTTAGGCACCCCCCGGGAGGTTATGGTTAGGCTAGGGGGAGGGAGGGTTAGGGTTAGGCACCCCCAGGGGGATTTAGGGTTAGGCACCCCCCCGTGGGACTTAGGCTTAGGTGGTGGGGAAGGGGGGGTTAGGTTTAGGCACTTAGAGGGGGGATTAGGGTTAGACACTGGGGGGAAGGTTAGGGTTAGGCACCCCTAAGGGAGGGTTAGGGCTTAGAATTAGGTTAGTGAATACTTACCTAGGGACAATCAGGATTTTCATCCTTGTTGGGCTGCCGCTGTTGGGATTTGAACCGCCGGCCAGGGGTCCGGCGGTAAATCATACCTGATGTTTGTGGAGTACAGGCTTAAGGTACAGTTATCACCTGAGCAGTTAAATGATATTCAGCTGCCCTGCAGTAGTGGCCGGGAACGGTGAGAGTAGTTTTACCACTTCTCCGACTCAATGTTAATGCATTTGGAAATGTATGACTTGAGGTACCACATAGAAAAAATTATTAAATGCATATAATGTTAAAAAAAAGTGTGAAAAATATATAAAACAGAAACCCAGAGAATTAATTTGGTGCCTTTATGATTATAATAAAAAAACATTGTATTTAAATTAATAAGGATTTTTTTTCTCTCTGAATACATTCTGCTGTCACCATCTTGAGAGGAGGATTACAGCGGTAGATGTACCACCACAATCCTTGATAAATAGGCATGGGAGCTTAGTGATAGACATGGGAAGTTTAGAGATGGGGAGAATAGAAGATGGTCTTTTCTCGACTTAATAAATAGACCCATTAGTAGTTTTGCTCTGTAGAGACTGAAATGCATATATTTTAGTACTCCTGTCCGATGTTCTACCAGACCATTGCAGGTTGCAGCAAATTTTTTCCAAATCTGTAAAATTTGTGCAAAAAAACTGCATAACCTTGATAAGTTCATGCATGAAAAAATGTCCTCATGCTCACAGCTGTTTTATCAGTGACTTAACAACCTTGAAAGATGCTTCCAATTGCAGTAATGACTTTCAACTAGTCTTCATTAAGCCCTGTACAGGTCAGAATGTTATTCGGATCATTTTATCTTTGATCATATAGTTTCTGATTTTCACAGAGGTTTGGCTAGGAAACCCCAGATATTTACTGTATGTAGTATCTAGGTGCAAAAGATGCCTCTGAATTCAGCCGGATCTTTGCGTAAGCTTACCTCAGAATAGCCCACAATTCCATCCATACACCCACGGCACACTTATGCTAAGTGCAAGCACCCCATTGCTGCAAGTGAAGATCCGCCTGACTTCCATGCTCCTCTGAAAAACCCACCGAGATATGTATCTACGCCTAGTCTGCCGTCTGGAATCAGACCCACTGTATTTTTTAAACCATTTGAAGTGTGCTACATGAGACATTTTGAAATGAACTCTAACTCTATTTTGTTATGTTCGTTTTGCATTTGTCCAATGAGAATATTACTGTATGTCTGTATATAATATTTTTGTTACGGGACCATGATTACTTTCTATGTTGATATTAATATGTCCGCTTGAACAGTTAGCCATTTACTGAGTTCCTTTGGCTGCAGGATGTGCGGGACGTTATTTGGAGACGAAGTGGTGGGAGGGCAGAATACATAACTGTTCTAGGGGCAGTGCAATATGACATATAGCAGGCATAGTGGTGGCAGGCATAACATCCTAAGCTTGATACAATCCCCTCTGCCAGACACAGAACATTTCCGAGGTTATAGTACCTTTAATTTTCAAATCAAATTGTTTTGAATAGGTCATTCTCTAACTCATTGTTAAGTAAATTACTTTTAGAGGTTAAGCGTATGCATTAGAGCAGGGCTTGACAAATTTTTGTAAAATCTAGGAGCCAGCTTAAAAGTTTAGAAGGCACCATCATCCGCGACCAAAATATATAAAAACTTGTATAAACCACCACACATGACCGTTCAATGTCTCTCAACCTCCCCAGTCCCCACATGCCAACAAACCACCACACATGCCCCTTCAATGGTTATCAAGATTCTGCCGCATGCCCATACATATTCATATTATGCCACACCCTAGTGCTCAAATACATAGTATGTCACACAATATGATCCAAATACATAGTATGTCACACAGTATGACCCAAATACATAGTATGTCACACAGTATCACCCAAATACAGAGTATTCCACATAGTATGACCCAAATACATAGTATGTCACACAGTATGACCAAAATACATAGTATTCCACATAGTATGACCCAAACACATAGTATTCCACATAGTATGACCCAAACACATAGTATTCCACATAGTATGACCCAAATACATAGTATTCGACACAGTATGACCCAAATACATAGTATGTCACATAGTATGACCCAAACACATAGTATTCCACATAGTATGACCCAAATACATAGTATGTCACACAGTATGACCCAAATACAGAGTATTCGACACAGTATGACCCAAATACATAGTATTCGACACAGTATGACCCAAATACATAGTATGTCACACAGTATGACCAAAATACATAGTATTCGACACAGTATGACCCAAATACATAGTATGTCACACAGTATGACCAAAATACATAGTATTCGACACAGTATGACCCAAATACATAGTATTCGACACAGTATGACCCAAATACATAGTTTGTCAAACAGTATAACAGAAATACATAGTATGTCACACAGTATGACCCAAATACATAGTATTCCACACAGTATGACCAAAATACATAGTATGTCACACAGTAGGACCAAATTCATACACATGTGGGATGATGAGTTATATAAGTACGTAGGATGATACATGTGTAACTTGGGGAGGGATGGTGGGAGAGGCACACTTATACCCCTTTCAGACATCTCGAGATTCCCAGGAATTTGGCCTACCTCAGCCAAATTCCCGGGTAGCCGTGTCTGTCTGAAAGGTACCTACCGCCCCTTCAATCGACCAGGGTTTTTCCCGGGACTTATGTCCCGGGAAAGCACCCTGCTTCTGTCTGAATGGTGCTACCTGGGAATTTACTACTCCCAGGCAGCACCTAGCAGCTTTGGCATGGAGTTGACAGCACTGAGCGTCCTATAGGACGCTCAGCGCTGCTGCTTTGAGTTGACAGCGCAGAGCGTCCTTTAGGACACTCAGCGCTGCTGAGTCCGGCTGTGTGCAGAGAACCCCTGCCGGACGGTGTGGAGACCGCCGACTGGTCCCAGCCATAGCGGGCCACCCGCACTCCCGCTGGACCACCAGGGAATTAAAAGAAATTTAAGAAAAAATATATAAAAAAATCTGCATTATGATTGGCCGGCTTCCGGCAGCTGAATGATGACATCATCATCAGCCAGAGAGGGGATAGGCTAGGAGGAGCAGACGGCAGAGAAGAGGCAGCTAAGCAGAAAAACCCTGCTCTTGTCTGAAAGAGGTCTACCTGGGAATTTCCCAGGTAGACACTGTAGTGTAAAAGGGGGGTCTCGACCAAATACCCGGGAATTTGCACAGGAGAAATTCCCGGGTCTGAGCAGGAAATTTCCCGGGTTGTATATCTGAAAGGGGTATTAGGGAGTTTTATCCCTGAGCAAGGTGCAGGAGTCTTATTAATTAAATTACAGTGGGGCAGTACTGGGGGCAAGGAGGGGGTTAGGGGCAGGCAGTGCTCGGCGCGGTATTGACCTCCTTCTTCCTGCTGGGAGCCCAGCATGAGCTGCAGCCTCAGCTTGTCCTTCAGCACCAGGTACAGCTTTTAGCTCTCACCTGGCCTGTGCAATTGGAGGGTCCCGGCACCAACAACATGATGGGGGCAACAACGCTGATGCGCAGCCGGGAGAGTCATAGGGTGGCTGTCAGGGAGCTCCGTCGTGCGCATGTGCGAGACCCGGCGAGCGACGGGCTCTCCATCGCTCCGGGTCTCGCACCAAAGGGGGCGTGCTGTAGATGTTGATTGACAGCACGCCCCCTTTGGTGGGCGTGCCTGCCAGACGGAGGCGTTCCCATTGGAAAGCCTACCGTCTGAAGCCGGCCCCACTGACATCACTAGTGATGTCAGTGGGAGTGATTTTGGCTCTGATAGAGCCAAAATCACTCCAGGGCTTGCGGCAGCGAGACCCTACCGCAGGGTCTCCGTCGCAAGCCCAATGGTCGCGATGGTCAAGACCATCGCGACCATCATCATGGACGCTCGCATATGCTGTGGGTGGTCACCCACAGCTATGCGAGCGGCCAGGAGGCAGCTCCATTTTCATGGAGGAGGGCCCTCATTCAGAGCGAGCGCTCTGGTCAGAGCGTTCGGCTCTGAATCAGGCCCAGTGTTCTAGGTCTGTTTATATCGCATCAGATATCTCGCAAATAGTTCTAGGCTTGCGACCCTCTCATCTTTGGTTTGATTTATCATTCTAGCACTACATCCATCCCTCTGCAACTAATAAATTTGTTTCTATATAAATAGCAATTTGCGATAATTAGAAATAATAGCTTTGTCAGAAAATATAAAGGTTACCTTGCAGAGTCATTTCAGTAAGTAATGGGCTGCGCTGCCATGTCACTCTCTAAGCAGACATGTGTTCGTCGGCAAATGCGCTTCATTTATTGTGATGTTGATTTATTTCTTGCGTAAATTGGGACACCGGCAATAATATAATGTGACATTAATTGTTTAGCAGAGTTCTCTTTGTTACACAGGTTGCTTTCTCCTGGGCGTTTGATTGCTGAAACTTGTATAAAACTAATTGAGTCTGCTTCGGGGATAGAACCCGTGCCCACGGAATGTGTCAGGCAGGGCTGAGTTTCAGTCTATCTGTGACTGAAGCAGTTAATCACCAACATTAAGCATTCATTGTCTCCTTGTAAAATGCACTAACGGAGTGTGGAGGCTTCAATTGTTAAATTATAATATGTATTGTATGATATCGAGCCAATTTTAGTTAGATTTATATGTAAATATTTGCTTGAATCATCCAGTATTGGCTGAGTCTAGTGTGACTTACCGATGGACCTATTGTACTGTATATGTCTAACGCACTACCCTGACATCGTGTCTTGTATGAAATGCAGAAGGACCGTTAGGCCGTTAGGTGACAGCTCAGTCTTTCAGTGTCACACATTATCTCTGTAAACAGCCACTCACTGCAAGATTGTGCCACAGCTGGAGAGATGGCACCATGCCATAGCAATATAGGGCATCTGTTTGACTGCACTGCAAAGCCCCTCTCACAGCTTAATAAATTGCTTACTGATTTGTTCTGTTCTGGAAAGTTATGCCTATGTATTTCTGCTTATACAGAATCTGTTTGCGAAATTCTAAACCCCAGCAACAGACTTTGACAATGGCTGTTATTATCAGTTGTGAAGTGACCTATCTACACCATTAGTGTTACATTTTGTTGAATGGTGCCTTTCTACAACAGAGGTATGATGATTAAAAGGAGTACTGCAATATCATTTGATAACATGGCATTCTGCAGTGATAAAGGATCTTGATAAGCAGATAACTAGTATGATAGACAAGGGGTTGGCCGCATCACTATCGTTGCTTGACAAGGACAATTTCAAAGCCAGCCATGTCTGTGAATCAGGCACTATCTTTGACTTTTCTTTTTCTTTTTTACAGCTAAACACATTGAAAATTATTTACACAGTTTTATCATTAACATGCCAGGTTATCATTATATCCCTAACTATATATGAATGGGTCCGCATATAATTTACTGGGCTGGGTACCACCAAGGTCTGTCCTGTTAGCCCTACTCTGCAATGTTGTTTGTTCCAGTGAAAAGCTGCTAAACCTAAATATTTAATTCAGAAAAGAATTTTAGCTTGTAAAACGTACAGATATATATGTTCTCATATGATGATAGTACTTAAGAGGTTTGATAATGTTTATTTCCTTCTGAGTGGCAGGCATCAGTGCCCTTGATAAATTTCATCATCCTCTTCACCGTCCCAGATACCCTAGAAGTGTCTGATCCAATCAGACCCAATTGGACATTGGCCACTTTTGTATCGCAGACTTTTATTGACTGCAAATTAGAATCGCGGAGGTCTAAATGTGTGAGCTTTCCAGAGACCTGGGTGCTTACCTTCTCCTAGAGCAAGGATGGGGAACCTTTTTTATGCAGAGGGCCATTTTGATATATATACCATCATTCGCAGGCCTTGTGCAGGCCATGCCCCTTCGCATGATGTCATATGGGGGCGGGGCCACGATTGCTGGTCATTACAGCAATGCCCGGAGCATCCTGAGGATGCTCCAGGGAGCTGTAAGGGCAGCGGTGTGAACGTCTGAAACACACTAAGGACGCTCCTGGCGGCACTGCTGCTTAGATTCTAGCTGCAGTGTGCCATTCTAGACACCCTGCTAGCCAGATGAGGCTAGCAGAAAAGAGCTCCAAGAGCCAGACCAAATGATTCCAAGGGCCTTATACGTCCCCCGGCCTAAGGTTCCCCATCCCTGTCCTAGAGGGTGGGATGTATCAATTTTCACAAGAAAATTGCGTTACATCCCGACCATTTTCATCTGCAGTAGATCAGCTCAGCTCACAAGTGAGATAAGATACCACCCCTCATTATAGGGGTCCTCACGTTATGTTAGACGTCAATAGGAGAAGGACTTGTTATTCTTGGTTTACATACATCTAAAAAGCATTGCTTAGCTTTCCGCTACTCAAGGATTAGGTGATAGAGTAAGGTGGTGGGAAGGGGTGTATGGGGGGGCGGAGGGGTTAAAGGGGAAGTGTTGCCTGGGGGAGTTTTGGAGGAATAAAGGTGATGTTTGTTCATTTGTTTTATGGATTTCCAACAATTTTATGTATTTATGATGTATTTTTTTATGATGTACTGTTGCAAGTTGTTTTAATTAAAGACGTGTTGTTCATGAAGGACTGATGATGAGATTATAGCAGCTTGAACAACCCACCATTATAATCTAATCCAGTGTAGGTGGTACCCTATTATATCATTAACTAGTAAGTAAATGGATCTGGCATATGCCGTGCTACCTCAGTGCTTGCCCGCTGCTCTATTCCGCCCCCCCACTTTATCTACAGCTCCAGTCCCGCCCCGTTCCATCCCACCCCCCTCTTCTTCTAGGGTCTGTCCTATCTAACTAACAGTGGGAGTTCTCTATGAACATGCATGATGGAGAAGGGACAGACTTCAGAGAATTATTGTATAGATATTATTGTATACTAAATGATTTACTGTATTACAAGCACTGACGTAGGTACAGTGCCTATTGTCATGTAACATCACCTAACTGTATTGTGAGCAAATATGTGTTGCTGTAATGCCATATACAGGCCTGTGAGGTGCTATACCACTGTATGCTTTTTTCTTGATACCATACTGGAGGTGGTTAAAGCTTCGTTGTAAATTCTGCACCAAGTTCCTAAAATCACTAGTTAACAATAGCTAATGCCAAGCCTGTGACACCTAATTACAAGACGGTGACATTAGATGTATGTACTAGGTGTAAGTTGACTCCTGGTAAAATGATGGCAGTTTATTATATTATTGACACATTCAATTATTGTTCTTGCAGAAGATAGAGGAGGAGAGCGAGGAGAACCTGCTAGCCGTTCTTACGGAGACACTGGACAGCCTCCCTGTGGATGAGGATGGATTGCCTTCATTCGATGCACTGACAGATGGAGATGTGACCACTGAACATGATCCCAGCCTCTCGTCTATACCTGACGGCACCCCTCCAACACAGGAGGCAGAAGAGCCGTCACTAGTAAGAACCCTTCCTACTGTTTAACAGGAAATGGATGTGCTTCTGGCTACCCGCTGCATGGGTATGATGTAGTCAAAATAAGGTTTGGACTTTAATTTTAGGTATATAAAAAAAATCCGTAGCTGTATTGAAATTGCACATGAAATGCTGAAATATTGGAGTGGCCATTGATCTGGAAAGTGCATAGATGCGGTTTATTTATGGACCTTTATTTTTAACTTGTAACATTGATTTGTAACAGTATCTTGGACCCATAATCAATATCATCCTTTTCACCACAGAGTGTTCTGCTTCTGGCTTTATTGACCACTGTAATCTGGCTTACACATACACGCATGTAGCCTCACCGCATCTCTGTCTGTAACAGGAGCCGGTGCTTCTCTGCCCGGGTAATGAGATGGCACATGAAAGGAAGATATAAAGTGACCCCATCTCTATACTCATCCTTATCAAATATATAATACAGTTTATAGCAGAGACTGAATTTGTTATGAAAGTCATTCAGGGTGTTGTATAAAGGTGGCTCCAAGGCTCAGCCTGAGAGCTGGATCTGTCCTATTTGGACAAGTACATGTGTAGTCGGGTTGGGTACGTAATCCCAGCGCTAGTAATGCTGACGGTCGGAATCCCAGAATACTTGGGCATACAGGTGAGTATCCTAACCACAGGAAACACACAACAATAAAGGGCGCCGTGATTATAACAATAATAAAATGATAATCCGTCTGCTGCTCTCTGCGTGGTGACTAACCACTCTAATGGAAAAAATGGGAGAAAGAGCTATGGGATGTAACAATGATATATTTAATGATAAATATTGTAATAAAATAACTATAACATAGATGACAGAATATACAGACTTGAACCATATAAATGTCCACAATAATAATGCATTGACTATATGAATTGTGTATTCAACGATGCTACATACATAAATAAAAACATAAATATAACTAAAATATATACTGTAAAAAAGATTTGGTATAATCAGATAATCTGAATGTAGCTCCAAGGAACATATGTCCATGCACCTCTATCAAATGATAGAGGTGTATAAATGATCCCAAATGATTAAAAAAGGAAACTAGTGAATAGCTTGATCATTGTGCAAGCTTCACTACGTAAGTTAGTGAACGGTGGTATTGTACACAATACAAGATGACCTGTTTGATGTAACTCCCGGTTTCACTCCAATTTAAGAACAGAGGGCAGTGTCCGGAATGCCACTCTGATAATAGGTATCACTGCACGGAGGGCTAATATAACCTCCTGTTGGTATAGTGGAACCTCTTATAATAAGGCATCGGGAAGATGTCAGTCCAGGGTTACCGCTGTTATGGAGCCGCCTGATTAGGGGCCTTTCGACTGGTCCGTGCTCCGTCTTAGTAGCCGCGGCAACTGGTGATGATGATCACTGTATTCAGCAGTCGGAGCTCCGTGTAAGGGAGAGCCGGGAAATATAACAAGCCAGGTGTCAGCTTAAGCTACTACGACGGAGCACGGACCAGTCGAAAGGCTCTAATCAGGCGGCTCCATAACAGCGGTAACCTGGACTGACATCTTCCCGGTGCTTTATTATAAGAGGTTCCACTATACCAACAGGAGGTTATATTAGCCCTCCGTGCAGTGATACCTATTATCAGAGTGGCATTCCGGACACTGCCCTCTGTTCTTAAATTGGAGTGAAACCGGGAGTTACATCAAACAGGTCATCTTGTATTGTGCACAATACCCCAGTTCACTAACTTACGTAGTGAAGCTTGCACAATGATCAAGCTATTCACTAGTTTCCTTTTTTAATCATTTGGGATCATTTATACACCTCTATAATTTGATAGAGGTGCATGGACATATGTTCCTTGGAGCTACATTCAGATTATGTGATTATACCAAATCTTTTTTACAGTATATATTTTAGTTATATTTATGTTTTTATTTATGTATGTAGCATCGTTGAATACACAATTCATATAGTCAGTGCATTATTATTGTGGACACTTATATGGCCCAAGTCTGTATATTCTGTCATCTATGTTATAGTTATTTTATTACAATATTTATCATTAAATATATCATTGTTACATCCCATTGCGCTTTCTCCCATTGTTGAGTGTCCTAACCCTTTGCCTAACCCTACCCCTAACCAACCTTTCCCGCAGCCTAACCCAACCCATAATACCCCCCTCCCCCACAGCCTAACCCTAATACCTTCAGGAACGCAGCCGTCGGGATTCTCACTGCTGTCTGGATTTTGACCGCCAGCATTGTGTGCGCCTGGATGCCGACTACATCCCGTGAAGCCACATTGAATACGGATCCTGTTCAATCTGAGTTTGGGACAACTGACCAGATTTGTGTCCAGTTTTACAAACATAAGGCCAGGGGTGAATGTTTAAGATTATATGTCCTAGGGCAGTGGTTCTCAAACTCGGTCCTCAGGACCCCACACAGGTCACGTTTTCCAGGTCACCCAGCAGGTGCACAGGTGTAGTCATTACTCACTGACACATTTTATAAGGTCACAGGTGGTTATAATTATTTCACTTTTGATTCTGTGAAGAGACCTGGAAAACATGCATTGTGTGGGGTCCTGAGGTCTGAGTTTGAGAACCTGTGTCATAGGATGATGGCACTTTACAAGTACTTAACTTTTTAAACTTTGCAAACTTTTATATGAGAATAACTGGATTACTGTGGCCCCATTTAAGTTATCCCTGCATAAAGACACAACTAGGACACATTTATAGATCTGAGGGGCTGATGCTGAGTGAGAACAAGGCCAGTGTGCATAGAGTAAATAACGTAACTTCTCTATGCGCACGTCCAGGAAATGGGGCGCACTCATATGTCACTATGCAGCTGTGTAAGATTCTCACAAGTACTAGACAAAGAGAGAGGCGGTATGGGGAGGGGAGGATTGGTCTAACCTAGTCCCAGTACAATGATAGATTGTTGCTTTCGTCACTGTGCACGTGTTTTAGCATTTACGTACACAAGAGGTAGAGTTGTATCTAATTTATTAGAGATGGGTTTGTTTTTTAGATAGTGATGCGTATTTGGCACGCGAAACAGATAGTGAAAACCATGGGTGTAAGTGTATGTGACGCATGCCTGGAGCATATGCGTGGAAAGGTGCGCGCATCATGCCATAACTGCAACTTTGCATATGCACGCAGTTGCGTTTTTCTTTAGTGACCGAGTTTTACGCCTTCGATTTAGGCGCAGTTGCATACAGCTCGGCGTCAGCCCCCAAAATGAGTAGTTGATAAATATATTCATAAGATAACAAAAACTGCATAGCCCATTTGATTAACCAAGACCCCCGGTGTGCCCTGTTAACCAGTACTTGGTCAGCAGCTGACAGTTGCAATCTAATAGCAGCTAAAGAACGGCGGGTTCCCTTCCCCGGCAAAGCCCTTCGCCCCAGCGTTTTCTTGTTTGCAGCACGAGTAAGCCCTGTAATTATCACCATGGCATAACAAGCTCTTGTAATTGTGTTTATTTGGTGTTGATTGCATTATTTTTCACACACAAAAGTATACTCCTGTGATTCTTTATGACTCATTTTAACTAATAGTGCACAATTTAAGACACATAATTGTCATCCTCATTGGATTGTAACAACCCCCCCTTTCTCGTCTTATGCATTTTAGCTTAAAAAGCTCTTACTGGCTCCAGCGAACACTCAGCTGATTTATAATGAATGCAGCGGACTCAGTGCTCACAACCATGCAAGCTCTAATCAGAGGATCAGAACAAGCTCTGCGTCCGTCAAGGTACAAATTTCTTCTTTTTGATCCAACTAAAATGAAACAGCATTATAAGTAGTGGGAGCTACATCGGTGTTAGACAGTGATCTATAGAGTGTGTGCACAGCTCAATTGCTTTACAAATGACATACAGCTCGCCATTTGATATAATGAAAACTCCTATGCTACTGTGTACAGTAAATATTGCTCCCTGTTTGGAGATAATCCGAAAACGTTGACCTGATAGTTGTTTTACTGGTCTAGTTACTCTCATAATTCAGGAGATGCAGTAAAACCTGTCCTACGCTACTTTCCCTTCCACATACAGTAGTTGAGTTATTCCATTAGATAGGTAGATAAGTTATCTTATCAGCTATGTCATCTGATAGATCCCAGCCTCATCTAATATGTGTGCTGATCTCATTAATGATTGGTATGGCAACTCTTTTTGGGAAGAGAACGTTCAGTGCTTTCTTTGTTCTGCTATCTGTCAAGGGGTTACCTTCGGTGGTACTGCCGGTAGATTTACACTGCCCGGGATCTCAGGATGGCAATAAGAGAACATACAAAATGAAAATAAAATTTTTATTGTTTAAATAAAACATTTTTTTTTTCCAATTAGAAATTCTTTTAAAATACTTAAAAAAAAAACTAAAAAAAATATATATATATCATTTATATTTTCCAAGAAGTGGAAACAAAAGCCCAATTCTGCGTATGTGTGATATAGTTAGCTGCAGGCACATATCCCCTGAGACTGGCCTGGCAAAGCAGCAAGTTCAGCATTACTGTTCCTGGCCCTTATCACTAAAGCAGCTGAATATCACTCAGATGAGCTTAATAAACTATAGCAACAGGAGACTTTCTATCGTGGCAAATCAATCATATTGCCATATGTGGATAAAAAGACCCCACTGGCTGATCATATTGTACTCCATGCTTGCCCACTTTTTGTGCCTCCTCTCCAGTAGATCTTATAGGGGAAGCCCAAGTGTGAAGTACGGGAGGCGTGGCAACGAGATTTGCATCATTGTGGCCCCACCCCATTTAAAAAAAAAGTATTTTAAAAGAATTTCTAATTGGAAAAAAAGCTGTTTTATTTAAACAATAAAAATGAGTTGAGCTATCGCACAGCACCGAATATCATATCATCACTAGAGCACTGGGCAGTATCTGGCAGTGTGATCTACTCTCTCGGGAATCTTGGAGAACTCCCTGATATTTGGAAGTCTCCCGGCAGAGTAGTCAAGTATGTTTCACTCCAAAGTTGTCATCTCCTTGCTTTATTTATAGTAAAATGTTAGTGCACTTAGAGATACAAGTAAATTTGCCTTATACTTTACTGTGACTGTGATTTACAAAGATCATGAACTTTTCGTGCAAAAAAAATTACAGTAAACAAATGCATTTAAACGCAAAGGTGACAGGATAAAGTAAGCAAGTGCGCTATTACCTATGCAGCCATTTTGTTGACCATACCACACAAAAAAAAGTACAAGGGGCCATCTTTCTGCTTACTGTACTGCAGTTCCTCGAGCTCGTTTGCATACCGGGCCCGCTACTATTAGGTAGAAGATGCCAGCAGTGATGGTAGGAAGTAGATTAAAAACAAAAGGAAATAAAATAGGAATTCTGGCATAAATAAGCATCATAACATACGGGTAGTTCTTTTATATATACCATTAAATCAGAAAAGGATAATTAATGGGGACGTTTGTGCTATTTAAATAGTGTTTCCTTAACATTCGCATTATTCATTTTAAGGACACTTAGGAGTGCTGTGAGATGCTATTCTGTAGCATCAGGTAACAAATAAACCCTAAGTGGTTTTAATCCCCCCACTTTATTACAATAAGTCTGTAGAAACAAGAAGCGTCTATGTTACCTGGGGATAAAATGGAAACAACTGAGGAATGAAATAAAACTTTGCATAAGCGGCATTGGGGAATTTTAAATGCAATTTTCTTTCCTTGTTCTGCAAACAATTATTCACAGATCATAGATCTGTTACACTTATGGTGAACACCTCACAATATTAATAAAAGAGAAGACATCGGTTGTATTTTGTTTTTCACTGAAGACTCAGCTCACTAATTTTATTTTCCCTTTTTTCTTTTTTCTATCTTTGGCTTTGAAGAGCGAGAACTGTTGGAGTCATAAACCCAGAAACATTTGTCAACAGCAGAAGCCACAAAGGCGCCCTTGCTCAGAGCTCCTTAAGTACCTGACTGCAAATGATGACTCTTCTCAGACCAAATCAACAGAGAGCAGGATTAACAACAGGCTTGACAAATGCACCAAAAAGAAGCCCTGCTTGCATCCTCAGCCACATTTTCAAGGTAGCTCGGAGACTCATATATGTGTTGCGCATCTTGGTAAATTTAATGTAGTCTTTACTCATACAAATTGGTCTTCGCTCTACTTGCTTGGATTGGTCACATGACACACCTGTACTCGGCTAGTGTGTCAGCCATGTTGTGTCGATCTGTTGTTAGATGTTTTTTATAGCATGTTTTTAATTTATAATGTCTTAGACATTTTATTTTAAGATGTTTATATATAAATATATGTATATACAGTATGTATATACACTGTGTAGCTTCAGTCGCTCCAAATAGCTCTGCTAGGCGTGGCTGGTCCCGGGCGACTCTGCTTGCGCAGAACGTCTTTCTCGCTCAAGATGTGCGTCTTATTTACATAAATAATACAACTGGGATCGACAAAACTACCCTGCTAGATTGCCATGATCAATTGGATGTGCGTCTGAGTCTAAATCTGTGTATGAAGGGCTACGATGCAGCAGCTGCTGCGTTTTCTCACGCCAAGTTCCGTTCTGCTTCATCTGTGACTTTGAACGTATTTAAAACTAATTTTTGTGTGGTTAGAATCGGTGTCTCTAGAACACTTTAGCTGGTACATATTTAACGATGTGGACTCAGCCGACCTATTGTGCGACAGGACCCGGCCGTTGTCGAGAGCAGCAGCGGGGGCGATGCTTCCTTTGGCAGCATGGCCCTCGCTGACGTTGTTGCCCTTCGGACCTGCATGCAGATCCGACGGGCGATGTCGCTGACGTTGCGTGGCATCATCAGTGACATTGAGGGTACACACTAGGCTATGTTGCCGACATGTCGTCCAATCCGGCCAGATCAGACGACATTGTCTAGTGTGTACCGCCCATTTGAGTGGTAGTTTGCTGCATCTGAAACTGCGATTCTCAGTCGCCAGTCATCTCGCACCGTATGGTGCTTAGATGCTAAGTGTATGAGGACACATCTGTATGTATGTAAGCACCTGTGTACATATTATAGAGATATTAGAAGTCAGCTAGGAGGAGGCTCTGCAGGTCTCGGACATATCTGTAATAATTAAAGAGTAGGCGATGTCTACTTGTAGTCAACAAGCTTTAACACAGTAATGACATAAGAACTATTATTGACCGGAGTTTATACATATATTAGCAGCATTTGTGTAATTAATATAAATTTGGCAATGAACCCTTTATTGTGTAATATAAGGATGTTAAAATTCCCTAAGGAGTTTATATAAAATGTAGAATTTATACGTTTATGCATGCCACAGAACTGCGGTGTAACTTTATACACCATATATTTCACAGTAGTTAGTTCATTAATCCTTATAATATCAATTGTATATTACAGTAAGGAGAACATTATTCCTTATAATACACCAGTTTCAGTTTGAAGTTCCTTGTATGAGACGCGTTTCACCCTCACTGACTGTTAAACATTCCATCACAGAACACTTTGAAAATGAGTCCTAATGACAACGCTACTCTCCAGACACAACTGATGCCGGCATTTCTCACTAAACTTAAAGATATACTTTAAATTAGATTTTACATATATTCGTGTCTGTTGTGTACTGTACATAGGATAACACATCCCCCAACTGAGAAATTTAAGGATACTAAAAGTCAACGAGGAGTTCTGTAACATTCTAAAAGTTTACGACTCCATCTGAAACGGTGACTTCAGTTATCCCTGTCTTTCACAGCAGGTACTTCTTTATTCTTTCTTTTTCTTTATGGGCGGCGTTCAATCGTTTTAGCGCCCGTTCTAGCGTCTAAAGTGTTGGGAGATTGTGGTGCGCTATTCAATTGATGTTGATCGTGCCAAAAGAGGTCATGTTTAGACATGTAAAACATCTACACCCGACCAAAGTGCGGGGCGTGATCGGGAAGAGTGCCGTTTGGGTCACTTTTCACCGGTGCGATCTGAAATGCTGGCGCCGGCAGCTGATCGCGCCCGACAGGGGCAACAATTAAATAGCTCCGTCGGGCGCGAAGGGGGGCTAAAACCGCCCTTTGTGTTTTAATGATAGGCTAGAAGTCTTGTTACATAACTAAGGGGTCTATGTACTAATCTTTGGAGATAAAGTGGACAAATATACAGTACTTACACTTTACAGGCTGTGTATTAAAAATGACAGTAGGAACTGATTGGTTGGTACTTTATCTCCATCCACTTTATCTCTCTCCAAGGATTAGTACATAGACCCCCATGTATTGTGAGGAAATTCTGTGAGAGGTTGTTGCATTGGGCAGGGTCTGTGACGTGGCTAGGTACAGGGAACTACCGTACTGTGATCAGTATCTCCCTAGGTAAATTTGATGGAAGAATATAGAAATGATGCAGAGTAGCCTTAATCACTGTTCAAAGACCGTCTATGAATCAATGTGAGGTGTATTAGCTTTATTACTGTCTGACACACATGGGTCTCTTCACTTGACCACAGTAGTAAATTTACACCTCTTGTCCCTGTCTGCTTTTGCTGTGTCCATGTTCGTTAGTCATGACAACAGCCTTTTAGCCATTCTCCAACCTTTACAGTAGTCTGTACCTGTCATAAACCAGTCCCTGGTCAGTTCTACAGTGTGAGCCCTAGAGATGCTTTGTTATGGAGAGTTTGCAGTTTTGTCTGTGACACGTCTGAGGGCCTACTTTCTGTACATTACTATTCCTTATATAACTCGGGAAATATCCATTGTGGTTCCCTTTCATTTTTATTGCTAAATAGCATTCTTAATGGGTAATTTTCCACATGGTAATTCCAGAAGGGCTTTTGAATTTTTCCTCTCGTGTACGCTTGCTGGCCTATAAATCAAATCACTTTTTACTCATACATGCAAAACAGGGCAATAAGCTATTTCCTTAAAGGAAAACTATCGGCAAAATACATTTTTATGCTGCATAAAATAATGAGAATTTTGCCATCTATATAATTGAGAAAATATATCGTTTCTTTTATGACACTTTTTATTTTCTGTCTGTTGCCCTTTTAGTATGTGGTTAGTCTGCTTTTATAACCTGCATGTGCCAGTGTTGCTACTGCTACACGTGAGGAAGTTTAGGTAAATACTCCCAAACTTTCTTGGATCATGACGCCTTAGAGTATCAGCATTTTTTTCACGGCACTCATAGGCCAAAATTGACAGCCACCAGCTCTGGTCTTGACTACCAAATGAACCATAAGTAATTTTACATGGTTCTGGACCACCAAGCCGTGGCACCCCTACAGGTGCCCAGAGGCACCCAGTTTTGGAACCACTGGCTTAGTGTCTGCTAATGGGTTCAGATTACTGTAACCAACTTTAAGTTTTTGGTTTTGACAAGCAGAGGGTTGTAGGGGCCCAAACCAGTATATTGCAAGGGCTTAAGGCCTTGTTTAAATAAATAACGTGTTTTTGTGTGGTTATCCAGGCACTTTAATGTTGTGTCTGATCAAAGGGGGCGTGCTGTCGATGTTGATTGACAGCACGCCCCCTTTGGTGGGCGTGCCGGGGGCGTGCCTCCCTGACGGGGGCGTTCCCAAGGGAACGCCTACCTTCACTAGTGATGTCAGTGGGAGTGATTTTGGCTCTGATAGAGCCAAAATCACTCCGGGCCTTGCGGTTGAAAAACTCAACCGCAGGCTCCGGCTCGCAGTGGCGACGGCCATCAAACTGCACGCTCGTATAGGCTGTGGGTGGTGACCCACAGCTATACGAGCGTCCAGGAGGACGCTCCATAATTATGGAGGGCGGCCCTCATTCAGAGCGTGCGCTCTGCTCAGAGCATACGGCTCTGAATGAGGGCCCTTGTATAGTGTGTACATCAACTTTGTGAATAACGGATCTACTGTAGGGACAATGCAATGAACATTTCGGTCCTGTTACATGCACAGTGTATCGTTACATCGCACCGTCGCTGGGTACACACCTCATATTTACACAAAACTTTACATAAAATGTAACTCTGCGAGTGGATGAATAGATTCTGAAGATCGTCTGTGAAATGTTGCCATTCATTTAAGTTTGTTCTCACGTTTGAAAGCAAAACTAAAAAAAAAAGTCCTCAGATTCGTAAAAATTAAACGGAACTAATTATCTATCTTTTAATGAACAACAGCTTCTGAGTTGTAGAAACTACTGAAAAAGTAAAACTAGAAAAAGACAATACCTTCAAACAGTAAGGTATAAAGCATCTTATGAAACTTTATCCTCGGGCAAATGTGCGAAAATGTCAGGAATCTCAAGAAAAGAAAAAACACAGAATATAAGACATAAGAGATTTGCATCAAATAATATATTCCTTATTGCAGCGCAGAGATAAGACAGGAATCCATATAAGGGAGTTTATTATTCAGCAGCTTCTGCCACTTGTAATCTTGGTACTGAAACAAAACCTAACTATTCTTACAGCTTAACCCTGTGCCTTCTGCGAACGGACATGCTTGGCGCACGTTATTCATGAGACTAATGAACTTGATGCTGTTTACTTCAGGTTTATCGTTTTATAGGAGATTGTCGCAATGTGATACTTTGCATATATTGGGTGATTTTATACATAGCTTTTCTGCGACCGTAATTTGTATTCATTATGCTCTAGTGTATGTACAGCTACAAAAGCTTCAAAGCATATACTATAATACTTTATCCTGCATGAGCGACCAGGCTATGGTGATGCACAATCAGTCTTATTTAGTACACACCGAAGCAGAGTTTTATGATGCAAAGTTTATACTGGAGTGAATGTGGAGAGGGACAGGGGATATTTTGCTGCTTCTGAGATTCGGTAAAGTTTATAATGGTACAGTTCTTGCCCGTTCACCGCACAACCATCATGGGCTACACCTGTGTGTAGGTGTCAGTTGGCACATGCAATGCATAGCATAGAATCAGCCATATTTAGAGCCAGTGTACAGGTGACAATAATGGTAGTTGTGGATGTGGTCACCAAACTTCACTTCTGGCTGGCTAAGCCGACATTCATCAGAGTGCAGCCTCACCAGGATCTAGTGACACTGATGTGACATTAGTGAGTGAATTGATAGGCAGAATACTATGTCAGCCACGGATTAGCTGCTTGCAGTGTGTGGAGCCAGGGGTTCACTTCCATCTGGGTCACCCAGGCTGACAACTCAATGGTTATTTAAACAAGCACCCATAAAGCTATCATTGACTTACTGTTAGTAATTAATACCTAATTAGTTGTAACGTAATCTGGTGCTTCTTAATTTAGATATTCACCGCTGAACCAATTATTTGGCAAATGCCCAGCCCCCTGCTTCCGTTCTTAGCTCTGCACATTGTAATGTCAAGATGAACCCAGGCTAATGGGGAGCCCGTACTTGCCAGCTGTGCCACCTGTTTTGTAGAGGCATGGAATATGAGCTTGAAGTGCTACCGGACCACAAGAGCTAGTTACTCATAAGTAGGGCTCAGTGATGCAAGCAACAATTTATTAGTAATATCTGATGCCATCATGCATAGTTTTGCGCTGTGCATTTAGTGCCACCAGCAATCGCAACTTTTTGAGTCTGAAAATGGGGGTGTGGCAGGCAATGGGGGTGTGGCAGGGGTGTCCTGCCGAAATCACACATAGTATCCCCAATTCATATTACATCACACAGGAGCGCAATCTTATTCAAATTACACCACATAGTAGTGTCCCTTATTCACATTACGACACACAGTAGTGCCTCTTATACACAATGCCCACAGTAGTGCCCCTTATACAATGTCCACTGTAGTAGTGCCCCTTTTGCAGTTCCCCCAATAATAGTGTCCCTTATGCAGTGTCCCCTGTAGTAGTGCCCCTTATGCAATGCCCCCAGTAGTAGTGCCCCTTGTGGTTGTGCCCTTTATGCATTGTCCTCTGTAGCTGTGCTCATTATGAAGTGCCCCCTGGTTTTGTGCCCCTTATGCAGTGTCCCCTGTATTAGTCCCATATACAATGCTAGTTGTGCCCATTATGCAGTGCCCACTGTAGTTGTGCCCCTTATGCAGTGCCCCCTGTATTAGAGCCCCTTATGCAATGCCCCCTGTAGTTGTGCCCATTATGCAGTGCCTCCTGTAGTTGTGCCCCTTATGCAGTGCCCCCAGTAGTTGTGCCCCTTATGCAGTGCCCTCAGTAGTGTCCTTTATAGAGTGCCTCCCTGTAGTGCCCCTTATGAAGTGCCCCCAGTAGTGCCCCTTATGCAGTGCCCCCTAAAGTAGTACCCCTTATGCAATGCCCCCAGTACTGGTGCCCCCTCCCAGTGTAGAACATTCCCCCTCTCCCCAGTGTAGTACTTACCTGTCTTCACGCTGGGCACCTCTCCACGCCGTCAACGCTCCGGCTGTCACTCCCACAGGCTCCTCTCCTCACATCGCATTGTCAGTGACATTGAGTGTACACAGTGGACGATGTTGCCAACATGTCGTCCAGCTGGATCAGATGACATATCGTCTAGTGTGTACTGGCCTTTAGCCTCTGTTCGCTTCAGAGACCGGCGTTCCCACTTGATCTAGCAAGTTGGTTGCAATCTACCATCGGGAGATCCGCGAGCTACTGGTAGATCGCGACCGACGTTTTGGCCAGGCCAGAGCTAGACCATGGCTTGGTTGTATTGTAGCGCTATAGCATGAACTCCTGTCAAAGAAGAAAAACTGGAAGTGTGACCCATAACAGCCAATCAGATTGTAGCTTCCATCTTCTAGACTGTACTACATACAGTACATGAAAGCTAGAATCTGCTGTAATTGAATGCTGCGGTAACACCTCCATTTTCCCTTTTAGAAGTTTTAACTTAATCTGCCCTCTATTTTTTCTGGAGACAAAACGGTGGGATGAGATAGTTGTTCTGGGGAACGTTTTGTAGCGAGCAGGCACAATATCACAGCAACCAGAGGCCAGGCTCCCAACGCTGGGTGGATAATTAAATGAATACTCATCGTTACCCACCCAGCTAATATAAACGGCACCACAGGTGGCGTTTGCTTAGTAAAGCAACATAATCTCACTTTACAGCAGTCATATCATTTTGTGTAAATAAGGTATAAAATACTCAAGAGAGTTATCTGTGGAGTGATTTATGTCTATTGATTAGTATTGAAAGCTACGAGTCTAGACAAGATTATGCAAAAGCAAGTAGGCGGGGCTCCGGTAGTGTGAAGGAGATTATACGTATATCAGTGTCTGACCTATCAGAAACGAGCAGGTAGGCTGGGGCTTTTATCCTGTCCCTAGCTTGCCTTAATAATGTTTACCCAAGTATTCAGGGTAATTCAGGGTAAATACATACAGTAGAATGAGAATGACAGGAATACGACTATTTTTAATCCACTTGCAGACTGGAATTTAAACAAAATAAATTAACAATTGGTTACATAATGAGAAAATGAAAGGAATAGAATGTCATCATATTTTTTTACACAAACAAGAAATGTAAAGCTGCGTCTTAAAAATCAGAAAACAGATGTAGGCATGTGGTGAAGTGCGGCAGTGAATGTGTTAAATGAAAGGATGAATATGGTTCAATGGATTTCCTACATGATCCATTATTGAATCAAGGGCATATTGGTTCTGAACTGCTGGGAGCACCACTGCAGCTGACGGTTTAATGCTGGAATGTAAGCTGAGCACAGCTAAACATCCCAGGGGAGAGATTCCAGGAAGTGATTGATAGGCGACAGCCAATACAATGCAGCATGTGATGCCGTGCTGCTCTCTTATTGGCTTATTGTTATATTGTTGTTGTAATTCTCTATTTATTTAATTATTTCTTTAGGGTCTTTAAATAAAAAATGTATTAAACAAAAAAAAATGACAATGATAATTCCAAACATACATACAGTAAATAGATGATACATTTGCAGCAGTATTTATAAACGTTTTCTTTTCATTTGCAGCCAAGTCAACAAGTTTGTCGCTTCCTCTGACACCCGAGTCACCAAAGTAAGTATTGGGCATCGGCAAGCTCTGTTGGCAAGGGATGGGTGTCTTCTCGTCTTGGCTACAATAGCTCCATTTCAGCTTGTTTTTATAAATATACGCTGTCTTCCAGTGACCCCAAGGGTTCCCCATTTGAGAGCAAGACTATTGAAAGAACCTTAAGTGTGGAGCTCTCTGGAACTGCAGGTAAGGGTCATTCTATCATTGTTATTACACTATACTGTGCATGTACAAGACCGTGTAGTCTGCTGTCCAGAGAACCTTTAAGGGACCCCCATGCCTAGAATTCAGACTGCCCTATACAAAAAGCTACTTAGAAGTAAATATATATATATATATATATATATATACGCATACATACATTTCAGTCTGTTGACGAGTGCACACAGTGAACCTGAGACTGCAATGACTGATACTACAGATCAATGTTATGCATTAAGCTGCATTGCATATGTAAATGTCATGTCTAATGTGTCAAGGTGTGTCAACCTTAACATATGTATCTGTAAATATTACATTCAACATGCACGCCATTTTAGGTGTAGTGGTCCTGTAATGATAAAAAAAAAAACATTACTGCAAGTCGAAAAAAAAATTGGGTTTCACATGCTGGATGTATCCATTTGCAATAAGCTTGGCACCCTTGCCAGAATACTTTACTTTAAAATAAGTCTTTCTATAAGTAACTTCTGTCCTGAAGGCTGATTCACTAAAATGGTGCTAAATGATCATACTGCAATAAAAACTGTAGTCTTATAATAATATCTTCTAATTGCACTCTAGCGCATACCACTATTTTGTTATTTTGAATAACCTTGTTCTAAGAAGATATATTCAACTGAATGTTCTTTGTGGGATGGAAACATGAGTTGTTATTATATTTTGTTGTGTTCTGAACACTTCCTCAGTGCGATAATATTACTTCTGCTGTCTACAGAATAGTAGACACCTAATAGCTTTTGTAAATATATATTTTTAGTCTTCAGTGATTAATGGCCTGATTGAATGCAGGCCCCTGGCCACCATCAGTAGCCACTACAGAAAGCCACATTTTTTTATTTTTCTTAAATAACAGCACATTTATGAAAAAAATTGAAATAAACTCTATCGCTAATGGCGGAAGTAGCCATTTTATAGTCAGAATATATACAGGGTCGGACTGGCCCACAGGGGTACAGGGGAAAACCCCAGTGGGTCCCACCGCCTGAGGGCCCACCCCCTCCTCTAGGGATCAGGTTCCAGACTGTGCACTTGAATTATACAGCACAGGACTATTATGTATTTTGAATGCACTACTGTTACTAATCTGGTACATTATCATACATTCACTAGCAGTATTTACTATATATATATATATATATATATATATATATATGTGTGTGTATGTATGTATATATTTAAAGGGGCCCAGACCCACTCTGGAGGCTGGCCACATCCATGAGTATGGACCCCTATCACTGCATTCCCACGGTGGGCCCTTCATGCCCCTGTCCGACACTGAATATATATATATATATATATATATATATATATAAAATATATAGTGACCAGTGATATCATATCCAGTATATACCATACATTTTGTTTGGTGAATCAATATTCATGCAATATTCTATAATCGAAGGCTCATGAATTGATAGTTTACGCTTCCAAAATGGCTCCCTACACACTATGCGGGCAAGTGTTTGTCCTTTAGTTAAGCCAGTGGTTCCCAAACTTTTTGGAACCACGGCGCACTAGGGTATCAACATTGTTTTCACAGAACCCATAAGCCAAAAGTTTGTTAGTGAGAAATTTTGAAAAAAAAATTTGTAAAGTGAAGTAAATTGTGCTGAGCTGTCATTCTTAAGGTAAGGTATGAGGTGGGGGACTGGTAAGGTATGAGGTGGGGGACAGGTAAGGTATGAGGTGGGGGACAGGTTTGCCACATATTTACATTACATTGACAAAAAATTATTTGATTTGGTGCT
Source organism: Taudactylus pleione (assembly GCA_031769625.1). Classification (NCBI taxonomy): domain Eukaryota; kingdom Metazoa; phylum Chordata; class Amphibia; order Anura; family Myobatrachidae; genus Taudactylus; species Taudactylus pleione. The sequence goes on from JAUIMM010000519.1 coordinate 3,792,794, forward strand.
GGACCACACTGGGGTGCCTGCAAGTGTCTTGAGGCACCCCAGGGTGCCACTGCATACAGTTTAGGAATCACTGAGTTAAGCCAATTTTTTTTTTTTTCTCACAACTTTTTTAGTGTACAGAATAGGTTGTGAATCTGTGCGTATATTTCTTTGTAATAATCATACACGTTACATAACACAGCACATATAGAAGCAATTATGAGGGAGCATGTCTGCAGCCTGCATTTTGCCATTTTTGCTCACTGTCACCGTCATTTGCATTCTATCATATACAGTAGGTGTCATTGTGTCTGTTAATTATTTTTGCTGCATTCTTTTAATGCAGAAAGGCCCCTGCACTCTGTCAGTGAACTGAGAGGGAATGGGGGCTGATGGTTTAGCTAAACGAGTGGAACAGGCTTCAGCAGGACACAGTAACATATTTCATCTGCAGGTGGAATATGTTCTAAGTAGCATGACGTTCATCAAAGTGAAAAAGCCTAAGGCTTGTAAGTCCTGCTTTTCCTGTATCTCTTTCAGTCAGTTCTTTGCAGAACATTGGAAAGTTAAAAAAAAAATCCCAATAGTAACGTTTTAGTTTGAAATACTGAATGATTAGTGGTTCTAACGGCGATTTGTTTCAGTTATCTAATGCTGAAGACTATGATATTCATCTCTGAATGTACTTAGCTTAATGCAGCCACTGATGGGAACATTGCTGATCTTAAAACAGGACAGAGTTGGCCCGAACCAATATTTCAGATGCCTGTTATACTTATTTTCCCCGAAATTCATGTGGAAACTGCTGTTTCCACATGAATAACTTACCTTTAGGTAGGGAATATATAATACAGGATATATTGCAGATAATGTTAGTGTAGTGAGGATACAATTGGTTACACAAAGACCTACAGTACCTAAGCATTGTTCCCAAGTGCCCTGAAGGTATTTGTGTCAGCAAATACAGACTCCCCCTATTAATCTAAACTGGTCTGTTTGTTTGAGGACTGTGGATAATTTTTTTTTGTGTTTGGAAATGTGTCACTGAAAGCGGTTTCATTAATCTTTTTTATGTAATATATGCAGGGCCGCCATCAGGGGGGGACTGCTGGCACTGGAGTCCCGGGCCCGGACATTGCCAGAACGGGGGGGAGGGGCCCATCCGCTCATACTGCCGCTACATAGCATGTAACCCCGTACTTCCCCTTGATTGAAAGAGGTGGGCCACTTCTACCACCCGCCGACATGGCCCGCACTACCCAGGCCTCATTAAAAAAAAAAGGAGGCTGGCCTGCTCTGGCCGCTTCAACCTAAACGCAGCACTGAGGTGATGTCCACTGGTTCTGGTGATCAATAAAGTTTATTTTGGAGTCGGCGTGCGTGGCGTCATGACGTCACGCGCGCCGCTGGGCGGGAGAAGTTGGAGGAGCCGCAGCACGAGAGGTCTGCCGGAGAAGAATAAGCCAGAAGGAAGGACTCTGAGCCTTCTTCAAGGAGAGATGAGGTAAGTAAATCATTAGATTTAATAAACCAGGGAAGTTGGAAAAAAGAGCCGGGCAGAGGAGCACTGGTACATATTTAATAAACCTTGAAAAAAGGTAGCGTGGAAGGGGCAGGGGGTCCCAGGGAGAAAGGTGTGGCATGGGGGCCCAGGGGCCCTGGCTATTTAGTTAGTCCCGGGCCCCACAATTGCTGATGGCAACCCTGAATATGTGCACTTTAAATAGGAATATGCTAATAAATGTCTCTGTAATGCCATTGTATCGCAGTGTAGATGATCCTAATGTTTAGCTCTTTGCTGAAAGATTACGGTAGAGATGTATCAAACCTTCAAGAGAGATACAGTGGAGAGTTGGCCATAGCAGCCAATCAGCTTCTAACTGCCATTACATAGGCTGTGCTAGATAAATGATAGCTAGATGCTGATTGGTTGCTGTAGGTAGCTTCTCTCCTTTATCTCTCTCGAAGCTTTGATACATCTCTCCTATACAGGAGCTGAATAAAGTGTTTATTTTATGGGGTTTTTCTATTGAAAATGTTTACACGAGTGTGTGGTAGTAATTTCTGCTCTGGTTGATAAGTCAAAAATTGTAATTTCAATTCTAAAACAAAAAAACGAAGATGACTTTATGCCAGTGATTTTCATTGCGGTGTATTAGATTGCCTTGCTATGTGTTATAGTAAAGCATGATTGTCATGACACACACTAGACTGCTACCATCTGATGCCTAAATTGTTGCTATCAGTAACAGCACATAATTTGTCATTGCGCCATGTTGTTAAAGCAGCCATAGTCATGTGCACATATATCCGGCTATCATAATTCCCTCATTATTACAGTGCAGTTTACTAAAGGAAAAGCAAATTGCTGCTATGTATGCATATAGCACAATGTCATTAAATAAGCCCCTGTAGGGACAGACGTAGATTGATTCTGTGGTGCTTTGGAAGCTTAAAGTAAAAATATGCCGACATCTCTTCATATATTACTTGTCTGGTGGATGTAAAATGACATGTCAGTCGTAGCCATCAAAGAAAGAGAGTCCCAGTGAATAAATAATTATGAGCATGATTGGTAACATGCATTACTCTGCCAGGCAAAGACTCACCTAATGGTAGCAGCCAATAATATTTGGGGGAAAGCCAGTTTTCATAACATTGTATATACTTAGTTAGGGTTGTTCATTGAAACACTAGCCATCAATGGTTGATGGTTCATAACCATTGGCGGAAAACCATTGATGGCTGAACCATCTATAGTTTGCGACTGCACATGTGCCGTGGAAAGGAGCCTGCAACTATGTATGCGCAAAGAAGAAAAAACGTATGAATTTTGAACCATCGAGGCATCCCCATCAATGGTAACACTATCGACCATCGGTAGCAAACCATCGATGGTAGCTTTGCCATCGGTCACCAATTTTACTCTCAATTCTGTAAAAGTCAGTAACATTATCAATGCTTTTTATGGGTCTGGTATGTTTTGTCCACATGCTCGTAATGTCGATATGCTTGGCATGTTGACATTTACCATGTCAACACTGATGAAATGTCAACATGATTAGAATGGTGACAAAACGTTCCTGGCGATCCATTGGTGACTTACCCAGTGATTATCGCAAAACCCTAACTCTCCCCCTAGTGCCTAACCATAACTTTCCCTCCCGTAGCCTAACCCTAACCCCCCACCGCTGCAGCCTAACCCTAACCCTCTGGTCCCTGCAGAATGCTGACATGTTCAATGTACACATTTCAACAATGTCGTCATAACTTTCCACATTGAGGTGCTGACATTATAAATGTCAACATTATCACTGCATCCCCCTTTTATAATGAAGTATTCACCGGGCCCTGGTTTACAGTGAATTCAGAGGTTGAATAAGAAAATGGCTAGTAATTCTAAGCATATTAAGTGTTTATACTTAAATATATCTGCTATTTGTCCCATTACCATAGGATGCCAATGGCTGCCTTATAGTTACATCCTGGGACTAGGTTACTTAAGTCTATATTTCCGCATATCTACAGTTATTAAATAGATTTTACCATGGAGCTCTTCTGCCTCTCATAGCACTATGTTGTGAAATGTAGCACAGCACTATAATGTAATATGAAAGCACATTACAGTGTATTAAACAAGTACAAGTCTGTATGGTAATGCCAGTCTACCGACCCATCCAATCCATTACCATTTAGGCTAGGAGCAGTAGGATAAGTGTTTGGCAGGCTAAGCACACAACACCTACAACATCAAATTGACATATAAATAAGCATAGCTGTCCCGATTTAGGTAGAACAGTCCCAGTTTCAAGGCCGTGCCACGCTTTACGGATGGTTTTAGTCCAATTGAGTGAGAAGGTTGGGAGGTATCTCCAGATCACCATAGCAAAGCAGCAGTGGACGGGTACTGCACACACCTGCCATAAGATAGTTTTAGAGGAGGGGAATTTGACAGTGGGTGCTCTGGCATGTCCGAAATGCTGGTCACACATTAATAAGCCAACATTTAAAATATATTGGAGTATTGGAGGTGGTAGTTACACGCCATATGATTAACTATTATGATTATGAATAGACATATTTAGTGGCAGCACAAGTATTGCTGTACTTAAGCAGCCACTGAGCAGGCTCCTATGATCACACCTACATGAATTACACGTTTCCCAATTGAAAATTAGGGAGGTTGGGATAAGTGTAAATAGAAAATAAAATATCTGAGCTAAAAGGTGTTTGGGAGAAAATGTTGCTCTAATTGGACAATTCCTGTTCTAGGAGTAGACTCCTGAACTTATTCCTCCTAGGGAACAGTGCCAAATGAAGACAAAAATAGTAAAATTATTGCTTGACTTTACCCAGTTTTACCTATTAGAACACCCCTCAGGCATTGGCGTACACTTATTTTATGCAGCAATGTCTGTCCTACCATATATATATCATTCTCAGCACAAGTAATAATTCAGTCTAATATTCTAATACATTTATAACATTGGTTGTGACAACTTATGTGTGCACGGTGCTTAAATAGAAGGTATATGTAATACTTCCCAAAAACAGTTTGATATGTAGATCTTGTAGACAGATGTCAGTAGATGATATTTCCGTTGATATGAAAAATATAGAAACATATATACATAGTGCAATATAGTAATAACAAATTTATTCCAAACTTCTATTAAAACTTATAATAAAATAAATTATCACAAATAATGTATCATCCAAGACACACCTAGCATATAATACAATCACTTGCATGCAAAATAGTCATAAAATAGGTTAAAATGAATGCATGTATAAAATCCACTATAGTATTCAGTGAAGAATTACCAGAAGTCCCATTTGTAAGGGCCCGTAGATATTTTGGTGGAGGTTTCCGGATAACCTCTCACACCAATCCTTATCCGATGGTCTTGTTAATGTAAATCTCACTGGTCAAATGATCCTGCCACCAGATTCCAACGCGTTTCGAGAGCTATACGCTCTTCCTTAAGGCTGTGTGACCGGGATCATCAAGGTTCACCTTACATACTAATCCATCCAATTACTTCCGGGTCAGAGGGTCACCAGCCCCATCTGATCATTTATTCCCTTTTTTTAATTCCCAACTCTATTTTAACAAATTAAGGTAGATTTAACCATCTTCTGTTATCCCATACTATTATAAATTTATAGCACTGGATGAAAACTGTAATGAAACTTTATGTTTGGTATCAGTTTGTGTTTAAAGCACAAAATTATTAAAAATATTGTATAAAATCACCTTCAGGCTTTGTGTATAAGGTTTATATGAAACATAAATACATTTTATGTATGTACACAAACTTTGCTTGAGCCACAAACTTATTGAAAATTTTGTATAAAATTACCAGCAGGCTGTGTGTATAAGGTGTATATAACACATAACTGCATTCGTGTTTAGATTTGGGTCCCATTCCCAAGATATTTCATTATAGTATGCAAATATTCCAAAATATGGAATATTCCGATAGCATTTTGGATATGGGATACTCAACCTGTAACACAAAAAAATAAAAAATGTACATCAGCCTTAAAATGGAGTTATTTACACACCTGCTTTGACACTACCGTGCATCGGAGATTAATAACAATAAAAAAAAATCTCTATGTAAATGCCAACAAGCGGTATTGTTAATTTTGTTAATTGGCTCCTTTTTCATGTTTCTGGACCAGTCACTTCTGCAATTAAACATTCTGCTGATATGATATCTTATAGATTAGATAAGAAAGGCAAATAAACAGAGGTCTTTTGTGTTTTAATTCACCAACAAACTTAAATTCATTTCCCATGCAATAATTCATCATTTAGGTGCAGAATTTATGGACTCGTTCACACATACTGTATGAGAGCTTTGACAATGGACAGTGCAAATCCGCTGGTGGTTCCAAACACTCCGTCCTCGGCGCCCCATCTCGTTCACCATCGACCCTTGCACCAGCCTATGGCGGCTCAGGGTCTCCTGAAATTGCTCTAGACATGGCTTCTGTGGCTGAGACAGCCGCTGTCACTAGCACGCCCGTGACACACACTATAACATGCCCATTGTTCTTTTTGCCTTAAGATAGGTGCACACTAGACGACTTGCAAACAATAAGATGTCGTCAACATTTTCCCTTGAACTCCTGGACAAACGATCTAGTGCATACATACTGTGCAATCTAACAAACGACCAAACGATATGGTGGTTAGGACGTTAACTATATAACATAACCATATTGCCTGGTCGTCTGGTAGTGCGTACACACTGCACCATCCGAGGGGAATCGTTAACGAGACTGACAGATCTCACTACATGTACAAAAGATCTGAAGATGCGATGAACGACACCGGGGGAGCGCGCATAGTGTGTACACACTTGACGATTTGAATGTTTTGTTGTTCTGATGTGTCAGAATCGACCAAATCGTTAAAAATATCGTCTAGTGTGTAGGGGCCATCAGAGTGATCAGATCTAAGTACTGATGTTTGCTGTGGAGTGTTGCATGTTTGCACCTTTTTCAGCTCCTTCTCTTAGGTAAATGCAGTCACCCCAAGTGTGTAATCTGTACTAATATAATAAGAACATTGTGTCTGTCTGTCTGTCTGTCTGTTTGTTCCAAGCTGGCGCAACAACTACTGAATCGATTTTTATCATTTTGTAGTGGAAACTAGAAATAACCTGCACTTTGTTGTATCTCATCCTGTCAAATTAAAGCTTAGCAATAACAAAAACAAAATTTATTGACATCATCCATGCAAGAGATAGGTGTGGCACCATGTGTGCGGCCGGTAAGGAATGGGGGGAGAGGTGCTTTAGGCATGTGTGTTCACTTGAATAGGATAGCAGTCTGTGTACAGGGCACACAGTGACATTGGTGTGAGTGGTGGGTGAATAGGATAGGCTACATAGCATTCTGTGTACAGGGCACACAGTGACATTGGTGTGAGTGGTTGGTGAATAGGATAGGCTACATAGCAGTCTGTGCACAGGGCACACAGTGACATTGTGTGAGTGGTGGGTGAATAGGATAGGCTACATAGCATTCTGTGTACAGGGCACACAGTGACATTGGTGTGAGTGGTGGGTGAATAGGATAGGCTACATAGCAGTCTGTGCACAGGGCACACAGTGACATTGGTGTGAGTGGTGGGTGAATAGGATAGGCTACATAGCATTCTGTGTACAGGGCAAACATTGACATTGGTGTGAGTGGTGCTTGAATAGGATAGGCTACATAGTAGTCTGTGCACAGCGCACACAGTGACATTGGTGTGAGTGGTGGGTGAATAGGATAGGCTACATAGTAGTCTGTGCACAGGGCACACAGTGACATTGGTGTGAGTGGTGGGTGAATAGGATAGGCTACATAGTAGTCTGTGCACAGGGCACACAGTGACATTGGTGTGAGTGGTGGGTGAATAGGATAGGCTACATAGCAGTCTGTGCACAGGGCACACAGTGACATTGGTGTGAGTGGTGGGTGAATAGTACAGGTGACATAGCAGTCTGTGCACAGGGCACACAGAGACATTGGTGTGAGTGGTGGGTGAATAGGATAGGCTACATAGCAGTCTGTGCACAGGGTACACAGTGACACTGGTGTGAGTGGTGGGTGAATAGGATAGGCCACATAGCAGTCTGTGCACAGGGCACACAGTGACATTGGTGTGAGTGGTGGGTAAATAGGATAGGTTACATAGCAGTCTGTGCACAGGGCACACAGTGACACTGGTGTGAGTGGTGGGTGAATCGGATAGGCTACATAGCATTCTGTGTACAGGACACACAGTGACATTGGAGTGAGTGCTGGGTGAATAGGATAGGCTACATAGCAGTCTGTGCACAGGGCACACAGTGATATTGGTGTGAGTGGTGGGTGAATAGGATAATTTACATAGCAGTCTGTGCACAGGGCACACGGTGACATTGGTGTGAGTGGTGGGTGAATAGGATAGGTTAAATAGCAGTCTGTGCACAAGGCACACAGTGACATTGGTGTGAGTGGTGGGTGAAGAGGATAGGCTACATAGCAGTCTGTGCACAGGGCACACAGTGACATTGGTGTGAGTGGTGGGTGAATAGGATAGGTTAAATAGCAGTCTGTGCACAAGGCACACAGTGACACTGGTGTGAGTGGTGGGTGAATAGGATAGGCTACATAGCAGTCTGTGCACAGGGCACACAGTGACATTGGTGTGAGTGGTGGGTGAATAGGATAGGCTACATAGCAGTCTGTGCACAGGGCACACAGTGACACTGGTGTGAGTGGTGGGTGAAGAGGATAGGCTACATAGCAGTCTGTGCACAGGGCACACAGTGACATTGGTGTGAGTGGTGGGTGAATAGGATAGGTTAAATAGCAGTCTGTGCACAAGGCACACAGTGACACTGGTGTGAGTGGTGGGTGAATAGGATAGGCTACATAGCAGTCTGTGCACAGGGCACACAGTGACATTGGTGTGAGTGGTGGGTGAATAGGATAGGCTACATAGCAGTCTGTGCACAGGGCACACAGTGACATTGGTGTGAGTGGTGGGTGAATAGGATAGGCTACATAGCAGTCTACGCACAGGGCAGACAGTGACATTGGTGTGAGTGGTGGGTGAATAGGATAGGCTACATAGCAGTCTCCACAGGGCACACAGTGACATTGGTGTGAGTGGTGGGTGAATAGGATAGGTTACATAGCAGTCTGTGCACAGGGCACACAGTGACACTGGTGTGAGTGGTGGGTGAATAGGATAGGTTACATAGCAGTGTGTGCACAGGGCACACAGTGACACTGGTGTGAGTGGTGGGTGAATAGGATAAGCTACATAGCAGTCTGTGCACAGGGCACACAGTGACATTGGTGTGAGTGGTGGGTGAATAGGATAGGCTACGTAGCAGTCTGTGCACAGGGCACACAGTGACATTGGTGTGAGTGGTGGGTGAATAGGATAGGCTACATAGCAGTCTGTGCACTGGGCAGACAGTGACATTGGTGTGAGTAATGGGTGAATAGGATAGGCTACATCGCAGTCTGTGAACAGGGCACACAGTGACATTGGTGTGAGTGGTGGGTGAATAGGCTAGGTTACATAGCAGTCTCCACAGGGCAGACAGTGACATTGGTGAGTGGTGGTTGAATAGGATAGGCTACATAGCAGTCTGTGCACAGGGCACACAGTGACATTGGTGTGAGTGGTGGGTGAATAGGATAGGCTACATAGCAGTCAGTGCACAGGGCACACAGTGACATTGTTGTGAGTGGCGGCTGAATAGAATAGGCTACATAGCAGCCTGTGCACAGGGCACACATTGACATTGGTGTGAGTGGTGGGTGAATAGGTTAGGTTACATAGCAGTCTCCACAGGGCACACAGTGACATTGGTGTGAGTGGTGGGTGAATAGGATAGGCTACATAGCAGTCTGTGCACTGGGCAGACAGTGACATTGGTGTGAGTAATGGGTGAATATGATAGGCTACATCGCAGTCTGTGCACAGGGCACACAGTGACATTGGTGTGAGTGGTGGGTGAATAGGCTAGGTTACATAGCAGTCTCCACAGGGCACACCGTGACATTGGTGTGAGGGGTGGGTGAATAGGATAGGCTACATAGCAGTCTGTGCACAGGGCAGACAGTGACATTGGTGTGAGTGGTGGGTGAATAGGATAGGCTACATAGCAGTCAGTGCACAGGGCACACAGTGACATTGGTGTTAGTGGTGGGTGAATAGAATAGGCTACATAGCAGCCTGTGCACAGGGCACACAGTGACATTGGTGTGAGTGGTGGATGAATAGGATAGGCTACATAGCAGTCTGTGCACAGGGCACACAGTGACATTGGTGTGAGTGGTGGGTGAATAGGATAGGCTACATAGCAGTCAGTGCACAGGGCACACAGTGACATTGGTGTGAGTGGTGGGTGAATAGGATAGGCTACATAGCAGTCTGTGCACAGGTTTGAGTGGTGGGTGAATAGAATAGGCTACATGGCAGTCTATGCACAGGGCACACAGTGACATTGGTGTGAGTGGTGGGTGAATAGGATAGGCTACATAGCAGTCAGTGCACTGGGCACACAGAGACATTGGTGTGAGTGGTGGGTGAAGGCGCTTCTGCCACCAGTCTGTATAGGCTGCCGGTGATGTGGGCCACTTCCGCGACAAGGCCCCTATGCAAAGCAATACAACTAGAACACCTCAAATACAAAAAAATACTGGCAGAAGCGATTTCATTGTAGGCAAAGCCGCAGACAACATCTAGTATACTAATAAAGTGCAGTAAAACATAAAGGTTTTTGGGGGAGAAAAAGGCTGTGCAGCCTCTTATTAGTCAGGGAAAAGCACCAGTCCTGTCCCTTTATCATATTTAACTAATTTTGGGCCACAAAAGGAAATCTAATTTTTACATGTGCATAGAAAAGTAAGCACTTACTCTGCAGGAACAATACCGATTTGCCCAGGTCCTTCCAAACTCCACGTATTAACAAAAGCATTTGCAGTTTGCTCTGAAATGTCTCCCAAGTCGCTGCCAGGGGACATCTAATAGCAAATGGCTAAATCGATAAGGAAAAACTTTTTTTTATTTTTTATTAACGCATAGTGTTATAGAGCAAGAACAGCTAAACAGGATGTACAGTTGTTGTCTTTTTTTAGTCATTAAGTAGTTTTCCAGCTATATAATACTGTTATGCTTTGTGTTTTGCCGAAGGCTAACAGCGCCTATTGCGCTCATCTGACCTGTCTGTCTGTTCCCTTGTAGAATATAGGAATTATAAAGTAAAGACTCCGAACCATGTAGAGGACCTTGTATAAACAACTTGTTACCTAGATTTCCTGAACATCCTTTTGAGAGATGTAAAGCATAAAACATTGTTTTTAATGTTGAATCCAATTGTGATATTATTTTTTACTAAAAAAAAAAGAGTTTTCTATTGTTTCTTTTTGTTGTCGTCTCCCCGGATATTGTTGTTTACATTTTGTAAGACGTACATCTTTAAAGATAAAAATGGCTGTCGCTGGCTATGTGTGTACGTCTCTGTGTCACTGGAGACCTGAGCCTGTTTTATTTGCCTCCGGCAGATGCAGACGTTCTAGTCTCTGACACTCTTTGTATTAAATGATTGTGCCTCATAGCTGCCAATGTGGCAGGGTTTTGCGAATCATCACGAGGATACAACTTGCAGCCGTAGCTTATGCTGATTTATAGCTTATGCTGGTTCAGAGTTTACACTTGTTCATCCTTACGCTGGATCGCGGCTTATTCTGGTATGCCGCTTATACTGGTTTGTGTGTTTTTATAAGCTTATATTGACATGGTTTATGCTGGTCAGTGGTTTATGCTGGCTTATAGGTGTTGCTGGTTTACATTTTTATTGTGCTGACTGAGCAATTTGTGATACTGATTTATGGAATATTGCTAAAACAGTAATAGGGTTTTTTTTTTATTGTGGCAATATATGTTGAACACTTTTTTATTTTCTTTTATAACTTAAAGGCTACATACAGATACTGTTTTTTGGTCGGATGAAGAGACCTGTCCAGAACTGTGTAAGAGTTGCAGACAGCAGTATAACCTTTTGCCTATATGCTTTAGAAATACAAATAAAATTATCGTATCATTTCACTATTGACATTGCTTAGGAATGTTGCACTTTGTGGGGTATATGTAATAGTTTGCAAGAGCCGTGAAACAGCTTGTTTTGCCTTTTAAATGATTGCCGCTTTAAATCTGCCACCTTAATCGCCAACATTGTGCCGTTTCATGGTTCTCATGACACTTTAGAGAAACCCTTGTGATTTAGGGCTCAGTGATGTAATTTCAGACATGCTTATGTTAATGGACCAAGGAACAGGAGCAGAGAGGGCATGACGATGTGTTTTGCATCATAACAGCCCCGTGACCATCTGCGTTGTTGTGCATTGATGACGCAATTTGTAGCGAAATGCGTCAGCAAGGTCCTGCAAACTTCAGGAGAAAGTGGAGCAGAGTCCGGAAGCCTCCTGTACAGCATGGACAAGTAGCATTTACAGTAGCTGTATTCTTATGAATAAAAAATCCACAGAAACCCACAGAAAGACAGCAATCAGTACAGATGTGTCCTCATACACTGTTGCTGCAGTCACTCCAAACAGACCCCAAGCCAAGTTCTGTTGTGCATTGTATACAGGCTCAGCCACACTCAGATATACAAGTGTCGCATATCAAATTAATCAGCACAGTCTCCTGGTGCGTCCTAGTCACATCACATTGCGACAAAGGGGTCTATTTACTAAGCAGTGTTAGGAGACAGAGTGAAAAGTGATAAGAAAGTGATAAGGTGCCAGCCAATCGGCTTCTAGCGGTTATTTTTCAAACACAGCCTGTGAAACGATTGGCTGGCACCTTATCACTTTCTTATCACTTTTCACTCTGTTTCCTAACACTGCTTAGTAAATAGACCCCTATGACTCATTTGAGAGCGAAAAAGATGCAAAAAAAGACTCTTGGCACTAGCAGAGTCCCACGGGACCAGGCGGCTCACCTGTGCCAGGTGTCTCACTCCACATGGCTTATTGAGTCTAGAGGCATGAGGACACATGTGTATATATAAGTGATAGTTAAACAGAGGCCAAAGTAATATCATTGTACACATTTGCCCCACCTACTTGATGATGCAAATGGCAATTAAGTAATGTCCTGCATTTATTTTCATTCCTGCCATAGGTATCTCCCGCAAGGCAGTTATGGAGAATAGGCAAGTATGAGCTTATTTATATCCCTTTCACATCGCAATGTGACTCCTTTCAGACTGGCGGCCCGACTCAGCAATCGCCGCCATTACGTGCTGAGCCGGCGCTTGGAGATGAGATCATCTGTGAACGGGACACGGGTCGCATCGACCCGTGTTACCCGTTCACACTGCATCGCGAGCCGGGTTGAACCCGTGTTCAACCCTGCTCGTTACCAGGGTTAAAATGCTGAGTCGCTCGACCTGGGTTATTTCAACCTGGCCCTTTCACACTGCACAGTAACCCGGATTGCTGCGCGTTCACGTGCACTAACCCTGGTTATTGCTGGCAGTGTGAAAGGGGTATTAACAGGGTGTGAGATAGCTCTGTTTTACATGCACACAAGCAGTGGATCTGGGTGGAATTGTCGGATTATTAGTAGTTAGAGAACAGGATTGCCTCTCTAGTTACTAAACACTCATCAATCCTTTTTCTATTCATAACCTCTGATTCGCAGGCATCCACAAGTCACCATCAAACAGTTCCTCACTTAGAAACACAAAATCGCCAGTAATTGTTTCCCACAAATCCTTTCTGTAATACCGAAATAAAAATGTGCGTTCTGTACCTTTCCGAAAGGCAACTCAGAAATAATGACTGGAGAGCACATAAAACTAGCTACTGATTTGAGTGCAAAAAAATGCCATAAGTGTGAGTGATATAGAGCCACTTGTTTATTATAGAACACATTTCAATGCCGTAATCATAAATACTGCTAAGGTTGTGCTCTGCTGAAATATGGCCTACATAGTGTTGATTGTTTGTGTTATGTGATTTGTCTGACACCCATTACATTCTGGGTAATGGCAGCTATTTGTAGCTGTGCACAGCAGGCTCCTTTGACAAAAGAAAATAGACAGCAATAAAAACCATAGTCAGAATTTCATTCGGAGAGGAGCTTCACTGCCTATAGTTTGTGCAAGTGTGATAACAGTGTGCTGTACTGTCTTTTGTCAGCTCACAGCCCATAACAGTCACCTGTCCTTTCATCAATCTACTAGAGCTCGGAAGCAACCAAAAAAAAAAAAAAGAGTTTGCAAACAGACATGGGAGGGAGTCACCATAAAATAGTGGAGGGTCATATTTAGACTTTCTTAGGTTTCTTGCTTAGCAGAATTTTTGACTTTGAGGGCACTTGTAGTGAAACATAACTTGTGCTACCTGTCTGTGCCACTGATGTAAAAAGACAGTCAGAAGTTACTCAATACACGCTGCCATATTTCTTTTAAAAGCCTGTTGTACTATAATAGTCTGGGTCTTTCGAAAGGCCATTCATGCTTAGAATAGTAGACGAGGAAGTTCGATATGTATGTAATAAATATGGAATAGTTGTGTTGGCGGACTGCTTCCTGGTAGTGTAACAAATCTATGATCCTCTTAGTTACTGGTAGATTAAGCAGCAAATGAAAATGAGGGGCACATCACGCAGTAATTATTCCCCCCCCCTTTTATATTTTTAATGAAGTATTTCATTAAAAACATAAAACATCAAGATATAATTATGCTTGTTTTAATATCAATAGCCTGGTGTGTCTGTAAACATAATTACTTAATAGTGCTAATTATAATTATTTTTTTTTTATTTAGAGAGAAATTCGCAGAAAGTAAATGGGGAAAAACATATTATTTACATCCCCTATAGCTAATGATTTAATGTTATTACTTCTGTTTGTATTAAGTAAACAAATTGCATAAGTTGAAGGAAATTAAACTCATTTCAGTGTTTGCAGGATCCTCTGCTTTGTTATCACTGAGCATGTTCCATTTCTGGAATGAACCTCTTTATTCCTGATGCACAATTAGGTGTGGTAAAGTAATCAATCAGAACATAAAATCATAATGAAATGCAACAGTTAATGTGGAACTACTGAAAAGGAAAGTAAAGCATTCATTTAAGACCTCCACGAATGAAGTATCTTTTGACAAGAAAGATGTAAATTAAGCTGTGTATAATTGAAAATGAAGCATTTTATATGTAGATGAGGAAGGTCAATTATTGCTAGGCTATCTGTCAGATGTCAAATGGTTTCCTTGTTTTCAACAGGTGATTTCAGGCAGGAGATCTATTTCAAGTATAAAGCCGCACATCCACTAGGCGACTAGGGAAAGACAGTACGATCACAACATCGTAATCGTACTGTCGTTCCTCATCCCCTGCAGTGCCTACACTGAACGATTAGTCGTTCAGTGTATGCACCCTCCATCATCCCTGAACATGGCCAATCTGTCATTATCGGCAGATTGACCAGCATGTTCGGCCGATGATTGATGTCATAAACGGCCAGCAGGAGCTTGCATTGCTGGTTGTTTCTGACATTGTAGTGCATAATTTGTGCATGATTAATGAGCGATTGCACGATTACGATGTCATAATCGTGCAATCGCTCATTAATATCTGCTAGTGGATGTGCGCCTTTAGAATCTCTAGCTGCTTGCTATTGGATGATCTGTCAGAGGGGGAGATGTACTAAGCCTTGAAAAGGCATAAGGTGGAGAGTGATAAAGTACCAATCAATCAGCCCCTAACTGCCATTTTTCAAACACAGCCTGTAAAGTGACAGTTAGGAGCTGATTGGTTGGTACTTTATCACTCTCCACTGTATCACTTTTGAAGACTCAGTACGTCTCCCTGAGAGTGTTGACATACTGATATCGGTTTTTAATGAAGTAAATGAGGATTGTCCACTAAGGCTTAAACTGGTCACACATTCTGTTGTTATAGACTACACTGATCTGAAACCTCTGCACGCGTGGACCCAAAACATTCAATCAGATTGATCAACTGATTGTACCAGAAGGCAAATTCTCTGTGTGTGTGGTCATCTAACGCCAGGAAACATGCCCTTTCAACCAGAGGTATGCCGAGCCATTCTGCTGCCCGTGGCAGCAAGTGAACTGGCACCCCTATCATTACATACCCCAGCAAAATTTTATTATAGTGTGAAGAACACAGTTCACATCCATCATTATTTCATGTAACAACAGTGTAGAATCTACAAAATTAGAGTTTCAAAGAAATTCCCATTTTTGAATGACTTCCCTAAGTCAGTGGTTTCCAAACTTTCTTGAATCACGGCGTCCTAGACTATCAGCATTTTTTTCACGGCACCCCTAGGCCAAAAGTTTAGAATTGAGAAATTCAGCAAAATTTCGAAATTAAGTAAATTCTGCTTACATGTCCCATCCGTAGGGTTAGTTAGGTGGTGATAGACAGGGTTATGCCTCTGTTTGTCCACATATTTTATGATTGGCAGCCACCAGCTCTGGTTTTGCCTATCACATTGAGTATAAATAATTTCATTTGGTTCTGGACCACTAACTCGCGGCACCCAGTTTTGGAACCACTGCCCTAAGTGTTGTTTACCCTTAAAAATTTGCCACATGACGTGGCTGCCTCAGTTTACCTTACAAAAGGTAAATCCCTGCTTGGAGTCAGTTCATTCAGCCCATACACTAAACAGTCGTTCACTTGTGTGGTCAAATTGGAAATGTATCTAGTTGTGGTGCATTTGTGTTGAACTATCTTATCGCAGCATGTGTGGCCGTCCATAGCTGTTATACAGAAAGTCTGAAGGTTTTAGAGCTATGCATCGGTGCACAGAGTTTGTAACTGCGCTGCAAGGAATAAATACCTTATGGAATGTATTTTGTGCGTTAGATGCCTTGGATAATATGGTAGAGATCGAGTTCTTCATTATTTCTAAAACACATCTGAGCCAGTTCTCTGGAAAAATAAAAGAGCTTTGTGTATTTCTAATTAATCCATTGACCTTTTTCCCCAAGCAGTGTATACTATTTCCATAGCTGATGTATATATTATTTACCAATTACCACTGGTTATATTGTACATCACTAATGAATTCAACTTTTCCTTTTGGTTCTAGGACTAACTCCACCAACAACCCCACCTCACAAAGCCAACCAAGATAACCCATTTAGAACTTCTCCCAAGCCGAAGGCTTCTTGCAAGTCCGCTGTGCCACCTGCTAAGAAATCTCGCTACATTGAGTCTTCCAGTCTCCAAGTTATTAGCTCAAAAAAAGGTCCCGAGCAATCTGAACTGTATGCACAGCTTAGAAAGACCTCGGTGGTCATTGGGCAAGAGGAGAAAAAAGTTAAACGACCTAGTTTACGACTTTTTGGAGACCATGACTACTGTCAGTTTATGAATTCAAAATCTGAAATACATATCAGCTTATCACAAGAATTACAGGCCACTAGACAACTTGAATGTAAGGATTCTTTGCCTGGGAAAAAAGTTTGTTCTTTACGTGATCAAGAGCAGAATCCAAAAAACAGTTTTGAGGTATCCATGCCAAGTTCTCAAAACAGCAACCGCAAGCCCCTGCAAGACCAGGAAATCCGTGCGGAACTGAATAAGCACTTTGGTAACCCAACGCAAGCGGTTTATGAGGAAGAGAACAAAAACAGGGGCCCGGAAAACAATGATTACAGCAATGATCAGTTCTCTAGACTACCTATGTTTTTAACTTCTGGACTGGCTATGGATAGTTTGCTTGATGACAGCGAGGATGAGAATGATAAACTGTGCTATTCCTGGGATGGAATACAATCCTATTCTTTATTCGATGTCTCCCCTTCTTGCTCTACCTTCAATTCACCCAGCAGATATTCCGTGTCCCCACCATCATCCTTGTTTTCGCAGCGGTCTCAAAGGATATGTTTTCGATCCAGGTCTAGATCTTTTACTCAGCACAGATCATCTTCCCGGTCACCATATTCACGTTCAAGGTCCAGATCTCCATCCAGCAGATCTTCATCAGGGTAGGTGAAATTGATGGGAACATGTAAATGAAACATTTCCCATATCTTCCTGGCATTTTTTTCCTAATGTAATATTTAAATTTTCTGAAATTGGGGATATAACATAGCTGAGGTAAAAACTGTTCCCCGTGCGGATCTGGCTGTCTAATTTGGTGTGTTCGACCATATTGTCCAATCAAGAGTAGCCACCAAAATAATGGTTCTGTACATTTTGATCTGGCACAGTGGAAGATCTTCTATGTCGATCATCCTAGTTGATGCATGTCTAGGGTCATTGGCTAGCTATTAAATATGGAACACTTTGTGATCTACTTAGAGTTAGTGACCAGTTTTGTATGAGTACGACCAGTTTAGTGGACAATCCAGTCTGTTCAACGCCTAATGCATGCCATACATCTACGGGCCGATTCCCTGTTCAGCCGATCCGATCCAGCGATCAAATATGCAGATCGGCGGATAACGATGTTCGGTGAGCCAATCATGATTGTCCACCATGTTGGATTTCTCCAATCCCTCAACCCTGGCATTGACAGAACAGGGAATTGCCCCAATACTGCCTAAATGTATGGACCCCATGAGACAACTGACTGTGGTCTCTAGCAGAAGACCTCAAACTGGATGTCCCATCTTTAGGGGAATTCAGTTATATTTAAATGTAAAAGTGGCGTCCATCACGTGCTGTATTTGTATGAATATGGCATATTGAATATTACATAAATTGACTTTGTCAGGTTACTTTTATTAGAAATAGACAGGACTCTCTGATTTTCTTTATCAGTCCTGTAGCAGAGAACATTATTTATTAAGCTTTAATAATTAACCCTTGTGAAAAAAAAAGAAACCTGTTTGTCTAAACTGCGTTGTCAGTTTACTTTTTATAAATGGCCCATGTAGTCTTTAGACAGTTCAGAAACGTGGCCAGCAGAATGAAGGGAATGCATACTGGTGTATGAATTAGAATGTACACCATAACAGAGCACTACCCTCACTATGAGCGATCAGTTCAATTAATGTCAAACGCACTTTGCCTGATACATAAAAAAGATAATGTACTAGAATAAAATCTAACGATATCAGGGCAGCCAGCCTTAGATCGTATAATGGTCCACTGGAGCAAAATCTACGTCATGCACATTCCCTTGAAACATACATGCTGCAGGTCAGTGAACATGCCCAGCACAGCTTGCACAGAATTAACGGACATTCATTAATTAAACTTCCTTATTGATCTGACTGTGACTTCTAATTCTCTGTGGTACTTGCTAGACCGTCTATGGTGCGGTATACTTTATATAATTTGCATGGTGCTATTTTCATAAAGTCTCTTTGTTGCTCTTCTCTAATTTGAAGCTAAGTGGAAAATAGGCACAAAAATTACGAAAAATATAGGGGTCTGGTTTAACAGAAATTATTATTATTGTTATTATCATATATTTATATGGCGCCACAAGTGTTCCGCAACGCCTTACAAAGTACATAAACAATTTGTTGACAAGCGACTTACAGAACAATACAATACAGGACCAGGACATGGATAATATAAATTGCTACATTAGCGACCATAACACCCAGATAAGCAACAGAGCATAAGCAGCCAAGTGTTAGGTGCCCTAGTGGTGAGTAAGAAGTAGATGAAACTAAAGTAGGGAGAAGAACAAGAGGAAGGAGGGCCCTGCTCGTAAGAGCTTACATTCTAAAAGATACACAGTAAAAAGGTCGACAGTGTCTACAGTAGATAGACACAAGATGTTAGACAGTCAATAGGTTGACTGGGACAAAAGGACAACACATTAAAGGTCGACAGGTACAAATGGCCGACATGCTCAAAAGCTTGACATGCAAATGGTCGACACATGATTTGTAATTTTTTTTAGTCCTAATCTTCACCCTAACCCTCCACTTGGTGCCTAACCCTCCTTCCTGGTGTCTAACCCTAACCATCAGGGTAGATGCCTGACCCTAACCATCCCTTCTAGTGCCTAACCCTCCCTCCTGGTGCCTAACCCTCTGGTGCCTAACCCTAAAAAAGAACAGCAAAACAAGGGGCGACCATATTTGTGTCGACATTTTTCATGTCGGCCTTTTGACCATGTCGACCTTTTGTACCTGGCGACCTTCTTACATGTGGACCTTTAGTGTGTCAACCTTTTGTCCCTGTCGACCTTTTGTCCCAGCGAACCTATTGACTGTCTAACAACTGGTGTCTATCTGACATTGTCGACCGTTTTACTATATATCTATAGTCCGGAACCCCCAAAAAATGCGTATAAATTTACCTGATCATTTTTAGCCTGCGCGTTCTCAGATTTGTTATCTACATTGTTCCGGTTCTCCTCTCTGCAGTGTATCCAAAATATCTGCAGTTACACGGGCTGACATATTCAGCCTGAGTAATATGTAATGGGAGCAAGTTAAAGTGGAAGCCTTTAATTAATCCGGTATGGCAAGGCATAATCATCACATATATACTGGATCAGGGGTAGTCATTGTTCGGTACTCCAGCTGCTGAGGAGCTACACATCCCAGCATGCCCTGCCACAGTTTTGCTGTTAGAGCATTCTAAAACTATGGCAGGACATTTTCCGATGTATAGTTCCACAGCAGCTATAGTGCCAGAAGTTGCCTACACCTGTACTCGATAATTATAATATGGTAGATGCACAATTTGATTTGTAATTATGAGTTATTGGCTCACCTTACATATCTTTTACAGCATTTATTCTGTATCAAACATTCTACCACTTTAAAGTTCCAGTATTTTCCATAATTGGTTTGGTGCAAAAAAAAAGTGTGAATACAATAAAAAATTAAATAGATATGTTGCTATAAAGAGAAAATCAGTAAAAAAATATGCCATGGTTTAAGGTTTAAAACGGCTGATTGCACATAGAACAGTGAATCTGCACCTCTGCTCTTGTAGCAGAGCGTATCATTCATTTGCCAGTGTGCTCCTCTTCTGATTGTTATTCTCATTCTAAGGTCTTGCTGCTGCTATGAGACAGATCACTGCAGACAGAACAGTTCTCCAGTATATACACGGTCACGATCAAGATCACCATACAGTCGCAGACCCAGGTAGAGAACTCCACGTCACCTGTTGTTCATGACTTGTAACATCCCCTGGAATTAGAAGACTATGCATGGTCCCTATAGCTTAATGTGCATTTTCACTTTCTAGATATGACAGTTATGAGGAATACCAACACGAGCGGCTGAGGCGGGAGGAATACCGCAAAGAGTATGAAAAGCGGGAATCAGAGCGAGCAAAACAAAGGGAGCGACAACGGCAAAAGGCAATTGTAAGCAAATAAATCCTCAAAGGACATTTTTGTGATGTACATGCTCAGTCAAAATGTATCATATCATCTGATAATGTGTATCAATTAACTCATGGGGTCAGTTCAATTAGATGGTAGGGGGCGAGTTGATGTAACAGCATGGAAACGCCACCAATGGTCCCTGCAACTTGCTTTTCTCACCCTGGACTCGTGGATCTTGTACGGGTTAGTCCGATGGTACCATAAGAGTAGCATGTAACCACATTTACTCGCAGACATGACTAAGTTAAAGCTAATTGAATTGACCACATGTAATGTATAGGGATGCGTAGACCTTATGTATGTGTGTTTATGCAAAAAATGTTTTATATATATATGCAAAGTTTACTGTCTTAACAGGTACAGCTCTCAATGCATAGTTACCGGGAACAGCCCCGGCATGTAATGAGATGGTCAAACATTTTGTCAACGTTTCAGGGCTCCCATGGCCCTTCATCAGGACCACATGTAGTAGAGAAACAAGCATATGAAAGAGACAGCTGGCTTACTTTAAATACCATGCTGGAAAGAAGAGAAATGTAGGACTGGCCAGAAGAGAAGTGCCCACCCCTGGAAGTGATGTAACAGTTGTCATGGTAACGTCGTTACCATAGCAACAAACAAATCCCATAATATCTATAAACAAACCCAGCTTCACCTCCTATAAGTGAAAATCCATCTTAGGGCGGAATTCAATTGTTTTCATCCCCTATCGCGCCCGACGGAGCTATTCTATTCTTGCTCCTGTCGGGCACGATCAGCTGCCAAGCGCTACATTTCAGCTCGCAGCCCCTGGGGGATGAGAGCTGAAATGTGCGAAAAGTGACATGTTTGGGCGCCCAAACATCACTTTTCGCGATCGCGCCCAGCACTT
The DNA here is from genome assembly GCA_031769625.1 of Taudactylus pleione. Classification (NCBI taxonomy): domain Eukaryota; kingdom Metazoa; phylum Chordata; class Amphibia; order Anura; family Myobatrachidae; genus Taudactylus; species Taudactylus pleione. The sequence goes on from JAUIMM010000519.1 coordinate 3,814,505, forward strand.
TGGTCGGGTTTAGCTGCTTTACGTGGCTAAACCTGAACTCTATGGGCGCGATCAGCGTGAAAACCTGGCACAATTGCATAGCGGCCCGCGTGGATGAGAGTAATGGAAATAACATTGTTGAGAAAGGAGGACAGAGAATGCAAAATGCTGGAAGTATGCATCAATTCACAAGAATAGGGAAATAGAGTATTGTTTAAGGCAGAGAGGGAAAAAAGAGGAAACATGATAAATACAGCTGGAAACCAAAGTTCCACTGTGCAGGGCATAGATCGTCACACATAAATCACCATAGTGCATATATATAAGTATACAGCAACATATATTTACTCAAAGGAATTCCAAGTCATTTTTTTCAATCAGGCCCATAGGGGACAAGGTGTTTATCTTAAATCCACATAGTCTCAAGATTAAAAGGTTCACTAGCTCTATTGTCTCTGCCGATGGACATTGGCATATTGTCTGTTATTTTATATTTTAAGCCTGCTATGATATGCCCAAAAAGCTTAAAATGCTTTTTGGGCATATTTGGGCTGGTCAATTGCATTGCCTTAAAAAGCTGAGCGTATTGCAGAGTGATGGAGAGCAATCTGCTCCTTAAAAGACCTAGTGGTATGACCCACATAGTAAAGGCACATGGGAACAATATGATTTATACAACAAATTTGGACGAATACGTAAAATTTTACCTGTATGTTGATGTTTAAAAGTGGGCGCTAGAATTAAATAGTTGCAAGTATTGCAATTTAAACACTTATAACATCCTGGAGGTTTTGAGAGCCAATTCTCTTGTTGTTTTGGGGCTAATGTCCATATGGATCAATCTATCCCTCAAATTACAGCCTCTTCTAAAACATACCATAGGTCTCTTTTGTGGTTTAGCCAATCTTTGTCCCTTCATTCTAGTGGCCCGTTGTAGCACAGGACTCGCTAAATGATACAATACACACTTGCCCTGGAGATTACTTCCGCAGGGTCTGTATTTGGCTGGTCTGTCAATAGTTGTTTTTTAGGGATATTTAAAACCTCCCTTTTCTGTTGCTCTAATAGTCTGATGGGAAAACCTCTCTGTCTGAAATTGTTGGCTGATTTGTCTAATTGATTGGGTAGTTCACTGGTGATCCTGGCCACCCTGAGCATCTGAGACCCAGGAAGGCCCCTTTTTAATGCCATCAGATAATCGTTTTCAGCTCGCAACAATGTATTATGAATAATTGTTTTTCTGGAACAATGATGTGATAATGCGGATATTAATCTTGTCCAAATAATCAATACTAGACTTGCTGTAAGTTTATGTGAACCTAATAGGAGATTCAATTAAAGTAACTTTTTTCCACGGTATTAACAAAAGATGTTTATTACCCTTCCAAAAAATTATCAAGTCATTTATATACCTTAAGTAGATAAACAAATTAACTGCAATATTGGGGTCAACAAACAATACTAACTTCTCATATGCAAAAATAAAAATATTTGCGTAGGATGGGGCCAAGTTCGACCCCATCGCACATCTTGGGGTCTATTCGTGTACATCTGCAATAAAGAATTGTTACTTATCACTGTAGATTGCATCAATTCGATGCGATCTGTATATTAGATAAGTAATAAATCATGTACACTTACCTGATGTGCGATGCGGTAAATGCAGGTTTAGCGATCCAGTCTCCTCTGTGTGCTCTTCTCATCCAGCGGCTCCTGTGCTGTGAATCTTCAGTGTGCCGGTATGTGGGCGGTGGTCATCTCGACGGCAGCGTGAGGGGAGCAGAACGGAGGGGTGATGGAAAGAGCGAAGGGGTGACCAGGCATTTGTCAGGTCACCTTAACTTTGGCAGGGGTATGATCTGGGGGTGGGGGCATGGGGGCAGCGGGCAGTCAGTATGGGAGGTGACCCAGGTCGGCGGGTGTAGGGCGTGAGGGGGCACTGCAGCAGTTGGTGTGCAGCTCTGTGTGAACAGAGGTGACCGGGCATATGCCGGGTTACCTTACTGTGATTGTGGTGGCAGTAGGTGTGTGTAGGGACGGGGCACAGTGGGGCAGCCAGCAGGAGGTAACCCTGCATATGCCCTTGTCTCCTCTGATGGGCTGCTGGCACAGAAGGGGATGAAGAGACCTGGAAGAAGGCAGGGAGATAGCCATCTTCACTACTCTTCTCCCCTAACGAGAATCCATTCGCCATCCTGAGAGTACAAAAGTATGGTGATGCGATTCATCCACGGAGCGAGGGTGCCGCTGGAGAACCAAAGAACTTCTCCGCAGTAACTCCTGCTTCATGAATAGACCCCCTTGAAAGGACTAATTCTAATATTTGTAGAAACAGAGATGTGTCCATTCCTTTAATTGGATTATCCATTAAAAACTATTTTGTGGCATTTAAGCCAGCAACATGTGGCATGAAAGTATATTAATTCTTAACATCAAAAGTACAAAGTAACAAATCCGGCGTGTAATTTGGGTTCCGCATAATGGGCACTATAAAAATATTTAGAGTTAATGATTCCACCATTTTGGGGGTAATTTGCCTTCTGTCATGGCATTTTGCAATATACAGTAGTATCAGGTTCTCATTTGAAAGATTCAGCAGGATTACTGCTCAGCCTTTGGTATGTATTTGAATCTGTCAACTGCATATCAATTTTTTTCCTAGAATTGTCTAAGTCTTGGATGACCAAAAATTTAATTTTCTATTTCTTCTTCAGGGTCTATAGAGATCCACAGGGATACCATGGGGAAATGTGGTTGGAGTGATCCTTTGTCCGCTGTGTGCATTATTATAGCTATATAAGTGTAAAATTGTTGGAAAGCCTTTTGTTCCTATATGGAGAAATTGCCATAGATTTTAGTAGGTGCATTGGCAAATTTGAACACAGCTTTGTCTAATAGATATAAGAAGGTTCTTATTGAGGGGTTGTTGGAGGAAGGGTCAAAACTTGACGTGTATCTTTTTGACAAAAAATCCTCGAAGACCAGATTGCTGTTGCTGTACTTGATGCTGAGTGTGTTTTAATCTTAATTTTCTGCTAAAACTATGGAGGTCTTTCTTTCTTTTATTGTGGGGTATTATATTGTTTAGTTAGTATACAGCTTAGTCCTTTATTTAGGACTTGCATGTCAATGGTGGAAAAACTTCTTAATGAGAGGGTAAAGATTAAATTCTTTTCTTTCCTCCGGCTCTTGTCGATCTTCTCCCCTTGACCCCCTAAGCGGGTAGTTGTGGTTTTGTGACTGGGCACACTTTTTCCCTTGTGGGCATGCCTAAACGGATAGCTGCACCTTTGCTTTGATCATCTGATTCAGTGATATTAATATCACTGTCGCTGTGTGAACTTAGTTACTCTCTGTATTGCCTCTCTCTCTTCTGTCTCCACCGCTGTCAGGGGAGGATGTTGTATGAATTGTCCTTACCTGATGACCACCAATAAACATGGTTTTCCACATAGTCTAATTGCACCGTTTGAAATATATTACATTTAAATTTCAATAACTCTTTTTGATATTGTTCATACTGCTGAGTGAGTTTATTGGACCAAAGCATGAAGCTATCGTCTTCCATTGTATGTTTGTGAGCAAGTTCCAGGCTGTCAATTTTATTCTTCATAATGTCCAACTCCTTACCAGCCTCCTCAATGACAGGCAACATTAATTCTAAGCTGCATTTATTCAATATGGCAATCCAGTGCCGACAGTAGTCCACATTGTTTCTACCCATAGCTGGAGTGTTACTTACCAGGAAACCCAATGTTTTTTTTTTTTTTTTTTAACCTATAGTACTCTGAAAACATGGACCCATACCACAAATAAGCAATATGTCACTATTTCAACTTTAATAGTTTATGATATAAATCCTCAACATTGTCATCAGGTTCGCTCAAGGCTGTGTATTCAGAGAACAACATAGATTGTGCCTCCTCCTCTGAAGGTGTCACATACATTGGGAATAAAACCCCTGGTGCCAAATAAGGTACTTGCAGTTGCTTCAATTTGATCCATTTTATTATAACAAAAGTATAGGGCATATACTCCTAGGTGGTAAAGAGTTAACAGATTTACGTATATTATCAGGGGCGTTTTAGGAGAGGGCCCATGTGCTGACTCAGTGCAGGACCCCTCCTCTCTGGCAGTGCAGAAGATTCTGGCTTGGTGGCAGAATCTACTTAGCATACGCGGATCTCCTGGAAAATGGCGTCCGTGCCTTATTTCTGGGGATGTCTTTATTGCGCATATGCAAATGATTTTTGCTGCTCTGCAGCGCTGGGCTGCCGCCATTTTCCCTGTGATTTTTGCTCCTCCTCAGTGACGGTTCGACGCTGCAGGGCAGCACTCTGGAGACTGCGGAGAGGTAAGTATAACTATATATGGGTGCAGTGTGGGCCCCCCTGGACCGCTTATAGATATGCCATTGATTTATAGCTAGCTATATATATATAATATATATATATATATATATATATATATACAGATGTGTTCTCATACACTTAGGGATAAATTTACTAAGAATCGGGTTTAGTGCGTGTTTAAACACGCTGGGCATCGCTGGGACTTGTGAGAGTTTTTTTAAGATCAAACACTCCAATTTACTAAGATTCCTGTTTGACAGAATCATGTTTTCTAATGGTGTATGCAGTTGTGTTTAGTCGTGTTTAATAGTTCAGTCGTGTTACAGAATTCTATAGACCTGCCTGTGAGCAGCGTTTGCAGAAGCCTGCACATATCAGTGTGATCTGTACAGTGCTTCTCTGTGTGTAAATGTACAGAAAGAGTTACAAAAATATTTGCGTGGAGTCCCCCCCTCCAAAATCATAACCAGCACTAGTCTCTTTGAGCTGGCCCTGGTCCTAAAAATATGGGGTAAAATTTGTGTATAGGTCCCCCATATTTTAAGAACCATACTTAGCACTGGCCTAAGTAGCATGGGGATAATGCCACAGCCAGGGAATACACTTGACAGGATAACCCCAGCCAAAGCATTAATCCCCCCCCAACTAGTCAGCCCAGGCCGGGGATTCCACCGGAAGTGTGGATCCCTCCTGAAAAAAAAGGGGTCCCCCTGGCAAATATTCCCCAGGCCTGGGCTGAAGCCTGGGGCTTTTCCCTGCACCCCAGTTATATTGTCCCCTTGCTGGCACTTGGAGAACCACAAGTTCAAGTAAGCCTGGGCATTTAAGGGCCCACTGGTACTAATTGTCCCCTTGTAAAGGAAATATTAAAATAAACACAATATACACACACCAAATGTTGTACTTTTTGTACTTACACTCACTATACATACTTACCTTGTCCCTTGCGCTAGTCGGTCCCCTTGACCAGTAGCATCCCGGAGGTGTTAAAATTAAAAAAACGCTAACCCAATCCATGCGGACATAGAAGAGCTATATGTGTGTACATATAGCTCTTCTCCCAAAAGTGACAGAACACACGTGTGTTCCTGCACCTTTATGGCTGTGAGCCAATCAGCGAATGCTACCATGGGAACAGCTCACTGATTGGTTGTGAGTGATCTGCCACTTAGCCAATCAGTGAGCTGCTGTGTATACGAAGCACAATGGAACTTGGCGTGTAACAAAGCCGAGGTTGCTGCATCGTAGCACTTTCTGTACAGATTCAGACTCTGTTACACATAAGACATACAAGTGTCGCATATCAAATTAATCATTGAAATCTTCGATTGTATATAAAAAGCATTTTTGGTCGAAAAAGATACTCGCCGCAAGCTGCATCACACAGACCCTGGAGTGCTGAGAAGGGCTGTTTGGCGTGACTGCAGCAGTAGTGTTTGAGGACACATCCGTACTGGATCTCATATCCAGAACCCCAGTGTCAAGAACGTCAGAAACCATAGAAGTGTGACATCCTCGTGCTCATGAGATAAATGTTAATACACCCATAGAAATGGCCTGATTAAATACAGCCGGGTTGCGTCTGAACAGTGGTGCTACTCAGTGAGGCTGAATAATGGTTGATTCAGTGTGTGGTTAGGGCCACATACCTAACAAAAGTTCAAGGCCAGCAAGGGTGACGTTTCTGAGCAGGTGCTGAAGGACACTGCTATAAAGCATATGCACGGTATAGATTTCCACAAGTAGCTACGTAGTGATGGCTTCATAACTCATTTGGGGTCAATACAGATAAATCACTAGCTTGCTGTTTATTACAATATAAGTCTACTGTAGGTAGCAATGAGTTCACAACATGTCAGCCCGGGCAAATAGGAAGGATTTTATCAATGATTGTGATGTATGGTATTATTACCTTATACGTTAGAAGGAGTTAATAGTACCATACTAAGAGTGCCTCTTTACCCGTTCACCAGTGTATCAATGCAACACAAAATAAAAACCATCTTACAGTACTGCAAATTAGAATATACATTGCTGCTGCTGCTGTTGTTGTTGTTGTTGTTGTTGTTATTGTTGTAATTATAATTTTTCATTATTATTTTTTATAAATTCATTTTTAAATCAGGGCTGTCTCTTAAGCAGCAAAGCTAGATTTGTGGCTGCGATTTATTCATCATTACCCTTTTTAAAAAGTGATCTAAAAACCTCTGGTCATTTGCTTTACTGTCCCAATAGTTTTTTAATCCATCTGCTTAATGCACAGATAAACCATTCTATGTTAATATTATTAGAATTATTTGTGCTTTGGTGTGCCAAGAGAGGTGCCAAATAGAGTGGATTATAATAAAAAGAGAGGTGGATTGCCCAATTGTACTGCTGTATCAATATAAACCATATGTTTAGCCCTGTACACTACTCTCTGTTCATTAACCCCATAATATGTTAACCGAAAGTCCACAATAACCACCAAGGGTAAATTTAGAGTAATTCCATAGATTTAATCACAGCTGAAGCACTCGTTACCATACTTGCATGTTATTAAAAATGACCTAAAAATACGAGTAGTTGACTTTGGGCCTCTCTCAGAGTTGTATGGATTTGTAGAGCCGCACACAAGCGGCTGTGCAAATCCGTCCATCTTAGCTGCCAATGCAGAAGACACCTCCTTGCGGCATTTGCGATCCCAGCGCTGCAACCGACGTCGCAGGCTGGAATCTTGCAATGGTTGCTCCTTTGGTCAGGCTGTGGGAGCTGAAGCTTCCTGTAGCCTTACCGGGTGCTGGTCACTTAAGAGGCGAGGATTCTGCGTCCACCAACTCTCTCCCGGGAAACGGGGGCACCCCCCCCCCAAACGCCGCTCCTGCCCAGTAAACGCTGCAGGATGTCAATCAGCATGTTGAGCAAGATCGCAGAACCCATTCTGCACATGAACAGACTGGGTCATGCGCAGAGGCAGACCCCTCAACATCTGAGATGTGCTTTAATCATCAGATTAATATACATCACTGAATCAGGCCACTTGTGTTAAAATAGAAAATAATATTTCAAATGGTCTCCCTTCCTCTCCTAAAATCTATTTTCACAGCAGCGCCCAAATGACCCTTAGCGTCAAATGGTTTAGGATTAAAAATAAAAATGTGAATATTACCTATAAGAATTTAAAAATGAGTTCAACAACAGATGTCTGAATGAGTAGGGTAGCTCTTTAAGGCAGTAAAGTATTTTCATGTTCCTTTTTTTTTTGCAGGAGGAACACAGAGTTATTTATGTTGGTAAAATGAGGACTAACATTAGTCGTACGGAACTGCGAGCCCGGTTTGAAGTTTTCGGTGAAATTGAAGAATGTGCAGTCAATCTGCGGGATGACGGGTGAGATTTTGCCGGACCGTGTAGTGTTTGTCTTTGTGTGTAAACAGGGCCATTGACAAGTGTGTTTATAAATTGATGTAAATTAGCTCATTTGTGGTTCTCCAGCCATGGTTGACCTGCACTTGTTGTGGAGCTAGAAATCCCAGCATGCTCCGCCAGCCAAAGGTGCTGAGACTTGTGGTTCCATAACAGTTGGCGAGTCACAGGTTGCCATCATCTGCTCTAGACAAAATTGTGACATGCCACATGGAATCCAAAGTCTTTATTCTTCTTTCTTCTTGTTTAATGGACTTTCTCGCTTGTCCAAAAGAAACGCATTTAGCTGTGTGACAGTCCAATCATACTGATAAATGAAAGCTGGAGAGATAGTCTGTGAAACCCCATAGTGACAAGTGCAGGTGTAGTAAGAGGATGGAGGTTTTTTTTTTTTAATCACTGCGCTCAGTCATGTGATATTTACTGTACTTACTTCTTGCAGAGACTGTTATGGTTTCATCACCTACCGCTACACCTGTGACGCATTTGCTGCTCTCGAGAATGGATACACCCTGCGCAGGTCAAATGAACCCGACTTTGAGCTTTGCTTTTGCGAACGAAAGCAGTTTTGCAAGTCCAACTATGCAGATTTAGGTATGAGTTCCATGACGCATATGCACCTGTTTGTGTAATTGTGTGCAGGAAATTCGGACATCTTCAGATTGGTAATGCTGACGAAACATAACATGCAATCTAACTAATGAGGTAAAATTATTGGTTCACTCTGTATAGGTTACAAGCTGTAGTTGTTATCTAACATGTGACTTCTGTTACCTCCAAAAACTATACAGATGTGTCCTCACACACCTAGCCTCAATACGCCATACCGCGCAAGATATCTGGCACATGTGAGCTACCAGGTCCTGTCTGACTCAGTTCTCGCTGAGCGACTTTTTCACCCGAAAATGCAACTTAGTTGCAGTCAGATGCAACAAACCGCTTCACCAGACGGCACTGATTCACTTGATAAGAGACACTTGTATATCTGTGTGCGACTGAGTCTGTATACAAAGCACAATGGAACTTGGCGTGGGAAAAAGGTAAGGCCGATACATGTGTGCTAAGTCAGGCTAAGTCACACACAGATATATATTAGTCGCATATCAAATTAATCAGTGCAGTCTCATGAATTGGCATGTTAGATCCGATTGCGCATAAAACGCATTTTCAGGCGAAAAAGAGGAACCTGGCACGCCGAGAAGGGCAGTTTGGTGCAACTGCAACATTAGTGTATGAGCATACATCTGTATGTGTTACCCAGCAGCCCACAGCTGCTGTGTGAGGTGGAAATGCCCTCTAGTCACCTACCAGCTGCTTGTTAAATATTTACACTAATCCTCCTGACCACATCACACTAAAAGAGTCCCAGCATACAGTAGGTCATTGAGAAATCGCTCTTTAAAATGGTTTACCAGGCTGAACATTTTTATTGAGGTGCCACTCCGGAATTGGTATGAAATACCGCCGACCGCACGGTTCGATTCCCGGCAGCGGCAGCCCGACATCAGCAGAGATGCCCGGCAGCGCTGGAAATCCCGATCGTGGATAGGTAAGTATTGTCTAACCTAACCTAACCCCCTTAGGGGTGCCTAACCCTAACCTCCCCCCCAAGTCCCTAACCCTAATCCCCTCTCTAAGTGCCTAACCCTAACCACCCCCTTCCCCGCTGCCTAAACCTAAATCCCCCAGGGATTTAGGTGCCTAACCCTAACCCTCCCTCCCCCTAGCCTAACCCTCCCGGGGGGGTGCCTAACCCTAAGTCCCCCCCAGGAGCCCTAACCCTCCCCCCCCCCACGGATGTCCGCTCGCGGCGTCCGGCATCACTACGATCGGGATGCCGGGCGCCGGTCTCCCGGCGTCGGGGAAATGCCGGGCGTCTACATCTAGACGCCCGGCATTTCACCCTTGCCGGGATATGACAGTTGGGAAGCCGACTGCCGGTATTTAGGCAGTCGGTTTCCCGATTGCATACCGCCACTCCAGCTAGTCGGAGCCCCAAGGGCTGCAAAGCTCTTTTGTTCCTCTTAAAACTCCACTGGACAAATAGAGAGAATTGAGCTGTAGAGCCAATCAGAAAGGTGTAATCAGGACGAGTTTATTGCAGCTTGTGATTGGTTCTCTTGCTCACAGCGCCCCCGGCTGCCATTTAAAGTTGGTTAGCTTAACTGATTTGCAGATACTGCAATAGGGGCAACTCCATAGAATATGTTGTCTAGGTGGTAATGTAGCTTTAAAGTAATTGATTCTCTTTTTAGTATACTGTGAGTGCAAAAATACATCAACCATGTTTACTTGAACTCTTTAAAAACATTGCTTACACGTGGGAAAGGCTCTCTTCAGTGAGAGCTCAGCTATGCATGCAGTACAAGATATATTTTCTCTTCACTTGGCGGATTGCAGTAGACAGATGCACGCGGCGCTTCGTGCTTACCTTATTTAATACCTCCTAACATAGAGGGGCTTAGACAGAGCTTGAGAGTAAATACAGCTGTTTGAATAACAGGACTCTGGCTAATACACTTTAATCAACTCAAACAAAATAACAATGTCCGGGGTGGGATGTGGGAAAATAAAGGAAATGGCATTGCAAGTATATTGTTATTTACTTAGTATTTTATGTGTTAGAGTCCCGTATAAAACGCCAGTCATCTTTTATATGTTTACATAAATATATATTTTTTTTATTTTGTGTAACATATTTTTATAAAGGTTTCTCTAAATTCATCTCCCACTTAGTGGAGGAAATTGCTCAGTGAACAAATGCACTGACTGACTTATGCTGGCCATACACGCTGCAATTATCGGGACGATCCGCCCGATATCGGCAGATCGCCGCGATAATTGTAGCGTGGGGGGGGGCAACCGAGGGTTAAATATTGCTCGGTCGGGCATGTTGGATTGTCCAGCATGCCCGTCCGATGCGATATTTACCCGGTAACTGTCGGCCGCATCGGGCAATGTATGCCCAACGCGGCCGACAGACAGACATTTCCTGTGTTCCTTCCTACGGAATGAACAGGGAAATGTCTCCTCCCCCGGGAGCGGAGCGCAGATGTCGGGCTATACACTGTGAGATTTCTCTCACAGTGTATGCCGCGGACATCTGCGGCTGGCAGCCGGCCAGATAAAATGTCTGTCGGTCTGACAGACATTTTATCTTGCCGTGTATGCCCAGCATTAGGCATTTTTTTTATACGATTAGTGGGTCTAGTTAGATAAAGATACATACTGGTAAAATAATTGTAATATTTTTTTTTATTATTATTTTTTTTGTCCCGTCTTTATTTTTATTTTTTTTTATTATTATTTTTTTTGTCCTGACTACAAGTAAGGCCCAATCTTAAATATTGATAACTTAGATCATTCTTTTTTTTCTTTGCTTCATATCTTTTTAACTAGTGTTAGTTAATTGGATTAAAAATCACATTGTATTTGTTAGACATTGCATGAATAGCATTCAACAGAAAGACATCTCCCCGAGAACGGTTTCCATAACTAGTGTAAATAGTGTTCCCGCTAGGCTGTTTTAGCGGGGCACCGTGCCCTGCCCAATTTAAAAAATGCTAAAATTCTCCCTGACCCGCTAAATTTGCCTACCGGGTGCCATCCCCAAATGATTTCAACAATCACCACCGGGTGAATTGATGCCATACGCATGCACACGGCATCTGTTTACACTGCATGGAAAGCTTGGGGGCAGCCCAGCATCTGTGTGAGTGCTGGGCACACCCCCACAGTGATATAAAGGGGCTGCTTCTCAGGGAAACGCCCCTTTCTGAGTGACCACGCCCCCTTTTCGGGATCGCACGCAAAAGTGCCCTTTTGCCGGCCAGGCACCCTGGCCCCGTGCCCCTCTAGAATGTATAGTAAAGCATGTGAAATTGGGACTGGATCATTCAGTAGATGTAAGAAGAGGTGGTAAGTGCAAAAATGCGCTATAACCAGCGCTATTTGATACATTAAACCTTGGTATATATGAAAGCAGAAAACATAGAGAAAAATCACTTTTCTCTACGTTATCTGCAAACACCTAACAATCTCGCCATCGCCATTCTATTGTATGGCAATGTTAAATTATTCAAATGTTATTTAAGAACAATGCACTTTTGTGGTTTAACGATTTTTCACATATCGGCAGGATTACCTTCTGGTTTGTATGCTAACCTACAGTGGCCAGGCATCTTCAGTGGGGTCTTCGGCTGCTCACAAGTTCTTGTGCATGTGCAGTGGGGCCGACCAGGAGATGAGACACAGCGTTTCAGAACTAGGTTGATGCACTGTGGGTCTGGCATGGATCACCGGAGGGGGGAGTTTTCTCTCCCCAACTCTGACGGACGAGATTTTAATACATGTAGGCATTACTATTTCCTGCTTCGCCACGATTAGTGACGCTTTATACATATGCCCCAACATATGATACAGTCATTCTAGGGGTGCACAGATTTTCAGAATAAATTGACCCTACAACTGTAAAGATTAAAACCATTAACTAATCAGTGACTTCGTTAGGAAAGTGCACCATTTTATTAGGAGCACTTTACTGGGGTAAGAGCACCTATTGTGTCCATTCTTCAAAATTGTTTTCACATAGATCTGCCGAAAACAGGGCGAACAGGCTAGAACTACATGTATCAGATCAGAGAATTTGAATGTCAACAGTATTATTTCAGCTCAGTGAGTTGACAGGCCAGGGATGAACTCCTTCAGCCTGGATTGGTGGGGGTGTTTTTGGGTGAGGTACTGCAGACCTATGGTAAATAACAGTATTGGCTAGCTGAAAATGCTGGAATGTTGCAGCAACAAACCAAAACTTCAGTGTGCAGTCTCCGCGCTCAGCACTGTCCATTAGTAAACTGGGCCATGGTGCAATTCACCCTTAGGCTAGGTCAACATGTAACCATTAGCGACAGCCCAGGGTAGTAAAGGGGTGCCAATTACATGCCTCCTGTTCATCAAGTTTGTCGATGGAAACCTGGGAGGTCTGAATTGGTAGAATGTAGGTAATATCATAAACTCCCCATTGCCTGATGAGTGTTCCCTCATATTGAAATAATGGCACAGAGAATTATATAAGGGGAAAGGAAGGTCAGCTTTATTTTTAAACCAATTAACTATTTAATATATAACTTAATTAACTAATAGAAGAAGAAAGAAAGACAAAGTATGGTGGCGCAGAAAGAACGGCCCCACAATGCAAGATCACCAACTGCATACTCACACCGATCTTCTAAATGGGAGGCAAGCAACCAGCCCATTACCACGCCCAAGGAATCCACCTCCCACCCCAATGACACGACGTGAGGCCCACCTGGTTAGGTGGTTGCCGCTGACCCCAGTAGGGTAGAATCAGCCCAAGCCATGTATTGGAAGGAAGAGGACCTCAAGCTCCAAGGACAGATGGCGACTGCTGCCGTTCTTTCCCGCCACAAGAAAAGCCGACACCAAACAACTCAATGAATAAGGGAGGGAGGGCGGGAAACTGCCAACCAGAGAAATTTCTATGAAATGGCTGCCAAGCAGCAACTCTGGAATAGCACTGAAAAACCCACCCCCTGCCCAAACCTATAGGCTAACCAAACCTAATCCCACCCCACAACACTTCCTCACTAAACAACTAGCCCCTTCTTGTCCAGAGGCTGATACCCAGAGGCTTGGGTGTTTAATTACCTTCATGCATATGAATTGCTCTGTCCTACAGATCACCATAACTAGGTAACTGAGTTGGTTCTTGCCTAGGCATTGTGAGCTAATGGCCCCAAAATTAGTCATTGGATAACATTCAATCCAAATCCCTTCCTCTTTCTTTTTATGGCAAAAAAAGGTAGAAGAGGGGAAAAAAATAGAACATTTAAAGTAAAAAATTAAATTAACAAAAACATTTCTGTGCTCCTCTCCTAGTTATTTGCTCCTGTGAAATACATTCCTGCTCATGTGATTGCTTTATTTTATTCTGTGATTATTACTACAGAATCACTGTTTTTTTTATTGCTGTATTCATCTTTTTCTTTTTTCCGTTCCTAGATTCAAATTCAGATGACTTCGATCCTGCTTCCACCAAAAGCAAATATGACTCCATAGATTTTGACAGTTTGCTTAAAGAGGCACAAAGAAGCCTGCGCAGGTAACATGCGTCACCGCCACGCCCAATGGAACGATGGAGAATACCTCACGGACATCTCGTCCCCCAATAAGAGACTCGAGAAAGTCAAACCTAGGAATTTCTCCTACTTTACACTCTCCGTTTTTCAATGGTTTACATGAACACAGCTGCTGGAGACTAAAGAGGCGATGTGATTGTTAGACAAATGAGCATAGCCTTGGGTGTCAGACGATTCCACACTTCCACACTCGCAGTTGTATCACTGGAACAAAAGGCGGCGCACGCTGCACCCATTGCAGATGGCCAACTGTGAAAGCACCTCAGTTTCAAAACTAATTAACCTGGGAATGTCAAGATATCACTATTTACCATGACACTATAGGAGGATTAATAAGCTGCTGATGCTCAACTACAATGCAATCTTCACTTTTGTCTGATTTCGATCATCGCCCTGGTGAAAAAAAACCCCACAAAAACAAACAAAAAAAACATTGCAATATAGATGACGCCTTAGTAACTTTTTTTTATTGGGAACCTGGTGAAGAAATCAAGAAAATGGCATTTTTTTTCTAGTAACCCTACGTCTCTATGCTACAGTAGTCTCTTACTCTAACACCCATGCAGTTGTCTTCGATGTTGTCCATCAACATTAAAGCCTTGTAAATGGTCAATTTCACAGCTTTTTCAGAGATATATATATATATATATACATATATATATATATATATATATATATATAATTTTCTGATGCGTGGATGTGGTGTTACATAATAAACAAGAGCTGAGTATAGCTATCTGAATCCGTGTCCAGGTAGTTTATACCACTGCATTGTAACATGTACTAGTCAAGTATTTACAGATGTAACCTTCTCTCGTGCCGGGGCGATGTGCGAGCCTACACGTCGCCCACGTCTCCGCCAGAGAGGGGGTTCATGGAGTATTTTTATTTTGTGTACATAGAGTATGACAATGTCCTTTATTTGTTACTGCTATGCACTGTAAATGCAGCCTTCTTTTCAATACGGAAAAACTTTTTTCTTAAAATCAAGACTATTCAAAATGTAACTATATAAGGTGAAAGACCTGTTGTATACTAATCTATTTAGGAGCTGACTTTATGCTTATATATATATTTGATTGTAAAAACAAAAAAAAATTGACAGCGTGCGTGTGCGTGTTTTTATTTATTTTTATTTTTTTTCGGTTGGGTGCACAATTATTGCTTTAAGCACACTCATCCCTGTTTTTTGGTGAGCTTCCATATAACTGTTTTGAGAAGGATTATATTGGCCTAGATAAGGTCGCAGCCGCATGGAGAAAGTGTTTCATCTTCCCGTGTAAGTGTCTTCATCTGCAGTAATACATACTGAGTCAGTTTAAGATTTACCGTATCTTGTCAAAGTCCGCAGTGATTGTTGTTTTTTTTTTTAATTTTTATTTTTTATATATATTCGTTTTGCTGTACGTCGGGAATGAATGTATAATTTGATTATTTTCACAATAACCCATCATACCTTTGTCCTGAAAATGCTGCTGGGAAACCCAGCACTGTACACTGTGTGTGGTAGGTCTTTTTTTTGTCTAAACACTGTTTAATAAGCCAGTAATTTATTTCATTTTTGTTGTCGGCACTGTTGGAATTTTTTGGCATAAGCCAAACTTTATATTGTTGTGCATCCTTTGGAGAAAATAATATTTCATTCCTTTGTTTACTGAAGACATATATTTATCAGTTCATGCTATCGTATTTGTTACAGTAATATGCTGATTACACGAGAAACGGACAGTTGAAAGGATGCTAAAACCCTCTTAGTACTGTCATATGCTGCAGGTGAAATTCATTTCCTGTTGCAAGATAGTGTTGACTATGCATTAGTGTGGTTTCAGCTACACTGCTGTGCTACTAATTCTTCATGACATTGTCTTGGTGCAGATTACACAAGGAGGCTACGCTAAAATTGGTTTCCATATGAACACAGGATCATTTTAATTTCTTAACGTACAGCCTCTCTGTATTGTGGGAGACCTGCATTTGGGTTAATCCCTATGCCGCAAATCCAATGTATTCAAACACAAGTGTAATTAATTAACCAGAATCATTTCCCATATCCACCAACCCATAGCTGACTGAACTCTACGTCATGTGTGGTGCGTGTTTAGCAATGCAAATATTTTTTCATAAATGGTAATCGTCACAGTTTTTGCAACAATTTGTAAACTATTTTGGAGAATATTGCTACTACTATAAATGGTTTAAAGAACACATTTCTAGGAATAATTGGTGAATGTACACAAAAAAATAACTGATTTTGCTAGTATTCTTCTGTTGTGTAATGTAACCAGATTCAACGTAAGAAGGTATTGGGAGAAGCCATTTGCATCCGGATTTTGATACTGTAGTTGCTGCCATCACCCACGGCCGGTGGGGCTGTGATGTGGCATGAACTGGAGTGGCAAAGACTGTCTAACCCATGTTGACTCTTGCCATCGTTCTACAGTTACTTTCATTCATGCATATATTAACATCATTGGGGGTCATTTTGTAACGGGCCGCTAAGGCCGTTGCGTCACTCACAGTTCTTCAGTTGTCGCAAATTAATTAAAAGTCCATTTTATCACAGAGCTCCACTGAAACCTCTTTTAGCTGCTACGCACATGTCTATGCGGCAGAGTCACTGAACTTCCCATGGGAAATTTGTGAGCTGATTGACATGCCTCTATGTGTAATGATATGTGAAGGCGATCCTTTGCTAGATTGATAAGTTGCAGAAAAGTTTGTGCAGTCCTCAGATTTCATTATGCTATAGTACAAAAGGTGGAGACAGGAAAACTTTCTCCAAGTTGCCTACGGTCACAAAGCTTTTCCACAATCCAGAAGCCACGTTATTTTCCCTTATCGCCTCTGACGTGCTGTAAGATACTTTCAGCTAAGTGACTTCTGCTCACCCTAGTCACAAAGGTTGCACCTAAAGTAGAGTCCTATATGACACTGTTGAGCTTAATGAAGAGGGAGGTCTAAATGTGCCTGGTGGATGTTTCATCTCTGCAGCTGTGACGCCAAGTTGATTGTACATCTGTTTGCGCAGTGCTTTTTTTGCTTGAATTTGTGCTGCGTATGCTCCAAGAATAGGCTCGTGCATATTTTTGGCCATGAAGAGTCGTACGCAATTTGGGCACGTGGTCCCTTATGGACTGCAGTGGGATGAGGTGTTCTCATGTAAATTCAGTGAGGGCAGGTTAACTCAACTGTGGGGCATGCTGACCAGTAAGCAACATCTATTCGGAGGGGTATCTATTACACCTATGTCAGGGCAGGTGCAAGTACACACTGATAATGATGGCAAGTAGTAAACCAGGCGCACGCAGAAGAGCCTGCATTCTCAGATGCATACCGCTCTGCACATGATGGAATATATGCTATTTTTCCATGCATGTTTCATTTGCACGATCTACTCCCTGATTTATGCCCAACTCTGCACCGGTGCCACAGACCACGAGATTGGCAAATGCTTTTCTTTTGGAAAAATCAAAAACAATGTACGTTCTAGTGCATCTGTGCAGAACAATGTGCCCCTACTGTTTGTTATAAATGACCCCCATTGTTGTTTAATTAGAACATTTTATATTTGTCCTCATGGAAAATCAGAGAAAACTATCACCGCAAGGCGATTCAGCCTACACAATGGCTGCATTCATCATTTATCACCAGCATATTTTATTCTCAAAAATTCCACTGTACAAAATGCCGGAAGCTTTTTTTTGTTTGGTTTGGTTTGGTTTGGTTTTGTTACTTCTCATTTTGAAATAGATAGATAGCAATAAATGAAAAAAAAAAAATTAAAACCATACGCATTATTTTCACGGGTTCCCTGTTACACTCTTAACAGCTTTAATCCGTGTACTGGTTGTATTTATGTAGGTTACGAGAAAATGCAGGTATTTTATCTTGTTTAATTATATGATCGCCAAACTAAAGTTTACAGATTTTTTTTTCCTCAATTTTCTGTTGTACAAAAATAATAAAAATAAAAGTATATATTAAAAAAAGCAATAAATTATTTTTAAGAAATCAATGTTTAATATATCATATTATGTGTTTAAAGATCAGATGCATTGCCTATTTTGCCTTTAAATTTATGTAATCAGATGTTTTAATACATTCTATTTTGCCCTGTATTGCTGAAATGAACTGAAAGTGTGTGTACGATTTTGTTTCTTTATAAGCAGATAAAATCTTATTGTTGATTTTTTTTTTGGCAGACCTGAAAATCGCTCTCTCCTACAATCACACGTTCCTCTGTGTTAAAATATATACAGAAAAGATGTATGTATGTTTTGGGGCATTTTAAAACATTTTGGGATCATAGGAGATTGGCTACTACATATTTCAAATTTGTACTTCTCATGACCATGCGCTAAAAAGTTCATATACTGTAGGCACCAAACCAGTGATAAACTGTGGATGTAATCAACAACATGAAAAGAGTTGTACCACACCGCTAAACTTGACGTGTAGTAACGCTGCTTCTGCTTTACAGTAATGATAAATATCGCAGCTCTGCCCTTTGTGACAAAATAAATGTAAAACGGTCTTTAAATAACTTTTACTGTTCAACGTTAGGTTTGAAACTTCACATGAAAGTAGCCTATAAGATTGTGCTAAACATTTTTTTTTTTTTGCCAAAGACAGTTGCACAAGGTTGGAACAATTGTGCAATCGGAGGGAGAAAGGTTGTGGCCAGTTGAAAAATATAAGCACTTCATCCCTTTAGATTTAGTTAATGATTATTTATCCTTTTTTGTATCTGTAATGAAAAGTCCAATCGTTGTAGTTGCACACCTAATCAATGAATGACCTAGAATAGCCATATAAGGTAATGTGATAACCCTGGCTCTATACCTGTGTGACAGACATTATCAATACTATGAACAACTGATCGGATTGCGCTACTGTAAGATTTGTAGGTGACAATGTACTAATGGTGGTAACAGTTGTGCTTAACAGGCAAACAAAGCTTTTAGCTAGACGCCCCCCCCCCCCATTCCCGGGGTTCGAGGTTCCACCTGCCAATTCTACATGTACTGTGGTTTTATTCATTGTATTAAAATTTCTGTGATTATTTTTTTAATGTGTAGAACACATTGGCCTCACTGAGCTAATAAAGGGAAACAAATGTTTAAAATGAACACCTGTCCTCTCGCTTTATTCTGTCGTAACTGTATTGTGGTAAGATGCATCTATATTATGTACCGTTACATAGTCCCATATATGCAGGTTTACTTGCAGTGCTGACTCTTGGCTCAGTACTGTTCATACTGTTCAAGTTGTTCTAAAGACATAGGGGTCTATGTACTAAGCCTTGGAGAGAGATAAAGTACCAACCAATCAGCTCCTAACGGTCACCTTACAGGCTGTGTTTGAAAAAATGATAGGAGCTGATTGGTTGGTACTTTGTCTCCGTCCACTTTCTCTCTCTCCAAAGCTTAGGACCTGATTCAGACCTGCTCGCTAAACTGCGGCCGCTCGCACTGACCGATAGTCGCCCGTCTGCACATGCATATAATTCGCAGTGCGCGTGCGAAAGCCACTCTCAGCGATAAGGAATCGGGTGCTCGTAGTTCACAGACTGCCCGCTACTTTGAGTGACAGAATGTGCTGTTTGTGGGTTGTAACAGGGGAAGATGCTTGTGAACAGGGGAGTGGATGTGCGAACGCAGGCTTGTCTGTCCGTCAGAACGGAGTTTAATGGGTGTGCATAATTAGCAAAGTAGCGTCATAGAACACGTCACTTGGTTGTTTTGTTATCCTGAACTGCTCGCAGTGCTTGCGGGAGGGTACAGTCAACCACAAGCGCTGCGATCGCTTCTGATGGTCTTCGATGTACCAATGTTTTAAGACACTTCCTGGAGATGACGTGAGCTAGTGGGCGTGTAATGTCACGCTAATGGGCGTCTACATTGACAAAGTGATCGCTGGCCAAGACATAGTGGGAGTGCTTATGCCTTGCCGAGCGAGTGGCTGCCTTGATGTCACTTTGCAAAATTGAAATACGCTGGGAGCGAGCGGCCGCAATTAGCGAGCGGGTCTGAATGAGCTCCTTAGTACTTGGACCCCATAGGGCCTGATGCAGAGTCGCACACAATTCCTGATGTTCGCGGAGTTCAGCGTTTTTTTTTGCTGCTGCACATGGCAAAATCCTTAATATGCATATGGCTCATGCGTTACACTGTGTGTAGGCACCAATACGCTGTGACCGGACATACGCAGATGGTGCGAATTATGGGCGTGCTATAGGAATGTCGCGGGCACGTGGCTGAATTGTTTGCATACACAGATGCTCCATTGTACGGAGGCCATACAGACAGAACATCGGCACCTACTATAGGGCTGGTGTAAGTTTCAATGGTTCGATTGCTGGTGGCGTCACGCACCAGGCGGTATTGAAGCATCCACAGATGCTCTAAGTAGGCGTCTCAGTCCTTGCACATTCATATGCACAGATGTACACAAGAGATGGGATTTGTAGCAGCATTTGCATGAAGACGCAGATGGGAGACCGCCAAAAAGACGCATCCCCCTCTGAGTCCGGCCCATTGAGATGGAGCAAAGGTTATTGGAAATATAGCAAATACACCATGTTGTTTATAGTAAAATTAGCACAGCTTATTCACTTCATACCAACCTGAGCTGCATCGTTCACTGCAATAAACCCATCTCTGTATAGCAATACAACAACTTCCCAGAGGCACTTGTTGTCAAAGTGAATTGGCGGCCATGGACCCTTTGCACTGCTATTGATAGCTGACTCTCCTGAGACATGATGGATCGTCTTCAGGCATGAGGTGATGGACTTCACTGCAAGGCACCCACAGGTCTCAGGGCCTGATTCAGATCCGCTCGCGAATGCTGAACGCCCGCAAGCGGGTCGATGTTGCCCAAGTGCGCATGCGCACGAGGGAGCCGGCTCCGTCGTGCGCATGCGCGAGACCCGAATAACGATGGCCAAGCCGTCATTATGGGTCTCACACCAAAGGGGGTGTGCTGTCGATGGTGATTGACAGCACGCCCCCTTTGGTGGGCGTTCCGGGGGCATGGCTGCCCAGATGGAGGCGTTCCCATGGGAACGCCTACCGTCTGGGGCCGGCCCCACTGATATCACTAGTGATGTCAGTGGGAGTGCTTTTGGCTCTGATAGAGCCAAAAGCACTCCAGGGCTTGCGTTATGGGTCTCACACCAAAGAGGGTGTACTGTCGATGGTGATTGAGAGCACGCCCCCTTTGGTGGGCGTGCCGGGGGCATGGCTGCCCAGACGGAGGCGTTCCCATGGGAACGCCTTCCGTCTGGGGCCGGCCCCACTGATATCACTAGTGATGTCAGTGGGAGTGCTTTTGGCTCTGATAGAGCCAAAAGCACTCCAGGGCTTGCGGCAGCGAGACCCTACCGCAGGGTCTCGTCGCAAGCCCGACCATCGCGACCATCATTTTGGCCGCTCGCTATAGCTGTGGGTGGTCACCCACAGCTATGCGAGCGGCCAGGAGGCTGCCCCAAGAAGGAGCAGGGACGGCCCTGATTCGGAGCGAGCGTTCTGTCAGAGCGTCCAACTCTGAATCAGGGCCTCAGTCCCTGGGTTCTCCATGATAGGCAGCTGGTGATGTTGGGCAGGACTGAAGACAAGTATGTGGAGACAGGAAAGAGGTTAGGACAAGGTCAAATTGGCAAATAGGTCAGAACTACAGGTAGATAGGAATGGTTAGAGGCAATGCCAGGTCAGTGTTGGGTAGAAGTGAAATAAAGCAAACAGAACAGATGCTATTGCACAAATACACTATGTAGACAAAAGTGATTGGACACTGATAGCAAATAGATCAACAAGATTTTATTGACGTCAGTACTTGGCAAACGGTCCACAAGTTCCTGGACAACAGCAGGCGGTATGTTTTGCCATTCCTCCTTAAGTACAGTGACCAACTGTGACACTGAAATGGTCGAGTTGGCCTAGAACACACCCGTCATTCCAATTCGTCCCAGAGATTCTCAATGGAGTTAAGATCTGGACTCTAATCTGGCCAGTCCATCCGGGTTACCGAATTTTCTGTATACCAGTCCATCGTCGCCCAGGAAACATGACAAGTTGCATTGTGATCCTGATAAAAACATTTGTTGTTTCCGTAGAACTGCAAGTGCATGGGCCTCCCTACCAAGTGTTCTTGTCGAAACCGTCAATTTAGTGGGCATTTGGAACTCATGTGCAATGGTATGCATTTTCTTGTGTGGGGGTGTCCAATCACTTTTGTCTACATAGTGTATGTTGCGCAGGCACTGGAGAGTCCTTTTAAGCCCACATGTCGGAGCACTGTGGAACAAGAGTGAAATCTCACTCAGCCATACCGTGTGGAATTGTGTGCCATTTTCCAACACACAAGTGGCCAAGTTAGGCAGATCAGACTATTTAGCACTTGTTCAGAGCAGCAACATCACATTGAGGCCTGTTGGTGCTGTCAACAGGTGGCTATAGGCGCCAACAACAGTGATCCGTCAACTCAAACTTGAACTACACGTGGAGCTGGTGTCAACACTATTACTGATTTAGCTGAGCTCTGAGGACAAATGAACAAAAACATTGGGTTAGAGCTTTAGGTCCAGCAGTGCTCTATGGCAAATGATATAGGAGGATCTTGCAGGAAAACCCTAATCCAGGCAGACATAACAGAGTATCATGAATAGATACTGTATATATTCCATAGGACCTCCTGAAAACTAGTGATGGGCAAAATATTCAGAATCGTTTAAACAAAATCTGTGGATCCTATTTAGTTTTTTATGCAATTTATGACATGATCCTGAAGATGTAATAAAGAGTGAGACAAGTGTATATAACTCGTCATGTTGCAGTGCTACGAAGAATCCTCAGCTTTCCTTACATCTCAATGATCTCTCACATAAATCTGATGTACATGTGTATGTGCTCAGGGGAAAGACATAACTAAAATGTAAAGGAAACACATACACAAAGTGAAAAGCTTTTAAAGCTCTTTCCCGATTGATTCAGAAAATATATAACGCAAGAGGACAGAGCTGTTTAAGTGCGTAGCATAATACGTCATTCTCCATTTGGTATCAGGAATTCCTCTACACACAGAGGTTGTCGGTGGCCATGAAGCAGTATGTAAGAGTACTATTGACAAGGGTCCATTCTGTGCCCTCTGCCACTCTCATTCATTGAAGCAATCAGGAAGAGGGGAATGAAGGTCATAAGTAGTACAGCACTTCCTTAGAGGTTTGTAACATTGTTATTCAAGCCTCGGAAAGATTGAATCAAAAGTTGAATACAGCCCTTGGGGGATACGTTTCTGTGTATTTCTATGGATAGGCACTGAGCATTCAATTTCCATTATACAGCAAAGTATTTGTTAATATTTTCTTCTCTTTGTGTATTGATTTTCCAAGAAAAAGAAGCATTAAGTTTCCCTGAGGTAGAAAAATGAACGTTTCATATACAGCCCCATACTCTTTTAAAAGACGAAACCATCTGCTCCAATCCTGTTTTGTAAATAATATGGAAATTAAGAAATTCCATTAACACAGGCCATGATACGCAAACATGCCGACCCTCGTCTACCATGTACAAAATGGCGGCCGTGCGGTGCACAATCCTCCCTGGGTATAGCATGTGCTTTTATTTCCATGGATTCTTGAAGTAAAATTGCAGCATATGCAAAAATTCAGAAATTTGCACCAGCAATGGAGCAAAAACCAGGCAGGTGAATCGGTGTGCGTTGTTTTGTGCAGCAGTGCAAAATAGCGATTCCATTTTGCAGGGTGAGAGTGTTTAAATGAAAACAGCCAGTGTAAAGGGCACATTTTGATGCCCGGCTTTATGAAAACTCTTCATCTTTGCACCAACTTTTCTTATACTTTTAAAAGGAAACATTTTGCAGTTCCATGGTTAAAAAAAAAAAGTTAACATAAACAGAAGTGTCAAGAAAGGCAACTGACGTGGGCTGGTCTTTGATGTAACAGGTTACATCATTGGTAAGGTATAAATAATTCACAGCTCCAACATGGTCAACCTTTCATAAACATTAATTGGATTGATCCACAAGAAGGCAAAAATATAAATGGAGGGAAATTTATCAGTCTGAATTTTCATCCCAAAACTGCAGGGTTTACTATCTTGCAGTTTGGAGATAAATAGGTCTATTTACTAAGCAGTGTTAGGAGACAGAGTGAAAAGTGATAAGGTGGCAGCCAATCAGCTCCTAACTGTCATCTCACAGGCTGTGTTTGAAAAATGACAGTTGGGAGCTGATTGGCTGGCACCTTATCACTTTTCACTCTGTCTCCTAACACTGCTTTGTAAATAGACCCCTGAAACCTCAAACTGCGTACGATGGGTGGCGGCTTGCAATCACCTAAATAGCATGCAATTTAGACAAAACTGAAGGAAAACAAGGCATTTTTTCCTGATTAGCCACATAGATGCAGTTTGTGCTATTTCACCATGCAGAACATAAAAGGAGGCACAATAGGGATATTAATATGAGGCCATTTCCTTATTATGGGGCAAAATGAATGAATATTTATTTTATGGGGTCGAAATGAGCAGTTCATGCTGGCATTTGTAGTGTCATAAGTGTGCATCGTGAATTATATATTAATACTAGCTGTTGCCCTCTAGTTCGCTGACAATGAGATAACTTCTACCAATATTTTTTTTGTATTGTAGGTGTTCTAGTTGTATTGCTTTGCATAGGGGCCCTGTTGCGGGAGTGGCCCATGTAACCAGCAGCGCTATACAGACTGGTGTCCGTAGTGTCTTCACCCACCACTCACACCAATGTCACTGTGTGCCCCGTGCACAGACTGCTATGTAGCCTATCCTATTCACCCACCACTCACACCAATGTCACTGTGTGCCCTGTACACAGACTGCTATGTAACCTATCTTATTCACCTACCACTCACACCAATATCACTGTGTGCCCCGTGCACAGACTGCTATGTAGCCTATCCTATTCACCCACCACTCACACCAATGTCACTGTGTGCCCTGTACACAGACTGCTATGTAGCCTATCCTATTCACCCACCCCTCACACCAGTTTCACTGTGTGCCCTGTGCACAGACTGCTATGTAGCCTATCCTATTCTCCCACCCCTCACACCAGTGTCACTGTGTGCCCTGTGCACAGACTGCTATGTAGCCTATCCTATTCTCCCACCCCTCACACCAGTGTCACTGTGTGCCCTGTGCACAGACTGCTATGTAACCTATCCTATTCACCCACCACTCACACCAATGTCACTGTGTGCCCTGTACACAGACTGCTATGTAGCCTATCCTATTCACCCACCACTCACACCAATGTCACTGTGTGCCCTGTGCACAGACTGCTATGTAGCCTGTCCTATTCACCCACCATTCACACCAATGTCACTGTGTGCCCTGTGCACAGACTGCTATGTAGCCTGTCCTATTCACCCACCATTCACACCAATGTCACTGTGTGCCCTGTGCAGACTGCTACTGTATGTAGCCTATCCTGTTCAAGTAAATGCTAGTCCAAAGCACATCTCCCCCCATCCCCTACCGGCCGTGTGCATGGTGCCACACCTATCAGTTGCATTGATGATGTCAAAACATTTTGTTTTTGGTATTGCTCAGCTTTAATTTGACAGATCTAGATGAAACAAAATTCAGGTTATATCTAGGAGTTTCCACTACAAAATGATACAGTTTTCATGAAAATCGTTTTAGTTTTTGCACTAACTTGGAACAAAAACACAGACAAAATGTTCTTCTTATTATATTAGTATAGATAGAGTGGGCCTGATATAGATGTGGACGCAAATCCAGCTGCAATCTCTCATGTATTCGCAATTGCGAATATATGCTAATGAGCCACTCGCCGTCTAGCGCTTAGAGACGCCCACTGAAAACATCTCACAACCGCCACTCACGTACAAAACCAGAATCATTGAATGCAGATCAGTCATCAGCCTCATGAGTAATCCTCAGCTGTCGCAGACTCTCCTGCTGTGAGCAAGGACGCAGTGGCTAATTTAGAAAGAGCAGCGTTTAAACGGTCCGACGCAACTGCGTTTTTCTATCTGCTCCCTGTTACGTCCCCCAAAATGCTGACTACAGGTCACTGACAGTATGACTGAATCCACTGTGTGAGGGTAATCGCAATTTAATCTCTGCGCGTGCACAGTGCGATTTACATGCATGCACAATGGCTAACATTCGCTCAATCTGCTTCCACATCTGAATGAGGCCCATTGTTCCATTAATATATTCATTAATATATTTTGCCCCCAAAAAAGAAATAAAATTAATTTGGCACCCATACCATAAATTATAATTTTGCGTTCTTAATAATCTATTGTGCCTCCTCTTTGGTTTAGTATAACAAGATAGCTAAAAGTGCATGCGGCTTGAGCTGTATAGCCTAGCAGGAACATGTCTAAAAACTTACCAGTTTTCCTGACACGTGCTTATGAAGCACACAATTTCTATATCTCATGCGATAGGAAAAGATGCAGTTTTATGTTTTCTGTTAGTAAATATCTTGTTTTCAAAATTGCACATAACATTGCCAAAAATGTGCGTATTTGCATAAAAAGCACTTTGAGAAATCTTCCCACAGAGTTTCCGATTTTTATCACCTACTCATAAAGTTAGATCGGTCTGCTGCGACCCAAAGCTCTGCCCTGCCCAGTATCCCATCTAGACTCATCAGTGCAAAACGAAAGCGATCAGCAGTGCACATCCAATGTACTAGGTAAGTGACGTCTGCTGTATTCCGACAAAGATAAAATAAATGTTTGTAGTGATGAGAACAGCACACTTCTCACTTGCTCTTCTGTGACAACTATTGTAAAGCTTACAGATTCCGAGGGATGATGAATCACCAGTACTCAATAAGCTGGATGCTTTAAAGCTGGGACTGGCAATTGTCAGCATTCCAGCCAACACTAATCTACTACACATCTCTCATGTTGATAGATTCACAATTTGTGTCAGTTATTTGTAAAAGTTGATTAAATCAGCAGCATCCCCATAGAACAGTACTTTGTGCTTTGCATAACATTGTAGGTGTGGCTTTATACAATTCTTTTGCATGCACTTAATCTGTACATCTAATAAAGTGTATTGATGTATGTATACTGGGCCTGATTCAGAGCCGCTCGTAAGCGGCCGCTCGTTCGCTCTGAGCGATGTTCGCACAACTGCGCATGCGTATGGGTCAAAATGCGCATGCGCAAAACAGTCATTGCGGTCGGAAATCGTGTGCTCGCAAAACAGCGAGGGGCTGCTAATTTGATTGACAGAATGTACCGTTTGTGGGTGGTAACAGGGGAAGGTGCTTGAAAACGGGGGAGTGGAGATCTGAACGCAGACGTGCCAAACGGTGAAAAGGACGTTTAATGGGAGTGCATAATTAGTAAAGGAGCATCATCGACCACGTCACTTGGTTGTCTTTTAGCCTGAACTGCTCGCAGTGATAGCGGTAAGAAAAACCTACCACAAGCACTGCGAACAGTTCAGATGCCTTTCAATGTTCCCGATTAATCTAATAAATACCGGAGATGACGTGTGATGCGAACAGCAAAGGGGCGTCTTTACAAATTTTCGTTCGCTCGCTCAGATATAGATGCGTCAACAAACCGCAAAGAGCGAGCGCTCAATTTAAATAGCCGTCCCCTTTTTGGAAGGACCGTCCGCAAATAGCGTCCGGACCTGAATCAGGCCCACAGTCCATTGCAGCTGTGTATGACTTGTCCTCACTCCTGTTATTCTTCTGTACATGTATGTGTCGTACACAGGGGGTGATTCAGGCTTGGACGGATTTGCTATCGCAGCTGATAACATGGTAGCAGCTGCAATAGCACTATGATGGTAAAACAGCAGGAGGCGTTACACCTCTAGCATGCTTACTGATCAAAACTGTGTCCATGGACATGGACGCAGCATTGATCATCTGCAGGATACACAAAATGGGCCAGGATATACCTGTCAGGTGACAGAGATCTTGGCCTCTTCCCTCCCCCCCAATGGCGGCGACACGCCTCCGTTTGGGGAAATGGTCGCCGCCCCCTTACCGGCGACAAATGGCAGCAGACTGTCAATCACTGACAGTCTGCTGCCGCTCTGCCTGCGGGATCGCAGACCTGTACTGCACACACGGGTCATGTGTCTGCGCACAGCACTGGCCATCGGAGATGTACGCTAACCATTGGGTTACTTTATTGGAGGGGTCTCCAACTCCCAAGGGATCTCTGGCCTGGTCTGACTAGCGTTCAGGGCTGATGCTGCGGCTGAGGAGCCCGGTGATAGGGCTCCTCTGCCTGTGGCATCAGTCCCCCGTTAGAAAGGGTCCAGGGCTGGTTCTGTGAATTACAGGGAGACCCTATGCAAATTTTTCCCTGTAATTCCAGAACCAGCACTGGTTCCCATAGCCCAGTGCTGGTTGGACTAAGTACAGGGAGACCCTACGCAATTTTTTTCCTGTACTTAGTCAACCAGACATGGGTTTGCAAAGTCCGGGACTGGTTCTGTTTTGCGGGGGGATCTCACATCAATTTTTTAAAACTTTTAACTCTTTATGTACGTTTTACAGTCAGATACATGCAGGCATCTCACTGATGTCTGCATGTATCTGTGTGAGAACAAACTGCTCATGCTGAAAGTGAAAGCATGAAGCAGTTCTATGCTGGGGAATTGCAGTTCGGTTTGAAGTGTGATTTGCCATTCGATTTGTACATGAACATGCCAAATCGAACAGCAAATCACTGTTCAAAACCGACTCAAATCGAATTTGTTTTGCAAATCGCAAAACAAATCGAACTATAGTAAATCTGGCAAAATCACTTGTTTTTCAACATTCGATTTGAGTCGGTTTGAGAATAGCTAAATCACTCTTCAAATCGAACATCAAATAGACCTTTGATAAATTTACCCCCTGGCCTCTTGAATCTACCATCTGCAGTACTTGAACAATGATCAAGGTGACTGTATAATATTAAGCAGATATGATGATGGAAAACACAACATTCCAGGCTGGATATCCCCCTGTCATCCCCTGATGCAAGTGTTGATCTGACAGAGACTTTTATCATATTGTAGTTTATGACCTTATACTGTACATGGCTGATCAGCCAATCAGGGAAACTCTCTGATGCAGTTCTAGCCCTTAAATTGCATTGTGATCTCCAAACGTGTGATCAGATATGTACTAGTCTTAGGACCTTTCACAGTTTGAGGCTTAAGACATCTGTCACATTACTTTACCCACTGAGAGGCATTTGTGCTGCTTATTTACAGTACACAACCATAATGATACACTTTACACGCTAGACTTGTCACTCATTTGGATAAAAAGCATTTTTATCTTCCCAAATAGCAGGTTAGGTGTTAAAGAGTATAAATGTACGCTCCAACAGAATACATTTCCATTCAGACCCCCACACTGTACCTCTGAGGATGTCACTATATGGACTAATGTTAGAGTTTTTCAAGGACAGAGAAAATGATTATAAACTCATTCTTCCATTAGGCGAGCAGTCATCCTGCAAAGTTGCCAATCTGGAGAAAGCTGCTCATTGTGCATTGTGAGGACGTGCTGCCCGATGTTCCTCCTGGGGAAGGGTGGAAGTAGACAATTTTCTGTTATGATTAGACTGGAACCAGTGGGAATATCATGCTCAGCTTTAAGGTGTCATTGAAAGGATGAGGAATCAGTATATCCAGCAAACTTCCATATCGGCAGGAAGAAACAGAACAGACGTAGCAGAGCTTTTTCTGTTTACACCAACCTGAGTCCACAGATTTGTCAAATCTTACTATTGTTCTTCCATTCGTATAAAGTTTAGACACATGGACACATGGGATCATAGACACATGTGATCACACAGCGCTGCAGCTGATCCTTCTGACTTTTTAGATGTCATGCCCCTATTTTCATGCTCTGCCGGTGGTTTGCTGGAAGGGTGTGCTGGGACTTGTAGTTTCACAATACCAGCCGAGCAATAGGTTGCCCAGGCCTACTCTGTCTCTAACATCACCTTTCACCTGGGTCTGCGCAGCAATAATCAATGTTTCCAGAGACTGCTGCCGGGGGAGGGCTGTGGTAGTGTGTTCCTCATGACTCCTATCATGTGCTACACTTGGGTCAGCGACCTGGTTGTAGCTCAGTGACAGGATACCCTTGGCTGTAGAAGACATAATGGACTAGTTACAAATGCAGGCTTAAACATTGGTAATGCAGCCGCAGTTGGTGGCGAAGTCATGCACAGACACAAAAGATGCAAAGAATAAGCTCCAGAGTCCAGATGACCTTTTATCATTTTATTATTATTATTATCTATTATGTATGTGGCACCATAAAGGTCCTGTAGCACTGTACGTAGGAACATACAGTAAAATTGTATACTGTAGCGTTGATGGCCAGACTTTTGAATTCGGTAATCTACTCAAAGGCCAAAAATGTTTTACTATCTACAAAGAAGATACCCCCATCGAAGGGGCGTGGGGACTGTCCCGCCAAAACTGTAATGGTTCGGAGGTATGCTTTTTAGAGCTCTGAGCCAATGAAACGTAAACTTACAAGACATATCGGGTTAGTACTGTAATCAAAAAACCAATGTCCCCAGTATGAGAACTAAAGGTTCTGCAGATAGAAAGAAGCTAACAGTAACTTGGCTGTTAGTAATTGCTACATGCAACAAGGTGTTATTCACACAGGTGGTATTGAATTGAACAGCAAGCTGATAGCTCTCACACCCCACTCTTAAGATGGGTGCACATCAGACGATATGTCGACCGATCCGGCGAATTGCGCCGACATATCGTCCACAACGGCAAAGGTGTACGCACTATGGACGACTATGCGCGCTCCAGCAGGTTGTCCATCTGGGTCGTTCCATCGGCCTGCATGTAGGGCAACGGAACAACCCAGCTGCCAACGCCAGGCAGGTGAATGGAGTCAATGCCTGACATATCGGGTGGTCAGGCACCGGATTGTGTAATGTGTACCGGTCGCCCGATATGTCGGCCCTTTGGGCGTCGCGTTACTGGGTACACACATCGGTAAGTGTGTGCCCAGCTTTAGTCCACATAGTACTGTATGCCACCTTTTGATTATCCAGGTTGTGCTCTCAGGAGCCTCAAACTGTGTAGCTCAGAGGCGCTGTGTCTCATCGTGGCTGTAGTTATTGATGTAGAGACGCTGTCTAGCAGCATGCATGCAATGTGTCCTGAATGCAGCATGGAGCCACTGATGGTGGTGGTGTGTATCACTGCTGTTGACACTAACAGCTGGGTGCAGGTCAGCCTCAGCCAATAAGAATCGGGCTAATTCTTATTGGCTATTGCTGTCACATATGACAGCCAGCAGTGACAGCAACCCGGCTTCAGTGCAGCAAGCCAGTAATATGTCACCACAATCTATCAGCCGACTGTCCGTGGTCGACCAAACGATCATGACTGATGCTTTGGTTTGTAGCTTTGAGTTACTGTAAAATTATAATCCACAGATAACCGTAACTAGTGGTGTGCGAGTGGCGCCATCGCATAGGGCCCTGAAGGCTGTACCGTCACTTCCCCATGGCACCTGTACGTGGCTGGCAGGATTGGCACTCTGCAGCCAGTAGCACTGCTGAAGAGCCTCCCGAATACTATGGGCAGGCAGCCTGTGGAGCTGGCCGGAGCATTCCTAGGATGATCTGGGCAGTGATCTACTTTCTAGAGCCAGCGGTTCCACACCTTAGGCACAACATCATGCCATTACGGGTTTAGGAGCCGGAGCCGACACAGAGCGTCATAGAGCCTCATTCCTGCCCTGCTAGCACTATATAGATTTATTTATTTATTTACAGTCTCTACACAAAGCCTCTTTACATCATAGTTCACCGAGCTCTGTATATTTAAATCACTTTAATTTCTCACAGAGCATATGATAACAGGTTATCTTTGCCTCGTGAGCTGACACTCACTCACTGTGGTACTGTTACTCTCACTCTACTCCATGTCTCCTGCACTGCTGTTTTAGTAACTGTTTTTGCTTTTACATTACTCTGCTGCTTGTGATGCTGGGGGCGATGTATCAAGCCATCTAAATAGTGGGTAAGTAGAAAATGAAGATGTTTACCAAAGGAACCAATCAGCTTGTAGCTAGCATTTAACAAGTACATTTTAGAAAATGATAGCTAGAATCTGAATGGTATGGGAAACTACTTGTTCACTTCTCTACTCTTTAAAGGGATTGATACCATTCCACTATAATCTGGTGGATCCTGTTGATAAAAGCAGCATGTATTTCCCAGTGGTGTAACTAGGGTCTTCGGAACCTAGGGCATGTTTAAGATTGGCGCCCCCCCCCCACAATATAGCAAAACATATTTTGCGCACCGAAGGCGTGCACCAAAAATGGGCGTGGTCACATACAGGAAGGGGTGTGGCCACTGAAAATGGGGTGTGTCAACATGACTCGCCAGCCATTTCTTGTCATTCTGGGAACATTCCATTCCATATGCACCTTACCTATACGGTGGTTTCTCACAATGTAAAGAAATATATCCTCCCTAGGACGACAGTGTCTTCAGTTGGTATTAAATATTCATGTAGGTCACATCGTCCGGAAGATGCCTGTTTGTTTAGGAATATTAACAAGGTCATCATCATGCGATAGCGGTTCAACCAGACTCATGCCTCCTGTGTAACTTCCTTCCCCCTGCGTCTCTCAGCCGCACCATCATCTCATTGTATCGTCTCTTAGCCACACCATCATCTCCCTCCCTGCGTCGTCTCTCAGCCACACCATCACCTCCCTGCTGCCTAATCTCTCAGCCTAACCATCACTGCCCCTCCGTGTCAACTCTCAGCACACCATCTTTTCCCCTCGGCGTCGTCTCTCAGCACACAATCACCTCCCCCCTATGTCAACTCACAGAACACCATCATCTCCCCCCTGCGTCAACTCTTAGCCACACCATCACCTCTCCCCTGCGTCAACTCTCAGCCACACCATCATCTTCCCACCACGTCGTCTCTCAGAACACCATCATCTCCCCCTGCATCAACTCTCAGTACACCATCATCTCCCCATCAAGTCGTCTCTTAGCACACCATCACCGCCCCCCCCTGTGTCAACTAGCAGCAGGCCATCATCTCCCCCCTGCCTCAACTCTCAGCACACCATCATCTCCCTACTGCATCATCTCTCAGCACTCCATCACCTCCCCCCTGTGTCAACTCTCAGCCACACCATCATCTCCCCCCAGCGTCAACTCAACGCACCATCACCTCCCCCCGCAACATCTCTCAGCACACCATCACCTTCCCCACTGCTTCGTCTCAGTCACGCGATCAGCTCCCCCCTGCGTCATCTGACACTGACACATATACACACATATACACACACAGACTGACACATATACAAACTGAAAGCCTATACAGACACACACACTTCTTTCACACAAGTACAGCCAGCAACCTCGGGGAAGGAAGAATCACTCCTCACCCAGTGCAGACGGCAGCTCTAGTCCAGGTCAGGATAGAGCTTTGTAAGAAGACTACCTGGGAGGGGCTGCACGCTTCCGCTGCAGTTCCCCCTAAAGGCAGCCCAGCCAGCACCAGGCTAGCAGGCACACTTGCCTGCAGTGCTCGTTAAAGAAGGTAGATTCAGGACACAATGGTGCTGGGGGTGGGAGGGCAGGCATGCGGGTACGATGCCCTGGGCAGTGGCGCCCCCCTTTGCAGGGCTTGCCACGACGCCCAAGGCACAAGCCCCGCTCAACCCCCATTGTTACACCACTGGTATTTCTGTACTGTAATCACCTTTCTGTCTGTCTCTCCCTCTCTCTCTTTCTCTCAATTCAGAGTGTAGTCTGATAAAGCACTTGGAAAATGTCTCACTTGATCTGCTCCTTGAACCAGACATCATGCCATTCATTCTGATGTAGAACTCCTCCCACATATGGCACTACCCACCACGACGCCATACACTCCCTCCATTAGCATAATACATGATATACACTACTGAGTTGTGTACGGGATATGGCAGTCGGGATGCTGGCAGTGACAATACCAGCAGCAACATCTCGACAGTCAGAATCCTGACTCAATTAGGTAACTGCCCAAACCCTAACCCTCCCCCCACAGCCTAACTCTAACCCCCCCAAAGCCTAACCCTAACCCCCCACAGCTAACCCTAACATCACCCCCCACAGCCTGACTCTAATCCCGCTACTGCCTAAACCTACACCCCCCGCAGCCTAAACCTAACCCTTCCCCTAGCAGTTGCCTGACCCTGACCCTCAACCCTCTCTCTAACCCTAATACTTACCATCAGGATGCTGGCGGTCGGGATTCTGGCGCTACATCCACCACTTCCTGGAGTGTCCTTATGCTGATGCGCTCACTGCAGGGCATGTCCTGTACAACATTCAATTTGCATAAACTATGTAGCATTTTCCCCATACTGTAGAAATGCATGTAACTACCTCAAGCTCTCCTACCACCTTTAAATAATTTGAGCATGGCAGGAATACATACATTATATCACAATAATCTTTCATGATGATCTTGCAAACAAGAAACATTACAGAACATTTTCAACTTAAGAGGTGTTCTCTTGTGAGTCTTGGTTTGACACACAATAAACTTTACAGTTACTAATAACCCTTTTTTATAACTTGAATGGTTCAGTTGGTAACGCACACATGCCCTGATTCAGAGCGCTCGCTCTGAATCAGGGCGTTTTTTTTTTTTTGGAGCGGCCTCCTGGCCGCTCGCATAGCTGTGGGTGACCACCCACAGCTATTGCGAGCGGCCAGGATGATGGTCGCGATGGTCGAGACCATCGCGACCATTGGGCTTGCGATGAGACCCTTGTGGTAGGGTCTCGTGGCTGCAAGCCCCAGATAGCTTCTGGCTCTAATAGTTCGCATGGGAACGCCTCCATTTGTGAAGCCACCCCCATGCCACACCTCCAAAACGGTGTGAGCTGTCGATCAAAATCAACAGCCGCCCCCTTTTGGTGCGAGACCTGGAGCGACGGAGCGACCATCGCTAGCCGGGTCTCGCTCATGCGCACGTTGGAGCCGGCGTGCGCATGCGCAGTGGCCTAACATCCACCTGCTCGCAAGCGCTATGCGAGTGGGTCTTTATCAGGCCCACAGTTCATTTCATGTTCTCAAACATAAAATCCATGGGTGAAGGACTTTGCCTATGGGTGAAGGACTTTGCCTACTCAAGTTCCTGCTGCTCCTGCGTGAAGTGGTAACATTTCCTGGATGATCTGCAGGCTCTCTCTGTAAAAGACTAAAGGGCTCCCAACATTTGCAAATGCCAGGCTCTCACACCCCCAGCACTCACAGTTAATAGATTGGAACAGTGCCATAGGAGAAGCATTAGGACCTTGTTAGTGTTGGATGAGGACTACTTCTGCACTGCCTCCATCCTCAGAGCAACAGGTACCTGAGCCGGCAGTCTCTAATACCAGCAGGAGGCCTGACCTACTGCGCATGTGTGTCTTTCCTCCCTGGCGTTCCTAGACCCTAGTGAATGGACGCACCTCTAGGACTCCCATAAATATACCAGCCCTGCTGAGCCCACAGACAGCCTATTGCAAGTGTACTATGGGCCTGACTCACATCCGCATGCAAATGCCGATGTTTACGCAGATTGAGCGATAGCTATTGCGCATGCGCGAAAGCGGCACTGTCCACGAGCACTCATTTATTGGCAATAACGCTCACACAGAGGATTCACTAGCAAAGTGAGTAATAAGTAGTAAGCATTTGGGGAAGGTAACGGAGGTAATTGTCAGCATTCAGTTGCAGCCCCTGTATAGACGTTACACTTTTGCATTAGTGTTACACCGCTGGTTTTTCCCATAACCTGGCAATAAGTTCATAGAGATGTTATAGGTTATTCTAATGGCCATAAAATGGCTGCTTCACTGTGTTCATCTGCGACTGCACTGCAAATGCGTCAAGGTACATTACCGTAGTTGCTCGCAGCGAGTAGTTATATGCAGTGTGATTGACAGTCAGGGAGCATTGGGGGTGGTAACGGGGAGTGTCGGCTAAAACCGCAGATGTGTCTTGGGGGCGTGTCACATCCTGTTTCTGCGATCCTGTACGCAGTAATCATGGCTCCGGCGTCTCAGTTCCCGCGTAGCGTTACTTAGTACTGCTAACTCTGAATGATCTGCGACCCACGCTGCGACTTTGTACGTAAATGCTTGGATTTGCAAAGCCACCGTCACAAAACATCTACTAGTGTCTGAGACATTTGCATATTTTCGCACAGCAGCTGCGTACAGGATCGCAGACAACTCTAAATCAGCCCTATCATGCGTGACACTGGAGAATTATAATCCCAATTATGTTGCCTCTAAATTTGATTATACAAAAACTTTTTTGCATTTTAAACTTGCCTACTCAATCAATAATCATTTATAAAGTAAGAAAATTTAGTAAGACATGGTTAAGAATCTCTTTTAATAAAAAGCAAATAAATTTTAAGGTGCATACACACGTAACGATTTTTTGAACGATTTTTTCGTTAACGACGTCGCTATCGTTCAATCGTTCAAAAAATCGTTCAGTTTCTGAGTTATAATGATGAACTATAATCGTTCAAGCGCGCTCCCGTTTGTAGTTTGTAGTTCTTCGTCCATTTCAGGCTGTCCAACATATCAATTTTCATTAAGGGAAGGAACATTTTTCGTTCATCGTCGTAAAAATCATTCATTACACTTCAAAAGTCGTTCACTTTTTCAAGGGAAAATCTGACAGAAAATCGTTGGTTACAAAATCGTTACGTGTGTATGCACCTTTACTGTGTAGTTGGTGAATCTAAAAAAAATAGGGACATGTCCAGGGACAAGAATTTCTAGTGATAGATCTTTTAAAGTTTTCAACTATGCAACAACTTTAAAATCTTGCTGGCTTTTGTGGCCTTTAGTGTTTTGCTAAATAGGTAGTGTTACCAAAATTCCTATGTAAATAAGAGTCAGGGCACATAGGTTTATAAAAATAACATTTTCATGGAAGGTTTCTTGGGAGTGATTTAGCTTTTTCAGTGTTGTTTTATGTTACATGTGCAATTCTCCCCAGTGGAGCATGTAAAATAACACAGATTGAAGGTGAAATAGACCTCCCTATTTAACTCATAGCTATGCAGGGACATGAATATCTTACTTCACTTTGCTCGAGGCACTTTGACTTTCTTACTTAATCAATCTCGTTAAAATAGCACTTTCAGGTGGCAGCGAAGGAAAGAAAGATTGGTTGTATTTAAAGTGTACCTGTAGCTGTCACCCACAACCACATTGGAGGCAGCCATTTTGTAGACAGACCCATTGGTGAACCAATATTCAGCATACCCTTTACTAGGACATGCTTCATTTTATTTAAAACTTGCAACACAAAATATAAATAAATACATAAAATAGAATAAATATACATAACCAAAATAACATAGGTAACCATCATATTTCATCAAATTAAATCCCCACAAAAAGAAAACTAATAGAAACAACTGAACCTACCACCTATATACAATCCACTCCCTCCAAGGGAAAACTAAGCAAGGATTTAAAGATACCCCTAAACTATCTACATCACACACAAACCTATCTAAACTTAACCTACCATTACCCTTCACCACTATCTAACACCTACAGGTAGATGTATGCAAACCTTTCCATCAAAAAACAATCTTAACTTCAGGAAATGGTCCATTGTCTCTTCCACCCCATGACACTCTTCCTGTGGGCAACCACGATCATTGGCATTCCTCCACCTGAGGTTCCCTCCAACATAAAGCTTTCCATGAAAAGAGAGCCAGGCGATATCGTTAAACTTCTGCAGTATCCTTATTGCCTAATCACCTTCAAGCTCTGGATGACGTAGATCAGGAGGTAACCATGCCAAATCCGAAAGCTTCTCACTTCGCCGCTCTCTATCCACAAACTTAGGAAGGGAGACACCCACAATCTGAATCCCTCTACCCACCGAGGGGGAGTATCTAAAAACATACTTTATAATGTTCAGTTTTAAAAAGGCTCTTACAAAAAAGACGACAGGGTTTACCATGCCTAGATCCCCGTATTTCCTCGGTCTGTAGATGATGCCCCTCTTGACTATACTGATCCTATTCCCCCACAACAGCAGGAAGAACAAGTTAACTGGCATACAAAAAAATAGGAATCAGGTAAGTTTTGCACAGGTCAACCTTTTCCCTAAAAGATAACTTCCATCTTTTCCAGCTCTCTAACTTCCTGGCAACATCTTCCAGCTTTTTATCCCAATTTAGGGAGGAGTAATCACAATAGTCAAATTTGATGCCTAGAATTTTGATTTGCTGACTTACCTGAGGGAAGCTATCAGGAAGGCAGAACTCATCACCTTTCTCCCCCATCCAGAAAACGTCACACTTTTCATGATTTACACTGGAACACGAGGCCTCAGATCAGGGGCGGATAGGGAATTGAAAGTGGCCCTGGAAATAATCTGGAAAGTTGCCCTATGCGCGTGCCTGAAAAAGAGGGTGTGGCCGCATTTTAAATGCTATGCCTGCAAGCTACTCCCCTTATTTTCATCATGCTGGGGGCATGCCCACCGCCCTGGGAGCTGATGGATATACCCCCAATCCCACTCCCCAATGAGTAATCACAGCATGTGAATAAATATTTTCTTACCTGTATGATTTCTTTGCAACAGGGAACCTGGACAGGCAGTGTCTTGAGTCAGTATTCACTATTCATGCTGGAGATCACATGATCCGGAAGCCGCCTGTTCGCGTAAGAATAAAGCCAATGTCATCAACATGCAACAGAGGTTCTCATCAGTACCATACCCCTGTATCTCAACAGCACCATCCCCCTGTCACTACCATCCACCTGGGTCTCTCAAATACATCCAACTGTCCAGCTCCTTTTTGCTCCAGCACCATCTCCTCTGTGCCCCCAGCAAAACCGCTGTCCTCACAGCACTCCACACAGCCCCCTTCACCACAGTCTCCCTCATATGACAACCCCCTTAACATCACAGTGCCTCACAGCACAGCTTCCCTCAACACAGCCCCTCGCAATACAGCCCTCCTCAGCACAATCTCCCTCATATGACAGCCCCCTTCACTACTCAGCTCCTCACAGCACAGCTCTCTCAAGACTCCATCTCCCTATTATCAGCCCAGCCTGACCTTTCATGTCATGTCACCTGAAAGCATGCATGCAGCGCATGGTCTCCCAGTCCTCCCAGCAGCCAGCCCAGCCCCATTGGCAATGGCTACTGCCATTGTTCTTCCCCAGCCAAATAAACCCCTGACTTCTGGTGTCTAGCCCCCTTACACAGTGTCCCCAGGTAGCAGCCCCCTTACACAGTGTCCCCAAGTAGCAGCCCCCTTATACAGTGTCCCCATGTAGCAGCCCCCTTATACAGTGTCCCCAGGTAGCAGCCCCCTTTATACAGTGCCCCCAGGTACCAGCTGACAGGCAGCAGCACATCGCCCTTATTGCCCCTCCCCTTTGATCCGCCGGTGCTGATGCCGCTGTCACGTGCAGCCCCATTGCCTGCCCCTGGCCACTGCTGCAGCTAGCCAGATTGTCTCCTCTCTGCTCTGCCCTCTCCCCAGGCTGTGAAATTAAACTTTACACTTCACAGCCTGGGGAGGGAAGAGTGGAGAGGAGACGATCGGGCTAACAGACTGCCTGGGCAGCCCCCAACTCTGCCGCAGCTTACCTCCCTTGATGTCCCGCCGCTGGCCGCGGGTCCACGCCACTATCCTTTTGAATCCTCCGCGGCATGTGACACCGACAGCATGTTGGGCGGGGTTTAAATAGGCTGCTGCTGGCCTCTCTTCTCGCGCGAAAGAGGCTAAGGCAGGGGCCAGACAAAGCTGACAGGCAGCCGGGTGCCTGTAAAAGTCTGTGAAAGCCCGGCAAGTGACGTAAATAAGGGGGCGGGGCCTCACAGAAAAGTGGCCCCATGACCATTCGGCCCACCGGGATTCTTCCCGCAAAAAATACCTGCCAATCCGCCCCTGCCTCAGAGTATTCACAGATGAGATATTCCACATCACGAGCCTCTGCCTGTGAAGACAGAATCACCGTGACATCGTCCGCATAGGCCACCATCCTCAGTGGAGACTCCTACCCCAGCTGCACCCCCCCCACAGTTCCATTCTCTACCCTTCTGATGAAGGGATTAATTGCAAAAACAGTGGCTCAGTGGACAACCCTGACAGACACCAGAGCCCACACAAAAGTGGGACCCACCCAACCATTCCCAATGGGAATCTTCCGGCCAATTCACCACCCGCTCTGGAAGACCATACCATTTCAGTAGTGCCCAAAGGTACTCATGGTTTACCCGGTCAAAGGCCTTAGGGCCTGATTCAGAACCGGTCGCTATTTGCGCTCGCGCGTCCAGAAAATAGGGGTGGCTATTCAAATGAACCGTTCGCTGTTTGCGGTCTGTTCACGTCTCTAGGTCTGAACGAGCGAACAAAACTTGCGGTCGTTTTTTGGGAAACTACGCCCCCTGTCCGCTCGCAT
This sequence comes from Taudactylus pleione, assembly GCA_031769625.1. NCBI lineage: Eukaryota > Metazoa > Chordata > Amphibia > Anura > Myobatrachidae > Taudactylus > Taudactylus pleione. The sequence continues at coordinate 3,854,913 of JAUIMM010000519.1, forward strand.
CCTACGTCATGTCCGCTATTTATTAGATTAATTCAGTACATCGAACAGGGTATGAGCTGCTCGCTATTCTTGTGGTTGGTTTTTGCTACCACAATTTTGCGAGCAGTTCTGGCTATAAAATAACCCAGTGACGTGGTCAATGACACTGCTGTTTTAAATATGCACACCCGTAAAACGCCCGTTTTGACCTTTAAGCACGCCTGCGATCGGATCTCCACTCCCCGTTTTCAAGCACCTTCCCCTGTTACCACCCACATGCATTTGCTATTTTGCGAGCACATGAATTTCGGCCGCACTGACTGGTTCGCGCATGCGTATAACGATCCGTACGTATGCGCAGTTGGGCAAACATCGCTCGGAGCGAACGAGCTGCCACTTACGAGTGGCTCTGAATCAGGCCCTTAGACTGATCCAATGCCAGCAGGTACTTTCCACACATCTCAGCCCTGCACCACTTATTGGTCTCCCGGACACCAAGGACAGCAATAAGGGTGCTACGACCCTTCACCATGCAGTGCTGAGAAGGTGAAAGCAACAGCTCAGAAAATTCCGATAACCTATTAAACAGTACTTTTGCCAAAATCTTCCTGTCCACATTAAGAAAGGCTATGGAGCGCCAGTTCTCAATACAAGATGGGTCCTTTCCTTTGGACAGTAAAATAAGAGCGGATAACCTCATGGAAGGAGGGAGAATTCCCTCATCCAGGCTCTCATTAAACACTTCCACTATGCGGGCAATTAGGAGGTCTGAAAAGGTCTTATAAAACTCAGATGGTAACTCCTCTGGTCCTGGTGACTTTTTGGCAAAAGATCCAAGTAATAGGACACAATGACGTCAAGAATGCCCTTCTTATCAATACGAAGAACACACTGTCCGTCTACCAGTCCTCTGATCTGTTTGGCATCGACTGACTTCCTACAGCTCTGGTAAGGATCCAGTGAGTGGTACGTTCCATAATCCCTTTCCAGAAGAAAGGATGCCAGCCGGTTATACTGAAACTCCTTCATCTGGGCCCTCACCTGAGATTTCCCCACTATCTCCCTCCTCAGATATCATGAAATCAAATGTCTTCTCAGGTTATGGTAGACATTCTGCTTTATTAAGCTTTTCTTAGCTACAGTATGAGCCCACGGAATAACTTACGGATTCTCTTTTTTATCACCTCCCACCACTCGGATCTACTCCAATCAGCCTCCAGAAGTGTTTCCTGAGATTGAAAGAAGACCCTGAAAGACTGCCTAACCCTCTATTCCTCTAGAAGCTCCATGTTCAAACGCCATAGGCCCCGCCCTTTCTGAGGGGTTTCTGAGGTATTCAAAGTTACTGAGAGAAAACCATGATCGGAGAATTCCACCAACCTCACCCCTAGGGATGAGGTTTTACAAGACTCCTTAACAAAAAACCTATCTATTCTAGACCTATGGCTACCACTAAAATAAGTGAAACCTGTGAGGTCAGGGGAGTGACGAATATGCACGTCCACCAGTCCAGTCTGACTAACCATACTAACTAAAAAATGGGAATCAGGGCCCAGAGGTCTCCTTGAGCCTCCCCTGTCCTTTGGCCTAAAAACAGTATTAAAATTACCACCAAAGATAACCTGCTCAGCTGTAAAAAGGAAAGGTTTAATCTCCATAAAGAGACATTTCCTATCCCAGGATGTCTGTGGCCCATAAACATTGATCAACCTTAGGTTCTGTCCCTTCATGTTGATATCCAAAATCATACATCTACCTGCTTGCAATTCTATAACCTTGTGCACAGTTACCATGTCAGTAAAAAGTACTGCCACCCCACCGTACAGCCGCAAGAGACCAGTACAAGGCCCCTCCTCCGCTCGCACTTTGCTTTGTGGAGGATGTCCAATTTACTAATTTACTAATCCTAGTCTACTGTAAAAACAAAAAATCAATCTCAACCATGTTGAAAAAATCAAAGGCCAACCTACGAGCTTAACTTGTACAATACCCATCACAAAAAAACAATACAATAATCTATAGACTAACTCAACCTGGGCCAACCTGGGCCAGCCTTCCCTACCATAGTGATTCCTGCCACTACCTGCATTTCCCCCTGATCACCTACAAGGACCTCTTCTTGCTGAACGGGTCCAGAATCAGTTGGCTTAGAGTCCAATTTTGTTACCTGACATCCCAAGCCAGGTACATTACCACCTTGTGACCGACTGGGCCCAACCTTAGAACCCTGAGACTCCTCCTATTCTTCTTCCACCACCAGATCCTGAGTTTCTTCTACCACCTAGTCACCACAAGCCTATCACCTCCCCCTTCACCCAGCTGAGTTCCAACTGGGTCCCATTCCAGGCCATTCTAACCATTCTCCTCCTACTCTTGATTTTCTCTCCTCTTTTGCTTCCTATTCTTTCCCTCACCACCAACCTCTACTTTCCTCCTTTTCTTTGCTCCCACCTTCCTGCTTGCTTTCATAACCAATAATAACTCCCCATTCTCCCTTACAACTTCTCCATCTTCATCACCTGAAGAAAACACATCAAAATTGTTGCTCAATACAATTCCTCTGTCTTCATCTTTCCTTTTTTTCTTTCCCCTTCTCCTTACCTCCTGAAATGGTTCCTCCTCCACTCTTTCCCTTTGCTCTGATACTGCATTAATCACTACTGGTACCTGCGTCCTTCTTCTTTCAGCCTCCTCCCCCCTCTCTTCCTGCATGGGTTGGCTATTGTGGCTGACCCAGGGGGCATCTGCTATAATGGTTCCCATCTTCCCCACAGAGGTTACATTTTACACTGCAGCACTCTCTTGAGACATGTCCCACTTTCCCACATAAGGAACACTTTATTATGTTGCAGTCACTGCTTAGGTGCCTGAAGTCTCCACATTTAAAGAAAGTCCGCAGCTGTTCATTATAAAAACATTGTACCCTATCACGTCCAATGTATGCAGCTGAGGGTACATGCACAAATCCAGAATATAATTACTTCCCAAACTCCACCCCATACCCCAAAAGTTAATCCCGATTTCACAAGGTCAGATTGCACATCACAAAATCTCGTTAACCAATACTTTATATCCTGGACTGGGATAGATTCATTTCTTACTAATATTGTTGCTTTGACTCTATCATGTTTCGTTACTAAACTCGCCCTGTATACCTCGTAGGGGTCTACTGCCTTATGTGCCTGTCATATGCCCCAGAATGTTTGTAATCCCTGATAGGACAAGAAACTAACATCGAACTCAGCAGATTTCATTGGGTGTATAAATGCGTATAAGTCAGATGCATCAAATCCCAAACTGAATATCATTTTGCAAAAATACTTCTTTCGTAGGTACTGCACCTTCCCCTACCCATTTATATTGTATTAAATTTCTTATTTTTTCCTACCTGTCCAGAACTAACAGGCATCTGTATATAATTCCTAACTGGCACATTTGAATTACACACAATGTTTGTGTAAGACATAGTCCCAGGTACAGTTTGTTTAGCAGTAACAAGTTCCCCTCTTCTTCTCACATCTTCACTTATTCATTTAGCTGTCGCACCAGCCCTGGCCGACACCACCATACGGTCACCATACACAGTCTCTATCACAGTGTTTTGCTCCTGCGGAAGCCCCGTTCTATTCAGGGCAGGCAAACTCTGTGCCATCTGACCATTTACTGCCACACCAGCCACAACACTTTTACCGCACCTATCTCTACCATGCACTTCTCTGGGCACCATTCCTGGTGTCCAGGGGGGCCCCGCACCACACACACTACACCCATTTTTTTTAAAATGTACCTGTCCATGGTCCCGTGTTGGGTCTCAGCGCAGCTCAGAACACCGGAAAATGGCCGCCGCAGCCATTTTCCCGGTGTTCTGCGCATGCGCAGTAGACTCCGGGCACACTCTAGTCTACTAAGGCTCTGGTGGCTGGCCAGCCACATCAGTCGGCTGCCAGCCACCAGGGAGAGAGGAGGGGGCCCCGCACAGTAAGTGCACATGGGCCCCCTCCTCTCTTAAGATGCCCCTGAAGCCACCCCAACATCAGGCACAGTACCCTCCGCTTTTGGCTTAATCAATGAATGTCCCTTCATGCTTACTTTCTTCTTGGCCTCTTCTAGCCAAAGCTGTGCCAAAATGACACCCATCTCTGCCCTAAACACAGCTTTGGCTGCCTCATCAGCCACACCACTCTCCCCACCAGGCGGAACTGGTCCATAGGGGCACCTTCAGGCACAACAGACAAAGGGAACCCCTCACCCGCCCCCAGCACCCTGAATATAGTCACTCACCTGGGGGTTCGTTGGTTCACTGGAATCGCCCTCCACCAATACTCTCCTTTCCATACTGGAATCCTTCCTCTCTGACCCCTGCATTTGCACCTCCAGCTGCTTGCTGGAATCTGCCATGTCAGCACAAACCACTTCATTACTGCCTTCAGCACCACACTCCACATCAGCTTGCAACTGCTCTGTCTCTGTAATTGGAAACTCATTCACTACAGCTGTTTGCAGTAATTTAGCCTGCCTTTGCTCAGCCTATTCATTCTCCTTCTTAATCCTTTTTAATGCAGCAAATCTTGCTTTAATCCTTTCAAGGGCTGTCGATATCGACTGAACTTCATTGTTTAATGCTGGCTTTTCCCACTTATAACAGTGGTTGCGTTTTTTCTTCTTAGCATTTAACTTAAGAGTTGGCTTTTTTATTCTTTCACTAACTCCTCAATTGTATGTATGCTCAGCATACTCTTTATCCTCCTTGCTGAGGACACTTTCTGCTGCTGACTCCATGTCACTGTCTGTGGCTCCTTCTCCCTCCATCTTGGCTTAAACAGCCCCCCCCCGCTCCACCCCAGGCAGGGCAGGCGTGTCCACCCCGAGTTACTTCACTCGGAGGAGTACCCTCCAGAGGTTTGGGGGAGCCATCCGCAGCTCCAATTGCTTCATTGGAGCTGTATCTGCACCACAGTCACTGTAACCGCTGTCTCTTCTCGCACTGGATTGGCAAGCTGCCAACAATACCTGGGTGCTTATCCTCCTCAGCTTTGCAGACCCCTGATCAGCATATGGTTGTGGAGTCTTTCCCACAGGAGGATCCATCCCTCCTGGGGAAACTGCAGGGGAAACCGCCATGTCAGCAGCACACCAGCATCACAGCAGTCCAGCACAGCAGGTCACAGAAACTGCCTCATCTCAGGACACACCTCTTTCTCATGGGTTCCCGACTATAGTAGATAGACAGTAATTAGTTAGACAATGTCTAGATAGACACCAGAAGTTAGACAGTGAATAATTAGACAGGGTCAAAAGTTTGACATAGACAAAAGTCAGACACACCAATGTTTGACAAGTAAAAAGGTTGACAGATACAAAAGGTCGACAGGGTCAAAAGTTCGACATGAAAATGGTCAATACAAAAATGGTCGACACGTAAAAAATTTTTTTTAGGGTTAGGTTCAAGGTTAGGGTTAGGCACTTACTGGAGGGTTAGGCTTAGGCACGGAAGGAGTTATGCACGGTTAGAGTTATGCACTTACCCAGATGGTTAGGGTTAGGCACCAGGAGGGAGGGTTAGGGTTAGAGTGAAGATTAGGGCTAAATAACAAAACAAAAAAATGTCGACCATTTTTGTGTCGACCATTTTCATGTCGAACTTTTGACCCTGTCTATCTCTTATACCACACCCCTCTCTCACAGGGGCAGTAACAGGATGTGAGGAGGGGAATGCAGCCATTCTGTAGACAGACCCATTAGTGAACCAATATTCAGCATACCCTTTACTAGGAACTACATACATTGCTGAGCAATGGGAAACAATAGTCAAAAATATGGTTGACCTTTTAGGACATTTTCTTGGAAAAAAGATAATATACAGTATCATGGGTATGCAAGTGGTGCTGCCACACACAACACAGAGCCCTGTGGGCGGCATTACCACTCACCCATGGTCCCTATATACGGCTAGTAGGGTGCCTAGAATGTTCAGATGTGTTCAGATGTGCACAACGCGTTCTGGTCATTCCCAGTGGTTGTTGCCCCCAGCCCTCTGCATGATGTTGTGCGGAGGGGGCCTTGCCTGCACTGGGACCCACAGTCACGGTGCTGTACAGTATATTACTTATATGCTGTGGGGCTGATGCAGAGTTAAAGCATCCTAAGGACGTCTCTCCCATAGTGCCGAGAAGGTGGATGGAGAAGCGGATGGCGGCAGGCGCTGGAGCATGGATTCAGGTAAGTGTTTTGTTTTGTGTGTGTCCTTGTGTTATATATGTAAGGGGCACTACTGGCTGGGGGCACTGTATAAGGGGAATTGAGGGCACTGCATAGGGGGAATCACTACTGGGGGCACTGTATAAGGGGCTCTGTATAAGGGGGAACAACTAAAAGATCAAGAGGTAGTGCTAATTATTTCATTTGTGACACTGAGCCAATCTTAAAAACATGCAACTTTAGTATTATATGCTATATATTTTGTGGTCATCATGGTGTGGGCTAGGGAGGGGGGCTTTCCATGCAACCATAAAACCCCCTGAATTTGCCTATGGCACTATTGGGGAGACTTTATAAAGGGCACTACTGGGGGCACTGCATAAGGGGCAGTACTGGGGGCACTGCATAGGGGGAACCACTACTGGGGGCACTGTATAAGGGGCACTACTGGGGGCACTGTATAATGGGCACTACTGGGGAGATGTTGCTCATAGCAACCAATAAACGTCTAGTTATCATTTATCTAGCACAGACTATAATGTGACAGTTAGAAGCTGATTGGATGCTATAGGAAGCTTCCCCATTTTATCGCTCTCCAAGATTTGGTACATCACCTTCTCAGTTAATACCTCCTTTACACCTTTGCCAAGTTGCCAACTGATGGCTATTGTTGGATGAGATAGAAGTCAGTACAGGTTGTGTCTCCCATATCCAAATATTCTGAAATATGGAATATTCCGAAATACGGAATATTTTTAGCATGACTGAGATAGTGAAACCTTTGCTTTTTAATGGTTCAAAGTACACAAACTTTGTTTAAGGCACAACATCATTAAAAAAATTGTATAAAATTACCTTCAGGCTTTGTGTATAAGGTGTATATAAAACATAGATAAATTTCATGTATGTACACAAACTGTGTTTGAAATAGAGATGTGCGCCAATCCCCATGTTTTGGGTTTGGATCTGGATCTCCCCTGGTTTTGGATCTGGATTGGTTTTGCCAAAACCTCACCCCAATGTTTTGTTTTTTCTGGTTTTGGTTTTGGATCTGGATTTTTATCTTAAAATATCATAAAAACAGCTAAAATCACATAAAATGGGCCTGTTTTTGTTCCTACAGTATTATTAACCTCAATAACATTTATTTCCACTCGTTTCCAGTAAATTTTGACCACCTCACAGCTCACTATGTTGTTTTCATCAAGTTTAGGCCCAAAATTTGCACCAAGCTAGCTGACTGACTAAGCTATGTGGCAGCAGTGGGTGGGACAAAAACGTGGCAGTTCAACTTCCAACATGGCACATCAGCAAGCAAATGTTTTTATTATTCAAGAGAGGCCTGAGGGAGTTGAAGTATGTATGTAGTTGAAGGTAGGGACTAAGGGTTTGGTAGTAAATTTAATTACATTTTTTTTATTCCGAAGTAAATTTATGAGGGAGAACGGGGAGGGGAGGTGGCATTTGCAAAAAAATATTTTACTCCTTCACACCAGTCCTTGCCCCAGAAGAATCCTTGAGCACCATGCCTGCAGCCCGGAATGGATTTTCTCATCCCAGAATGGGACCAGGAAGACTTCTAGTAGTGCATTCCACATGAAAAATGCATTTCCCAACCTGTACAGGAACATTAAAAAAAACCTAGGGTCCTATTCAGACCCGGTCGCAAGTGCTGATGCTCTCGCAACCGGGTCGATGGTTAGCCCTGCGCATGTGCAGCGGCCACACTGCCCTGGAGCGAGAGAGAAATTCTCTAGCTCCGGAGCTCTTTACCAAAGGGGCGGCTGTCGATGTTGATCGACAGCTCGCCCTGTTTTGTAGGCAGGGTGGGGGGGTGGTTTCACAAACAGAGGCGTCCCTTAAGGAACGCCTGCCATTTTGTGGGCGGCCGCACAACCATCATCATTGATGTCAGTGGGGAGCTTCCTGCTCGATCAGAGCAGGAAGCTCCCTGGGGCTTGCGGTTGCCGAGACCCAACCTTAGGGTGTCGTCGCAAGCCCCGATGGTCGCGATGGTGGATTTTCATCCCAGAAGGAGACCAGGAAGACTGCTTTCCAAAACAACTGACTGTATAATAATCCTTTGCAAAGCTTCCACATTGCACATTTCCCAACCTGTACAGCGACACTAAAAAAAACATAGTTAGTGGCCTCAAAGTGCCACTTAACCAGCACATATATGTGGACAAGCGTAAGATCTAGGTTCTCAAGAGATACCAACAGTGCATGTTTTCTAGGTCTCCTCACAGAATCCCAAGTGTAATAATTTACTCCACCTGTGAATCTTTTCAAATGTGTTTCTCAGTAATGAATACACCTGTGCACCAGCTAGGTGGTCTGAAAAATGTGAACTGTTAGTAGCTCTCGAGGACCGAGGTTGGCTACCCCTGATTTAAGGCCTTACGTTGTGTCTTTCTTCAGAATTCTTGAGCGCCATGCCTGCTGCTGAGAGTGTATTTTCATCCCAGAAGGGATGAAGACATTGGCCCTGATTCAGAGCCGGACGCTCTGACCAGAGCGCTCACTCTGAATCAGGGCCCACCTCCATAATTATGGAGCATCCTCCTGGACGCTCGTGTAGCTGTGGGTCACCACCCACAGCATATATGAGCGTGCAGGATGATGGTCGCGATGGTCTTGACCATCGCGACCATCGCCACTGCGAGCCGAAGCCTGCGGTTGAGTTTCTCAACCGCAAGGCCCGGAGTGATTTTGGCTCTATCAGAGCCAAAATTACTCCCACTGACATCACTAGTGATGTCAGTGGGGCCGGCTTCTGACGGTAGGCATTCCCTTGGGAACGCCTCCGTCTGGGAGGCACGCCCCCGGCACGCCCACCAAAGGGGGTGTGCTGTCAATCAACATCGACAGCACGCCCCCTTTGATCAGACACTACGAGCGAAGGAAAGTCCTTCGCTCGTCGCGTCTCGCGCATGTGCACGATGAAGCTCCCTCCATCATGCACATGCGTGGTGCAGACCATCGACCCACTTGTGAGCGGACAGCCGCTCGAGAGTGGGTCTGAATCAGGCCCATTGTTTTTTCTTCCCAACGGACAGAGATCTGAAGAGAAAGAAATACATGTAATAACTACTGGCAGGAAAAAGAGGCAATTTGGAGGCCCTTACACAAAACTGGTTTTGCTTTACTTGAGCTGCCCACCTTCCAGTGTGTACTCAGAAAGAGTTTTCAGCACAGCCGGGTACCTTGTCAGAGATCGGCCAGAGACTACTTCCCCAAAATGTGGAAAATATGATGTCCATCAAAATGAACTACAAATTCTACAAGAAAGACCTTTACTGTCAATTACATGCAATAATTACAGAAGCACCTGTAATGGTGGATTCCAGCGGGGACAAATTAATATTGTGTGAAGAGGATTATGTATCATCACCCCATATTATACCATCACCCAAGCCTATATCGTCATCCCATCCTGTGTTGTGTATAAATTACAGCTGTGATCCCTGTTAGATTGGGGATTCATTGTCCACTTTAGTGGGCGTGAGCTCCATTTTAGTCCATATCATCACCACACCCCCTACACAACTTCTGACCTGGGCTACAATTGGACCAGCTGCACTCTGGAATACGGTTGCATAGAGTTGCCCCTCTGCCTCGCTGAAATTCAGATAGAGGGGCCATGGGTAGGGACTGGGAGTAGGGAGACTATAATCATAGAACGCAGTTTTAGCTGCTTTATTCCATTTTTTAAACCATATCCTCTATTTTCACCTTTGAAAATGTTCATGCAAATATCAGCAGAGGTGTTTTGTGATGCCATGGCTAACGTGCACACACACAAAAAAAAGCAGATTGATTTATTGATTGATTTAATTTTTTTGGGCACTTGGGATGGAGAGCACCCAAACGAGGCAGCAGCCTCTTCATAAACGACACAGGCATCACCTCTGCGCAGTTACATTGCTGGAGATAAGTGTGGCTAACGTGCGCACACACACAAAAAAAAACACATTTATTGATTGATTGAATTAATTTTTATGGGGCACTTGGGAGGGAGAGCACCCGAATGTTGCAGCAGCCTCTTGAAAAACAATACAGGCATCACCCCTGCACAGTTACATTGCTGGTGATAAGTGTGGCTAACGCGCACACACACAGACAAAAAACAACATGGATTGATTGATTTTAATTGAATTAATTAATTTTTGGGGTGCACTTGGGAGGGAGAGCACCCGAACGAGGCAGCAGCCTCTTGATAAATGACACAGGCAGCACCTCTGCGCAGGTACATTGCTGATAAATGTGGCTAACGTGCACACACACACAGTAAAGTAATAATATTTTTTTTCACACTGGGGGTGAAGAGCACCCCTGAAAGAGGCAGCAGCCCCTTGATAAATGACACAGGCAGCACAGTACCCCTGTGCACCTACGTTGCTGATAAGTGTGGCTAATGCGCACACACTCACAGAAAAAATATATATTTTTTTGTCACACTGGGGGTGAAGAGCACCCCTGATGGACAGAGCACCCCCTGGACAATACAGCAGCACAGCCAGCCAGCCCCTATGGACAACAGCCAACCAGCCCCTATGGACAGGACAACAGCCAGCCCCTATATAGACAACAGCCAGCCCCTATGGACATAAGCAGCCAGCCCCTGAGTGACAATGAAACAGTAGCCAGCCACTATGCACAGTGTCAGCAACAGCACATTCACAATTTCACAGCCCACTCTCTCTTCACTCTCCACAGGCGGAATGAAAAATGGCGGCAGATTATCCTAAACCCGCGATAATCTGACAGCGGAATTATGACGTTTTGCCTCATTTTGAGATCTGAGTCAGGCGGGAAAACCCGAGCCAGCTCGGATCTGACTCGAATCCCCTAAGTTCGGGTGGGTTTGGATATCTGGAATCCGAACCTGCTCATCTCTAGTTTGAACCACAAAATTATTAAAAATATTGTATAAAATTGACTGCAGGCTATGTGTATAAGGTGTATATAAAACATAAATGCATTCTGTGTTTAGATTTGGGTCCCATTCCCAATATATCTCATTATAGTATGCATCTTATGAAAAATTTCAAGGAAAGAATTTCAAGGGCAATCTTCCAACTCATCTTACCAACTTTGAATCTTACCGTGTATGGGGGCCTTTACTTGGTGCGTGCATATTTTTAGAACCTTGATGTACCATAACATACAGTACACAAACAGTAAGAGCAGGAGTATATAACTCCAGTGTGGGGAGATAAGATAGAGACAATTATCAAGAATTTAAATAAGGATTAGATTTTATGGTGTTATACTGACTGATTTTGATAAATGTGTTATTTAATCATGTACAAAGGTCTACTGGTGATGATAAACTCATACAATTCATTTAAATAGACAAATTATATTGCGTGTTGTGATTCAATAAATTATAATAATAATTGCATTCAACAAATGTTTAAATCCTTGTTGCAAAACACATTAAACTTTTGCACAAACATATTGGGAATAAACTCCTAATAGGGTTTTCTCTCCAATAATTTGAAGAAATAACACATAAAGTTAAAGAAACACAAAACAAAAACATTGGAAAAGCTGATTCACTGTGGAACAGTCTAATACCTCTTTTACACCAAAGTCCTGGATTTGACCCAGGATTTTGAACACGTTCCCAACCCAGATCAGACCCCTTTTACACTACGGCACCGACCTGGGCTATGCACATATCGGCACCATTCACACTGGACCCGTCTCTTCCGGCGCAAGTGAGCAGCTCTTCTTCCCCTCTCCCACCCCTCCCCTCTTACACTGCAGGGTGACCTGTGGTCAACCCTGCAAACTACCCGAGTCGGATCCCCAGGTCTCTGGACCTGGATGGATGCATTTACACTAACAAAAATATCGGGTTGATGCGCATTCACGTGCATCAACCCGGGATTTTTATGTCAGTGTAAAAGGGGTATTATGAGTCAATTCAATTAGGTGCGAATTTCAAGTTGTGAGCTTGTTTCATGAAACTCGCAGACCGCACGAATGCGCGCACCCGAAAATTCTACAATCCAATTAAAAATGACTATTAGCGGTACTCGTAGCGGAGTTTTGTGAATTGACTGCCAAATGTGATGTGATAGAAGTGCAGGAAAAAGTGGGGAGACCATCCTGGACACTCCAAAATTGATAATTTCATTAGCAGCAGCATATAGAAGGCTTTTTGTGGGTATAAGGAAATTACTGAAGGTTTTTACTTTTTAAATGGTGTCAAATGGCTTATTTGTGCTGTTTTTTTTTAAATGTTAAAAAATTATTTAAAAAAACAAATAAAGTAGGAAAAAAAGGTGATTTTGGGGTACTCTGAGGGCACTTAAATTTTTTTTTTTTTAAATTTAAAAAAAGCTTTTGATTAAAAAATACTATAATTAAATTTGGGGTGCCTAAACTAATGAAAAAAGTTGATTTTGGGGTAATTTGTTTAACCCCCCCAAAAATTACATTTATTTATTGAATAATTACGCTAACTGGAAACTTTCAAATGCATAATTAGTCATTAGTGGGGGTGTCCAATGAGTTAAGCATGAATTTTAACCTTAAAATAAAGATTTCCCTTCCATCTCTCACCCTCAGGGAGGTACGAATGGAAAAATGCGAGTTTACTCTGACTGGTTCAGTAGTAGTTGCTAATTGAATTGCAAAATTAATTTGCTATGCTAATTCGCAGAGAAAACAGTATCTCACAACTCACAATACTCACCTAATTGTAATGACCCCTAAAACTACAGGGAAATAATGAACAAAAAAATTATCAGTTCCAATTACCAATTATAAAGTAGTGTCATGAAGGGAAACAGCTGCGCGAGAATCATACATGGCTCAATAATGTCAGTGACTTTGGACAGAGCAGTACTCTTATTTTACAGATTATATTTGTCTGTCTTTACACAGCTTTCTTACCTTTTCTATTCCTTTCTGTTTCCTCTTTTTCTTAATCCTTTCTTCTTTTAAACTTTATCTTTACCCCTTTTTATATCCTTATTCTTTCCATCTAACCTGCTTTGGGAGTGATGGATCGTCCCTATAGAACGATGACTCTCCCCGCCCGCTACCTGGCCAGCGCTGTCTAACTGCGGCGATAGGTCGTGCTCCCACAGGCGGGGTGCATGGTTGGGAGTGGCCTCTGGATCATGCTTCCATAAGGGGTTTGTCCAGTTCTCCCATGCTGGCGGCTGGCAGTTGCTCCATGTGGGGCAGGACAGGGGCATCTGGGGGGGTTCAGTACACGGGACCTCTCTGGGAGGCATGGTGACAGACGCGAGCAGTGGTCTAATGGGTGTGGGGACACCAGGTGCTGTGGTAGGTGCGGATGTGGCAGACAGTGGTGTCAGCTTGCTGGGTATTGCCAGGGTGCGCAGGACCGTTAGAAGCTGGTACCATTCTGTTGCACAGGGTACAGAGTTTAATGGCGGCCAAGGGTCTCGCAGCAGTATTTCTGTGGTGGGACAGTTTTGGCTCGATTGACAGCCTGGGAGAGGATTCCTCTGATGGGGAACAGGTTTCCCGGCGGACGCCTTCTGCCAAAGTCCGGGAGGAGCTGCCTTCAAGGAGGACTGGTTCATGGTGGGACACTAGAACCGACGCCGAGGTAGTTCGCCAGCCGCCCATAGGAGGGACTCCTGCAGCAGCTTTACCTAGGGGTGTTTTGGATGTAACTGGGGACCTAGATGGTGTCTGTAACTGGGGACCGAGGAGGCTGGCATTGCCCATTATCTGGATGATTTCCTGTTGGAAGGACCTGCCAGCTTCTCAAGGTGTGCTCTATGACTCGATGGCCTTATTTAAGATTTTTGGGGTACCTATCGTTCATGACAAAATTGAGGGGCCAGCTTGCATAATTACTTATTTAGGTATTGGGATTGATACTGTGGGTGGTTTCTGCAGGCTGTCTGGTGATAACATTTTGAGGCTGCTGGATGAGATTGTTTTTGCATTGGCAGTTGGCAGGTTCAGTCACTGTTGGTTTGCAAAATTTTGCTTGTCGTGTAATTCCTATTGGCAGGATGTTCTGTAGAAAGTTGAAGAGGGCGACAGCAGGGATGCGACAGCCTCATAATTTTTTTGGGCTCTCCAGAGAGATCTGTGGGGATTTTTGGGTTTGGGATGAATTCCTAGTGAATTTCACTGGTGCAGCTGGATCCTCCGGTTTCAATGCCTTTCTTGAGGGAAAATGGTGCTTGGAATCGTTGCCCGAGGAATTGGTTGCTGAAGGTTGTACAAAGAATTTGCTCTTGTTGGAGCTGTTCCTGAATGTGGTCATTTTCAAACTTTGGTCGGGATGTCTTGAGAACCTCACTGTTGTATTCTGGTGTGATAACTTAGGGGTGATTCAAGCCATCAACAGGCAGATAGCATCTGGTTTTTCTGAGAATCACTTGCTACAGTAGCTTAGATAGATTTGCGTTTGCAATGTAATATTACATTTAGTGCAAAGCATGTGCCAGGAGTTGACAATGGGGTTGCGGATGCCCTTTCTCACATTGAATAGGCTAGGTTTAGGTAATTGGCTCCACATGTGAATCCTGTTAGTGAGTTGTGCCCCTCCTATGTGTGGCAGATGATCCTGCCGCATTGGAGGCACTAGCCAACCACTCGTTGGCTCCATTGACACTTGCTGCCTATTTGTCAGCATGGGAGCAGTGTAGCCAATTTCTTTTTTGATGGAGAACCAGAGGTAGGAGTTCACATTCTTTGATCCTTGCCTGTGTTGGGCAGCTTTACTCTGCGGGTAAATCAAAGGCATATGTGGGTAAGTTGTTGGTGGGGATTTCTTATTTTTTATGCTTGCTGGGGGAGAGAGACAGAACAAAATCCTTCTTTCTATCTAGGGTATTAAAAGGATGGTAAAGGGTGTGTCCAGCTCCACCGGACACACGCCGACCTATCGTTATCTTGCCTCTTAAGGGTAGTTTGCAGGGTTCATCACATTACGAATTTTTTTTTATATTGGCCTTTGCCATGGCCTACCATGGTGCATTTTGGGTTGGTGAGTTAGTTGCCTCTTATAGACGTGCCGTCTCCCCTTTGCTGGCTTTGCATATTTTTTGGAGTGATGGATCGGTTCTGTGCAGGGTACAGCTTTCATAGACTAACCAGTTTGGTAGGGGGCACTGGCTTTCACTGGGTCAGAGCGGAGATCATGGCATTCATCCGATGGCCTTGGCCTATGTGGAACTTCGGCCTTCAGGAGAGGGCACTTGGTTGAGGCACCTTGATGCTTTGCCGGTGACCCTTTAAGAGTTTAGGTGGGTCTTTAAGTATTGCATCCTCGAATTGGGTTTATAACCTTTCAACGGCGGAAAACACTTATTCCCCCGACCGTTGCTGTGGCGGGTTGGTCAGTGGCGAAATTCATACACTTGGCAGGTGGGAGTCTGGTGTGTACAAGAGATACATCAGACTTCAGCCTGACAGGTAATTCTGTTTGAGGGCTAGCCACCACCACACGAGGCGGAGGTCTTGAGGAGATTTTTGTTTTTTCCTGGCGGTTTTCTTAACTTGGGCTTTTGCCACCCGACAGGTTTTTTCTTTGTTTTTGCCACAAGTCAAGCACAAATCCCCTGCCCCCTACATCCACACACCCCCTCCCTTTCTTAGGTAATAGGACTCTTCTGTTGAATATTTTATAGATGGTTCTGCTTTGCTTCATGGTTCGGTTGTTCGCCTTATAATAAAAAGCTGTCCCATTTCACCGCCAATCCAGTTGTCAGTGTCTTTATTTATTTAAGTTCGGGGTGTGTGTGTTGGATATGGAGTGCTTCAGCCGATAGAGAGTTTGTACACATTTACAATAAAGGTTAAATAATCTACTGTAGCAGGTGTATTACTTAGTGTATGCATACCATTAGAACTTGAAGGTAATAACATACACAAGCAGATAGTAAAGAGCAGGAGTATATAACTTACTCCAATGTGGGCGGATAAGATAGAGACAATTATCAAGAATTTAAACAAAGATTAGATTTGATGGTGTTATATAGACTGATTTCTGATAAATATGCAATTTAATTGTGTGCAAAGGTCTCCTGGTGATGATAAACTCATACAATTAATTTAAATAGACAAATTATATTGCATGTTGTTATTCAATAAATGATATACTAGTAATTGCATTTAACAAATGTTTAAATCCTTGCTGCAACAAATTACAGAACAGATTAAACAGTTGCACAAAAATAATGGGAATAAACTTATAATAGAGATTTCTCTCCAATAATTTTGTAGAAATAACATGAACAATACAGTAAAAGAAACACAAAACAAAAAATTGGAAAAGCTGATTCACTATGGAACAGACTAAAACTACAGGGAGATAATGCAAATAAAAAATTACCAGTTACAATCAACAATTACAATGTAGTGTCATGAAGGAAACAGCTGCACGAGAATCATACATGGCTCAATTATCATTGACAATAGTACATTTATTGCATTGAGCCTATTTTTTTGTATTGTGTGAAACAACTTCATGGACAATTTTCTGTTATTCCTCCCTAAGGCCAGAGGATTGAGAAACTCTTTTACAATAGCTGATATCCCATACGCTTACAGTGGTACACATTACACACGTGCTCTACTTCCCCCCATTGTTTCAGGAATCATAACGATTTGAATAATTATTGGGTGATGCTAATTTGAAAATTGCAATTGTTTTTATTTCTTGTTTCAATAAATGTTGATGCCTCAATTTTTTTTTTATATTGTTCATTTGCGCCTGGAGAGGTGGAACAGGTGTGGGTGGGAAAAGTAAGGGCGTATTCACATGATTGTGACGCAATGAGATCCGCAGGTGCGTCTGATGCGCTGGTGCTGTGATGCATAATGATGATGATGACTATCAGCGGAGCAATCTTTTGATTGGCTGATTTCATATTGATGTCTCCAGCTTAAATTATTAAGTTTGCAGCTATATTTTATGAAGTTGCGGCTGTCTAGTCGTACTACATTTCCTATGGACTATAGCAAGGAGAAGATTCCCATTTCATATGTAATGAGAAAAAAAATATATATATATATGTATTTAAGTAAATGTAATTTGTATTATCATTTTCTATTAGTGTACTTTAATAACATTCAGTAATTAAGTAATTAGATTAGTTTTCATTTATATATACTTGTCAAGAAAATATTCTCTGTTATGTATATGAGACTTCATTACATTATTATATTGCATACAAATAAAGTCATGTGATCTTAGTATTACTGCTAACACGCTAAGATCACATCTCTATGCTATCTGTACGCTACTGAGGAACGTAAGTGTACATACTTGTTACACCTGATGTACACTTGATGCAAATGCTGCTGTTTTTGAGCTAGATACATCTAAATATGCATTGAACACAACAAACGCAGGGAAATATGCTTTTTATGTTTGTCTTTTCCAGTGTACATCCGGAGCGCAAATGTGTCAATGTGTAAATAAGCCTCACTGGGTGAATAGGACTGTCTATATAGTTGTATACCCAGCACCTTTGGCTCCAATTGTCTGCCTGGTCCTGCCAGGAGTAAAGAAACACTAATACGGTAACTCATAGAAAACACCCATTGATTACATTTTAGCAATTGCACACAGGCGAGCTATACCCTGCTCACTATCAGTTGATTACAGTCTAATGACTGCAAATTGAAATAACAATTGAACAGGCAGGCAGCAATATTCCATGTAAGAATTAGGGGTGTGCACCGGCCACTTTTCGTGTTTTGTGTTTTGGTTTTGGATCTGGATCTTTCTTCGTGTTTTGGATCTGGATTGGTTTTGCCAAAACCACCCTTCCGTGTTTTGGGTTCTGGGTTTTGTGTTTTGGATCTGTATTTTTTTGAAAAAAAGCATAAAAACAGCTAAAATCACAGAATTTGTAGGTTTTTCTGCTCCTATGCTATTATTAACCTCAATAACCTTAATTTCCACTCATTTCCAGTCTATTCTGAATACCTCACACCTCACAATAGTGTTTTTATGTCCAAAAGGTTGCACCGAGGTAGCTGGATGACTATGCTAAGCGACACGAGTGGGCGGCACAAACACGTGACCCATCTAGGCGTGAAACTGCAGTGGCAGACAGGATGGCATTGAAAAACTAGGCCCCAAACTGTACATAATGCAAAGAAAAAAAAGAGGTGCAAGATGGAATTGTCCTTGGGCCCTCCCACCCACCCTTATGTTGTATAAACAGGACATGCACACTTTAACAAACCAATCATTTCAGCGCCAGGGTCTGCCACACAACTGTGGCTGAAATGATTGGTTCGTTTGGGCCCCCACAAAACAAGCTGGCAATTAATCTGTCCCTGCACAAACTGGCTCTACGGAGGCAAGATGTCATACTCATCCTCCTCATCCACCGATTCCTCACCCTCTTCAGTGTGTACATCCTCATCCTCACAGAGTATTAATTCGTCCCTGCTGGAACCACAGGTCCCTCTGTACGTTCTGGAGGCTGGTCTCCCTGGAAGAGTTGATAATTCATTTTATGAACATCATCTTCTCCACATTTTGTGGAAGCAACCTCCTACGCCTTTCGCTGACAAGGTTCCCGGCTGCACTAAACACTCTTTCGGAGTACACACTGGAGGGGGGGCAACTCAGGTAAAATAGAGCCAGTTTGTACAGGGACCTCCAAATTGCTTCTTTTTCCTGCCAGTACAGGTACGGACTGTCTGACATGCCTACTTGGATGCTGTCACCGATGTAATCCTTTAACAGATAGACGCACGCTTGTCGCTGCTGCTTTGAGGATTCAAGTGCAGCTACAGCCCACACAATTCACAAAGACAGAAAAAGAAAAAGAATATTTTTATTGTTTGTGGAGCACACTTTGAGGGTTACACCACCCTTTAACAGACAGACGCACGCTTGTCGCTGCTGCTTTGAGGATGCAAGTGCGGCTACAGCCCACACAATTCACAAAGACAGAAAAAAGAAGAAGAATATTTTTATTGTTTGTGTAGCACACTTTGAGGGTGTCACCACCCTTTAACAGACAGATGCACGCTTGTCGCTGCTGCTTTAAGGATGCAGGTGCGGCTACAGCCCACACATTTCACAAAGACCGAAAAAAAAAGAACAATATTTTAATTGTTTGTGTAGCACACTTTGAGGGTGTCACCACCCTTTAACAGACAGACGCACGCTTGTCGCTGCTGCTTTAAGGATGCAGGTGCGGCTACAGCCCACACAATTCACAAAGACAGAAAAAAGAAGAACAATATTTTTATTGTTTGTGTAGCACACTTTGAGGGTGTCACCACCCTTTAACAGACAGACGCACGCTTGTCGCTGCTGCTTTGAGGATGCAAGTGCGGCTACATCGCACACAAGTCACAAACACATTAAAAAAATAGTTTTTTATTTTTTGGAGCACTTTGAGAGTTACACCACCCTTTAACAGACAGACGCACGCTTGTCGCTGCTGCTTTAAGGATGCAGGTGCGGCTACAGCCCACACATTTCACAAAGACTGAAAAATAAAGAACAATATTTTAATTGTTTGTGTAGAACACTTTGAGGGTGTCACCACCCTTTAACAGACAGACGCACGCTTGTCGCTGCTGCTTTAAGGATGCAGGTGCGGCTACAGCCCACACAATTCACATAGACAGAAAAAAGAAGAAGAATATTTTTATTGTTTGTGTAGCACACTTTGAGGGTGTCACCACCCTTTAACAGACAGACACACGCTTGTCGCTGCTGCTTTGAGGATGCAGGTGGAATCTAGACGGGATTTGGAACCGAGGACACACTACCTCCATCAATTGTCTAAATCCCACTGCACTAATGTCGGATACCGGACGCACGTCTAACACCAACATAGCAGTCAAGGCCTCAGTTATACGTTTTGCTTCAGGATGACTGCTGTCGTACTTCATCCTCATCGCTAGGGACTGTTGGAGGGTCAATTGTTTAGTAAAAGTAGTGATGTTCCTACTTCCTCTCTGGGATGATGAACAACTCCCAGCAGCAGCAACAGCACTAGGAGGAAGTGGTTCTTGATCTTTCCCTATTTTATTTTTATCGGAGAAAGTTTGGTCCTCCATTTATGTTATATTGATATATATACGTGCGGCTAAAGCGCACACAAACACAGAAAATATTTTTTTATTTTTGCTGGAGAGTAGTGCACTTTGTGGGTTACACCACCCTTTAAGAAAAGAGCCAGCCGGCTCTTTACTTATGGGACACAGGCGCACGCTTGGCGCTGCTCCTTTGTTGATGCACGTGCAGCCACAGTGCACACAAGTCACAAACACAGAAAATATATATTTTTTTGGTTTGGAGTGTACTTTGGGGGTTACAGAACCCTTTAACGGTCAAGCCAGCCGGCCCTTTACTTATGACACAGGCGCACGCTTGGCACTACTTTGTTGATGCACGTGCGGCTACTGCGCACACAATTCACAAACACAGAAAATAATTTTTTTTTTGGTTTGGACTGGAGTGTACTTTCGGGGGTTACAGCACCCTTTAACGGTCAAGCCAACCGGCCCTTTACTTATGACACAGGCGCACTCTTGGCACTACTTTGTTGATGCACGTGCGGCTACTGCGCACACAATTCACAAACACAGAAAATAATTTTTTTTTTGTTTGGACTGGAGTGTACTTTCGGGGGTTACAGCACCCTTTAACGGTCAAGCCAGCCGGCCCTTTACTTATGACACAGGCGCACGCTTGGCACTACTTTGTTGATGCACATGCGGCTACTGCGCACACAATTCACAAACACAGAAAATAATTTTTTTTTTAGTTTGGACTGGAGTGTACTTTGGGGGTTACAGCACCCTTTAACGGTCAAGCCAGCTGGCCCTTTACTTATGACACAGGCGCACGCTTGGCACTACTTTGTTGATGCATGTGCGGCTACTGCGCACACAATTCACAAACACAGAAAATAATTTTTTTTTTGGTTTGGACTGGAGTGTACTTTCAGGGGTTACAGCACCCTTAACGGTCAAGCCAGCCGGCCCTTTACTTATGACACAGGCGCACGCTTGGCATTACTTTGTTGATGCACATGCGGCTACTGCGCACACAATTCACAAACACAGAAAATAATTTTTTTTTTGGTTTGGACTGGAGTGTACTTTGGGGGTTACAGCACCCTTTAACGGTCAAGCCAGCCGGCCCTTTACTTATGACACAGGCGCACGCTTGGCACTACTTTGTTGATGCACGTGCGGCTACTGCGCACACAATTCACAAACACAGAAAATAATTTTTTTTTTGGTTTGGACTGGAGTGTACTTTCGGGGGTTACAGCACCCTTTAACGGTCAAGCCAGCCGGCCCTTTACTTATGACACAGGTGCACGCTTGGCACTACTTTGTTGATGCACGTGCGGCTACTGCGCACACAATTCACAAACACAGAAAATATATATTTTTTTAGCACTTGGGGGGAGCACCCCTGATGGACAGAGCACCCCCTGGACAACACTACAGCACCCCTTTAGGACTGGGACACTGCACAGGACTTTGGAGTGGACACAGCCCCTATGGAGAACTGACTGCACATCACAGTCCAGCCAGCCCCTATGGACTTTGAAGTAGTGGACACAGCCCCTATTAACAACAGCAGCACAGCACAACACAGCCAGCCCCTATGGACTTTGAAGTAGTGGACAACAGCAGCACTACACTACACTACACTACACAGCCCTAACTCCCACCCTCCCTCTTCACTGTCCACAGCCGAGTGAGAAAATGGCGCCGACGCGGGTACCTTATATAGGATCCAAAACCCGCGAGACTCGGAAGGCGGGATGATGACGTTTTGCCTTGATTTCAGATCCGAGTCAGGCGGGAAAAGTCGAGCCTGATTCGGATCGGACTCGGATCGGGGGGGCTCGGGGGGGTTCAGATTTCAGAAATCCGAACCCGCTCACCCCTAGTAAGAATGGGACAAATACTGTAAAAGGGACTTGAACTTGGGCACCAATCTGTAGCTCTCCAACTGAACCAAAAGCAGTTTGTGGTATTAATGACTGCCACCACGGAAAAAATCATCATCAATGGGCAACACAACAAAGTCGGCTGAGGGTTGCATATTTAAATCTTTGGAAAAATATAGTTCCCTTCATTTATAATATCTGTACCCCCCCCCCCACACACACACACACAGGCGCACACACACACACGGAGCCGGCCCTAGGCATAGGCATTATAAGCAAATCCCTAGGGGCGACTGCATTCAACTAATATGGCATGCATCGGCTGGGGTGTCAATAAATTCAGGCTTAGTCCAGAGAGACATAGTCCATAATATCCAAGTAAAAAGAGGTGCACTCACCAGGCTTGATCAAAGAAGTGAACAAATACTCAACACTTTATTTCATATCAATCAGTGACAGTTGTTCCAGGTCGACGTTTCGGTCCAAACAAGGGCCTTCCTCAAGACCAGCAATCTTCCACAAGGTCAGTCATAATGTAGAAACACCTCCAACAGGCACTTGCGCGCTTTTATTTTATACGACCGGAAGTCACGTCTTCATATTGAGGCATCTGTCATATAACACCCTATTGGTGTACAAAATACAAAACATATTATCACTAATGTGGTCAAGCCACCAGAACTAATATGTACGCCATACACAACATTTTATATGTATCACTTTACAAATGTATCACTTTACAAATGTCAGTAATACCATCCAGCCATATCGCATAGAAAACACCTCAGGATATCCGGGTGTTATTTGAACACATAACCTACTAACCCTGTGCCGGCTTGCGTTCCACACTAGCCTGACGCACATCAAAAATTACATTTAGAGATAGTATTCAGTGAACGTAATTAAAAACACATAATCACTTACATGGAGACACAAAGGTCTCCATCACTAGTGGCACTGGCCAAAAATGCTGAGCATTGTCTAACTTCCGGAAGTCCGGGTCATATTGGAACACGCAGCCTAGCAACTTAGTGCAAGCTTGCATTCCTGAGATGTAGACATAGCACAAGACAGCCACGTTTAGAGTAACCAAAGTAAACACGTTGTATAAGGAGCGGATAAATGCCTGTAGGTCCACCCAAAATCAATAACACTTAAAATCAGCGCATACTAGCGCTTATTACCCCCTAGACATACCCACCAAATATAAACATATATACCAAACCTAACCACATATAAAAATCTTATTCAAAATATCATCCCACCCGATTACCATATCCTTCAGACACAGACATGAAAAATATCATCTTAATCACAGATGATATCGCTTTTAAACTGCTGATGCATAACACTATGGACCCTAGGGGCAACAGTATCTGAGTGATGGATCCACCACACCTCTTTCTTCAGTAATTTTAAGCCACGATCACTTCCCCTCAAAAGTGGGAGTATCCAATCAATAATCATACATCGAAGTGTTGATATCTGGTGTCTCATTTTTACAAAGTGTTGAACCACAGGTTTATCTGAGGTACCCGTGTTATAGGCCAGATGAATAGAGGATCTATGTTGGTTCATCCTTTCTCTAAATGTTCGAATGGTCTTACCAATGTAATCTGTCCACAAAGGCAAATTAATATATAAATAACATGATCCATCTGGCACGTTAATCGATAGCAGAGATAAATCTTATGTCCAGTATGCGGATGATGGAAAAATGTACCAGATGTCATCCCACGACAAGTTGTGCATCCAAGGCACTTACAGCAGCCAGTGCGTTGAGTCAGCCAATTCCCTTCAGTTGGTACTTGCGGTTGCATATTAGGTCTGAATAGAGCATCCTTTAAATTAGGGCCCCTCTGAACACTCAATAGTGGTCTCTGACCTTGTAGCCTTTTAAATGTCAAGTCACTGGTAACCAAAGACCAGTGTTTCTTCACAGACCTTTGTATAGTTCTCAGGCTGGTGTCACATCGTGTACTCAAGATCATCCAGTTACAGATCTTATTGGTTGTTTTCACTTCCTTCGTTCATCTCTTAAATATGATTTTGTCCTGGTAAGGCACTCTGTCACTACTCTAGGATGATAACCCCTCGAGACAAGCCTCTGTTTACATTCAGGATGGTGGCTAGAGGCTCTTAGCAATGTATTCCGATCGGTTGGTTTTCGATATAGAGTATGGCCTCGATCAGGTACAGGATCTTTGACCATGTCCCATCTAATTTTAGAGGAGGCGATCGGTCACGGCAACTATTAAAATTAGAGTCCAAATGCATTTTTCTGCTAGATACCTTAGCCCCTAAAGGACTAAATGAGCAGTTACAATGTTTCTTGTAATCATTCAATAGGGAGGTATTGGTATATCTGTAATAGATGCATTTTTGAAGTAGCATTTTGTTTCAGCAATAATCTAAGTGTCGCTTGTTGTGATAACGCTGTTGAGCGTATAGTTAAAGTAGCCGGCTTCCTTGTGAATCATATCTGTGCATTACTATGTCTCTCTCAGACTTCCGTCTTTCTGTGTGTTTATTGCTTCTATGGTGATGGGTGTGTCACTTCATGATGATGTCAGAGGCAAGCCGCGTCTGTGACGGGCTCCCAGCGTCTGTTCACTTGTGGGTGATAGTATTTAAGGTAAGATGTCTATGTTATTTGTTTCTCTATATCCTGACGAAAGGGTTATTAAAAGTCCCTGAAATGTTGATTACACTACCAACGGGCTACTTCTTGATTTATTAGCCGTCGTGAGTGTCGCCATCTGTTTGCATATATATATATATATATATATATATATATATATATGTGTAGGGGTAGGGGGCACCAGACAAAATTTTGCCTAGGGCACCAAATCGGCTAGGGCTGGCTCTGCACACACATATTTGTACATCCTGTTGCTTTCATCCATGGCCTAGATAATGCATCTTTAAAAGCAAGACCAGTAGAAGGCATCCTCTAGGTCATGCCCACTTAATAATGAGAAACAGTCTTCCAGCTGAGCAGGAGAAACGCTCCCTACCAATAAGGAACAAAGATCAATCAGCACACGTATTAGAGTCAAAGTGTCACAACCGGGCATTAGGGACACCTCTGTTGAGGCCAAGAACCGGGGGGTTAAAGTGGTAGAGCAGCAATGGATGGGGGCGACAGTGAAAATGTCTTCCTATTGTGGCCAAACCCAGGTTTGGCTAAACCTGCCTAGAAGCACGGAGTCTAACCCACTTGGTGGTTTTCCCCAGTGACCCCCTCCTATTGGGATTTGGGGTTCGCTGCACCAAGTGGGCAGGTCGTGGCCCTCTGAACAGGTACCTGGGAGTGGCAGAAGACAGGGATATAATACTAGAATATAACACTGATAATTATTGGAAAATGTAATAACACTGGAAGTTACTAAAAGCTGTTGTAACACTGGAGATTACTTAAACTAGGAATTATAGGAATTAGTAGAAATGGGATGGCACTGGGGAACACTGGAAATGGAGTGGTACTGGAAATGCTGGAAATGAATCAGATGCAGGCTTGCTCTGGGAGACAGTAGATCTGACTTGCTGTAATGAAACACAGATGTGGACACAGGAGTGTACTGAAAATTGCTAGAGATCCAGAAGCTGCCTCGTTCTGAGAAACACAGGGAAATGTGGACATGTAACTCAAGAAAATCAGCATGAGAAGGGAAATTCAGAATACTGGTAACCATCTTAACAGCTGAAACATGTAACACAGGGAGAGAGCTGGACAGCACACCTGAATTCAGCATGAGAGCAAATACATTTAACACAGGGATTCAGCAAGACAAGCTGAACAGCACACTGGAGAGAGAATCACTAGAATTCACTGGAAGTTGAAAACAACATGTCATGACCCTGTCTAGTTTTCACTTTTTGTCTGTAGACTTACCCCTGCCAACTTTCTCATGGATCTGTGAGTGTAATCTGCCTGGGAGATCTGCTCTGATCATGCTGGCTGCAGCACATCTCTGTGTGCATTCCTTCCACAGTGATTATTCACCTGGACCCTCCTTTCTCTGTGAACACTGCTAGCCTTGATTGGAATTGCAGGTGTAGTTCTGACTCTCAGTACTGCAGAGATGATTGATCCCTCTGCATGTTGTGCCTTCACCACTCAGAGTGCTACTACCAGACCACCTGTCCGTATCCACCATTTCCTGCCAGACCCAGGGTAGAAACACACTCCTCTGCTAGCATTCTGGGCCTGAACATCTCGTTACTTCCCGAGGTGTAGGGTTTGCGCTACTTCAGTGTACAAGAGTATCCCAGGCTCCTGCTCCTGCTCCTGCTGGTTCTTAGACCAATTCATCCTGAAGTCCTGCTTGCAGCAATACCTGGCATATCCAAAGATCCTGCTGCAGCATGACCTGTGCTCCGGAGTTCCTAGTGTGAAACCTTTGCTTCCAAGTTACAAGTCATTCCACGCTACTCCAGTCCGGAGTCAGTTCCAAGTTACAAGTCATTCCACGCTACTCCAGTCCGGAGTCAGTTCCAAGTTACAAGTCATTCCAAGCTACTCCAGTACGGAGTCAGTTCCAAATTACAAGTCATTCCACACTACTCCAGTCCGGAGTCAGTTCCAAGTTACAAGTCATTCCACGCTACTCCAGTCAGGAGTGAGATCCAAGTTCCAAGTTACCAATTCCATTCTACTCCAGACCAGAGTCAAAGCTCAAGTTCTTCAGTTCAATCCACGTTATTCCAGTCCAGAGTCAAAGCCCAAGTTCTTCAGTTCAGTCCACGTTATTCCAGTCCAGAGTCAAAGTCCAAGCTTTTCAGTTCAATCCACGTTATTCCAGTCCAGAGTCAAGTTCCAAGTTCACCTCAGCAAGTCTTCCTGCCGGTCCCAGTCCAGTTCCTCCAAGTTTTCTACTGGTTCCAAGTTGCTGTCATTTATCATCAAAGGCAGTTCTCACTGCCACATAAGTCTTTGCAATAGAGCTATTTACGTCATCTGTGGTTCCAGTCATGCCGGTCTCTGTTGAATCCAGCTCATCATTTGAGACAGGTAACTCACAGACACCAACCGTGACAGTATGTTCAGGCCTAACGATGGTGGTGGATCAAGCATATAATACTGGACCAACTGCTTTCCGTAACCTGCTCGCTTGCTTGGATTCACAGGAGGCGGTACAAAATCAAGTGCTACAGTTTCTGCAATTTCAGACTAATCGGCTAGTTGATACTCAAATCATACCTGAACCCCTAACTACCTTCCATCAACTGCTAGAACAGATACAAGCTCTACTCCTCAAAATTTTTCAGATCATTCCTGAATTTCTTAGTACTACCTCAGACTCAACTAAAACCTCTTCCTTGGAATCCCTAAGAATCAAAGATCCTACCATATCAAGTAATGTGAGACGTCAAAGTTACCAGCACCCCAAGCTCTCTGTGGCTGAATGCCAGTGGCGCATAGATTTACAGCTCTGTCTCTATTGTGGGGGGTTCTGACCACTTTATTAAAGACTGTTCCCTTTGCAATTCCAACAGTAATTCCAAGTGTCAACGTCTCCGTGCCTGTTCCGGTCCCAGTCTGTATTCTGCCGTTCCGGTTCCAGCCCGGATTCTGCCCGTTCTGGTACCAGCCCGGATTCTCCCTTCATGGTACATCTGATGAGGCTATGCAAATTAATAAAGCTAAGTTGTCTGATGTGGAGAAGCAACATAGGAGGCGTTCTAATTTGTGCTTGTATTGTGCATCCTGAGAACATTTTTGGGCTAAATGTCCAATAAGGCCGGGAAAATGGTGGTCCCTAGTTGATGGAGGGGAAGTCAACCTAGGGGTGCTTTCAAAAGTTTTCCCCAAAAAGGATTGTTTAATCTCTATGGGTATTCCTGATTTTGGGCCTCTGTGTCAAGACTTTTCTGCATTGCTAGATTCTGGAGCAGCGGGCAACTTTATTTTGCTGTCATTGGTTCAAAAATTGCAAATTCCTGTTGTCAAATTAACCCGTTCTCTTTCCCTATCTGCAGTAAATGGGACTAGAATTTCTAATGGATATGCTACGCATCAAACAAAGTCTATGAAGTTGAGGGTAGGAGCTTTGCATGAAGAAAGTTTAGAGTTTCTGGTACTACCTATTTCTATGCATGATATAGTTCTTGATTTACCATGGTTAACTCTTCATAACCCTCATATTGATTGGACTTGTTCTCAAATTCTTTCTTGGAGTACTAAATGCAAATTAAATTGTTTGATTCATGTGGTACGAATGGCTGAAGTGAAAGTAGATGTTCCACCTTCTCTCCCACAGCCTTATCAAGAATTTGCTGATGTCTTTTCTGAGCAGGCAGCAGACAAACTTCCACCGCATCATCCCTGGGATTGTCCTATTGAACTTATTCCTGGTAAAATGCCACCCAAAGGTCGAGTATACCCTCTCTCTGTTCCTGAGACTCAAGCCATGTCAAAATATGTGCAAGATAACCTACGAAAGGGGTTTATCAGGTTTTCTTCATCTCCCGCTGGAGTGGGATTCTTTTTTGTAAAGAAAAAACATGGTGGTCTTTATCCATGTATCAACTTTAGAGGTCTAAATGAGATCACGGTAAAAACAAATATCCTTTGCCTCTCATTACAGAATTGTTTGACAGAGTTAAGGGGTCTCTACTGTTTACTAAAATTGATTTAAGGGGAGCTTACAACTTGATCAGAGTTAAAGAAGGAGATGAGTGGAAAACTGCATTTAATATGCGAGATGGTCATTATGAGAACCTCATCATGCCTTTTGGTTTATGTAATGCTCCTGCGTTGTTCCAGGAGTTTGTGAATGAAGTTTTCAGAGATATACTTTATCCGTTTGTTATTGTTTATCTTGATGATATTTTGATTTTTTCCAGGAATCTTTCTGAGTATCGTACCCATGTCAAAGGGCTATTAAGCCGCCTTCGAGCTAATAAGCTTTATGGTAAGATCTCCAAGTGCATTTTTGAAGTTCCGGTTATACCCTTTTTGGGGTATATTTTCTCTGGTTCCGAACTTCAGATGGACCCTGAGAAGTTGAAGGCTATTCAAGATTGGGTTTTGCCCACTTCATTAAGGTCTATTCAGAGATTTTTAGGCTTTGCCAATTATTACAGAAAGTTTATCAAAGCGTTATGGATACCTAATTAAAACCGCTATGCAATCCTATCTATACCTTCTAAAATCCAGCCTATACCTTCTAAAATTGTTGCTATTTAGCACTGTAAATAAATGCTTTCAGACTTTGAATGTGGTTCCAAAGCACAAAAAGTTATTATTCAATATAAAAACAGATGGTTACACGCTGTGACCTAAAGACAATTAGCACAAATAAATCATACAGACCAAAGGTACAGTTGTTATATACGCACGCGCTCTGGGCTCAGATACTGGCATCAGCATTAGAAAGCTCCATCAACAGCACAGCAAGAAGACTCAAGACTGGAGTCAGATAGCGCATATATATACTCTTACAGGGATAGGCAATACAATAGACAAGTTTGACATGATTCCATTGGTTCTTCTTAAAGGTGCTTCTGTTACAGGATAGTTCATAGGTCAATTCGAATAGACACAAACAGCCTCTAACAACCCTTTGTGTCCTTTTTCCCGCTGCATGCTCATCTAAGCTGCTAACATTAGAGTACATTTTAATGTTTTAACTCTCTATAGTCCATAGTTTGCAGACGCATGTTGCGATCTTCTCACCGATGACACCGAAAATCTGTGGAGACACAGTGGATCAATACAACACCAAACACGGTCTGCTTACCATGTACTAAACCTTAGATATCAAATAATCTTTATTTCACAACATTAATAATTACTACATAAACCTTGGATATTATACTTTAATGCTAGGGAACCTTTAATGTAAGTGTGCAGTGTGTAAGTATTGGGGAATTGGGAAAAGACGCTAGTTAGCGTTGTGAGGTTATGTGTTTTGTGGAGTACACCATGATACGTGTTTTGCAGGGATAATTATTTTATATGTTTTAATGACTATCTGTATTTGTATGCTGAGGACCTTTAACTTCTTTCTATCGCGTGGGAATCGCACGATGCTAAATAATAGCATCACCGTATGTACTTATAATGGCGAGTTTCACTAAAATGGCGCTGGGCGGCCAGTCGCAAAATGGCGTCTCATTGCCATTCCCAAAATGGCGTCGCCCCGATCTAACTTCAAACCGATCCTGTCTCAGCCAATTATCTGGCTTCGACAGCGTTTTCAACGATTGTGGCTCCAATCACTGCTATGAGAAAAAAAGGGGCTAATCCCAAAGTGTGGTCCCCAGAGGCATTGAATGCCTTCCAGACTCTTAAAGATGCATTTTCTGTGGCCCCTATTCTAGTTCAACCTGATGTTGAGAAACCATTTATGCTGGAAGTGGATGCCTCCACTTATGGAGTTGGGGCTATTTTGTCCCAAGTGGCTGCAGATGGCAGAACACTATCTTGTGTATTCTTTTCATGAAAGTTTTCTAGTGCTGAGAGTAATTACTCCATAGGGGACCAAGAATAGTTAGCTATTAAGTTAGCATTGGGAGGAATGGAGATATTTATTAGAAGGCGCAAAGTATCCCATTACTATTTTTACAGATCATAAGAATTTGTTGTATTTGAGACTGCCCATTGTTTGAACCCACGACAGGCTCGTTGGGCACTCTTCTTTTCTCATTTTGATTTTGTCCTCAGGTATCGTCCAGGTTCATTGAATAAAAAGGCAGATGCACTTTCTCGCTCGATGTTGGAAGAGAAAGAACAAAATGAGGATCAAAGATACCCTATAATAAACCCTCTGGCCTTTTCTTCAACCTCCATCTCTCCGGATCCTCCTCTTGGGAAGATATTTGTGAGTTACGAGGTAAACGTCTTTCTTGGGCTCATAATTCTCGTTTCTCTGGACATTCAGGGGTTCATAAAATGTACTAATTTTTGCAACGTTCTTATTGGTGGCCTTCCATGAAAAAAGATGTCCAAGAGTTTATACGTTCTTGTTCTAAGTGTATACGATATAAATCCTCCCGGCAGTCTCCTGTAGGTCCTCTCCATCCACTACCTATTCCTACCCAACCATGGACCTATCTTTCCATGGATTTTATCACAGATCTTCCTGAGTCTAGGGGGTGTACGGTTATTTGGGTAGTGGTGGATCGTTTTACCAAGATGGCCCATTTTTGTCCTTTGGTTCAAATTCCATCAGCCCCCAAAGTAGCACAAATATTTATTAAAGAGATATTCCATCTTCATGGACTTCCTTCTGAGATAGTGTCTGATTGGGGTGTCCAGTTTGTTGCTCACTTTTGGAGGGCCTTATGTTCATCATTGCAAATTAAATTACAGTTTTCTTCTGCATATCATCCTCAGTCAAATGGACAAACCAAAAGAGTGAACCAGGAGTTGGAGACCTTCTTGAGAATGTATATTTCCTCTTCTCAAGATGATTGGATGGATTTTTTGCCTTGGGTTGAGTTTGCCCATAACTTTCTTTATTCATTTGCTACAGGTGTAAGTCCTTTTTTCGCCAACTCTGGTCGGCATCCCCGAGTTCCTGAGCTTCAATCAATTCCTACAGTGGACATTCCAGCAGCTAAAGCTGCTCTCCAACATTTTGTTGGAATTTTGAGACAGGTACATAAGTGTCTTAGGAAAGCCTCTCATAATTATAACATTTTTGCTGATAGAAAACGTTCGGCTGTTCCTAAATATTCTGTTGGGGATCATGTCTGGTTGTCTACTAGAAATCTTCGACTTAAAGTACCTACTATGAAGTTTGCTCCCCAGTATATTGGGCCTTTTCGTATTGTAAATATGATCAACCCAGTGGCATGTAAGTTACAGTTACCTCCAACCATGCATGTACCTAACTCCTTTCATGTCTCCTTGCTTAGACCATTGATTCTTAATGGATTTCACAACAGCTTGCCTAAAGTACCTCCCATAACAACTTCTCGAGGTGTGGAGTTTGAGATCGATAAGATTCTGGATTCACGTAAGCATCAAAATAAATTGCAATATCTCCTAGACTGGAAGGGTTACAGCCCGGAGGAGAGATCTTGGATTAAAGACTCTGATGTCCATGCTCCTAAGTTGATACGTCATTTTCATGCTAAATTCCCTTTACAACCTGGTGGGTGTTTGGAGACCACCCAAAAAGGGGGGGTACTGTCAGGACTGTGACTATTTCAGTACGTAAAGACAAACTACATTTGCCAAGGTTCCATTGTGGTCATTGGAGGAGCTATCCTGGTTGCTGGCGTTCTCCACATGCAGGGGATACAGAGTTAAAATGATCATCTGTCTCAAAGGTGTTGTCAGGTTGTGGGATTTCGATTGCTTATTATTTCAAACCTGATTCCATTTGAGTCACATGTTTTGAACTTCCTATGGATCACAGACCTCTAGTATAAAGCCTGTTACTAACTGTGTCTCAGTGTGTGCAATGTTACTTTCAGGTCTTTCTTGGACTCCTGCCAGATCCCTGCTGTGCCTGTGGTTTGTTGTGGACTTTCCTATATGTCTGCTGCTGTGTTCTGGTTAAACTTCTGATACTGGTTAGCCGCACTACAGAGCTCAGCATTGCCATTGCCCAAGTATTGTTCTTCTGCTCCATTGCTGTGGTTGCATCTCCTGCTGGATTATTTACTCTACCTGTTGTCTTCTACTTCCATGGACAATGGACTCACCTTTACTACAGTTGTCAACTGCACCGTTACAGTTATCGTCGCCGGACCCTTAGTGCATCGCAGGGCTCAACCCCGCTCCAGATCCCCGTCACGCCGGAGGGCTCAACCCTGCTCTGGACCCTCACTACATCATGGGGCTCAACCCCACTACGGATTCTCGTCACGCTGCAGGGATCAGCCCTGCTCCGGACCTTCACCGCATCGCAGGGCTCAACCCTGTCCCGGATCTTCACTACATTACAGGGCTCAGCCCTGCTCTGGATCTTTACTACATCACATGGCTCAACCCTGCTCTGGATCTTCACTGCATTGCAGGGCTCAACCCTGTTATGGATCTTCACTGCATCACAGGGCTCAACCCTGCTCCGACTTTTAGTACATCACAGGGCTCAACCCTATTCCGAATTTTCACCATGTCTCAGGGCCCAACCCTGTTCTGGATCTTTACTACATTGCAGGGCTCAACCCTGTTCCAGATTTTCATCACGCTACAGGGCTCAACCCTAGTAAGGTCCATTATACCATCCTGAGGTCTTACCTCATATTGGACTTGGGGTTCCCTACCACATTTGTATCGGAGACTTTATTTACATATAGGGGTTTGCGCCTGTATTGATTACTGCATATCTGACCCTCTGTGTTGTTGAGACTTTATGTGAACCGTTGCTATATATTTTGCCTGTGAATAAATTCTATTTACTTTTATTCCATGTTACTGAGATTTCATGAAAAGGTAATTTCTAAAACCACTTCAGTTTATAGTACCCAGTAGGCCTGACTCCTTCCAGGAGTCTCAAGTGTCGGCATCCGTGACAAGTTCCTTCTCCTTTCCTTCAGAGGTAAGGCGTTGGACTGGGACAAACCTATCTTCGAGTCTAAGGATCCATTGCTTTTAAACATAAAGACTTTCAGTGAAGCTGTTGTTAAAGAATTTGGTCCTAAACCTGTAAAACAAAAGTCTATTGACAATCTTCATTCTAACGAAGTTCCCAGTTCCAAAATATTGTCCAAGCAGTCTCTTTGTTCTACCAAGAAATCATCCTCTGCTCAGTCCTTCATTCCCCTGAAGTCCAAACAAAGGGCCTGATCCAGACCCACTCGTGAGCGGCTGTCCGCTCGCAAGTGGGTCGATGTTCAGCACTGAGCATGCGCACGACGGAGGGAGCTCCGTCGTGCGCATGCGCCAGACGCGCCGAGCGAAGGATTTTCCTTCGCTCGTTGTGTCTCTTCAAAGGGGGCATGCTGTTGATGTTGACTGACAGCACGCCCCCTTTGATCCCACGGGAACGCCTCCCATCAGAAGCCGGCCCACTGACATCACTAGTGATGTCAGTGGGAGTGATTTTGGCTCTGATAGTGCCAAAATCACTCCGAGCCTTGTGGTTGAAAAACTCAACCACAGGCTTTTGTACGCAGTTGTTTCGATGGTCGCGATGGTCAAGACCATCACGGCCATCAAACTGCACGCTTGTATAGCCTGTGGGTGGTGACCCACAGCTATACGAGCGTCCAGGAGGACGCTCCATTTTCATGGAGAGCGGCCCTCATTCAGAGCGTGCGCTCTGCTCAGAGCGTACGGCTCTGAATGAGGGCCAAAGTCAAGTTGTCAAGGACCAGCGTACTGAATTCCAAGCATCCATGGAAAGTGACATGATAGAATCGGCATCCCTGAATATGAGATGTGCACACACCTCCTTGTCCCCTTTCTATGACTGTACCTACCAAATTAAAGACTCTGACAAAGTTTCTAGTGAGAAGTGGTCACCCTCTGATGTTATGCCCCTATATACCGCTTGTATGGTACAGAATCAAACACTTCGAGAGAAGAAGTCTCAAGGGACCTTTAGGAACCAACCATCTAACACCATCAGAATTAGTCATGTCTCACTTAGTTCATCCCAGGAGTCCTATCAGTCTTCAATCCATATTAATTCTTGTATTCTACTTTTAGATACTGACTCGGAATCTAATTTCGATCATGCACACGATAATTCTCCATTCCCTGAAGAACAGCTGTCATTTGAACGTGTCCTTCCCAGTCACGTATTTCCCCAGGAGTTACCAGAGATTCCATGTCTGATGGTTGGCACAAAACGTTCTTGCAGCAAAAAGAAAAATTGGCTTGAACTATCTCCTTTGAAAAATTTCCACTACAGATATCCCAATGAAATAAGAGAATTGGGAAGATGTCTGAAGAGATGTTTTAAGAGTTATGGTGTCTCTGTGTTTGGAGCTTCTAGAATGTCATGTTTGGAAGAAAGTTTTTTTGGTGTCCGGAGTCCACCCATAAAGAGGGGGGTACTGTCATGACCCTGTCTATTTTTCATCTTTTTGTCTGTAGACTTACCCCTGACAACTGTCTCATGGATTTGTGTGTGTAATCTGCCTGGGAGATCTGCTCTGATCATGCTGGCTGCAGCACATCTCTCTGTGTGCATTCCTTCCACAGTGATTATTCACCTGGACACTCCTCTGTCTGTGAACACTGCTAGCCTGACTCTCAGTACTGCAGAGATGATTGCTCCCTCTGCATGTTGTGCCTCCACCACTCAGAGGACCTCATTCAGAGTCAGCAGAAGCGGCCGCACGGTCGTACACCACCGATGTTCGCTATACTGCGCATGCGTACAGTTCGCAATGCGCACGCGCAAACTAGCCGCTACGATCAGAAATTTCTCTCTCCTTGAACACAGCCAGGTCGGTAGTTTGAGTGACAGATGGAGGCGTTTGTGGGTGGTAACAGGGGAAGGTGCTTGAAAACGGGAGAGTGGAGATCCGAACGCAGGCGTGCCTAATTATGCGGACGGCGTTTTGTGGGAGTGCATACGGTTTATGGGAGTGCATAATTAACAAAGTAGCGTCATGGCACATGTGATATGGGAGATTTTTACACTGACATGATCGTAGAGCTTAAGAGACGGTATGGTCAACCTTAAGCTCTACGACCAGTTCCGATGGTTGCCGATGGTCTTGATTAATCCTTTAATGCCCGGAGATGACGTGCAATGCGTACGAGAAGGGGGCATATTTTTTTGTCTTCCGACCGCTTCCTCCCTTTGGTCGGCCAACTACCGATCCGAACTTAGGGAAGCAACTTGCGAGGGAATCATTTGCATATACGGCCCCTTTTTGCGCACGACCGTGCGGCTGCTTCGACCGACTCTGAATGAGGTCCAGAGTGCTACTACCAGACCACCTGTCCGTATCCACCATTTCTTGCCAGACCCAGGGTAGAAACACCCTCCTCTGATAGCATTCTGGGCCTGAACATCTCGTTACTTCCCGAGGTGTATGGTTCGCGCTACTTCTGTGTACAAGGGTATCCCAGGCTCCTGCTCCTGCTGGTTCTTAGACCAATTCACCCTGAAGTCCTGCTTGCAGCAATACCTGGCATATCCAGAGATCCTGCTGCAGCATGACCTGTGCTCCAGAGTTCCTAGTGTGAAGCCTTTGCTTCCAAGTTACAAGTCATTCCACGCTACTCCAATCCGGAGTCAGTTCCAAGTTACAAGTCATTCCACGCTACTCCACTCTGGAGTCAGTTCCAAGTTACAAGTCATTCCATCCTACTCCAGTCCGGAGTCAGTTCCAAGTTCCAAGTCATTCCACGCTACTCCAGTCCGGAGTCAGTTCCAAATTACAAGTCATTCCACGCTACTCCAGTCCGGAGTCAGTTCCAATTTACAAGTCATTCCATGCTACTCCAGTCCGAGTCAGTTCCAAGTTACAAGTCATTCCACGCTACTCCAGTCCGGAGTCAGATCCAACTTCCAAGTTACCCATTGCATTCTACTCCAGTCCAGAGTCAAAGCCCACGTTCTTCAGTTCAGTCCACGTTATTCCAGTCCAGAGTCAAAGCCCAAGTTCTTCAGTTCAATCCACGTTACTCCAGTCCAGAGTCAAAGCCAAAGTTCTTCAGTTCAATCCACGTTATTCCAGTCCAGAGTCAAGTT
Source organism: Taudactylus pleione (assembly GCA_031769625.1). NCBI lineage: Eukaryota > Metazoa > Chordata > Amphibia > Anura > Myobatrachidae > Taudactylus > Taudactylus pleione. Next base: position 3,891,604 of record JAUIMM010000519.1, read on the forward strand.
CCAAGTTCACCAGTTCAACTCATTAAATCTACCTGCCGTTACCTCCAAGTTTTCTACTGGTTCCAAGTTCCTATCATTTATTATAAAAGGCAGTTCTCACTGCCACATAAGTCTTTGCAATAGATCTATTTACATCATCTGTGGTTCCAGTCATGCTGGTCTCCATTGAATCCAGCTCATCACCTGAGACAGAGTGAAGTAAAAGTACTCAGTCACTGGAACACTGACTTGAAGTAAATGAAGATATGAAGTTGATCAGGCAACTTCCTGTTCCTGGAGTCAGACCTAAATACCTCTAGGCAGTTGGTCATTGGATCAGAGGATCAGCTGTTTGACCGCAGGACTACCATTGGGTGAGACTAGTCAGGTGATATGGAGCAACATGGCTGCGCCCATGCCCGCTACCACGGAAGCCCTAGCAGACCCCGGGGAGAATACTCCACTCACCTCCACTGCCAGCGACTGAAAACCTGTCAGCGCAGAGGTCAGTAGCGGCCTATCCCAGGCTGCTTCCTGACACAAAGTAATAGCAGCAGAGAGAATTCAGGCTCCTAAGTCATTCAAACAGCACACACATAAAGACAGAGAGAGCCCTGCCCTGCCTGACACAATCAACAATAAATGAGATTCCCAACATATAGCAGACTGGTATATTCATTCAGTGAAGTGTATTTTATATTATTCTATTTGAGTGAGCTACATTGTGCTTGTGAGTTATCTATAAAAAATTAGTTGTGTACAGTATAATACAGTCCTAAGCCTTTGTACAGGGGGTATATTCCAAATGTAGCTTGCTCATAGGATAGCAGCTCCTCCCTTACTAAGCAGGAGCAGGCTTGGGGCTCAGGGCCTGATTCAGCTTTGGGAATAGAGTGAGAAATAGCACTTAACTGTGAACCTGGACAAACCATATTGCAATGCAAGGGGTGTAAATACATAAATTTTTTGCATGTGGGGTAAATACTGGCTGCTTTTGAATGTAGCCCACAAATATTGCACAGCTTTATTATTAATCTACAATTTACATGTCAGTTTGGACACCTCCCTTCCAAATCTAAATCTCTCTGCATATTTTAAATCTGCCCCACCTGCAGTGCAGCATGGTTTCACCAAGATGATCAGTTGAGAGAGATATCTCTCTCTATTTCCAAAGCTGAATCAGGCCCTCAGTAAAGAAACACTCAGAGGTGACTAATGCAGAGATTCACAGGGAGGTTGGATCATATTAAGGCGATAAGGGGGTGTCGAAACCTTATAAATTGGTTGCGATCGCTTAATTGCGCACGAATCGCAACACGACATCCATTGGACGATTTGATCGTCCACGGCCATTTTATGCGAACACAGGCTCCCGCCGCATTTGCGCACGCACTTGCGCACACGCAATTGCACATGCTTGCTATACATGCACACGCATCCCATGCTCCCGCAACTCGCCATATTGTGAATGGCGAGCCATGCTTCTGTGCTCACAACGGTTAAGCACCATTTTACATTACATAAACACATAACAAAGTTAGTACAGCTATACTGTTTAAATACTGTTTTGCGTTTCAATCGCATAGCCAGCTTTTAAGTATTATTGTCGGAAACCTTACCCCGACGGACAGCAGCCTTTCCTTACAATAAACTTATATCCCATTTAACCCTAAACTGACTGAGATACGCACAATGCTATGTGTTTTAAAGGTATACAGTGAATGTTACATGTTAAATAGCAGTTACTGTATATGATATCTTGGATTAGGAATAAGATAAATGGGTCATGAGTAGTATCTACCAATTTCCCTCTGTCCCAACAGGAATATGAAACCAACAGAATGAATATGGAAGGGATCACTATCGAGTTATGAAGACCTGCCAAGAATTATACTCTATACTGTATAAATCACTGTACATCTCCCCTGTAGATTTGCATGCCAAATGTTAGTACAAAGGGATTTTCTAACAGTTCAACCTCCAGTGACGTCAACCATTTACTAACAAATGAATAGTAACAACCATTGTGACTCAGTAATAAAGGGCCAATAGGGAACCCCTCTGAGTATTCAGCTTATGTTCAAAGGTAATTGTACACCTATAAATTGCCATGCAGTCTGGATCCCAGCCCCTTTCCTTTGCTGCCTTTCTCCCTGCCTGACCCTAAAGAAACACACAGCAATCCTGATGAACAGCTGTTAGTCTAGGATCCAGACCGCATGGCGAAATATTGGTAATTGTATCTTTGGGCCTGATTCAGACCCACTCGCAAGCGGCTGTCCGCTCGCAAGTGGGTCGATGGTCTGCACTGAGCATGCGCACGACGGAGGGAGCTCCATCATGCGCATGCGCCAGACGCGACGAGCGAAGGAAAGTCCTTCGCTCATTGTGTCTGATCAAAGGGGGCGTGCTGTCGATGTTGATTGACAGCACACCCCCTTTGATGGGCGTGCCGGGGGCGTGCCTCCCTGACGGGGGCGTTCCCAAGGGAACGCCTCCCGTCAGAAGCCAGCCCACTGACATCACTAGTGATGTCAGTGGGAGTGATTTTGGCTCTGATAGAGCCAAAATCACTCCGGGCCTTGCGGTTGAAAACCTCAACCGCAGGCTCCGGCTCGCAGTTTCGATGGTCGCGATTGTCACGACCATCGCAGCCATCAAATGGCACGCTCGTATAGGCTGTGGGTGGTGACCCACAGCTATACGAGCATCCAGGAGGACGCTCCATTTTTATGGAGGGCGGCCCTCATTCAGAGCGTGCGCTCTGCTCAGAGCATACGGCTCTGAATGAGGGCCTTTGTCTTTATCCTGTATATAGCTGCATTGTATAGATTAAGGCTGATTATACCCTTTTTACAATATAGTACCTTTGTGTGTGTTGGAACCGCAAACTGTTTCTGTGTGACAAAGTTATTTTATATTGAAATTGGAGGTATGGGCAATCTGGTCTGTGCAATCAAATCTCTCTAATATCGATGCTGTTCAAACGGTATCAATAAATGGGGGGCTCACCGAGTTGGATATCACCCATCACTGTGTTTTTGAACTGCTCCCCTCGTCTTGGAACAAAAGACTGGAAAGGCGCCCGCAGATTTTTTTCCTGCGTTCCTATTTTTGTTCAGAGACGGAGACTCGCAGTTTGCGAATTCAGAGAGGGCTGATTTGAATCTGGGATAGTGGAGAGAGATTTGTGCTTGCCCACGTTGTTGTAGAACGGCCGCGCATTGCATGCGCAACCGATCGCACAATAACGCCACAAAGGTTTTAGTGTACACCACGTGCAAACAGTTGCAGCATAGTGCGTGCGACCGGATGTACGGCCACTTCCTGCCATGTGTAGTGATTACATCTAATTGTTTGTAACCGAGCGCACAATAGCAAGTGAAGCATGTGACTAGCATTTCTGTTAGAATTCAAATAAATCATCAAGACTGAAATACGTCATATTGATAGGGCTGTAATCTCCAAAAGGCTATTAATCAAAAGAAAGGTATTTTTATATTTGGCCACAATATAGAAGTGTGTAGGGTGTATGATTGAGATTGTGAAATAGGTTGTGCCTTCGTGGTCCCTATTTTAGGTAATAAATATAGGGTATACATAACAGGTATACTGGCAGAGGGGATCCTCCTGGTTTCCTATCGTTAAAGAGAGTTAACGATAAAATATAGCTTCCAGTGTAGTTGTAATATTCATCGGTCAGTTAGGGCCTTTGAGTGTTGCGAACGGACCATACGAGTGTGGCATCTCTGACTGAGGCTGGTTGCGGGGACAAAAGGACAATAGGTGGTTACTGTGGTTTTATCTATAGCTAGATAACTCCTGTGTTACCTATTATAGGTGGTACTGTGCTTGCCTTAGTAGGTATTGCTGTGTTCCCTATTTTTAGATATTAGCTAACTGTAGAATAGGTGCGTGGAGGCAGCCTATCGGTTAATTCTTCCACCGGTCTCATCATTGTTGTTGTTTTTTTCGCAAAATGGGCACAAAACAGTCAACAGGGATGGTAGACGATGCGCTGTGTATGCAAGGTCCGACCGGGTCGGCTCTTCATATAATGTACACTAAATATGGTGCGTACGCAACGACGCACTGTACTGTGTGGGTTAAGATGACGAGTAAGAGTGAGAAACCTTTCCCAAAGATTGGAAGCTTTAATATGGAGATTTTAAATAACCTTAGGGATCACATATGTAGAGTGAAATCCCTAAAGAAAAGAGTGGAGTATGATGATTCTTTGAAACTCTGGCTGAATGAGAGTCGCACATGGGTTAATGGCGTGCATGGGGCACCACGTGGAGCCACGTGCATGCCTAGGGGTGATGCGCACGCAACGCTACACAGCGTAGCGTACGCATCACATGGAAATGCAAACTTGCGACACGGTAGCGTTGCCAAAGGTATTGCGAATCACACTTGCGCACCCCCGCCACCTTATGTGGTGGGCGGTGATGATACATTACCACATAACAAAAACTATAAAAATGTTGTAACTGAACCAAGTAAGTTGTACCCGGTCCTGAGTGAATATTTGGAAAATGTCTATGATGCAGAAAGTGATCCTGTAGCAATGTCTGCTGTATCCCATGCTGTGCAGTTAGTAAATGTCCCTTCCCAGCAAGTACAAGTAGCTGCCCCTATGGCATCAAGAGGGGGGGAGGGATCCTTAGCTCATGGGGGAAGGCCCTAGTAGAACCCATGGTGGGGGAGGCTCCTTTAATAAGGGTGCAGGAAGTATTAGAACCAACTGCTTCAATAGCGGAGGTTACTAATACCATTCGCTGCAGTAATAGGCTTAAAGGTATAGAGGTGGGAGGCATCCACCCTGTAAGGACAATTATTGTCCCTAATGGGAACGCAGATGCGAATGGTGTCGTACCCACAAGGGAAGTAGCGATGCACTGTCCTTGGACACGGGCGGAACTACATTCCATTATGTCTGAATTTCCTGACCCCAAGAAACATCTGGCAAAATGTCAGCGTTTCATAAAGGATCTAGGCAATGCCCATGACCCAACCAACAAGGATTGGCGAGTGGTGTTATGAGCATGTCTCCCAGGAGGTACAGATGTGAAAAAGTTTATCACAGCATGTACACTGGATGCAGACATCCCCTTAACTGATCAAGGTAATCAGGATTGCATTGCCCGTATAGTTGCCCAACTAGCCATATTTTTCCCTTTAGTTGTTAATTGGAGTAAAATCTTCTCCATTAAATAAAAGGAAAGTGAACCTGCAGAAGATTACTTTAATCGTGGGCTGCAGACGATCACTCAGTACACTGGGATCAAAAACATTAAGGATAGCACGCACTACCGGGGAATGGTCATCACTGTTCTAATGGACGGTCTAATAGACAGTTTGAAAGACAGAGTTCAGACCTCACACCCTGGTTGGAGAGGGATAACAGTTGACGCGCTCAGGGAAACTGCAGTAGACCATGACAAAAATATCACCAGGAAACGTGAAGCTCAGAGCAAGAAATTGATGGCTGTTAGCATTCGAGCTCTAGAGGATATGCACTTACAGCCAACAGACACATATCCACCTGCACAGTTACAAGTCTTAAACACCTACCATCCTGTGCAGGCCCAACCCATACCATTCCCTCACACATACCACACCAGACCACAACACACTCTTCACACACACCCAAAACCATCATACCCACACTCAAAATCCCCTCCTCCCGGACTTCAACAAAATTTCCCCAACAGATCAGCTAAGAAATGTTTTAACTGTAACCAAGTAGGACACTTTAGGAAGGACTGTAGAGTCATAATTCAGGAACCCCACATGCAGCAACGTATTGATGCATCTCGTAACCATAATAACTACCAGATAAATCCTGCCCACATAGTTGCTGCAAATGCCCTGCTGGGGGAAGATAGCCAACTATAGGGGTTAGGTCATACCTGTAGTCTGCAGGCAGTCAGGATAACAGGAGGTACTAGGGAAGAGCTGGTAATAAAGGTTAATGTAGCTGGTACTGAACGTTCCTTCCTAGTAGACACAGGGGCGACCAGGTCTGTTTTAAAATCTCTTGAAAATCTACAGATAACAAACCAGACAGTACCAGCAATGGGTGTAACAGGTAGCGTACAGCATTACCCTTTAACCAAACCCACGGAGGTTACCATTGGGCCTTTGCATGCCAGCCATTCTTTCCTCCTGGCAGCAACAGCCCCTACTAATCTCCTGGGAAGAGATTTATTGTGCAAAATGGGATGTATTATCTATTGTACCCCTGACGGGATATTTATGGCTGTCCCAGGAAGGTTTGCACATGAGGTAAGGGATGTGCTAGACACTCCCCAAAGGTTAATGCTGCACACCATAACATCAGACAAGGGTTCAGCTCAGGTAGATGAAATGTTAGAACAAATACCTAGTTTCCTTTGGACTAAGGATGGACAGGACTCTGGGTTAATGGCAAATGTAGCTCCCGTCATGGTAAACCTGAAAAACGGTAGACACGCTCCTAAAATTCCCCAATACCCATTAAAGCCAGAAGTGGAGTTAGGGGTTCACCTCATAATTGAGCGTTTACTACAGCAGGGAATTTTAGTCCGTACAGCCAGTGTAGCCAACAGTCCCATCTTCCCTGTGAAAAAGAGTGGTGGGAGGGGGTACAGGCTGGTACAGGACCTTAGAGGGGTTAATAAGGTGGTAGAAAGTCAATTTCCCGTAGTGCCTAACCCAGCTGTCATCCTTATGCAAATCCCATCAACCGCAACCCATTTCACGGTAATAGATTTATGCTCCACTTTCTTCTCCGTCCCCCTTCATCCTGATTGCCAATACCTATTTGCCTTCACATACAAAGGCGTACAGTACACATGGACACGACTACCCCAGGGCTTCATTGACAGCCCCAGTATCTTCTCCCAGGCCTTACATGATTGTTTACAGTCTTTTCAACCTGCCAATGGATCGGTACTAATCCAATATGTAGACGATTTGTTGTTATGCTCTGATTCATTTATGTCATGTTTAAATGATACTAAACTTTTGTTGCTTCACCTCTCGCACACAGGGCATAAGGACAAGTTACAGCCGTGCCAGACCAGGGTTAAATACTTGGGACACTGTCTTACCCAAGGCCTCCGACATCTGACAGCGGACAGAATCCACGCCATACAGACCATGACACTACCGCAGAACCAGCACCAGATCCGTACCTTCTTGGGCATGTGTGGGTATTGCAGGTCATGGATACCCGGTTTTTCCATTCTGGCTTTACCACTGCAGGAGTTAGTATCTTCCACAAAACCAGACCGTGTCTTGCACTCTGAAGAGTCAGAGCAAGCCTTCCTTAATCTTAAGGACAGTCTGATAAGAGCACCTGCATTGGGGATTCCAGACTATGGGAAACCCTTTGATTTATTTTGTATGGAGGCTGCTGGTTGTGCGGCAGGAGTTCTCACACAAAAACATGGTGATGCCAATAGACCAGTAGCATACTACAGTGCCCAGTTGGACGCTGTGGCAAGAGCACTCCCAACGTGTTTAAGGAGCGTAGCTGCAACCGCACTCTTAGTGGAAAAGAGTGAGGATGTAGTGTTAGGCCATGACATGACTGTACATACACCACATGCTGTTTCTGCCCTGTTAAATTCAGCCCAGACCAGGCACGTTTCCTCTGCTAGGTTCACTAAATGGGAACTAGCGTTAATTGCACCGACCAACATTACTATAAAGAGGTGTAATACTTTAAACCCTGCTACATATTTACCAAGTGTGCCTCATGATGCACAAAGGGTGGAAGGTAAAGGTGAATCGTTACCAGTGGTAGAAGGTGAGTTTGGTACAGGAATTAATAGGCATGACTGTATGGAGTATTTAAATCAAAATTTTACAGCTAGGCCTGACATTCATGACACACCGTTAGAAAATGCAGACTTAACGTTTTACACGGATGGGAGTTGCCATAGACAGACTGATACAGGTGAGTTATGTACAGGTTATGCTGTGGTTGATGACAAGGACGTTATAGTGGCCGAACCACTCAGTCCACCCCATTCAGCGCAGGTGGCGGAACTCGTGGCACTAAGGAGAGCGTGTGAGTTGGCCGAAGGAAAAACGGCCAATATTTACACAGACTCCAGGTACGCTTTTGGGGTGGTGCACGATTTTGGGGCCCTATGGCGTCTAAGAAATTTTCTAACGGCAGCAGGCACACCAATCGCACATGCACATCACATAAAACGACTGTTGACGGCAATACAGCTACCCAAGACAGTAGCTGTCATTAAGTGTAAAGTCCACACCTGCGAAGATGATCCAGTATCATTGGGTAACAACAGGGCTGATGAAGCTGCCAAATGGGCAGCAGGTTTAAAACTTAATCAAATGGATAAAGTGTTGGTATTTGAAACGGTTGACATGCAGAAACTGGTTGAAATGCAAGGTGTGTGTACCCATCAGGAAAAGGCAAGCTGGAGATCCAAGGGATGTGAGCAAGAGTCCTCTGGGCTCTGGAGAAATGGACAAGGGAAGCCAGTAGCTCCTAAGGCATACTACCCAAGCTTGGCAGAAGCAGCACATGGTCTGACCCATCTGGGTAAGCAGGGTATGTGTAAGTTAGTGAAGGCATACTGGTATGCACCTGGCTTTTCTTCCCAAAGAGAGAAGAGGGCAATGTCCTGTTTGACCTGCTTAAGGAAGAATATAGGAAAAACTGTACCCACCGAACCATCTCACATCCCTCCAGCAGACGGCCCTTTCCAGGTCTTACAAATTGACTTCATCCAGTTACCACCCTGCAGGAACTTGAAGTATGTTTTGGTTTGCATAGACGTATTCTCTAATTTGGTAGAGGCATACCCAGCTGCTACCAACACTGCTGCATTCACGGCAAAGAAAATAGTTCAGGAGTTTGTATGTAGGTATGGTATCCCTAGAGTAATTGAAAGTGATAGGGGTACCCATTTTACCGGAGATGTTTTTCAATGTATGTGTAAGTTGATGGGTATTAATAGTAAGCTTCACATCCCATATCGACCGCAGGCCAGTGCCAAGGTGGAGAGGGTAAATGGTACTATTAAAAACAAGCTGAGTAAAATCATGGCTGTAACTGGTTTGGGATGGCCAGAAGCTCTGCCTCTTGTGCTCCATAGTATCAGGACCACCCCTAGATCCCCTCTTAATCTTTCCCCATTTGAAATAGTGTTCGGGAGGCAACCTCATTTAATTATAAGTCCTCAGGAAGATTTGAAAAGTAACAACGAGGTTACTGTGAGGTACCTTATAGGGATGAGTAAGCAGCTCCAACAGCAGCAGCAGAAACTAAAACTGTTATCACCTGATATGCCTGAAATGAACTGTCATGATGTTGAACCTGGAGAGTATGTTATGATCCGAAACTTTTTACGTTCAGGTTGTTTGACTGACCGTTGGGAAGGACCATACCAAGTGCTACTGACAAGTACAACATCCATGAAAGTAGCTGAGAGAGACACCTGGGTCCATTCCAGCCATTGTCGGAAGGTCAAAAATCCTGAGGAGAACCAGACCAGGGGAGAGACAGAGAACCTGGGCCTGTCGATTGCAAGCCTGTTCCGTGAAAGCTACTAATTGTATCAGTAGCACTTGAACAAGGCTGGTAAGACCTGGTATGGTGATGGGGTTTCAGGTTGTAACTGCTTTTGTGTATCCTCCCAGAGTTCATATCATACTGTTGTGTTTTGGGATGTCCTGGTTCTGTGCTGGTGGTCGGAGGATGGAGAGAGAGATCGGTAGTGGTGTCGGTGGAGAGGAGCTGGGAGAGAAAGAGCTGCAAAAAAACAAGGCCAGTACCTGACCAATATTAGCACTGTAATGGTTAAAAGATCTGTTCTCTTGGAATCTCGGAGGCAGTGTGAAGGTTTATTGTCTGAAGGGTATTGTATATGTGCAAATTGTGGGCCTGTAGTCAATGATAAATGCATCCTATGATGTCAGACCCAGAGTAATTTATACTTGGGCAAGCATCCGTTAGAGGACTACCATTCCCTAATAGGCAAGGTTTTGAACCAAACCGAATGTTGGGTATGCTCCCAGGTTCCTCAAGGACAGCATAATGTAGGGTTAGTCCCATTCCCCTTAAAGGTCTCTGAAGTCATTGACTTACAGGGAGGCAAACCGGTGGACAGAAAATTTAACATATCCGATTCCCCTAATTTGAAGCTCCACCAATATCAAGTACATAAATCCCTGTTATGTTTCAACTTCACCAATCCCAACAAACCTGGGAATTGGGAAGTCACAGGAATTAATCAGACAATGACCTTCTCACTGAGAGCCGATAATGTATCTATAGACTCAGCACTTTTATACAACATTGTTACAAGTGGGAAATTCTATAGGTACAGGTATATGCGGAGTAATGTTAAAGTGATGGTTGGAAGAGTACCACCCGGGTACTGTGCGAAGATCATACAACCTGATACTTGTATTAGCCAAATGGAGGAGATAGGGATGGGATCATTCATAGAAAAGATGTGTACCGGTATCATGAAACATTCCATCCCATTCATCCTCCCAGATGATGTATATTATATTTGTGGTAGAAAAGTGTATAAATGGCTCTCTCCAAGTTCCAGTGGACTATGCTATTTGGGAAAGGTACTCCCTGAAGTCATGACTCTTGCACATAATGAAATGATTGATGTCCATAGGAACATACCATCTCCATACCTTCATACGCATTATGAACACAAAAATAAGAAAAACATGATTCCTGGTGATGTGCATAAAGTCACTCAAATGATAAGTGAGACGACTGGCTTCCAGATTTTAGTTGCACTTGATCCCACCAGGATTGCTCGGGGATCTCTAAATTTTAGGTATATTCAAGATCTCACAAAATTAATAGATAATATCACCGAGCTATATGATGACACCTTTAGGTACACTGGTAAGGAGTTGCAAGTGTACAAGAAAGAGCTGGTCCAACATCGTTTAGTGCTGAATTATTTAACTGCTGTCACTGGAAGATATTGTGTAACCCTAGCCACCCAGTTTGGTGTTAAATGTTGTACTTATATCACCAATAGCACTAGTGACCCCAAGGAGGTGATAGACCGGAAAATGGATGAAATTCTGCAGTTGAAATGGGAATTTCGGAAGAACCATAATGCTTCAATCGCTGAAGTGGAGGAACAGGTCGAAGAGTGGTTCTCCTAGTTGAACCCTATGAAATGGTTCTCAGGTCTAGGAGAGTGGGTCCAAGGACTGATTGCGAGTATAGGGAAACTCCTGATCCTAGTGTTGGTGGTCATCCTAATAATTGGCATATGTATCAGATGTGTTCCAGCGGCTATGAAGTGTGCAAAAGGTTGTTCCAATGGAAACCAGGAAAATGAAATAATGATGGTAGTTACCCATGATGCTGTGAATACTAATGTAACTAATACCCTACATTATAACCCTGAATTAGAGAGTATGATCTAATGTTTGCTTGCATATTGCCATGTATAATAAAGTATTGTCAATGTTTCTTTAGAACACCCTAGTTTAAATGTAGTCTTCATCTCCCCTTTCTTCCAAGGTTGTCCTCTCCATGGAGTGGTGCTTTCCCACACTAGCTCCCCATTGGTCCTCGACTTAGAGTCCACGTGGTATGCGTACGAGGGGCTACTTTATGTCCCCAGGGGCGCATTATTCAACGATTCAAATGACCACATGGAGTCATATCGTTAAGAACATTGAACAATACTTTATAATACAGTGTCCACATGAAATAAGATCCGAATGATAGTAGAAGTCCCATAAGAACACGTACCTTGTAATGATGTGATTTGGATTTGTTTAGCAGTGCATAAAAGTGTTATTAATGCTATTTCAAAACATCTTAAAATGAAGTCTCTAAACAATTCAAAATTATCCTTATGGGTTAGGTGCATTCCCACATCTAACATATGGTCACGACCTCTTCAGTCTGGCCTGTGGTGTGCACATAAGGCTAGTTTTATGTCCCTTCCCCCAAGAGCGCTTCATTGATGGGTAAATTAACAACTCATGCCATCCCATAACAATAACATTAACTAATGTCTTATAGTATGGCTAATCAGATAACCAATTATTAATTGATGCTTGCGTATGGTGATTGCGTATAATTGCTATCAAAGGGTGGACTGTCGAAACCGTATAAATTGGTTGCGATCGCTTAATTGCGCACGAATCGCAACACGACATCCATTGGACGATTTGATCGTCCACGGCCATTTTATGCGAACACAGGCTCCCGCCGCATTTGCGCACGCACTTGCGCACACGCAATTGCACATGCTCGCTATACATGCACACGCATCCCATGCCCCCGCAACTCGCCATATTGTGAATGGCGAGCCATGCTTCTGTGCTCACAACGGTTAAGCACCATTTTACATTACATAAACACATAACAAAGTTAGTACAGCAATACTGTTTAAATACTGTTTTGCGTTTCAATCGCATAGCCAGCTTTTAAGTATTATTGTCGTAAACCTTACCCCGACGGACAGCAGCCTTTCCTTACATTAAACTTATATCCCATTTAACCCTAAACTGACTGAGATACGCACAGTGCTATGTGTTTTAAAGGTATACAGTGAATGTTACATGTTAAATAGCAGTTATATGATATCTGGGATTAGGAATAAGATAAATGGGTCATGAGTAGTATCTACCGATTTCCCTCTGTCCCAACAGGAATATGAAACCAACAGAATGAATATGGAAGGGATCACTATCGAGTTATGAAGACCTGCCAAGAATTATACTCTATACTGTATAAATCACTGTACACCTCCCCTGTAGATTTGCATGCCAAATGTTAGTACAAAGGGATTTTCTAACAGTTCAACCTCCAGTGACGTCAACCATTTACTAACAAATGAATAGCAACAACCATTGTGACTCAGTAATAAAGGGCCAATAGGGAACCCCTCTGAGTATTCAGCTTATGTTCAAAGGTAATTGTACACCTATAAATTGCCATGCAGTCTGGATCCCAGCCCCTTTCCTTTGCTACCTTTCTCCCTGCCTGACCCTAAAGAAACACACAGCAATCCTGATGGACAGCTGTTAGTCTATAATCCAGACCGCATGGCGAAATATTGGTAATTGTATCTTTGTCTTTATCCTGTATATAGCTGCATTGTATAGATTAAGGCTGATTATACCCTTTTTACAATATAGTACCTTTGTGTGTGATGGAACCGCAAACTGTTTCTGTGTGACAAAGTTATTTTATATTGAAATGGGAGGTATGGGCAATCTGGTCTGTGCAATCAAATCTCTCTAATATCGATGCTGTTCAAACGGTATCAATAGGGGATAATAGAGAATGATGAAAGGAGATAATATATATAAATTGATTAGTCAATTAATATTCACTTTAAACAAATAAAAAGGAAATAAACTCTATCCCTATTTACAAAGAAATAAAACTTCAGCAATTGCAGTTCTGTTATTATTTCATATTACTAAATCATCCTCACCACCCACCTGGCCAATGTGACTATACTGACACAGACAAGGTCTCTGACACTGACAATGTGGACTTCTGTAACAGATGAAGTACACAGCACTCATCCGGCCAACACTGATAAGAGGCTCTGGTCTTTCAGCACCATAACTAGCTGCTGCACAGCTCAACGTCTCAATCCTTGCACTGGGTAACTGGAGACGTCTCTCCCTACAGCCAGTGTGCAGAGTGGGAGCTGGGGGAGGCGGAGCTCACAGCAGTCAGGACAGTCAGACGCACCGATGCTAATATACATTGCAGTGGGCACCCGGCAAATAGAGATTACTGCTCCCAGAGCATCCTGTACTCTGTGCGACGGCACCAGCCGCACCGCCCTAGTTACGGCCCTGGTGCTAATGATTGATAAAAAAATAATAATATATGGAGAACACCCTAATGAAATATGCTGTGCAGACCTATGACTATGATTTGGAAACTTTACCAGGTTAACTGTAAAGGATTTTGCTTATTACAGAGGTTCCCATAGGCGGTCCTCAAGGCTCCCCAACAGTTCAGGTGTTAGAGATTTCCATGGTTGAGCACTAGTACCTCAGTCTATTTGATTTAACCACCTCTGCTCAGCCACGGATATCTCTAAAACCTGAACTGTTGGGGAGTCTTGAGGACTGTGTTTTGGAACCTCTGCTTTATTACATGATTAAAAGGACTGGAGTGGTTGTTGGGGTAGAAATAGCATAATAAACAATAGGGTACAGATGGTGCAAGTAACTAACGAGGATATCTGACAATAGTATAATAAATATTGATATAGTATAAATATTGATAGGTTACTTTTATTAAAAGTACTGCCCTACTGTGCTGACTTGATCTTACGGACCCTCCAGTGAAGCGTTATTCCCTGTACCAAGATGGCCACCAAGGTTACCACTGTGCATGCTCGGCGCCATCTTGTTCAATATGTTGAGTGTCACAATGGGAGATGGATGTCTTCTACTTAGCTCCATAGAGAGACTCATGTTTACCTGCATATAGTAATTCTGGTCCAGCAAACCTGCACAACTATCCGCTAGCTGCATACACACGACTGGTGAACTGTATGAAGCCCCACTCCGCTCCATCCACCAGTGTCTTCAACAGTGAGTACGGCTGCACCTGTTCTATCTTCAAGTAATCATAAACCACCAGCACCACTGGTTAAGTAACCGGGCTGTTCATAGTTCTAGTTATCCACTGGGGTGTGTCTGACAGAATCAAACCTGTACACACACATAATTTCCATAAACTTTTACACTGTAAGGTGCATAAGAACTGTTCATACTAGGGGTGTGCACCGGCCACTTTTCGTGTTTTGTGTTTTGGTTTTGGATCTGGATCTTTCTTCGTGTTTTGGATCTGGATTGGTTTTGCCAAAACCACCCTTCCGTGTTTTGGGTTCTGGGTTTTGTGTTTTGGATCTGTATTTTTTTGAAAAAAAGCATAAAAACAGCTAAAATCACAGAATTTGTAGGTTTTTCTGCTCCTATGCTATTATTAACCTCAATAACCTTAATTTCCACTCATTTCCAGTCTATTCTGAATACCTCACACCTCACAATAGTGTTTTTATGTCCAAAAGGTTGCACCGAGGTAGCTGGATGACTATGCTAAGCGACACGAGTGGGCGGCACAAACACGTGACCCATCTAGGCGTGAAACTGCAGTGGCAGACAGGATGGCATTGAAAAACTAGGCCCCAAACTGTACATAATGCAAAGAAAAAAAAGAGGTGCAAGATGGAATTGTCCTTGGGCCCTCCCACCCACCCTTATGTTGTATAAACAGGACATGCACACTTTAACAAACCAATCATTTCAGCGCCAGGGTCTGCCACACAACTGTGGCTGAAATGATTGGTTCGTTTGGGCCCCCACAAAACAAGCTGGCAATTAATCTGTCCCTGCACAAACTGGCTCTACGGAGGCAAGAAGTCGTCCTCATCCTCCTCATCCACAGATTCCTCACCCTCTTCAGTGTTATGTACATCCTCATCCTCACAGAGTATTAATTCGTCCCTGCTGGAACCACAGGTCCCTCTGTACGTTCTGGAGGCTGGTCTCCCTGGAAGAGTTGATCATTCATTTTATGAACATCATCTTCTCCACATTTTGTGGAAGCAACCTCCTACGCCTTTCGCTAACAAGGTTCCCGGCTGCACTAAACACTCTTTCGGAGTACACACTGGAGGGGGGGCAACTCAGGTAAAATAGAGCCAGTTTGTACAGGGACCTCCAAATTGCTTCTTTTTCCTGCCAGTACAGGTACGGACTGTCTGACATGCCTACTTGGATGCTGTCACCGATGTAATCCTTTAACAGACAGACGCACGCTTGTCGCTGCTGCTTTGAGGATTCAAGTGCGGCTACAGCCCACACAATTCACAAAGACAGAAAAAAAAAAAGAATATTTTTATTGTTTGTGGAGCACACTTTGAGGGTTACACCACCCTCTAACAGACAGACGCACGCTTGTCGCTGCTGCTTTGAGGATGCAAGTGCGGCTACAGCCCACACAATTCACAAAGACAGAAAAAAGAAGAAGAATATTTTTATTCTTTGTGTAGCACACTTTGAGGGTGTCACCACCCTTTAACAGACAGACGCACGCTTGTCGCTGCTGCTTTAAGGATGCAGGTGCGGCTACAGCCCACACATTTCACAAAGACCGAAAAAAAAAGAACAATATTTTAATTGTTTGTGTAGCACACTTTGAGGGTGTCACCACCCTTTAACAGACAGACGCACGCTTGTCGCTGCTGCTTTAAGGATGCAGGTGCGGCTATAGCCCACACAATTCACAAAGACAGAAAAAAGAAGAATATTTTTATTGTTTGTGTAGCACACTTTGAGGGTGTCACCACCCTTTAACAGACAGACGCACGCTTGTCGTTGCTGCTTTGAGGATGCAAGTGCGGCTACATCGCACACAAGTCACAAACACATAAAAAAATAGTTTTTTATTTTTTGGAGCACTTTGAGAGTTACACCACCCTTTAACAGACAGAAGCACGCTTGTCGCTGCTGCTTTAAGGATGCAGGTGCGGCTACAGCCCACACATTTCACAAAGACCGAAAAAAAGAACAATATTTTAATTGTTTGTGTAGAACACTTTGAGGGTGTCACCACCCTTTAACAGACAGACGCACGCTTGTCGCTGCTGCTTTAAGGATGCAGGTGCGGCTACAGCCCACACAATTCACATAGACAGATAAAAGAAGAAGAATATTTTTATTGTTTGTGTAGCACACTTTGAGGGTGTCACCACCCTTTAACAGACAGACGCACGCTTGTCGCTGCTGCTTTAAGGATGCAGGTGCGGATACAGCCCACACATTTCACAAAGACCGAAAAAAAAATAACAATATTTTAATTGTTTGTGTAGCACACTTTGAGGGTGTCACCACCCTTTAACAGACAGACGCACGCTTGTCGCAGCTGCTTTAAGGATGCAGGTGCGGCTACAGCCCACACAATTCACAAAGACAGAAAAAAGAACAATATTTTAATTGTTTGTGTAGCACACTTTGAGGGTGTCACCACCCTTTAACAGACAGACGCACGCTTGTCGCTGCTGCTTTAAGGATGCAGGTGCGGCTACAGCCCACACAATTCACAAAGACAGAAAAAAGAAGAAGAATATTTTTATTGTTTGTGTAGCACACTTTGAGGGTGTCACCACCCTTTAACAGACAGACGCACGCTTGTAGCTGCTGCTTTGAGGATGCAAGTGTGGCTACATCGCACACAAGTCACAAACACATTAAAAAAAATTTTTTGATTTTTTTGGAGCACTTTGAGAGTTACAACACCCTTTAACAGACAGACGCACGTTTGTCGCTGCTGCTTTGAGGATGCAAGTGCGGCTACAGCCCACACAATTCACAAAGACAGAAAAAAAAAGAACAATATTTTAATTGTTTGTGTAGCACACTTTGAGGGTGTCACCACCCTTTAACAGACAGACGCACGCTTGTCGCTGCTGCTTTAAGGATGCAGGTGCGGCTACAGCCCACACATTTCACAAAGACAGAAAAAAAAAGAACAATATTTTAATTGTTTGTGTAGCACACTTTGAGGGTGTCACCACCCTTTAACAGACAGACGCACGCTTGTCGCTGCTGCTTTGAGGATGCAGGTGGAATCTAGACGGGATTTGGAACCGAGGACACACTACCTCCATCAATTGTCTAAATCCCACTGCACTAATGTCGGATACCGGACGCACGTCTAACACCAACATAGCAGTCAAGGCCTCAGTTATACGTTTTGCTTCAGGATGACTGCTGTCGTACTTCATCCTCATCGCTAGGGACTGTTGGAGGGTCAATTGTTTAGTAAAAGTAGTGATGTTCCTACTTCCTCTCTGGGATGATGAACAACTCCCAGCTGCAGCAACAGCACTAGTAGGAAGTGGTTCTTGATCTTTCCCTATTTTATTTTTATCAGAGAAAGTTTGGTCCTCCATTTATGTTATATTGATATATATACGTGCGGCTAAAGCGCACACAAACACAGAAAATATTTTTTTATTTTTGCTGGAGAGTAGTGCACTTTGTGGGTTACACCACCCTTTACGAAATGAGCCAGCTGGCTCTTTACTTATGGGACACAGGCGCACGCTTGGCGCTGCTCCTTTGTTGATGCACGTGCAGCCACAGTGCACACAAGTCACAAACACAGAAAATATATATTTTTTTGGTTTGGAGTGTACTTTGGGGGTTACAGAACCCTTTAACGGTCAAGCCAGCCGGCCCTTTACTTATGACACAGGCGCACGCTTGGCACTACTTTGTTGATGCACGTGCGGCTACTGCGCACACAATTCACAAACACAGAAAATAATTTTTTTTTTGGTTTGGACTGGAGTGTACTTTCGGGGGTTACAGCACCCTTTAACGGTCAAGCCAGCCGGCCCTTTACTTATGACACAGGCGCACACTTGGCACTACTTTGTTGATGCACGTGCGGCTACTGCGCACACAATTCACAAACACAGAAAATATTTTTTTTTCGGTTTGGACTGGAGTGTACTTTGGGGGTTACAGCACCCTTTAACGGTCAAGCCAGCCGGCCCTTTACTTATGACACAGGCGCACGCTTGGCACTACTTTGTTGATGCACGTGCGGCTACTGCGCACACAATTCACAAACACAGAAAATAATTTTTTTTTTGGTTTGGACTGGAGTGTACTTTCGGGGGTTACAGCACCCTTTAACGGTCAAGCCAGCCGGCCCTTTACTTATGACACAGGCGCACGCTTGGCACTACTTTGTTGATGCACGTGCGGCTACTGCGCACACAATTCACAAACACAGAAAATAAATTTTTTTTTGGTTTGGACTGGAGTGTACTTTGGGGGTTACAGCACCCTTTAACGGTCAAGCCAGCTGGCCCTTTACTTATGACACAGGCGCACGCTTGGCACTACTTTGTTGATGCACATGCGGCTACTGCGCACACAATTCACAAACACAGAAAATAATTTTTTTTTTGGTTTGGACTGGAGTGTACTTTGGGGGTTACAGCACCCTTTAACGGTCAAGCCAGCCGGCCCTTTACTTATGACACAGGCGCACGCTTGGCACTACTTTGTTGATGCACGTGCGGCTACTGCGCACACAATTCACAAACACAGAAAATAATTTTTTTTTTGGTTTGGACTGGAGTGTACTTTCGGGGGTTAGAGCACCCTTAACGGTCAAGCCAGCCGGCCCTTTACTTATGACAGAGGCGCACGCTTGGCACTACTTTGTTGATGCACGTGCAGCTACTGCGCACACAATTCACAAACACAGAAAATAATTTTTTTTTTGGTTTGGACTGGAGTGTACTTTCAGGGGTTACAGCACCCTTAACGGTCAAGCCAGCTGGCCCTTTACTTATGACACAGGCGCACGCTTGGCACTACTTTGTTGATGCATGTGCAGCTACTGCACACACAATTCACAAACACAGAAAATAATTTTTTTTTTGGTTTGGACTGGAGTGTACTTTCGGGGGTTACAGCACCCTTAACGGTCAAGCCAGCCGGCCCTTTACTTATGACACAGGCGCACGCTTGGCACTACTTTGTTGATGCACGTGCGGCTACTGCGCACACAATTCACAAACACAGAAAATATATTTTTTTTGGTTTGGACTGGAGTGTACTTTCGGGGGTTACAGCACCCTTTAACGGTCAAGCCAGCCGGCCCTTTACTTATGACACAGGCGCACGCTTGGCACTACTTTGTTGATGCACGTGCGGCTACTGCGCACACAATTCACAAACACAGAAAATATATTATTTTTTTAGCACTTGGGGGGAGCACCCCTGATGGACAGAGCACCCCCTGGACAACACTACAGCACCTCTTTAGGACTGGGACACTGCACAGGACTTTGGAGTGGACACAGCCCCTATGGAGAACTGACTGCACAACACAGTCCAGCCAGCCCCTATGGACTTTGAAGTAGTGGGCACAGCCCCTATTAACAACAGCAGCACAGCACAACACAGCCAGCCCCTATGGACTTTGAAGTAGTGGACAACAGCAGCACTACACTACACTACACTACACAGCCCTAACTCCCACCCTCCCTCTTCACTGTCCACAGCCGAGTGAGAAAATGGCGCCGACGTGGGTACCTTATATAGGATCCAAAACCCGCGAGACTCGGAAGGCGGGAAGATGACGTTTTGCCTCGATTTCAGAATCCGAGTCAGGCGGGAAAAGTCGAGCCTGACTCGGATCGGACTCGGATCGGGGGGGCTCGGGGGGGTTCGGATTTCAGAAATCCGAACCCGCTCACCCCTAGTTCATACCAAGGAGAGCTGATCAGTTTTGTGCTTAGGACAAGTAGGAGTCCTATAGGAGTCCCACATTGTTATGAGCCTCTCTGAAGAAGGCATAGGTAATTACTCCCATTAGACTTGCTGACAGCCGTGAATAGCCATGATCATGAGGTATTGTGGGAAAATCTGCTGTGAGACTTCTCATGTTTATGCTAATTAAATTAATGCAATTAGAATATATATTTTTTAATTGTAGTGACCCTTTAAAACGATTAATTAAACATATATCAGTGTTCAACAGGACTGCAAAAGATTTTGTTTTTCTTATATTTGTAGCCTATGGATTTCACAGCAGAAGAGTTATCTCATGCTGAACATATTATATTATATTTATTTGGAGCTTTAACTTTGACTCAATTTTGGATCTAAATGAAATAAGCCATTTATTCCCAAGTGAGCAATGATATATTTCATAAACTAACACACACCATTAGTTACAATTGGTAGTCTCTGGATGGTCCAGCTTTTTGTTTTAAAAATGAGTCACCTCTCATCCAGAAAGGACATAATTTATAATACATAATCCCTCTGCATTCAGTCTGGAGGATAATGAAATAGCGATGGTTGAGCAAATAATGTTATTTAGGAGAAATGTTTATAGCAATCAAATTAATTAAATACTTTCTACTCCTATAATGATTTCTAGTTTGATATAAAAAAAAAGTATAGACTGTGCAGCAAATATTAATGTGGCGTATTTATTTCCTACTAGTAAAATGTAAATGAAAAGAACAGACCAATTCAGTAATTTGTGTTCATGCGACGCAACTTGCTTTCTGAGATGAATGTGTTTAACACTGGATCAAGCCAAGAAATAGCAAAGTTGGATTTATTTACTTTCATACCGGGGTGCATCTAATATCACCATCCTTCTTAACTAGTCTAAGAGGAGTCTCTTATAAGCTGTTGGTAAGTATTTAATGTTTGGATTTGCCACATGTAGGGGCTATAGTCTAGTTCTCGATCCGACTCTTGATAAATCATCCTGTTCCACAGACCCACCTTGCGCTACCTATGCTTGGTTTGATGCCATCTTGAAGAACCACTCAATGATTGATGCCTGATGGTTGGTTAATGGAAACCTGCAAGGTATTATACCTTCTTCTCTCCCCCATAAGGTTTACTCCAATACAGATTTTGTATTTGTGGACTGTAGACTTTCCTCTAAAGTGATTAGAGCTGAGATACAGTTGCCCCATTTTCCTGGACAGACCATACAGCTAATGTGGTCCTCTTGGATGTTTACAACTGGCCGTCAAAGTCTTTCACCTGGAGATTTGGCGACTCCCTTTCACTTTGTCTACATGTAGAATGTGAAGGCTCTAAAGGATTACTTTTGAGATAAACACTGTTGATATTTATCCTTCCTTGCTCTGGGACGTTCACAAGGCTACCATTCATGATAAGTTGATTAGCCTCTCTGCGACCAATAAGAGACAGGATTCTGCCTTTATATTATACCATGAGTCTCAGATTCAGGCTCTTCGGGTCTCTCACCAGTCTGTTCCTTCTATTGATACTTTTAGGCTACTAACGTCCTTGAGTGGCCAGCTCAATGGGACCCTATCAAACAGGGCAGCTTAAAAGCTCATGTGGCTGAACCAAATATTCTATAAAAGTAACATAGTGGAGTCTCCGTTAGCTAGCAATGGCAATGTCATGCTTGCAATGCTACTGGCTCCATACATACCTCCACTGGCCACCTGACCTATAATCTCCTAAAAATAGAAGCTGAATTCCACTCCTTTAACCATGGCCTCTTTAATTTGCAGACTCCTCCTCTAAACCTCGTGACTACATGTGTAGCCTATATAGATTCCTAGCTTTCAACTTCCCTATCTGACCCCCGAGGCTGTTGAATTCCTTAATGCCCCGTTCACAGTATAGGAAACCCTAACTATCATTAAATCGATGAAATCTGCCTCAGCCTGGGCCCGAATGGTCAGACCCATAATTTAGAAGTATCCTGTCCCCAGGCTTACTAATTTGTTTAATACAATAAGCAAAGGTACTTCAATTGGTTCAGCCACTTCAGTGACTGGAATTCACAATGTAGACAAATACCCTACCTTTCGTGAGAGCTACAGGCCATTTTCCCTCTTTAGCATTGACTTAAAAATGTTTGTTAAAGCCAACAGTATGAATATCTTTTTAGCTCACATCATTCACATTGACCAGACACATTTGTCACCATGACCTGGACAATATCCAAAAAGAGTCAAAAAGAAGAGCTGACAGTGCTGACAGCCCAGTCTCTGGGGGCAGCCCAGCTTCTCCGGCAATGCTGGGCTGCCACCAATGTGGCACGCAGGTATAGTCAGAGTGCACACCGGGTTTCATCAGACCCGATGACGCCTCTGATGCTACACCCTCTTACCTGGGGTTGTGTAGAGAGGGGCTTGGGAGTTAGGATTGCCTTGATTAGGGAAAGGAGAACTGGTGGGAATTTTGACCACATTCTGGGAAACTCCAGGCTGACTGCCATGGACAGAACTGTTTCAAAATACTCCCCTGCAGTCCTCAAGGAGTGATTTTTGGCTAAACAACACTGCATGATGCAATGGGAAGTGGATTATTACATTATTTATGGGTTATTAAAAATTGGCCATAACACATTAAACAGTATTTTGTATATGATGGAGTAAAACTTTGTTCCAACTGGAATTAGCATTGCTGCCGGACACATTGTGTCACAGCTGCCGACACTTAAGACTCCTGGAGGGAGGCAGGCCTACTAGGCACAATAAACTGGGGTGGTCTTAGGAATGACCTTTCCATGAAACTCAGTAGCACAGGATAAAAGTAAAATAGAATTTATTCACATAAGAGTTATAAACAGCAAGGTCTCAAATAGCATTGAGGTTCATATATGCAATAATATGCATAGGAGAGAATCCCCAAATATATTAGCAGTCTTTAGCACATAAGAACTAACGTGGTAGAGAACCCCGAGTCCAGAATGAGGCTAACAACTCAGGATGACATTAAGGACCTTTGCCAGGGTAGAACCCTGTAGTAATGGAAATCCGGAGCATCGCGGTCCCTGCAGAATAGTATAGTTCTGGGACAGGACCGAGCCCTGCGGTGCAGTGAGATATGAAGCAAACTTGAGCCTTGTGGAGTAGTGAAGTCGGAGCAGAGTTAAACCTTGTAAGACGATGAGATTCCAGGACAGGGTTGAGCCCTTCAGCATGGCTAGAGTTCAAAGCGGGGTTGAGCCCCGTGATACAAAAAGGTTTGTAGTGGGGTTGAGCCCTGTGATGTGGAGAAGACTGTAGCGGGGTTGGGCCCCGTGACGCAGAGAAGATTGTAGCGGGGTTGAGCCCCAGGATGCGGAGAAGATTGTAGCGGGGTTGAGCTCCGTGATGCAGAGAAGATTGTAGCAGGGTTGAGACCCGTGATGCGGAGAAGATTGTAGCAGGGTTGGGCCCTGTAGTGTGGCTAGGGTTCGGAGCGGGGTTGAGCCCCGTGATGCAGAGATAACACTGTAACAGTGCAGTTGACAACACTAACAAAGATGAGTTCAATATCCACAGGAACGGAAAAATAACAGGCAAAGTAAATAGTGCAGCAAAAATGGTGAAACTGCATTGAAGGAGCAATAAGCAATACTTAGGCAATAGGAATGCTGGGCTCTGTAGTGCAGCGGGTGATTGACATCAGAAGTTCATCTGGAATACAACAAAGTCCACACCACTCCACAGGCACAGCGGGGATCTGGCAGGACTCCAAGAAAAGACCTGAAAGCAACGTTGCACAGACACTGAGACACAGTTAGTAATAGGCTTTATACTAGAGGTCTGTGATCCATACGAAGTTTCAGAACATGTGACCCAAATGGAATCAGGTTTGAAATAATGAGCAATCTAGGAATCCCACAACCTGATGACACCTGGGAAACAGATGATCACTTTAACACTCTATCCACTGAATGAGAAGCATGTCAGCAAGCAGGATAGCTCCTCCAACGACCACAATGGAACTTTGGCAAAAGTAGTCTATCTTTATGTACTGAAATAGTCGCAGTTCTGACACATTGGGGCTGAGTAATAAGAAAAGTGGCTGTAGCTTTGGAAAGCTGATTTACTACCCTTTGCTAATGCGAGTATCCATTCAAGTAATGCAGGGTTCATGCGTCTGCAAGTGAAAACCTGTGCTGCTCATTGGCTTTATGCCTGGTGCCACTGTCATCATTAGTATCTGCACTTGCACCAGACCCATGCAAGGTGCAATAGATCCATCAGATACAGACTTTCCTTCCCCATATGCACAACTCAGAATCGTACAGAACTATTTATACACGCCCACCACACTCCCACCATGCTAAATGGTCCCACAAGTCAGGGGGGATTACATGCAATCACATTGTCACCCCTTAGTACCTGCCCTAAAACACCTTATTTCACAGAAAGGCTGATCTGGCCATGTTGCATTTCACTCAGAATAGGACAGACATACACAATGATGCATACAGTACGTTCTGCAAATACACACAATTTGGGGTAAATTTACTAAGAATCGAGTTTGGAGGAGATTAAACTCGAACAGGTTCCCACAAACACGTATGAGTCTTTCCAGAGCAAACTGTCAAACTTACCGAGAATCGTGATTTGTTGAATTGTGTTTTTCAATGGTGTTTGTGATCATGTTTCTCCCCGAGTTCCCTGTGTCTGACCACAGCAAAACTCATCCGAACATGCAGCCTGCACATATCAGTGAGATACATGCAGGCTGTGCAGGTCCCCATATTTTATGAACCAGCACTGGTTTCTGTGATCTGCTCCTGGTTTTAAAAATAAGGAAAAAAATGGCGTGGGGGTCCCCGTATTTTTAAAACCAGCATGGGACACAAACTAGCCAGAGTGTAATACTGCAGCCAGGGGACCCTTTCACCGGGTCACCCCGGCCAAAGCATTAACACCCCACCCAAACTAATCAGCTCTAGTCAGCTTGAGTTTGCCTTTAGTAAATTTGCGAGTGGTAAAAAATGGGCAAGCACACCCGTGATTGACATCTCAACCAAACTCGATTCTTAGTAAATTTACCCCTTTGCCTCCGTGAACATAGAGCCGCATGACTCAGAATTGGTCCCATTAATTACACTGACACAATAGGAGAACTGTGCGAGACAATTATCAGTTGTCTTTCATTGTGCTAATAAAATTGTATTGCACCTTTTAAAGTGTGGAAACAAGAAAGAGGTAAAAAACTCTCTCGTTGGGGTCACACTTGAATATAAGTAAATAGTTAATTAATAAATAACATTTAATTGGTATACATTAAAAATAGCTGCCACAATACGGTAAGTATGTCAGTAGTAATATACAAGAACAAGACAAAACAAGACATGAAACATGAAAGATTCAAATACGTAGAAAGCAAGGTGAAAGTAATTCTCAGCGGGGTGGTGTCAGAGAAAAAAAGAGATCACAAGTGTAATCTCATAAATAGTTCTCTGAGTAAGCCCACTACGGTATTAGTCCAATGACTGAATTATATCAAATAAATATAATGTCTATTAAAGATAGAATTAGTAGGTTAAATAACCTCAAACAGCATCAACACATCGATAGTAAACAAAACTCCACATGCAAATATCACGAAGAAGCTCCCACTCTATGAATGGAGTAGGCACAAAATTGTGATATGTAACAAAGGTAGAAAACAATGCGCATCATGTAGATTGTTGTAGAGAACTCTCTCTGTACATATTCCTAAGGTAGCACGGTATATCTCTGAATCAAGGAAGAGTGTATGGTATACGGAGATCTGTATTCCGAAAAATTGGTATAGATAGATCTCACTGTACTGGTTAATGATGTAGACACACCTAGAATAATCGGTCTCTCGCCCACATAATATATACACTGAAAAATCGACAGATAAATTAAGTATACATGTGAGCAACAAATATTATGGAGATGTAATCTCTATAGGTACCGCTGAAAATAGATTTGTGGAGAATATCAAGCGAAGAAATTAAAGGAGTTATTCCCTATCAACGGTGTCAAGGCAGTAGCTGCTGCAAGTCATTATGATACTCAGAGAATGGCATGTGAGCGTACTGTCAGGCTCACCCAAGGGTATGAATGAGTTAATTGAGCATCTGCTGTTAGGGCTGGTGTGAAAAAGGAACCTGGTATGTAGAGTAGTGCAGGAACCTATTCAAATCAGGCTGTAATGAGAGTGCTCATAGATAGTAGATAATCTGATTAAAAGATGGTAAGCAAGACAAAGAATAATAAAGGCCACAGTATAATGTCGTCCCCAGTGCTGCTGCTAGTCACATTTCCTAACGGTAGTGGTGAGTAATGAGAAGCATGGAGTCGTATACTCTGGTATGAAAGAAGTTAAGAAAAAGACTGCACTGCGACTCACACAGGGTAAGTAATGCTCTGTGTGCCCGTCGGGGTAATGCAGAGTCAGTCACTTACACATGCAGCCGAGTTGGCACGTGCGTCTAAGAATAAGAGAAGAGCGGTACCTGTATACCCATATGGAGAGCGGCAAATGATGGACTAGGGGTGCCAAACCGGGAGTCTGTCCGAGTGTTGTGCTGTGTGGTCTCGCCTGTACACAGCGGGGAAACACCGATCTGAGACGCGCGTTTCACGAGCTGCTTCCTCAGTCAGAGTGTCCATACATGCCTGAGGACTTAGGGCCTGATTCAGAGATGGATGATAATGTAATCTCAGATGCATTCTTTCACAGATCGCAGATGCTAAATATGCTAATGTCTTCCAAAGCACAGCCGAGCATAATGACGCCCACTGCTACCTTCTCATATCTGTTTGACAATGTGCCACAGCATTAACATCGGTACTATCGACACACAACAAGAAGTCACGCATCATGTAAGTGAAATCTGACCAGCTGCAAACACTGCGGCTCTCCTAACATGCAGAGAGGTCTCATGTTGCGCCTACGAATGCAATGTCAAATTTATGCACACACATGAAACTGCATTTAATGGTCAGACAAACCTGTGTTTTTTAGCCACCCCCTGTTGCCTCCCCCAAATGCTGACTATCAGTCCCTCACTTTGTGACTGGTTCCTCTGTGCGTATGTAATCATATTGCAATTGCGGTGTTCGCGCAGGCACATTGGCAAACAATCGCTCTTTCTGCAAAAATATTGGTATTGTGTCCATTACTGAATCTGGCCGTTTACATATAAAAATGTTCTTGCTTCGGGTTGGGTACGGATGCTGGCGCTCGGGATCATGGCTGTCAGAATCCCCTCACCAGCATCCCAACAGGGTTGGGACACAGACATTTGTCGGTCCGTATCCTAACCCCCCCCCTCTCCCCCCCTAACCCTCCCATCCCAGTGCCTGAACCTAACCTCCTCCCTACTACCTAACCTGCCCGCACCCTAAACCAAACCCTCCCCTTAGTGCCTAGCCTTCAACCCTAAACCTAACCCCCAACCCTAAACCTAACCCTCCCCTAACCCCTGATACTTATTTTCGGGATGCCGGCAGTCGGGATTCTGGAGCCGTGCCAGTATTTAGACCATCAGCATCCCCTCTGCTGGGATGCTGACTACATCCCATTTAAGTCCTAGTGCCAAGATTCTGACAGGTGTCGGGATTCAAGTGCTTCAGCTTCCCTCTAGAGTATGCCACCTGATTCAAGCTGCCTTGCCTTGTAGCAGAAACACCCCTGCATAGAAGTTTACCTTGGGATGTCTTTGCATTATTATTGGTATACAGTGATTTTAATACATCAATTATTTAAATTTTTGTTTTGATTAGATGTAAGCACGAGCCAATTGCCCATGGCTTGGTTTCTAAGATGATTTGTAATATATGGTCAGTAGATTCACTAACCATTTAACAAACAAACATGGCATTTAAAATAGGTTTAAAGACTATACAAATCATGTATAGTGTATATGTATTCAGTTTGTTGTGTATATTTCTTTATTTTGTTTATAAAATAAAACATGTAAAAGACAAGCTGCTTCAGAGTTCCTAATATTTTTTCAGCACAGTCTTTATGAAAGAATTTATCAGCTGCAAAATACTGATACAAACTTGCATGTGTTGAAAAGTTTCACTCACTTACCCACAATTGTGCATCACTTCTCGTGTGTCAGATCCAGCAGTTTTTTTTTCACTTAAGAATGTTTGTTTTCTACAAATTCAGACTGCTGATAGATCTGTATCCATTTGCTAGAATAGATTGCTGTAATTGCTGTAATGCATGCAGCATTGAAAAAACATGAGGTTAATTTCTGGAACTAAGCAATGGGAAAGGCTTGTACTGGTTTTAATGACCAAAAAACGTGAGACTTGAATACAGTGGACAGTTCTAGCTCAATATTCTTGAATACACTTATTTATACAATACTAGCAGTTGCACATGGCTTCGCCCACAATGAAATCGCTTCTTCGTTTTATTTTAGGTGTTCTTTACAGACTGGTGGCAGTAGCACTTTCACCCACCACTCACACCAACGTCACTGTGTGCCCTGTACACAGAATGCTATGTAGCCTATCCTATTCACCCACCACTCACACCAATGTCACTGTGTGCCCTGTACACAGACTGCGATGTAGCCTATCCTATTCACCCACCACTCACACCAATGTCACTGTGTGCCCTGTGCACAGACTGCTATGTAACCTATCTTATTCACCCACCACTCACACCAATGTCACTGTGTGCCCTGTACACAGACTGCTATGTAACCTATCTTATTCACCCACCACTCACACCAGTGTCACTGTGTCCTGTGCACAGACTGCGATGTAGCCTATCCTATTCACCCACCACTCACACCAGTGTCACTGTGTGCCCTGTACACAGACTGCTATGTAACCTATCTTATTCACCCACCACTCACACCAGTGTCACTGTGTGCCCTGTACACAGAATGCTATGTAGCCTATCCTATTCACCCACCACTCACACCAATGTCACTGTGTGCCCTGTACACAGACTGCGATGTAGCCTATCCTATTCACCCACCACTCACACCAATGTCACTGTGTGCCCTGTGCACAGACTGCTATGTAACCTATCTTATTCACCCACCACTCACACCAATGTCACTGTGTGCCCTGTACACAGACTGCTATGTAACCTATCTTATTCACCCACCACTCACACCAATGTCACTGTGTGCCCTGTGCACAGACTGCTATGTAGCCTATCTTATTCACCCACCACTCACACCAGTGTCACTGTGTGCCCTGTACACAGACTGCTATGTAACCTATCTTATTCACCCACCACTCACACCAATGTCACTGTGTGCCCTGTGCACAGACTGCTATGTAGCCTATCTTATTCACCCACCACTCACACCAGTGTCACTGTGTGCCCTGTACACAGACTGCTATGTAACCTATCTTATTCACCCACCACTCACACCAGTGTCACTGTGTGCCCTGTGCACAGACTGCTATGTAACCTATCTTATTCACCCACCACTCACACCAATGTCACTGTGTGCCCTGTGCACAGACTGCTATGTAGCCTATCTTATTCACCCACCACTCACACCAGTGTCACTGTGTGCCCTGTACACAGACTGCTATGTAACCTATCTTATTCACCCACCACTCACACCAATGTCACTGTGTGCCCTGTGCACAGACTGCTATGTAGCCTATCTTATTCACCCACCACTCACACCAATGTCACTGTGTGCCCTGTGCACAGACTGCTATGTAGCCTATCTTATTCACCCACCACTCACACCAATGTCACTGTGTGCCCTGTGCACAGACTGCTATGTAGCCTATCTTATTCACCCACCACTCACACCAGTGTCACTGTGTGCCCTGTACACAGACTGCTATGTAACCTATCTTATTCACCCACCACTCACACCAATGTCACTGTGTGCCCTGTGCACAGACTGCTATGTAGCCTATCTTATTCACCCACCACTCACACCAGTGTCACTGTGTGCCCTGTGCACAGACTGCTATGTAGGCTATCCTAGTGATGCGGGCCCAAAGCACCTCTCCCCCCAGCCCTTACTGGCCGCACACGTGAGGCCACATCTATCTCTTGCATTGATTAGGTCAATACATTTTGGTTTTGTTATTGCTCAGCTTTAACTTCACGTATTTAGATGAAACAAAGTGCAGGTTATTTCTATGAGTTTCCCCTACAAAATGAAGCTGTTTTCATGAAAATCGGTTCAGTATTTTGTGTGCAAACTTGGAACAAACAGTCAGACACATTGTTCCTATTATATTAGTGAATATATGTGTATTTTTCCCCATTTCCCAAATGTGGCTTTCTGATAAGCCAGGTCTAAGCCATGTCCAAAATATCCCAATTTAATTCCCACACTCCTATTCACTATGAAATTAAGCTTCATGTGTCAAAGTTCTTACCCCTGAATGTTGATCCCAAAAATCCACCAACAATTTAAACAACCCAATAATGTAAGAACATATATTTATAGAGTTATAATTTTTTACAGTTTAGAAACATATATAAAGTGTATACTAAAGTCAAAAGTGATACACACTTAAAGATTATCTGGCCAGAATACAAAGCAAGCAATAAAATAAAATAAAAAATAGCTCTAACTCCTGCAGCAGAGTTGTGAGACAAAGGTCATACTTAAAGTAATCTAATTCTGAAGGCAAGCTGATTATTATGACATTATACAATATAACCGAAGTCCACGACTTTTATGTTTGGGCCAACGTTTGTGGTACAAGGAGGCTCTGGCAGAGAAAACAAACTATAAGTAGGCAATAATGTGGGCACAAGTTCTTTCTCATCAGACTTTGTCAGGAATATAATAATAAGAAGCAATAAAGGTAAAATTAACATGAGATGTCTTTTTAACCAAAGGTCACGTCTTGTAGTAAAGTCCTAACTCACAGTCATTAGTTCTCAAAGCAATGACATGTTATAATAATTACTGACTAGACATGAAGGTATCGTTTTTAAAGACTTTTGAACTATAACATGACTTGAAGGACCTGTAGACTACACATTACACGTATACTGTAAATCGATGGACAGCATATTCTGTAACTAATAAATATGAAAAAATAGGCCAAGGATTTTTTTAACCGGAAACTGGTTTTCCAGAAATCACAGAAAACCAGAATGAGAATTAAATTCATATATATTAGATGGTTGGTTATAATACATCATTGTTTATTTGTAAGGTGTCACAAATTCTGTAGCATCGGACAGTCAGCATACAAATCAGACAAATGTAACATAATAACAAATAATGCAAGTAAAAAAATGAAGGTGTATACTAGAGGTGAGCGGTTCGGTTGTGGCTCGGATCTTCCCACCAAGTTCGGATCTCAGAACGAGGCAAATTGTCATTTTTAATGGACAGTTCTGCACAGATGTCCGTGAAAGAGAACGTTTTGCCACGTTCTGAGATCCGAACTTGGTGGGAAGATCCGAGCCACAACCGAACCGCTCACCTCTAGTGTAAATCAGACAAGTACAATTATAAATAGGAAAAATACAAGTACAAAATATAAATATGAAACTATAAAAATCAAACAAACACAAGTTAAACATAAAAACATAACAAGTAATTTAAGTAGACAAAGGAAGAGAAGATATAGGGGTAATTTTACTATGTGGCAGCAATCGCCGCTTCTCAGTGTGTCAAACACAAGGATTTAAAATGGTAATGATATTAAAAATAAAACACACTGCCATATATATGGAACTGCTCATGAGAGCTGATTGCCTATTTTAGACACAGTATTCCATGTAATGGAAAACTCCTGTTTTGGAGAAAGTTCAAAGCATTTGGGAAAATTGATCCTATACCTTTACTGCATGCTGCACATCCCTTTACATAACATGATCAAATATACATAAGATACTACACTTTCATCCTCACTCATTCAGTGCCGACTAAATACATATAGGACTGGATCTACAATAGGTCGCAATTGTGCACTGATCATACATATGCATAGTATGTCTATGGTCAACTTGATAAATGCTTAAATAAATATTTTTAAACACTAGAAAGAAGTGCCCACCCACTCAAAGTGTTGACTGGAATTATAACCACTAAGGGATAAAGAGTACATGGTGTCTCTGCATAGTTCTGCAGTGTGGAATCCCCCTGCCATAATGTACACCAGCCCCAGTCTAGTCAGCAATGTACAGAATTCCCTAGGGAAATTGGACCTGCATAAAACATAAAACATGAAAGCCATCACCTATGAACATCAGCTAAATAGATCTGTATCTTTTCAAAATTACCCTCAGTGCCTCCAGGAGATCCCAGGGGGCCAATTACAGAGGTGTGGCAATGTGATTTGCATCATCAAGGCCCGGTCCCCCCACTGCAAAAGGCCGAAATTTATGGCATTATGCAGTGATGGGAAAGGCCATGACCATCAACCGCTTGGGCTTGCTGGTGCTTGTAAAATTACAAGTATAGATATTCCCATGGCAGCCTGTGGCTCCTGCTGCTGGTTGCTGCTTTTGCAAGGAGAGCCATATTAATTTGGCAAGAGGTGGCAATAATAAATGAATGGCAAAACCTCGAACCTAGTTAACATCAAAAGCTAAGCTGAAGTGGAAGAATTGTCAGGAACACTCCTTAGGTTAGGGCAAGCAGAACAGAATTTATGTCAGTGGACAATTTGAGTAAAAAAAACAGGGATCAGAACATGAGCACAGATAGTAAATACTGAGCAGGATTTATCATCAGCACAGGTGAAATAACAAGACAGTTATGTAAAGGTTGGGTAGTCAATGGAGTGAAGTCTGAATTTCAGCCTACACATAATTCATAATGAACAGCACAATTCCAGGGTAGAAGAGAAGCTGCCTGTGTCTCCTCAGTAACCTGCACAGCTGTCCTGCTGCTACTGCTAACGTTTCCACTAAACTTGCGCACTTATCTGCAAGACCCCTGGGGTTCCCTTAAAAATGTGTTCATCTGTTTATCTGTTTCTTCTTAGAAAGGAGGACTTGATAACAATCTACAATTACATCATGCCCTTGATACCTCTGTGAAGTTCAGCTTCCATGCTATACAGGTCTATAACAGTCCTACAGTCAACGACCTTCCTGCAGTTCTGGTAGGGATCGGGTGAGTGGTAAGGCCCGTAATCCTCTCGAGAACAAGGGAAGCATATTTCGGCTATACTGACACACCTGGAGATTTCTGCTTTGTTTCCATCCTTAGAGATCAGATGATATTTTAAAAATGTTTCATTGTTATACTATGGAAAATGCTACATGTCAATTTGTTTGTGCCACCACTCTGTCTTAATCCAGCCAGTTTCCAAAATGGACTCCTAGGACACAATGAACTATCTAAAGTAAAAACTACAGCGAACAAACACCATAAGCCCTTACCATTCTGGGCTTTCTGAAGAATTCAAGTTTATGAACAGGCTCTACTCTTACTTTTTCAAACTATATGCAAATGTTCCACCCAGCCTTTTTGTAGCTGCACCATCTACAAACATGGGAGCCATAGGCCAGGTAACTTTACTTCAAAGAATTAGAAATTTTATTCTAATGCAAATTTATATCATACTCAGGTGTGTTATTAGCGAGAATGCAAGCATACACATTGTTTTATGTAAATCTCATGTCAAACTTAAGATCTATTGCAAATTCATATATTAGTTGTGCTACATATGTTGTTGCTGCCCAACTTACTACCCTTGCAAAATATACAAATGTATTGGGATTTTGTTTTCTGACGTTTCTCTACTTTCTCCTTTGGTGTCTCCCCATGTAAATTTCCTGTCACAAATCTGTAGAGTAAAAGTAAAACCTAGCATGGTACTGGAAGACTTTAATATATAGGATGTTTGTAACAGGTACTGCAAGGGATGCCAGAGGTGAAGGGGCATGTGCAACGACTTGTCAGGGAGATGGCACAGCAATACCTAATTGGGTGTGGCCAAAAACCCCACCGCCCAGTATCATGGCTCACCCAAGATTTCAACAGCCATGGGTAACTCACTGCAAATGTTCAGAGAATAGACCTCAGTAGGTGGAAGAGAAGACTGACTAAAAAGCTGTAGTGAAGTCACGAGTAACAGGACTGGCATATCACTGATATAGCAAATATTGCTGGTGTAGGTAATAGAACTGAAGCAAAGGGATTTACAGCTGGTACTGAGGATGCACTGGATTCAGTACTGAAGCAACAGGATACAGGATTGGTGAGGCACTGGCACAAGGAGGCTGTACAGTAACAGGAGTGGAGAAGCTGGCATGCACGCTAATAGATATGTCAGTGAGTCAGGAGTCAATAGGAATGATTATCAGTTAATGGCAAGAATTGAGTGCCAAGACAGTAGCATAATTAAACCAGAGGATCAATTAGCAAGACTCTAGTAGGGAAGCCTGTTTTTAAAGGGTAACACTCAGGCATAATCAGATGCATCTGGAGAGTGCCATATTATTTACATGCAGGATCCTGGTGTAGATATGTAATATTGCTTAGTTCATCCAGACATCCTATCAAATGCACAGCTTATTTACTGTATGCTTCATATTTTTGGTCTCAAGTGCAAACTCATTATTGTTAAATGCCTTGGACTACTATAATTGGACAGGATCCAGGCAACAAATGCTCCAAATATAGGCAATGTATATAATGTACACTTATAAAATCTTGATTATATAGCTATTTAACCAATTTATATGTAGGCCCTTAGGCAGGCATATAGGAAAATTATATATAAGTGTAGGCTCTTGTGGTCATTGAACATGTCACAAGCAGGGGTGCTGAGAGGGGGATGTTCTGCAGGGATTTGTCTGGGAAACAGGAAGTAGTAGCAAAGTTGGTGTGGCCATCAGTGCACTTCATTGTGGAACAGGACTGTCAGGTTTGACATCCTGGAATCCCCTATGAAGGGGTTGTGATCTTGATTTTTGGAAGAGTTCGGGGTAACAGGCATGGATATCAGAGCTCCTCATCCCAGTGGCGCTAGGGCAGGGCGAGCAGGGCACATGTCCTGGGCACCGTGGGACCGGCGGCGCGGGGGGCGCCGCCGGCCATGCTGCCGGCCCGTCCTAGTTAGCCAGTGTAGCGCTGACCGCAGTGAGTGTAGCGCCAACGGTCAGCACTACACATTTATACAGGACCGGTGCTAGGCTTCCCAGCGCCGGTCCTGTGCTGCACAGCTGAGCCCCTTCCCTCCCCCTGAGCACTTGCCTAATAGCACCAGGAGGAGGGTGGTAGGCGGGCGGGCTCAGGCTGTGCTAACACACACATCGCCGCCAGTGCTGGCGGCGATGTGTGTGTTAGCTAGCAGCCAATGAGAGTAAGATGACTCTCATTGGCTGCTGCTGCTACTGCACACACATCACCGCCAAGCGGCAGCGATGTGTGTGTGAATCAGCAGCCAATGAGGTCAGACAGACTCTCAATGGCTGCTGCTCCTGCACACACATCACTGCCAGCACTGGCGGCGATGTGTGTGTTAAATAGCAGCCAATGAGAGTCAGACAGACTGTTATTGACTGCTGCAGCCACAGTGCCCACTGCAAGAGCCGGTTCCCTTCCAGCTCCTGCAGAGGGTAATGGGAGAGACGTCATGACGTCTCTCCCATAATGCAGAGCGCGCCAGCCTGGGAGGACTGATGTGCGGATGGCAGCGTGGATTCAGGTAAGAATTTTTCCTTTATTTATTGTTTCATTTCAGTGTGTATTTATCGGGGCTAAGGAGGGGACTACTACTGGGGGCACTGCTTCGGAGGGGGTGGGTTCCACTACTGGGGACTACTACTGGAGGGGACTACTACTGGGGGCACTGCTTCATGGGGGTGGACAGGACCACTTCTGGGGGATACTACTGGGGGCACTGCATTGGGGGGGACCACTACTGGGGTCTACTACAGGGAGCACTGCATTAAGGGGGACTCCTACTGGGGCCACTATAAAGGGCACTGTATAGGGGGGACTACTACTGGGGGCACTGCATTGGGGGAGACCACTACTGGGGACTACTACTGGGTGGGACCCCTACTGGGGGGGACTACTATTGGAGGCACTGCATCAAGGGCGACTCCTACTGGGGCACTATATAAGGGGATTACTACTGGGGGGACCACTACAGGGGGCACTGAAAAGGGAGAACCACTACAGGGGGCACTGCATATTGGGGATAACTACTAGGGGTCTGCATAAGGGGGATAACTACTGGGGGCCTGTATATTGGGGATCACTACTGGGGGCCTGTATAAGGGGAACTAATCATGGGCTGCATAAGGGGGACCATTACTGGGGGTACTGTATAAGGGGCACTACGGGGGCCTGCATAAGAGGGACCACTACTGGGGGCATTGTATACTGAGGGTACTATATAAGGGGGACCACTACTAGGGGCACTGCATAGGGGGGACTGTATAAGGGGCACTGCTTTAAGGTGCAAATGGAAAGAAATGTTCCCAGTGACAAGAAAGGTGTGTGTGTCATGTTGACATGCCCCATTTTTCAGTGGCCATGCCCCTTGTGACCACGCCCATTTTCACTGTGTGCCTGCGGCGCATGCACATAGTGGTGGGTGGGGGGCTCCATTTTCAAATTTGCCCTGGGCTCCAAATACCCTAGTTAGGCCGCTGCCTCATCCACAGGTCTTGGATGTTGACGAGACCTGGTCAAAGGTGTGTAGTCTAACCTGCAGGGAGGTGTTCGCCAATGACCCCTCCAAGTGGGATATGGGCTTAGCTGCACCCTGCAGGCAGGTCACGGTCCTTTGACCAGTCCTGTGGGAATAGAGACTTGAATATCAGGGGCCCAAGGGAAGTGCCTAGCAAAGGCACTACTACACCAGGATATGATACTAGGAATGGCACTAGAGAGATGCTTTCGAATTTGCACCAGAGAGGTACACTAGAGAGGACACTTGAGAGATACTTGAAGAAGTGCAACGGAAGTAGTGTGCTGACGCACCTTTGCTCAGCGGGGTGGCATTCGAGGGAGACTCTGGTACTGGCATGTGGATGCGCTTTTACACCACGGGGTGATGCACTTTTGCACCATGGGGTGCACTCGAGGGAGACACTGGTACTGGCATGTGGATGCGCTTTTACACCACGGGGTGATGCACTTTTGCACCATGGGGTGCACTCGAGGGAGACACTGGTACTGGCGTGTGGACGCACTTTTGCACCACGGGGTGATGCACTTTTGCACCACGGGGTACACTCGAGGGAGACACTGGTACTGGCGTGTGGACGCACTTCTGCACCACAGGGTGGCACTCGAGAGAGACACTGATACTGGTATGTGGACGCATTTCTCCAACACGGGGTGACGCACTTTTGCACCACGGGGTGCACTTGAGGGAGACACTGGTAATAGCGTGCAGATGCACTTTTGCACCATGGGGTGCACTTGAACAATATCCACAGGCTGAGATGAAATTGCACTGTTGCTGACAGGAGACACTGGAGACTTGGTACACAGGCAGAGATGTTGGTCGCACTTCTGCTCACTGGAAACACTAGGAACTAAACGTGGAAACCAAGGGAATCTGGAACAAGACTCTACTAGCACATAGGAGTGACAATTGTTGATCAGGCAACTTCCTGGAGTTCTGGAGCCGGATATATACCCAGGGGTAGCAGATGACTGGAGCACAGTGTCAGCTGACCGAGATCATGCTACCATTGGTTGGGAGGCTGTCACATGATAGGAACTGTCATGGCGGCGCCCATGCTAGGAACTCCGATCCCCAAAACACACAGCTGACCATGGAAGATCACAAGCACCTAAAGCAGAATGCTCAACACCTCGCCCATCACTGCACCAGATGTCTGACCAAATGAGAAGTCAGGGGAAGCCGGCGCAGAGGTGAGTGATAGCCGATCCTAGGCTGAACCCTGACAATGACCTCCATATTCATGACCACACCCCAACACTCTTTGCCACACCCCCTAAAAGTTTTGTTCCCATAAATGGTTACAATGGTAACAATAATTACTGTTCACACAACTGTTTGCTGACAGTTAGTAATGATTTTATTTTGCATAAGCTCTATATAATATTTCTGACTGCCATTTTAGTTCAGGTACTTTTTTTTAGAAAACAAACATATTGCCAATAGCAACCAACCTGATGTTTAACTTCAATTTCTAAAGTGCATTAGAAAATTACAAAAGCTGACTGGTTGCTATGAACAACACCATCCTGTGAGCACATATATATAACAAAAAAATTGCTTTTTAAGAAGCAATTCCAGTGGGATAGATGGGACTTCTGGCACAATTAACATATACAAGATCCTGTCAGAAAAGTAGGTCTGTCTTATTGCATATGAAAATACTAAGTCCTTCCTTCAAAATTTACTTTAAATACTAGCTGTATGATAAAAACAAATAGCGTAATGTTATATTTTCCCTTCTACAAGTGTAAAGTATTTGAGATGAAATGCCACATTTAATTGAGCTGTAGTATCAATAAGACAAAAATATAAAATAAAACAAAAGGCCATAATAAAAAACTAAAGCACAATAATACATTACATTGATGTAAAGACGTTCATGTATATAATTGAACTCCTCTATATCAATTTTTCCAAGAGCATAAATCCATTCTTTTTCAAGGAGAAACCTATAAATACAGACAGAACCATAGCTAGAAATTCACTTCTACCATACACTGAAGAAAATATTATACTAAAAATAATAGGGATAGCAAATAGTCCAGTTTTATTTATCACTATAATTAATTGAGAAAAAGTTCAAGAAATGAGAACTGTAAAATAAAATGCTTTGGTACCATTACATGTAGATATAAAAAATAACTTTAAAAACTTTTGTTATAGATCAATAGCACAAAAATAAAGGATTATAAAATGGTTGTAAACACAAAATAGTGAAATGTAATGTAAATACACACTGAACCAAAGAGCAATTCTTTAAATATTAGAAGATTAAAATTAACATACTGTAGAATATTGACATTTAATAGTCACAGTGTTTTTTTTTTAAGAAATATTCAACGGTACACAGTAACGGCACCATTTTTGTGTTGTAATTTTTAATACTTATAACTAGCCCCAGTAACAGAAAACAAATCAGTAGACTCATTTGATAAATGAATTAAATACGTATCTGAACATTTATCCAGAGTATTGAAGCTACTGAGTACCAGTAACTTATTCCATAGAAAAAAAAGGACTGAATAGTCCTAATTAGGAATCATCAGAAATGTATGTTAACCATTGGGCATGCGTACATCTCTAAATCAGGCCCATAATCCATAGCAATTAATCAGATATTATGAAACAAAGTATAAGTCACACATGCGCTAAAGATTGTCCCAACATCAGTGGTGTAACTATAGAGGATGCAAGGGGTGCGCTTGCTATGGGGCCTGGCTGTTTAGGGAGCCCACCGACCCTTCAAGCAACCCCCTGCACCCTGCTGAGTTTTGGATTTTTTTTACTTTTTTGGTGCCGGGCCACCAGCACCAGTTCCTCTTGAGGAACAATGGCGATGTAATTTTTAATCAGGTGCTGGCTGTGAGCCAATTGGAACTTGCGGACCAGCAGCCAGTCAGCAGCGGCTGGTACACGAGTTCCATTTGGCTCTTGACCGGTGTCTGATTTAAATGACATTGGCGCTGTCTCTGCATATGTAACTGCCGGTGCTGGTTCCTCTCACCTCTCTGCTCTGGGTCATCATCTCGCCCGTGGCTTCCTAGTCTGCAGCAGCAACATCTGAAGTAATTAACTCTGCCCTGAAGTGCTCGCCTGGTGACAAATCGCTTCCATGTGTCTTAGCTGCCTCTGCCTCTGGTTAGGTCTAGAATTGGGTGCTGCAAAGGACCTCTGATGTCACACCAATGTGACCCGCGACCAAAGGGGGAGGGACAAGGATCAGAATGGAGGGGCAAAAGTGGCCCCTCGCGGGCTCGCTTTGCTTGCCATACTTTATGCACGGTGGCTCGCTACGCTTGCCACAAAAATGTGTTCCCCCTCTATGCCCACATGGATGGTAACACTGGAGCAATCCTGCCCTTCTGCAGAGGTCGCCAGAGAGATCCCTTCTCCAACTAGGATATAGCAGCAACCCTCTGCCTCCTGGTGTCCGGTGTCAGAAGCTGTCAATGTGAGTAACAAGGCGATGGTGGGTGACATCCATCCTGCATGATGTCATCAGCACTGGAACCTCTGACCAGGTAACATCACACCAAGCCCAGGGCACCCCGCACAACAAAGTGTGGGACTCACTGTACCATATGCTGCATACAGGACGGGGGACCCATCTCCCTGCACTGTGTGCACTACTCTGTCATATACACACACACACACACACACGCATATATATATATATATATATATATATATATTACACACACAACAAATTCAGGCATTTCCTAGTGTATTTTATATTTTGTTGACACCATGTTATTCTGTATGTAAGAAAGACTAGGTATGTTATAATTTATTACATGCCATAGCCATACAGACTGATAATATGATAGTACATAGCCTTAGGCTGTAACCTGTGTAGGTAAGTGACCCCTACACAGTATAGTGTAATGGCCATTTAACAACCTGCTTTATTAATGTCTTAAACTAATGTTCTTTTACATTGGCTAAAATACACATAATAATTGCACATTCTTATATAAGGTGCACTGAGTGCAGTGAGATTAAAGGTAATGTGTGCAGCCTATATTTGGAGGTTAGGGGATAAGAAGAAGAAGAGGAAGCAGGGGTGGAAGGAATAAGTTTAAGAGAAAGAAAAAAAAATCAGAAATAATTATAACAGAGGAAGAGCTAAAAAGCCAAGTCATTTTTAATTTATCTAAATATAAACTTGCTAAAATAGATGCATCACTTCTAAATAAAGGATTTTAATTTGCACCAGTATCAAAGGCAAACAACTTCCAAATGTACATTGATTTGAACAAATTTACCAGGAAATTGATCTTAAACAGACATTTCCTGAGAAAATATACAGCAATCCTTAAAAAATATGAAGAAACATCTAAATCAGGGCTTAAACCTCCATCTAAGTTTTTTCCTGTGGAGTCAAGAAGCACACAAATAGAGGCTTTTATGAATCTATTAAAAGAGATCTTTGTGTGGAAGGCAAAAATGATAATGTTAGATCTAATCTAACTAATTTTGAAAAAGAAGCATTGAAGAAACTTAAAAATAATGATCAGCTTGTTTTCAAACATGCAGATAAAGGTGGAGGCCTTGTCATTTTAAACAGGGAGGACTATAAAAATGAGGTTTATAGACTACTTGGGGTAACAGAATCCTACAAAAAATTATCTCAAGATCCAACTTCGGTTTTTGTGGAAGAATTACATATAGTACTTGTGGATGCCTTACATAATAATGTTGTGATGAAAGATGAGTACCAATTTTTAATTAATAATAACCCTGTCATTCCAACATTTTATTGTCTGCCCAAGATCCATAAACAATTAGAGAATCCTCCAGGCAGACCTTTAGTGGCGGGAATAGATTCTGTAACATCTAATTGTTCAGAATACGTTGAAGTTTATCTGGATAAATATGTGAAAACCTTGGAGTCATATGTTAAAGACATCACCTCAGTTCTGCAAAAACTGAATGAAATTATGTGGGAGAGAGAATATCAATGGGCCACAATTGACGTACAGTCTCTGTATACATCTATACCTCATGCTAAGGGGATTAAGAGCTGTAAGGATTTTTTGAATAGTGATGCATCTTTAAGTCCAGAACATAAAGATTTTATTTGCACATTAATGTTATTTATTCTTAGCCATAATTACTTTTATATTCAAATTGAAGGGACCGCTATGGGTACTGTTTTCACTCCCAGCTTTGCCAATCTCCATATGGGAAGCTGGGAGCAAAAATATATATATGGAGACAACCCATTTAAACATCATCTAATTTTATATGTACGCTACATTGACAACATATTGTATGGAAAGGTGCTAAAAAAGATTTTCTTAAATTTATGGATTTTTAAAAAAATAATGACTATAATTTATCTTTTACATATAAATTCAACCAAATAGAAATTGACTATCTGGACCTTGTTATTAGTAGTGAAGGTGAAAGCATCATCAGCCAGATTTTTATAAAAACTATTGATACTAATAGCTACCTG
This sequence comes from Taudactylus pleione, assembly GCA_031769625.1. NCBI lineage: Eukaryota > Metazoa > Chordata > Amphibia > Anura > Myobatrachidae > Taudactylus > Taudactylus pleione. The sequence goes on from JAUIMM010000519.1 coordinate 3,933,970, forward strand.
TATTATAATAGTAGTCATACGAAGGGATGGAAAAATAACATACCTTGCTCACAATTTTGTCGAGTATGCAGAAATAGTAGTAAGAGAGAAACTTTTGATCAACAGGTGAATATTTATTCTGAAAGATTCCAGAAAGAAAGTATCCTGAAGAGGTTATAGAGAAGCAGAAATTAGTTCTAAGAATCTCAGTAGAGATGATCTACTGGTATATAAGAATAGGGAAATAGATAATGATAAGGTCATATTTGTAACACAAATTAATCACAGGGAGAAAGAAATCAGAAAGATCCTTAATAGGCACTGGGATATTCTCAAGTCTGATAATGTCCTGGGGGACTCTCTGCCCGACAGACCTATAGTCACTTTTAGGAAGGCGAAAAACCTAAAATATTATTTAGCACCAAGCACTTTAAAACTAGCTAATCAAAACATGAAGTCATGCATTTAAAAAAAAACAAGGGATTCTTCAATTGCAATAATTGTAATATTTGTAAATATGTTAGTGAAAAATCTCAGAATTTTTTAAATTATAATGAGACTAAACTTTTTAAGATACATACCCTTATGAATTGTGTAACATCATGGGTAGTTTATCTGTTGTAATGTCCCTGTCATTTGAAGTATATAGGCAAAACAAAAAGATTACTTAAAATTTGTGTACAGGAACATACCCAAGATATTAAAAATAAAGTAGATAACCATTCTGTACCGAGACATTTTTTTAGGTATCATAACTCGGACCCCTCTGGTCTGAAATTTAAAGCCATAGAGTATATTCAAATGGTGGACAGAGGGGGTGATAGGGAGAAAAAACTTGCACAAAGGGAAATGTACTGGATTTTTACTTTGAACACATTGGTCCCACATGGTTTGAATGAATCTAATGTAATTGCACCTTTTCTTTGAATTGTATATGTAATTTTTTTTAAATAGGTTTTAAAGGGGTTTTAGTTTATCCAAAATGATATATTTTGTAGTAATTTATGGTTTTATTGATGTTGATCATGCTGCCTTGAATTATAGCTCTGATTTGTGTCGTTGGATTTAGTATCGAGATAAGATTGTTTTGTAGATTATTCTGATCAAATCCCTTGTACTAACCTGATTTAAAAGTATACATGTTAATATGTAGGGAGATATATGCAATACCATTTGTCCTTTGATAAAATGGCGGTGCCGATATCATATATTGTACCACATAAAAATGGCATACTATGGACAATAGGTGGTGATTTACATATATGTCCACAACAAAATGGCGCCCAACATTATTCTAAATATGACCATCGGGACATAATATTTCAGCGAGAGCTGGAGATCCCACGCATGCGCGACTATTCCAAAATGGCGGCATTAACATAATAATCAGAAGCATCTATTGCCATGAGTTTTTGGTAATCACGTGCAACCGTGGGAGACTCCAAAATGGCGGTGCCGGAAATGCCGTGTATGGTCATGTCCAATTATTATAGTAGGTATATAAATCAGATAGGTACAGATGGGTAACATCTTCCTGATGAAGTTCATCTGTAATAGCGTCAGTAACGAAACATGTTGTGGGTGATAACACTGCTGATATCCTGATCCAGCCATTTGATGCTTCAGATAAGCTTTCTTTCAAATTTTTAAATGTAATTATGTTATTTGTGTTTTCTGGTATGTATTAAACATTTTTTGAATACTACACAATGAGAATGTTTCCCATCTCTTTCCCAATGGTTCAATATCTGTGACACATGTCATGAGGTCAGTGAACGGGGAACCAAAGCAAGTACATATAAAAATATTCACTATATGCCTTCTTATACAATAATTTGGGGTACGCATATTGAATTACTTTTTATACAATACAAATTCCCATAAAACATTACACCATAAGGCACTTGTTCTCTCACTTTTTGTTTTTCATATATATATATATATATATATATATATATATATATTACACACACGACAAATGCAGGCAGTTCCCAGTGTATTTTATATTTTGTTGACACCATACTGTTCTGTATGGAAGGAAGACTAAGTATGTTAGAAATTATTACATGCCATAACCATACAGACTGATAATATGATAGTACATAGCCCTGGGCTGTAGCCTGTATAGTTAAGTTACCCCTGCACAGTATTGTGTAATGGCCATTTAACAACCTGCTCACTTGTGCTTCATTACTTCATTAAGGTCTTAAACTAATGTTCTTTTACATTGGCTATAATACACATAATAATTGCACATTCCTATATAAAGTGCACTGAGGCCCTGATTCAGAGCCGGTTGCTCTCACAGAGCGCTCGCTCTGAATCAGGGCAAGTCTTTTTTTTTTTTTTAAAACGGCCGCCTGGCCGCTCGCATTGCTGTGGGTTGCCACCCACAGCTAATGCGAGTGGCCAGGATGATGGTCGCGATGGTCAAGACCATTGTGACCATCGGGCTTGCGACGAGACCCTTGTGGTAGGGTCTCATAGCCACAAGCCCCAGAGAGCTTTCAGCTCAAACAGAGCCGAAAGCTCTTCCACTGACATCACTTGTGATGTCAGTGGGGCCGCCCCCAGATGGTAGGCGTTCTCATGGGAATGCCTCCGTCTGGGCAGCCACCCCCCCGGCCCATCCACCAAAGGGGGCGTGCTGTCACTCAACATCGACAGCACGCCCCCTTCGGTGCGAGACCTGTCGCTATCCGGGTCTCGCGCATGCGCACTGGCCCACCATCGACCGGTTGCGAGCGCTCAGCGCTTGAGACCGGATCTGAATCAGGCCCTGAGTGCAGTGAGATTAAGGGTAACGTGTGCAGCCTATATTTGGAGGTTAGGGGGCCACACATACTGCTCCTGAAATGTATCGGATTTATACGTGTTAGTCCGTACAGGCACCCTCAGGCAGAATGTGCCCAGTGTAACACACTTTTCGGCACTGGGCCTTACATATTATTATTAATATCAGTGGTGTAACTATAGAGGGTGCAACCCCCTACACCCTGCCAAGTTTTTTTTTTTTTTTACTTTTTTGGTGCTAGGCCACCAGCACCTGCATGCAGCCACGGCAGCTTTTGAGGAACAGCACTTATGTCATTTTTAATTAGGCGCCGGTCGCTCGCCAATAGGAACTTGCGGACCAGCAGCCAATCAGCAGCGGCTGCTGGTCCGCGAGTTCCGAATGGCTCGCGACTGGCGCTTGATAAAAAATTACATCAGAGCTGATTCCCCAAGTGCTGGCAGCCCTGCACCAAATTTACCAGGGCACACAAGAATAGAGGCTGGTGGACGGACACAAGGGGAGGTGAGATGCTCCCAGAGGGACACGGAGAGTTGCTGGAAGGTGGTGGCGGTGGCATAAAAGCCTAGATAAGGGGCAATACTGTGTGTGCCATTACTGTGGGGGTCCCTTAAAATTTTTGCTATGGAGCCCACAAAGTTCTAGTTATGCCCCTGCCCAGCATATTGAAAATCCTTATAGTCCCAGTAACAGTAACTGGGACTATAAAGATTAACAGGTTGAAAATGCAATAACAAATTTCAAATCCCTTCCAATGAAGCATATGTAAAAACAGGATAAATGGACACACAATAGTGTAATACTGGCATAAATATGCAACATCACACACGTGTCTGGTAGGGTTACAGATGATAGTGGATAAGTCACGACAGATCTCCAGATGACAAAGTATCACCATAAGCTGTATAACAACCATGCATTATGAAATGATAGTCACACTATGTAAGATGACTTAAGGTGCCTACACAATACATGACCTACAAATGATGCAATGTCATCAGTGATTTCCCTTGGAATCTCCCCGGCATCTCCACTACACAATTATGGTCTTGACCATCGCGACCATCATCATGGCCACTCGCAATAGCTGTGGGTGGTAATCCACAGCTATGCAACTTAAAACACCTGTGCCCACCCTGATTCAGAGCGAGCTCTCACTTTTTGCGAGCGCCTCTGAATCAGGCCCAGAGTGATAGAGGGTGGCCGGCTGCCAGCAGCCCAGAACGATATTTTTATTTGTCCTGGTGCAGTGCATATGATGTCATTCCACTGGGTTAGAGAGGAGCCGAGTCTGAGCTGCCAGGGAACAGGAACAGCAGGCATCAGGTAAGTGTTAGCTGGGGTGGAGAGACACGGGTTGGGTATTGGTTGTGGGGGCTGGGGAGACACGGTTCATATGGTGGTTGGGGAAACTGGAGATGAAGTGGCAGGGGGGATGGAGATGAAGACACATGGCTGGAGAGGTACTGGGGCTGTGAAACGCTGGGGCTGTGAGATGCTGGGGCTGGGATTGTGAGTCAAAGGGGAGGGGCTTTGAGTTGCTGGGGCTGGGGTTGTGAAATATGGGCTGGGATTGTGAGGCACTGGGGTGGTGAGACATGGGTTGGGGCTGTGAGACGCTGGAGCTGGGGCTGTGAGATGCTGGGGCTGTGAGTCAAAGGGGCTGGGGCTGTGAGATGCTAAGTTTGCAGTTGTGAGACATGGGCTGGGATTGTGAGGCACAGGGACTGGGCTGAGAGACACAGTGGCTGACCTGCATGTACCTACTGGGAGGGTAAAGGGGGCCCGAAAAACATGAGTGTGCTGAGCCCCAAGATTTCTGTTGCCGGCCCTGGGCTCACTGATGGTAGCTGATTTTTACTGGGTTGGCTGCAGCCCCTACAACAGGGGTAGCCAACCCTGGTCCTCGAGAGCTACCAACAGTGCAGTTTTCCAGGTCTCCTCACAGAATTGCAAGTGAAATAATTAGCTCCACTTGTGGATATTTTAAAATGTGTTAGTGAGTAATTACTAGACTACACCTGTGCACCAGCTAGGTGGTCTGGAAACCGTGAACTGTTAATAGCACTCAAGGACTGGGTTGGCTACTCCTGCCCTAGAAGTATATTAAAGCTGGCTGAAAGGCAGCTTTGCCGATTGCAGTCCAGACTGCCTATGATCCAGGATGAGATTAGCAGATAGTGCTTACAATGGGAAACCATTGCAATTACTGGGGGCTCACTGGTGGTAGCAAACTGTTACTTAGGGGGGGTGGGCTGCAGCCCCTGGGCAAAACCCAAGACTGGTGCTTCTTGTACCATATTAATTAATAAACCCTACAAGTATTATTTATTTTATTTGCACACTATACTGCGTATAAAAATATAACTTTAGAGGTTTTTTTCATTATTTAACTTCTTCAAAATTTACCTCAATTACCAATTCATGAATTTTGAAATGCAATCTTTTTTTTACTGTGGTTTTCATTAGTATTAAAAGTAGCAATTAAGAAAAATTTTATGTTCTATTATTACCTACTGTTTTAATTGCTTCTCATCTAATTTTATGAAAGTATTACACTTGATGACAGAAATTATATTTTTCCCCCAGTCTATGTAGTAGTTTTTAATAGCAATTCACACATGGAAGTGATCAAGCCAAGAGGGGTTTGAAAAGGTGTCATACCGACCCTGATTAACTGCTGGCAGGGAACTTCACAACTACCAGTATTTTAGATATAGCTTGAATGACAGCAAATTAAAAAAGACTCAGCATAAAATGTAATTTATAGATTTAATTTTAATTAAAATTTAATTTACAACACACACACACGCATCTGTCTATCAATCAGTACATATATATATACAATATACTGTATATATATTCATATATACAGTATATATTAGGGGTGTGCACCGGCCACTTTTCGTGTTTTGTGTTTTGGTTTTGGATCTGGATCTTTCTTCGTGTTTTGGATCTGGATTGGTTTTGCCAAAACCACCCTTCAGTGTTTTGGGTTCTGGGTTTTGTGTTTTGAATCTGTATTTTTTTTTAAAAAAGCATAAACACAGCTAAAATCACAGAATGTTTTGATTTTTCTGCTCCTATGCTATTATTAACCTAAAAAACCTTCATTTCCAGTCTATTCTGAACACCTCACACCTCACAATAGTGTTGTTATATCCAAAAGGTTGCACCGAGGTAGCTGGATGACTATGCTAAGAGATACGAGTGGGCGGCACAAACACGTGGTCCATCTAAGAGTGACACTGCAGTTGCAGACAGGATGGCAGTTTGAAAAACTAGGCCCCAAACAGTACATAATGCAAAGAAAAAAAGAGGTGCAAGATGGAATTGTCCTTGGGCCCTCCCACCCACCCTTATGTTGTATAAACAGGACATGCACATTTTAACAAACCAATCATTTCAGCGCCAGGGTCTGCCACACGACTGTGGCTGAAATGATTGGTTCGTTTGGGCCCCCACAAAACAAGCTGGCAATTAATCTGTCCCTGCACAAACTGGCTCTGCGGAGGCAAGATGTCGTCCTCATCCTCCTCATTCACCAATTCCTCACCCTCTTCAGTGTTGTGTACATCCTCATCCTCACAGAGAATTAATTCGTCCCCACTGGAATCCACCACCACAGGTCCTTCTGTACGTTCTGGAGGCTGGTCTCCCTGGAAGAGTTGATAATTAATTTTTATGAACATCATCTTCTCCACATTTTGTGGAAGCAACCTCCTACGCCTTTTGCTGACAAGGTTCCCGGCTGCACTAAACACTCTTTCGGAGTGCACACTGGAGGGGGGCAACTCAGGTAAAATATAGCCAGTTTGTACAGGGGCCTCCAAATTGCCTCTTTTTCCTGCCAGTATATGTACGGACTGTCTGACATGCCTACTTGGATGCTGACACCGATGTAATCCTTTAACAGACAGACGCACGCTTGTCGCTGCTGCTTTGAGAATGCAGGTGCGGCTACAGCCCACACAATTCACAAAGACAGAAAAAAAAGAAGAATTTTTTTATTATTTGTGGAGCGCACTTTGAGGGTTACACCACCCTTTAACAAGCAGACGCACGCTTGTTGCTGCTGCTTTGAGGATGCAGGTGCGGCTACAGCCCACACATTTCACAAAGACAGAAAAAAAAAGAAGAATTTTTTTTATTGTTTGTGGAGCGCACTTTGAGGGTTACACCACCCTTTAACAGACAGACGCACGCTTGTCGCTGCTGCTTTAAGGATGCAGGTGCGGCTACAGCCCACACATTTCACAAAGACAGAAAAAAAAAGAAGAATTTTTTTATTGTTTGTGGAGCGCAATTTGAGGGTTACACCACCCTTTAACAGACAGACGCACGCTTGTCACTGCTGCTTTAAGGATGCAGGTGTGGCTACAGACCACACATTTCACAAAGACAGAAAAAAAAATTAGAATTTTTTTATTGTTTGTGGAGCGCACTTTGAGGGTTACACCACCCTTTAACAGACAGATGCACGCTTGTCGCTGCAGCTTTGAGGACAGTATCATAAGCAGTGACAGTAGACTTGTCAGAAATTGTTGGCACGTCCTTCAGTCCAGACCAGATATCCAATCCGGCCCTTGACTTATGACACAGGCGCATGCTTGGCACTGCTACTGTGTTGATGCACGTGCGGCTACATCGCACACAAGTCACAAACACATAAAAAAAACAGTTTTTTATTTTTTGGAGCACTTTGAGGGTTACACCACCCTTTAACAGACAGACGCATGCTTGTCACTGCTCCTTTGTTGATGCACGTGCAGCCACAGTGCACACAATTCACAAACACAGAAAATATTTTTTTTTTTGTTTGGAGTGCACTTTGGGGGTTACAGCACCCTTTAACGGTCAAGCCAGATGGCCCTTTACTTATGACACAGGCGCACGCTTGGCACTACTTTGTTGATGCACGTGCAGCTACAGTGCACACAATTCACAAACACAGAAAATATATATTTTTTTTGTTTGGAGTGTACTGTGGGGGTTACAGCACCCTTTAACGGACAAGCCAGCCGGCCCTTTACTAATGGGACACAGGCGCACGCTTGGCACTGCTCCTTTGTTGATGCACGTGCAGCCATAGTGCACACAATTCACAAACACAGAAAATATTTTTTTATTTTGTTTGGAGTGTACTTTAGGGGTTACAGCACCCTTTAACGGACAAGCCAGCTGGCCCTTTACTAATGGGACACAGGCGCACGCTTGGCGCTGCTCCTTTGTTGATGCACGTGCAGCCACAGTCCACACAATTCACAAACACAGAAAATATTTTTTTATTTTGCTTGGAGTGTACTTTGGGGGTTACAGCACCCTTTAACGGTCAAGCCAGCTGGCCCTTTACTTATGGGACACAGGCGCACGCTTGGCACTACTTTGTTGATGAACGTGCGGCTACTGTGCACACAATTCACAAACACAGAAAAAATATATATTTTTTTTGCACTTGGGGGGAGCACCCCTGATGGACAGAGCACCCCCTGGACAACACTACAGCACCCCTTTAGGACTGGGACACTGCACAGGACTTTGGAGTGGACAAAGCCCCTATGGACAACTGACTGCACAACACAGTCCAGCCAGCCCCTATGGACTTTGAAGTAGTGGACACAGCCCCTATGGACAACAGCAGCACAGCACAACACAGCCAGCCCCTATGGACTTTGAAGTAGTGGACACAGCCCCTATGGACAACAGCAGCACAGCGCAGCGCAACACTACTCTGCACTACACTACACAGCCCAGCCAGCCCTAACTCCCACCCTCCCTCTTCACTGTCCACAGCCGAGTGAGAAAATGGCGCAGACGGGGGTACCTTATATAGGATCCAAAACCCGCGAGACCCAGAAGGCGGGATGATGACGTTTTGCCTCGATTTCAGATCCGAGTCAGGCGGGAAAAGTCGAGCCTGACTCGGATCGGCCTCGGATCGGGGGGGCTCGGGGGGGTTCGGATTTCAGAAATCCGAACCCGATCACCCCTAGTATATGTGCAGTGTCCCAGTCCTAAAGGGGTGCTGTAGTGTTGTCCAGGGGGTGCTCTGTCCATCAGGGGTGCTCCCCCCAAGTGCTAAAAAAATTTCTGTGTTTGTGAATTGTGTGCACAGTAGCCGCACGTTCATCAACAAAGAAGTGCCAAGCGTGCGCCTGTGTCATAAGTAAAGGGCCGGCTGGCTTGACCGTTAAAGGTTGCTGTAACCCCCAAGTACACTCCAAACCAAATAAAAAAATATTTTCTGTGTTTGTGAATTGTGTGCGCAGTAGCCGCACATGCATCAACAAAGTAGTGCCAAGCGTGCGCCTGTGTCATAAGTAAAGGGCCGGCTGGCTTGACCGTTAAAGGGTGCTGTAACCCCCAAAGTACACTCCAAACCAAATAAAAAAATATTTTCTGTGTTTGTGAATTGTGTGCGCAGTAGCCGCACGTGCATCAACAAAGTAGTGCCAAGCGTGCGCCTGTGTCATAAGTAAAGGGCCGGCTGGCTTGACCTTTAAAGGGTGCTGGAACCCCCAAAGTACACTCCAAAGCAAATAAAAATATATTTTCTGTGTTTGTGAATTGTGTGCGCAGTAGCCGCACGTGCATTAACAAAGTAGTGCCAAGCGTGCGCCTGTGTCATAAGTAAAGGGCCGGCTGGCTTGACCGTTAAAGGGTGCTGTAACCCCCAAGTACACTCCAAACTAAATAAAAAAATATTTTCTGTGTTTGTGAATTGTGTGCGCAGTAGCCGCACGTGCATCAACAAAGTAGTGCCAAGCGTGCGCCTGTGTCCCATAAGTAAAGAGCCAGCTGGCTCATTTCTTAAAGGGTGGTGTAACCCACAAAGTGCACTACTCTCCAGCAAAAATAAAAAAATATTTTCTGTGTTTGTGTGCGCCTTAGCCGCACGTATATATCAATATAACATAAATGGAGGACCAAACTTTCTCCGTTAAAAATCAAATAGGGAAAGATCAAGAACCACTTCCTCCTAGTGCTGTTGCTGCTGCAGGGAGTTGTTCATCATCCCAGAGAGGAAGTAGGAACACCACTACTTTTACTAAACAATTGACCTCCAACAGTCCCTAGCGATGAGGATGAAGTACGACAGCAGTCATCCTGAAGCAAAACATATAACTGAGACCTTGACTGCTATGTTGGTGTTAGACGTGCGTTCGGTATCCGCCATTAGTGCAGTGGGATTTAGACAATTGATGGAGGTAGTGTGTCCCCGGTTCCAAATCCCGTCTAGATTCCACCTGCATCCTCAAAGCAGCAGCGACAAGCGTGCATCTGTCTGTTAAACGGTGGTGTAACCCTCAAAGTGTGCTCACAAACAATAAAAAATTCTTATTTTTTTTTCTGTCATTGTGAAATGTGTGGGCTGTAGCCACACCTGCATCCTTAAAGCAGCAGCGACAAGCGTGCGTCTGTCTGTTAAAGGGTGGTGTAACCCTCAAAGTGTGCTCCACAAACAATAAAAATATTCTTCTTTTTTTTCTGTCTTTGTGAAATGTGTGGGCTGTAGCTGCACCTGCATCCTTAAAGCAGCAGTGACAACCGCGCGTCTGTCTGTTAAAGGGTGGTGTAACCCTCAAAGTGCGCTCCACAAACAATAAAAAAATTCTTCTTTTTTTTTCTGTCTTTGTGAATTGTGTGGGCTGTAGCCGCACTTGCATCCTCAAAGCAGCAGCGACAAGCGTGCGTCTGTCTGTTAAAGGGTGGTGTAACCCTCAAAGTGCGCTCCACAAACAATAAAAATATTCTTCATTTTTTTTCTGTCTTTGTGAAATGTGTGGGCTGTAGCCGCACCTGCATCCTTAAAGCAGCAGCGACAAGCGTGCGTCTGTCTGTTAAAGGATTACATCGGTGACAACATCCAAGTAGGCATGTCAGACAGTCTGTACCTGTACTGGCAGGAAAAAGAAGCAATTTGGAGGTCCCTGTATAAACTGGCTCTATTTTACCTGAGTTGCCCCCCCTCCAGTGTGCACTCCGAAAGAGTGTTTAGTGCAGCCGGGAACCTTGTCAGCGAAAGGCGTAGGAGGTTGCTTCCACAAAATGTGGAGAAGATGATGTTCATAAAATGAATTATCAACTCTTCCAGGGAGACCAGCCTCCTGAACGTACAGAGGGACCTGTGGTTGTGGATTCCAGCGGGGACGAATTAATACTCTGTGAGGATGAGGATGTACACATCACTGAAGAGGGTGAGGAATCGGTGGATGAGGAGGATGAGGACAACATCTTGCCTCCATAGAGCCAGTTTGTGCAGGGACAGATTAATTGCCAGCTAGTTTTGTGGGGGCCCAAACGAACCAATCATTTCAGCCACAGTCATGTGGCAGACCTTGGCGCTGAAGTGTTTGGTTTGTTAAAGTGTGCATGTCCTGTTTATACAACATAAGGGTGGGTGGGAGGGCCCAAGGACAATTCCATCTTGCACCTCTTTTTTTTCTTTGAATTATGTACTGTTTGGGGCCTAGTTTTTCAAACTGCCATCCTGTCTGCCACTGCAGTGTCACTCCTAGATGGACCACGTGTTTGTGCCGCCCACTCGTATCTCTTAGCATAGTCATCCAGCTACCTCGGTGCAACCTTTTGGATATAAAAACACTATTGTGAGGTGTGAGGTGTTCAGAATAGGCTGGAAATGAGTGGAAATTAAGGTTTAAGGTTATTGAGGTTAATAATAGCATAGGAGCAGAAAAATACACAAATTATGTGATTTTAGCTGTTTTTATGCTTTTTTAAAAACAAAATACAGATCCAAAACACAAAACCCAGAACCCAAAACACGGAAGAGTGGTTTTGGCAAAACCAATCCAGATCCAAAACACGAAGAAAGATCCAGATCCAAAACCAAAACACGAAAAGTGGCCGGTGCACACCCCTAATATATATACAGTATTAGAGAATGTGTGTGTATATATTAGATAGGGCATTATGACCCGCTCTTCCCATTGGCCAATGCCAACTTCAGTACTTTGACAAAGGCGGAAAACTAGGCACATCAGTGTAAATTAAAGGGCGTATTACATCCCCAAATGATAGTATTTGTGAATGATGAATGACTAAGGGGGTAATTCACTAGTGAATGGAATTACAAAGCTGCATGCAAGCAGCTTTGCAATTCAGTCCTTGCAAATATGCAAATGCAGCAACAGGTGTCTGACAACCCCTGCTGCATTTGCAATCCACGAGGTTGCAGGCTGGGATAACCATCGCGACCATAGTTGGTGATGGTGGATGGCACCGGCCAGCTGAGTAGCTGCCCCTTAATTGCCTCTGCCTCCGCAGATTCCTGATAATCGGAAATCTGCATTCAGCACTGCACTAGCGTGCAATGCTGATTCAGCCCCGAAATGCTTAATATATATCAAAAATGTTCTGCTACGAAATTAAACAATTATAACAAATGTATTGCCTATGTAATTAAATAAGATATGTCATATAGTTGCTAATTGGAGCATAATATTTATTTGTTCCAAATCATTGTCATTTTAAAGCTTTCATGGTACAGTACATTTTTACATCATATACGCTTATTGTTAATGTGAACATATCTACATTCAGAGAATACACCAGAATAGGGCCAATGAAATAGTAAAGTATTTAATTGGCTTTATGGAGCAAACTGTCTGTCCCAAACCCTCCAACATGACCCGTTCCATTAGATACAATATGCGCTGCTCCTGGACTTCACTCTTAATTTATGATTGCAGCCACCTGAGCTGAAACACCTCTCTCATCAATTACCTAGTGCAACACAGGTGGCTGCAATCATACATTAGGTGGGAAGTCCAGAAGGAGAGAATTTTGTACCTAATGGAACGGGTCATGTTGGAGGGTAGGCTGTCCGGAAATTGCAGACAAAGACGCTGAGAGGGGGAGGTACAAAGTTGGCACAGGTGTGCGAGGGAGACGTAACAATGCCACTAAGATGATGGTATGACCACGTCCCCTCAGTACACAGCTTCTGTAGAGTGCCCCTGACGGCATAGCCAACAATCCAGAACTATTGATTATAATAAAGAACATCATATAAGATTTGTCAGCATTTAACAAACACACGTTTGAAATCACAACGCAGAATCACAACGCATGCCTGTGAGCACTGCCTCTTCATAGCTAATAGCACTCAGGGTAAGTACTGAAAACAATTGTGTTTTATTTATTGCGAGCAATGTGCTGTAATTAAGGTTTAAAATGTGTGAAAAGAGAAAAAAATAAATCAGGTACACAAGGCTGTAATTTTTAGAATAGGTAGGGTGTGCACAAGTGTACTGCAACATGGACTGCTAATGTCTGTAGTAACAGAGCGCACACAGGCTGTTCTCCCAGCACAGTGGTTCTCAACCTGGGGTAATAGTACCCACAGGGCCACTCACCGTGATGTTCAGGGGTACTTGAAAGATTCTCTTTAATGTTAGTGACTTCATTCTAATCTTGCATAATTGTGTGTGTCTGCACCTAAACATTCTATCTAAAATTCAGCACACAAATGTATTTATTTGCAAATGTTGTGGGTCCGAATAACTCAAATGGGCTGCCATGAATTATCCAGGTGTAAAATGATTGTGAACCACTGCCCTAGCACAATCCTGGAGGACTGAGCATCCGAGTTTCTGTAAACTCTTTTAATAGGCTACAGACATGTGATAGTTGTTGATGCTTTCTGATTGACTTCTTTAATATTCATGCCCTGTGATAGTACTGATGTTCAGAGGTGGGCTGGGGGCAGGGATGCCTCCTGCTAAGTACTTACTCTGGTGGTACAGCAGGTAATGGAATTTTATTTAATCTGTGTCTTAACTGCATATTAAGCGATTCTCTATTTCCTAAAGGGCTACGGGAGCCCTATAAATTCAAACTTCAGCAACAAATGAAGTGATGCAACCACCAGAAGCTGGTCGTACCTTCACTGCCTGTGCTATGCTGACAGCCTGACTTGCAGTGCCAGTGAACGTTAGTGATACATCTGCACTGTAGCAGTGTCACTTAGTGTCCCCCAATTCCGGTCTACTTTCACCCAGTGCCTCAAAAGTGACTCAGTGCCTTCCTCAAGCCCACCCCTAGCTAAATAATAAATTAGAATAAATAGGAGCCTAACTCTTAATAGGAGACTCCCATATTCATTAAAATTCAAATATTTCAGTGACTCACAGGGGCGTAACTAGAACTTTGTGGGCCCCATAGCAAAATTTTGAAGGGGCCCCACCAACTCAGGTCTCAATCAGAGTGTATACATATATAAATGTATATACGTGTATCTATATGTACAGTATATACACATATACAGTATACAGTGATCGCGCAGAACTAAAAAAGGTCCCAAGGACCACTCGCTTTAAAAAATTTGGGTCCTACTCCACTATTTCTGGGTCCCATTACATATTATGGGGGGTGAGGGCAGACAGCAGTTGGGACAGTGCTGGGGGCAGGTAGCAGTTGGTATAGAGCATGTTAGGTGCAGACAGTGCTAGGAGTAAAGAGGGGGTAATGGTGAATAGCAGCTGGGGCAATAGTAGGGGCAAGAAGAGTTTAGCACAGGCAGTGCTTGGGGTAGGAAGCAGGCAAGGGTAGTTGGCAGCGGGGGCAGTACTGGGGGGTAAGGAGCAGGTTAGGGCAGGCAGTACTGGAGGTAGGGAGGGGGTATTGATAAATAGCAGCTGGGGCAGTACTGAGGGGGCAAGGAGGATTTTAGGGGCAAGCAGTGCTGGGGCTAGGAAGGACGTAAGGGTAGAGATAAGGGCAGCTTAAAATAGTAGTAGCAGCTTCCCTCCCCAACCCCCACAGTAACAAAGAGATACATTTACTTTTGTGCAAGGGCCTACCTCCTGCCTTGCGCTGGGGCCGTCCTGCCGTCGGAGCCTACCACTGGTTTGCCAGGGCCGTCCTGCCGCCGGGTGTTGAGGCCTACCTCCTGCTTGCCAGGCCATCCTGCCTCCAGGTGTGGGGGCCAGCCTTCCGCCAGTTGTCTAAGCCGCGTGCTGGGTCCGTCCTGCTGCCGGGTGCTGGGGAAGAGGCCGCTTGTCCCTGCAGTGCGCCGGGGCTGTCCTGCCGCCGGGGACTGCAACTGGTTGCCGGGGCTGTCCTGCTGCCGGGTGTCGAGGCCTACCTCCTGCCGGGCCATCCTGCCTCCGAGTGCGGGGGCCGGCCTGCCGTTGGTTGTCTCAGCCGTGTGCCGGGTCCGTCCTGCTGCCGGGTGCTATGGAAGCGGCCGCTTGTCCCTGGAGTGCCGAGTGCAGGAGAAGCGACCGCTTGTTAGTATGTAGTGCCGGGTGCTCATGCCGGGTGCCGGTGCACACCTTGACCACCCCGTAGTTTTGCCTGGGTGCAGGGGGTTGCTTGCTGGGCTGGCGGGCCCCCTAAGCCGCCGGGCCCCATAGCAAGCGCACCCCCTGCACCCTCTATAGTTACGCCACTGGTGACTCATATTACTTACATGAAAAAAGAAGAGCTCAGTCGTTAAAAGAAAAAAGGAGAATGAATTCAAGAGAAGGAAAGGCAGCTTAAAAGACTACAAGAATAAAATATATAGGTTCTGTAAGTGTATATTTAGTATTTTAATATATTCTTATTATAATATTGTGTAACTGTTAAAAAAAAATAGTGGCAAGGAGTTCCTGTTTGGATGGACTACCTAATGTACTATATAAATTATATAATGGACACATGAGGGAGTCTTATGGCATATAAGGGACAAATTGAGGGATCTGATGGCATATAAGGGACTTATGTGTGGAGGTGTCTGGTGGCATATAAAGGGTATGTAAAGATGTCCGATGGCATATACTGTAAGGAATATGTGGAGGATTCTGACAGTATATTAGGGACATGTAGATAAGTCACATGGCATATTCTGTACTGTAAGGAGTATGTGCAGGAGTCTGATGCCATCTATCTATCTATCTATCTATCTATCCCATATCTATCTATCTATCTATCTATCTATCTATCTATCTATCTATCTATCTATCTATCACCTCAGTGTAAGGATGGGCATTTGAATTTCCAAATTGTATTGATTTGTCCATTTGTACTTGCAATAGCAACACCTCTATATCTCAGCTGGCACCCGATGGTAAGTATCGGAGGTTAGGGAAGGGTTAGGGGTTAGGCACTAGGGGGAGGGTGCAGGGAGGGGAGGTTAAGTTTAGGCACTGAGGGAGGTTAGGTTCAGGCACTGTGGAGGGAGGGTTAGGGGTAGGGGTAAGGGTTAGCGTTAGGAAACTTGCCTGTTAGTGTCGGGATTGTGACTGTTGGGATGCTGCTGTTGGTATTCTCACATCCGGCATCCCGATAGCCAGGATCCCATACCCAGCCAGACTTAAACAAACTCTTCAACTAACTATAGTTCTGGCAAGTTCTGGGAACATCATTCTAGACATACATCTGTCCTATTTATATTCCAGTGTAAATAACTTAGGCAAAATTACTATATTCATGTTAACAGTTTCAGTAATGTAGCTCCATTAAAACTAAGTGGAAAAGTGGAGCCCACTCTTGGAAAATGAGGCAGGTGACAGGAATGGTAATGTTTTGTATATTGTATTTAACAAAAGAAGTATATATGTTTTACCCAAATGAAAGCTAACATTGGAAATGTACACATGGAGTTAGAGCTAATGCATCATTAGTTGTCCATCTCTGTTATAGCATATTATATACTTTTTATCTGGTGTAATGAAAATCCCATTGAGGTGGTGGAAGAGGTTGTGTAATAACTGGAACAACAACATATGACTCTCTGTAAAATGTTAAATTTTTATTAGAGAGTTGTCGTAAGTGTAAACTAAGGCAGGTGTTGGGGGGCCATGGTTGGGGTCCCAGTTATAATATTTACACTGCAGTCTTTCACCTAATTCATAGTTGTACACAAACCCGATGGTGGGAAGACAGCGTATTCACAGGACCCATTCTACGAGGTTTGGGTAGGGATGCCGGTGCTCAGGATCCAGACGGTCAGAATCCTGATGCCAGCATCTCGACAGGGTTAGGATACCAACACCCATCGGTCAGTATCCTAACCCACCTCCTCTCCCTACTCCTAATCTCCACTGCCTAAACCTAACATCCATTCTAGTGTCTAAACCTAACCTCCCCCTGCACCCTAAATCTAACCCTCCCTAGTGCCTAACCCTAACACTAAATCTGCCACGAACCCCAGTACTTACCGTCGGGATGCTGGCGGTCGGGATGCAGGCGCCAGGACAGGTGTCGGGATTCTGGCATTCTAAGCGCTGGCATCACAACTGTCTATAATATTCTGTACATGTGCAGAACCTCATCCTGTTCTGTGCATCTTCAGAATTGTTCCTGCATCGTCACGCGCAGTATCCCCTGAGCCTCAGCCTGATTGACAAACTGTGGCCAACTGGGGCTGAGAAGGGGGCGGCCACAGCCAATAGTCACGATGGTTATTCGATGCTGCATCTTTGGACGCAGCACTTGGATCTGCGATGCTGGCAGGAAGCGTCTTTTTTCTTCAGATGCCTCCTACGGCATTGCCATATTGCCATATCTATCATCACTGCTGCATCCAAAGATGCAGCAGCAATGCCATCATCTTTCAACTCTGAATCAACTCCATGAGAGAAAGAATAGAGAGAAGAAAATGAGAGGAAGGGTAGATTAACGATTACTTAAGAGTGAAGCAAGTTAAATACTGAGGCCGTGTTTGTTGTGTGTTCAGCCTGGGTTGTGTTAAGGATGAAAATGTGTGTGGTGGAATAAAGTTTGTTTTAGTTTTACATGTGGTAAGGTACGTTTGATGAGTGTTGATTGGAACCATTGGATCTCTGCCATCGATGGAAAAACCATTGGCCATTGGTAATTAACCATCGATGGTCAATGGTCATCCCTACATAGGGGATGGTGGAAAGGCAAGCTACAACATAGTCCACTCCAGAGGCACCACTACCTTCTAGCCAGATGTTGCCCACTGGCCTGTATTGCTAGGTCATGGGCATCTCCCTCCCCCGTGGGGGGTGCCCCGTCTGTGTCTAGTGACACCTGCAGTGGAACAACAGACGGGGCTTTCCTCTGCCTAGGCCAATACCCCTGCTGGCGCTTGCCCAGGGGCATTCATTATGTTGGCAGACTTAAATCCTGTGCAGTTGCAGATGATCGCGCAGCAGGGACATTGTAATAGCCCAATATACTGTCTATTCAGCCCATTTGACAGCAGGGCCTGATGAACGAGCCTGTGGCTTTGGGCTTCAGTTTGGTGCATGTCACCAATTTGCGCAGGTGTCCCAACACTACTGCCAGTATTATAACAGCCACAGTAAAGCCTTTGCAGACATGGCCGGTGCCCCCCAGTGATGAGTGGGGAGGGTCACATAATGGGGCTGATGCAGAATTTAGTCCTGGTGGCTGGTGTTATGGACAGTCAGAAGCAGGCAGGTTTAGTTCAAACCCTACCTTGAGCCACTGCATATGATACAGAGTTAACTAGTGGGGATACTGGTAAAACTGCAACTGTTTCTCTGGTGCATCTTATAGTGAGGTTGCCCATGCCCATCCCTATGGGCTGAGCAGGCAGGTATGCCATCAACAGCTATATGGGTTGCTGCTCTGCCACCCACCATGCCTTTTGATTTTACTGAACTCACGTGACTGCATTGTGCTCTGGCAGTTTCTCTAGTCTTGACTCTGTACGTAGGGTTCCATCCATCTGACAAGAGTTATCAGCTAGTGACATGTCCAGGAGTGTGTTGGCAGAAATCCACAGAGCTCCTGCCCTGGCCAACTCTACAAGGAAGTGGGGCATTTCTGCTCATTGTGCTATGAAAGTTCTGGTGTCAGCCATGGTGAATTGGTTAGCTAGTAGTCTAAAAAGTGTTGAACTCTAATTGGTCACTGAGTATAATCAATGAGCAATGCTAATTTACTGCTCCTAGGAGTGTGGCTACCATGTTCTCTACACCATCTGTGGCCACGGGGAGCATGGTTGGTCAAAACCCCATGGCCACTGAAACTACTTTCCTTAACCTGGTTGGGACACTACCCTCACTCAGGATGGGGTTGTCTGGGCCAATACTGCAATCTGCTATTTCTCCCTCACCACCAGTTTGCATGGCAACCCCCTAGGCTGCTATTTCTCCTGTTGCTCCTCTGGTATAACAGCTGTTGCAAGCTTTGGGTTTGTGGTCTTTCTTTTCTCCACCTGTTCTTTCATATACTCCCTCCCTAGAGGCCAGTGTTACTTCTCCTGTTGACCTGCTTCCTCACTTAACCTCGTCCACTGTGCCGCTCATAGATTTATGCTCAAATCCTCCTCTACCTCCTGCAATTCCAGTTATGAATAGGTTTGAAGAAGTGACCGGGGCTCATCTGCCAAGTATATCAGGTGAGTCACCTACTGTATTAGCACAGCATCAGGACATTAGCAATGCAGTGCCATTGACCTATAGTGAATTCTCTATTTCCTCCCAAGGTCAGGAATCAAGTTTAACGAATTGCAGGAAAACTAGTAGACATAGCTCATGCAGATGAGCTAGACATTCTAGTTCTTCCAAAGAGAGCATCTAAGAGGGAGCTGCTCAGCACCTGGAACTTGTGGTGTGATAACAATACCATGCTGCTTGATTTATGACCAAGAATGTGCAACTGTATTAAAAGGGCAAGTAATTGGATGTCTGCACTGACGTCAAAAGCCAGGAATATGTTGATGGCAGCAAAGCATCAGGGTGGTATGGGTGAAGATGCATACCGTTCCTATACCAATTGGTTGAGAGGCATGTTCGTCCTCATGACATCTTACTTGGAAACTTGTCTGGAGCGGTATGCTAATATTTTCTTTCACCTCATACATGGCATGCCTAAGACTTACAGGGGCAATACTCATGTATTGAGGGCTTACAATGAGGTGTTTAGGAGTAAGCAGTCTGGTGCCTCCATTATTGCCTTTTATTAGCAGTCTGGTGCCTCCATTATTGACTTAGATGTATGGCTGGATGTGACTCAACCAGTCAGATTGCTAAGTGAAATTTTGCTGGTGCGTAGATCCCAAGGTGGTTCATGAGTGGGGGGGCTCTCTGCCAGTTACAGGGCATTGCCATTCCTTCAATAACAATAACTGTTCCAAAGGCAACAGGTGCTGCTTTTGGCACCTTTTTCTCTACTGCTGGGACCACATCCAGCCAAGAATTGCTCCCACCTCCTCTGCTCTTCACCCTGGGCTTAGGGGGGTTGTAAATAGAGCTAATTTGCCCATGATTCTGGATGCCATGAATCACTGGCTTTCAAGGTATATTGGTAGGGCTGTCTTGGGATGATTAGTGGTGGGTTTTTCTCAGGGTTTATGACTTCCCATTGTTGGTGATGTGCTATCCAGTTCACTTCACAATCTTCAATCAGCACTGCAGTTTCCTAGTGTTGTCATTGATAAAGTCATGAAGAAGGTGCGGCTGGGTGGCATTGCTTCCCCTTTGGCAAATCCTATCCTTTGTATGGTTGGTGTATTGCCCAAAAATATGGAGGGAAAGTTCTGTCTCATTCAACTCCTGTCTTTCCTTCCAGCTCAGCAATGAATGATGCAATTCCTGTGGAATTGTGTAGGGTGGTGTACCAATCTTTTGATAGTGCTCTAGCCATGGTACGCTCATGGGGAAAAAACACAATAAATTGGCTTTCAGTCTATTGACTTTACATCCAGATTCATTCTGGTTTATGGGTTTCAAATTGCCTCTAGGTTTCTTCATCTACAACTGTTTGCCAATGGGCTGTTCTAATTTCAAAAAGGTTAGCTCTATTCTCCATTGGTGCATGGTGGCTGGTACTGGCTGTTTGGGAGTTGCTTATTATCAGAATGACTTCTCGTTCGCTGGCCCTGCATATTTCCCCTAATATTTTTCACTGCTGTTTTCCATCTAATCCCTTTTCAGAAATGTCAGTGTGCTGATTGCTTTTGACAAAATGGACGTTTCAACCACATGCTTGACCATTTGGGGATTGAGATCGATATCATGGGTTATCCATTGTCACTGCTGTACAGTTGGATTCTGGCTGGTAACACTACGAGCACTACAGTCCCTACTGGGTTCATTTAATTATGACTGTAGAGTGAACACCATGGGGAAGTTTTTTTAGGTGTATGCTGGAGCAGGCTACAGCGAGCATGGTCTGTCCTTTCCACTACATCTGGTTGTCAGCAAAGATTAAGCATGACCTACAGGTTTGGGACTTATATTTGCCTGAGTTTAATGGCATTCTATCATGGTGGGCTCCTGCCCAGTCTAGTGCCCAGATGTAGTTCTTTACGGATGCTGATGGGGGCATCTGACTTTGGTGCATTCTTAAATGGATCTTGTTGCACTGTGATGTGGTCTTAAGATTGGGTTCAGTTTGACCAAAAACCTTCTCTTATTGAAACTTTTTCCTATTTTAGTGGCTTTGGAAATTTGGCGTTTACTGTATGTTATTGGTCATTTTGGATGTTAAGATTTGCCCAGTAGCTTTAGCGCATATTTATCTATCCTGCAAACATTCTGAATCAAAGGCCTTATTGATTCATGAGGATCTTTCCCTGCTGACCAAGGCCCTGATTCAGAGCCGGAAGCAAGTGGCTGCTCGTTCGCTCCGAGCGATGTTTGCCCAACTGCGCATGTGTACGGATCGTAATACGCATGCGCGAACCACTCAGTGCGGCTGAAATTCATGTGCTCGCAAAATAGCGAATGCCTGATAATTTGAGTGACAGAAAGAGGCGTATGTGGGTGGTAACAGGGGAAGGTGCTTGAAAACGGGGAGTGGAGATCCAATCGCAGGCGTGCTTAAAGGTCAAAACGGGCGTTTTATGGGTGTGCATATTTAAAACAGCAGCGTCATTGACCACGTCGCTGGGTTATTTTAGAGCCAGAACTGCTCGCAAAATTGTGGTAGCAAAAACCAACCACAAGAATAGCGAGCAGCTCATACCCTGTTCGATGTACTCGATTAATCTAATAAATAGCGGACATGACGTAGGATGCGAGCGGCCAGGGGGCGTAGTTTCCCAAAAAACTACCGCAAGTTTTGTACGCTCGTTCAGACCTAGAGGCGTGAACAGACCGCAAACAGCGAACGGTTCATTTGAATAGCCACCCCTATTTTCTTGATGAGCGAGCGCAAATAGCGTCCGGCTCTGAATCAGGCACCAAGTTCAAATTCTTAAAGCAATTTGTTAGACATCTTGGTATGTTTCCAGATAATTTTGGGACTCACTCTTTCCAGATGGGTACTGCTAGGTCTCCTTCTGTGGCTTATTTCCCACAAGGGGGCCCAATTGGCTTGGTTTGTATGATCAAAGAAATTCGATAATAGAAAAACATAAAGAGAAAACAACTCCCATTTTGCTGCAATGGCGGCATGTGTCTTATTTGTGATCTGTGCGGGATGGTTCTAATTTGCTTGTGCAAAGAGTTCTGTGCTTTTGATATGGAGGTTTCTTTGCTCTTATTATTGTTGTTTTATTTTTGTTGCAGGTCATTTCAATGACAGGCAGAATTGGGTCATTGGCCACTCCAAAACCTCCCTCGCTTGTGACTAGTCTGCATTCCCTGACATGTCCCACATCAGATGACTCGGAGTGCTTCGGATGCGATGGGATGGTTTGTTGGCTAAATTGTTGTGTACTGTTCATAAATTTGGGTTGCCTCAAGTCTTGATGGTCCATGTGGGAGGTAACTATTTGGGCAAAAGGACTTCCTTAGATTTACTATTTCTATAGCTAAGGATGTAGAATTGATCAGTCAAGCTTGGCCTTTCTGCCGTTTGATCTAGTTTGCCAATGTGCCTTGACAGGTGTGGAGATATCAGAAGGATGGCATGTTTATGGATGTAGCTAGATGCCCAACTCTTTAGTAGCATGAACGCTGCAGAAGTATGGGGGCATGGTGGTGTGAAATGGCTGTGGTAATTTAGTGGCTTTAAAATTTTGGACGATGCTGTGGCTGTGGCCCTGGCTGTGGCAGTGTGAAATGGCTCTGGTAATTTAGTGGCTTTAAAATTTTGGGTGATACTAACGTCCCTGGATGGGCATGAGAACAATGCCCTTCCAGACATATGCACAATAATGGGATTCTAAGGGAGGGTCCGTCGCCATATCTTTTCCCTCCTCGCTACCTTCCTGATTTTTGTAAAACAAGTTTTATTTTATTTTTGGTAAATCTCTGTATCTTTATCATTCTTTAAGATACATTATAGTGTTTTTTTGCGCAAGGGGTTTGGCCATTAGGGGGGGTAGGGGGATGAGAGCCGCGTCGGATCCAGGTAACAGGGGTCGTGGCCTAATCACGACAGGCGGGGCTACGCCCCCTTAGAAAAAAATTCAAAAATATACATTTTGCAGCGCCGCGAAGCACAGCGCACAGCCAATGGGGGGTGCAATCAGTGTCCTGCGGTAGGGGGGAAGTTGGGGAAAGCACATACCGCTGCTCTACATAGCAGAGCAACGGGTGTGCAGAAGGTCACCTGTGTAAGGAGAGCCTGGGGTCTGCCCAGCATCTCGGAGAATGCTGGGCATGCCCCCTATAGTGACATAAACAGGGGTTATCGTGAGGCTCTGCCCCATCTCTGAGAGACCATGCCCCTTCCAGCAAAACCCCACCCCCTTTTTGGGCAAGCGCACTGGAGGTGCATGAAGTGTCCCTCTTCGAACAGTACAAAGTTGTGAGGGATGGGCATAGGAGACTGCTCTGGCTGCTGCTTTAGCAGCCACGAACAGTCTCTCAGTGCAGCCCAGAACACAGCAGTGTGTGCTGGGCTACTGTGACATAAAAGGAGGGGGAGTGGTGCCGGGCCCCTTCAGCAAGCCCGGGTAATTTGTACCCGCTCCCTCCCCCTCTCTCGGCGCCCCTGGGTCTGACGTCCGACGTGCGCTACTCTACAGTACTTATAGTTTGCCACCTCTCTCCTCAATTGCAGTGCATTATGGGACTGATTCTGAGTTGAGAGCAAAGCAAAATAAAACAAGTAACCATGCACCTTGGCAAAACCATGTTCCACTGTAGGTGGGGTAGATTTCAAATGTGCAGAGAGATTTATATTTTGAGAGGGGTGTGTACAAACACTAAACTAAATTGAAGTGTAAAATAAAGCTGTTCAGCATTTGTGGGTTTTATACAAAACAGCAGCCAGTATTACCTTGTATGCATCCAAAATATATGTATTTGCATCCCTTGCATTGTGACATTGTGTGTTCCAGGTGCAGAGTTAAGGTGCATACACACGGTACGATCTGTACTACCAACGACATGAAAGATCTCTTTCAAATATATCTTCAAAGATCTCTTTCAAATATATTTTTCAGTGAAGTCCTCTTGCCACATCTCTGAACAGGCCAAGTTGATGATATCGTCCAGATTGGCCTGCATGTACGGACGATCATAGATATCGTTATCGTACATGCGGGAACACGCATCGTTGGTCGTTCAATGACTAAAAATAACCGATATGAACGATATATCGTTGAACAATATCGTTATCGTTTATATCGTAACGATATATTGTACCATGTGTATGAACCTTTACTTGCTTATTTGTTTTTGCTTTGTTCCCATCTCAGAATCAGCTTCTATACTGTATGTTTATTATTGCTAAGCAATAACTTACAACTTGTCTCCTTCTCTTCTCATTTTTTCAGTGAGGCAGCATAAAAGGTTTCATTTTATAATATACGATTGTTCAGGATGGTTGCTCTGGTTTACAGAGTTACAGTTAGCAAAACATAGGGGGCATTTCAATTTTCTGAGATGTGCGTGGAATGCCGCCAGAGCAGCCAGGTGATGGCACTAATTTTTACTTGAAAGTGAGTAGAAATTGCCTACTGTAATAAGTGGTAGTGGGGAGATGTATGTTAGGGAGGTAGGGGGAAAGTACTGTAGTAATGCAGGGAAGCGGGCTCTGCACCCATGTCAATATCGGCGCTGCTTAGCAGCGCCGATGTGCTGGGCAATATATTATGAACAGTCAGTGGCAGTGACCATTCCTATAGCTGCAACTAACAATTTTGACAGCTGCAGCTGTCGCTGCCCTAACACCACAGTAGGGACAGCACTGCGCAGCACGTGAGGTCTAGCGATGCTTGTTAGATATCACGCATGCCCAGTGGAGCCGGCCAGGTGGTAAGACACAGCGCATCAGCCTAGTGTGGGCTCTGGCTGGGATCGCCGTAGAGGGGAGTTTTCACTCCTCCACTCCGGCAGATGAGATGTTCTTACATATGGTCGGTACTGCTTCCTGCTTCTCCTTGGTAAAGAGGTGATAAAGAGATGTATTATAGCTGCACGATGTGTGCCGCTATAATACATCTCTCCCAATGTGTGCAGCCGGAGATTACAGTGATGTCCAGCCGCATATTGGCAAAATGCAATTGCCCCCTTAGACTGCAAAGAAGAGATGGAATGAGATAACTGATCCCTACTTTTCAACACAAACTGAAAGTGAGTTCATTGGGGCCATCTACTAGCGTACAGACAAGAGAGTGCCAATGTACTGCAACACAGAGCAACCAACCACCTTTTGCATTCACTAGTCTAACTTGCATGAGGCAAATCAAACCAGAGAGCTTATTGTTTAATATGGGTTACTGCATCTATATTAATATATTGCTCTTTAGATATAAAGACCTGGAGGGTAACATGTCCTGTGTCATTATTAGATCAAACCTAAGTGGCTTTGCCCTTGGTTTGAAAATCAATAATAGAACCAACATTTCAGAAAATGAGAACTGTTGTTTGCTTAAAGGCCTTTAAAGGTTATCATATCACATTTGCATTATGCTGCATATTTTTACTCACTTGACATTGCACAAATGTAAACATTAACAGGCGTAATGCCGGCTGCATGATGTGAAGAATAACTAAATAACTAATGCAGAGACTTCTAGTCACCATCGTGCATGTTCATAACCAGCTACCAATAGCCATCATTAAGCAGTTTGCAATGAAAAACTCAGACGCCCTAAGGGTATGTCAAGTCAGGATAAAGAAAACTGTTGCCCCCATTGACCTTCATCTACCTTTTTTAAACGACTGTTTTATTTTTGGCATTCACTGCCTGTTTATTTCTTACTCCCTGGTTCCTCTTACAACAGTTGAGGCTCTCGGCGGTGTAGATGTTCCCTTGGGTACTGACAGGACTGCTAGAGGTGATGGCACGGTAACGACTGTCAACCGTCTCATGTTTGTTCTTTTTAAAAACTACTGTATGCTGCCTAGCGACACTCTTTTTAAAAGCTGGTCACATGAACCAGACGAATGCCAGCTCTTGTGCTGTAAATATAGGGTTGAGGGGAGAAGTTACATCTTCCAAAGGGAGGAAACACCGACCATTATAGCCTTTAAATTGCAAGTGAAGTTGCCAAGATCAGCAGCCAAAGTTTCTTGCATTTCTAGATAAACATCAGTGGGGGGAGATTTATCAAAGCTTAGGGGTATATTTACTAAAGTGAGAGTTTTTAGAAATGGAGATATTGGGCCTGATTCAGACTAGGGGTGAGCGGGTTCGGTTTTACTCGGTTTTACTCGGTTCTTATCGCCACTTTACCGCAAATTTGGCTCGATTTTATTCGCTATCCAAAACACATGTTCGGCGATAGCCAATAAAAAGATCCGAGTAAAACCGAACCCGCTCACCCCTAATTCAGACCCGGTCGCTAGAGCTGAGCGAATGCAAATTTTCCAAACTGACGTCATGGAATGCGGTCGCTCGCCAGGGCATAAGCACACCCACTTTGGCTGTGCGAGCGATCGCTCTGCATATGCAGAGACCCCTTAGCGTATGTAGAGACGCCCACCAGCATACGTCATCTCCAGGAAGTGTATGAAAACATTGGAACATCGAGGACCATTGGATGCGAACGCAGTGCTTGTGGTAGCCTTACCCTACCGCAAGCTCTGCGAGAATTTCAGTGTAAAAAAAAGTCAAGTTACGTGTACTATGACGCTGCCTGTTAATTATGCACGCCTCTGAAATGGCATTGAAACACTCAGGCACGCCAGCGTTCACATCGCCAACCCCCCGTTTTTACTGGACTGCCCCTGTTACCACCCACAAACGGCCTCTCCTGTCACTCATTACACTGGGCTGTCTTTGCTGGGCGAGCGAGCGGTATGCGATCGCAGTGAGTAGTTCGCGCATATGCAGAACGAAGCGTGCGCATGCGCGTACGCAGAACATCGGGCCGCTTGCGAGCGCACGCATATAGCGAACGGCTCTGAATCAGGCCCATTGTCCATAACAAATAATCAGATTTTACTTAACATTTAACTAGCACCTAGAAGATAATAGCTAGAATCTGATTGGTTGCTATCGACAACATCTCCACTTCTATAAACTCTCACTTTAGTAAATATACCTTTTAGAGAGAGAGATATAAAGTGGAGAGAGATAAAGTACCAACCAATCAACTTCTGTCATTTTTCAAACACAGTCTATAAACAGTTAGGAGCTGGTTGGTTGGTACTTTATCTCTCTCCACTTTATCTGTTTGTAAGGTTTGAAAACTCTCCCCTATGAGGATAATGTGTGAAATAAATAAATAAGCAAACACTGACCTACAGTACCCATAGATTTACATTGTCAGATTCGTAAAATAAAATCGGAAAGAATATTAACAAAAATACATTTGTAGCTGACAGCTTCTTGAATGCTCAGCCAGGTCAACATTTCCTAAGCTGCACTTGAAATTATACTTTAAAGCCTCAGTAATCCATATATTTGAGGCCTGCATAGATTCACTGTGTAGGTTTGATAGAACCATTTTTATGGTCGGTCAGGAGTGATTTACAATGATGTCCTATAGGGTTGATAACCTGGATTCAGCTTACTAAATTGTCCCAAAAACTGTTTAACATCAGGTTTTACAGGTAATTATTCATGTACTGACAATAAATGTCACAGCAGAAATTCACCACTTGCAGCATTAACATTCAAACATACAATTACAATAGAGAATATTCTGTAAACAAAGGAAGCATTTTGACTTAAGTTGTCTTTAGAATTGTTGTTGTCTGCTCTCCATATTCACTAAAGTTATATAACGCCAATGTTTCATACGCTTCCAACTTCTGGGCAAAGTTAGACTTAATGAAAGGATACGAAATGAATAATAAAGTGCGCATTTATAAAACCACATTTTCTTTTATGTGCAGTTTGTAAACTGTGAGACTATAGTGTGCACTATAAATGGTGCCTCTTCTTGGTATAATAAGTGTTGCCCACAACATACATAAATTATTATTGCCCCATTATAAATCAAAGCATATACAGTAGCCCCCTAATCAAATACATTTACACTGCCCCCTTAATTTAATAACACATGCTTATTGCCATCTGTTAGAAAGTAATATTGTCTCTGTTATAAAATAACTAGTGACCTGCCAAGGCTTTGCATGGAAGCAATTTCATCTAGAGATGTTGCCCGACCCCAGGATTTTGGTTTTGGATCTGTATCTCCTCTGCTTTTGGATCTGGATTGGTTTTGCCAAAACCGCCCTTCCATGTTTTGTTTTTTGTTTTTTGTTTTGGATCTGTATGTTTTCTAAAAAAAATCATAAAAACAGCTAAAATCACATAAAATGGGCCTGTTTTTGTTCCTGCAGTATTAATAACCTCAATAACATTTATTTCCACTCATTTCCAGTCAATTTTGACCACCTCATAGCACACCATATTGATTTTTTCATCTGGTTAAGGGCCAAAAAGTTGAATCCAGCTAGCTGGCTGACTAAGCTAAGCGACAGCAGTGGGCGGCACTGACATGTGGCTGTTCAACTATGAACATGGCACAGAGTGGC
Source organism: Taudactylus pleione (assembly GCA_031769625.1). Lineage (NCBI taxonomy): Eukaryota > Metazoa > Chordata > Amphibia > Anura > Myobatrachidae > Taudactylus > Taudactylus pleione. Next base: position 3,962,518 of record JAUIMM010000519.1, read on the forward strand.
ATTGCAGTGGTAGACAGGATGGCAGTTTAATAAACTATACAACTCCTAGGAATTTTAAAAACCAAGAAAGTTTTCCTTAACTAGGTCAGAGGCCCAACAGAGTTGGAATGTTTATGGACTGAAGACAGGGAAAGGATGGAAGGATTGATTAGTTTTTAATTTATTTAATTTAATATTTTGATTCTTAAAAAAATTATGAGGAAAGATCAATCTAGGATCAAGTTCTTCAGTTCCTAAAAGACATCTTTGATCTGGAGGAGGTATTTTCATTTTTTATACATCATGATCTAATAAAAAAATGAGGTGGCCTTGCTTGTTGAGGTGCTGCTAGAACATACTGTTTGTACTCAGGGAGGTTGTTTGGTATAATGGGACCAAGACTTGCTGTTTACATCAGAGAAAAGCAGTCTGTAGTTCTCCGCCCACCCCATCAATATGGTGGTTCAGAATTTTCTTTAAAAAAATTAAAGGGGCATGCAGGCGATGCTGTCTGTGGCCATTACAATTTCTAGACATTCATAAACCATAAAATTAAAAATTTCAGGCAGCAATGCCCCAAACAGCACATAATTCAAAGAAAAGAGGTGCAAGATGGAATTGTCCCACCCACCCTTATGTAATATATATGAAACAGGATATTCACAGTTTAACAAAAAAATCACTTCAGCAAAAGGGACTGCCAGTTGTGGCTGAAATTATTGGTTTGTTTCGACCCCCCACAAAACAAGCTGCCAATGCGCAGTGGACATCGTCATCCCCATCAGTGTGTACATCCTCTTCTTCATACAATATTAATTCGTCCCCGTTGGAATCCACCATTTTAGACGCTTCTGTATTTTTTTTACTTAATTGCTAGTAAAAGTCTTCCTCATGGAATATGTAATTAATTTTGATGAACATTATCTTTTCCACATTTTGGGGAAGTAATCTCCTATGCCAATCACTGACAAGGTTCCTGTCTGCGCTGAAAACTGTCTCAGAGTACACACTGGAGGGTGGGCAACTTAAGTAAAGCAAAGCCAGTTTGTGTAAGGGACTCCAAATTGCCTCTTTTTCCTGCCAGTAGTGAAACGGGCTGTCTGACATGCCTATTTAGATGATATCCCTAAAAAGATCATCCACCATTCTCTGAATGGTGACCATATCAGTCAAAGTTACGGTAGACATGTCACTCACTGTAGGCAGTTCTTTCAAACCCAACCAGATGTCATTAGTTTTTGCTGACTGATCTGCACCACCAGTAGTGGGTCTCTTAGGAAAATTTTGTTTTTTCCTTGCAGCCACAGAAACTGAAGGAGAAGATGCTGCTGTGTCACATGCTGCTTGAGCTGACAATTTCTTCACCAACAGCTCTGTGCATCTTTTCAGATTTATGTCCATCGGAAAGAAAGACACAAGGTATGACTTAAACCTAGGATCAAGTATGATCGCCAAAATATAGTGATCTGATTTCAAGAGATTGATGACCCTTGGATCCTGGCAAAGCAAATAAAGGGCTTGATCTACAAGTCTGACATACTTAGCGTAATCACTCCATTTCAGCTCCTCCTTCAGTTTCTCCAGCTGCTTTTGCTAAAGTCTGATTAGAGGAATGACCTGACTCAAGGTGGCAGTGTCTGAACTAACTTCACATGTGGAACGTTTAAAGGGTTTGAGAACCATGCACAACATGGAAATTATTCTCCACTGCACTTGAGTAAGGTGCATTCCCCCTCCACAGCCTATGTCATAGGCCATTGTATAGCCCTGGATGGCCTTTTGCTGTTCCTTCATCCGCTGAAGCATATAGGGTAGAATTCCACGAGTTACTACCTCTTGCTTCAGCTGATGGCAGGGCAAATTTAACAGTACCTGCTGGTCATGCAATCTTCGACAAGCGGTTGCCGAATGTCTAAAATGTCCGGATATTTTGTGGGCCACCGAGCGCATCTCCTGCACACCCCTGTCATTTTAAAAAAAATGTTGCACCACCAAATTAATTGTGTGAGCAAAACATGGGACGTGTTGGAATTCGCCCACATGTAATGCTCTCACAATATTGCTGTCATTGTCAGAAATTACAAATCCCGAGAAGAGTCCAAGTGGGGTAAGCCATTTTGCAATAATTTCCCTGAGTTTTTGTAAGAGGTTCTCAGTGGTATGCCTCTTAGTGAAACCGGTGATACACAGATTAGCCAGCCTCTGAATGAGCTGTCTTTTGTTAGATGATGCTGCTGCTGTTTGCACTGTTGGAGGCAGTACACCTACCCAGTGGGCTGTCACAGTCATGTAATCTTTAGTTTTCCCTGTCCCACTTGTCCACATATCTATGGTTAAGTGGACAGTGGGCACAACAGCATTTCGGAGGTTATTAATAAGTTTTTTTTTATGTCCTTGTACAGATTGGGAATTGCTATTCTAGAGAAGTGGAATCTAGAAGGGACATGGTAGCGGGGACACAGGACCTCCATTAACTGTGTAAAACCCACTGCAATAATGGTGGATACTGGACACACATCTAATACCAGCATGGCTGTTATGGTATCAGTAATCCGCTGTGCAACTGGGTGACTGCTGTCATACTTGTTCACCATTGCAAAGGATTGTTTGACAGTCAATTATTTAGTTAAACTAAAAGTAGTCTTCTTCCTGGTCCCCTTGTAGATGAAGACCTACTCACAGCAGCAACAGGTGTAGCACTCAATGATCCTTCTGAGGAACCACGTATAGGAGAGGAGTCAGTCATTCTTATGAAATTGGACAATAGAGAAAAGAAACCCAACGCCAGACGGATGTATTTTCCAATATACAAGTATCCAATTGTGTAATCTGCTGCCCACCACCTGGGAGTAATGCCACCACTCCCCAAAAAAACACACACAGTGCTAAATGAGCTAGAAAAATAAGTGGAGAAAGCGCTGCATACACAAAAGTCACTATAGGGATAATGATATAGATATTATTTTTTATTAAATATAGTAAAATATAACCCAATTTGTAGGGCAAGATATAGGCAATCTAAATTGTATGCAACCTATTTCATAAAAAATTATATAAAGTATCTAAAGATGGAGAGTTAGAGAACAGATCTGATCTGCATACAATTTAGATTGCCTATGTCTTGCTTGATTTACAGTTTTTACAGGAACATCCTCGGCATCAACATCCTCATTATCCTTGTTGTTATCACCAACTACATAAATATCCTCCTCATCCTCCTGGTGCAATTTCACAGAAGCATCCTCGATTTCTACATCAGCATGTTGACTTGTGCTGCTCATCCCCACATTTGCAGAGGGCACACAAATGGTGGAAGGAGGATCCTCTTCAAGTACAGTATTAGAAAGGTCAGGCTCACACATGGCAACTGCGGACACACTTGGATTCTCCTCGGGGATCTGTGACTTTTCGGAGCACACAGTTGGTTCTGGTGTCTAACTCGTCCTAACAATTTAAATTTTTTTTATACCTCTAGTACAAGCAGAAGGGCTTAAATCATCACAACTAGAACCACCAGTCATAAATAAAAGCAAAGGCCTTATCTTTTTCTTGCCACTTCGTGTAGTGAATGGCATATTGCCAATTTTTTGTTTCTCTAAATTTGACTTAGCTTTAGATTTTTATTCCTTTAACAGGGTAAAACTTGATTTTACGTGGCCTGACTTAAGCCCTGGGGCATCGGCCTTGATAAATGACGTTGACGGCTTTGTATGATCATCATGACTGCTGCCGACAGCTACAAAAATGGTATGTGGTACCTGCTCTCCTGTCATGTGACTGTCCTCCATACTCTGCGCTCGCTCTGAATCAGGGCCGTCCTTCTCTTTTTTTAGAGCAGCCTCCTGGCCGCTTGCATAGCTGTGGGTGTCTACAGCAAGCGGCCAAAAAGATGGTCGCGATGGTCAAGACCATCGCGACCATCGGGCTTGCGACGAGACCCTCATTGCCGCAAGGCCTGGAGTGCTTTCGGCTCTATCAGAGCCGAAGGCACTCCCACTGACATCATTTGTGATGTCAGTGGGGCCGGCCCCAGATGGTAGGCGTTCCCATAGGAACGCCTCCGTCTGGGCAGCCATGCCCCCGGCACGCCCACCAAAGGGGGTGTGCTGTCACTCACCATCGACAGCATGCCCCCTTTGGTATGAGACCAATAGCGACGGCTTGGCCGTCGCTATCCAGGTCTTGCGCATGCGCACGACGGAGCCGGGTCTGTAGTGCGCATGCGCACTGGGCCAACATCGACCCGCTTGCGAGTGCTCAGCGCTTGTGAGTGGGTCTGAATTAGGCCCTCACTGCGGTCTTGCAGCAGTGTCACCAAGCAATTATAGCGCAGCAAACTTGCGGCAAACGCACACAACCACCAAAAAAAACAAAACTTTTTTTACAACTGGGGAAGAGCACCCCTGAACGAGGCAGCAGCCCATTGATAAATGACACAGGCAGCACCCCTGCTTAGCTACGTTGCTGATAAGTGTGGCTAACGCACACACACAGAAACAGAACCACTTTTATTAATTTATTTGTTTTTTTTTACACTGGGGGGGAGAGCACCCCTGAACAAGGCAGCAGCCCCTTGATAAACGACACAGGCAGCACCCCTTCACAGCAACGTTGCTGATAAGTGTGGCTACCGCACACACACACACACACACACACAGAAAAAAAAACACTTATATTAATTTTTTTTTTTGCACTTGGGGGGGGGAGAGCACCACCGAACAAGGCATCTGCCCCCTGATTAACAATACAGGCACCAAGCTTGGCGCAGTTTTGTTGTTGATAAGTGCGGCTAACGCACATGCACAGAAAAATAAAAACGTTTTAAAAAATTTTTCGCACCGGGGATGAAGAGCACCCTTGATGGACAGCGCACCCCCTGTACAACACAGCAGCACCTCTTTATGGACTGCAGTGACACAGGAGTCACTGAAGCCATCCTCTTCTGTCTGCAGCACAGCTCCTATAGACAGCCCTTGAAAAAGTCTCATTATGAGATGAAACGCGTTGAGACATTCACCTATACCTAATTGTGATTTTAATAATCAATCCCTGTTTGAAGGGTATTTCTTTGTTATACTGTTGAATAAACAGTCATTGTATTATTGATTACCTAGTCATCTTTACAATATAGTCTCCCCATGCACACCCACATGCAGTGATTGTGGACACAGGACCAGCAGACTTCAAGGTCAGGTGGTGAGGAAAGTGGAGGAGAAAGAGACTGTATTCACAAACATCCAGACTACGTTTCGTTCAAAACAACAACCTGCCCAAAGTTTTGCTGACCTAATTGTATACACGCACAAGTCTGCACGTGCGAACACTCTGCGACAGATGTTGCCCACCCGATTTACATATATCGTCTGCCGGTAATACCCAGCCTCAAGTTGTTGCCTACCAGTGTGGTATCACGATTAGACTGTTTCATCCTCATTTGGGATAAATATACATTACCTTACTATTGGGGACTTTAAACTTGGCTACTGGATTGTTTCTATACCAATAGGACTCCAGTCCTGAACATCCAGCCTCAAGTTCTTGCCTACCAGTACAGCATTTAGACTGTTATATAGATTTATTTAGAAATAACTATTATACCAAGACACCAATACCATGGAGCGCTTTATCTATTTGTGTTATATCAGTTTAAGGAATTGAGGATAATTCCTGAGAGAGCAGCTAGTGGTTAGACACCCTCCCTATGAGTGCCGACTGCTCTATTTATCTCCTATAGACAACAACACAGCCCTTATGGACAGCAGTACAGCCAGCCAGCCCCTACGGACAACAGGAGCCAGCCCCTATGGACAACAGCCAGCCCTTATAGACAACAGCCAGCCCCTATAGACAACAGCAGCCAGCCTCTATGACAACAGGAGCCAGCCCCTATAGACAGCAGCTAGCCCCTGTAGACAAGAGCAGCCAGCCCCTGTGTATAACAGCCAGCCCCTATAGACACCAGCCAGCCCCTATAGACAACAGCAGCCAGCCCCTATAGACAACAGCAGCTCTGCAGCTGGCTGGGGTCCAGCCACTGGTATGTGCTTGGAAGGGCAGGAAGATCATGGATAAGAGATTTGTATTGCAGCTACCGTAAGCATTATCAGCAGTATGGTGCTCCAATGGTTGCTTGTTGTTATTAAATTCCTGATAGCTATGCCTTCCCTGGCTCCTTCCTGGCTACTGTGACTACATCAGGGCATCTCCATCGGTTTGTTAGAGGCTGTCTCACTCTCTGGGCCTGATTCAGATTTGGGAATAGAGTAAGATAGAGCAAGTAACTCTGTGCCTGCACAAACCATGTTGCAAGGCAAGGAGTGCAAATACGTAATTTTTTTTTGCATGTGGGGTAAATAGTATGTACGGTAGAATACAAATTCTGGACAGCTTTGTTTTCAACCATCAATGGACACCCCACAGATGGTCATCCCTAATCAGGCCCTATATCTGCTTCAGACATCATACTGCTCCAGTCCCTGCCTCCCTCCCCTCTCTAGGCTGCTGCTAAGCAATTAATCAAATTGCCAGCTCTGATTGGCTCTCACTTTGAATATTCAGCAATAAAGGCAGCTAATGTACTTCAACTTGGTATAAGATTAGATTTTTTTCTGTGACTGCTTCACTAAAATAGTCACAGCTCAACTACCTTGTGTCACAGATGAATGCTTCATACGGGATGTAGTCAGCATGCCGATGGTCTGAATACCGGCGCCGAAATCTCGACAGGTCAGGATCCCGGCACCAGTATCCCTACCGCAGGCATCCTGAAGGTAAGTATCAGGGTGTTAGGGGGAGGTTATGGTTAGGTAGCGGGGTTAGGCATTAGGGGGAGGGTTAGGGTTAGGTACTGGGTAGGGAGTGATAGGATTAGGGTGCGGGGAGGGAGAGGTTAGGTTTAGGCACTAGGGGGGAGGTTAGGTTTAGGCACCGGGGAGGGGGTGTTAGGTTTAGTGTGTGGGGAGGGGAAGGTAAGGTTTAGGCACTAATGGGGGAAGGGTGGGTTAGTGTTAGGGAAAGTGATAGGGTAGGGATTAGAAAAGTACTTACCATTGCTTGCTATGGGTGTTGGAATTCTGGCTGTCGGGATGCCACTGTCGGTAATCTGATCAGCGGCATCCCGACAGCCGGCATTTCATACCCAACCCGCTTCATTCACCTACTGTAAACCTTCCTCGACCAATGCTGTATAGAATAGTGGAAACTCCATCAAAAGTCCATCCAGTGGTTGAAGACATTAGCCCAAAGAACACAGACCCCAGAACTGAGAGATTAATTTATATTAGCTATTTATTAAATAAAAAATAATACTGGCTTCATAATAAAATTATTATAAATTATTATAGACCCATACTTTATAGGCTAATGTTGTCTTCCTGATAAGTACCTGTTATGATCTACCTGGTACGTACACCGAGTAAAGCTTTACAGAGGCACAGGGTGATTGGAACCCAATAAAGGTTTAATGAGTATAAAGTAACACTGGCATAAATGAACAAAATAGAACACACATGCAGTAAAACATAAATAAGGTTGGATCTCAACAATCAAGGAGTACTAGTTAGCAATGGAGTACATGAAACAAAAGGTCCTGAAAATAGAAAATAATTTGATGCGGCACGGGCCGAGTTGCGGCTGGTGAGCCGGTAGAAATGGTGATTGTGCCAGTGAGGACGTAGGACCTTGAGGGTCAATTGGTGCGGCACGGGCCGAGTTGCAGATAGTGAGCCGAATGGAGTGACGATTGTGCCAGTGAAGACGTAGAACCTTGAGGGTCAATTGATGCGGCACGGCCGAGTTGCGGCTAGTGAGCCGAATGAAGTGGCGATTGCGCCAATGAAGATGTAGGGCCTTGAAAGCCAATGGTGATTGCACCAATGAAGACGTAGGACCTTGAGGGCCAATTGGTGCGGCACGGGCCGAGTTGCGGCTATTGAGCTGGTAGAAACAGAGTCACGGAACAGGTGTGTGTACATGTAGTATGAAGGTGAAAGAGAAAGTATGTTGAACTCCCAGAAGGAACTAGTAAAGTAGTCCAGACTTGACAAAGATGTAGGTAAAGAAATTATGTGTAAAACTCAGTCACTAAGCATATGCAGGATGTGTATAGATGAAATGACAGCAACAATGCAGCAGTAGAATGGGGTTACAAACTTACAAAGTGAGTTCAGACTTGATGAAGAAACAGCTGGTATAATTATACGTGCAGGCTTAGTAATGGTGTGCAAAACTCAGTCACTAAACACATGCAGGATGTGCACAGATGAAATGAAAGCAGCAACTGCAGCAGGAGGTGGAATATCAAACTTGCAAAGTGAGTTCAGACTTGATGAAAGTACAGCTGATATAATTATACATGCAGGTTTAGTAATGGTGTGTTATACTCACACACTAAACATATGATGGATGTGTATAGCTGAATGTGAGCAGCAGCAGCACGGTGTACTGTAGATCAGGCTCCGAAGGCCTCTCCAGGAAGCTGGCATGCCAGAGGATATTCCACGGAGCAGGTAACTGAGGAAGCAGCACGCTGGAACCACAGAGTCAAAACACAGTCAGTTGAGATGTGGGAGGAATGAGCTATAGCCGGCAGGGCGGTGACAGCCAAAGCCTAGAAATAGGACCAGTAACCGATCACGTTAAAGGGAAGTCCGGAAGCTAACTGGAACGCCTGTATCTTCTGAGGACCGGAGTGGAACCCACGCTGTGAGTTGTAACAGTACCATTGACTAGATTTATTATGCATTGCATTTTGAATGCGATACATCCTGCCACATATATATTAACACCATATGCATGTACATTTTGGTTTAAAGCCACAAAGGACAGCTCTTCCTATCCTAACAACAGCTGTCCTTTGTGGTGTAAGGACTTCAGGCTTAATGACCTGGGAGTCCTTCTGCGTGGCCATTGGACAGTGCATGCACAAGCCCTGGGGGACACTCGGAGAGATCCTATTGGATCTCTCTCTGGGAATTATCCGAAAAGAAACCCATAGGCTTCTGTGAGGCATCACTATCTACAAATGACGTTGCTTATCGGGTGCAAGTTCTGGAAAGATTCGCTTTCCGGAGCTCGATACATACTGTATGGGAAATGCAGTCAATCCTCCGAAAATGGCAAGTTTAGGAGTTGGCCACATTTTAATGTTAGTACATCCTGCCCCAAATGTTATCTTACCTGCTAGAACCAGGTGTAAGAAAATCTGCTTTTTTTCAGCTGAGAAAATACATTCTGCACTAATAAGTGTCAGTACTACAAAAACATGAGCTTGGGTTGTGTAAGGATAAAACATATGATGTTTGTACTGTATTTATTTTGTTATTTAAAGTAAAAGAATTCACAAATGATGAAACACTTTTTCACGTGAAGGACAACTTTTTAGGACAATGGCCCGTATTTACCACAATCCGCATTTCAAATGAGGTTGTAGTGTGATATCTTTGCCTAAATTCGCATTGCCAATTTAGGAAATATCACTAGACTGTATTAAGATTTATATGCAGTGACAGAGCTTGCGAATCCTAACCACACATCTCTCACTGTATTTTTAGCAAAAAATTCAATGAGAGTGTCTCCACGCATGCGCCGCCCCCGGGTAGAACTACCCACTTCAACTACCCCCGTCCTTGCCCCTAAGCTTACACTTACCTGCCTGGTGATCGTCATCTCTCTCCTCCGGTCAGCTTGTCTCCTGGCTCCTAGTCTGTGACCCTGGGCAGCTGATGTGTGCTGTAAACTAAGATACTGGCTTACAGCACAACTGACCAGGGTCACAGTTCAGGAGCCTGTCGACCAGCTGACAGTGGAGAGCTTACCGATCACCAGACCCCTTGATTCACGTAAGTGTTTATTTTATTTTTTTGTAAACTACTTTTATTTTTAACATGAGATCAGCTTGTGGTCTATTTGTGTTTTGGTTTTGGATCTGGATCTTTCTTCGTGTTTTGGATCTGGATTGGTTTTGCCAAAACCACCCTTCCGTGTTTTGGGTTCTGGGTTTTGTGTTTTGGATCTGGATTTTTTCTTAAAAAATAAAAAAAAACGCTAAAATCACATAAAATGGGCCTTTTTGTGCCTACGCTATTAATAACCCCAATAACATTAATTTCCACTCATTTCCACTCTATTCTGAACACCTCACACCTCACAATATTGTTTTTAGGCCAAAAGGTAGCTGGATGACTATGCTAAGCGACACGAGTGGGCGGCACAAACACGTGGCCCATCTAGGAGTGGCACTGCAGTGGCAGACAGGAAGCCAATCAGCGTTATGGTGCCCATTTGCATGTAGCACGGACCCGGGAGATCCATGCTACATGCATCTGTGTGATTGGCACAGAGCAATGACAGGTCCGTGAGACCCGTCTGTGCTGCTGTGGTAAAAAAAAAACCTGTGTAAAAAAAGAAAAAAATGGCGTGCACCCTCCCAAAAAGGAGCAGCCAGCCCCCGGGCATTAGTAACCCAGTGCTGGGTGTGCTTAAATACAGGGGACAAACGACGTAGGGGTCCCCTGTACTTAAGCACAACCAGCACCGGGCTAGTCAGAACCAGCGCTGGTTGCCAAAATACGGGGGACAAACGACGTAGGGGTCCCCCGTATTCTGCGCAACCAGCTCTGGGCTCTGATCTGGTCCTGGTTCTGGAAATACAGGGGAAAAAAATTAGTAGGGTTCCCCTGTATGTTCCAGAACCAGCACTGGACTTTTTCTAGCGGGGGGCTGATGCCACAGCCAGGGGAGCCCTTTCACCGGGCCCCCCAGCCGCAGCATCAGCTCTGACCGCGAGTCAGCCCAGGCCGGGGATCCCTGGAGAGCTGGGGACCCCCCCAATAAAGGGGTCACCCTCTCCAGGGCACCCCAGGCCCAGGCTGATAGCCCGGGGCTATCCCCGCCACCCCTGGTAGCGGTGGGTGGCGGGTTGATTGTGTGGTGTGGTGTAAATAAAGAATATCAAACATTGTCTTTACAAGTAGAACTGCAAGTCCCAGCTAGCCTGCCCTGCATGCTGGTACTTGGAGAACCACAAGTACCAGCATGCAGGGCATTAAGGGCCCACTAGTACCTGTAGTTCAGAGCCGGAGCAGAGCCCAGAGCTGGTTGCGCAGAATACGGGGGACCCCTACGTTGTTTGTCCCCTGTATTTTGGCAACCAGCGCTGGTTCTGACTAGCCCGGTGCTGGTTGTGCTTAAATACAGGGGACCCCTACGTCATTTGTCCCCTGTATTTAAGCACACCCAGCACTGGGTCACTAATGCCCGGGGCTGGTTGCTCTTTTTTGGGGGGGGCACACCATTTTTTTCTTTTTTTACACAGGTTTTTTTTTTTTTTTTACCACAGCAGCACAGACGGGTCTCACGGACCCGTTAGTGCTCTGTTTCAATGACACAGATGCAAGTAGCACGGATCTCCTGGTCCGTGCGTGCATCTGTGTCATTGATATACACAGCAGCACAGACGGGTCTCACTGACCCATCTGTGCTCTGTGTCACTGTCAATCACACAGATGCATGTAGCACGGATCTCACGAGTCCGTGCTACATGCAAATGAGCACCATAATGCTGATTGGCTGAGAGCCATGACAGACGGCTCTGTCAGCCAATCAGCACTTTGCCCATTAAAGGCAAAGGCATTTTTTTTTAAATGGCCGCTCGAGGCAAAACCTCGAGATCCGACAGCAGATCTCGAGGTTTTGCCTCGGGAGAGGGATCCGGGGCAGACAGGGAGATCTGAGCTTGGGCTCGGATCGCCCCGGATCCCCGAAGTTCGGGTGGGTTCGGTTCTCAGGGAACCGAACCCGCTCATCCCTATAACATATGAGGGTTGTTTTGTGAAAACCAAAACCAAAACACGGGGCCTGCGCACATCTCTTATTTGAAGGCTCTCTTCAAATGTACACTGGCATTTTATATCAGAATAATAGTCATCATTAATTTATGATTAGAAGGTTCCTGACTGTTTATAACTGAAGTTATGTAATGGACAAATATCTGATAGAGAGGAAATAATTGTTTATTACAAAAGGGTTAATCAATTACACTTTAAGGATCCTTAACACCTACTGATGATAATCAAATGTAGACTCAATCATATGTGTTCCAATTGTCTATCTATTGTATTATATTTCAATATGTCCTGAGTAATAATATCCTATTGTCAATTAGGGGTTAACATTAAATTTTGGGCTAATTTATTTTATTCACTACCACTCAGCATATTCTTTCATGTGTAATTGGAGTATTCGCCTAACACATTACTTCTTGTATCTGTACCATTAAGGAAAAGATGCTGCAAGATGCCGATGAGGGAGCAAGCAGACAAGGAAGACTAGAAGACGATGTGTCTCTTACATGTGTCTGCTACCTGTAAGCAGTGTCTTATTATCAGCACCAATACTTTATTCCACTTAGTAGTCATCCATTATTGTACATACAATAAAAGTAGGAAATTCTCCAAAGTCAAATTGGATGTCGTCCTGTTCAATTTGTAATGCAATTTTTGTCTTATCTAAGGGATAAATGTCCTCATTTAGCTACAAAGAAAGCATATCTAATTTCTGTTCAATAATGGGTAGTGAATGTCAATTTGCTATTATACTGATTTTTCTATAATTACATTTGCATGCCCTTATCGCTAAACAGTCTTCCTAAATGTTCTTATATGTTTTCAATATATTGCTGTCTTATAAGCAGTTCCTGTATACTGTGTGTTTCAGACCTGCCTGAATATGTGCAGTATCTTCCAACTGCTTAAATAAATGCTGGCATCACTCGATTTAGAGGTCACTGTAATGTAAGAAAAATGCCTTTCCAGAAGAACCAGTGCCTGTGCCAGGATACGCATTGCATCACTGCGTGTTAGATCATGATGGGGATTACGTCTCACGCAACCTGAATGATCTGCTGTGCCACATCTTACAGATTGATATGTCGTGTGTGGTTGTTCTTTTACTTGATTTTAAGTAATAATAATAATAATATTTATATAGCACTTTTCTCCCAGAAGAACTCACAGAGCTTTACATTTGCATTTAAAACAACACAAGATATAAAATAAGCTTAACAGAATATATATATATCATCATTATATACAGGACCTGCTATTAGCATCACAGCCTCCTTACACCTTGCGGCTATGGAGGACATTCCACTTATGTGCAGCTCACAGTCTGTATCCCAGTGTCTCTCTGTGGAATATGGAACAGACAGGCTAGTTTGGACCCCTGTCAATCGCCATGGGAGCGGTTGCTGCTCTGGTACTTTGTCACTTGATCAGTTTTCATATTCATAGTTGTTTTATTGAGAAAAAATAGTAGTTTTGGATTCCAGCACTATCAAATGAATATACCATCTCCATTATTCTGTGATTATTAATTACTTACATTCACATAAATGTGTGGAGCTTTGTTTTATAATATCAATATAACAGGACCTGCTACAATTACCCATAGACTGGGTAATATATCACATTATATGACCGGTTTATTTATTGCATACAAGAAACATATTTTTTAATATAATTAAATATTGAGACTCATTGAAGTCAATCTCTGTAAGAATTTAAGATGTGATTGTGATAGTAAATGTGTTTAATTTTTAAGAGTATTCTTAGTGACATCATATCTGCAATGGTGATATCATATTAGCTAATTGGCACAGTTTCTTTTTTCCTTTAGAGAACCATGAAAAGGTGTTTTTATGTAATCTTATATTGTTTATACTGATGCATAATTATTTTACATTTTTTGGATACTTTTTATTTGCACCAACGTGGAACTGCAATGGGGACTATTTGCACACCCAGTAATGCATATTTGATTATAAGGTACTGGGAAAATCTTTACAATTGCAGTCCACACCAATTCACGGCTAACAGTGTTTTTAATAAACACTATACTGTTCATATACTCTTAGTATGGAATGGTACTGAAGATTTTTTTAATGATTTTATAAAATATATCCATACAAATGACTTCAACCTCAGATTAATATAAATAAGGACCAGACTAAGTTTTTAGTCCTGGTCATAAAAAGCAAGAATTTCAAAATGTCCACTAAAACTTTTATCAAAGAAGTAGACAGTAATATCTACATACATTACAACAGTAGGTACTTCAGAAAAATAAAAAATAATATACCCTTCTCTAAGCTGTATAGCATTAAAAAGAACTGCACATTACCAGATGTGTGCAATTTGCAATTATTCACTTCTGCATTAAATTGGACAGAGCTCCCGGAAATGCGTTGAAGCCATTAACTCCATCTAAGGACTATAAGGACCACACATTTGGGTACTTACTGTTTGGACTGATTATTGCTGATGTCCCCACGATCTCTGAGAGACTGCAGCACTTAGATGGTGTGGGTATGTTTGTAAGCCCTGCTTGGAATATATCCTGTTGTATCCTATTTTTATTCTACGTTTTACAAAGCTATGGATTTTATTAGTATATCTTAATAAATCGCTTCTGGCTTCTACTAGGTATCTGTGTGTCATACATGAGACAGACACATCCCTGGGCTCTAAAGATTAAAGAACGGGCACTCGAGACAGAATACTAATGTAAATGTCTTCTTTTTAAGATTTATATCTGTTGTATCATCCAGCCTGTGAGTGTGAAAATAAGAGAGAGGAAAGGATAGATACCTTTATGGACATTCAGGTGAGAATTTAATGTAAGTCTCAGCCTTTCACCCCTCAGAACTAAAAAATAAAAGCAGGATTGGATTCAACACATTGTGTGGTATACTCATATTTTCATGAGCTAGAACTGGTTGACCTGTCTTATATTAGGGACACCCTGAATAAAGGTTGGTTGATTTAAAAATGGATATAGATTGTACCGCCTAGTCAATGATTTTAGAAAGAATAAAATAATTTTAAATATACTTGTCCCTAGTTTATTAGCCAACATTGAGAAGGTGAAATCTACCATCTTCTTGAATGACAATATCTCTGATTTCCATAAATGCAAACATTGTATCGTGCAAATATGTAAACCATTCAAAGAAAAAATCTTTAAGTTTAATAATATTAAAGAGCACAAAATCAGGCATTTCTTAAACCGTATATCCTCTTTTTTTGTTTATTTAGTTGACTGTTCATAGAGATTAAAATATGTGTGTAAATACAAAAGAAATGTGACATTTTGTATACAAGAGTATGTATGAAATATCAAGTCTACGGTTTATAATCATGCTCTGTATCAACACTCAGAGCTGCAGCACCCGGGGTAGGCACATGCTATGGTGCCCTCCCAGCTGCCATCCTCCAGTACAGAAGTATGTCTGGGCTGAGATACAGCAGGTGTACAGGAAGGGCAGCACCCACTATGGACACATAGTATTTTTTTATTATATACCAACAAATAAACCAGATGTCTTTCAATGGAAAGTGGACACCTTTAGACTTAATAGAAATCTACGTCTTAAGGAACATTTCGACAAACAAATATCATTTACTCTACTGGATGTGAGTTCCCAACTGAATGATGTGCCGTCTTCTCTAAACAAATTTAAACCTCGGTCTAAATTTGACCCTAGTACGGTCAACGCATCCATTGATTATCAAGTGGAACAACTACCTCAGACCTCTTTATTTGCTAACAACTTATCTAAAGAAGAATATCAGGCATTACTGTCCCTAGAAAAGTGTACTGATATTGTCATCCGCAGCGCAGACAAGGGGGGTGCGGTAGTCGTACCGGACCTGGATAAATATGACAGCGAATGTATGCATCAACTGTCATAATTATACCTATGAATCATTGCAGAAAGACCCTACGGTCAAATATAAAAAAGAACTTGACATGATTTTGTCAGACGCAGTCAGGGAGGGCCTGATTACTGTGGATTTGAAAACTGCACTCACTGTAGAATACCCCATTGTACCTTTGTTTTATACCTTGCCAAAGGTACATAAATCTTTCGTGGACCCCCTTTGGCCGACAGACAATTTCGGCCAGGGGGTCACTATATCAGCCTGTTTCAGTGATGTTAGACCATTTTCTTAACAGTTGTGTGCAAAATATCCCTACTTATTTGACGGAAACTACATCCTTACTGATTAAACTTAAAGATCTGGGTAATCTCCCCCATGATACCCTCCTATGTAGTGCGAACATTACAAGTCTTTATACTTGTATCCCACACAATGATGGTCTCAGGGCAGTGGAAAATTTAATTAGAGATAACTGTTTGAACACTGGTCCTCCTGTGCATTAATTCATTAATCTCTTGGAATTAGTTCTAACTAGGAACTACTTTGTATATGATAATACACTTTTTTTGCAGAGGGCAGGATGTGCGATGGGGTACAATGTGGCCCCATCGTACGCCATCGCCTATATGCATACGATTGAGCAAAAAATGTTTTTCAGTATTCCTACTATCTCTGGGAAGCTTTTACTGTTTTATAGGTACATAGATGACGTACTAATTTTCTGATCAAGTATGCAGAGTGAATTACAGAACCTGTTTGATGCGCATAACCATACTGGTCATGAGGTACAATTTACATATATAATTGATAAAGTAATGGCACTTGTAACACCTATCTATTTGTAAAGGAGACTGATCAGAATACGATACTCCGGCACGATAGTTTCCACCCTCTACCTCTGCGACATGGTTTGCCCTATTCGCAATTCTGACATGTTAGGTGCATTACCAGTGACCCAACCCAATTGGAATACCAATTGGAAAAAATTATTAATAAATTTGTAGCAAGAGGATACAATAGACGTGATTTATTGAAAATCAAAGAAAAAGTGATTAATACCTCTCGTGAAAGTACTTTACAGTCCAGAATTGATCATCAAGATGTAGTTAAAAAGATGCCTTTGGTAAATAAATATACTACTAGAAGTAATGATACCACTAGTATTGTAAAAAATCTGTGGCCTCTAATAAATAGTGATGTGGAGCTTCCATCTTTAATTAATACAGAAAGTAATGCCCTGTTACACTAGAGGCCGCAACCTGAAGGACAGATTGGTCCATCTAGATGTTGCTAAACTAAAGAAGAAAAGACCATCTCATTTTCTAACTCAAAAAAATGGTTATCACAGGTGTCTCAGATGTATCACCGGTGACCTGCAGTACTACTTTTGTGGTCTATATGTTATCTTGCCCATGTGGTCTTCATTACGTGGGCAAGACTGAGTGGCAGATCAAAGGGCGCTTGGAACTTAGGTATCAATTCTGGTATGAGGGATCAGCCAGTGGCTAAACACTGGATATCAGCACAGAGCATGGAGTAGCTGATTTACGTTTCAAAATTATTGATCACATCCCATTAAGTGTGAGAGGTGGCAATAGGGCTAATAACCTATTACAAGCGGAATGCCACTGGATTTGTAAATTAGATACAATGGCCCCTAAAGGGCTTAATGAATCCTGGGGATTTCAGTGCTTCCTCTGATTTTGCACATCTTTGTACATTTTTGTACGTTTAATTACATCTTTTATGATACTGTATTGATCAAATGTAATTGTGGAAACTGTTTATAATGTTGAATTCGTTTACACATTGTTAATCTATAAGATATGTAGTGATGTACCTGTAAAATATTGTAATGTGTTTTTAGCTTTAGTTTGTTTCGCGTTGCCTTGACAATGCTTGGTGTGTCAGCTGATTGGCCCAGCGCAGCTCTGTGATGTCCTAGTGGCTGCAATGCTGGTGGGTGGTTGCGTGTCTCTGGGAGGCTGCAGCGTTGTGGACCGGCTGTGGACAATTGGCTGATTAAGGTAAATTGCTCATGATATATATGTACATAAGTTTTGTATTGTTGGTTTGTGTCCCTGATGATGGGCATGTGCCAAAAACGGTCGTCGGATTAAACCTTGTTTATATTTGACCAAGACGTGGAGTGCCGCCATTTGTGATACTATATATTGGGCTATTGGGTCCATGGAAGGCACCTATACACTTCTGCCATCCTGACGAGTGTCAGGACTGTGACTATTTCAGTACGTAAAGATAAACTACATTTGCCAGGGTTCCACTGCGGTCGTTGGAGGAGCTATCCTGGTTGCTGGCATTCTCCATATACAGGGGATAGAGAGTTAAAATGATCATCTGTGTCAAAGGTGTTGTCAGGTTGTGGGATTTCTGATTGCTTATTATTTCAAACCTGATTACATTTGAGTCACATGTTCTGAACTTCCTATGGATCACAGACCCATAGTATAAAGCCTGTTACTAACTGTGTCTCAGTGTCTGTGCAATGTTACTTTCAGGTCTTTCTTGGACTCCTGCCAGATCCCTGCTGTTCCTGTGGTTTGCTATGGACTGTGCTATATCTCTGTCCGTGTACCGGTTAAACTTCTGATACTGGTTACCAGCTGCACTATAGAGCTCAGCATTGCCATTGCCTAAGTATTGTTATTTTGCTCCATTGCTGTGGTTGCATCCCCTGCTGGATTATTTACTCTACCTGTTGTCTTCTACTTCCATGGACATTGAAATTACCTTTACTACAGTTGTCAACTGCACCGTTACAGTGGACCCTTCGTGCATCGCGGGGCTCAACCCTGCTCTGGATCCCCGTCATCCTGCAGGGCTCAACCCTGCTCCAGATCCTCACTACATCACAGGGCTCAACCCCGCTTTGGATCCTCGTCACGCTGCAGGGCTCAACCCTGCTCCGGACCTTCACCGCATCGTAGGGCTCAACCATGTCCCGGATCTTCACTACACCACAGGGCTCAACCCTGCTCCGGATCTTCACTACATCACAGGGCTCAACCCTGCTCCAGATCTTCACTGCATTGCAGGGCTCAACCCTGTCACGGATCTTCATTGCATCACAGGGCTCAACCCTGCTTCGACTTTTAGTACATCACAGGGCTCAACCCTGTCCCGGATTTTCACCATGTCTCAGGGCTCAACCCTGTCCCAGATTTTCACCATGTCTCAGGGCTCAACCCTGTTCCGGATCTTCACTACATTGCAGGGCTCATCCCTGTTCTGGATTTTCATCACTCTACAGGGCTCAACCCTAGTAAGGTCCATTATACCATCCTGAGGCCTCATATTGGACTCGAGGTTCCCTACCACATTAGTATCAGAGACTTTATTTACATATAGGGGTTTACTCCTATATTGATTACTGCATATCTGAACTTCTGTGTTATTGAGACTTTATGTGAAACGTTGCTATATATTTTGCCTGTGCATATATTTACTTTTATTCCATGTTACTGAGATTTCATGAAAAGGTAATTCCTAAAACCACCTCAATTTAATAGTGCCCAGTAGGCCTGACTCCTTCCAGGAGTCTCAATTGTCGGCAGCCGTGACAGTTTGCACAGACCTAAAAATGAATCCGGATCTGGAACAAGTTCAAGTTTTGCAATGTTTACAGGTTCTTTCCACACGTCTTGGTAAACTTAAGATTCCTGTTACAAGTACGTCAGGGGTTTCTGCTTCTCATCTACGTTTACTGACTCCTACCTCTTATGATGGTAATCCAAAAACCTGTAGAGGATTTCTCAACCAATGTGAGATTCATTTTGAATCATTACCCCAAAGTTTTACCACCTCTCGTGTTAAAGTGGCTTATATTGTGTCATTATTGTCTGGTGCTGCTCTCGAGTGGGCTTCTCCTTTATAGGAGAGAAATTATGCTTTAATGTCTAATTACCAAGCTTTTGTTTCCACTTTTAAAAGGATATTTGACGAACCTGGAAGATCAGTGGCAGCGTCTGTGGACATTTTACGAGTAAAACAAGGAACAGCTCCAGTTGGTCAGTATGTGGTTCGCTTTCAAACTATAGCGGCAGAATTTAAGTGGAACAATGAGGCATTAAGAGCAGCATATTGGAATGGTCTCTCTGAGAAACTTAAAGATGAGTTAGTAACTCGGGATCTTCCTGAGAATTTGGATGAGTTAATTTCATTGACTATTAAAATTGATTTGCGTATGCAAGAACGAGGGGCTCAGAGGAGTCGCACTGAGTGTTCTAAAAGCTCTCTTCCCCAGCCACGGTCCTTTCATGGTACATCTGATGAGCCTATGCAAATTAATAAAGCTAAGTTGTCTGAAGTGGAGAAGCAACGTAGGAGGCGTTCTAATTTGTGCTTGTATTGTGCATCCTTAGAAAATGTTTTGGCTAAATGTCCAATAAGGCCGGGAACACAGTCATCCCTAGTTGATGGAGGGGAAGTCAACCTAGGGGTGCTTTCAAAAGTTTTCCCCAATAAGGATTGTTTAATCTCTGTGGGTATTCCTGATTTTGGGTTTCCGTGTCAAGTGTTTTCTGCATTGCTAGATTCTGGAGCAGCGGGCAACTTTATTTCGTTGTCATTGGTTCAAAAATTGCAAATTCCTGTTGTCAAATTAATCCGTTCTCTTTCCCTTTCTGCAGTAAATGGGACTAGAATTTCTAATGGATATGTTACGCATCAAACAAAGTCTATGAAGTTGAGGGTAGGAGCTTTGCATGAAGAAAGTTTAGAGTTTCTGGTACTACCTATTTCTATGTATGATATAGTTCTTGGTTTACAATGGTTAACTCTTCATAACCCTCATATTGATTTGACTTGTTCTCAAATTATTTCTTGGAGTCCTAAATGCAAATAACTTGTTTGATTCATGTGGTACGAATGGCTGAAGTGAAAGTAGATGTTCCACCTTCTCTCCCACAGCCTTATCATGAATTTGCTGATGTCTTTTCTGAGCAGGCGGCAGACGAACTTCCACCGCATCGTCCCTGGCATTATCCTATTGAACTTATTCCTGGTAAAATGCCACCCAAAGGTTGAGTATACCCTCTGATAATATGGTAATCCCTATCGCGCACAATATCAGGCGCAGCAAATAATCCCAAAAATTTCTGGGTCATACAATCAATTAGCTAACAAATGTTGTTTTTTTTTGTGGGCTTTTAAAATATTTGTAAGTGTTTCTTTTTTAGGGAAACAATATTGTACGCATGTTTGTTTTTTTTCATATTTTTTTTTGGCCAAGAAACCAATCGTCCTTTTGTTTTTTGCTAAGTGTTAATTAAAACTCATAAATTGTTTTTAACCCTTGTTTTTTTTAAAAAAAATTAAATGTTTCTATTTCCGTTGTATTGCTTGTAAGTTTGTTTGAGGGATTACCTTTTAACCAGTTTTTGAATAAATCAACAATAGAATTTTGCAGATTTTGAACATAATTTTATTAAATGATTGTGTCCATTTTTTTTTTTCAGAAACATATTTATTTTAAGGTAAAAAAATTTACAAATGATTTTGGCCACACACAAACAAAAGAAGTGGCATTTGAACTAAAAAAATAAAAACAAATAAAAACAATTCACAAGAAAGGAGAGGGAGGTTTTTGGCATGAAGGAATATGGGGCAAACACAGAGATGGATTGTGGGGAAATTAGCCAGTGCTGTCATCACCTTTTAGGCCGTTTGGCCGGGGGTTGAAGGGAGCCTGAACGGGTCCGGGATCTCCTTCGGCAGACCTGGCCAGAGGCAGATGTTGTGGCCTCTGGACTAGGCATAGGGCTAGGCACATTTGGAGGGATGGCTGTTGTTGTGCCAGAGGTGGAGGGTCCTGATGTTCCGGCAGGAAGGGAGGCCGGCTCCAACATGTGCTGGCGAACTAGCTGCTCCAGGGCATTTGCAATTCTCACGTTGGCCGCAGCAGTTTCCTCCAGGGCGTCCGCCACCCTTAGCAGATTGGCGTCCATCCTCAGCAGAATCTCGGTGTGCTGATCCGTTTTAACATTGAGATCAGTGAGGAGGGCCACTGCCTGTGAGGGGGAATGCCCTGGACTGTGCCACAGGGTCCCCAGCCGGATCTACTGCTTCCTCCCCTGCAGAGCCAGAAGAAATTCTGCGGCCAAAGCTCAGCTCTGGAGCAGACTCATCCGCCTGTGTCTCTTTGAGAAAAAAAAGAAAAGAGTAAAATTATAATCTAGATATTTTACAAAACACATTTCTGAGTTGTTAACATTACAACATTTATCTGGGGCAACATGAGGAGCCGCAAAGTCTGGCATGTCGGTATTCATGTTCAACACGCCCAACACCTCCTCATCCTGCACACACCCCTGACACAGGGGTGGGACCCCCACCTGTCCCCCCTGCATGCCTAGCCTTATCAGCCAGTTTTTGTTTAAGCTGATATTTGAAGTCTGTTGGTTAAAAAGTTGGCATTATTACTGCAGTATTTGGACCTGTAAACACTTTTTAGTCAAATGTAGTTTTTACGTACCGGCGTTTGACCTCCCAGGTTGAACGTTCAAACTCACCCACCCCATTGACAGCACTGGCTATGTCGTCCCACAATTTCCATCTCTGGGTTGCACCCATATTCCTTGGTGCCTGTGCCAGGTTGTCGTTGCACATTTGCACCAAAACCTCCATCTCCTTCCTTGTGAATTGTGGCTGCCTTTTTTTTTTGGCCCTAGTTTGCCTACTAGGCCCAGCAGCCTCTTTCATGGCATCCTCCACACCTTTTTTTTAAATGGTTTACAAATTTTTAATGTAAAATGTTTCAAAATGTAATGTTAAACATAAGTATTTTCCCATAAAAAACCAAATACTTACATGGCGCCTCTTGGTTAGTACTTTGCTGCTCTGTACTCATTGTCTTTTCTCAATGCAGCAGACCAATTTGGGCCTTCAGTGACGTTTTTATACATGCATCAGCATTATTCGGCCGCATCATTCATTGTGCGCTCCTATTGTCCGTCCTTAATTTGAGCGGGAAAATGTAGACTATTTATGGCTTGGTGTGACTCCATTCGAGGTAGCATTTTTTGATTGTTGGAGGTATTTCGGTGTAGAGTGGTTTGTTGTTTGGTTGGTGGAACGTGAAGGAGTTTGTTTTTTTTGAAGGAGCGTTTTTTTATTACTTTCCTTGTTTAAGTTAGCATTTTTGCGTATTTTTATTTGCTATTTTTATTTATATTTTTGAGTAAGTATTTCAATAATTCCCATAAACATTTATTAATAAATTGTTTCAAAATTTTTATATTGTTTTTTTTTTTACAGTTATTTTGGCTGGAACCCAAGTGACCTTTTATAACTTTTTGATATTTGTCTGTTTTTGGTAAGTGTTTTTGGTTTTATTAATTAACAAATTAAATGTGTTGGTCTTAGCATATGTTTCGCTAAGTAATGTGTGCTTGTTCTGTGTAAAATCATGTCTTAAGTCTAAATGTAGCGTACTATTTTGCGAACTAATGTGTGCTTGTTCTGTGTAAAACCATGTCTTAAATCTAAATGTAGCGTACTTTTTTGCGAACTAATGTGTGCTCCCTTCACTAAATTTTAGTAAACTATATTTGGTTTAATTCCTAGTTTATAAAATTAATCTTAATTTTTTTTTATCCTTTTGAAATGTAGGTGGATTTTCACATGACACTACCCAGGCCTGTAAGATTCTTTGGTTTTCTTTGAAAAGATAAGTATATTTTTCTTAACACATTTGTCTAAAACTATAACTACCTGGCTTAACATATCAGATTGATGTTGGTCGTATTATCTTGGCCATGGTTCCAGAACCCGACCAACCTCAACTTCGTCCCAGGCGTAGGCCTCATAGGCATGCAAGGCCCCAGATATATAGAACACATGTCACCCTTTTTGGAATGCCAGATGATGAGGTGTTAAGGCACTACTGTCTGCCTCCAAAAATCATCATAGACACTCTCTCATTAATAGAGAGTGATCTTGAATGGCAAATTGACAGTCCTACAGCAATACCACCACTTACGCAATTCATGTCAGTGTTACATTTTTGTGCCTCAGGATCCTTTCAAACCACTGTGGGAATAGTCGCAGAAATCTCCCAATCCTGAGGGCAGTGATGGATGCACTATTTAAACACCTCCATCATTTTATTAAAATGCCATTGGATATGGGTTCCCTTAATGTGGTGAAGGATACATTTTACCAAATTGCTGGCTTCCCACACATCATAGGGGTTGTGGATGGCACTCACATACCACTTCAGCCTCCAGCAAGGCTGGAGACAATATTTAGGAACCGAAAGCACTTTCATTCGATGAATGTAATGGTGGTATGTGATGCCTCCCTCCAGATCCTGTCCCTGAATGCCAAATTCCCAGGCAGTGCACATGATTCCTTCGTCATCCGGCAATCAGGGATTTGGCACAAATTAAACAACCTACAAGCTGGTGATGCGTGGCTTCTGGGTAAGTTGACACCTTCTGTTGAAACCAATGCAAAGCTTGGTACACAATGGTCCGGATGTTGTTTTTTATATTTTCACAGGAGATAGTGGTTACCCTTGCACGCCCTGGCTGCTCACTCCTTATTTGGTTCCCACACCAGGGCCACAAAGTCAGTATATTTCTGCACTTACAGCCACCAGGCAGGTGGTGGAGCGCTGTATCGGCCTTTTAAAAGGCCGATTCAGATGCCTCCACCGCTCTGGTGGCGACCTCATGTATTTGCTGGCTATGGTTTCCAAAATTGTGGTCCTGTGTGTGATTTTTCACAACATCGCCATAAGGAGTGGTGTTCCACTGCAGCCAGAGGATGCCTTGCCTGAGGACCCCGAGGTTGGTCAGAGGTCAGTATGTGGGAGGGCCATACGCGATCAAATTGTTGCCTGGTTTTTAGGTAATTACTTCAACAAATTAATTTAATTGACACAATGTAGACATGTATTCTTTTAATGTACACTTTTAACTTTTTTTTTTTTTATTCCCTAAAATGACCATAAAAATCCATACATACTACCTGATCAACACAAATGACTTTATGTGGACACATTGGATATAACTTCGGGAACAATGATTTCCTCTCCTCATTTGTGGATTCATGTTGGTATGCTACTTCAACAAACAGTTCCTGATTTTTTTTTATATTTTGGGTTTTAGGAATTTTTTGGACTTTTGTGTGTGTTTTAACTGTGTGATTTTGTTTTGACTATTCACTTGGTGTTTATTATTTGTGTGCAATAATTTTTTTTTTTTTTCATTAAACAACCATTTCCTTCGTAAATTACAAACAAGTGAAACCTGTTCCAAAAAATGCAAATATGCTTAATGCATAACACTGTAATTTATTAATTTCTAAACTTTTGTTTCCTGCTTTGTTGCTAAAAACAAACACCAAAGGTATTATGGTGAATCAGTATGTTTACAATTCTAGGCCTAAGCATGTTGCTTTAATTTTTACATTACCCCAAAAAATAATTATACTATTTTTGACGTTAATTCTAAAAACCTATTGGTATTGTTATGTGTTTAATGTGCAAGCTTACATACTTACTTTACCTTTCTACAAACAAATTGTCATTACTTAAAAACACAGGGACAAATAGTAGACTTATGTAAGGTTCAACAAGGAATGAGACTTAAATAAATGAAAATAAACTTAATTTTTTTTTTGGGGGGGTATAACGCTAAAAACTTATTGGTGCAGGATCGCCAAAAGGTGGTCCAAGGCCACCAGCATGCCAATTACATGGCCCAGGAGTTCCGCCAAGCCTCCTGCAATGGCCTCGTTACGCCTCTGGGCCTCTGTGGGGATAAAAAATTTGAGGGTTACTAAAATGACACCTTCATTTAGAATGTTCAAACCCCAAAAAAATTCTGGCTATAACAAAAAAAAACATCAGTTACAAAAACCTGTCCTAAAAAAAAGGAATGCAAAACGAAAAGATTTACAACAAATAAGGGGCCAAAAAGTAGAAATAACCAAAAAAACCATATGTCTTAAACCTAAGCAAAACTACGACATTTGTTGGTACCGTAAACAAGAAAGACACAAGTGGGAGTGTTTGGACATGTGTCATATGTGTAAGGGGAAAACATCCTTGACATTGTTTCACAAAGATATATCTAAAAAACATTTGAACTACTTTACTATTTTGAACTGCACAGGCAAAAGGACAACATCAACTAAATTAATTTACAAATTAAAAAACAAAAAATAAAAAACAAACAAACCATAGTTTACAATGTAAACATACCAGCCACACTGCGGACTGGGCCTGGAGCCACGAAATCCTCCTCATCTGAGGTGGGCCAGTGGGTAATTGATGAAGGAGCGGTTATGGCTGAGGGAGTTGAGGGTGTGGAAAAGTGAGGTGTGGTTTGAGGGGAGGGGGAAGTTGGAGGGATGGTCAGGTGAGGAGAGGGAGGGGATTGAAGGTTCTCAAGGTCTGGGGTGGAGGGGAAATTTGGGTAAGAGTGGGCAGGGGATGTTTGGGTGGGAGTGGGGGATAGGGGACAAGCCACACATCGGCGCCGTCTGACTATCCGCTCTGCCTCTAAATGATGGAGAAAAACAATTTTAACTTAATTTTTTTTTTTTTAAATTTGCATTAAAATAAAAAAACGGATATACTGTAAACAAGCACACGCAGGTATGACCAAATGAAAAAAAAAAATTATAAACATACACAGAAACACTTACTTTAGCCAATCCTGCGCCGCAAAAGGGCCAGCAGGCGTGGTGATCTGCGCCGCAGATCTGACCACCTGCTTTCCAACTGTCCTATATTTCAGCTATAGCCGAGGGAATGCAGGCGGTGGCGCACCTCTGCGTAGGCACTACGTTTTTGTAGATTGGTGATGGGGAGCGGCTGGTTGGTAATGCGCTCGTCCATCACTTCTGTAAGCACCATTAGCTCCCGCCTACAGAAAGCGTTGGCTCTCATGATGGCAATGATTTTTTTTACACAAAACAGTTTTAATAAAGGACCTAGAAAAAATTTGATTGGCTAATGTACTTTGTAAATTAACAGAAACAATTCTATTGGTTGGTGTGTGAGTCATGTGACCTACACCCTCACAAATATAATGTGAGTTATGATAGGCTTGATGCAGTGACATGTGTAACCTAATTTAAATAAAAAAAAAAAAAAAAATCTGCATTTAAAAAAAAAAAAAAAAAAACCATTACTAGCATTCAAACAAACTTTTAAATTTGAACAACTTTCCCCTTGGTCAAACCGTACGTATTCTGCGGAAGAAATGACACACACTAACAAGAATAAAGTTTATTGACATTGAAAAAAAAAACAGGATTGCAAACATGTGAATAACAATTAAGGTAATTAATATAGTGATTGCCAGTAATCGATTCAAGTATGTTTGCAGAATGAAATAGCAGGCAATCGAAAACTGACAGGGCCACTTCCGGAATTGACTTGTTCGAGCGCTCCCTGCAACCAAAGAGGAGACGGACGCTCGCTATTTTGATAGATTGCTAGCTAGAGGAGGGGTTGGGAGAATATGGGGCAGAAGGTTAGTTACGAGCGAACATATGAGCGAGCGCTTGGATTTAAATATTTCCGCTCATACGGCGGACGAGCGATCGGCCACTTGCGTCCGGGTCTGAATCAGGCCCTCTGTTCCTGAGACTCAAGCCATGTCGGAATATGTAACCTATGGAAGGGGTTTATCAGGCCTTCTTCATCTCCCGCTGGAGCGGGCTTCTTTTTTGTAAAGAAAAAATATGGTGGTCTTCGTCCATTTATCAACTTTAGAGGTCTAAATGAGATCACGGTAAAACACAAATATCCTTTGCCTCTCATTACAGAATTGTTTGACAGAGTTAAGGGGTCTCGACTGTTTACTAAACTTGATTTAAGGGGAGCTTACAACTTGATCAGCGTTAAAGAAGATGTGTGGAAAACTCATCATGCCTTTTGGTTTATGTAATGCTCGCATGGTGTTCCAGGAGTTTGTGAATAAAATTTTCTGAGATATACTTTATAAGTTTGTTATTGTTTATCTTGATGATATTTAGATTTTTTCCAGGAATCTTTCTGATCATTGTACCCATGTCAAAGATGTATTAAGCCGCCTTTGAGCTAATAAGCCTTATGGTAAGATCTCCAAGTGCATTATTGAAGTTCCAGTTATACCCTTTTTGGGTTATATTATCTCCAGTTTTGAACTTCAGGTGGACCCCGAGAAGTTAAAGGCTATTCAAGATTGGGTTTTGCCCACTTCATTAAGGTCTATTCAGAGATTTTTAGGCTTTGCGAATCATTACAGAAAGTTTATTAAAGCATTTTCAATGATTGTGGCTCCACTCACTGCTATGACAAAAAAGGGGCTAATCCCAAAGTGTGGTCCCCAGAGGCGTTGGATGCCTTCCAGACTCTTAAAGATGCATTTTCTGCGGCCCCTATTCTAGTTCAACCTGATGTTGAGATACCATTTATGCTGGAAATGGATGCCTCCACTTATTGAGTTGGGTCTATTTTGTCCCAAGTGGCTGCAGATGGGAGAACAGTATCTTGTGAATTCTTTTCATGAAAGTTTTCCAGTGCTGAGAGTAATTACTCCATTGGGGACCAAGAATTGTTAGCTATTAAGTTAGCATTGGAGGAATGAAGATATTTATTAGAAGGTGCAAAGTATCCCATTACTATTTTTACAGATCAGAAGAATTTGTTGTATTTGAAGACTGCCCATTGTTTGAACCCACGACAGGCTCGTTGGGCACTCTTCTTTTCTCATTTTGATTTTGTCCTCAGGTGTCATCCATGTTCATTGAATAAAAAGGCAGATGCACTTTCTCGCTCAATGTTGGAAGAGAAAGAACAAAATAAGGATCAAAGGTACCCTATAATAAACCCTCTGGCCTTTTCTTCAACCTCCATCTCTCCAGATCCTCCTCCTGGGAAGATATTTGTGGCACCTGAGTCACGAGGTAAACTTCTATCTTGGGCTCATAATTCTCGTTTCTCTGGACATCCAGGGGTTCATAAAATGTACTCATTTTTGCAACGTTCTTATTGGTGGCCTTCCATGAAAAAAGATGTCTAAGAGTTTATACATTCTTCTTCTAAGTGTGTACAAAAATAATTCCTCCTGGCAGTCTCCTGTAGATCCTCTCCATCCACTATCTATTCCTACCCAACCATGGACCCATCTTTCCATGGATTTTATCACGGATCTTCCTGAGTCTAGGGGGTGTACAGTTATTTGGGTAGTGGTGGATTGTTTTACCAAGATGGCCCATTTTTGTCCTTTGGCTCAAATTCCATCAGCCCCCAGATTAGCACAAATATTTATTAAAGAGATATTCTGTCTTCATGGACTTCCTGCTGAGATAGTATCTGATTGGGGTGTCCAGTTTGTTGCTTATTTTTAAGAGGGCCTTATGTTCATCATTGCAAATTAAATTACAGTTTTCTTCTGCATATCATCCTCAGTCAAATGGACAAACCAAAAGAGTGAACCAGGAGTTGGAGACCTTCTTGAGACCTCTTCTCAAGATGATTAGATGGATTTTTTGCCTTGGGCTGAGTTTGCCCATAACTTTCATTATTCATCTGCTACAGGTGTAAGTCCTTTTTCTGCCTACTCTGGTCGGCATCCTCGAGTTCCTGAGCCTCAATCAATTCCTACAGTGGACGTTCCAGCAGCTAAAGCTACTCTCCAACATTTTTCTGGAATTTGGAGACAGGTACATAAGTGTCTTAGGAAATCCTCTCATAATTATAAATTTTTTGCTGATAGAAAACGTTTGGCTGTTCCTAAATATTCTGTTGGGGATCGTGTCTGGTTGTCTACTAGAAATCTTCGACTTAAAGTACCTACTATGAAGTTTGCTCCTTGGTATATTGGGCCTTTTCATATTGTAAATATGATCAACCCAGTGGCATGTAAGTTACAGTTACCTGCAACCATGCATGTACCTAACTCCTTTCATGTCTCCTTGCTTAGACCATTGATTCTTAATGGATTTCACAACAGCTTGCCTAAAGTACCTCCCATAACAACTTCTCGAGGTGTGGAGTTTGAGATCGATAAGATTCTGGATTCACGTAAGCATCAAAATCAATTGCAATATCTCGTAGACTGGAAGGGTTATGGCCCTGAGGAGAGATCTTGGATTAAAGACTCTGATGTCCATGCTCCTAAACTGATACGTAATTTTCATGCTAAATTCCCTTTAAAACCTGGTGAGTGTTCGGAGACCACAGAATAACGGGGGGTACTGTCAGGACTGTGACTATTTCAGTATGTAAAGATAAACTACATTTGCCAGGGTTCCATTGTGGTCATTGGATGAGCTATCTTGGTTGCTGGCATTCTCCACATACAGGGGATAGAGAATTAAAATGATCATCTCTCTCAAAGGTGCTGTCTGGTTGTGGGATTTTGATTGCTTATTATTTCAAACCTGATTCCATTTGGGTCATATGTTCTGAACTTCCTATGGATCACAGACCTCTAGTATAAAGCCTGTTACTAACTGTGTCTCAGTGTCTGTGCAATGTTACTTTCAGGTCTTTCTTGGACTCCTGCCAGATCCCTGCTGTGCCTGTGGTTTGCTATGGACTTTGCTATATCTCTGCCTGTGTTCCAGTTAAACTTCTGATACTGGTTACCAGCTGCACTACAGAGCTCAGCATTGCCATTTCCTAAGTATAGTTATTTTGCTCCATTGCTGTGGTTGCATCCTCTGCTGGATTATTTACTCTGCCTGTTGTCTTCTACTTCTGTGGACATTGAACTTACCTTTACTACAGTTGTCAACTGCACCGTTAAGTTATCGTCGCCGGACCATGCATCGCGGGGCTCAACCCCGCTCCGGATCCCTGTCATGCCGCAGGTCTCAACCCTGCTCTGGATCCTCACTACATTGCGGGACTCAACCCCGCTCCGGATCCTCATCACACTGCAGGGCTCAACCCTGCTCCGGACCTTCACCGCATCGCAGGGCTCGACCCTGTCCCGGATCTTCACTACACCACAGGGCTCAACCCTGCTTCAGATCTTTACTACATCACAGGGCTCAACCCTGCTCCGGATCTTCACTGCATTGCAGGGCTCAACCCTGTCATGGATCTTCATTGCATCACAGGGCTCAACCCTGCTTTGACTTTTAGTACATCACGGGGCTCAACCCTGTCCCGGATTTTTACCACGTCTCAGGGCTCAACCCTGTTCCGGATCTTCACTACATTGCAGGGCTCAACCCTGTTCTGGATTTTCATCACTCTACAGGGCTCAACCCTAGTAAGGTCCATTATACCATCCTGAGGTTTTACCCTCATATTGGACTCAGGGTTCCCTACCACATTAGTATCAGAGACTTTATTCCTATATTGATTACTGCATATCTGAACTTCTGTGTTGTTGAGACTGTATGTGAAATGAAATGTTGCTATATATTTTGCCTGTGAATAAATTCTATTTACTTTTATTCCGTGTTACTGAGATTTCATGAAAAGGTCATTCCTAAAACCACCTCAGTTCATAGTGCCCAGTAGGCCTGACTCTTTCCAGGAGTCTCAAGTGTCGGCAGCCGTGACAACGAGTGCTGGAACTCTGTTTACCACTATATATATATATATATATATATATATATACCACAAAAAATCCCAAACTGCGCTGATCAATTCACATACAGCAGCACCCTTCAGTAAGTCCCCTGTTAGAAGGACTAATTCAAAGATATACAAATGGATTACTGATGGGGCGCTAAAACGCAACACAATTTATTTTAAAATTTTTAAAACACAATGCAATCTCTCCAAAGGCTTATACGTCTTCTTTTTCTTTTGAAGAGACAACTTCACCGTTATTCCTACTCGTTCTCAATTTTGATCAATTAGTCCAAACTATGAGTTCGCATTAAGTCCTCCTCGAGGTTCTAAAAAAGATACCCTCGTACCAAGACACCCAAACACAGGCCCAAGGCCAACGTTAGTAAGAATTAGAAAAATAGAAAGTAAAATAATTCTTTATTAAAATTTAACAGTATGCTAGATGGACAATCTTACACAATTTGGTAATGTACAGCCTTCCAATCTTAGGAAAGGGATATCATACACCTTTCGATCAGCAGATGTTTAAATGTAGTGTCCACCTTTCATTAAAACCCTACGCGTTTCGTCTCTTTATGAGACTTCTTCAGGGGTAGATCTAAAATATATGATATATATTATATATACTAGGTGTCACTGGTAATGAATTGAACTCAAAACAATGGTAATATTCAAATACATCTCTTTCAAAATTACATACCTCAATATTGATGTATACACATGTACTTAATGTATACCCAAAATGTAGGCAATTCTTTGGATCACAAACTGTAAAACCTATTTAATATTAAAGATACATATATTCAATAATAATATTTTTATCGTACATCTTTTTTTTTTAAAAACAACTTTCTGGTCTCATATATCTACATTACATACCTCATACTTGATGTCTAAAAAATGGTACCCGTAGTTTATGTCAGACCATCTGGTGGTCAATTTATTGAACCAAAACCGTGCAACTTATTTAATATTAAAACATTTGTTTTAATATTAAATAGGTTGCACGGTTTTGGTTCAATAAATTGACCACCAGATGGTCTGACATAAACTACGGGTACTGTTTTTTAGACATCAAGTATGAGGTATGTAATGTAGATATATGAGACCAGAAAGTTGTTTTTAAAAAAAAAAAAAAAAATGTACGATAAAAATATTATTATTAAATATATGTATCTTTAATATTAAATAGGTTTTACAGTTTGTGATCCAAAGAATTGCCTACATTTTGGGTATACATTAAGTAAATGTGTATACATCAATATTGAGGTATGTAATTTTGAAAGAGATGTATTTGTATATTACCATTGTTTTGAGTTCAATTCATTACCAGTGACACCTAGTATATATAATATATATCATATATTTTAGATCTACCCCTGAAGAAGTCTCATAAAGAGACGAAACGCGTAGTGTTTTAATGAAAGGTGGACACTACATTTAAACATCTGCTGATCGAAAGGTGTATGATATCCCTTTCCTAAGATTGGAAGGCTGTGCATTACCAAATTGTGTAAGATTGTCCATCTAGCATACTGTTAAATTTTAATAAAGAATTATTTTACTTTCTATTTTTCTAATTCTTACTAACGTTGGCCTTGGGCCTGTGTTTGGGTGTCTTGGTACGAGGGTATCTTTTTTAGAACCTCGAGGAGGACTTAATGCGAACTCATAGTTTGGACTAATTGATCAAAATTGAGTATGAGTAGGAATAACGGTGAAGTTGTCTCTTCAAAAGAAAAAGAAGACGTATAAGCCTTTGGAGAGATTGCATTGTGTTTTACAAATTTTAAAATAAATTGTGTTGCGATTTAGCGCCCCATCAGTAATCCATTTGTATATATATATATATATATATATATATCCACACCGATCAGCCATGACATTAAAAACAATTAAAAACATCTGCCTAATATTGTGTAGGGCCCACTTGTACCACAATAATAGCTCTGATCTGTTGAGGCATGGACTCCACGAGACATATGATTGTGTCCTGTGGTATCCTGCACCAAGTCATTAGCAGCAGTCCTGTAAGTTGCAAGGTAGGGCCTCCATGGCTCAGACTTGTTTTCCAGATTATCCCTCAGATGGTCATTTGGCTTGAGATCTGGGGAATTTAGAGGCCAAGTCAACAGCTTGAACTCTTTGTCATGTTATTCATACCATTCCTGAACAATTTTTTGCAGTGTGGCAGGATACAGTATGCTTCTGAAATAGGCCACTGCCATTTGTGAGTACCGTTGTCATGAAGCTGTGTACTTGGTCTGCAACAAAGTATAGGTAGGTGGTACGTGTCATAGTAACATCCATATAAATGGCAGGACCTAAGTTTTCCCAGCAGAACATTATCCGGAGCATCACACTGCCTCCGCTGGCTTGCCTTCATCCCATAGTGCATCCTGGTGCCATCTCTTCTCTAGATAAATGGTGCACAAGCAAATGGCTGGTCTGTAAAAGAAAACGTGATTCATCACACCAGGCCACTTTCTTCCATTGCTTCATGGTCCAGTTCTAATGATCTGATGATCACATGCTCATTGTAGGCATTTTTCGCAGTGGAATGGGGTCACCACTTTCATTGGTCTGCGACTATACAGCCCCATATGCAGCAAACTGCTATGCACTGTGTTCTGACACATTTCTATCATAGCCAGCATTAACTTTTTTAGCAATTTGTGCTACAATTTGTGCTACAGTAGCTCTTTTGTGAGAAAGGCCCAGGTGGCTAGGCTTTGCTCCCTATGCGCATCAATGAGCTTTGGACGCCCATGGCCCTGTCGTCGGTTCACCGGTTGTCCCTCCTTGGACCACTTTTGGTAGGTACTAACCACAGCATACTGGGAACACCCTACATGACCTTCTGGCTTGGAGATGCGCTGACCCAATCGTCTAGTCAACACAATTTGGCCCTTATCAAAGTCGCTCAGATCCTTATGATAGCCTATTTTTCTTTAACTTCAAGAACTGAGTGTTCACTTTCTGCCTAATATATCCCACCCCTTGACAGGTGCCATAGTAATGAGATAATCAATGTTATTCACTTCACCTGTCAGAAGCAGAATGTCCTTCAGCATTTTTGTGTCCAGAAACTACTATCTGTATTTTATTTCAATATTAAAATATAAGCTTCATTCCAGTTTGTGTTATATATGTACTGTTGTTATTCATGGACATACTATGTCCCAAAAGCCTGTTGAATTTAAATCAGACTGTTATTGTATATATATATATATATATATATATATATATATATATACTAGGGGTGAGCGGGTTCGGATTTCTGAAATCCGAACCCCCCCGAGCCCCCCCGATCCGAGGCCGATCCGAGTCAGGCTCGACTTTTCCCGCCTGACTCGGATCTGAAATCGAGGCAAAACGTCATCATCCCGCCTTCCGAGTCTCGCGGGTTTTGGATCCTATATAAGGTACCCACGTCGGCGCCATTTTCTCACTCGGCTGTGGACAGTGAAGAGGGAGGGTGGGAGTTAGGGCTGTGTAGTGTAGTGTAGTGTAGTGCTGCTGTTGTCCACTACTTCAAAGTCCATAGGGGCTGGCTGTGTTGTGCTGTGCTGCTGTTGTTAATAGGGGCTGTGTCCACTACTTCAAAGTCCATAGGGGCTGGCTGGACTGTGTTGTGCAGTCAGTTCTCCATAGGGGCTGTGTCCACTCCAAAGTCCTGTGCAGTGTCCCAGTCCTAAAGGAGTGCTGCAGTGTTGTCCAGGGGGTGCTCTGTCCATCAGGGGTGCTCCCCCCAAGTGCTAAAAAAATAATATATTTTCTGTGTTTGTGAATTGTGTGCGCAGTAGCCGCACGTGCATCAACAAAGTAGTGCCAAGCGTGCGCCTGTGTCATAAGTAAAGGGCCGGCTGGCTTGACCGTTAAGGGTGCTGTAACCCCCGAAAGTACACTCCAGTCCAAACCAAAAAAAAAATTATTTTCTGTGTTTGTGAATTGTGTGCGCAGTAGCCGCACGTGCATCAACAAAGTAGTGCCAAGCGTGCGCCTGTGTCATAAGTAAAGGGCCGGCTGGCTTGACCGTTAAGGGTGCTGTACCCCCGAAAGTACACTCCAGTCCAAACCAAAAAAAAAATTATTTTCTGTGTTTGTGAATTGTGTGCACTGTGGCTGCACGTGCATCAACAAAGGAGCAGCGCCAAGCGTGCGCCTGTGTCCCATAAGTAAAGAGCCGGCTGGCTCATTTCTTAAAGGGTGGTGTAACCCACAAAGTGCACTACTCTCCAGCAAAAATAAAATAATATTTTCTGTGTTTGTGTGCGCTTTAGCCGCACGTATATATATCAATATAACATAAATGGAGGACCAAACTTTCTCCGATAAAAATAAAATAGGGAAAGATCAAGAACCACTTCCTCCTAGTGCTGTTGCTGCTGCTGGGAGTTGTTCATCATCCCAGAGAGGAAGTAGGAACATCACTACTTTTACTAAACAATTGACCCTCCAACAGTCCCTAGCGATGAGGATGAAGTACGACAGCAGTCATCCTGAAGCAAAACGTATAACTGAGGCCTTGACTGCTATGTTGGTGTTAGACGTGCGTCCGGTATCCGACATTAGTGCAGTGGGATTTAGACAATTGATGGAGATAGTGTGTCCTCGGTTCCAAATCCCGTCTAGATTCCACCTGCATCCTCAAAGCAGCAGCGACAAGCGTGCGTCTGTCTGTTAAAGGGTGGTGACACCCTCAAAGTGTGCTACACAAACAATTAAAATATTGTTCTTTTTTTTTCTGTCTTTGTGAATTGTGTGGGCTGTAGCCGCACCTGCATCCTTAAAGCAGCAGCGACAAGCGTGCGTCTGTCTGTTAAAGGGTGGTGACACCCTCAAAGTGTGCTACACAAACAATTAAAATATTGTTCTTTTTTTTTCTGTCTTTGTGAATTGTGTGGGCTGTAGCCGCACCTGCATCCTTAAAGCAGCAGCGACAAGCGTGCGTCTGTCTGTTAAAGGGTGGTGACACCCTCAAAGTGTGCTACACAAACAATTAAAATATTGTTCTTTTTTTTTTGGTCTTTGTGAAATGTGTGGGCTGTAGCCGCACCTGCATCCTTAAAGCAGCAGCGACAAGCGTGCGTCTGTCTGTTAAAGGGTGGTGACACCCTCAAAGTGTGCTACACAAACAATTAAAATATTGTTCTTTTTTTTTCTGTCTTTGTGAATTGTGTGGGCTGTAGCCGCACCTGCATCCTTAAAGCAGCAGCGACAAGCGTGCCTCTGTCTGTTAAAGAGTGGTGACACCCTCAAAGTGTGCTACACAAACAATTAAAATATTGTTCTTTTTTTTTTGGTCTTTGTGAAATGTGTGGGCTGTAGCCGCACCTGCATCCTTAAAGCAGCAGCGACAAGCGTGCGTCTGTCTGTTAAAGGGTGGTGACACCCTCAAAGTGTGCTACACAAACAATTAAAATATTGTTCTTTTTTTTTTGGTCTTTGTGAAATGTGTGGGCTGTAGCCGCACCTGCATCCTTAAAGCAGCAGCGACAAGCGTGCGTCTGTCTGTTAAAGGGTGGTGTAACTCTCAAAGTGCTCCAAAAAATAAAAAACTATTTTTTTAATGTGTTTGTGACTTGTGTGCGATGTAGCCGCACCTGCATCCTTAAAGCAGCAGCGACAAGCGTGCGTCTGTCTGTTAAAGGGTGGTGACACCCTCAAAGTGTGCTACACAAACAATAAAAATATTCTTCTTTTTTCTGTCTATGTGAATTGTGTGGGCTGTAGCCGCACCTGCATCCTTAAAGCAGCAGCGACAAGCGTGCGTCTGTCTGTTAAAGGGTGGTGACACCCTCAAAGTGTTCTACACAAACAATTAAAATATTGTTCTTTTTTTTTCGGTCTTTGTGAAATGTGTGGGCTGTAGCCGCACCTGCATCCTTAAAGCAGCAGCGACAAGCGTGCGTCTGTCTGTTAAAGGGTGGTGTAACTCTCAAAGTGTTCCAAAAAATAAAAAACTATTTTTTTAATGTGTTTGTGACTTGTGTGCGATGTAGCCACACTTGCATCCTCAAAGCAGCAGCGACAAGCGTGCGTCTGTCTGTTAAAGGGTGGTGACACCCTCAAAGTGTGCTACACAAACAATTAAAATATTGTACTTTTTTTTTCTGTCTATGTGAATTGTGTGGGCTGTAGCCGCACCTGCATCCTTAAAGCAGCAGCGACAAGCGTGCGTCTGTCTGTTAAAGGGTGGTGACACCTCAAAGTGTTCTACACAAACAATTAAAATATTCTTCTTCTTTTTTCTGTCTTTGTGAATTGTGTGGGCTGTAGCCGCACTTGCATCCTCAAAGCAGCAGCGACAAGCGTGCGTCTGTCTGTTAAAGGGTGGTGTAACCCTCAAAGTGTGCTCCACAAACAATAAAAATATTCTTTTTTTTTTCTGTCTTTGTGAATTGTGTGGGCTGTAGCCGCACTTGAATCCTCAAAGCAGCAGCGACAAGCGTGCGTCTGTCTGTTAAAGGATTACATCGGTGACAGCATCCAAGTAGGCATGTCAGACAGTCCGTACCTGTACTGGCAGGAAAAAGAAGCAATTTGGAGGTCCCTGTACAAACTGGCTCTATTTTACCTGAGTTGCCCCCCCTCCAGTGTGTACTCCGAAAGAGTGTTTAGTGCAGCCGGGAACCTTGTCAGCGAAAGGCGTAGGAGGTTGCTTCCACAAAATGTGGAGAAGATGATGTTCATAAAATGAATTATCAACTCTTCCAGGGAGACCAGCCTCCAGAACGTACAGAGGGACCTGTGTTTCCAGCAGGGACGAATTAATACTCTGTGAGGATGAGGATGTACACACTGAAGAGGGTGAGGAATCGGTGGATGAGGAGGATGAGGATGACATCTTGCCTCCGTAGAGCCAGTTTGTGCAGGGACAGATAAATTGCCAGCTTGTTTTGTGGGGGCCCAAACGAACCAATCATTTCAGCCACAGTTGTGTGGCAGACCCTGGCGCTGAAATGATTGGTTTGTTAAAGTGTGCATGTCCTGTTTATACAACATAAGGGTGGGTGGGAGGGCCCAAGGACAATTCCATCTTGCACCTCTTTTTTTTCTTTGCATTATGTACAGTTTGGGGCCTAGTTTTTCAAACTGCCATCCTGTCTGCCACTGCAGTTTCACGCCTAGATGGGTCACGTGTTTGTGCCGCCCACTTGTGTCGCTTAGCATAGTCATCCAGCTACCTCGGTGCAACCTTTTGGACATAAAAACACTATTGTGAGGTGTGAGGTATTCAGAATAGACTGGAAATGAGTGGAAATTAAGGTTATTGAGGTTAATAATAGCATAGGAGCAGAAAAACCTACAAATTCTGTGATTTTAGCTGTTTTTATGCTTTTTTTCAAAAAAATACAGATCCAAAACACAAAACCCAGAACCCAAAACACGCAAGGGTGGTTTTGGCAAAACCAATCCAGATCCAAAACACGAAGAAAGATCCAGATCCAAAACCAAAACACAAAACACGAAAAGTGGCCGGTGCACACCCCTAATATATACTGTAGTTAGTAAATATAGTCTAAATATATATTTAGACTATACCAGAGCAGTTAATTTCCTGCACATGTGCAACTCAAAATAAAACATAAACCAATTCCTAAATCATTTTCTTTTCATTTTCAGTTCTATGAGAGCTGTGCACGAAAGAGTTGTGTATCCCTTTCACGAAGTATCCTGTTTACAAAGTATAAAAAATTAACAGTAAAAAAACAGTTGAACAAAGCAGGTAATTTCAAAAAGAAAAATATATTCATGTAATAATCTAAGATTTACACTTTTTATTTTAATTCACCATGTACCAAAAATTATTCTTTCTTATTTCACTCCATGGCATCTTATCTAAGGTTATTATATCCTTCATTCCCCCTACAGCTCACCTCTCTGTGCACATTGCAGCCTCAATAAACTACTCCCCTCTTATGAATACACATGAGCTATTTGCATATCTTTAGAAATTGACAATAACACCCACAACCTGTCGCCATAAAAAACTTTCATACAAAACCCACAACTATATTTATATCTCTCTGCTTCTACTTCTATTAGCTGGTGGCATATCGCCAAATCCAGGCCCTACCCACAAGCCCTACTCACAACGGGATCGGTATGAAATACCGCTGGACGCATGCGGTTCAAATCCCGACGCTGGAAGACCGGCAGTGAAGATCCCGACAGGTAAGTATTTTAACTATTTACTAACCTAACCCCCCTAACCCTAACCCCCCCTTAGTGGTTCTTAACCTTAACCTCCCCCCTCAAGTGCCTAACCCTAACCCCCCCGCTAAGTGCCTAAACTTAACCCCCCTTTACCTAGCCTAACCCTAACCTCCCCCCAGAGGTGCCTAACCCTAACACCCCCTTTACCTAGCCTAACCCTCCTGTGGGGGGGCATATAACCCTAAGTCCCCCCCTGGAGCCCCTATCCCTCCCCTCCGTGGCTGTCTGCGCCCGCCACCCGGCTTACCTTTAATTGGTATGCCGGGCGTTGGGCTCCTGGCGTAGGTAAAATGACAGGCGTCGGGATTTCGATGCCTGTCAAAGGACCCTTGCCGGGATTAGACAGTCGGGAAGCCGGCGGTCAGCATTTCGACCATCGGCTTCCTGACCGCATCCCCTCACAACGGAATATAAATCCAGCAAACCTCACTACAATGTGCCTTATGGAATGCACGCTCTGTCTGCAACAAATTAACATCCATTCATGACCTCTTAATTTCAAATAACCTCAACCTTCTGGCAATAACAGAAACATGGCTCACACAATCAGACACTTCCTCACCTGCAGCACTCTCACACAGTGGTCTACACTTCACACACATCTCCAGGCCTGGTAATTGTAATGGAGGTGGAGTAGGAATATTACTGTCCCAATCTATTACATACACAGTTATCCCACAGGTACCATCACTCACATTTACATAATTTGAAATACATACTATTAGGACTTTCACCCCTTTCTCTCTGTGCATTGCTGCTATCGCCCACCTGGACCACCCAATCAATTTCTGAAACATTTTTCTGCCTGGCACCCTCACTTCCTGTCCACTGACATCTCCACCATCATCATGGGTGATTTCAATATCCCCATTGACAGTCTACAATCTCCTCATGCCTCCAAACTTCTCTCTTTAACATCCTCTCTTGGCCTCTCCCAATGGACTGACTCCTCTACTCATCAGGATGGCCACTGCCTTGATCTTGTATTTACCAGACTATGCTCAGTCTCTGATTTCACTAATGCTCCTTTCCCTCTCTCAGACCATTATAACCTGCACAATCTCCTCCATTACGTCAACCTCAATGCCAATCAAATCAGCCAAGCTTCCTCAAACCCGCAGATATTAATGCTATTAATTTTCAACAACTAGCCACCTCTCTGCAACAATTACTTTTAACAATTTCTAAGTTCACTTCTCCTGAGACTGCTGTATCACACCTGAACCAGACCCTAGAACTAGCCCTTGATGAAGTAGCTCCAGCTACCCATCACACTCCACATAGACTTAGACATCAACCGTGGCATTCCAAATTGACAAGCCACCTTCAAAAACTCTCACGTAATTTAAAACATCAGTGGCGTAAATCTCATACTCCAAATGACTTCCTCACATATAAGACTATTTCCAATCTGTTATCTCTGCCCAAGCCTCTAACCCCAAGCGACTTTTTAATACATTTAAATCACTTCTTACCCCTCCGTCACCCAACCCACCTGCTTCCTATTTCAAGGACAAGATTGATAATATCCAAAATGAAATGGTACGCTCTTCCTCAGCCAGGGACCTGCTCAATTCCCTACCTAAGCTGTTCTCATCATTTGACCCCACGAATGAAGATGAAGTATCTACACTCTTATCATCCTCCTACTCCACTACCTCACCTCTTGATCATATACCCTCACAAATCAGTAAGTCTCTGTCTCCTGTGCTCATCCCACACTTAATTAAATCTGTAATCTCTCTTTCTCTACTGGTATCTTTCCATCACTGTTCAAGCAGGCAGTGATTACTCCCATATTGAAAAAAACAAAATTGTGACCCCCAACTCTCTCTCAAATTACCGTCCTATCTCCCAGCTACCTTGCCCCTCCAAGCTACTGGAGAGACTTGCCTACACTCGCCTCACACTTTCTTAACACCCACAACTTATTGGACCCACTTCACTCAGGCTTTCGTTCCCAACATTCCACAGAGACAGCACTGACTAAGGTAGTAAATTATCTGGTCACTGCCAAGGCTAAAGGCCATTACCCACTTCTAATTCTTCTAGATCTCTCTGCTGCCTTTGACACTGTTGACCACTCTCTTCTCATACAAACACTACAATCCCTAGTACTTCAAGACACAGCCCTTCCTTGGTTCTCATCCTACTTATCTAATCATTCTTTCACTGTTCGCTTTTCTGATTCTACCTCCATTTCGCTACCTCTATCAGTTGGAGTACCACAAGGCTCAGTTTTGGGTCCTCAGATTTTCTCAATCTAGACCACCTCTCTTGGCAAACTAATCAGCTCTTTTGGTTTTCAGTATCATCCTCCCCAGATTTGTCACCATCTGTGCCGGTCCGTGTCACTGAATGTCTCTCTGCCATTTCATCTTGGATAGCATCTTGCCACCTCAAACTTAATATATCCAAATCAGAATTAATTATATTTCCACCGGCCAATAGTAGTTACCAACCTGATATCTCTATTACTGTTGATAACACGACATTCAACCCCACCCCACAAGCTCGCTGCTTAGGTGTCATCCTTGACTTTGAACTGTCTTTTGTTCCCAGAATTCAATCTGTCTCTACATCCTGTTACATACATCTAAATAACATAGCCAAAATTCAACCATATCTTACACAAGACACTGCAAAAACTCTAATACACGCACTTATTATTTCCCGTATTGACTATTGCAATAGTCTCCTAACTGGTCTTCCCAAAAACAAGCTCTCACCACTGCAATCCATAATGAATGCAGCTGCGAGACTGATCTTTAACACCAAACGTTCAGTGTCAGCTGATCTATTCTGTCAGTCCCCCTATTGGCTGCCGGTTTTCTACCGTATTCAATTTAAAATACTTACACTCACACATAAAGCTATTAGCCAAACCACACCAACATACATCTCACATAAATCTCTTCACTTATCTCAAAATATCATCCAACCCGACATCTCCGCTCTGCACAAGATCTGCAACTCTCCTCCTTACGCATTACTTGTTCCCATGCAAGGTTACAGGACTTTTTTCGGGTTGCGCCCACCCTGTGGAATGCCCTCCCACACACAATAAGACTTTCCGCTAGTCTCCAAACATTCAAGCATTCTCTGAAAACTCACCTCTTCAGACAAGCTTATCAGATTCCAGAACTGCCCACATAACCCTTATAGCTTCCCTATCTAACTCCCTTCTTATAGTTTACACATATCACCTTTCTCTCTTCAATTTCACATCCTCCTGACCGTTGGCCAACTTTCCAGTGTGACTGGATCATACAGCTCACCAAGAACCTCTGCAATCTGGCTGGTCCAATTTGCAATTTGTAGCACCTATCCGTGTGTATCAATACCTAATTCCCTATAGATTGTAAGCTTGCGAGCAGGGCCCTCTTACCTTTATGCCTGTCTTTTACAACCCAGTCTTGTTCTATTAATGTTGATTCAAATTGTTAATAAATAAATAAATAAATAAATAATTTTCTCCATGCCTGTTCCCTGTTTAACAACTGACTAATCATTACTGGTGTAAAAACCCTCCCAGTGTGAGGGTCTCTATTCCTCTGATGAATGGAGGTTTGATACATATCCACCTATACCGCATAACATATGGAGATATAATACAATATATGGAAAAATTGAATAAATATAATGCTCTTCAGGGCATGTTTGAGTTGTACCCTGCCAAGTGTTGAGAACCCATGAAGAGTATTTGATTATCACTTTTGTTAATACACATGAATGTATTTCTTATCATTATATATCTAATATTAAAAGAGTCTAGAATTTTAGTTTTAACCAGTAATTAATAAGGAATATTTTATTTTATAGAATACCAATGTGGATTTTAAGATCAAAGTCTTCTTTTCTTTTGGTCTCTAAACAAATGGAAAAACTACCATTTTTTTTATTGCTATTGAAATTGAAATATTTAATTCTGTGTAATGGAATTTAAGGATGATTTCATCATTCAATGATATAGGTGCTAAAAATAATATGTATCCAAGATATGTGTTTTTGTTTTGGAAGAATGGAAGAATGCAAGCCCAAAGCTAGGTACACACTAGAATGATATCTCCATGATTTATTGTTTCCAGGCAATTTGGACTAACAAATTGTGAAGATCGTTCAGTGTGTACCGGCAATTGCGCGGTCCCACGAGTCGTTTATGGTATCTTGTGGTTGGCTGTGCTGCAGGGTCAATCAGAAGACATCAGGGCAAATTTACTAAGAATCGAGTTTGGGTGAGTTTGTGTGAATTTGCAAACTCACATAAATTTAGGCATGCTTTTCCTCTCGCAAGTTTGCTAAAGACACACTCGAGTGAGTTTGGAAGTGAGTTCTGTCTTTCACTGTTAACACTCATGTGAGATTGCATACTCGAAAAAACTCACCATCGGTCAACTTAGGAAGTACTTTACATGAAAAAGATGCAACTCACAAATTTACTAAGAATCGAGTTTCCAATCTCTTATGAGATTGTATCAAACTCACTGTGAAATAGAAGTATCAAATAGACCACCTCTTGAGCTGCGAGTTTGGCAGAAACTTACACAGATCAGTGTGATTTGTGTATGTTTCTGTCTGTATACATAATATAAAGTGTTTTTATTAAATAAAAATGACAGAGGGTCCCTCCCCTAAAACTTAACCAGCCCCGGATTTGTCAGCCTGTCCTGGTACCTAAAATTACGGGGAACAAAACGAGTAGGGTTCCACTGTAAATTAGGTAGCAGCAACAGGCTGCACAGCCAGTCCTGGTTTTAATTTTAGGGGGA
Source organism: Taudactylus pleione (assembly GCA_031769625.1). Taxonomy (NCBI): domain Eukaryota; kingdom Metazoa; phylum Chordata; class Amphibia; order Anura; family Myobatrachidae; genus Taudactylus; species Taudactylus pleione. The sequence goes on from JAUIMM010000519.1 coordinate 4,006,761, forward strand.
AAAAATTGCGTAGGGGTACCCCTATAATTAAAACCAGCACCACACCCTTTCTAGTGGGGGGCTGATGCCACAGCCAGGGGAGCCCTTTAATCGGGCCCCCAGCTGCAGTATCAGTCCTGACCGCTAGTCAGCCTAGGCCAGGTATCCATGGGAAGTTGGGCACCCCGCAATAAAGGGGTCCCCTTCTCCAGGGCACTCCTGGCCTAAGCTGATAGCCCGGGGCTATCCCCGCCACCCCTAGGTCGTGGGTGGCGGGCTGATAGTGTATGTAGTGTATAAAAATTAGAATTAGCAACATTGTCTTTACAGTGCAACTATAAGTCCCAGCAAACCACCCCAGCATGCTGATACTTTGAGAACCACAAGTACCAGCATGTGGGGCATTAAGGGCCCACTAGTACGTGTAGTTCACCTGTAAAGAAATGTGTAAAAAAACACAAGACACACACACCGTGAGAAGAAAGTTTTATCACATACATACATACTCACACATACTTACCTGCTGCCAGATGTTCACGTCCCCTTCTCAATGTAAAGTATCCTGTGGAAGTACCTGCAAAAAAATTCAATACTCCCACGATGTTCTCCGCAGAAATCCAATAAGGGCCACGGACACCCTGTAACAACATGTTTCAGCATGTTGTTACAGTACGCGAATGACAGCTCATGGAGAATGAGTTGTCATTAGTACTGGGCCGCGAGCCAATCAGCGGCGGCTTAACATTAGCGGCCGCTCATTGGTTGAGACCCACGTGGCCTTAGCTAATGAGCGCATCGGCAAACGCAGGGGGGGTTTCCGTCTGCCTGGAAACCCCCCTCCTCAGCACACACCATGACCACAATAGAAATAGTAATATAATAAAATGTTACTAGTGCTGCATGTTCTTCTCAGTATCACAAATGAAATGATTAGCACCATCTGTGGTCTTTTAAAATGTGTCAGCCAGTAATAAATATACATGTGCACCAACTAGGAGATGTGGAAAACATGCACTGTTAGGGGTGCACTGCTATAGACCATCAATAGGGTTAATTATTAATACTGTATAATAATACACTATCCAGTACATAAGGAGACCAATATGTACATATATGTCCAGGGCAGTGCTAGGTTCTTCTGCTGCTCCCCCGGACTTGCTCCCATACTCAGGAATGGTGTTCACATCTGAAAAAAAAACATTCTGCTCACACAGGATGGACCTACTGACGCATCTAATGGCTTACTGTGATTGCTGGTCCTGTATATGCTGGAATTATGACACACAATATACTTTGCATGATGCATATTAAAGCTGGATAATTGCTAATTGCCTCTTCATTGACTGGCCACACTCGCTGTAAAATCAAGCATTTGGAAACCCCCCTCTAGAAATACTGCGTTTGCCACTGGAGCGGCTTCTTCTTTGAAGTCCATGTGGGTCTCAGCCAATGAGCGGCCGCTAATGTTAACCCGGTTTTTTAAAGGTCTTAACACACAAGTAGCCAGCACATATCTCACTGATTTGTGCAGGCTGCTACCTCGGGAGAGATTTGCAGAGAGAAAACACTGCAATCTCGGGTGAGTAATCTCATTTAAACTCGCAACTAGGGGAAGAAATCTCAATGTGCTTCACCATCGGCCATCTCACTTTTAGCTAAACTCACTTCTTAGTAAATTTGCGAGCTGTAAAAGGGAAAACTCACCCGAGTATTGTTAAAGCAAAGTGAGTTTAAAAAAGAATAAAAACTTGATCAAACTTGATTCTTAGTAAATTTACCCCATCATGTACAATCTGATGCTGCTAAATGCAGCATGTCATTGTAGATCGCGCCGTGTAACACAGCATCGTGCAGTGCAGAGGTGCCGTAACAGGGGGGGGGGCAAGGGAGACAAATCCCCCCCCAAACATGAGAGAGGTACTGCGGTCGGTACAAAGGAGGAGCAGAGGAGCGATGTACAGTCAGATGAAACACTGCACATTACATTCTCCCGGTGGTTCCGGCATCCAGCCAGCCTCACCTTTAACATGATGATGGTGCTATCTGCACTACTGAGGACTCCTCACAAGTCAGGCACCAAAAACAGTTCTACCTCAGAGATTTGAATTCAAGCGGATGCAACACACTGGCTCTCATTGACTGCAGCAGTAGCACCATGGCAACAGAACAGAGAGAAAATATAATGACCCAACAACAGGTGAGTTGGTATGGGGGGTTAAAAGGTATATTTAACAATTCAGCCATTTAGGGATGCCATAATGTGATTATATCGTGCCCTTCCCAAACTAAAAATATTCTGACGCCCCCGGTGCAGAGTGTGCGCACAGTGCGATAAGTTGGCCTGGATCGGGCAGGAACATATCATTCTGATGTGTATCCGACCTAAGACTCCATATCAGTCAGTGGCATATCTATAATGGGTGAAGAGTGTATGGTGCACATGGGCCCCTGGGTCTAGGAGGCCCACACTGCACACCATGCACCCATGTTCTTCAATACTTACGTATGCGGAGTCCCATGTTGACAGTGGCAGTGCTGCACAAATCACAGGGAAAATTGCCTGATGAATTGCAGAGGGGATGTAGTCGGCATCCCAGCGTGCAGGATGCTGATGGTATGAATACGGGCGCCGAAATCCCGACGGGTCGGGATCCCGGCACCAGCATCCCGACCACTGGCATCCCGAAGGTAAATATCGGGGTGTTAGGGAGAAGTTAGGGTTAGGTACCGGGGTTAGGGTCAGGCATTAGGGGGAGGGTTAGGGTTAGGCACTGGTTAGGGAGTGTTAGGATTAGGGTGCGGGGAGGGGGACATTAGGTTTAGGGGGGAGGTTAGGTTTAGGCACCGGGGAGGGGGTGTTAGGTTTAGGGTCCGGGGCGGGGGACATTAGGTATAGGCACTAGCGGGGGAGGTTAGGGTTAGGCACCGAGGAGGGTGGGTTAGGGATAGGGTAGGGTTTAGGGTAGGGTGTAGAATAATACTTACCATTACTTCCTATGGGTGTCGGGATTCTAGCTGTCGGATGCCGCTGTCGGTATTCTGACCAGTGGCATCCCGACAGCCGGGATTTCATACCCAACCCATTGCAGAGGCGTAGTAGAAATATCACTGGTAACATGGTAAGGGCGCCATGTTCCCGGAAATCCAGATATGTGCAGTAGACTCTGGAACACTCACTTGTGCTGCCGGCTAGAGAGGAGGGGGGACAGACAGACTGCACACAGACCACTTCCTCTCTTAATACATCCTGATATCAGTAAGTCTTGCCCAGCACAGAATAATTTACCAATAATTGAAGGGCTGGGAAACACTTCTCTCTTATAAATGTCTGCTATGAAGCTCACATATACATTACCAACTGACAAATATGCATCTTTGGGCCTGATATATTTATTTGGAACAATTTGTTAGAACGTGCATGTATTTAAACTGAAATATTGTAAAATATACATATCTTGCAAACCTGCCTTAATAGTTATCATTAAACAAAACCATAAAATATGGGGTAAATGTTATAACCTGCGAGTTGCATAAACCCAAATGTTTTTGGCGATTTAGCAGTTAGATTAATTTAAAATGCCAGTCTGATTTTGTCCTTTAAAATATTCCCGTGATAAATCTAGCAGCCAAATCGCTGAAAACTCAAAGCTGCCTGCAACTCGCAGACTATTACATTTACCCCCATATCAGCTATAGGCTAAATTAATTATTTGTAGAAAATGGTCTGAATGGCCACTCCTGTGAACAAGCCCTGTCATTCCATACATGCCAAGCTAAATCTTTTTGACAGTGTGATAAATCTGTGTTTACTTTTCCTATTATATTTTCATTTAAAATAATAAATAATAACTTAGTTACATACATTACATTACTTAAGATAAATGCATGTCTTTAACATCAATTAATAATTTGAGCCAAAGCTACTGTTGTTGGAAACAGCGTGAAAGGTTTGGGGCTAACATGTCTGCATTGGTTTGAACAGAAATTATTTTCCTTATTTATCTGTAGATTTATTTATTACATTTATTTTATATTCTTTGCATATACACTGAAGTAATTTCCCACAGCTCACTGATATTTTGAATTCCGGGTATAGATGCCTAATATTATGTAGGACCCCCTCTAGCCCGGTGTAGTGCAGCAACTCGACGTGGCATCAATTCCACAAGTGGATGGAAGAGTTCTGGTGAGATGTTGACCCATGCCATCTCAATAGTTTCCCACAGCTCACTGATATTTGTAAGTGCAGGATCTTCGGTGCGAATGGACCTCTCCAATACATTCCATAAATGCTCATTTGGGTTAATGCCAGGTGAACATGGCGGCCACACCATTCATCAGAACTCTCTAGGATGCTCCTCGAACCAATTCTGAACAACTTTGGGACCAATGACACAGTGCATTATGCTGCTGGAATATTCCTTCGTTGTGAGGGTACATGAAGTCCATGAAGGGCTGCAAATGGTCATCAAGCAATGCAATGTAACAGTTACCATTACGTTGATGTGTTCAGAAGGACCAGCAGACCCAACCTATGCAACGTGAACACACTCCACACCATTATGGAACCACTACCAGCCTGCATGGTACCTTAATGACAACTGGGGTCCACAGCCTCATGAGGACTGTGCCACACCCAAACCCTACCATCAGCTTGAAACAACTAGAACCGGTACTCATTGGACCACACAACATGTTGCTACTTCTCCACGGTCCAATTAGCTTCGTCACGAGCCCAGGATAGGTGCTGTGTCCAGTGTTGTAGTGTTCACAGGGGCACTCTGGTGGGTCTTCATGGACAATTCTGGCCAGACACCGCTGGTCACGATCTATAAGCACCGTGGTGGCCAGTGGCCACTGCACTGTCCATGGTGGGTGGTAATGCGTTCCATGAGGTATTTCCAGTACACACGTGACACCGTAGATTGAGAAATGTCCGCAAAACTTCGGAAATAGACTGTCCCATCTTTTGGGCACCCACTACCATGCCCAATTCGCACTCCGATAATTAATTTCACCTAGCCATGAGGAGCCTATCCGGTATTCAAACTGTCTCACGAGCTGTCAGATTACAAATGATGCAGGTCTGGGCATTTCCAAGCTACCTACCATTACCTTTACATACTGCTGTCTCATGGCTTTTGGCACTTCAGTGGACTATGACAAAGTACAGTGTGCTATATTTAGTGCCTGTAACACAGTATCTATTGATGAATATTAATACTATTTACCTTAGTTCTACACATTTTTATTGTATTTTCTTTTTGTTTTCTTTTTTTTTTTTGCATTTCCCAAGTATTCTTCACTTACACCATTTAAACTCCATTCTTCCTCCCCTATGTCTCCTTGCAAATAAAATAAACATGACTTAATTGTCTTCAGCTTGTAAATCTGTTGCCATATGTGCATTTCATGGTTTGAAAGAGTTGATTTTGTTAGCCTGCTGAAATTCACCTCTGATAATATGTGTTTGTCCTATCAACAAAACCGTATTTCCCTTCCAAGAGACTGAAGTGTGTCCTGCTGTTTCCTTCCATCTTACCGACTCCCCCTACAGTGCAATCTCTATTATTCTACAGCCTTGTAACACGAATATTGCATCCGTTTTAATTTTAATGCCCCACAAGAGAAAGAGTGTGTTTATATTGTGTTTACCCGACTTCATATTGGGTTAACTCTGTCTTGTATTGCGAGTTTACATTTAGAGCAAACACTTAGCTATTCTAAAACAATTCCATTTCCTCTCCATGGCTCTAACGTCAAACTATCAACATCATTGTTAAATGGCTTTGGTTTGAGTGCACAACTATTCTGAGCTGTGAATGTTTTCTTGCAGACAAAATAAAAACAATGTTAACTTCATCTGAGTTTAGAAAAAGGATAGCAAATACAAAACAGCAAAATGCATTTATTACACAATTTAATTTGTTCATAAAATAGAAAGTGTTAATGGAAAATTTCCACCTTTGCGGATGATTATGTTTTGGCTTGGGGCATGTGCCAGGGTCTGCACATAAAAGTTATGGGCATCCTGATAAACATTGATCTTGGGTTCAGTAAATGTTATATCTTATCATCTAATTAATAAAATTAATTTTACAGTAATTGTATTATATTTCGGGATGGCCAAAGAAAACAAATGCAACAAAACAATGTGGTGTTTTTTTAACATGTAGGTGGTCATTTTTGGCTACCTGAGTATTCTCAGGTACTTCAGGTCAGAAGATCAGTTGTAGATGGTAATTTTTAGTGTGCTGTAAAGACCTACGTTATAGGAACTGAATTATGTAGCAGAACTAAATATTCAATGGTGGGGTGGTGTATAGCTCTTCTCATTACAGAAATGACAACGCTGCACACTGGCAGCCACATGGCCCACATATCACATGACAACGCACTTGTGACAATTGGAGCTTAAAGCTTTGGGAAGAACATGACTGAGTTTCAAAAAGACAAGTTACAGAAATAGCAGCAGGGCCTTGTCATGAAACCCAAATCCTCCTTATTCAAGCACAATCTCAACAACATTGTAACAGTTTCCATCTCTTCCTTGCTTGAATCCCTCCTCTGCCCTATTATTAACCTTGCTTAACCAGACAAATTTTTACTCTGTACAACCAATCTCTTGCCTCTGCATTTGATTCATTCACCCAAGCTACTTCAGGCAGCCTCTGCCAGACCAATCCTCAACCCTGACACTGATTCCTCCAAAAGTGATCCCACAATGCCGATCATCTGTGGAGGAAGTCACTCTCTTGCTGGTTTCCTTCATTTCAAATGTATTCTCTTTACCTATAATTCCACCTTACACTAACCAAACAGTCCTTTTTCAAGGCTCTCATCTCCCAATCCTTCAAACCATAGAGGCTCTTCACTACCTTCAACTCCCTTCTCTGCCCTTCTCCCTCATCTTCCCCTTTCCTCTGTGCCTCTTACTTTACCTCTTTCTTTACCACAAAAAGGGAATCTATAAGGCAGGAAATATAATATTGCCAGCCCCCACCCATTTCCCACATCCCCTCCATCTCCCCCTCCAACAGTAATTTCTCTGTCCTCAACCTTCTTGACCTTTCTGCAGAAGAAGTTGACCATCAACTTCTCCGCTCTCTTCCCTTACTTGATCTTAGTGGTATGGCCCCTCTTGATTCCCCTCCTATCTCTCAAACCAATTGTTCACATTCACAAATTCCACCTTCTCCATCCCTCCTCTCCCGCTTCATGTAGTGTATCCTTCAGGCTCACTCCTAGGACCCCTACTCATTTCACTCTACACTTGGAGAACTTATCAGCTTTATGCTGACGATACTCAAATCTAAATGTCCTCACCTGTCATCTCCCCTTCCCTCCTCTCCAGCATTTAAAACAGTCTGTCTGCTGTTTTTTTTGGATGTTTAAACATATTCCCTATTTGAATATGTCCTTCTTGTGTCTTCACCCATCCCCATCTCTCCCTCACCATCAACAACACCACCTTTCATTCACTTTCTTCATTCAGTCACTTATCCTATTGTCTGTTGCATCTCAGGATCAATGTTAGAATTTGCCCTTTCCTTTCCCTCAACACTACCAAAATCCTTGTCCACTCTCTATCACTCATCTCAACCATTGCAACCGTAGTTCCTCTGGTCTCCCCTTCAACTGCGTCTCTGCTTCAATCTCTGCCCTGTCCAGTCAGCTGGTGACCAACGCCTCTCCTCTCACTGAACACCACTTCTTGCTCTTGCCTTCAAGATGCTCCTGCTGCCACTTGCTGCTGCATTCATTGGTCCAAACTTACCCTCAAATTTCACCTATTTACCCAAGTCTACCAAAAATATCTCTTGCTGAAAGTTTCCTTCATTCCTCCACTCCTTCCCTTTTGAAATGTAAAAATGTAAGCTTAAGCGAGCAGGATAATCCCTCCCCTTATTTCAGTCCTCCTCTTAAGCTCACTAACTCAGCCAATAGGTATACACTGAAACATGCAATTATGTATATGTTATTTGTTACTTTGTTTATCATGTTTGTGCTATATGGCACTGCAGAATTTTTTGGGGCCTGATAGATAAACAATAATAGTAATAATAATAGTTATCTGTTGTTGGTAGAATAGGCATTGTAATGATTAAGGTAAAAATGTTTTTGCTTATTACAGTCATAGAACTGTAATAAAACAACTTATGGTGTGAGTGGTGTAGTGCCATGTGTTGCCTTGTTCTTCAGAGGTCAGTGTATGCAAAGATCTGGCGATTTCAGACAGATCTCTTCCAGCTAGGATAGGGCTGTTGCACAATCCTGTTGATAGTAATGACAGCTGTACTCAAATGCTGTTGTGTAGGGTCGGTGCAGTCACATAGATCTGTCCGGCTCTAAACAGGAGCAGATGTTCACAGCTAATTTGAAGCACGCCCGCCTGCCTTGCATCTAGCTCTGAATCAGGCCCCCTGTTATCGACTCCTTTGCAAAGGCCGTTTGGTATTTCTCATTACAGAGACTCTATTACACAAACCCGATTCCTAGCTGCATTGGGCAGATCCCACTGCACAGTCCCCATAAGCAGTCACACTGCTCAGATCTTATAAATAGTGTAGCATTGGGCGTGGTTCCTGGGAATGTGGGTGTGGTTTGTGGATCAGGGTGGGAACTGGATGGAACAGGGGTTGGGATTATTTTGGTCCAATTTTGCTTGTTAAAATGTTGTGCGGTTTGGACATTTACTAGCAAAAGCGCCAAAGTAATTGCCCATAACACAACTGTTTGATGATCAAGGGAGCTTTTGGATGATGATTGGATTAAGACAGAAAAGCTGAATTTGTCAGAAGTGGAGTTTTTAGAGATAGCTATGGAAAAATTCACAGTGACATTTTATAATTTTTCTAATGCTTCATGTATTTCTCAGCATATGTTTTTGTTCTGGATCTATAACAAGGGAACAATACCAATTTATTATCATGCAATCTGTTGGATGTTACCCTCAGCATCTGTATAAAATAATATTTATTGATTGTTTAAACTAGAATAGAATTGGGTCTGTTACAGAGAGATGTGTTATAATTATGTTTGTCCTTGGACCTACAATGTATAGAAAAAGGAGACTATAATGCTTTCTGCTTTTATTTTATACAGTATATTTGTGGAGCACAGGTCACAATATGGTTTCCTATAGTATAAATATGTTATATAAATATCCAGTTTCTTATCTCATAGGACAAATAAAATGTTTAAGAAGTTGGACAGTGTTACCTATGATGCCATCAGTGTTATATATTGTAATGGGAATGGGAATGAAATACCTGCGGCTGTTCAAATCCCAACTGTGAAAGCCCGACAGAAGGAGATCCCGACGCTGGCTAAGTATCCTAACCCTCCCTTGGTGGTGCCTAACCCTAAAACTCTCGGGTGGTGCTGACCCTAAGTCCTCCCCCGGGGGTGCCTAAACCTAACCCCCCTTCCGCACCCTAAACCTAACCATCACGAGGGGTTCCTTACCTCCCCCCCAGTGGCGCTTAACTCTAACCGCCCCCTTTCCATAGCCTAACCCTAACCTTCCCAGGGGGGGTTTCTAACCCTAGGTCCCCCGGGGTGCCTAAACCTAACCCTATCCCCATGGCTAACTCCTAAGACGCCCCGGACTTAACTCGTTCAGGATGGTGACTGTCAGGATTCTGGCGTCGGGATTTAGACCAGAGGCATCTTGTCCAGCGGTCTAATAACTACATCTCCTGTATAATTGATGTCACCTACTATATAAACATCTGCTTGGTTGCTGCTGGGAATTGTTATGTTATTATTATTATTATTAAACAAGATCTTAAAACAACTTTGATGTAATCTGTGGTATTACCTTTGGTGTAATCTATTTTGAGATCAGTGTTGTCACCTATTGACATCATATCTGCCATATGATGTTACCCTTAATGTTGTCAAATGTTTGTGTATCATTATTGGGGTATCATGTTGTGATGCCATCACCTGTGTCACCAATGATGTCATCAGTTCTTCCTACCCAATGCGATGTCTTAAGTTGTTTCACTCATTATTGTCACCCATTGTGATGTCATAGGTGAGGTCAACCTTTTCTGAAACCAGAAATTTATTAAGCTATGTAAACCATTAACGTCATCTGTTTCAATTTTACGACATATAACCCAATTTGAAACTAGTAATAATGTGATGCACAGTGATATACGTTCACCTGCTAACTCACAGTTTAAGTGGTCTTTTTAATAAACTCTATAACAGTTTATATTACTGTAGCTGGCCCACTTAAAGATATACAACATACTTAATACTAATAGATAAATACACATGACAACATAAGTAGGCTGAAGATTTGGTAAAATTTTATTTTTCTTAATAAATTAAATTTCCTTTTAATTGATTAGAGTTAGTACAGTGGCGGACAACAGGAACAAACAACATAAAACAAGACAGTCATACAATCCAAACTCAACTGATTTTCAACTCTCCAATATTGGATACACCTGAACAGGTGTCAAATGCCCTGTTGGGATAATAATCCTTTATCATTGACTGAGGGAAGCTCACCCAACTAAAGCTAGCTACACAGGAATGGCCGGCGGTTCGATTCCCGTCAGCGGCAGCCCGACAAGAGCAGAGTTAGAAGCAGCGGAAGCCCGACAGTGCTGGAAATCCCGATCGTGGATAGGTAAGTATCTACTAACCTAACCTAACCCACCCAACCCTAACCCTCCTTAGGGGTGCCTAACCCTAACTTCCCCCCCAAGTGCCTAACCCTAATCCCCCCTCTAAGTGCCTAACCCTAACCACCCCCTTCCCCGCTGCCTAAACCTAAGTCCCCGGGGGGGTGCCAAACCCTAAGTCCCCCCCCCGGGGGTGCCTAACCCTAACCCTCCCTCCCCCTAGCCTAGCCCTAACCCTCCCAGGGGGGTGCCTAACCCTAGGTCCCCCCGGGAGCCCTAAACCCAACCCTCCCCCCCCCGCGGCTGTCCACTCTCGGCGCCCGGCATCACTACGATCGGGATGCCGGGCGCCGGTCTCCCGGCATCGGGGAAATGCGGGTGTCTACATCTAGACGCCCGGCATTTCACCCTTGCCGGGATATGACAGTCGGGAAGCCGGCTGCAGGTATTTAGGCAGTCGGCTTCCCGATTGCTTCCCGCTACACACTATACAATTATTGGGCCGATTTGCCAATAATCGGGTGATAGACCTCAGTTACTGTATAATGTGTATGAACGATCGTTTCAGCAATCAATCGATTAGAAAACATCCAGAAACGCATTCCTTCGATTATCCGATCTGTCGGTCAAGACCAAAAATCTCGGCCTCGATTTGCCGATATTGTGCAGTGTGTGTGCATTCTGGATAATCTGACCATATTTCCGAAGTTTTTTCCTGATTACCTCATCATCCTTTTGGGCGAACATAGGCGAACATAGGCAAATTTGCTGTGAAATTTGTCAGGTATTTCCTTTAAATTGTATAGTATGTAGCAGAGATATAAGGACCGTGATTATACCGGAAAATCACTCCTATTATCTTTGACTAAATAAAATCGCATAATGTGTACCTAGCTTAATAATAGCAACTCAACTAAACAGCCGTTCTTACAAAAATCAAAAACAGGGGGAGGGTTTCCAGCAGGCAAGGGGAGGAAGAAATAACTGACAGTGATCACTAATATAATTACATAAACATGCCCCTACCTATGATAGACTGACAGATTGCCATCTCATCAACCAATTAACATATAAAGGAGAAACTACTACCATCTTAAAGGGGCCCCACCTTTAACAACCTTTTTGATTTAATTTTGCTCTATGAATCAATATTTACATTAGAGACAAAAACTTAGGTAAAAACTAGAGATGTCGTTTTGATTTTGGTCAAACCACCCTCAAGTGTTTTGATTTGGTTATGGATTTTTTAAACAAATTGATAAAAACAGCTAAAATCATGTAATATGGACCTGTTTTTGTTTGCAGAGTATTAATAACATCAATAACATATATTCTTAAAATGTTCATTGTTTGAGCAACAGTACAAGTTTGAACCATATTCATTGAAAAAAAAAATTTTAAGATGCAAAAATCACTTTTTTTTGTTTTCAGTTGGATAAAAGTTTCTTTTTTTTAACAGATGTCATTTTAATACTGTGCGGTATTGCTGCCCATGTTGTTTGTTATTCTGAGATATGCCAATATATATTTTTATCTTTCGTATGTTATTTATATTTTGTTGGACATAAAGAAACTCTCGGATAAACATTAGTGTATAATCCTGATTGAACAGGACACTGATCTGATCAGGTGATCACTGACGCTACAAGCAAAGGGTATTTATTGTGTGATAAATAAAATTCTTCTAATATTTTCGCTATCTGTCTGACTAATGATGTCATGATTACCATGTCTGATTTACCATAATTGGGAACTGAGAGATTAGATATACATTGATCTCCCTTTATCAAGTCAGTCAGTTTTTTACCAACTGGACCTATTTTGGGCCAGACTGAATGTTGTTTTGTTCTATGTTTTGTGTACACATGTCTTTTTGATATAAAAGTGTGGAATTCTTATTACAGGTTGAGTCTCCCATATCCAAATATTCCGAAATATGGTATATTCCGCAATACGGAATATTTTTAGCATTACTGAGAAAGTGAAACCTTTGCTTTCTGATGGTTCAATGTGCACAAACTTTGTTTAAAGCACAAATTATAAAAAATATTGTATAAAATAACCTTCAGGCTGTGTGTATAAGGTGTATATGATACATAAATGAATTTCATGTATGTACACAAACTTTTTTCAATGTACAAAATTATTAAAAATATAGTATAAAATTACCTTTAGGCTATGTGTATAAGGTGTATATAAAACATAAATGCATTCTGTGTTTAGATTTGGGTCCCATTCCCAAGATATTTCATTATTTTATGCAAATATTCCAAAATACGGAATATTCCGATATCCAAAATACCCCAGGTCCCAAGCATTTTGGATATGGGAGACTCAACCTGTATTATTTTTTAGTGACAAACTATTAAAAGCTGAGTTTTAACTTTAACATAGTAGGTCGAATGCCCCATAAAAATAGAGTACCTCTTCTATTCTTTGCTTTCGTGTTCAATACAATTCTCGAGTGTGCACCTCCATAGAGAGATTGGTTCTTATATATATTTTTTCTTGTATCTTAATATATTTTGGAACATACCTACCTCCAATCCACATCTTCAGTGGTCTAACCAGTGCTTAGGATATCCCTACCCCCTCCCCTACATGCTTTCTCATATATGAAAGGTAATTGTTATATCGCTCTGTGAACATACTGTATGCAGAAATCTCACTGACCCGCTTTTATAAGACAGCAGGGAATTACTTTCCTTTTCACCTTCTTGTAAAAAAAATTGGCACAATGTCATAAAACATTCTAATTTCAATAAAAGTGACAGTAAAAAAGTAGTTTGCTTCCTAAATAAGATAGCATAAAGTTAACTGGAACACTTGGATGAGGAATATACACAACTGGGAATACATACTACTACATACTGCTAATTTTGCACTCAATTACGTTTCAGAGAAATACTATAGTAGGGCTTTTTTATTCCATGAAAAATGTTTTGAATTCCCTTTATGTACATTGATATAGCATGCATGCTTATGCAATTTGTGCGCTGTTATTTACCTATAAATGGTGCAAGTCTTGTATTGCTTGCAGGGTCGGGCTCCTATGTCATTAGGACCCGCCTCCGTCATGTCAAACTGCTGCGAATCGCAGAGAAGGAGCTGGCATTTCTGCACCCCCACAGCCCCCTAGTGACCAACTGAATACTAGAGATGGTATGCAGTCGGGAAGCCGGCGGACCTAATCCTGACAGCCGGCTTCCCGACTGTCATATCCCGGCAAGGGTCTAAAGATATGCCGATGCCTTTCATTAGACATATGCCGGGAGCCCGACACCCGACATACTGATTGAAGGGACGCCGGGCACAGAGAGCAGATAGCCGCAGGAGGTTAGGATTAGGCTAGGGGAAGGGGGGATTAGCGTTAGGCACCCCCAGGGGGGACTTAGGGTTAGGCACCCCCTGGGGGACTTAGGTTTAGGCGGCGGGGAAGGGAGGGCTAGGTTTAGGCACTTAGAGGGGGGATTAGGGTAAGGCACTGGGGGGGAAGTTAGGGTTAGGCACCCCTAAGGGAGGTTTAGGGTTAGGGGGTAGAAATAGGTTAGTGTATAGTTACCTTTGACGATTGGGATTTCTTCCTCTGCCGGGATGCCGCTGTCGGGATTCCAGCCGTTGGGCATGGGTCCAGCGGTAAATCATACCGATCCCCTAGAGCCCTAGAGATGTGCGCGGAACCCCGTGTTTTGGTTTTGGCACAACCACCCTCAAGTGTTTTGGTTCGGATTCGGTTTTGGATTGCTTTTAAAATTGATGAAAGCAACCACAATCATGTAATTTGGACCTGTTTACCTGAGATTCGGTTTTTAAATCCGAGTTCTGAACTTACAACATACCCGAGTCGGAACTTGGTTCTACACGGATTCCCAAAAGTAATCCGAGCAGGGACTGGATTCAACTAAGAAACCCTAAGTTCGGGTGTGTTTGTTTTTCAGAAAAACTGAACCACACATCTCTGCTGAATACACACATACTGTATACGCCTGTTAGGAGGTGTCATATTTGTTAGTTGACTTGTTAAAAACAATGAGCAATTCAGGGTCTGACATATCTCAGCATGCGTGCAGATTTGCATAAGGGGCAATAAAGTTGTTTTGCATGCACCTAATTTTCAGACATTTTATGTGGCGCTGCTTGTTAGTACATGAGCCCCACTGTCTCTGCTGCTTCTTCCTCTCCTAGCATGTTCAGCTTTTGTAAGCTCTACAATTAGTAATGATGAGCTGATAATAGTGTAATGGTCATTAAAAAATGTGTATAACATGCAGCTTGTGTGATAACCAGAACGCGCACTACCTGGTGGCTTAACAGTTTCCATATTTACCCAAGCCTTTCAGAGGGGCAAGTACCCCTACTGTTCTGAACTCCTAGGAATACTTAGACATGGAAATATTTACAAGCATTACAAACAGCTTTGCTTTATTTCACAGGAACAGGATGAAAGATGTCTTCTTGTAACAACAATTTCCGGCAAGGAGTAGTGAATTAATGCACTATACATTTCAGAATTTAGCATACACCAATCATATAAAAACATATAACATAGAATGCATAGCAGTACTGTTAAATAAATTCTATCATAAACAATATTAGTTATTTATTGGGTAACTAAACAATAAATATTTTAATACTGCAGTATTAACCAAACCGATAATTGTCTCTGGAGCCTAGACTCTATTTGTGAGCTCGTTGGTGCACCATGTTTCCTTTTTAGTCCTGTGGTATTTTTGGGGTGATATTTAGCTGGAGTACTTAGCAGTAGCTGGTTTAAGATTTAATGATACTAAAAGGAACTCCTATTGTATATTATGGTATTGCTGAGGCTCTTTCGGAGAATTAGTCAGTTTCTTATTTAAACAGCTGCAACTATTGGCAAGTTCTTGTTATTGAAGGAGAGTGACATAATAAATCTGGGTATCTTTAGCAGAAATCAACTCAGTGTAAAGTTCAATTTATCCTTTATGGTAAGGGGGTGCCTGATGGAGATACAGGTGCTTAGATTATAGCTTTCTCTCCTATCTGGGAGATTGACAGCCCTCTCTCTATCCTATCACCTCCTACGTTGATAAGGCTCTATCTGCTGAGAGGAGTGTAGGGTGGCAACTTGAGGTGTACCTATAACATAGACTAGCAGTGTTCAGGATACAAAGTTGTGCTCACCACTCCTGAGATCACTAGCCTCAGTCTCCCAGCGGTTCCCCAGTATTGCTACTGCCTGTCAGTATTGGCTTGGTTCAGATAGCATCTCCTGCCAACAGCTTCAGCCTCCTGACCTCCTCCAGCGCTTGTATTACAGCTCCGCCTGGGCCCACCTCTAGGTCTCAGTCACTCAGCTGCCGGATCCTGTTACACTGGGGGGTTTACAATACACAGTCACTGCCTGCAAACTCTCCCTTCTGAAGGCTACTTCAGCTCAGGCCGGCTCCAGCAGTGCGGCTCTCTCACTTGGCAGCCGCACCAGCACTTGCTTCCTGCCCACTCACTGCCCTTTCCAACCGACCTCTAATGGCCACAGCAATGGCTTTTTATCAGCTCCTGCAGCTTTCCTTCCTGCCAGTGTCCTGAGACACCGCACAGCTGGCATGTGGCCATCCAGAACCTTCTCTCACACCAACATAGGAGATAGGGGTACATATGTTTCTTCCACAGGGGTTCTGGCCACATAAGTGGACACCACAATAATCATATTTACACATTTCTATGGGGTATCACACTTGCATAGTATATTTATTGTAGTAGAGTGTGATATTGTGTTTGCCAGTAGAATGGATGCAGGATCAAATGAAACAACAGTGGTATGTACAGTAGATGGTACCAATTGATGAGCTAATTGATAGAAGCTGCAAAACTGTGCAGAATGCAGGATCCTTTCTTCCCAAGATTACATTAAGGTGGGATAGAGTTACACAGTACATTATAGTATTATACAGAGTTGTGTGAATTGGAGAAATTTAACTGAATTATAAATTATCTTTGTTTTGTGAACAGACAGGTAAGTAGGAGGGTGGGATAAGGAAACAATGGAGACATGAGAAAACATGAGAGATGGCCTGATTCAGAGCCGCTCGTAAGCGGCCGCTCGTTCGCTCCGAGCGATGTTCGCACAACTGCGCATGCGTATGGGTTGTAATGCGCATGCGCCAACCAGTCATTGCGGTCGGAAATCAAGCGCTCGCAAAATAGCGAGTGCCTGCTAATTTGAGTGACAGGATGAGGCGTTTGTGGGTGGTAACAGGGGAAGGTGCTTGAAAACGGGGAGTGGAGATCCGAACGCAGGCGTGCCAAATGGTCAAAACGGGCGTTTTAAGGGTGTGCATAATTAACAAAGCAGCGTCATCCACCACGTCACTTGGTTGTCTCTTAGCCTGAACTGCTCGCATGATTGCGGTAGGAAAAACCTACCACAAGCACTGCGAGCAGTTCAGACGCCTTTCGATGTACTCGATTAATCAAATAAATAGCGGAGATGACGTAGGATGCGAGCGGCCAGGGGGCGTCTTTACAAAATAGCGAGCGCTGGTTTCATTCGCTCGCTCAGTCATAGAGGCGTCAACAAACCGCAAAAAGCGAGCGCTCAATTTAAATAGCCGGTCCCTTTTTCTGAACGAGCGAGCGCAAATAGCGTCTGGCTCTGAATCAGGTCCAGAGTCCTGGAGCTTGAGCGTGGTTAGAGGTTATTTGTATATGGCTGATGTAAGTATTTGTCCTATATTTATAATTACATAAAAGCCAGCAACCTTAATCCTGCTCCGGGTGTCGTATAAGAGATAGACAGTAATTAGATAGACAATGTCTAAGTAGACACCGGATGTTAGACAGACAATAAGACGACAGGGACAAAAGGTCGACAGGGATAAAAGGTCAACACACTAAATGTCGACATGTTAGAAGGTTGACAGGTACAAAAGGTCGACAGGGTCAAAACATTGACATGAAAATAGTCATGTGATTTTTTTTTTGTTTTTTAGCCCTAATCTTCACCCTAACCCTAACCCTCCCCTTGGTGCCTAACCCTCCCTCCTAGTACCTAACCCTAAAAAAATAAATAATAAAATCACATGTCGACCATTTTCATGTCAACCTTTTGATCCTGTTGACCATTTGTACCTGTTGACCTTCTTACATGTCAACCCTTAGTGTGTCGACCTTTTGTCCCTGTCGACCTATTGATTGTCTAACATCCGGTGTCTATCTAGACATTGTCTATCTAATTACTGTCTATCTACAGTCTGGAACCCTCCTGCTCCCAGGGTGTTGAAAGTCCTAATTAATTTACATTCACACATTATTCTCTCTCTCTCTGTCCTAAAAGTCCTCTTTAAGAGCATCCTTCGCCGGTACTCCATCTGGTTTAGATAAAATGGGACTCAACAGCTATTTTATTATTATTATTATCATAAAACAACAATAATAATAATAATAATGATGATGATAGTGTGTGTGTGTTTGTATGTATGTATGTCTGTATGTATGTGTAACCCACTTATGGTGCATACACACGATCAGATTTTTCCTTCAGATATGAACGATAACGATTTAAAAATCGTTCAGTCGTTCATATCTGAAGGAAAATCGTTCATATCTGACATGCCTGAACGATGGACGATCAACGATGCGCGTTCCCGTTTGTCAGATAACGATATCTGACATCTGATGGGTTTGCAGTCAGACTTGGACGATTCCATTCATTTTAATGCAGTCAAAAATCGTTCAATCGTTCAAATCGTTCAAATCGTTCAAAACTTTGGTAAAATCGTTCAAATCGTTCAGATCGTTTAATCGTTCAATCGTTCATCTGACAAATCTGACAAGTCTGACAAATCTGACCGTGTGTACGCTCCATTATTGTGTTTATTGTTCCTCTCCTGCTTGTCCATAAATGTATTACACAAAATTAGATTATAGGTATTTTCCTTTTTGCCAATCAGATCATCCGAATGTTCCCAGCAGTGGGGGATGATAATCTTGTGGGAAGCAGTGACCTGTAAACTCATGTGCTTATGTTAGTGAGGACCATGGCTGACCCAACCCTGTTTTACTTGGTACCCACCAAATTGCAACATTTATACAATGTATACATTTATACAATCTTCTTAACCTATCCCCTTTCACCTTCATCCACTATTCATAATTTGCTCCAAGCAGTCCTCAACCCCCTTTTATTTCTAATTTTTCCCACTCCTTCACCTCCCTCCTTTAGCCCTTACCGGATATACCCACTCACATCACCTCACTGTCTCCCAATGAGACACTTGCCGTGACTTTGCTTATTCTACCCCCAGTCATACTGCTATCTTTCATCACTCATTCACACCCCATACGTTAGCAGTCTACATTATTCTTAATTCTATTCTGCGACTAGACGCTGTGGGGCAAACTGGAGTATAACCAGGGCCGGCTCTAGGGGTGTTCGACCAGTGCGGTTGAACAGGGGACCCACCCATAGAGGACGCACCCCTCCCCAACATCCCGATTTCAGCGGGACAGTACTGTCCCGCTGTTCCACACGTGGGCCGCAGCGGCTCGGGTGTGGTGAAATTGGGAGGTTGGGGCCCCCCACCGCCGCAGCGGTGCATGCACGCAGCATCCATTCAGTGACAGGAGAGGGCTGGGAGAAGCCCAGCTAGTGAGGCTCCCACCAGCCTGATGTTTTTTGGAGACGTGCCATGTGGGCACGCCTCCAAGTAACGTCACACAAGGGGGCGTGGCCTGTGGTAATTAGGTAACGCCCCCATTTTTCGCCGCACGCGATGCGAGGGCACATTTGGAGAGCTGACACAGGGTGCTCTGAACCCTGGATCCGGTTCTGAGTGTAACCATCGGGAATAGGTCTCAACAAGGTGGACAAATGCGGTACCAGAGTGAGAGCAGAATCAGGTCAAGGAATAGCTGAAGACAACACCAGAAATGACTAGGAGCAGTACCAGGGTTTAAGCAGAATCAGGTCAATAGAGTAGCCAAGGTCAGAACCAGGAAGTCACTAGGAAAAGTACCAGGGGAGCAGGAGAGAAGAATAGTCAGATGAACTGGATAAACCACTTTAAACTTGCACAATGAGTTCACTAGGAACAAACACTGGAGCTAGTTATGGAGCCTAATACTTTGGTACTGAGCAGTGCCCAGAGACTCCCTTTTATAGGGAGTCCAGGCACACCCCTATGGATGCCATGTGATAGGTAGACCGCAAAATCAGACCTTAAGGGAGCACTACAGAATGTCAAGTAAAACCTATGGAGGGAGATGGGTTGGAGGGCACAGCTGAACAATGGATGGGAATGATTTTTTGTGGTTATTGGTTGTGGTGGTTGGGATGATTATTATAATATTTTATGTATACAGCACTAACATATAATGCAGCTGTGTATATTGTTAATGATGCAAACAAATACAATGACAAACATTTTTGCCACAAAGCACTGGGTCCATGAATTTGTATACAACCTGGGCACTATCTGTGTGGAGTTTGTATGTTCTCCTCATGTTTGTGTGAGTTTTCTCTGGCCACTCTGGTTTTTGCCTACAGTTTAAGGTCCTGATTCAGAGATGAATGCAATGGTGATGTTTTGTCAGTTGAGCGATTATCGGTAATCTGCGCATACGTCTGAGCCGCACTGCGCATGCATCAAGTTAAATTTTTGTTGTCGATTGCAGTGAGTATTTATTCACAAAGTGATTGACAGGCAGGGACTGTGGGTGGCAACAGGGGTGTGTTGACTCAAACTCAGGTATGTCGTGACCATTTTCGTGGGGTGTCTCAGCCTGCGACTGTGATCCCATATGCAGTAAAGAATGGCTCCAGCGTCACAGGTCCTGCCTGAGCCACCATAGGGTTACTCAGAAATCCGATAATCGACTGATTTGTGACTGATGCAATGTCTTTGTATGCGATTGTTTAGATTCTCAAATCCGTGTCTCAATTCAAATCCCTGAGGCTGTGACATTTGCATATATTCACACAGCCGCTGTGCACAAATTCACAGCGGCTGTAATGTCCATTTCTAAATCAGGCCCTAAAAATATACTGACAACAATAACCTGAAGGTGCCCATACATCTGCGACGGATCGCCGTGATTCAGGGATGCGATCGGAAATTGCCGATCGCCCTTCGGATATTTCCGATCGCCCACCATCGATGTTCTGCGATCCGTCGCCAGATCGCGGAAATTTGACATGTTAAATGTCCCCGATTTGACGATTGGGATCCTTTTTTGATCGCGATAGTCAAATCGCCTAAATCCAACATGTTGGATTTCTGCGATCCTGCGATGCCGGGATGCAGTATCGCGGGTTTGCGGCAATCCATCGCTGATGTATGGGGCCCATCAGTGTGTGCATTCATCTGATTATACCTCCAGTTTGATTATCTTTAACACCTGTATCCTTATGAGGCAGCTTCAGAAGTATGATAATACATGTTATAGAGGAGTATTTTTCTCCACAGGCTTCAGGGAAGCCCCCAAATTACTGATCACTGGAATGCGCCCTGCATTATAAATAGAGAATGTTTGTTTTTTATAAAAACAGATCACGTTGTGAAACTCAACATTTGCAAATGTACTGAAATGTCGTCCTATGCGTAACTTGATGTATTTCTGCTGTCCTTCTGCTCCCTCTGTTCCTAAAGAGCAATCAAGCGTACAGTATCTAACTATAGATTTATAAATATCCAAGACTCAGTCAAGAAGCAAAATAATATATTTCAGAGCATGTGGTGCTCATTGCTATTATTAATCAGCAGAAAAAAGAAAAATGGCACAAAAAAAAACCTAAAGAAAATATGCTTAAAAGAAAATGAATGTGCAAAATTCTCAAATGTTCAGTCTCTGTAAGTATTTAATGGAACTTATTGTATTTGAATTTATGCTTCTTAATATATAAAAAAAATCAATTGTGGCTGGGTAAAAAAAAGTCATTATAATAGATCAAATGGATTGACAATGCTGATTTCATGGTAAGAAAAGCTGTCAGAATTATATACAATTAACATACTATTAAATAAATGAGTCACGTATACAATGTGCTTCACTGGAAAGATCCAAGATTCTGATAGCTGAGCTGGCGATGCATTGGTTTGTATTTTACTGTTTGGTTTGACCAAACCTGAGATTTGTTGCTAAATGGATTTGTTTTATAGCTAAATTTACAAATATTGTTATTATTATTACTAGAGATGTGCGGTGCGGTTTTCCTGAAATACGAACAAACCCAAACTTGGGGGTTCAGAGTTGTATCGAGTCCTAGTTCAGAATCACTTTGATGTTCCAAGGTGAACCAAGCATGGCCGGATTATAGGCGGGGCGAATGGGGCGGTCGTCCCGGGGCCCCCACACAAAGAGGGCCCCCACACATTGGCAAACATCACCCACTAAATTTACAATGAAATCGCTGGTGATCCCGTGGACAGCGGCTACTTAGGCGGGCGGCGGCTATAGCGGCTACTTAGGCATGCAGGCAGGCGGCTCAGCTGTTTCTTACAGCGGCCGCCGAGGAAGTTCTCCACAGTCGGGGTCTCGCGAGATGATGTCATCATTCCGCGAGACAATGACTGAGAGTGACTGTGGTGGTGATGCTGCTGCCGCGCTGCGACATGAGGGAGGCGCCTTTTCACTCATTGTCGGTCCTCAAAGGCTCTCTAATCAGCCGCTGCAAGCCACAAGTGAGTGTGATACCCAGTGAGATCATCTCACTGTGTTTGTTCCCTGGCAGCCTGCCCTGTGAGAAAGAGCCAGAGAGGCAGGTAGTAATCGTGTCTCCCACTCAGTAAACAAGCACCCCAAGTCAAATTATTTCATTTATATATAGATCCATATATATATATATATATATATATATATATATATGATATAGATGTATCTGGTGAAAATATATAGAGATGTTTCTATATGTAGATTAGGGGTGTGCACCGGCCACTTTTCGTGTTTTGTGTTTTGGTTTTGGATCTGGATCTTTCTTCGTGTTTTGGATCTGGATTGGTTTTGCCAAAACCACCCTTCCGTGTTTTGGGTTCTGGGTTTTGTGTTTTGGATCTGTATTTTTTTTAAAAAAAGAATAAAAACAGCTACAATCACAGAATGTGTTTGTTTTTCTGCTCCTATGCTATTATTAACCTCAATAACCTTAATTTCCACTCATTTCCAGTATATTCTGAACACCTCACACCTCACAATAGTGTTTTTATGTCCAAAAGGCTATGCTAAGCGACACGAGTGGGCGGCACAAACACGTGGCCCATCTAGGAGTGGAACTACAGTGGCAGACAGGATGGCAGTTTGAAAAACTAGGCCCCAAACAGTACATAATGCAAAGAAAAAAAAGAGGTGCAAGATGGAATTGTCCTTGGGCCCTCCCTCCCACCCTTATGTTGTATAAACAGGACATGCACACTTTAACAAACCAATCATTTCAGCGCCAGGGTCTGCCACACGACTGTGGCTGAAATGATTGGTTCGTTTGGGCCCCCACAAAAAAAGCTGGCAATTAATCTGTCCCTGCACAAACTGGCTCTACGGAGGCAAGATGTCGTCCTCATCCTCCTCATCCACCGATTCCTCACCCTCTTCAGTGTTGTGTACATCCTCATCCTCACAGACTATTAACTCATCCCCGCTGGAATCCACCACCACAGGTCCCTCTGTACGTTCTGGAGGCTGGTCTCCCTGGAAGAGTTGGTAATTCATTTTTATGAACATCATCTTCTCCACATTTTGTGGAAGCAGCCTTCTACGCCTTTCACTGACAAGGTTCCCGGCTGCACTAAACACTCTTTTGGAGTACACACTGGAGGGGGGGCAACTCAGGTAAAATAGAGCCAGTTTGTACAGGGGCCTCCAAATTGCCTCTTTTTCCTGCCAGTACAGGTACGGACTGTCTGACATGCCTACTTGGATGCTGTCACCGATGTAATCCTCCACCATTCTGTCAATGGTGACAGTATCATATGCAGTGACAGTAGACATGTCAGAAATTGTTGCCAGGTCCTTCAGTCCGGACCAGATGTCCAAACTTGGTCCTGCCTGCCCTGCATCACCGCCTGCGGGTTGCTTAGGATACCTAAGTTTTTTCCTGAGAGCCCCAGTTGCGGGAGAAAATGAAGAAGGAGCTGTTGACGTGTCATGTTCCGCTTCAGCTGACAGTGTTTTCACCAGCAGGTCTTTGCACCTCTGCAGGCTTGTTGCAGCCGGAAAGAGAGACACCACATAGGCTTTAAACCTAGGATAGAGCACGGTGGCCAAAATGTAGTGGTCTGATTTCAACAGATTGACCACCCTGGAATCCTGGCAAAGCGAATGAAGGGCTTCATCCACAAGTCCCACATGCCAAGCAGAATCGCTCTGTCTTAGCTCCTCCTTCACTTTCTCCAGCTGCTTCTGCAAAAGCCTGATGAGGGGAATGACCTGGCTCAAGCTGGCAGTGTCTGAACTGACTTCACGTGTGGCAAGTTCGAAGGGTTGGAGAACCTTGCACAACACGGAAATCATTCTCCACTGCGCTTGAGTCAGGTGCATACCCCCTCCTTTGCCTATGTCATAGGTGGATGTATAGGCTTGAATGGCCTTTTGCTGCTCCTCCATCCTCTGAAGCATATAGAGGGTTGAGTTCCACCGCGTCACAACCTCTTGCTTCAGGTGATGGCGGGGCAGGTTCAAGAGTGTTTGCTGGCACTCCAGTCTTCGGCACGCAGTCGCTGAATGGCGAAAGTGGCCAGAAATTTTTCGGGCCACCCAAAGCGTCTCTTGCACGCCCCTGTCACTTTTCAGAAAATTCTGCACCACCAAGTTTATTGTGTGAGCAAAACATGGGACATGCTGGAATTTGCCCAGATGTATTGCCCGCACAATATTGGTGGCATTGTCAGATATCACAAATCGCCAGGAGAGTCTAAGTGGGGTAAGCCACTGGGCAATGATTTCCCTCAGTTTCTCTAAGAGGTTGTCGGCGGTGTGCCTCTTACTGAAACCGGTGATACACAGCGTAGCCTGCCTTGGAACGAGCTGGCGTTTCTGAGATGCTGCTACTGGTGATGCTGCTGTTGTTGCTGCGTAAGGTGATACATCTACCCAGTGGGCGTCACAGTCATATAGTCCTTAGTCTGCTCTGTTCCACTTGTCCACATGTCGGTGGTTAAGTGGACATTGGGTACTACCGCATTTTTCAGGGCACTGAGGACACTTTTTCTGACGTTTCTGTACAGTCTCGGTATCGCCTGCCTAGTGAAGTGGAATAAATCCCACTGCACTAATGGCGGATACCGGATGCACGTCTAACACCATCATAGCAGTCAAGGCCTCAGTTATACGTTTTGCTTCAGGATGACTGCTGTAGTACTTCATCCTCCTCACTAAGGACTGTTGGAGGGTCAATTGTTTAGTAAAAGTAGTGGTGTTCCTACTTCCTCTCTGGGATGATGAACGACTCCCAGCAGCAGCAACAGCAGCAGCGGCAGCAGTAGGCGTAGCAATGCAGGATCCTCCGGAGAAATCCCGGATAGGAGAGTCAGTCATGCCAGAGACATGGCCTGCAGGACTACTGCCGATCCTGACTAAGGAGGAAATTGACGAGGAGGGAGTTGACGGTGTGGTTTGCAGGTGCTTGGATACAACAGGACAATGGGATTTAGGTGTCCCTGGACTGCTTACGGTCTTAGCCAAAGTTCTGAACTTGACAGTAACTTTTTATGAATGCGCTGCAGGTGCCATATAAGGGAGGATGTTCCTAGTTGGTTAACGTCCCTACCCCTACTTATTTCACCTTTACATATGGTACATATGGCAAGACAGTTGTTGTCCGGATTTGGATAGAAATATTGCCAGACCAAAGAGGTGGAATGTTTGGTCTTCTGCCCAGGCATGACCGTGATGGGCTTTTTCATCCCACGGACAACAACTGTCTCCCCCGGAGCCTGATTTAAACAAATCACATCACCATCAGAATCCTCCTCGCCAACTTCCTCCTCAGCGCCAGCTACACCAGTATCCTCATCCTGTTGTACTTCAACAGTGACATCTTCAATTTGCATATCAGCAAGTGGACTGTGGGTGCTCCTTTCAGCACTTGCAGGGGGCGTGCAAATGGTGGAAAGAGCCACCTCTTCCCGTCCAGTGCTGGGAAGGTCAGGCATCGCAACCGCCACCACACTTGGACTCTCCTTGGGGATTTGTGATATCTTCTTAGAACGCACAGTTCTTCGCTGTGCTTTTGCCAGCTTAACTCTTTTGATTTTTTTAGTGGGAGGAGGGCTTCCATCATCATGTGAAGCTGAACCACTAGTCATGAACATAGGGAAAGACCTTAGCCGTTCCATGCCACTCCGTGTCATAAATGGCATATTGGCAAGTTTACGTTTCTCTTCAGATGATTTAAATGTTTTTTTTAAGTCATTTACCTGAACTTTGTCATTTTGGATTGTATGTGCCCTCTACTATGACATTGGGCATCGGCCTTGGCAGACGACGTTGATGGCATGTTATCGTCATGACTAGTGGCAGCAGCTTCAGCACTAGGAGGAAGTGGTTCTTGATCTTTCCCTATTTTATTTTTATCGGAGAAAGTTTGGTCCTCCATTTAAGTTATATTGATATATACGTGCAGCTAAGGCGCACACAAACACAGAAAATAATTTTTTATTTTTGTTGGAGACTAGTGCACTTTGTGGGTTACACCACGCTTTAAGAAATGAGCCAGCCGGCCCTTTACTTATGGGACAGAGGCGCACGCTTGGCGCTGCTCCTTTGTTGATGGACGTGTAGCCACAGTGCACACAATTCACAAACACAGAAAATATTTTTGTATTTTGTTTGGAGTGTACTTTGGGGGTTACAGCACCCTTTAACGGACAAGCCAGCTGGCCCTTTACTTATGGGACACAGGCGCACGCTTGGCGCTGCTCCTTTGTTGATGCACGTGCAGCCACAGTGCACACAATTCACAAACACAGAAAATATTTTTTTATTTTGTTTGGAGTGTACTTTGGGGGTTACAGCACCCTTTAACGGACAAGCCAGCCGGCCCTTTACTTATGGGACACAGGCGCATGCTTGGCGCTGCTCCTTTGATGATGCACGTGCAGCCACAGGGCACACAATTCACAAACACAGAAAATATTTTTTTATTTTGTTTGGAGTGTACTTTGGGGGTTACAGCACCCTTTAACGGGCAAGCCAGCCGGCCCTTTACTTATGGGACACAGGCGCACGCTTGGCGCTGCTCCTTTGTTGATGCACATGCAGCCACAGTGCACACAATTCACAAACACAGAAAATATTTTTTATTTTGTTTGGAGTGTACTTTGGGGGTTACAGCACCCTTTAACGGACAAGCCAGCCGGCCCTTTACTTATGGGACACAGGCGCACGTTGGCGCTGCTCCTTTGTTGATGCACGTGCAGCCACAGTGCACACAATTCACACACACAGAAAATATATATTTTTTTTGTTTGGAGTGTACTTTGCGGGTTACAGCACCATTTAACGGACAAGCCAGCTGGCCCTTTACTAATGGGACACAGGCGCATGCTTGGCGCTGCTCATTTGTTGATGCACGTGCAGCCACAGTGCACACAATTCACAAACACAGAAAAAATATATATTTTTTTGCACTTGGGGGGAGCGCCCCTGATGGACAGAGCACCCCCTGGACAACACTACAGCACCCCTTTAGGACTGGGACACTGCACAGGACTTTGGAGTGGACACAGCCCCTATGGACAACTGATTGCACAACACAGTCCAGCCAGCCCCTATGGACTTTGAAGGAGTGGACACAGCCCCTATGGACAACAGCAGCACAGCACAGCACAGCAGAGCACAACACTACACTACACTACACAGCCCAGCGAGCCCTAACTCCCACCCTCCCTCTTCACAGTCCACAGCCAAGTGAGAAAATGGCGCCGACGCGGGTACCTTATATAGGATCCAAAACCCGCGAGACCCGGAAGGCGGGATGATGCTGTTTTGCCTCGATTTCAGATCCGAGTCAGGCGGGAAAAGTCGAGCCTGACTTGGATCGGCCTCGGATCAGGGGGGCTCGGGGGGGTTCGGATTTCAGAAATCCGAACCTGCTCACCCCTAATATAGATAGATATATCTAGTTATAGATATATATGCAATGCATAAAACCTTGTCTGTACAGGTCTAAGAGAGATGTGTGTGTGTGTGTATATATATATATATATATATATATATATATACATATATACACACACACATTTTATGTATATATATATATATATATATATATATATATGTACACACACACAGGCCTATTCCTTTTCTCTGGGGCTTGCACAGCTCCCAAGGAGATACCCTGCATATATTCAACAGAGGAAGGCACCCACACTGATGTGTTATTACTTATATGAGTGCCAAACTATGAACTTTTATATATATATATATATATATATATATATATATATATATATATTGGGGCCCCCACAAGTTTGTTGCCCAGGGGCCCCCACAGACCTTAATCCGGCCCTGGAACCAAGTCCCAGTTCGGTTCTGCAGTCAGTTCAGAACTTGGATTTAAAAAACAAACTTGGGTTTTGGATTGCATGAAAACAGGTCCAGAATAGCTGTTTTATCGATTATTTTAATATATTTTTAATGAATCCAAAACCAAACAAAAACCAAATCCAGACCAAAACACTTTAATGAATGAATGAATGGTGAGCACTACGCCATTTTGTTTTATATACTGTATCTTACGTGAAATCAGCTTGTGCTGTATGTGCCTATGCAGATGTGTGTTATTTTGTGGGAAATGTATCAAACCTTCTAAAGAGTGGAAAACTGGAGAAGTTGCCCATAGTGTTTTCAACCCCATGGGTGCAGTTAAACCACAAGTCACAGAGTATGATGAAACATAAGAAGATATTTATTAAGGGATGATTCAATAGCACGGAAATACATGAAAGCTTGATAATGCAGGAATATTCAATACTGGTACACAAGGGTCTTGCAATAAATGACATATGTAAACAGAGTCAAGAAACAATAGCAGGATGTCAATGTGGTGAATAGCAGAAGCAAACCGCTGCGAAGCTCTTAGGGTCTTGATCTGACAAGATGATCTAATTATCATCTTGTGAGACTGTCTCCACCACCAGGTTGCTGTGTTGCCCGCCTAAAATTAAAGTTTATTAGAACCTGGGGGAATGATATTGTGCTCCGCTGTAGAGGACTTGCTGAACCTGTCTGTGTCTGAGCTGAGGAGCTGATACACACACAGAACAGTACATGCTGCTACCTGATGCTGAGACTGATTTTCAGGCTGTGGGAGGTATACCAGGTACAGTAAGCAGCCATCAAAGTGTCATTACACCTCCAAATCATTGTGCATAAATTCCCAAAGTGACATCTGTTTTAATTTCCCACAAATTTACATGTGGAGAGGCTCTGGTGGACATATTGGCATGTCTGACCCTATGAGAGAGGTCTAATTGGCACTTTAGGGGCATGTGATGGGCCTGGTGGGTATGAAAGGAAGGTCTGATTGGCACTTAAGGAGCATGTAGTTAATAGTTTTTGAAGATGGGTTAATTATTGATTAGGGAATTATATAATATGGTGATCAAAAATACTTTATTATATGGCAGTCACAACTACTCTATGTATGGTATAAAAGTCACTGATGCTCTCTGTATTATATGGTGGTCACAACTACTCTGTACTGTATGGTGATCACAACTATTCTCTGTATTGTATGGCATTCACTGATGCTCTCTGTATTATATAGTAGTCACTGATGCTTTTTCTATTATATGGTGGTCACTGATGCTCTCTTGATTACAGTTTATAGTGGTCACTGATGCTCTCTGCATTATATAACGGTCATAGGTGAAACTAGACATTTAGTAATGGGTGGTTCCAGTTCCAACCTCTAACCAGAACTTATGTTACCTTCAGTGGTGCAAGTGGAAAATATTTTTTAAAGGTACAGTATGCCCAAAAAAATAGGCATGTCCACACATCACGAGGGGCGAGGTCACATGAAAGAAGGCATAATGATTCTGCACCCATTTCTTATCACTATTGGAACATTTCAAATACACCTTACCTATATGGTGGTTTCTCTGCAACAACGAAACTCTGAAAAAACTGATCCTCCCTGGGCAGATGGTGTCTCTTTAGTTGGTATTCACTATTCATGTAGGAGATCACATGGTCAGAAGATGCCTGTTTGTGTAGAAATATAACCAATGTCATCATAATACAACAGAGGTTCAACCAGACTCGTTACCCCTGTATCCTCTCCAACCTCCTGCCCCTTGTGTCTCTCCAACCTCCTTTCTTTTACAGCCTTCTACCCCATCTCTCCAGCTTCCTGCCTCCAGCCCCATCACTCCAGCCTCCTGCCTGTCCAGCCCCCTGCACCTGTGTCTGTCAGCCTCAATTCCTCCCTTATGTCCCTCATCCTCCCCCTCACCCTGTCAGCCTCCCCCTTTGTGTCAGCCAGCCTCAATCCATGTGTCAACCAGCCAGCCTTCCCCATGTGTCAACCAGCCAGCCTCCCCCCATGAGCCAGCCAGCCAGTTTCCCCATGTGTTAAACAGCCAGCCTCCCCATGTGTCAACCAGCCAACCTCCCCATGTGTCAATCAATCAGCCATCCTCCCCTTGTGATACAGGAGGAGGCTGGATGATTGACACACAGGGGGAGGGTGGCTGATTGATTGACACATGAGGGAGGCTGGCTGATTGACACAGGTGGAGGGTGGCTAATTGATACATGAGGGAGGCTGGCTGATTGTGTCAATCAATTAGCCATCCTCCCCCTGTGTGTCAATCAGCCAGTCTCCTCCTGTGTCATAGGGGGAGGATGGCTGATTGATTGACACATGGGGAAGGCTGGCTGGTTGACACACGGGAGGAGGCTGGCTGGTTGACACATGGGGAGACTGACTGATTGACACAGGAGGAAGCTGACTGATATATTGACACACAGAGGGAGGATGACTAATTGATTGACACACAAGGCTAACTGGATGACACACAGGGGAGGCTTGGTTAGATGCAGCAGGGGCAGCAGAGCTCGGGAGTTTCTAACAAGTGGTGTTAGTCCTCCCAGTCCTTACTGGACGGGCCGTAGAGTTGGCCACTGATGGTAATTACTTGAAATTTGTGGCAGTTTGGCTAATGTGTTGAATTGTGCACCCCCGGATCACCCCTTAGTTTCACCTATGATAGCGGTCACTGATGCTCTTGGTATTACATGATGGTCACTGATGATCTCTCTATTGTATGGCATTCACTGATTCTCTGTGTCTTTTATGGCTGTCACTTATACTTTCTAATTGTATAGCAGTGACTGATGCATTATATCGCAGTCACTGTGATGTTCCCTGCATTATATGATGGTCACTGTGATTTTATTGTATTATATTGCGGTCACAGTGATGTTCTATCCAGTTTATAGTGGTCACTGAAATGCTCTATGTATTGTATGGCAGTCACTGATACTTTCTGTATTATATGGCGGTCACTGCGATGCTCTGTAGTGGGTGAGGTGTAGTGTAAGGGATGCAGTCTGGAACCCGACGGTATAAAATGCCAACTGCTGGCTTCCAGACTGCTTTATCCTGACTAGGGATGAATGACAGGCATCTAAATCTAGACGCCTGTAATTTGCCCGACGTCGGGAGACCGGCGCCCAGCATCCTGATCGAGCGGATGGTGGGCACCACAGTGGACAGCTGCGGGGGGGAGACTTAGGGTTAGGCACCACCCCTGGAGGTTAGGGTTAGGCTAGGGGGAGGGAGGGTTGGGGTTAGGCACCCCCGGGGGGCGGTTAGGGTTAGGCACCCCCACGGGGGACTTAGGTTTAATCAGCGGGGAAGGGGGGGTTAGGTTTAAGCACTTAGAGGGGGGTTAGGGTTACGCACAGGGGGGGAGGTTAGGTTTAGGCACCCTTAAGAAGGGTTAGGGGGGTTAGGTTAGTAAATACTTACCTTTAGGACGATCGGGATTTCCTCCTTTGTCGGGCAGCTGCTGTCGGGAATTGAACCATGCGCCCGGCGGTAATACATAACACACCCTAGTGTGATAGCGGTAGCGGTACTTACCCTTGAGTTTTGAGACAGTGGAGTCTGCATTCTCCATTTAAATATAGAACACACACCAGAACTACAGAATAAATGCAGCAGACGCTAGCACCTTCATGTAAGGCTACAAACGTTTCAGTTTTACAATGTTGATCACTGTGTTCAGGCAAGCCAAGGGTGACTAGTATTTATTTGGGGACGGAGCGAGCTGAGTATTTGCCCTGTGTGAGTCTCTGAGTCTTTGCCTACCTTCACCCCTGTTGTAATCTGACAATTTTAATTTGTTGTATTGTCTCAGTTAAATAGTTGTGCTTATCTTAAACAAAAAAAGATTAATATAAAAATATAATTAAACTTGACCTACCGTATAGCAGTGATTGGCAACGGGTTAATTTACCCATTGCCTCGTCTTAATCTACAACCCCTCCCCCAGCTCTTCACCACTTCACTATCACATTTGTTTGTTATAGATTGTATCAATTATTTAAAATGTTGCTGTGTTATTACAGATAGGTGTCTTTTCATTAAATTTATCTTTTTAACTTAATACTGAGATTAGGGGTAATGTGTGGCCTTTTTGAAGGCAAGACAGCTGTTCCTGAAGTGTTTCATTTGGCCACAGAACTTCTTCATGGTCTCTAATAGCCATATAATTTACAATAGGGAATGCATCTATCCTTATATTAAGAAGCAAAGTTTCCTACAACAAATATATAGAATTTGCCTTTAAAATATTTCTTTACATGTCCAAAAGCCTGTTAACGTTCGGCTATAAATAATGAAACTAACCTCATTTACCTATGTAATGAATAACCTTCAAATGTCATTAATTCTGTATCCAGATTTTTTTTTATCCCGAGTGAATTACTGTGCACTTTCTTTCATACATTACACTAGAGTTGGCACAGGGTTACCTATTCTTCTAATTTTGTTACACTATTATCATCCCCCTAAAATGTGAATTCTGATGCAGATCTTTGTTTTATTCAGTGAATGTCTACCTTAGTCTCCAGGCCACGGCTGGTATCTCCTATTAAGAGATGCAATAAAACTGTTCCCGATGTCCGTCCCTGACGTTCTAAGGTGGCAACATTACTCTGAATGCATTCCATTTGACAAGGCACCTTAGCTGCTATTTTTCAAGCAGCGTCTTTTTCTTTTATGTAACTTGCCCCGCTTCTCCAAACTTTGCAAACTCTTAATCAGTCTTCTGTCTTGAGAAGTGTCAAAACATTAGTCTTTGTCAAGAAATGGAGAAGTGATAGATGCTGACATTGTTGTGTTTTGAAAGTGTACAGCTGAAACTATTTAACATCTTTATTTTTTTTCGGAACACAACACACAGGTTCTGACAGTCAGGAGCCCTGTCGTTATTGTTCAATAAAAATAAATACAACAACAAAAAATAGAACATAAAATTGTAAGTAAAAAGATTTTAACAGAGAATATATAATATAACACGACATTATAATAACGATCTGAATAAATAATGGCTACCCGATCACCATAGAAACTAGGGGTGAGCGGGTTCGGATTTCTGAAATCCGAACCCCCCCGAGCCCACCCGATCCGAGTCCGATCCGAGTCAGGCTCGACTTTTCCCGCCTGACTCGGATCTGAAATCGAGGCAAAATGTCATCATCCCGCCTTCCGAGTCTCGCGGGTTTTGGATCCTATATTAGGTACCCGCGTCGGCGCCATTTTCTCACTCGGCTGTGGACAGTGAAGAGGGAGGGTGGGAGTAAGGGCTGTGTAGTGTAGTGTAGTGTAGTGCTGCTGTTGTCCACTACTTCAAAGTCCATAGGGGCTGGCTGTGTTGTGCTGTGCTGCTGTTGTTAATAGGGGCTGTGTCCACTACTTCAAAGTCCATAGGGGCTGGCTGGACTGTGTTGTGCAGTCAGTTCTCCATAGGGGCTGTGTCCACTCCAAAGTCCTGTGCAGTGTCCCAGTCCTAAAGGGGTGCTGTAGTGTTGTCCAGGGGGTGCTCTGTCCATCAGGGGTGCTCCCCCCAAGTGCTAAAAAAATAATATATTTTCTGTGTTTGTGAATTGTGTGCGCAGTAGCCGCACGTGCATCAACAAAGTAGTGCCAAGCGTGCGCCTGTGTCATAAGTAAAGGGCCGGCTGGCTTGACCGTTAAAGGGTGCTGTAACCCCCGAAAGTACACTCCAGTCAAAACCAAAAAAAAAAAAATTTTCTGTGTTTGTGAATTGTGTGCGCAGTAGCCGCACGTGCATCAACAAAGTAGTGCCAAGCGTGCGCCTGTGTCATAAGTAAAGGGCCGGCTGGCTTGACTGTTAAAGGGTGCTGTAACCCCCGAAAGTACACTCCAGTCCAAACCAAAAAAAAATTATTTTCTGTGTTTGTGAATTGTGTGCGCAGTAGCTGCACGTGCATCAACAAAGTAGTGCCAAGCGTGCGCCTGTGTCATAAGTAAAGAGCCGGCTGTCTTGACCGTTAAAGGGTGCTGTAACCCCCGAAAGTACACTCCAGTCCAAACCAAAAAAAAATAATTTTCTGTGTTTGTGAATTGTGTGCGCAGTAGCCGCACGTGCATCAACAAAGTAGTGCCAAGCGTGCGCCTGTGTCATAAGTAAAGGGCCGGCTGGCTTGACCGTTAAAGGGTGCTGTAACCCCCGAAAGTACACTCCAGTCCAAACCAAAAAAAAAATAATTTTCTGTGTTTGTGAATTGTGTGCGCAGTAGCCGCACGTGCATCAACAAAGTAGTGCCAAGCGTGCGCCTGTGTCATAAGTAAAGGGCCGGCTGGCTTGACCGTTAAAGGGTGCTGTAACCCCTGAAAGTACACTCCAGTCCAAACTAAAAAAAAATAATTTTCTGTGTTTGTGAATTGTGTGCGCAGTAGCCGCACGTGCATCAACAAAGTAGTGCCAAGCGTGCGCCTGTGTCATAAGTAAAGGGCCGGCTGGCTTGACCGTTAAAGGGTGCTGTAACCCCTGAAAGTACACTCCAGTCCAAACCAAAAAAAAAATAATTTTCTGTGTTTGTGAATTGTGTGCGCAGTAGCCGCACGTGTATCAACAAAGTAGTGCCAAGCGTGCGCCTGTGTCATAAGTAAAGGGCCAGCTGGCTTGACCGTTAAAGGGTGCTGTAACCCCCGAAAGTACACTCCAGTCCAAACCAAAAAAAAAACTATTTTTTGTGTTTGTGAATTGTGTGCGCAGTAGCCGCACGTGCATCAACAAAGTAGTGCCAAGCGTGCGCCTGTGTCATAAGTAAAGGGCCGGCTGGCTTGACCGTTAAAGGGTGCTGTAACCCCCGAAAGTACACTCCAGTCCAAACCAAAAAAAAACAAATTTTCTGTGTTTGTGAATTGTGTGCACAGTAGCCGCACGTGCATCAACAAAGTAGTGCCAAGCGTGCGCCTGTGTCATAAGTAAAGGGCCGGCTGGCTTGACCGTTAAAGGGTGCTGTAACCCCCGAAAGTACACTCCAGTCCAAACCAAAAAAAAAATTATTTTCTGTGTTTGTGAATTGTGTGCGCAGTAGCCGCACGTGCATCAACAAAGTAGTGCCAAGCGTGCGCCTGTGTCATAAGTAAAGGGCCGGCTGGCTTGACCGTTAAAGGGTGCTATAACCCCCGAAAGTACACTCCAGTCCAAACCAAAAAAAAAATATTATTTTCTGTGTTTGTGAATTGTGTGCGCAGTAGCCGCACGTGCATCAACAAAGTAGTGCCAAGCGTGCGCCTGTGTCATAAGTAAAGGGCCGGCTGGCTTGACCGTTAAAGGGTGCTGTAACCCCTGAAAGTACACTCCAGTCCAAACTAAAAAAAAATAATTTTCTGTGTTTGTGAATTGTGTGCGCAGTAGCCGCACGTGCATCAACAAAGTAGTGCCAAGCGTGCGCCTGTGTCATAAGTAAAGGGCTGGCTGTCTTGACCGTTAAAGGGTGCTGTAACCCCCGAAAGTACACTCCAGTCCAAACCCAAAAAAAAATAATTTTCTGTGTTTGTGAATTGTGTGCGCAGTAGCCGCACGTGCATCAACAAAGTAGTGCCAAGCGTGCGCCTGTGTCATAAGTAAAGGGCCGGCTGGCTTGACCGTTAAAGGGTGCTGTAACCCCCGAAAGTACACTCCAGTCCAAACCAAAAAAAAATTATTTTTTGTGTTTGTGAATTGTGTGCGCAGTAGACGCACGTGCATCAACAAAGTAGTGCCAAGCCTGCGCCTGTGTCATAAGTAAGGGGCCGGCTGGCTTGACCGTTAAAGGGTGCTGTAACCCCCGAAAGTACACTCCAGTCCAAACCAAAAAAAAACAAATTTTCTGTGTTTGTGAATTGTGTGCACAGTAGCCGCACGTGCATCAACAAAGTAGTGCCCAGCGTGCGCCTGTGTCATAAGTAAAGGGCCGGCTGGCTTGACCGTTAAAGGGTGCTGTAACCCCCGAAAGTACACTCCAGTCCAAACCAAAAAAATATATATTTTCTGTGTTTGTGAATTGTGTGCGCAGTAACCGCACGTGCATCAACAAAGTAGTGCCAAGCGTGCGCCTGTGTCATAAGTAAAGGGCCGGCTGGCTTGACCGTTAAAGGGTGCTGTAACCCCCGAAAGTACACTCCAGTCCAAACCAAAAAAAAAATAATTTTCTGTGTTTGTGAATTGTGTGCGCAGTAGCTGCACGTGCATCAACAAAGTAGTGCCAAGCGTGCACCTGTGTCATAAGTAAAGGGCCAGCTGGCTTGACCGTTAAAGGGTGCTGTAACCCCCGAAAGTACACTCCAGTCCAAACCAAAAAAAAAATAATTTTCTGTGTTTGTGAATTGTGTGCACAGTAGCCGCACGTGCATCAACAAAGTAGTGCCAAGCGTGCGCCTGTGTCATAAGTAAAGGGCCGGCTGGCTTGACCGTAAAAGGGTGCTGTAACCCCCGAAAGTACACTCCAGTCCAAACCAAAAAAAAACAAATTTTCTGTGTTTGTGAATTGTGTGCACAGTAGCCGCACGTGCATCAACAAAGTAGTGCCAAGCGTGCGCCTGTGTCATAAGTAAAGGGCCGGCTGGCTTGACCGTTAAAGGGTGCTGTAACCCCCGAAAGTACACTCCAGTCCAAACCAAAAAAAATATTATTTTCTGTGTTTGTGAATTGTGTGCGCAGTAGCCGCACGTGCATCAACAAAGTAGTGCCAAGCGTGCGCCTGTGTCATAAGTAAAGGGCCGGCTGGCTTGACCATTAAAGGGTGCTGTAACCCCCGAAAGTACACTCCAGTCCAAACTAAAAAAAAATAATTTTCTGTGTTTGTGAATTGTGTGCGCAGTAGCCGCACGTGCATCAACAAAGTAGTGCCAAGCGTGCACCTGTGTCATAAGTATAGGGCCGGCTGGCTTGACCGTTAAAGGGTGCTGTAACCCCCGAAAGTACACTCCAGTCCAAACCATAAAAATAATAATTTTCTGTGTTTGTGAATTGTGTGCGCAGTAGCCGCACGTGCATCAACAAAGTAGTGCCCAGCGTGCGCCTGTGTCATAAGTAAAGGGCCGGCTGTCTTGACCGTTAAAGGGTGCTGTAACCCCCGAAAGTACACTCCAGTCCAAACCAAAAAAAAAAAATTTTCTGTGTTTGTGAATTGTGTGCGCATTAGCCGCACGTGCATCAACAAAGTAGTGCCAAGCGTGCGCCTGTGTCATAAGTAAAGGGCCGGCTGGCTTGACCGTTAAAGGGTGCTGTAACCCCCGAAAGTACACTCCAGTCCAAACCAAAAAAAAATAATTTTCTGTGTTTGTGAATTGTGTGCGCAGTAGCCGCACGTGCATCAACAAAGTAGTGCCAAGCGTGCGCCTGTGTCATAAGTAAAGGGCCGGCTGGCTTGACCGTTAAAGGGTGCTGTAACCCCCGAAAGTACACTCCAGTCCAAACCAAAAAAAAAATAATTTTCTGTGTTTGTGAATTGTGTGCGCAGTAGCCGCACGTGCATCAACAAAGTAGTGCCAAGCGTGCGCCTGTGTCATAAGTAAAGGGCCGGCTGGCTTGACCGTTAAAGGGTGCTGTAACCCCCGAAAGTACACTCCAGTCCAAACCAAAAAAAAATAATTTTCTGTGTTTGTGAATTGTGTGCGCAGTAGCCGCACGTGCATCAACAAAGTAGTGCAAAGCGTGCGCCTGTGTCATAAGTAAAGGGCCGGCTGTCTTGACCGTTAAAGGGTGCTGTAACCCCCGAAAGTACACTCCAGTCCAAACCAAAAAAAAAAAATTTTCTGTGTTTGTGAATTGTGTGCGCATTAGCCGCACGTGCATCAACAAAGTAGTGCCAAGCGTGCGCCTGTGTCATAAGTAAAGGGCCGGCTGGCTTGACCGTTAAAGGGTGCTGTAACCCCCGAAAGTACACTCCAGTCCAAACCAAAAAAAAATAATTTTCTGTGTTTGTGAATTGTGTGCGCAGTAGCCGCACGTGCATCAACAAAGTAGTGCCAAGCGTGCGCCTGTGTCATAAGTAAAGGGCCGGCTGGCTTGACCGTTAAAGGGTGCTGTAACCCCCGAAAGTACACTCCAGTCCAAACCAAAAAAAAAATAATTTTCTGTGTTTGTGAATTGTGTGCGCAGTAGCCGCACGTGCATCAACAAAGTAGTGCCAAGCGTGCGCCTGTGTCATAAGTAAAGGGCCGGCTGGCTTGACCGTTAAAGGGTGCTGTAACCCCCGAAAGTACACTCCAGTCCAAACCAAAAAAAAATAATTTTCTGTGTTTGTGAATTGTGTGCGCAGTAGCCGCACGTGCATCAACAAAGTAGTGCAAAGCGTGCGCCTGTGTCATAAGTAAAGGGCCGGCTGGCTTGACCGTTAAAGGGTGCTGTAACCCCCGAAAGTACACTCCAGTCCAAACCAAAAAAAAAATAATTTTTTGTGTTTATGAATTGTGTGCGCAGTAGCTGCACGTGCATCAACAAAGTAGTGCCAAGCGTGCGCCTGTGTCATAAGTAAAGGGCCGGCTGGCTTGACCGTTAAAGGGTGCTGTAACCCCCGAAAGTACACTCCAGTCCAAATCAAAAAAAAAATTATTTTCTGTGTTTGTGAATTGAGTGCGCAGTAGCCGCACGTGCATCAACAAAGTAGTGCCAAGCGTGCGCCTGTGTCATAAGTAAAGGGCCGGCTGGCTTGACCGTTAAAGGGTGCTGTAACCCCCGAAAGTACACTCCAGTCCAAACCAAAAAAAAAATTATTTTCTGTGTTTGTGAATTGTGTGCGCATTAGCCGCACGTGCATCAACAAAGTAGTGCCAAGCGTGCGCCTGTATCATAAGTAATGGGCCGGCTGGCTTGACCGTTAAAGGGTGCTGTAACCCCCGAAAGTACACTCCAGTCCAAATCAAAAAAAAATAAATTTTCTGTGTTTGTGAATTGTGTGCACAGTAGCCGCACGTGCATCAACAAAGTAGTGCCAAGCGTGCGCCTGTGTCATAAGTAAAGGGCCGGCTGGCTTGACCGTTAAAGGGTGCTGTAACCCCCGAAAGTACACTCCAGTCCAAACCAAAAAAAAAATTATTTTCTGTGTTTGTGAATTGTGTGCGCAGTAGCCGCACGTGCATCAACAAAGTAGTGCCAAGCGTGCGCCTGTGTCATAAGTAAAGGGCCGGCTGGCTTGACCGTTAAAGGGTGCTGTAACCCCTGAAAGTACACTCCAGTCCAAACCCAAAAAAAAATAATTTTCTGTGTTTGTGAATTATGTGAGCAGTAGCCGCACGTGCATCAACAAAGTAGTGCCAAGCGTGCGCCTGTGTCATAAGTAAAGGGCCGGCTGGCTTGACCGTTAAAGGGTGCTGTAACCCCCGAAAGTACACTCCAGTCCAAACCAAAAAAATAATAATTTTCTGTGTTTGTGAATTGTGTGCGCAGTAGCCGCACGTGCATCAACAAAGTAGTGCCAAGCGTGCACCTGTGTCATAAGTAAAGGGCCGGCTGGCTTGACCGTTAAAGGGTGCTGTAACCCCCGAAAATACACTCCAGTCCAAACCAAAAAAAAAATAATTTTCTGTGTTTGTGAATTGTGTGCGCAGTAGCCGCACGTACATCAACAAAGTAGTGCCAAGCGTGCGCCTGTGTCATAAGTAAAGGGCCGGCTGGCTTGACCGTTAAAGGGTGCTGTAACCCCCGAAAGTACACTCCAGTCCAAACCAAAAAAAAAATAATTTTCTGTGTTTGTGAATTGTGTGCGCAGTAGCCGCACGTGCATCAACAAAGGAGCAGCGCCAAGCGTGCGCCTGTGTCCCATAAGTAAAGAGCCGGCTGGCTCATTTCTTATAGGCTGGTGTAACCCACAAAGTGCACTACTCTCCAGCAAAAATAAAAAAATATTTTCTGTGTTTAGCCGCATGTATATATCAAATCGATATAACATAAATGGAGGACCAAACTTTCTCCGATAAAAATAAAATAGAGAAAGATCAAGAACCACTTCCTCCTAGTGCTGAAGCTGCTGCCACTAGTCATGACATAGACGATAACATGCCATCAACGTCGTCTGCCACGGCCGATGCCCAATGTCATAGTAGAGGGCACATACAATCCCAAATGACAAAGTTCAGGAAAATGACCTTGAAAAAAACATTTAAATCATCTGAAGAGAAACGTAAACTTGCCAATATGCCATTTACGACACGGAGTGGCAAGGAACGGCTAAGGTCGATCCCTAGTATGTTCATGACTAGTGGTTCAGCTTCACATGACGATGGAAGCCCTCCTCCCACTAAAAAAATCAAATGAGTTAAGCTGGCAAAAGCACAGCGAAGAACTGTGCTTTCTAAGAAGATATCACAAATCCCCAAGGAGAGTCCAAGTGTGGTGGTGGTTGCAATGCCTGGCCTTCCCAGCACTGGACGGGAAGAGGTGGCTCTTTCCACCATTTGCACGCCCCTGCAAGTGCTGAAAGGAGCACCCACAGTCCACTTGCTGATATGCAAATTGAAGATGTCACTGTTGAAGTACAACAGGATGAGGATACTGGTGTAGCTGGCGCTGAGGAGGAAGTTGGCGAGGAGGATTCTGATGGTGATGTGGTTTGTTTAAATCAGGCTCTGGGGGAGACAGTTGTTGTCCGTGGGATGAAAAAGCCCATCACGGTCATGCCTGGGCAGAAGACCAAACATTCCACCTCTTTGGTCTGGCAATATTTCTATCCAAATCCGGACAACAACTGTCTTGCCATATGTACCATATGTAAAGGTGAAATAAGTAGGGTAGGGACGTCAACCACCTAGGAACATCCTCCCTTATACGGCACCTGCAGCGCGTTCATAAAAAGTTACTGTCAAGTTCAGAAACTATGGCTAAGACCGTAAGCAGTCCAGGGACACCTAAATCCCGTTGTCCTGTTGTATCCAAGCGCCTGCAAACCACACCGTCAACTCCCTCCTCGTCAATTTCCTCCTTAGTCAGGATCGGAAGTAGTCCTGCAGGCCATGTCACTGGCATGACTGACTCTCCTATCCGGGATTCCTCCGGAGGATCCTGCATTGCTACGCCTACTGCTGCCGCTGCTGCTGTTGCTGCTGCTGGGAGTCGTTCATCATCCCAGAGAGGAAGTAGGAACACCACTACTTTTACTAAACAATTGACGCTCCAACAGTCCTTAGCGAGGAGGATGAAGTACGACAGCAGTCATCCTGAAGCAAAACGTATAACTGAGGCCTTGACTGCTATGTTGGTGTTAGACGTGCGTCCGGTACCCGCCATTAGTGCAGTGGGATTTAGACAATTGATGGAGGTAGTGTGTCCCCGGTTCCAAATCCCGTCTAGATTCCACTTCACTAGGCAGGCGATACCGAGACTGTACAGAAACGTCAGAAAAAGTGTCCTCAGTGTCCTGAAAAATGCCGTTGTACACAATGTCCACTTAACCACGGACATGTGGACAAGAGGAACAGGGCAGACTAAGGACTATATGACTGTGACAGCCCACTGGGTAGATGTATCACCTTACGCAGCAACAGCAGCAGCGTCACCAGTAGCAGCATCTCAGAAACGCCAGCTTGTTCCAAGGCAGGCTACGCTGTGTATCACCAGTTTCAGTAAGAGGCATATCGCCGACAACCTCTTAGAGAAACTGAGGGAAATCATCGCCCAGTGGCTTACCCCACTTAGACTCTCCTGGGGATTTGTGATATCTGACAACGCCACCAATATTGTGCGGGCATTACATCTGGGCAAATTCCAGCACGTCCCATGTTTTGCTCACACAATAAACTTGGTGGTGCAGAATTTTCTGAAAAGCGACAGGGGCGTGCAGGAGACGCTTTGGGTGGCCCGAAAAATTTCTGGCCACTTTCGCCATTCAGCGACTGCGTGCCGAAGACTGGAGCGCCAGCAAACACTCTTGAACCTGCCCCGCCATCACCTGAAGCAAGAGGTTGTGACGCGGTGGAACTCAACCCTCTATATGCTTCAGAGGATGGAGGAGCAGCAAAAGGCCATACAAGCCTATACATCCACCTATGACATAGGCAAAGGAGGGGGTATGCACCTGACTCAAGCGCAGTGGAGAATGATTTCCGTGTTGTGCAAGGTTCTCCAGCCCTTCGAACTTGCCACACGTGAAGTCAGTTCAGACACTGCCAGCTTGAGTCAGGTCATTCCCCTCATCAGGCTTTTGCAGAAGCAGCTGGAGAAAGTGAAGGAGGAGCTAAGACGGAGCGATTC
Source organism: Taudactylus pleione (assembly GCA_031769625.1). Classification (NCBI taxonomy): domain Eukaryota; kingdom Metazoa; phylum Chordata; class Amphibia; order Anura; family Myobatrachidae; genus Taudactylus; species Taudactylus pleione. The sequence continues at coordinate 4,049,071 of JAUIMM010000519.1, forward strand.
CGCTCGGCATGTGGGACTTGTGGATGAAGCCCTTCATTCGCTTTGCCAAGATTCCAGGGTGGTCAATCTGTTGAAATCAGACCACTACATTTTGGCCACCGTGCTCGATCCTAGGTTTAAAGCCTATGTGGTGTCTCTCTTTCCGGCCGACACAAGCCTGCAGAGGTGCAAAGACCTGCTGGTGAACACACTGTCAGCTGAAGCGGAACGTGACACGTCAACGGCTCCTTCTTCATTTTCTCCCGCAACTGGGGCTGCCAAGAAAAAACTTAGGTATCCTAAGCAACCCGCTGGCGGTGATGCAGGGCAGGCAGGACCATGTTTGGACATCTGGTCCGGACTGAAGGACCTGGCAACAATTTCTGACATGTCTACTGTCACTGCATATGATACTGTCACCATTGACAGAATGGTGGAGGATTACATCGGTGACAGCATCCAAGTAGGCATGTCAGACAGTCCATACCTGTACTGGCAGGAAAAAGAGGCAATTTGGAGGCCCCTGTACAAACTGGCTCTATTTTACCTGAGTTGCCCCCCCTCCAGTGTGTACTCCGAAAGAGTGTTTAGTGCAGTCGGGAACCTTGTCAGCGAAAGGCGTAGGAGGTTGCTTCCACAGAATGTGGAGAAGATGATGTTCATCAAAATGAATTATCAGCTCTTCCAGGGAGACCAGCCTCCAGATGGTACAGAGGGACCTGTGGTGGTGGATTCAAGTGGGGACGAGTTAATACTTTGTGAGGATGAGGATGTACACACTGAAGAGGGTGAGGAATCGGTGGATGAGGAGGATGAGGATGACATCTTGCCTCCGTAGAGCCAGTTTGTGCAGGGACACATTAATTGCCAGCTTGTTTTGTGGGGGCCCAAACGAACCAATCATTTCAGCCACAGTTGTGTGGCAGACCCTGGCGCTGAAATGATTGGTTTTTTTAAAGTGTGCATGTCCTGTTTATACAACATAAGGGTGGGTGGGAGGGCCCAAGGACAATTCCATCTTGCACCTCTTTTTTTTCTTTGCATTATGTACTGTTTGGGGCCTAGTTTTTCAAACTGCCATCCTGTCTGCCACTGCAGTTTCACGCCTAGATGGGTCACGTGTTTGTGCCGCCCACTCGTGTCGCTTAGCATAGTCATCCAGCTACCTCGGTGCAACCTTTTGGACATAAAAACACTATTGTGAGGTGTGAGGTGTTCAGAATAGACTGGAATTGAGTGGAAATTAAGGTTATTGAGGTTAATAATAGCATAGGAGCAGAAAAACCTACAAATTCTGTGATTTTAGCTGTTTTTATGCTTTTTTTCAAAAAAATACAGATCCAAAACACAAAACCCAGAACCCAAAACACGGAAGGGTGGTTTTGGCAAAACCAATCCAGATCCAAAACACGAAGAAAGATCCAGATCCAAAACCAAAACACAAAACACGAAAAGTGGCCGGTGCACACCCCTAATAGAAACTATAGCTTGTTGCAGACTCCTCATTCCTCCATTTCCTATCTCCCTTTGTGCCCTCCAGTGGTTTTACGGTATGAATCCTCTAATTGGTTACCGATCTTGGTGTGCTGTTTTCCATATAAAATAGCTATACAGTAGATGTGCATAAAAAATAGTGGTATATCAATATACTTACAGTATCTCAGTGCAGGGGCGTGACTAGACCTAGTGGGCCTCATATCAAAATTATCATTACTCTCCCCCCCTTCTGCCATGGACTACTAAGTACGGGGCAGGTGCCCACCTCCTGAGCTCCATGGGCGGCTTTTGTCTGTGCAGTGTGCTGCTGCAGGCACATCTGCTGTCTTGGCCGCCTCCGTCTCTCCTGTCCTTACTGATGCAGGGAGGAGGCATGGCCGTGCTGAACCTGCTGGGACTTCCCTGGACCACGATTATGCCTCATCACAGCATCAGTGAGAACATTTTAGAAAGCGAGGTTATCCAGAACAGTTGTTAAGAGAAGCTAGTGAGGACGCCGGGTCCATTCCGAGATCTAAATTACTTGTGATTCAGGGACCAAACTTAGAACAGAGTTATGCTGACACATACAAAAAGATACCTACTCCTATCAAGGATAATATACCTGAATTAGATGAAAGAGACTGTATTCCTGTTATCTGTAAATATAATACAAAACCGAGCCGGTTCTAGACCAAGCGATGCCCAGGGCAAAAAGTTAATTTGCCCCCCCCCCCACACACACACACACAGCTCTTTACCAAAAATTAACATATCTCACCAATTCACAACAATACTTTCAACATAACAGCCTCAGAGCCCCTTTGTGCCCATTTATATGCCTCAATGTTCCCTCATGCCCCATTATATGCAAGCGCAGAACCCCTGTATGCCCCGTTACAAGCCAGCCTATATTTCTCTCCCTTCATGTTATGTTATAAACCCCTCAGGCCCTAGGGGCATTTGTAGAAATAAAAACCCACACAATTGTGCCGGTTATTGACATAATGCCACACAGTAGTGCCCGTAATTCACATTTTGCTAGAGTAGTGCCTGTAATTGACCTTGTGCCATACAGTTGTGCCTGTAATTCACATTATGCCACACAGTAGTGCCCGGAATTCACATTTTGCCACACAGTAGTGCCTGGAATTTTTGTGTTGACACACATTACAGCCCATAATCAACAATATGCTCATTATTGGTGGATATTATCTTTTTTAAAGTGTTTGTTGCAGGCTGTTTTTTACAACAATGATCTTATTAATTAATTGACCATAAAAATGTTTCTATTTTTTTTTTAATAGGTACTTTGCCTGTGTAATTTTAGTCCCTTTTTGTGTACTGTAGGGGGAAAAAATTATATTCTTAAAAAAAGGATCTGCATTTTGCAAATAGAAAAGTGTTCTTACCTTAGTCTGCTTCTCTAAACTGTGGGCTCACAGCATGATCGATGTATAGGTTCTCTCACCATTGCTCCTTACAAGAAGTAAATTTGTCACAGAGATGAGCAGCTGCTCAGTATATCAGGTATGGAGTCGGGGTACTGGAAACTGCCCCCTGCTTTTATGTGGGAAAAAATATGTCAAAAAATTATAGGGGATAATGTGCACCCCTGTGAATACACATCTGTCTGCCAGATTGCTTCTGCAGCTGTATCAAGCTGGAGGGAAGGTTATATGAGGCACATTGCTCTGCCATGAGGGCCCCTCATAAGCCACGCCCTGAGATTAGATTGCTGACAGCAGCTGCTATGGATTGGCCGTAGGCAGCATGGGGGCAGTCAGAGAAAGCCCGGTTGGAGCCAGGGACGTCAGCTGGGTGCAGGAGAAGCATCCCGCGGGAGGGAGCAGGTGTGCCAGGTGCCAGCAGACATGGCCGGCCACGCCCTTCCAGGCTACAGCACTCCTGGTGACGGCCTTTTCAGCTCGCCCCTCAAGCCACTGCTGATACTAAATCTACTAAGATTAAAAAAAATTCATAAAATCTAATTACAATATATTAAAACAAGATCCAATTTTATCTAAGTTGTTTTCAAAAGATTCCAAATATTTTAGAAAGAATCTAAATCTTAAAAAAGACAACATTTTGGCACCAAGTGAATTAAAACCTAAGACTGATGATCTAGCTCTAAGAAGCTGATTGCAACCAAAACCAGTAGGTTGCTAATGATGTAATAAACAAGTCTTTTTAACTTGTGGATTCCTGAAGAATAAAAGTACAACTGTTAAATTGAGTCACAATAATAAGATATTTTCTATCAAACAATTCTTAAACTGCAAATCAATGTATTGGGTCTATGTCCTAGAATGTCCGAGTACTGTACATTATGTGGGAAGAACAACTCGTTCAATTAAGGCAAGATTCCGGAAGCATAGGCGTAATAGTACGAAGAGAATCCAAATTCATAGTGTATCAAGCACTACACCCAAGAACATGGTGATAAAACAGGAATATGTGGACGTACATATTCATTCAGCAACCAATAAATATTTGCCAGCTTATGTTACTTTATTTTCCTGCATTGCAATTTAGAGCATATAGAAATGATTGAGAATATATTGTGACACAGTTAGGTTAGGGGGTCCCTCTCCTGCTCTCCCAGGTGAGACAATCAGCCCTCAACACACTAGGCTTATATTGGCCACTCTCAGGTGGAAACCTTAACAAGCCTGTTACCAGGCTGCGAGAACCAAAACCTGGAGTGGCCATGGGTGGAGCCCTCCCTCTCCTCTCACCCACAACCCCCAGGTCCCAAACCGGCTTTTCAAAAAGCCGAAACTCAAGCCTGCTACACTGCAGACTTTCTCCTGGGGATTTTAAAACACATAAGACAGGAATCTGGGATAAATGTCCCTGTCACAGACCACTTTACCAGTGATCCTATCACATATCCCCCCCCTTTGTTTTGACCTATGGGGCGGAACAACTGAAGCCCTCAAACAATGAACGCGTGACAACGCGTCTGCTTTAAACAACAGGCCCCCTGGCCTGTGTTCCACCGAAAATGTCAAAGTTTGTAATGCCCACTTTATGGCCAACGCCTCCTTCTCCACTGTGGCACCGGGTAGGCATCGAATTTTGAAACACTGTTCAACTTTCGGAAATGTCTTTGCAGAAACGCACACTCCCGTCGGGCTTTGGAATCAACACAATGGGACTTGACCATTCACTATGTGATACTTCAATAACCCCTAACTCTAGCATATTTTTAATTTATTTCGACACCGATGCTCTTGGTACTTCTGGTAACCTATAGGGCTTTAGATTAACTTTAACCCCTGGGTCAGTGATGATGTCATGTTTAACGACCGAGGTTTTCCCAGGTACGTCAGAGAACAGCACCCTATTTCTCACCAGAAACTCCTTGACCTCTCGTTGTTGAATTGCCGACAGGGTTTTTGCCACTGTCACTTCGGGAACTAAGGGCCCTGGAGGGGCTCGGACGGCCGACAGTACCGTTCTATCTTTCCAGGGCTTTAACAGATTTATATGGTATATCTGTTCCGGCTTTCTTTTCCCCGGCTGGTAAACTTTGTAATTGACCTGTCCCACTCTTTCTAAGATTTCAAAGGGCCCTTGCCATTTAGCCAAAAGTTTATTTTCCACAGTGGGAACCAACACTAACACTCTGTCCCCAGGAGCAAAGCTGCGTAACCGAGCATTGTGGTTGTATACCCTCTGCCGTGCCTGTTGAGCCTGTTTCAGGTGCTCTCTCACTATTGGCACCTCTACAATAGGCAATGGAACTAGTGGACCCTTAAAACATGGTCTGGGAGCATGATACTGACACTCAGGGCAGGATAAATCCTGACACATTGCCATGTGGGGATAGGACAAAGCACTATCAGGGTCTACGGGTTTACCATCAACTACCTTTACATTCTTCCTGGCTTTTACCAAAGTAGGGTCTTTCAACTGCTCCATGGCAAAGACCTCTCTTCTGACCTCTAAATCAGGCAGACGATCAACTGGCCCAACAACACTTCCCACCTCAATGGGAGGCACATCAGTTGGCGGGCCACCGTCACGCTCCGCATTCTCTAGTTCGCCAATCATAGTAGAAAAAGGGAATAACTCTGACTCAGAAGAAACTCCCTCCTCCACTATATCGACAACCTTCTCAAGTGGACCGGGGTTGTTCACTTCTGGAACAAAACGGCTTTCCCACAATTTCCAGAAGTGAGCAAAGTCTCTCCCCAATATTGCATCGTACATCAGACCAGGCACCAAACCCACAGAAACTATAGCAGAGCCACATGGTGTCTCGATGTTCACCTCGGCAGTAACATAATATCGATTATCCCCATGTATGCAGGTCACATCAACAGTTTTTCCCTTATGCCTCGAGGGGTTCACCAGCTCAGCTTTTATAAGTGTCACCAAGCTACCAGAGTCTAACAGTGCCTCTACTCGGTTGCCATCTACAGTGAGTACACACATGTGCTTATCAGTCTCAGCCTGCCGGTCAGCCGTACAGGCTGTCTGTGCAAAGAAAGACCCCCTGCGGTAGACATGAGCAGTATCACATTGCATAGGTTCAGTTGTAAGTGAACAATTAGCGGAAATATGGCCGAAGTCACCACACCAGAAACACTGAATCATATTAATGTCTAGTCGTTTACGGGGCAAGAACCTTCCTGGCCTGGCAGGCCTGTCTCCAGGTTCTACACCCTCAGTCTTAGGTACATCCCACCGCCCAGCACCCTTCTCCCCTGGAACAGTCTTACCAGTGTCGCTGGGAGTTCGCCGGGGCGCCATCGGGGCTTGGTGGGGCATACTCCTCAGCTCCTCAGCCGCCACGTACCTCTCCACTAGCTCGACCAACTGGTCCGCGGTCTTAGGGTCTGCATGGCTCACCCACTTGCGCAGAGTCGCGGGTAATGATCGCAGGTACCGGTCCATCACGACCCTTTCCACGATCTGTGGTCCCATCAGCATCTCGGGCTGTAGCCATTTTGAGGACAGATGGACGAGGTCATGCATCTGTGAACGTGGAGGCTTGTCCATATGGAACTCCCAGCGGTGGACCCGTTGGGCATGAACAAAGATGGTGACTCCCAAGCGAGTTAGGATCTCCTGTTTTAGTTTTTTATAATCCTTGGCATCAGCCAGGCATAAGTCGAAATATGCTTTTTGTGGCTCCCCAGACAAAAAAGGTGCCACCAGACTTGCCCACTGCTCCTGGGGCCAACTCTCCCTTTCGGCCGTTCTTTCAAATGCGGTGAGATAGGCCTCCACATCATCGCCTGAAGTCATCTTTTGGAGGAAGTGACTGGCTCGTACGGAGTGAGTGGTGGTGGGAGGACCAGTATTAACATCCCTGGGCCGGGCGACCAGGTGCTGTACCACCTCTCTTAAGGCCTGGCGGGTTTCCTCAATGGCGACCTGTTGAAGTCTGTTAGATTCCTGCTGAATTTTGTTTGTCTCCTGCTGAGCTGCTGTAGCTTGAAGCAAGGCCTTAATAATGTCCTCCATTTTGTCCTGGGTTTTAGGTTGGAAGCTGAACCTTGCCTCTCTGAGCATTGGCTGATGCCTCCTCTACTCCAAGGACACAGTGTTATTTCCACACTCACAAATTGGGTGTCTGTCCCTTTAATTTTTAAACGGAAAGTTTTCCTCTCGCTGCAACTTCAGTGTGTGTGGGTGCCCGCATTCTCCACCATATTGTGACACAGTTAGGTTGGGGGTCCCTCTCCTGCTCTCCCAGGTGAGACAATCAGCCCTCAACACACTAGGCTTATATTGGCCACTCTCAGGTGGAAACCTTAACAAGCCTGTTACCAGGCTGCGAGAACCAAAACCTGGAGTGGCCATGGGTGGAGTCCTCCCTCTCCTCTCACCCACAACCCCCAGGTCCCAAACTGGCTTTTCAAAAAGCCGAAACTCAAGCCTGCTACACTGCAGACTTTCTCCTGGGGATTTTAAAACACATAAGACAGGAATCTGGGATAAATGTCCCTGTCACAGACCACTTTACCAGTGATCCTATCACAATATATATTTGTTGTGCGAGTTGTGGAAGGTCGCACTTGTCTAATGGCCCAAGGTCTACAGAGGATAAGGCCTTCTCTTTCCTCTCTAAATGTAGGCAAGTGAGTGTCTGATGCAACAGCCATTTTGTTTTATATCATGTTAAATGATGTATTAAAAAGTGTGTAGAGATTAGTGTTTTATTTCCCTGCAGGTGTGATTAACTGCGGAGATATGCATAACCTGAACTGCTGTATATATTGTTTTACCAATAAGAATAATAGGTTTAAAATGTATAAGTTTTATCATGCACAGAACAGCTGATGACAGCAAGTCTCAGTTTTTCTATAAATAAATGAGCAAAGATAGCATGTAACTGCAATAAGCAAAAAGAAGGCTAAGGCACTCATACAGAGCTGTTCGCTATTTGCGGTCGTTCGTTCAAAAACAAGGGGTGGCTATTCAAATGATCCGTTCGCAAATTGCAGTCTGTTCACACCTCTAAGTCTGAACGAGCGAGCAAAACATACGCTCGTTTATTTGTTAAAAACGCCCCCTGGCCGCTCGCACCATACGTCATGTCCGCTATTTATTAGATTAATCGAGTACATCGACCAGCGTATGAACTGCTCGCTATTCTTGTGGTTGGTGTTTGCTACCACAAATTTGCGAGCAGTTCTGGCTATAAAATAACCCAGTGACGTGGTCAATGACGCTGCTGTATTAATTATGCACACCCATAATACGCCCGTTTTGACCTTTAAGCACGCCTGCGTTCGGATCTCCACTCCCCATTTTCAAGCACCTTCCCCTGTTACCACCCACATACGCCTCATTCTGTCACTCAAAATAGCAGGCACTCGCTATATAGCGTACAAACGATTTTTGGCCGCACTGACTGGTTCGCGCATGCGTACTAAAAACCGTACGCATGCGCAGATGTGCAAACATCACTCGGAACGAGCGTACTGCCGCTAACGAGCGGCTCTGAATGAGGGCCTAAATGGGCGACCATGTCAGATTTTTACATGGGAACAAAAAGATAACACGGAATTATGTCAATATTATGTCTAAAGCACCGATGACCAATGAAGACCTAGTACATACAAATATTAATTAGATTAATTGGATTAATTGGAGGTATAAACAAAATTAAGGTATAAATATGAGCAGAGAAAGAGGGAGGGGGGAGCAGACCGAAAACAGAGGAGAGACCGCAGAATGAGAGTCGGGGGTGCCGTTACGCATGTATGAAGTATTGACTGACTGCTATCCTGCTATCCTGCACTGGGTGTCACAAATTCCTTTTACAAGTATTCCCTACAGCTGTTGGTATAACCTATGTTTTTTGTTGTAAGTCTGCATTGACTTTAAGTAAAAGCATTGTAATTTATTTTAGAATCTGTATTTGTGTGGAATTATTTCAGTGCTCTCTATTACAAGTAAAGTTTGTAAGTAATCCAGAACACTATCTGCGTTATCAATGGGGAGGGGGACCCCAAAAATATATCACTCACAGTAGAGGAACTGTTTGAGGGGACAAAAAGAGGGGGGAATAGGTTTAAGAGATTATGGGGTCTATTTACTAAGCAGTGTTAGGAGACAGAGTGAAAAGTGATAAGGTGCCAGCCAATCAGCTCCCAACTGTCATTTTTCAAACACAGTCTGTGAGATGACAGTTGGGAGCTGTAAATAGACCCTTATATGTGTGGGAGAGTCAGCATTGATTTTAAAGCTGTTCTCCCTCCACCCAAATGAACTCTATGAAAAACTTGACTATAGATGTTTAGAGTATTTTGGCCACCTATTAATTTATTTTATCTAATTTAGTAATCCTTGTTTCTGCTAGATCATTTAGAAGGTTTTTATTTTTGTATTACAGTATAGATGTACTCTGCATAGCACTATTTATCCTATATTTAGTTAGTTGCTGGTTTGATATTAAAGTATATAGATATATATAGAAATGGGATTTTAACTGCTCCCTTCCCCAGCAGATTAATATCATTATTCTTTGGATCAAGATGAGAGAGATTGCTACAAGAGTACATCTGTCACTGCACTAACTCTACCTTTAGGTCTTCATTCTAGTTGTGAGAGATCAGTAGCAGTTCAACCTCTTACCTTACAACAACAGGATGAATACAATTAAAATCTTTGTATCTGGTCTTTTTTTTTAACATTCAAAATTATTGTATGGGGTTTTTGCTTTCTCTTTTCCACTAGTGTGCATAGTATATATAAGGTATCCTTTGCTTGATACCAAATAACAATGCTTTTTTTGATTGGACAATTTGCACTGTAAATAGAATATTGGAAAATATGTTTTCTGACAAAGTTACCCTATAGATCTTACACACAAAAGTTATATGTGCACATTATATGTATGCATACTTTACACAATAATATAGTAGAGATGTGCGGGTTCGGTTTTACTTGGATTTACTCGGAAATGTTTGGATCTCAAAAACTGCATTTTATTGGCTATCATGTGTTCTGGATAGCCAATAAAATAAATCCAAACTAATCCGAACTTGCGATAATTTTGTCGAAAGAACCGATTAAAACCGAACCTGCTGACCACCCACAGCTATAGCGAGCGGCCAAAATGATGGTCGTGATGGTCAAGACCATCGCGACCATCGGGCTTGCGACGAGACCCTTGCGGTAGGGTCTCGCTGCCGCAAGCCCTGGAGTGCTTTTGGCTCTATCAGAGCCAAAAGCACTCCCACTGACATCATTAGTGATGTCAGTTGGGCCGGCCCTAGATGGTAGGCGTTCCCATGGGAACGCCTCCGTCTGGGTAGCCACGCCCCCGGCACGCCCACCAAAGGGGGTGTGCTGTCAATCACCATCGACAGCACGCCCCCTTTGGTGCGAGACCCATAATGACGGCTTGGCCGTCGTTATGCGGGTCTCACGCATGCGCACGATGGAGCCGCCTCCGTCGTGCGCATGCGCACTTGGGCAACATCGACCCGCTTGCGAGCGGGTCTGAATCAGGCCCCAAGTCCGTCTCGAGTTTTCCCGCCTGACTCGGAACTGAAATCGAGGCAAAACATCATCATCCCGCTCTCTGGATCTCGCGGGTTTTGGATTCTTGGCGCCATTTCTCACTCCGGCTGTGGACAGTGAAGCGGGAGGGTGGGAGTTAAGGCTGGCTGGGCTGTGTTGTGTTGTGCTGTGCTGCTGTTGTCCATAAGGGCTGTGTCCACTCCTCCAAAGTCCATAGGGGCTGGCTGGGCTGTGTTATACTGCTGTCATAAGTCTGTTAAAGGGTGGTGTAACCCCTAAAGTGCACTCCAAAAAAATGTAAAAATTCTTCTTTTCTGTTTTGTGAATTGTGGGCTTGATTCAGACCCGCTCGCGAGCGCTTTGTGCTCGCAAGCGGGTCGATGGTGGCCCAGTGTACATGCGTATTAGCGAGATCCGGATAGCGACGGGCAAGCAATCGCTCCGGCTCTCGAACCAAAGGGGGCATGCTGTCGATGTTGAGTGACAGCATGCCCCCTTTGGTGGACGGGCCGGGGGTGTGGCTGCCCAGACGGAGGCGTTGCCATGGGAATGCCCACCATCTGGGGCCGGCCCCACTGACATCACAAGTGATGTCAGTGGGAGTGCTTTCAGCTTTGGTAGAGCCGAAAGCACTCTTGGGCTTGCGGCAACGAGACTCTTCCACAAGGGTCTTGTCACAAGCCTGATGGTCGCGATGGTCTTGACCATTGCGACCATCATCATGGCCGCTCGCTATAGCTGTGGGTGGTCACCCACAGCTAAGCGAGCGACTAGGAGGCCATTCTGAAAACCAGAGGGCCAGCCCTGATTCAGAGCTAGTGCTCTGTCAGAGCATCCAGCTCTGAATCAGGCCCTGTGTGCGCTGTAGCTGCACGTGCATCAACAAAGGAGCAGTGCCAAGCGTGCGCCTCTGTCATAAGTAAAGGGCCGACTGGCTCATCTATTAAAGGGTGGTGTAACCCCCAAAGTGCACTCCAAAAAAAATTATTCTTTTCTGTGTTTGTGTGCACCTTAGCCGCATGTATATATCAATATAACATAAATGGAGGATAAAACTTTGGCCAATAAAAATAAAATAGGGAAAGATCAAGAACCACTTCCTCCTAGTGCTGAAGTTGCTGCCACTAGTCATGACATAGATGATAAAATGCCATCAACATCGTCTGCCAAGGTCGATGCACAATGTCATAGTGAAGGGCATATAAAATCCTAAATGACAAATTTCAGGAAAATGACCTTAAAATCATCTGAGGAGAAACGTAAACTAGCCAATATGCCATTTACGACACGAAGTGGCAAGGGACGGCTAAGGTCTTTCCCTAAGTTCATGACTAATGGTTCAGCTTCACATGATGATGGAAGCCCTCCTCCGGCTACAAAAATCAAACATGTTAAGCTGGCAAAAGCACAGCGAAGAACTGTGCGTTCTAAGAAGATATCACAAATCCCCAAGGAGAGTCCAAGTGTGGTGGCGGTTGCGATGCCTGACCTTCCTAACACGGGACGGGAAGAGGTGGCTCTCTCCTCGTCAATTTCCTCCTTAATCAAGATCGGAAGTAGTCCTGCAGGCCATGTCACTGGCATGACTGACTCTCCTATCCGGGATTCCTCCGGAGGATCCTGCATTGCTACGCCTACTGCTGCCGCTGCTGCTGTTGCTGCTGGGAGTCGTTCATCATCCCAGAGAGGAAGTAGGAACACCACTACTTTTACTAAACAATTGGCCCTCCAACAGTCCTTAGCAAGGAGGATGAAGTACGACAGCAGTCATCCTGAAGCAAAACGGATAACTGAGGCCTTGACTGCTATGTAGGTGTTAGACGTGCGTCCGGTATCCGCCATTAGTGCAGTGGGATTTAGACAATTGATGGGGGTAGTGTGTCCCCAGTACCAAATCCCGTCTAGATTCCACTTCACTAGGCAGGCAATACCGAGAATCTACAGAAACATCAGAAAAAGTGTTCTCAGTGTCCTAAAAAATGCCGTTGTACACAATGTCCACTTAACCACAGACAAGTGGACAAGTGGAACAGGGCAGACTAAGGACTATATGACTGTGACAACCCACTGGGTAGATTTATCTATCACCTTACGCAGCAACAATAGCAGCGTCACCAGTAGCAGCATCTCAGAAACGCCAGCTCGTTCCAAGGCAGGCTACGCTGTGTATCACCGGTTTCAGTAAGAGGCACACTGCCGACAACCTCTTAGAGAAACTAAGGGAAATCATCGCCCAGTGGCTTACCCCACATAGACTCTCCTGGGGATTTGTGATATCTGACAACGCCACCAATATTGTGCGGGCATTACATCTGGGCAAATTCCAGCACGTCCCATGTTTTGCTCACACAATAAATTTGGTGGTGCAAAATTTTCTGAAAATGACAGGGGCGTGCAGGAGACGCTTTGGGTGGCCAAAACATTTTCCTTTTTAAGCGACCTAACATTGTAGTTGCAGCTGGTGGCAGGAATGTTAATAAAGCATACAAAATGTTTTTCACACTATCATATCCCCTAAATCTTCTAGTGCCTTAAGCGGACCCCAGGCCCCTGGGCATTAACTTGAAATTTTCCTATACACAACAATGTGTGTGTGCACATGGGGCTTTGATGCCACTAAAGGGGCATGACTGTGCCCTATTGGAGTGTACTTTACCATTGTTTGGTGCAAGTGCAACAGGGGGTATAGTCGCAGCATCATCCTACCCTCCAACATGACCCGTTGCATTAGGTACAAAACACTCTGCTCCTCGACTTCCCACCTAATGTATGATTGCAGCCACCTGTGTTGCACTAGTTAATAGATGAGACAGGTGTTTCAGCACAGGTGTCTGCAATAATCAATTAAGAGGAAAGTCCAGGAGCAGAGCATTTTGTACATAATGGAATGGGTCATGTTGGAGGGTCTGCATCATAGGGGACCCTCTACTAAAGGGTCAGCTGTATGGAATTTGTACCTGCCCTCCCCCCTTTCAGCACCCCTGTTTGAGATATTATACAGTATGTAGACGATAGATGTAGCTCACAGAACGCTACAGGGCGGTGGATGGTAATATCTGAGTAATATGTGTCTATATTTAAATATTACATTTATTAATGGTATGAAATGTCATGAATATAACATATGCTCTGCTACAATAAAGCAATTTGTCGTAACTTTCATATACAGTAAAATAAAATGTGGATGATAAATGCATACAACATATATAAAGCATACAATCATACATACTGTATGTGTTAAAATTAACCTATGAATATGTATTAGGAGTTTGGGAGAATGCTGGAGTGCTTAGAGGAAACCAATGCATATCCTGGGAAAGCATAGAAACACCATGCAGATAATGCCCTGGTGGGAATAAAAGCCATTATCCCAACGCTGTGAGGCATCAATGTTATTCACTGTGCTACCATGCCGCCCATGTATTTCTAAACTTTATACTTAAAATTGATACTTTCAATAGGGCATATTTTGCACCTTTTAGAAGCCGATTATACAGGAAAGTGCATTTACAGAGGCATTTCTACTAGAGATGCGTCGTTTTGTTCTCCAGAAATCCGAATCCACCCAAAGATTGTGAATCCGGACAGATCCAAGTCGCGGTTCTAATCTCCTGAGGAGATCCGGAGATCCGAGTCGCGGTTCTCTAAGTGGTACGGAATTCACATTTTAAATTCGAATTTCAGGTTTTGGATTGCAAAAATTACATGATTTTAGCTGTTTTTTAAAAAATATATATAATTTTTTTTTAAAAAGAACCAGATCCAAAACCAAAACGCGGAAATGAATCCAGATCCAAAACCAAAACCAGAACACAGGGCTCAGCACACGACTCTAATTTCTAAAGGAAAAACATTCAAATGTACAATAGATAGTCCTTTACCACCTCTCTCATTAGTCATTTTTTAGAAATATAACTTTTATAAGAAAAATAAAGAAAACGTCTGGAAGACTGGTTCTGACAGGAAAATAAGCATGACTTTGAAATGATGTTCCCACTGATTCGCGATCCGCATTTCCTACCAGACCTGCAATCACGCAAAGATTGCACATCTGATCACAAGTAAAAATGTGCAGAATGCATATTTTTTTTGGGGGGGGGGAATGAGTCACCCCCATATCTATTTTACACTGTTTGCGCCTTTGTGTCCAATATTTGCATTTTAGTTTATACTGTCGAAGCTGGATAGTTAGTATTTTAGATTGCAAAACGCCATTTTGCGAATGGCCGCCCAGCGCCATTTTAGCTAATCTCACACTTAAGTACATATGGCGATGTTACTATTAGCATCATGCGATTGCATCTTACACCATTTCTCATACACACATAAATACGCACAATTGCGCTGTTAACTAGTCGCACTTTAGCAAATGCATAAGATCTTGTATGAAAATGCTGTTTATTAGCTTCATGCGCACGCATCTGCCTTAAGTTAACTAGCGTCTTTCTATCAAACCCCACATACTTATACATTACATATTTACATACAAGGTTCCATAAGCTTTAAAGTATAAGATTCAAGTTTGTTCATTTATTATAATTGCTGTGAAATAAAGGTTATTTAGTAGCTCAGGATTAATACATGATAAGTATGCCGTGCTTGGTATTATACTGATCTGCACCCTCTCCACAGCTTCCCGGTATCGTTGGTGTGAAGATCGCAACAAGCATTCTCAACTTATGGACCGCAGAGACTTAAAGCACCGAAATGTACAGTATATGACCAACTGTTAGGATGAGCATGAACAGGAAACCAGAGACAACCAGTTGTTAGAGGCTGGACTGTGTCTATTTGAATCAACCTGTTAGATGTTCTGCAACAGATGCATCCTCCTGGGAACCAATGGCATCAGCAACAAGCCTCTCTATTGTGTTGTCTATTTCTGGGGGGTATAAATATGTGTGCTCTGACCCTGGGTGGCTAGTCTTCTTGCTGAATGCTGATTGACGGGGATTTCTTGCTGATGCCTACATCTGGTCCAGAGTGCTGCGTATGTATAACTGTACTTGGGTCTGTATAATTCTTTGCGCTAAATTGTTCTTAGATCATAGCATGTAACTGACTGTACTTTTACTTGAAATATTACTTTGTGCTTTGGAACCACAGGTTCAAGGTCTGGAGTCTTTATTTACTATATGACTGCATACGTGTAGCCATATGAATTTATGGCTAAAAAAATACATGAATATAGGCCAGTGGTACAGGACACATACAAGGGTTAATATATAAATTATCTGAATGTTTAATAATAGGTTTATACTATAATCATTATAGAGAAATGAATGTAAATAATATAAATGTGTGTAATTACATTTCCGTATTGTAAACATATAGGTCTGGGGTATTAGCCAGTGCAGCGGCACGAGGTAGTTTAGAAAGTGCAAGAAATGGCATGAGCTCTGACCAGTGGCAGTTAGGTGGCCAGTGGCAGTTGGGTGCGTGAGGGATGCTTGTGCTGCGGGGGATATATAGGGGTGCTGGCGCAGCGCAGAGTCCAGTCTGCAGTTCCCCCAACAGTGCTCATGCTGGGAGTCTCTCTGGCGCTACTTTAGGAGTGAGTGCTGGTAGCGGCAGCAGCCGGGAGCTCCAGCACTGAAGCCAGAGTGGGCATTACCTTTGTGTTTGCCGGAGACAGAGCTGTGTGTTCTGGCTTGGCTACAGCAGTAAGCAGCAACAGGAAGCTGCATCATCGGAAGGGGCATCCCCTGATCTGAGGTCACGCAGGAGGCGGAGAGAAGGAGAGCGGACCCTGATGTGTGAGCAGGAGCTGGAGATACGCTAACAGCCTGAGAGCTACGGAGTGTAGCCAGCGCTTCAGCAGTTGATACAGTAACCCTTTCAGTCCCTGACAGTTATCCAGAGTGGTTGTGAGTACTATAAAACCCCACACCACACTTACAAGCATCATTAGTAAAGCAGACTGGCATAATTTATAAGTTTACAGCAGGGGATATATCAGAGAGAATCCCTTTCTTGTCAGCAAGGCACTATGAATTAAGGGATATGATACTGCTATATGCACCTGTATAGCCAACGCAGGAGAAAAGTATCAAATAGAAGAAGGATACAATTGCAGCAAGACTTTACACATCTATAGTACAGTGTGAATTCTGATCTCAAGTTTGGAACTCAGAGTAGGAGTATTGCAGTAGATAAAGCACTGGCTACTACACGCTAGAGACTTATATGTATATCTTTATGTAAATTAGAGTCAGAGGATTTTCGTACAAATATATAAGCCCTAAAAGGATGCATAAACTTGGATAAATCTGGGGCTCATCCTATAAACTTATTCTTTTGCCTAGGATAATCCTGGATTCTACTCTTTAGGACTAAGACATTTTAGTTGAAGAGACAGGACTCTTGATATAGACTCATCTTCATTTATTCTCATTCACGGAATTGACTATTATATATTTTAACTGTGAATGTTATTTACAGAAATCCATCAGTATAGTTTTCATTACAGTATAGCGGATTTATTGCATGGGGAGGGAATGTTCATGGGAATTGTATTGTGATATTACCTGTATATTTATGCATATACTTTGTAAGGCCTAATATATGATGACGACAATATATGTATAAAAACAATAACCGTGTATAGAACTACTTACCTTAAGGCATCTGATGGACGTCTTTCATTGGGAAGCTGTGAAGGAAAAAAGGAGACAGGTGTTGATTTAAGTGCAATGTATAAATGTCGATTTATAAGTACTGTGTAAATATTTGAATCCAAACAAAACATTTCATTATACAAATTATATATTAGGGCAACCCTAGGATAGCCCTTATAAAATAGCCTAGGTGGAGGCACACAATATAAGGATAAAATATATACATATATAGCTACCATCCTTAGAATTGGTTGGGCTACATTTGGAGA
Organism: Taudactylus pleione; assembly: GCA_031769625.1. Classification (NCBI taxonomy): domain Eukaryota; kingdom Metazoa; phylum Chordata; class Amphibia; order Anura; family Myobatrachidae; genus Taudactylus; species Taudactylus pleione. The sequence goes on from JAUIMM010000519.1 coordinate 4,066,400, forward strand.
CACTGCTGAGATCTACACTCAGGAGAAATGGAGTATTTTAGCGGAGCAGATTTAAGGGCATGGTGCCATAGGAAAGGAGTAAACCCTAAACAGTGTTTTGGAGTAGGGGGAAACTTTTCAGAATTTACTGACGACTATATTACAAAACGAGTAAAATCATTATATGGGGTTATACAGCCACATATTATAGATAAATGGAGGGGAGATTTGGGATTGGTGTGCGTAATATTGATAGAGACCGAGAGAGATTTAAACCCAAATCTAATCCCAATGATGATGGTGGCGGACAGAATGTCAGGAAGGAGATGGAATATTATTTGGCCTAGTAGTGGAGAAGATGAAGAGGCTGAATCATCTCCCTTATTAATTGACCCCAATTCTGTTGGAGATAATGTTGACCAGGGGAATAATGGAGAAAAGGATAGTAACATAAATAATGAAAAATTAGGAAGCCAATTTGAGACCATAATAGATAGGGTTGTAACTCAGCTAGATAGGTGGCACTATGAAGGCAGCTATCGTAGACTAAGAATCTTTTCAGGCATTCAACCAGTTCCCGTAGGGGAGGAAACTTTTGAAGCCTGGAGGGAGGCGGCCATACACAAACCGAGGAGTGGAAATGTCCTGACTATATTAAGAAACAAAGAGTGGTGGAGAGCCTTAGGGGACCTGCAGTGGGAGTTATACAGGCCACCCGGCATAGTAATCCAGACGCCACTATTGAAACTTATTTCGAGGCATTGGACTATGCCTACGGAACCCTGGAAGATGTGGGAGATCTCATTTCCAGGTTGCACCATACTTTTCAGGAACCTGGGGAGAAATTAAGTGTACATCTATTTAGATTAGATAAATTGCTGTATAAAATAGTAGAGAAAAAGGGATTAAAAAAAGAGGATATCGATGAAAATCGAATGAAACAACTTTTGAGGGGTGCTTTGACCACTGACCCAGTGGCACAAAAAATTAGATGCTCCGAAATTAAGAAAACCCCACCCTCTTTTAATGAGCTTATGAAGGAGATAAAACAGGATGAAATGCTCATAGATATGCGGGAACGTACAATAAAGAAAGTTAAGGTAGTGGTACCTGCTCTTGAACAACAGTCATTTGAAGAAAAAATAATTAAGCTAATGGAGGAGCAGAATAAAAAAATTGACCAATTCATAATTTTGCAAACTTCAATGCCCCCTCCCAGAGGAGTATCTTCATTAATGCCTAGTAGAGGTATGGGTAGAGGGGTTAGGCCTGTAACTAGAGGATGCTTCAGATGTGGACATATAGGGCATTTAGCATATCAATGCAGTCAGAACCCTGGAACCAACAATAACACCTCTGGTACCCTTGGTAATAGTGACTGTAGTAGGCCGGGAAATGGTCGGGGGAGGTCTGTGACCCCCACACAGGCCCCCTAGAAATTAGCTTGATTGCCATGGGGAGTACATGGTGGAGTGGGATCCTACCTGATGGTTTAATGGGTCCCTCCCCCATGATGTCAGCAAGAATAAATGGACATCCGTGTGAAATTCTGTTGGATAGTGGCTCACAGGTCTCTATCATTTTTGAATCTTGGTATAATGAAAACTTGTCTGAAGTTCAAATTCAGCCATTAAATAGATTAGTCATTTGGGGACTGAGTGCAGAGAAGTAACCATATCTAGGATACGTACAGGTGACCTTGGAAATCACAGACCCAGTAGAAGGGAAATTGCATGTACCATTTGTTGCATTAATTTGCCCAGAAATCTCAGAAAGGAGAGATAATTTACCCATAATCATGGGTACTAACACCAAACTATACCATTGCCTCTCAGAGTGGTGCAAAAATGAGGATAGAGGGTCTGGATCCCATGTTTTGACTCTTCAAGTAGAAAAGGGGGAAGAGTCTAATCAATTTATTACTTGTTTCCAAGGAAGTGATATTCCTATTATTAAACAAGAAGAATTAATAACTGAAATACAGAAGATGGCCAAGGTTTTTTCTGCTGGAGACTGGGATTTAGGTAAAGCCAAAGGGGTTGAGCATAGTATCAGACTTAATGATGAAACCCCGTTCAGAGAGCATTCCCGCAGAATAGCGCCTGCTGATTTCAATGATGTCCGGCATCATTTGAAAGGATTGCTAGAGAATCAGGTGATTATAGAGTCTCGTAGTCCCTATGCATCCCCTATTGTAGTGACCAGAAAGAAAAGTGGGAAAGTAAGGATGTGTATAGACTATAGGACTCTTAATCAGCATACTATACCTGACCAATAAACAGTGCCTCGAATAGATGAGGCTTTGGATTGTCTCCAGGGAAGCAACAGGTTCTCCGTTTTGGACCTCAGGAGCGGATTTTATCAGATACCTATGAGTCCCAATGATAGAGAAAAGACCGCTTTTATTTGTCCGTTGGGATTCTTTGAGTTTTTGATGATTCCGCAAGGAATCAAGGGAGCCCCAGCTACATTTCAGAGGACAATGGACAGAATCGTCAGAGATATGAACTATAGGGAAGTAATAGTTTACCTTGACGACATCATCGTGTTTGGCAGTACTTTGGAGGAACATAACACTCGTTTACTCAAAGTTCTAGATCGGCTAATAGAAGGAGGACTAAAATTGTCGGTGGATAAATGTCATCTGTGTCAATCCTCAGTAAAGTACCTTGGACACATCGTTAGTCGTAACGGGATAGCTACAGACCTATCCAAGGTCGAGGCAGTAAATAATTGGCCCCATCCTACAAAATTAAAGGAACTGCGGTCATTTTTAGGTTTCTGTGGATACTATCGCAGATTTGTGCCACAGTATTCAACCATTGCCAAACCATTAACTGATTTGACAAAAGGTTACCCCCCTGTGAAGAACACTAAATTAGGAGAGTTGGGAAAGAAAAATAATAGCTCTGAATCATATCACCGACCTAATGAACCATTTGGAGATCGGTGGACACAGGAATGTGAAGGGGCTTTTCTGAAGCTTAAAAGTTGTTTAACTCAAGCACCTGTGTTAGCATATGCAGACCCTAATCTACCGTATACCCTTCACACTGATGCCTCTCAAGGGGGGATAGGGGGAGTACTGTATCAAAAACAACAAAAAGAAATGAGGCCTATCTCTTTCGTCAGTCAGGGACTTTCAAAAAGTGAAAACAGATATCCCACTCACAAACTAGAGTTTCTAGCGTTAAAGTGGTGTATAGTTGAAAAATTCCATGACTATTTATACGGAGTGTTTTTTGAAGTACTGACTGATAATAACCCATTAACATACATTCAAACCACTGCCCGACTGGATGCAACTGGACACAAGTGGTTATCAGCATTGGCCTTGTACAATTTTAAACTGAAATATAGGCCAGGTATAAAAAATATAGATGCTGACTCGCTATCACGAATTCCGAATCAGTCTGCGACTTTCAATGAGGAGGAGTGGGGAGAAGTTCCTGCAGGAGATATAAAAGGAATGTGTCAGATGATGAAAGTGGGAAATGGAGGGCAAGAACTAATAAGCAGTCTAGGTGCAATGGGAGCAGCTATACCACTTTCTTATTGCTGGCTTAGTCTGGTAGAGTTGGAGGGAGTACCAAGAATGAAACATCAGCAATTAATTGAAGAACAACAACATGATTCCAGTATTAGACATGTCATAGCACAGATGCAGATGACCCAGAATACTCACCTTCCAAGTTGCCAACCATGGACACAGGAGGTGCAATTATCATTGCGGCAATGGAAAAACTTAGTTTTAAAAAATGGATTGTTATGCAGGAATGCTAAAACCACAAAGGAAAGAAAATCCCTTCAGATAGTCTTACCAAAGAAACTACGTCCAGTTATCCTACAGGCATTACATGACAATCATGGACACCTGGGTTTTGAAAAAACCTTAGGACTAATTTCGGATAGATTTTATTGGCCTGAAATGAGGGGTGAGATTGAGAACTATTGTAAGAACTGCGGAAATTGTTTTGTACGTAAATCCTTGCCTACTCGTACAGCTCCTTTAGTAAATATTCAGAGTAATGGACCGATGGATCTGGTGTGCATTGATTATCTGACTTTAGAAGTAGAAAAAGGAAAGAAATGCAGCATACTGATTGTCACTGATCACTTTACCAGGTATGCACAAGCCTATGTAACTCCAAATCAAAGAGCTTTTACAGTAGCAAGAACCCTTTGGGATAAGTTCTTCATACACTATGGACTACCTAACAGAATACATTCAGATCAGGGCAGGGACTTCGAGAGCCATCTGATAAAGGAACTGTGTTATGTCTGTGGCATTTCCAAATCTAGGACTACTCCGTACCACCCTCAGGGTGATCCCCAGCTGGAGAGATTCAATCGTACTTTGTTAAACATGTTAAGGACTCTAAATCCCTTAGATAAGTACAAATGGAAACAGTTTATAAGTAAATTGGTACATGCGTACAACTGTACCAAGAATGAAGCTACTGGAATGACACCTTACTTTTTGATGTTTGGGAGAGAGGCCAAATTACCAATTGATATCTGTATGGGGATCTCTCCTGGTGGAAGGACTTCTAATTTCCACACTCAGTATGTCCGTGAGTTAAGAGAGGAGTTGAATAAAGCATATGATCTAGCTAATGAGACAGCTAGAAAGCTTGGAGAGAAAAACAAAACCTATTATGACAGGAAGGTCAGAGATCAGGAATTATCTCCAGGTGATAGAGTACTCATCAGACATTTAGGACAACCAAAGAAATTAAAAATTGCAAATCGATGGAGAGAAAATCCATATGTAATATTAGAGAAATTCTCGGGTCTACCAGTTTACAGGCTTAAGCCTGAGGATGGATCTGATATCATACTTACCTATCATAGACAGCACATACTCCCTATAGGGTGAGATGTACGAATGGATAAATTTGTTAAGGAAGACAAACTCTCCCACTGTAAGTCAGCAAATAGAACAAAGAAACTAGTAGAGGTCCAAAGTAATGACCAGCCACTGGAGGAGGATAGCGAAGGAAATGAGAAGGATGGGAAAGGTCCTGGCTGTTACTACAAAGATAGCATGAATGATAATCTATTACTTTCTGAACCTGAAGGATATAGCTCACATGACCTTTGTTATCCTGATCCCATAGAAGAAGAATTTATTTCTCCTGATAACAATTCTTTTGGAAATAATGAGAAGGATATGGAAGAAAGCATTCTTTATAGTGGAAGGGAAAGTATTTTAGAAAGGCCTAAGAGACAATTAAGGCCCCCTCTTATCTTTACATATGATCAATTAGGGAATCCCAGAAACACTCCTAGAGTTGTAAATCCTAATATTGTACTTTCCTGGCCCTACTCTGGATATCATGAGGAAGGGAGAAGTGGATGCCCTTATGCATAAATAGGAATTTTGTGGTGATCTGTTTAATAATGAGATCACCAGGGGGAGAATGTAGCCATATGAATTTATGGCTAAAAAAATACATGAATATAGGCCAGTGGTACAGGACACACACAAGGGTTAATATATAAATTATCTGAATGTTTAATAATAGGTTTATACTATAATCATTATAGAGAAATGAATGTAAATAATATAAATGTATGAAATTACATTTCCGTATTGTGAACATATAGGTCTTGGGTATTAGCCAGTGCAGCGGCACGAGGTAGTTTAGAAAGTGCAAGAAATGGAATGAGCTCTGACCAGTGGCAGTTAGGTGGCCAGTGGCAGTTGGGTGCGTGAGGGATGCTCGTGCTGCGGGGGATATATAGGGGTGCTGGCGCAGCGCAGAGTCCAGTCTGCAGTTCCCCCAACAGTGCTCATGCTGGGAGTCTCTCTGGCGCTACTTTAGGAGTGAGCGCTGGTAGTGGCAGTCGGCGCGAGCTCCAGCACTGAAGCCAGAGTGGGCATTACCTTTGTGTTTGCCGGAGACAGAGCTGTGTGTTCTGGCTTGGCTCCAGCGGTAAGCAGCAACAGGAAGCTGCATCATCGGAAGGGGCATCCCCTGATCTGAGGTCACGCAGGAGGCGGAGAGAAGGAGAGGCGGACCCTGATGTGTGAGCAGGAGCTGGAGATATGCTAACAGCCTGAGAGCTACGGAGTGTAGCCAGTGCTTCAGCAGTTGATACAGTAACCCTTTCAGTCCCTGACAGCTATCCAGAGTGGTTGTGAGTACTATAAAACCCTACACCACACTTACAAGCATCATTAGTAGAGCAGACTGGCATAATTTATAAGTATACAGCAGGGGATATATCAGAGAGAATCCCTTTCTTGTCAGCAAGGCACTATGAATTAAGGGATATGATACTGCTATATGCACCTGTATAGCCAACGCAGGAGAAAAGTATCAAATAGAAGAAGGATACAATTGCAGCAAGACTTTACACATCTATAGTACAGTGTGAATTCTGATCTCAAGTTTGGAACTCAGAGTAGGAGTATTGCAGTAGATAAAGCACTGGCTACTACACTCTAGAGACTTATATGTATATCTTTATGTAAATTAGAGTCAGAGGATTTTCGTACATATATATAAGCCCTAAAAGGATGCATAAACTTGGATAAATCTGGGGCTTATCCTATAAACTTATTCTTTTGCCTAGGATAATCCTGGATTCTACTCTTTAGGACTAAGACATTTTAGTTGAAGAGACAGGACTCTTGATATAGACTCATCTTCATTTATTCTCATTCACGGAATTGACTATTATATATTTTAACTGTGAATGTTATTTACAGAAATCCATCAGTATAGTTTTCATTACAGTATAGCGGATTTATTGCATGGGGAGGGAATGTTCATGGGAATTGTATTGTGATATTACCTGTATATTTATGCATATACTTTGTAAGGCCTAATATATGATGACGACAATATATGTATAAAAATAATAACCGTGTATAGAACTACTTACCTTAAGGCATCTGATGGACGTCTTTCATTGGGAAGCTGTGAAGGAAGAAAGGAGACAGGTGTTGATTTAAGTGCAATGTTTAAATGTCGATTTATAAGTACTGTGTAAATATTTGAATCCACACAAAACATTTCATTATACAAATTATATATGAGGGCAACCCTAGGATAGCCCTTATAAAATAGCCTAGGTGGATGCATACAATATAAGGATAAAATATATACATATATAGCTACCATCCTTAGAATTGGTGGGGCTACATACGCAAAATAGCATCATTGTTAGAGGTTTATAGGCAGGATATTAGAAGGTATAGGCAGGAGTGTATAGAGGTTCTAAGTCAATATTGTTAGTTGGGGGCTTATATGGAGGTCACTTACCTACTCATACGGCACATACGGTTATCGATATCTCACCAAAGGGTGGAGTGGCCACATGCAGGGTTTACCTGTAACCGCTCGGTGCTGAGAAATCGCTACCCGCTAGCTTGTCATATGGTTGTGTGGTAGTCGCATTACTGTGTATGCAACTGGTCACACAATAGCGTATACGTACTTCCGGTTGTTTAAACAAAGCCATTGAAGTTTACATTATTTTCAATTATTGTCAATATCTGGGTTAACGTGTATATTTCTGTGCAGGAAAAAAAGTGTGTAACAGTGAGTATTTGTTGGTAGGGGTAACTTGTTCCCTAAAGTTAGAAGTACCGTATGAACTTTAAGGGCTAAGTGCTAGCTGCTTGGTAAGCAGCTTACCGTTCTATACACATTAGCAGGTGTACATGTTGTCTTTGTTGTAGAGAGGTGGGTGGAATTAGCCGACTTAAACTTCCATAGGTGTGGAAGTTGCCTTCTTAAATCTTATCTGGGTGTGTGGAGTAGCCTTCTTCAAATCTTCACAGGTGTGTGGGCACCGCCGTTTACATCGTCCACAGGTAAGTGAAAGTATCTTGACTGTCTTTCACCAGTTTAAATCTTTATTGAAAAATGTAGGCGTTGTCTCAGAATGGGAGCCATGCAAACAATAGAGATGTTAGACAATGATGTGCTGCTAATGGAAATGCCGCTTTGATCAGCCCGTCGTATTATGCATACTAAGTACAGTACTTATGCAATAAGGTATTGTGATGTATGGTTTAAAATTACAATGAAGAGTGTTAGACCGTTTCCCAGAATTGGTAGTTTTGATAAAGATGTATTAGATAATGTCCGGGATCACATCAGTCTGATGCGCTCCTGAGAGAAAAAAGTAAAATATTACGAATGTTTAAAGTTGTGGCAGCATGAAGGGGATGCGTGGCTTAAAAATGCGCAAGCGACGCAAACTAGCGTTGTGAGCGCATTGCCAGAGAATACATACGTGATGCTGAATTGCAATGTGGGCGAGCCGCAAAATGGTGCGCATGTGTAGCACGGTAGTGTTGCGGAAGGTATTGCCAGCAGTTCACGTGCACCACCGCCACCTTATGTGGATGGGGGTGCAAGTACAGTTATCGAAAAAAAACATAAAAATGTAACAAGCAATTTGTACCCTCTCAAGCAACCATAAAGAAAATGTTCATGATGTGGATGATGAGCCTATTGTAATGTCTGCCATTTCCCATGCTGTACAAATGATAGATGCTGTACCATGACAATCATGAGTTGTGCCGCCATCTCCATTGGTAACATCAAGGGAAGTGCTAACACCCTCTGCACCCATAGAGGAAGTTGCTAATACCATACGTAGCAGCAACAGATTAAACCCCCAGCCAGGTAACAAGGTCAAAGGTAGCAACGCTGCCGGTCTGCATCCCATTCGGACAATAACTGTTCCGAATGGAAATGCAGATGCGAACGGTGTAGTGCCCACGAGGGAAGTAGTAATGCATTGTCCTTGGACAAGAGCAGAACTAAATTAAATCATAAAAGATTTCCCCGAACCCAAAAAGAAACTAGCCAAATGTCAAGAATTTTTGAGGAATTTGGGTAGTTCTCATGAGCCAACTAATAAAGATTGGCGTGTGGTGTTAAGGGCCTGTCTACCACGCAATACCGACGTGACAAAATTTATCACGGATTGTGTATTGGATGGTGACGTTCCCTTAACAGACCAAGTAAACCAAGGTAACATTTCCTGCATTGTAACTCAATTGGGTATATATTTTCCAGTAGTAGTTAACTGGAACAAAATTTTCACCTTAAAGCAAAAGGAGACTGAATCTGCAGAAGATTATTGCGACCGGGCTCTGCAGGCTATCACCCAGTACATTGGGTTAGAGGATATTAAAGATAGCACTCACCACAGGGGAATGATAGTCACCATACTCATGGATGGTCATAAAGAGAACCTAAAGACCAGGGTTCAGACCTCGCAGCCTGGCTGTAGGGGAGTCACAATAGATACACTCATAGAATCTGCCATAGAACATGATAAATACATCTCAAAGAAGAGAATGACCCAGAGCAAAAAACTAATGGCTGTCAGTATCCAATCTCTGGAAGGAATGATGGTAACATCACAGCCAGCAGACACACTTGCATCTACACACAAACTTTCACCTCAACAGTTATATGCCCTCACTAATCCTACTCAACAGCAAACACAGCTCTATTCCACTAACCCTACACAACCACAGGTCCCATACTATTCACAAACTTCATACCCACCCACAATACCCTTATCCTCCATATCCCTACCCATATCCATCACCTTTTCCCCCTTCTCAAACCTCACAATAACCCGTGTCTTCATCCGATCCATGAACATGTTTTAATTGTAACCAGCCAGGACATTTAAGTAGAACCTGCAGAGTAAAAACGGTAGGACCCCCAAACCAGAGAGTACCTGGATATCCCCATAAGGGATATGCACAGAGACCAGCAAATGTCCAGCAGGCACCAGCTCCAATTGTGGCCATTAATGCTTTATTGGAGAATGGTTGCCAACGCTAGGGGTCAGGTTATACCTGTAGTCTGCATATAGTCAGGTTAACAGGAAGTACTAGGGAAGAACCGGTCATGATGGTTGATGTAGCTGGTACTAAATATCCTTTTCTTGTAGACACAGGGGCGACCAGGTCAGTGATAAAATCTCCCATTAATTTACAGGTGACCAACGAGACAGTACCAACAATGGGTGTAACAGGTAAAGTGCAGCATTATCCTCTAACAAAGTCCACAGCAGTTACTATCGGGCCATTGCATACCAGGCATTGTTTTCTTCTGGCTGCAGCGGCCCCTACTAACCTGCTGGGTAGAGATTTGTTATGCAAGATGGGATGTGTCATATACTGCACCCCTGATGATGTATTTCTAGATATCCCAGAGAGAGTTGCGAACGAGGTGCGGGATATGTTGGACACTCACCAAAGGATAATGTATCACTCTACCAGTTTAATTGAAAATCCATCTCAGGTACATAAAATGTTGTCCCAAATTCCAGATTCCCTTTGGACTAAGGATGGACAGGACACTGGATTAATGGCAAACGTAATTCCCGTAATGGTAAAATTAAAAGGCGGTATGCAAGCTCCAAAAATTCACCAGTACCCACTAAAACAGGAGGTAGAATTAGGGTTTTTACCAATGATTGAGCTATTATTGCAACAGGGAATTTTAGTTCGTACAGCTAGTGTAGCCAACAGCCCCATCTTTCCGGTGAAGAAGAGTGGTGGGAGGGGTTATAGGCTGGTACAAGACCTTAGAGGTGTTAATAAGGTAGTAGAGAGCCAATTCCCCGTAGTGGCAAATCCAGCTGTCATTCTTATGCAGATCCCACCAAATGCAACCCATTTCACTGTCATTGATCTCTGTTCTGCTTTCTTCTCTGTGCCTCTCCACCCTGACTGTCAGTATTTATTTGCATTTACATACAGAGGTGTACAATATACATGGACACGGTTGCCCTAAGGTTTCATAGACAGCCTCAGTATCTTTTCCCAGGCATTGCACGACTGTTTACAATCTTTTCAACCTGCCAATGGTTCTTTTCTAATTCAATATGTGGATGATTTATTGCTATTTTCTGATTCGTTTATGTCATGTTTGAATGATACTAAACTTTTCTTGCTTCATCTCTTTCACATACAGGACACAAAGTTTGCTAAGGACAAACTACAGTCATGCCAATCCAGAGTAAAATATTTGGGACACTGCCTAACTCAGGGGTTACAACATCTCACAAATGACAGAATCCAGGCCATACAGAACAGGACACTGCCACAGAATCAACAGCAAATTCATACCTTCTTGGGAATGTGTGGATACTGTAGAATGTGGATCACAGGTTTTTCTATTTTGGCCTTGCCTTTACAGGACTTAGTCTCTTCCTCAAAGCTCGATCATGTCATACACACAGAGGAATCAGAGCAGGCTTTCCTTAATCTTAAGGATAGTCTGACAAAAGCACCTGCACTGGGAATACCTGATTATGAAAAACCTTTTGATTTGTATTGTACGGAAGCCGATGGTTGTGCTGCAGGTGTCCTCACACAAAAACATGGTGATGCCAGAAGGCTCGTAGCATACTACAGTGCCCAATTGGACACTGGCAAGATCACTACCCACCTGTTTGAGAAGTGTAGCAGCTACTGCTCTATTGGTGAGTAAAAGTGAGGACATAGTATTGGGTCATGATATGATTGTATACACTCCTCATGCTGTATCTGCTCTGCTGAACTCTGCCAAACCAGACATGTTTCTTCAGCTAGGTTTACCAAATGGGAATTAGCTCTAATTGCACCTGCAAACATCAATGTTAAATGTTGTAGTACGCTTAATCCAGCAATGTATTAACCATATGTACAACATGATGTACAAAGGGTGGAAGGGGACGAGTTGCTGGCGGGAGGTGAGTTCAGCGGACATAATAATGCACATGATTGTATGGAATATCTAAATCAGACCTTTACTGCTAGACCTGACATACATGACACACCTTTAAAGAATGTAGATGTGACTTTTTACATGGATGGGAGTTGTCATAGACAAACAGACACAGGTGAGTTATGTACAGGTTATGCTGTTGTAAATGACACAGACATAATAGAAGCTGAACCTCTTGGTCCTCCTCAGTTTGTGAATTGGCAGCAGGCAAGTCTGCTAACATTTACACTGACTCTAGGTATGCGTTCGGGGTGTTGCATGATTTCGGGGATCTATGGCGTTTGAGAAACTTTATGACAGCAGCAGGCACACCAGTTGCACTTTCCCGACACATAAAACATCTTTTAGAAGCTGCCCAAAGTGGTGGCAGTAATTAAATGTAAAGCCCATACATGTGAGGATGATCCGGTGTCACAGGGGAACAACAGAGCCAATGAAGCTGCAAAATGGGCAGCAGGGTTAAAAATGTTTTCTCCAACTGAACAAATTATGTCTTTTCAAACAATTGACATGCTGAAATTAATTGAGATGCAAAATTTGTGTTCAACTCAGGAAAAGTCCATCTGGAAATCCAAGGGATGTGGGCAAGAGTCCTCCGGGCTCTGGAGGTACGGACAAGGTAAGCCAGTAGCCCCCAAGGCATATTACCCCAGCCTGGCTGAGGCAGCACATGGTCTGACTCATCTGGGAAAGCAAGGTATTTGCAAGTTGGTGAGAGCATACTGGTGCGCACCAGGTTTTTCTTCACAAGCAGAAAACATAGCAATGTCCTGTTTGATCTGCTTGAGGAAGAACATAGGAAAAGCGATCCCTACCGAACCATCCCACATTCCACTGACTGATGGACCTTTCCAGGTGATACAAATTGATTTCATCCAATTACCACCCTGCAGGAATCTCAAGTATGTATTGGTGTGCACTGATGTATTTTCTAATTGGGTTGAAGCCTACCCAGCGGCCACTAATACTGCTGCGTTTACTGCCAAGAAAATAGTTCAGGAATTTGTATGCAGGTAGGGTATCCCTAAAATCATTGAGAGTGACAGGGGTACTCATTTCACAGGTGATGTTTTTCAAAATATGTGTAAGCTGATGGGTATTAATAGCCGACTTCACACCCCCTACCGACCGCAAGCCAGTGCCAAGGTAGAGAGGATGAACGGGACTATTAAAAATAAGTTAAGTAAAATCATGGCAGAGACTGGACTAGGATAGCCAGAAGCGTTACCTTTGGTCCTACATAGCATAAGGACCACTTCTAGACCCCCTCTAAATCTGTCCCCATTTGAAATACTGTTCGGTAGACAACCTCATTTGATTATAAGTCCACAGGAAGACTTGATGAGTAACAACGAGGTAACTATAAGGTATCTTATATCAATGAGTAAGCAGTTAAAACAATAGCAGCAGAAACTGAAATTATTGTCCAATGATATGCCTGAAACTAACTGTCATGATGTTGAACCAGGAGAATATGTTATGATCAGAAATTTGTTGCGTTCAGGTTGTTTAACTGATCGGTGGGAAGGTCTGTACCGGGTGCTGCTGACAAGTACTACATCTTTGAAGGTGGCTGAGAGAGATACCTGGGTCCATTCTACTCATTGCAAAAAGGTCAATGAACCGGTGGAGAAACAAGTTGGAGACAAGGCTGATAGCGTGGACCTGTCTATCGTGAGCTTGTGCCGGGAGGATTGAAAAGGTTGTAGTGAGATACCTGAACTAAAAGAAATTTGCAGGTCTTTGTTGTGACAATGGTCTGGCCTACTGTGTTCATTTTCATATTCTTTTCCAGAGTGTTCACCATTCTGGTTGGCTCGGGGATATCCGGTTCTGTGATGGGGGACCAATTGAGGAGATGGGAGCTGATGGCAGTGCTGATGGAGTGGAGTCAGGAGGAGTGCAATGCCAATCAGGGGAGTGTCTGACCAATCTTAGTACTGTTATTGTTAAGAGAGCTATAATTCCGGATACTCGGGGACGGTGTGGAGGTTTATCGTCTGACGATTCCTGTATTTGTGAACTTTGTGGGTCCCTAGTTGATGAGAACTGTATTCAACAGTGCCAGCCTAAATATAACCCATATTGGGGTGGGTATCCTTTAGAGGATTATCATAGCATGGTAGGCAAAGTGTTAAACCAAACTGCTTGCTGGGTGTGTTCACATGTGCCACAGGGACAGCATAACATAGGGTAGGTGCCATTTCTGCTGAATATCACGGAAATTTTTGAATTACAGAAAGGGAAAACATTGGATGGAAAATTCCTCTCATCCAAACCACCTAATTTCAAACTCTATCAATTCCAAGTAGATAGATCACTTTTGTGTTTAAACATAACCAACCCCAATAAACCCGGGAGTTGGGAAGTGACGGGGAATAATCAGACAATGACCTCCTCACAGAGAGCTGATAATGAGTCCATAAACCATGATCTGTTATGCTCAATTAAATCTAGTGGGAAACATTTTAAGTACCGGTACACATTGAGTTCCACCAAAGAAATTATTGGTAAGGTACCAGATGGTTATTGTGCTAAAATAATACAACCAGAGACTTGCATGTACCAGATGGAAGACCCTGAGATAGGATTGTTTGCAAGGGAAATGTGTTTAATGATAATGATGCATACTATTCCTTATGTTCTCCCCGATAATGTGTATTTTATATGTGGAAGAAAGGCGTTTAAGTGGCTCTCCCCGAGTTCCAAAGGTGTGTGTTACCTGGGAAGAGTAGTCCCAGAAGTTATGACCCTCACACATGTTGAAATGCTCGGTATCCATAAAAACACACCATCACCATATCTTCACACGCAGTATGAACACAGAGGCAAATGAAATATGATACCTGGTGATGTGCATAAAGCCACTCAGTTCATTAGTGAGACAACTGGCTTCCAAGTTTTAGTCACACTGGATCCCCCCAGAATCGCTTGGGGTACATTAAATTTTAGATATATGCAGGAATTTGCTAAATTGATAGATAATTTCACAGAGATTTATGATGACACATTCAGGTATACAGGGAGAGAATTGCAAGCGTACAAGAAAGAACTGGTGCAACACAGACTAGTGTTAAATTATTTAACTGCTGTTACTGGAGGGTTTTGCGTAACATTGGCCACCCAATTTGGAGTAAAATGTTGCACCTATGTCTCCAATGATACCAGCGACCCCAAGGAGGTGATAGACCGGAAGATGGATGAAATTCTGCAGCTAAAATGGGAGTTTTGTAAGAACCATAATGCTTAAGTGGCTGAAGTAGGGGAGAAGATAGAAGGATGGGTTTCATGGCTGAACCCAGTGAAATGGTTCTCAGGTCTAGCAGAATGGGTCCAGGAAGTAATCGCCAGCATAGGCAAATTCTTGATCCTTATACTGATTGTCATCATAATAATTGGCATATATGTCCGGTGTGTTCCTATTGTGCTAAAGTGTGGAAAATGTAAAAATAAAGTAAAATGAAAGAACGAAATTATGATGGTGGTCAGTAATGACAATATGAATACTGAGGTAAATATAGAACTGCATTACAACCCTGAACTAGGAAATACCATTATTTAATGTATTATATTTAGACATGCATAGAATGTATTATTGAAATGTTATTTTTAAAACACCTCAGATATAGTAAAGTCTCAAATTCCCCTTCAAGACTGCCTTTATAGAACTGGTGTATCCCCACACCTTTCACATGATCTTCCAAGATCCATGGTGTGCGTATAATAGTAGTTTTATGCCCCACTCAGAGACACATTATTGATGGATTAAGAACCACCTTGTGCCATCCCATAATAACACTAAATAATATATAAATATAAGTGTAAATTAATTTTTACAATCAAATTGTGATAACATGTTGTTTGCTAACAAAGGATGGACTGTCAAAGCTGGATAGTTGGCTGAGACAAGATCAGCTTAAAATTAGATCGTAAAGATGCCATCTTGCGACTGGCCGCAAGACGCCATCTTGTAAATTAGATCGCAAAGCGCCAATTGCGAATGGCCGCCCAGCGCCATTTTAGCTAAACTCACACTTAAGTACATATGGCGATGTTACTATTAGCATCATGCGATTGCATCTTACACCATTTCTCATACACACAGAAATACGCACAATTGCTCTGTTAACTAGTCGCACTTTAGCAAATGCATAAGATCTTGTATGAAAATGCTGTTAATTAGCCTCATGCGCACGCATCTGCCCCAAGTTAACTAGCGTCTTTCTTTCAAACCCCACATACTTATACATTACATATTTACATACAAGGTTCCATAAGCTTTAAAGTATAAGATTCAAGTTTGTTCATTTATTATAATTGCTGTGAAATAAAGGTTATTTAGTAGCTCAGGATTAATACATGATAAGTATGCCGTGCTTGGTATTATACTGATCTGCACCCTCTCCACAGCTTCCCGGTATCATCGGTGGGAAGATCGCAACATGCATTCTCAACTTATGGACCGCAGAGACTTAAAGCACCGAAATGTACATTATATGACCAACTGTTAGGATGTACATGAGGCAGGAAACCAGAGACAACCAGTTGTTAGAGGCTGGACTGTGTCTATTTGAATCAACCTGTTAAATGCTCTGCAACAGATGCATCCTCCTTGGGAACCAATGGCATCAGCAACAAGCCTGTCTATTGTGTTGTCTATTTCTGGGGGGTATAAATATGTGTGCTCTGACCCTGGGTGGCTAGTCTTCTTGCTGAATGCTGATTGACGGGGGTTTCTTGCTGATGCCTACATCTGGTCCAGAGCGCTGCGTATGTATAACTGTACTTGGGTCTGTATATTTCTTTGCGCTAAATTGTATTTAGATCATAGCATGTAACTGACTGCACTTTTACTTGAAATATCACTTTGTGCTTTGGAACCACAGGTTCAAGGTCTGGAGTCTTTATTTACTATATGACTGCGTACGCAAAATAGCATCATCCTTAGAGGTTTATAGGCAGGATATTAGAAGGTATAGGCAGGAGTGTATAGAGGTTCTAAGTCAATATCGTTAATACATACAAATATTGTACGAGTTATGTAGTTTTTGTGTTGACTACGGATGCTAGGAATCTTCCCCTAGCTAACAAATTTATGCCGCAAACAATTGCAAATTGTACAAAAAAAATTCACATTACATATTCCAATTTAGCATTGCATTAAAGTGGAAAATCCATTTTACGACATATATGTTATTGCGAGTTGCATTATAGAATCAGTAGTGAACTGCAAAATTAATTTCCGTCTCATACATAATTAAATTTGTGTCCTTATTTTAATGCAAGTAGCAAACAATTTACAGCCTGTTTAAATATTTCCAAATATATTACCTAATCATTATACATGCAAGAATTACTATGTTTATTTATATTATTTCTAGCGATATACAGAAAATGTATTTTTGCTAATATATTAGTGACTTTTTTTTTTACACAATTTTTCCAGTCAAATTGTATTTTGCATCTGCTGCATATGCATGATTTTTAGTATCAGTGTAATTATAGAGGGCATAAAATGCTGTTGATGAGTGCATTTTTTGCCTAATTGCTTAATTTTTAGAGACTGCATATCAGTATGATTTTATTACCCCAATTTAACATGATATTAAATTACTGTTTTACTCAATATCTCCTTTGGCTCATATGAAAATATCTTCTACCCTCATACATCTGACAGGCGATTATTATTATGGCCAGACTGAAGCTAGTTCAAGATTAGCTGGCTGTGTTGCAATATGAACATGAAGGTATACTGTAGATACAATGAAAGTAGACGATTAAAATATAGAAATATAATTGTGGTGTCGTGTCAGTGTATTGCCTGTACATTTGTTAGCATAATGTGATATTGTATATTCAATTATTATGTTAGAATAATGTGATAATGTATATTGAATTATTATTATTTTTTGTTTCTATTTAGTTTTTGTAGGTCCTTTATAAAGCTTCTCCAAAATCAACGTTCGAAGGTACTTTATATTATGTAGTTATATTATGGTGGACCAGTACTTAAAGTGATGGGTCTTCTTGGGCCTTGAGTTTGAAAAAGGGGGACAAATTAAGTCTTATGGTTGAATAAAATAATGTCTAATACTATTAGCCTGATTTAGTAGCTTACCATAGTGTTTCTACCGGTTTTCTGCTCCTAATGAAATTCCAGAACTATCTTGTTTCTTCAATATATGTTCATACTAAGGATGTGTATGGTTTTGGATCTGGATCAGACTTACCTACTTTCTGGCTGCCCCCTCCGGGAGGGGGCAGCCAGTTCTGTGTCCACCTCACAGCAGGAGGTCATGATATAGCAATGGGTAGGCAATGCGGGTGGCAAGACAACTCAATCGCATAATCGTGGCCCCACCCCCCGCTGTACAGATTCGATATTGCAGGCACAGTAAAGTGGAGGGCGGGGCTAAGATGATGCGATTCAACGTGAATCGCGTCATCGCCTCCCCTGAACTGCCCACTTTTACTCAGGAAGTGGGCTGCCACGGAGGGTGCAGGCAGCAAAAGGGGTTGTGCGGGCTGGCGGCAGACAGTTTTGGGAGACTTACCTACTCTTCCGGGTGGCCGGGAGCCCATCCGATTTTTGTGAGTCTCCCAACTATTTCGGGAGATTAGGCAAGTACGATCTAGATTCATCTTCATGTTTTGGTTTTAGTTTTGCAAACCACCTTCAAGTGTTTTGGTTTAGGTTTTGGATCTGGAATTTAAAAAATAAAAAATTGTTACTAAAGTTTTTAAAAACAGCTAAAATCATGTAATTTATGTAATCCAAAACCAAAATTCAGATTTAAAATTCGAATTCCGAATCGCAAAAACATCAGAACCACGACATGGATCTGTCCGGATTCACGCACATCTCTAGTTCATACTGTACAGTGGACCGATATTGGGATTTTTTGCAGTGCACATGTGCCGAGCTGATTCGTAAGGCTGAGTGGGTGCAACTGGCATATATGGTGGGCATCATGTAGGCGGAATTGCAGGTTACTGTAACAGTGTTGAGCATACACAGAGATCTGTTTGATTTCAAACAGATCTCTTGCGTCAACATGCTTGTAATTTCACAATCGCATGTATAGGGGAAGTGTGTAAGCGAAGATACAGCAAACTCTAAATACAGACGATGAGTCACATTTATTCCAGAAAATGCAATACGGCATGGAATCAGGTACTATGATAAAAAAACTCTTTTTTCAGATACATTTTTTTACATGCTTTTTAAAGATTTTTTTTTGTTTTGTTTAGTGCAAACAGCCATTTTTTGTTCTGTCTGTAGAATTTTTTGTTTTTTTAAACGTCTGTTGTGGGACCAAGACATATCAAGACATATCAGCAACATATTACAATGCAAAGTCACACTCCACTTGCCTTGCATTGCTATAACTTGCTAAGAATTTCGGCAGTTATACACAGCAAATTTCTGCAGTTATAACCACTACCCCCCAGCCCCTTAGACTAATCCTAACCCTCCCCCCTGCAGCCTGAGGTATCCACTACCCGACAGTGAAAAGACTGAACGATAACGATATCATTATCGTTCAGTCGTTCACCACACTGCAGGGTGCCCACACTGAACGATATGTCGCTCAGTGCAGGCACAATCAAACATCTGCAAATATGACCAGCATGTTTGAACGATGATAGATGTCTAAAAGATGTCTAAAAAGACCAAATTTGCAAACGATTTTCAAACGATGTTCGAACGATTATCGAAAAATTTTACCGTTATCGTTCAACCTTATCGTCTAGTGGATACCTCCCTGAGCGATATCGTCTAGTGTGTCCCCGGCATGGTGTGCTCAATGTCGTTCATAACATTGAGCACACCCGCTGAACGATATCATTAACGATATCGTTCAGCGCCGGGCTCTCTTCCCCCATTCCCCAACATGCACGACATCATCAGGTTGGCCTGCATGTTAACCCGATGAACGATGATGACGAATGACCCGCGGGAACGTGCGTCGTCATCGTTCATCGTTTTTGTGATAAAAATGGACGATAAAGTGGACGACTGAACGATAACGATATCGTTATCGTTCAGTCGTCCACTTTAATCGCCCAGTGTGTACCCACCATAACCCTCCCCTCCCTTAGCCTAACCATAACCCTCCCCAGTGGCAAACACAGGATTTCCAGAGGGAGGTTTCCAAATGCTTGATTTTAGAGTGAGTGTGGCCTGTCCATGATGAGGGCATTATTAGCACTTATCCAGCTTTAATATTTTACATACAAAGTATATTGTGTTGCATAATTCAAGCATATATAGGACCAGCGATCACAGTAAGCCATTAGATGCGGCAATAGGTCCATCCTGTCTTAGCAGAATGTATTTATTTCAGATGTGGGCACCATTCATGAACATTGGAGCAAGTCCGGGAGTCTGAGGGAGCAGCAGAAGAACCTAGCACTGCCCTGGACATATATGTACATATCGGTCTCCTTATGTACTGGATAGTGTATTATTATACAGTAGTAATAATTAACCCTATTGATGGTCTATAGCAGTGCACCCCTAACAGTGCATGTTTTCCACATCTCCAAGTTGGTGTACAAGCATATTTACACATTTTAAAACATCCACAGGTGGTGCTAATCATTTCATTTGTGATACTGAGAAGAACATGCAGCACTAGTAACATTCTATTATATTACTATTTCTATTGTGGTCATGGTGTGTGCTGGGGAGGGGGGTTTCCAGGCAGACGGAACACCCCCCTGCATTTGTCTATGCTCCCCTTCCGCAGCCTAACCATAACTCTCCCCTCCCACAGCCTAGCCATAATCCTCCCCTCCCGCCGGCCTAATCCTCCCCTCCCGCAACCTAACCATAACCCTCCCGGCTCCCGCAACCTAACCTTAACCCTCCCCTCCTGCAGCCTAACACTAAGCCTCCCCTCCTGCAGCCTAACCCTAACCCTCATACTTACCGTTAGAAGTTGTCATTATTCTGACCCATCTGGATCCCTCCGCCAGTATTGTGCATGTCGGGATTCTAACTGTCGGGATGTTGACTACATACATATGTAATTTATATGTATGTATATGTTATCTTTCATATGTCTTCTCTACTTGTACATTTTTTCTTGAGAGGAGGTGAGCATACTATACATTACACATGAGCCCTACTTGGAACTCTTTTGCTTATCCTGACAATACACAACTCTGCCCAGCTAATATATAATCCTTATTGAAAAGCACGGACACTGATCTGTCCACCAGATATACAGTTCCTAATGAAAAGCACTTACACTGATCTGTCCACTTGATATACAGTCCTTAATGAAAAGCACTGACACTGACTCTGCACAGCTAATATACAATCCTTACTGAAAAGCACTGACAATGGCTGCCCAGCTAATATACAGTCCTTATTGAAAAGCACTAACAGAAATAATCAATAAATGTTGATCTAGTGTAAGGGTATTGCTAGCCAATGAATGTAATTTGTATTTAGGTGGAAACATCACATCTATCAGATAATATCCCAGAAAAAAACGCAAACCTTTCTCAAATATATTTTGTATGTAATGTCAAATACATAATTGTGATGGAAGACACTCATCCAATGAAGCAATTGTCTCTTTGATTGGTACTTTAACTGACCATCGGCAGTGCACATGCGTATAATGGTACTAATAGCACAATGTCACATTTCCTTTTCAGTTTTTTGCTATAATTCTGGCACTGAAACTAAACATTGAGAGCAACTGCTGCTGGTACTTTTCCAACATCAGGTGCAACAAAACAACTGTGATTGGATTTGGTGAAGCCATTTAAAATTTACTGCTACAGTCTTTTGAGACAATAGTGTGAAACAATAAAAATCGTGACTTAGCCAAATCTGTTTAGCATTCAACACTGCAAATGTACATTTTCTTCAGTATCAAGAGTTTTATTCAAATGAAAAGAGAAGAAGATTAATTCTGCATTGGTTGTCTGAGCGGTCTTCCTCTCCACGTTCTCTTTGTGTGTATATGTATTTGTGTAAATAATCACTTTTTGTAAAACACCTACAGTGTGGACAATTTTATTCAACTTTCTCTGACGCTTGAGAGGATATTTAGTAAAGTATCTTTGGCTTTTTTTTCTGTTCGGTTTACTAAGGGCCAAACCGCACATTAAACTACAGTGGCTGTACTAAAATATGCAAGAGCCGCAGGAAGCGTCTTAGGTAATAAGACGCCCACTGCCGGCTACTCTGATCCATTTTCATGTAACCCCTGGCTGTTAACAAGAGCCGTAACTAGGGCTCTGAGCGCACGGTGTTGGCCCTGCCCCTTTTGTGCATGACGCCATGATGTCGTGCATAAGGGGGCATGGCCGCCGGCATCTGAAACTACAGCAGTGCCCGAGCGTCTTCAAGATGCTCCGGGCAGCTGTAATTATGGCAGGGTGTCTGTCTGTAGCATCTTCGGGACGCTAGAGGCAGCACTGCCGCAGCGATGCTGGCTGCGGGGCGCTGTTCCAGGCACCTTGCAGTCAGAAGCAGGGGCCGTGGGGTGGTGACTGTGCCGCCCACAGAGCCCTGCACTCTGTGCGGCCACACCGGCCGCACACCTCTAGTTTTGGCCCTGCTATTAATACATCTGCTGAATCCACACACTCCTGCTGAGCACAAATAGAGCAACTCACATCCTACCAATAGGCCTAGCCTGGATACTGTAGGGGGCGTGGCCTAATAGTTGAGGCGTGGCTGTGCACCCTACAAAAAAAAAAGAAAAAACAGCCCTGCTCCCCTAAGCCAGGGGCAAATCCAGAGAGGCGATCAGTGCTGATGCTCCCCCCCCCCCCCCGTACATCATGCAGGCAAAGGAGACAGGGAGAGCATCCTGCCTGGCCCACCACAGCCCTGCACACAGCAACATGTGCTGGGCTGGGGAAAGAGGCTGCTGCCACTGACAAGTATGAAGGGAGTGGGGGACAGCGGACCGCCCCCCCACCCAGGCTCCTCGAACAAGCCCGCGCTCAGGTAATTAGTACCCACCCACTCCCCCTTCCCCCTCTGGGCGCCCTTGGCAATAGGTCTGCCATACATTACAGCTCACCTTTGGACTTTTAAAGCACAGGTACAGGTTCCTTGATAAACCTAGTGATGTGCTTCTTTTATGCCCCTTCAAAAGTTACTGTGGTTTTTGTTACTTGCTACAGTATGTACTGCACAGTGTGGCTTTACCACCAGATAGGCCTACTGATATACCAGTAGACCACAAGGAAGCAGGCGGCTTATCACCAGCAGGTGATTTGGATAATACACAAGGGAGAGTAAGACAATCATTGAACCATACTTCTCATGTAAGTGATCATCAAAATACTTTTCACTTCTTACTAATGATGTAAAGAAAAAACAATATTTGGTTTAATCTCAGATAAAGTTATTGTTCCTTCATTGTTTTTTGTTTTTTTTTCAGCATAAAGTGTCCTCTTGAATCTTTGCCGATCGCGCTGCAAAAGTGCGCATGCATCGCGCCATGCAATTAGCCATGGCCGCATGTGCCAAGCTATGCCATGCTGCGTGCTGCGTTCGCACCAGGCAATCCTATGGAGTCGTGGGGGGGAATGCACTGCGTGTACCCGTTCATGGTTGCGCGATTTGTGCCATGTGTGGCGCGATATGCCGCAAAAGCGGCAAAGATGTAAGAGGATACACCTGTATCTTACTTTGAATGTCCCTACTTTAACCACAGTCTCCGCCACCTCTGGAGAGGGCACTTTGTCTTGGAGTAGTATATGTCACAAATGTTTATTTCCAGTGGAAGAGGTAAAAGAGGGAAGCATGCTAATAACTTTAAGGTGTAACTGAGAAATAGCAGTTATATCATTCTCACTGTTTTCCTCTGTTAATTCCTGTAAGACCCAGGGGCCTATTCATGAAACCTAAACTTTCTCTGGAAGTAATTAGGTTTAGAACTCGCATGGAGTTCTACCTACTTACCGGAGGAATTCATCATTCCTCCTCTCCATAACTATCTATTCCGAAAAGCTGTCATTTTGCGATGACAGCTTTTCAGGAAATAGATAGTTATCCCTGTCTACACTAACTTACCGCAGCTGTTAACCCAACGCATTAGCAGCACTGCCTACACCTGCGGTAAGTTTGTGTCCCCCCCCCTCCGCTCACCTCCCCCTGTTCAGCACTTACCTGCCCGCGCAGCAGCCTCCGGCTCCGTCTGCTATGCTGTCACGTGTTCTCCCAGCAGAACTCAGAAGTTTAGGAAAAAAAAATAAAAACTTTTTTTTTTTCTAAACTTTATTGTGTTCTGCTGAGAACACGTGACAGCATAACAGACGGAGCCAGAGGAGAGTCCAGAGTGACGGAGGAAGACGCCGGGGGACCTGCCCAGCTGGAAGCACCTCACAGTGGCGTATGGTAACACCATCAAATTCCGAAAATACATAATTTTCGGAATTTGATGAATAACCTAATTTCCCTATCCCCATACTAATACTAATGTATGGGGAATGTGGAAATTAACGCAGGGAGACTTAGCAAGGAGATATCAGTAAACTCCTGTGCTAAGTGTGTTCTACTAAAATAATGTTAATTAAGGAAAATGTCCTTAAAAACTTTATTTTAGTGTTGATGAATAGGCTCCCCATTCAATTGTAATAAATGTGGATCTCTTCTCCCAAGGGCATTGGTAAAACATTGTGGGCATTTGTTTGAAAGTAAAAATATCTTAACCTCCTTTGTAAGCGGGCATTAGTTGATCCATCTGATTATCTTCGCTATGCAAAATGTCCCTTTATGCATCTGAAATAATGAACAGCAGCTGTCATATCAATAGCAGGGTTCTGTGGTGGGAGAGAAGTGGCCTCATACTGAACATGGTGACTCGTTTGACTTTCATCAGCAGCAGCTGGGGCACAGCCAATGTTGACAACATGAGGGTAAAGATGGAGTCTTCATCTCCCTCTGTAGGTGCGGCTACAGACTCAACATTTATGCAGCATGTTGCTATGATATTCTTGTAAATGTAGACATGTGTAAGGATTTTATTTTAGTCATATGTTGCTGTCATTGCATTACTATTATTGTATTTTATTTTCAGAGATAGATAGACTCATCCTCATCCTCATTTGTGGATGGATATGTGGGTATGTTTGAGTTGCCAGAAGTTCTCTGCAAGGAGAATCCATTGATGGTGGTCACCCGTATGCGACTTTATGCAAATGCCCCTACAAAGCCCTTCCCTGGTGTACATCCATGTGTATGAATGTGCAAGGACTGAGGCGCCCACTGTCAGTGTCTGCAGAGGCTGCAATACCACTTGTGCATCTTTAAACCCTACCATTGGTCACAGCATCCAAGCTTGTGCCAGTCCTATGGCAAGTGCAGGTATTTCATCTGAAAACGGCCTCCTAAGTGAGCAGCTCAGGTTCCGTGTATGCAGATATTCCCATAATACACCCATAAGATGGACATCTCCGTGCGTCTGTTTAGCCACCTTTCAATTACCACCCAAAACAGGCAGAAATTTCCAAGAAATTTTTGATGGCACTTGTCTCAGTCGCAGCTGCGCCTCCGTGTGTACACAAGTGCCGTAAGAGTATTAAGGGATTTTCGCGCATGCACAGTAGCAAAACATCACTGAACTATGTGAACACTGGCAAAGGGTGGGGCTCTGAATAAGAGTCATAATGAGCTGCCAGTCTATCATAGTCATGCACACCAGGGCCTACTAAACTCTTCACTGGCAGGATGCGCCTCAGCTCTTCATAGGAGAGGTATACCACAAGCCAGGCTTGGCGACAATCTAGCTGCCTCTTCCGGGAAAGTCAACTAGCTCAGCACAGCTAGGGGGGGGGGGGGCGTGACATGATTTTGAGGGCGGAGCGGAGAGCGTGAGTACGCGATTGCATCATCACAGCCTCGCCACCGGTACACATTGCTGAGATTACCGACTTTGTTTTGCCGGAGGAGGGGCCATGATGACACGATTCAGCACAAATCGCGTCATCAGCTGAAAAGGTTATGAAAGGTGGAAGCTACCAATAGGGGTTGCAGGGGTGTGCGGGCGGGCCGGCTCTGGCCGGTAGACTTTCCCACTCATCCGAGAGGTCGGGAGCGACACCCGATTTTCGAAAGGCTCCCGTCCATTTCGGGAAAGTAGGCAAGTATGCCACAAGCTGGTGAGGGCCACCACCTATCGCTGCAGCAGGAAAATCGCCAGCCATTTCTCCATGCTTCCTCATATCAAAGTAATGCCTTTTGCAGACATAATTCCACAATTGATGTTTGTGGCTTAGGAGTCTATTTACTAAGCAGTGTTAGGAGACAGAGTGAAAAGTGATAAGTAAGTGATAAGGTGCCAGCCAATCAGCTCCCAACTGTCATTTTTCAAACACAGCCTGTGAGATGACAGTTGGGAGCTGATTGGCTGGCACCTTATTACTTACTTATCACTTTTCACTCTGTCTCCTAACACTGCTTAGTAAATAGACCCCTTAGTTTTAAAAATAGGCTTCACTGATTGCTAAATAGACAGTTAGTTCTATTGAGCTGCATTTCACGGCACACATTACATTTTGGCACTATTGCTTTTTGTTAGAGAAATAAGCTACACTTTTTTTAAATTAAAAAAATATAAAAGCATGATGCATCCTGCCCCAAGTGCTTTACGCAAATGCCATGTACATGTTTTTTTATTTTTTTATTTTAGATTTCCTTTGTTTGTTTTTTGTTTTGCTGTTTAATGCCCCATTTTAGTAAGATTTGAGCTAAGTTAAAACATGTTACAGTAGCACATCCTTTAGATGTAATGACATTGTGTCTCTCACTCTTATTGAACCCAGGACTTTTTCCTCCCTCCTATATGGGAACTGCTGCGACAATGTTAAATGCATAGTGTTCTAAAGTAAACGCTCTGCCGGAGCCATTTAACAGCAAAGAATGACTTGCAATGGTCTCCACCCATTACACAAGGACCAATGGCTGTCAGTGACAGCAAATAGGTCATAACTGCATTAGCGTGCATAGTATAGGTGGGAGTAGGAAAAGGTTGGGTTTTAGAAAATGATTAAAGATTTGAAGGCTGTGAGCGAATCTTTTTTAGTGTGGTTAGGCGTTCCATAAGAGAGTAGCCGCAGACTGCCTGGCCAACATGTGGCTCTCCAGCTGTTGTGAACTACAAGTCCCAGCAGCATGCTTTACCAGCTGATTGGCAGGAGGGTATGCTTGGTATGCAAATGGAAAGCCACAGGTTGGTCAGGCCATTCTTAGAATAAAGAGGTGTTTACCAGAGACGAGGTTACCTGGCTGCCCGTATTGTCCTCAACTAATACTTTTTTTGCCCTTGTCCTAAATCACCAGGATTAAGGAGCCACAAGTCTAAGATTCCATTAAATCTCATTAAGGACGCCATTTGGTACACATGACCAATATGGAAATTAGTATATTTTTTCGCCCTAAAACTCTAAATGGGGATCTAAGTGCTTTGTAAATGACCTCTAACAGTCTGAAGAGTTTAGCTGCATTACCTGATTTAACTTTTTATGTTTTTAAGTTCCTGCTTAGTTATCCCTCAATCACCTTTATAATTTACCATATGCAAGACCTCCTTTCTTGGCACAGCACCTTTCTCAGGAAGAGGCAAAGACGAGATCTTTCCTTCAGTTTGGCAGGAGGCCCAGACATTACAGAATGCCGGAGAAGCAGCCACCATACTTTTCCTTCTCGCTCTTTGGAGTGATAATGTATTAAATATAATATTCTCTCTTCAGGTAATACTGCAGGGCACCTACTGGGCATGGACTTGGCTTGGGATCTGGAACTATGTACAATATTACCTAATGATGCTTTATAAATACATGTATTTTATACTGTAAAAATGTCTTAATACGACTCTTTTCCGTAAATGCAAAAGTGCAACAATGTAATGTAAATTCTTCATGCTTACTTTGTGTTAATATGTATTTAAGCACATAGAACATGGGCCAGGATGGTGATGTCTGCAGAGGTGCAAAGGCTTTCAACTGATTGATAACAGGTTGGGTGAATCTGGGGAGTTTTTTGACTGAATATTTATAAGATGTATGACTGATAATAAATAATACTGTACTAATATTCTATTCTAATATAATAATAACAATGTTGTGTATGCCTGTTTGTTCCAAGTTGCGCAAAAACTACTGAACCGATTTTCATAAAAACTGCATCATTTTGTAGCGGAACCTCCTAGAAGTAACCTGCACTTTTTTTCACCTCGAGCCATCAAGGTAAAGCTGAGCAATAACAAAAACAAAATGTATTGACCTCATCAGTGCAAGAGATAGGTGTGGCACCATGCGTGGCCGGTAAGGGATGGGGGGGAGATATGCTTTGTGCCCATGTTCACTTGAATAGTATACACAACATAGCAGTCAGGGTACATGGCACACAGTGACATTGCTGGTAAGCTGGCCACACATCTAAAGATTATCTGTCCAACCAGCCAACTGACCAACCGTCCAACTTGTCTGTCCAACTAAAACGCTTCCCCACACATCTAACCAACTTTTCATCCAACCAGGCAACCTGCCAACTTTTTCAACAGACCAGCCAACTTCTGTCCAACTTGTGATGTCACAGAAGTAGGCGGAGAGTGCCTGCCTACTTCTGCATGTTTTGAATAAGTATATTGAACACACACACAAATATGTATATATATATATATATATATATACATACATACATACACACACACATATGTCTGTGCGTGTTTAACTATATATATATATATATATATATATATATATACACAGGTTGAGTCTCCCATATCCAAATATTCCGAAATACGGAATATTCCGAATTACGGAATAATTTTGGCATGACTGAGATAATAAAACCTTTGATTTTTGATGGCTCAATGTACACAAACTTTGTCTAAGGCACAAATTATTAAAAATATGGTATAAAATTAACTTCAGGCTGTGTGTATAGGGTGTAAATGAAACATAAATTTATTTCATGTATGTACATAAACTTTGCTTGAGCACAAAATTATTGAAAATATTGTATAAAATGAGCTGCAGGCTATGTGTATAAGGTGCATATAACACATATATGCATTCTGTGTGTATATTGGGGTCCCATTCCCAAGATATTTCATTATGATATGCAATTATTCCAAAATACGGAATATTCTGTTATCCAAAATACCCCTGGTCCCAAGCATTTTGGATATGGGAGACTCAACCTGTATATAGATGGTGGAAACAGGATGGCACTCCATAGACTGATGAAATTATAATTTAAAAGCAGTCCTTTAATGACGTTTCGGGGTTTCCCCCTTCCTCAGGGAAACCCCGAAACGTCATTAAAGGACTGCTTTTAAATTATTATTTCGTCAGTCTATGGAGTGCCATCCTGTTTCCACCATCTACATGGAGATAGCATCTTGCACCCCTGGAGAGCCACCCTAGCAAGTATTTCTTTTTCATCCCTTTCATGAGAGTGCCGGGTTTTCTGGTTTCTGTATATATATATATATATTAGGGGTGTGCACCGGACACTTTTCGTGTTTTGTGTTTTGGTTTTGGATCTGGATCTTTCTTCGTGTTTTGGATCTGGATTGGTTTTGCCAAAACCACCCTTCCGTGTTTTGGGTTCTGGGTTTTGTGTTTTGGATCTGGATTTTTTCTTAAAAAATAAAAAAAACCCGCTAAAATCACATAAATGGGCCTTTTTTTGTTCCTACGCTATTAATAACCCCAATAACATTAATTTCCACTCATTTCCACTCTATTCTGAACACCTCACACCTCACAATATTGTTTTTAGGCCAAAAGGTTGTACCGAGGAAGCTGGATGACTATGCTAAGCGACACAAGGGGGCGGCACAAACACGTGGCCCATCTAGGAGTGGCACTGCAGTGGCAGACAGGAAGCCAATCAGCGTTATGGTGCCCATTTGCATGTAGCACGAACCCGGGAGATCCGTGCTACATGCATCTGTGTGATTGGCACAGAGCAATGACAGGTCCGTGAGACCCGTCTGTGCTGCTGTGGTAAAAAAAAAAAAAAAAACCTGTGTAAAAAAAGAAAAAAATGGCGTGCACCCCCCCAAAAAAGAGCAACCAGCCCCGGGCATTAGTAACCCAGTGCTGGGTGTGCTTAAATACAGGGGACAAACGACGTAGGGGTCCCCTGTACTTAAGCACAACCAGCACCGGGCTAGTCAGAACCAGCGCTGGTTGCCAAAATACGGGGGACAAACGACGTAGGGGTCCCCTGTATTCTGCGCAACCAGCTCTGGGCTCTGATCCGGTCCTGGTTCTGGAAATATAGGGGACAAAAAATGAGTAGGGTTCCCCTGTATGTTCCAGAACCAGCACTGGACTTTTTCTAGCGGGGGGCTGATGCCACAGCCAGGGGAGCCCTTTCACCGGGCCCCCCAGCCGCAGCATCAACCCTGACCGCTAGTCAGCCCAGGCCGGGGATCCCTGGAGAGCTGGGGACCCCCCCAATAAAGGGGTCACCCTCTCCAGGGCACCCCAGGCCCAGGCTGATAGCCCGGGGCTATCCCCGCCACCCCTGGTGGCGGTGGGTGGCGGGTTGATTGTGTGGTGTGGTGTAAATAAAGAATATCAAACATTGTCTTTACAAGTAGAACTGCAAGTCCCAGCTAGCCTGCCCCGCATGCTGGTACTTGGAGAACCACAAGTACCAGCATGCAGGGCATTAAGGGCCCACTAGTACCTGTAGTTCACCTGTAAAAAAAATGTTTAAAAAAACACAGGACACACACACCGTGACAGTATAAGTTTATTAAACATACATACACACACACACATGTACACATACTCACCTATGTAACCTGTAGCATCGGTCCACTTGTCCGGTAAAGTATCCCTAGGGGACCTGTGAAAAAAAACATACTCACCCTCTCCAATGCGAGGTTCTGTCCTCTTCGTTCCAAAGTAGGCATCCCCGGACTTGGCAAAAAAAAAAAAACGAAAACGCGATCCACGAACTTAGTACCGTTCTATAGAACGGTACTTCCCGAATGAGAGCTTAGCGGCGGGGTATCACCATGGAAACCCCGCTGCTAAGCGTTCATTGGCTGAGAGAGGTCATCTCCCGTCTCTCAGCCAATGAACGGCTCCCTCCATTGTAGTCAATGGTGGGAACCGCAGGGTAAACTTTAATAACCTTGCGGCTCCCAGCATTGACTACAATGGAGGGAGCCGTTCATTGGCTGAGAGAGACGGGAGATGGCCTCTCTCAGCCAATGAACGCTTAGCAGCGGGGTTTCCATGGTGATACCCCGCCGCTAAGCTCTCATTCGGGAAGTACCGTTCTATAGAACGGTACTAAGTTCGTGGATCGCGTTTTCGTTTTTTTTTTTTTGCCAAGTCCGGGGATGCCTACTTTGGAACGAAGAGGACAGAACCTCGCATAGGAGATGGTGAGTATGTTTTTTTTCACAGGTCCCCTATGGATACTTTACCGGACAAGTGGACCGATGCTACAGGGTTACATAGGTGAGTATGTGTACATGTGTGTGTGTGTGTGTGTGTGTATGTATGTTTAATAAACTTATACTGTCACGGTGTGTGTGTCCTGTGTTTTTTTTAAACATTTTTTTACAGGTGAACTACAGGTACTAGTGGGCCCTTAATGCCCTGCATGCTGGTACTTGTGGTTCTCCAAGTACCAGCATGCGGGGCAGGCTTGCTGGGACTTGCAGTTCTACTTGTAAAGACAATGTTTGATATTCTTTATTTACACCACACCACACAATCAACCCGCCACCCACCGCCACCAGGGGTGGCGGGGATAGCCCCGGGCTATCAGCCTGGGCCTGGGGTGCCCTGGAGAGGGTGACCCCTTTATTGGGGGGGTCCCCAGCTCTCCAGGGATCCCCGGCCTGGGCTGACTAGCGGTCAGGGCTGATGCTGCGGCTGGGGGGCCCGGTGAAAGGGCTCCCCTGGCTGTGGCATCAGCCCCCCGCTAGAAAAATTCCAGTGCTGGTTCTGGAACATACAGGGGAACCCTACTCATTTTTTTCCCCTGTATTTCCAGAACCAGGACCGGATCAGAGCCCAGAGCTGGTTGCGCAGAATACGGGGGACCCCTACGTCGTTTGTCCCCCGTATTTTGGCAACCAGCTCTGGTTCTGACTAGCCCGGTGCTGGTTGTGTTTAAGTACAGGGGACCCCTATGTCGTTTGTCCCCTGTATTTAAGCACACCCAGCACTGGGTCACTAATGCCCGGGGCTGGTTGCTCTTTTTTTGGGGGGGAGGACGCCATTTTTTTCTCTTTTTACACAGGTTTTTTTTTTTTTATTTACCACAGCAGCACAGACGGGTCTCACGGACCCGTTAGTGCTCTGTGTCAATGACACAGATGCAAGTAGCACGGATCTCCTGGTCCGTGCGTGCATCTGTGTCATTGAAATACACAGCAGCACAGACGGGTCTCACTGACCCATCTGTGCTCTGTGTCACTGTCAATCACACAGATGCATGTAGCACGGATCTCACGAGTCCGTGCTACATGCAAATGAGCACCATAATGCTGATTGGCTGAGAGCCGTGACAGACGGCTCTGTCAGCCAATCAGCACTTTGCCCATTAAAGGCAAAGGCATTTTTTTTTAAATGGCCGCTCGAGGCAAAACCTCGAGATCCGACAGCAGATCTCGAGGTTTTGCCTCGGGAGAGGGATCCGGGGCAGACAGGGAGATCCGAGCTTGGGCTCGGATCGCCCCGGATCCCCGAAGTTCGGGTGGGTTCGGTTCTCAGGGAACCGAACCCGCTCATCCCTAATATATATATATATATATATATATATATATATATACACACACACACATAAAATATATATATGTGTTACATTGTACAGTGCCGAATGAGGGGAGGAGAGTTGGGATGAATCGGCGGGTACGGAGCCGTGATGATCGGTGAGAGGGTGGCCGGATGCAGTAAAAGTCAGATAGTCATAAAATATATAGGGGCCTATTTATCATTCAATATTTGCGCTGTATTCCCCGAAAACCATTTTCGGGGGATAGCCGCAAATATTAAGTATTCTTCGATATCTGTCGCTATCCCTCCATTTCCGTCGGCAACGCAACCCCCTTTAGTTTCTATAGGGGATGCAATGCTGACAGATTTATTAAGTTCCAGAATGCGAAACATTCCGAAACCTTGAAGCGCGCAGCATGAGCCTTCTGAAGATGGCGTAAGCCACTGTAGCCCATGGGCTACACATCACAAATCTGTCTGGAAGAGGGTTCCATAGGAAACATCCCTTGGCAATGGCCGCAGCGCATGCGTGATCTGCAGACCACACATGCGCAGGATCCAAGCACAGGAGTGAAGTGACCGCTGTCTCTGCAGGTGGAACTTCATACATCCAGGCAGTATGATCACATCCTGCAATGCGATCATGGGCGCTAATATGGTGCGGTCATTACTAAATGGGCCACACACACACACATATTATATATATATATATATATATACACACATATATATATACACACACATAGGGTTATAATTATGAGACCGGCGGTCTCAATTCCAACTGCGGAATCCCGGCAGGAGATTTAACATAGGCGGCAAAATTCCGACGCCTATGTTAATCCCAACGCCGGACCGTTCGCCCTCCTGCCGGTTAAGTACAATACTTAGCCCGGGGATGGGGGTTAGGTTTAGGAACCACCGTGGGGGACTTAAGGTGCTTACACAATAGGCGATGTGGTCACGATCCGATATCATGTCCGATGTCCCTTGAACTTTCCCCGGCACTCCAGGACATTATGTGCAACAAAAGCTGTACGATGTGTCACAAGATCTATCGTGCACGATCTATAGTTTTGTCGATCTTTAGATCGTGCAGGATAGCAAACAGATGCTTGCACGGATCAGGGATATCTGTGATGCATGTATCTGTAAAAAAATAAAACACAGATGCACGGACGGGAACAGTGAGACCCGTCTGTGCTGCTGCTTAAAAAAATGAAGACCTGTGTAAAAAAAAATGGCGTGACCCCCTCCCCCAAAAGAGCAACCAGCCCCCGGGCTTTTGTGACCCAGTGCTGGTTGCACAAAATATGGTGAACAAACGACGTATTCTGTGCAACCAGTACTGGGCTCTGATCCGGTCCTGGTTCTGGAAATACAGGGGGAAAAATGAGTAGGGTCCCCTTGTATTATCCAGAACCAGCACCGGACTTTTTCTAGCGGGTGGCTAATGCCACAGCCAGGGGAGCCCTTTCACTGGGCCACCCAGCCGAAGCATTAACCCTGACCGCTGGTCAGCCCAGGCCAGGGATCCCTGGGGAGCTGGGGACCCCCCCAATAAAGGGGTCCCCCTCTCCAGGGCACCACAGGCACAGGCTGATAGTCCGGGGCTATCCCCAGCACCCCTGGTAGCGGTGGGTGGCGGGTTGATTGTGTGGTGCGGTGTAAATAAAGAATATCAAACATTGTCTTTACAAGTAGAACTGCAAGTCCCAGCTAGCCTGCCCCGCATGCTGGTACTTGGAGAACCACAAGTGTAAAAAATAGATGAACTAATATTGGGGGTCATTCAGACCCACTCGCAAGCGGCAGTACGCTCGCAAGTGAGTCAATGGTCCCCACTGCACATGCGCACGACGGAGGGAGCTCCGTCGTGCGCATGCGCGAGACCCGGACTGCGGCAGCCAAGCTGTCGCTCCGGGTCTCGCACCAAATGGGTCTTGCTGTTCCCATGGGAACGCCTACCGTCTGAAGCTGGCCCAACTGACATCACTAGTGATGTCAGTGGGAGTAATTTTGGCTCTGGTAGAGCCAAAATCACTCCAGAGCTTGTGGCAGGGAGACCCTACCGCAGGGTCTCCGTCGCAAGTCCGATGGTCACGATGGTCAAGACCATCGCGACCATCTTTTTGGACGCTCGTATATGCTGTGGGTGGTGACCCACAGCTATACGAGCGTCCAGGAGGACGCTCCATTTTAATGGAGGAGGGCCCTGATTCAGAGCGAGCGCTCTGCTCAGAGCGTCCGGCTCTGAATCAGGCCCATTGTCTTTTGCTGTGGAACTGCAGGTCCCAGCAAGCCTCCTCGGCATTCTGGTACTTGGAGAACCACAAGTACCAGCATTCGGATCATTACAGGCCCTGGTCGTACCTGTAGTTCCACTGCAAAAGCAATATTAAAATAAACACAGGACACACACACCGTACAAAGTATAAGTTTATTAAACATACATGCACTCACATGTACACACACATTTACTCATACTCACCTATGTATCCCTATAGCATCGGTCCACTTGTCCAGTAGAGTATCCATAGGGGACCTGTTAAAAAAAAACACACTAACCATCTCCTATGCGAAGTTTGGTCCTCTTCGTTCCAAAGCAGGCATTCCAGAAATCACGGAGCCACAAACTAAAGTACCGTTCTTTAGGAACGGTACTTCCCGAATGAGAGCTTAGCGGCGGGATTTCACCATGGAAATCCCGCAGCTGAGCGTTCATTGGCTGAGACGCGAGCCCTCCGTCTCTCAGCCAATGAACGGCTCTCACCATTGAAGTCAATGGTGAGAACCGCAAAGGTAACTCAAGGTTAGGGTTAGGCACATCCCCCAGGCATGATTAGGGTTAGGAACCCCCCTGGGAGGGTTAGGGTGCAGGGAGGGGGGGTTAGGTTTATGCACCCATGTGGGGGAGATCAGGGTTAGTCATCCGTAAGGGAGAGTTAGGGGGAGGAGAGGGGAGCATTAGTATACTTACCTACCCCAGTCGGGATCTCCTCCATCGGGCATCTGCTGTCAGGATTTCAGCTGCCGGCATTTCAATTCCATTCCGATCCGATCTATATATACAGATATATATAATATACACACACACAATATGGTACCAATGAGCAGCAGGTACAACAACCTGAAGAGGGAGAACATCCACAGCACCCGAGTGGCTGTACTACAGGGATCGTAAGTCGGTCAGGCAGCACCTCGGCAAGTGTCACAGAAGTGGCAGGAGGAAAGTCCGACGTGCACTGGCTTCATCCATGCATCGGAGATTGAGGCGGTGAGGTACCAGGAGCAGTGGTGCTGCCTCTAGGGGAGGTCAGTGATCAGTGCCACTTGTACTGGGGAGGGTCGGTGGCCAGTATCACTTGTACTGAGGGGGACGGGGCAGTGTGATGGTGGGGGAGTTGATAACGGGCTGGAATGGGAGACTAAAGGTGCTGCAGAGAGGTGTGCTACCCACCTGGATCCACTGCTGCTGCTACATTTTCCAGCTGGCTCCTGCACCTCCTGACAAGTCCGGTGCTGAACACACTGGACCCGGTGTTGATGACAGAAGACCCTACGGAGCTGAAGACAAGGGAGACAGGACCCTGTTCTGCTATAAGGTGAGTGTGACAAAAGTAGGCGGACACTGCCGGCCAGAGTCCGCCTACTTATCGTTCAGTTGGGGGAACTTTCTCCCTACACTAGAACAATAGTTGGTGAAAATCAAACGTGTGGCGGGCATTCACTGTGAGGATTTCGGCGGTCGGCACTTCGACTGCCGGCATCCTGACTACATCCCCATACACTATATATATATATATATATATATATACATACACACATACACACACATAGAAGTCCAATGGTCCAGCACTACTGTCAAAATGTTGAATAGCCCTCGTGCCCTCCGTTATTGATGAATAGTCAGCAAAAGAGAAAAGTACGGCAGCACTGAGGGTCTTTAGTAAATGCAATAAATTTCTTTAATCCAACAATTCAGGGCTGGATCGCCCTTTTGATTACCTTGACAAAAGGGCGATCCAGCCCTGAAACGTTGGATTAAAGAAATTTATTGCATTTACTAAAGACCCTCAGTGCCGCCGTACTTTTCTCTTTTGCTGACTATATATACACACACACAAATATATAATATGAGATATGGTAAGAACTTACCCTTGTTATCTCTATTTCTACGAAGTCCATAGGGTTCCACAGGATACCTTGGGGTATAGGTGTGACGTCAGTCGCAGGGCACCAAAGAGTTAAGCTTTCAGCCTCCCAGGATGCACTAGGTCCCCTTCCTATACCCCGCCCCCGAGCCAAGGCACCTCAGTTAGTTACCAAGCCATAGGCCGGAGGAGGAGAAGGAAGAGGGAGAACAAAGATCTGGACACATACAAGAATCACATTCTCACCAGAGGGAGACGGAAAACCGGTGACCAGAGCAAAGCCCATCTGCAGCACAGGTGCGACAGGGCGGGAGTCCTGTGGAACCCTATGGACTTCATAGAAATAGAGATAACAAGGGTAAGTTCTTACCATATCTCATATTTTCTACTTCAGGGTCCATAGGGTATCCACAATACCCTATGGACCCTGATACCTTGGGGATGTCCCAAAGCAGTATCCTTTAAGGGTGGGGACGCTCCTGTGCAGAAAGGAGAATCCGCCGCCCGAAGGAAGCATCCTGAGAGGGGAAGGTGTCAAACCTGTAATACCTCACGAAGGTATGGACAGAGGACCACGTAGCAGCCTTGCAGATCTGGACTGCAGAGGCACCACATCGAGCTGCCCACGAAGGACCCACAGACCTAGTGGAATGAGCCTTCAGAGAAGGAGGAACCGGTAGACCTTCATGAAAATAAGCTTCAGAAATAGCCATACGGATCCAGGCTGCCAAAGTTTGCTTTGAAGCAGGCCAACCCTTTTTACGGAAGCCATAGAGGACAAACAAAGCATCCGACTTCCTAAACGAAGAAGTGCGGTCAACATAAGTCCTTAAGGCCCGCACAACATCCAAAGAGGCCTCACCCACGGAAAGACCCGGTGAGTTAAAGGCCGTAACAACGATTTCCTCGTTAACATGAAACTGGGAAACAACTTTGGGAAGAAACTCGGGCCGAGTGCGGAGTACTGCCCCGTTCCCATGAAAAACCAAGAAAGGGGGTCTACAAGAAAGAGCCCCTAACTCAGAAACACGTCTGGCCGAAGCAATAGCCAGAAGGAAAACAGTCTTAGCTGTTAGCCATTTAAGATCCACTGATCCCAGTGGTTCAAACGGCGGTCCTTGGAGAGCCCTCAGGACCACAGCCAAATCCCAAGGCGCCACAGGTGGAACAAAGGGCGGCTGAATGCGGACAACACCTTGCATAAAGGTGCGCACATCCGGGATTGAAGCAATCCTACGGTGAAACCAGACAGACAGGGCCGAAACCTGTACCTTCAAAGAAGCAAGGCGAAGCCCATGATCTAGCCCCGCTTGCAGGAAGGCGAGAATCCGAGACAGACGAAACTCCCGCGGTGCATATCCTCTCGGTCGACACCACTGGAAGAATGTATGCCACACGCGATGGTATATCCTCGTGGAAGACGGTTTCCGAGCTCGCAACATGGTACGCACCACAGAGCTGGAAAACCCCCGGGACCTCAGCATGGCTGTCTCAACAGCCACGCCGTCAAAGACAGCCGAGTCAGGTCCGGGTGACGACAAGGACCCTGAGACAGGAGGTCCAGTCGTAACGGCAACCGCAGAGGACTGTCCACGGACAGACCCTGAAGGTCTGAGAACCAGTGCCGTCTGGGCCACACGGGAGCTATCAACAGGAGCATCCCTCCTTCCTGTTTGAATTTCCAGATTACCCGTGGAAGAAGGGAGACCGGATGGAACAGGTATGCGAACCGGAACGTCCACCGGATGGACAGAGCATCCACCAGAGACGCCCCTTCGTCTCTTGTGCGAGACCCGTACACCGGCAACTTGTTGTTGTGCCGGGACGCCATGAGGTCGATCTCTGGAAGACCGCATCTGTCCACCAGTAGTTGAAAAACGTCCGGGTGCAGGGACCATTCCCCCGGATGAACGTCCTGGCGACTTAGAAAGTCCGCCTCCCAATTGAGCACTCCCGGGATGAAGACCGCTGATATGGCTGGAAGATTGCGCTCCGCCCAAACCAGGATCCGAGACACCTCTACGAGAGCCGCCCGGCTTCGGGTTCCTCCTTGCCTGTTTATGTAGGCCACGGTGGTAGCGTTGTCCGACTGGACCTGTACCGGGTGACCCTGGAGAAACCGATGTGCCTGCTGGAGAGCATTGAAGACCGCACGGAGTTCCAAGATATTGATTGGAAGCTCTGCTTCTGTCGGCGTCCACCTGCCCTGGAACAGATGTGGACCCGAAACTGCTCCCCAGCCCCGAAGACTGGCGTCCGTTGTCAACAGGACCCAATTTGGAACCAAGAACGGACGTCCCTCGCTGAGATGGGTCGTCTGTAACCACCAAGCAAGGGACAGGTGAACCTTCGGGGTGAACACAATCGTCTGGGACTTCAGAGACTGAGGCAGCCCGTTCCACTTTGACAGGATCAGGTGCTGCAGAGGTCTGCAGTGAAACTGGGCATATTCCACCATATCGATCACCGACACCATGGAGCCCAGTAACCTCATTGCCGAGTGTAGAGACACCCGGCGGCTGTGCAGACAACTGCGCACCCTTGACTGTAAAGCAGAGATCTTTTCCTCCGTCACGAAGATCCTTTGCTGTCCCGAGTCCAATAAGGCTCCAAGATGTAGAATCCTCCGAGACGGGATTAGAGTGGACTTCTGCCAGTTGATTAGCCAGCCGTGCCGTTGCAGCAGGGCAATGGTCAGGTCCAAGTGGCGTAACAGGAGCTCTGGAGATCCCGCCACCAATAACAGGTCGTCCAAGTACGGCAACATGCGGACTCCCTGCAGCCGCAGAGAAGCCGCCATGACCGCCATCACCTTGGTGAAAACACGTGGTGCTGTCGCCAGGCCAAAAGGTAACGCCCGAAACTGGAAGTGGTCGCTGCGGATTGCAAACCTGAGGAACTGTTGATGGCGCAAAAGAATAGGGACATGCAGGTAAGCGTCCTGTATGTCCAATGACACCATGTAGTCCCCAGGTTCCAGCGCCAGAATGATGGACCGTAGGGTCTCCATCCGAAACTTCGGTACCCGCAAAGACTTGTTGAGTTCTTTGAGGTTGAGAATCGGATGATACGACCCATTGGGTTTCTGTACCAAAAAAAGATTTGAATAGAAACCCTGGCCCCTCTGGGAGAATGGAACAGGCACTATAACTCCAGCCTGGAGCATAGTGTGCAATACCTTCCGCAGCTCCATAGCCTTGTTTCGGTCTGATGGTAGACCCGTGGTGAAGAATCGAGCCGGGGGTCTGTGCCGGAAGGAGAGGGCGTACCCGTGGGAGACCACCTCCAGAACCCAAGTGTCTGTCGTAGTGACCAACCAACACTGGGCGAACTGCAGCAGGCGGCCTCCCACCCTGGGATCCCCCAAAGGGAGGCCTGGACCGTCAGGCCGCAGGCTTGTCATCTGGCTTGGGGGCCGGACGTCTGGTACTCCATGCCTGCTTCCGGGGCTTGACCGATTTCCTAGGGCCAGCCTGACGAGTAAACTACTGTGGTTTGGGCCTGCCCTGGGCCCTAGATGACCGAAAGGATGATGGTCCAGAACCAGAAGGAGCAGCGGCCGACGGGAGACAAGCCGATTTGGCTGCCGCCAGCGTGGCCACAATCTTATCCAGATCCGGACCAAAGAGAACTTCTCCGGTAAACGGCAACGCTTCCAGACCCTTCTTGGAATCTGCGTCCGCCTTCCAGGATCGTAGCCACAAGGTGCGACGAGCAGCTACCGCTGCTGAAGAAATTCTAGACACCAGAGTACTAATGTCTAGAGCCGCCTCGTTGATGTAGGTGGCCGAATCACGGAGATTGCCAATCAACTCCGCCTGTTCGGCCGGACAGCCGGAATCAAAAGAAGCCTTTAATGAATCCGCCCAGCGCTCCATCGCTCTGGCAACCCAGCAAATGGCCATAGCCGGCAGTGCTGCCCCCCCCGCAAGGGAATAAGCGGACTTCAGGCAGATTTCCACCTTGCGGTCCATAGCATCCTTAAGGGAGGACATGGATGGCATCGGCAATGTGGCACTACGGACAAGACGGGTCACGTGAGAATCCACCTGTGGAGGGGATTCCCACTTAGCAAAAAAATTATCCGCGAACGGATAAGCCACCGCCAGGCGTCTCTGCGGCTGGTATCTTTTGCCAGGCTGTTTCCACGCCTCCTCTAAATGGTCCACCAACTGACCCGAAAGAGGAAAGACTGTGGCATCGCCCTTCACGTCTTTAAAAAAGGCATACTTAGATTTAGCCGCTGGGGGAACTTCGTCCTCAATCACCAAGGCTGTGCGGACCGCCCGAATAAGTCCAGGAATATATACTTTGGACTTAGCATCAGCGTCCTTAGTATGGAGAGGTTCCTGATCGTAAGGATCCAGAATCTCCCCATCATCAGACGTCCCTTCGTCATCCTCATAAGGAGCGGACAGAGACGCCACCGGCCGTTTATAAGGCCGCATCACAGACTCCCCTTGCAACACATCCGACAAGTGCAGTACAGAACTCGTCAGGGAGTTAACCCACGCTGGCTCCTGAGAAACCGGGAGCGGGGAAATAGGGAGACTGTGGGGTACCACCAATTGTCGTGGGAAACCCTGCATGGGTGACGACACCACAGACTGCTGGGACAAACCCATCGGAGTAAACGCGGGCTGCGGAGCTAACTTGCCCACTAAAGCTGTTAGCGCCTGAGCGAAACAAGCCCAGGGCGGCTCCTGTACCGGTGCTGTAACCGTAAGAGGCCGCGCCATGGACAAACACTGCCGGCAAAGGCCCTCCGCGCTACCCTCCCCCTTTGCTAACGGTACTTTACACGTGGTACACTGTAGCCGGAGGGGAAAATCACTTTCAGACATGATGGCACCACGTATGTGACCCCTCTCACCAATTATATATTAAATAGGCGAGAGACCACCCTGCAGCACCGCACCGCAAGGGCTTAGCAGAAAGAACAGGGACAGTAATAAAGCTGACAGTCTTGAGAAGAAAAGTTACAGGCAGCAGCGCTAGCACAGTCACATACAATGCAAAGAAAATCATTTCCTGCACTAACAGCGCTGATCACTCAACTACACAGACACAGGGGTTGGTAGGACACAGCGCTGCATACACAGACCTGACCACAGCGGAGGAGAGGTATGCGGGGGGACCCAGACCACGATGCTTCCAATGCAGGCTTCCAGCAGCGTTCACCATGCTTCTGAAAAGATGGCCGCCGAGGAGCAGAGAGAAGGCTGGCCTGGGGGAGGAGCGCTGACACAGGGCCAGTCAGCACAGTGCAGAGAGGGCTGTGTGCAGCGGGGGAGGCGCCGGCTGTGAGACAGGGAAGGCGCGCTCCCCTGGCATGCATTTAACCCTTGGGACGCCGCAGCGCTACCACTCTGTTGCGGTCCGCTGTCCCAGGGGGTAGTGGAAGCACAGGTTGGTCGCCTGGATCCACGCTGCAGCCAGTCCCCAGGGAGCCCCCTGCCTGGGGACTTAGGACCATGTGATCAGCGGTGACCCACCGCGGGACCCCGCTGCTTACCTCTGTCCCCCTTGAATCCGGCCATGGTCCGGAACATCTGGGGTCACCGCTAGCTGTGACCCCAAATGCCCACCAGCATCCCCGGATCAGTATCGGCGTTCTGGTACCGGCGGGGTGTAGGGAAGACAGCATGGACGTCAGGACTGACTGTCCATGCTGTTCATCCAGATGTGCAGCCACAGCTACATGAAGAAAAAAGCTTCAGGGGCTCTTCTAGCCCCCACTCCAACAGGTGCACCCGACTCCGGCCGGGCACCAAACTAAACTGAGGTGCCTTGGCTCGGGGGCGGGGTATAGGAGGGGGACCTAGTGCATCCTGGGAGGCTGAAAGCTTAACTCTTTGGTGCCCTGCGACTGACGTCACACCTATACCCCAAGGTATCCTGTGGATACCCTATGGACCCTGAAGTAGAAATATATATATTTACACACACTTATACATACACATACATACATAAAAATGGGAGGGCAACTTGTGCGGGGGAAGGGGTGCACCTGTGATGGAGACCTGTGATCGAGGGGGGAGGGGGAGAACACCGGCGGGGGGCAGACCTGTGAATGCGGGGGGGGGGGAGAACACCCGTGGGGGGGCAGACCTGTGATTGTGCGGGGGGGGGTGCGCATCGGTCATCGAAGGCTCAGCTGTGGATGATTATCGCGGAGGGGGGCGTTGCACACGTGGGGACGGCAGTGGAGACCAGTGCTGTTGTCAGGGGCGGGGGGGCTACGTACTTACTGGAGACTGGTGATAGACTGTAGTGCAGCAGCTGCAACAGCTCCACCGCTCCTCTCCTACGCTGCACCTGCCCCATCCCCTATACAAACAGGGTCCAACAGACATACATGGAGGAGGGGACAGACATATACACATACATACACACACTGGCAAGCAGGGTCGCTTATAGCCACATACATACAGACAAGGAGGGTCACACATATACACGTACAGGCAGGGTGGTTCACAC
Source organism: Taudactylus pleione (assembly GCA_031769625.1). Classification (NCBI taxonomy): domain Eukaryota; kingdom Metazoa; phylum Chordata; class Amphibia; order Anura; family Myobatrachidae; genus Taudactylus; species Taudactylus pleione. The sequence goes on from JAUIMM010000519.1 coordinate 4,109,505, forward strand.
GTAGGCACATACATACATACTAGGGGTGTGCACCGGCCACTTTTCGTGTTTTGTGTTTTGGTTTTGGATCTGGATCTTTCTTCGTGTTTTGGATCTGGATTGGTTTTGCCAAAACCACCCTTCCGTGTTTTGGGTTCTGGGTTTTGTGTTTTGGATCTGTATTTTTTTTTTAAAAAGCATAAAAACAGCTAAAATCACAGAATTTGTTGGTTTCTCTGCTCCTATGCTATTATTAACCTCAATAACCTTAATTTCCACTCATTTCCAGTCTATTCTGAACACCTCACACCTCACAATAGTGTTTTCATGTCCAAAAGGTTGCACCGAGGTAGCTGGATGACTATGCTAAGCAACACGAGTGGGCGGCACAAACACGTGACCCATCTAGGAGTGACACTGCAGTGGCAGACAGGATGGCAGTTAGAAAAACTAGGCCCCAAACTGTACATAATGCAAAGAAAAAAAAGAAGTGCAAGATGGAATTGTCCTTGGGCCCTCCCACCCACCCTTATGTTGTATAAACAGGACATGCACACTTTAACAAATCAATCATTTCAGCGCCAGGGTCTGCCACACAACTGTGGCTGAAATGATTGGTTCGTTTGGGCCCCCACAAAACAAGCTGGCAATTAATGTGTCCCTGCACAAACTGGCTCTACGGAGGCAAGATGTCATCCTCATCCTCCTCATCCACCGATTCCTCACCCTCTTCAGTGTGTACATCCTCATCCTCACAAAGTATTAACTCGTCCCCACTTGAATCCACCACCACAGGTCCCTCTGTACCTTCTGGAGGCTGGTCTGCCTGGAAGAGCTGATAATTCATTTTGATGAACATCATCTTCTCCACATTCTGTGGAAGCAACCTCCTACGCCTTTCGCTGACAAGGTTCCCGGCTGCACTAAACACTCTTTCGGAGTACACACTGGAGGGGGGGCAACTCAGGTAAAATAGAGCCAGCTTGTACAGGGGCCTCCAAATTGCCTCTTTTTCCTGCCAGTACAGGTATGGACTGTCTGACATGCCTACTTGGATGCTGTCACCGATGTAATCCTCCACCATTCTGTCAATGGTGACAGTATCAAATGCAGTGACAGTAGACATGTCAGAAATTGTTGCCAGGTCCTTCAGTCCGGACCAGATGTCCAAACTTGGTCCTGCCTGCCCTGCATCACCGCCAGCGGGTTGCTTAGGATACCTAAGTTTTTTCCTGGCAGCCCCAGTTGCGGGAGAAAATGAAGAAGGAGCCGTTGACGTGTCACGTTCCGCTTCAGCTGACAGTGTGTTCACCAGCAGGTCTTTGCACCTCTGCAGGCTTGTGTCGGCCGGAAAGAGAGACACCACATAGGCTTTAAACCTAGGATCAAGCACGGTGGCCAAAATGTAGTGGTCTGATTTCAACAGATTGACCACCCTGGAATCCTGGCAAAGCGAATGAAGGGCTTCATCCACAAGTCCCACATGCCGAGCGGAATCGCTCCGTCTTAGCTCCTCCTTCACTTTCTCCAGCTGCTTCTGCAAAAGCCTGATGAGGGGAATGACCTGACTCAAGCTGGCTGTGTCTGAACTGACTTCACGTGTGGCAAGTTCGAAGGGCTGGAGAACCTTGCACAACACGGAAATCATTCTCCACTGCGCTTGAGTCAGGTGCATACCCCCTCCTTTGCCTATGTCATAGGTGGATGTATAGGCTTGTATGGCCTTTTGCTGCTCCTCCATCCTCTGAAGCATATAGAGGGTTGAGTTCCACCGCGTCACAACCTCTTGCTTCAGGTGATGGCGGGGCAGGTTCAAGAGTGTTTGCTGGCGCTCCAGTCTTCGGCACGCAGTCGCTGAATGGCGAAAGTGGCCAGAAATTTTTCGGGCCACCCAAAGCGTCTCCTGCACGCCCCTGTCGCTTTTCAGAAAATTCTGCACCACCAAGTTTATTGTGTGAGCAAAACATGGGACGTGCTGGAATTTGCCCAGATGTAATGCCCGCACAATATTGGTGGCGTTGTCAGATATCACAAATCCCCAGGAGAGTCTAAGTGGGGTAAGCCACTGGGCGATGATTTCCCTCAGTTTCTCTAAGAGGTTGTCGGCGGTGTGCCTCTTACTGAAACCGGTGATACACAGCGTAGCCTGCCTTGTAACGAGCTGGCGTTTCTGAGATGCTGCTACTGGTGACGCTGCTGCTGTTGCTGCGTAAGGTGATACATCTACCCAGTGGGCTGTCACAGTCATATAGTCCTTAGTCTGCCCTGTTCCACTTGTCCACATGTCCGTGGTTAAGTGGACATTGTGTACAACGGCATTTTTCAGGACACTGAGGACACTTTTTCTGACGTTTCTGTACAGTCTCGGTATCGCCTGCCTAGTGAAGTGGAATCTAGACGGGATTTGGAACCGGGGACACACTACCTCCATCAATTGTCTAAATCCCACTGCACTAATGGCGGATACCGGACGCACGTCTAACACCAACATAGCAGTCAAGGCCTCAGTTATACGTTTTGCTTCAGGATGACTGCTGTCGTACTTCATCCTCCTCGCTAAGGACTGTTGGAGGGTCAATTGTTTAGTAAAAGTAGTGGTGTTCCTACTTCCTCTCTGGGATGATGAACGACTCCCAGCAGCAGCAATAGCAGCAGCGGCAGCAGTAGGCGTAGCAATGCAGGATCCTCCAGAGGAATCCCGGATAGGAGAGTCAGTCATGCCAGTGAGATGGCCTGCAGGACTACTTCCGATCCTGACTAAGGAGGAAATTGACGAGGAGGGAGTTGACGGTGTGGTTTGCAGGCGCTTGGATACAACAGGACAACGGGATTTAGGTGTCCCTGGACTGCTTACGGTCTTAGCCAAAGTTTCTGAACTTGACAGTAACTTTTTATGAACGCGCTGCAGGTGCCGTATAAGGGAGGATGTTCCTAGGTGGTTGACGTCCCTACCCCTACTTATTTCACCTTTACATATGGTACATATGGCAAGACAGTTGTTGTCCGGATTTGGATAGAAATATTGCCAGACCAAAGAGGTGGAATGTTTGGTCTTCTGCCCAGGCATGACCGTGATGGGCTTTTTCATCCCACGGACAACAACTGTCTCCCCCGGAGCCTGATTTAAACAAACCACATCACCATCAGAATCCTCCTCGCCAACTTCCTCCTCAGCGCCAGCTACACCAGTATCCTCATCCTGTTGTACTTCAACAGTGACATCTTCAATTTGCATATCAGCAAGTGGACTGTGGGTGCTCCTTTCAGCACTTGCAGGGGGCGTGCAAATGGTGGAAAGAGCCACCTCTTCACGTCCAGTGCTGGGAAGGTCAGGCATCGCAACCACCACCACACTTGGACTCTCCTTGGGGATTTGTGATATCTTCTTAGAAAGCACAGTTCTTCGCTGTGCTTTTGCCAGCTTAACTCTTTTGATTTTTTTAGTGGGAGGAGGGCTTCCATCGTCATGTGAAGCTGAACCACTAGTCATGAACATACTAGGGATCGACCTTAGCCGTTCCTTGCCACTCCGTGTCGTAAATGGCATATTGGCAAGTTTACGTTTCTCTTCAGCTGATTTAAATGTCTTTTTCAAGGTCATTTTCCTGAACTTTGCCATTTGGGATTGTATGTGCCCTCTACTATGACATTGGGCATCGGCCTTGGCAGACGACGTTGATGGCATGTTATCGTCTATGTCATGACTAGTGGCAGCAGCTTCAGCACTAGGAGGAAGTGGTTCTTGATCTTTCTCTATTTTATTTTTATCGGAGAAAGTTTGGTCCTCCATTTATGTTATATCGATTTGATATATACGTGCGGCTAAACACAGAAAATAATTTTTTTTTTGGTTTGGACTGGAGTGTACTTTGTGGGTTACAGCACCCTTTAACGGTCAAGCCAGCCGGCCCTTTACTTATGACACAGGTGCACTCTTGGCACTACTTTGTTGATGCACGTGCGGCTACTGCGCACACAATTCACAAACACAGAAAATTATTTTTTTTTGGTTTGGACTGGAGTGTACTTTCGGGGGTTACAGCACCCTTAACGGTCAAGCCAGCCGGCCCTTTACTTATGACACAGGCGCACGCTTGGCACTACTTTGTTGATGCACGTGCGGCTACTGCGCACACAATTCACAAACACAGAAAATAATTTTTTTTTTGGTTTGGACTGGAGTGTACTTTCGGGGGTTACAGCACCCTTAACGGTCAAGCCAGCCGGCCCTTTACTTATGACACAGGCGCACGCTTGGCACTACTTTGTTGATGCACGTGCGGCTACTGCGCACACAATTCACAAACACAGAAAATAATTTTTTTTTGGTTTGGACTGGAGTGTACTTTCGGGGGTTACAGCACCCTTAACGGTCAAGCCAGCCGGCCCTTTACTTATGACACAGGCGCACGCTTGGCACTACTTTGTTGATGCACGTGCGGCTACTGCGCACACAATTCACAAACACAGAAAATAATTTTTTTTTGGTTTGGACTGGAGTGTACTTTCGGGGGTTACAGCACCCTTTAACGGTCAAGCCAGCCGGCCCTTTACTTATGACACAGGCGCACGCTTGGCACTACTTTGTTGATGCACGTGCGGCTACTGCGCACACAATTCACAAACACAGAAAATATATTATTTTTTTAGCACTTGGGGGGAGCGCCCCTGATGGACAGAGCACCCCCTGGACAACACTACAGCTCTCCTTTAGGACTGGGACACTGCACAGGACTTTGGAGTGGACACAGCCCCTATGGAGAACTGACTGCACAACACAGTCCAGCCAGCCCCTATGGACTTTGAAGTAGTGGACACAGCCCCTATTAACAACAGCAGCACAGCACAACACAGCCAGCCCCTATGGACTTTGAAGTAGTGGACAATAGCAGCACTACACTACACTACACTACACAGCCCTAACTCCCACCCTCCCTCTTCACTGTCCACAGCCGAGTGAGAAAATGGCGCCGACGCGGGTACCTTATATAGGATCCAAAACCCGCGAGACTCGGAAGGCGGGATGATGACGTTTTGCCTCGATTTCAGATCCGAGTCAGGCGGGAAAAGTCGAGCCTGACTCGGATCGGACTCGGATCGGGGGGGCTCGGGGGGGTTCGGATTTTAGAAATCCGAACCCGCTCACCCCTAATACATACATACAGGCAGGGTGGTTCACACATACATACATACATACAGGCAAGGAGGCTCACACAGACACATACATACGGACAGGGAGGGGCGATCACAAATACATACAGGCAGACATGGAGGTTCACACAGACACATACATACACTCATACATACATACATACATATATACATACAGGGAGGTAGGATCACACATACAAACATACATAGTCATACATACATACAGGCAGGCAAGCAAGGAGGCTCATACAGACACATACATACAGGAAGGCTCAAACATACATACATACATACATACATACATACAGGGAGGTAGGATCACACATACATACATACAGGCAGGCAGGCAAGGAGGCTCACACATACATACAGGGAGGATCATACATACAGGCAGGCAGCTCACACAGACACATACATACAGGAAGGCTCACACATACAGGGAGGATCACACATACATACAGGCAGACAAGGAGGCACACACAGACACATACATACAGGGAGGATCACACATACATATATACATGCATCATACTTGCCGACATCTCGGCAGGGGAATCCGGGAGGGAGCTGGCAGGTCCATCCAGCAGGGAGGATGGGGGCGGGTCAAAGAGGCGGAGCGGGGGCGTGCCGACGCGATTGCGTCATAGTGGCCCCGCCCCCCGCTTTGTAATGCCAATATCACTGGCATTATAATCAGGGGGCGGGGCTACGATGACGCGATTCGCGCTGAATCGCGTCATCACACCCCCGCACCACCCACTTTTGCAGCTGGTGCGGGGGTTAGTGGGGAGCCGGCATCTATTCCAGGGGACTTACCTAGTCTTGCGGGGTGTCGGGAGCAGCACCCGATTTTCGGGAGGCTCCCGACAGTCCCGGGAGAGTAGGCAAGTATGACATGCATACATACATACATACATACTGTACATATGGACAGACAGGGAGGATCACAGATAGGGAAGAAGGATCACACATACATAGGTATGACGGCTGTCAGGTGCCTCCTACTGGAATGGGTTGGCAACAGCTGTGAAGTCCACCGCGAAATGGTGCCTGTGAGGAGGTCTCTGTTACCGGAGGTGCTGAGGAGGATTCCCTTGTGGAGCAGTCCTGTGCCGAGGGTCGCCGCAGTGTGCGCCGGCAGTCGCTGGAGTCCCTGCAACAGTGGGGATAGCAGGAGTCCCTGCAATGTGCGCCGCGGGGAGAGCTGGAGACCCTGCAGTGTGCGCGCGGGGGTAGAGCTGGAGTCCCTGCAGTGTGCGCCGGGGGGAGAGCTGGAGTCCCTGAAGTGTGCGCGCGGGGGGAGAGCTGGAGTCCCTGCAGTGTGCGCCGGGGGGAGAGCTGAAGTCCCTGCACTGTGCGTCGGAGGTAGCTGGTCCGTGCAGTGTGCGGAGTCCCTGCAGGGTGCACCTTGTGTCAGAGGACACTGTGTGATTCCCTGCTGTCCCGGTGTGTAAAAAGTAGGCGGACACTAGCGACCAGTGCCCGCCTACTTATCGTCCAGTTGGGGGGAAGTTTCCCCCTACACTAGAACGATAGTTGGGGAAATCAAACATGTTTGATTTTCCCCAACTGGTTGGAACAACCGTTTTTTGGCGTTTTTCAGCTGACAATCGTTTGCTCCCACACACTAGACGATTATCATTCCAACCATCCAACTAGTTGGCTGGTCGGAACGATATCGTTCTGATGTGTGGGAGCCTAAAGTCTCTGGTGAAGATCCTGCTGCCACCAATCTGTATAGCGCTGCTGGTCACATGGGCCACTCCCGCCACAGTGCCCCTATGTAGAGGTGTATCGTGGAGCCATGGCACCCGGAGTATGCTATTGGCACGTGCCCCCCTCTACTGTATTTGGCTAAAGTGGGCGTGGCTAGTATGTGAGGCAAATTTGAAATGAAAAACAAAATCAAGAATTATCTACAGAGAACATCTTTTGCTGGATAATAAATGCACCCTTTGTCACCCCCAAACTGATTCTGTTTCCCCTTTGGCTTTATTACCCCACCCCTCTCCGCCCCGGGGCACACAGTTATGGGGGATGTGGTCAGCTCACCTCACAGCTGGCAATATAAATGGCACAATTATAAAAAGCCTCCCCATAGATGTTTGGTATTTCCCCCTTGGGATAGCGGCAGAGGGGGAAAGAGACCGATAGAGACTGACAAATGAGAGGAGAGAGAGTTTGAGACGGGCAAAAGAGTGAGTGGGAAATAAAGTGAAAGAGAAGGCGCAGAGAGAGAGAGAGAGAGAGAGAGACACAGATAATGCCACAAGGACTGGGTAAAAGAAACAGACAGGGAGGGAAATAGTAAAAATAGTATATAAATGAGAAGATGATATATAAAGAAATCATTCTCTGGAATGCATGGAAGCCTGATACCCCCAGTCCAGTTACCCAAACGTTTATAAGGTTAAATTGCCAGCCTTTGTAGTAGTTTATTAAAAATGCCTTCTATGACATCTGTCAAAATAGAAGATCAAACCTACCAATTGCTCTCTGGCTGTCAGGCCATTAAGTAATTACAATTGCAGGTGGAGAGGCATAGGCAAACGCAGGGGGGGGTTTCCTTCTGCCTGGAAACCCCCCTCCTCAGCCCACACCATGACCACAATAGAAATAGTAATATAATAGAATTTTACTAGTGCTGCATGTTCTTCTCAGTATCACAAATGAAATAATTAGCACCACCTGTGTATCTTTTAACATGTATCAGTCAGTAATAAATAACCTGTGCACCAACTCTGAAATCTGGAAAACATGCACTATTAGGGATGTGCTGCTATTAAGCCCAATATGTACATATATGTCCAGGGCAGTGCTAGGTTCTGCTGCTGCTCCCAGACTCCCGGACTTGCCTCCATGCTCTGGAATGGTGCCCACATCTAAAATAAAAACATTCAGCTCAGGTAGAATGTCCGTACCGCCGCATTTAATGGCTTGCTGTGATCGCTGGTCCTCTATATGCTGGAATGATGACACACAATATACTTTGTATGATGCATATTAAAGCTGGTTAAGTGCTAATTCTACCCTCTTCATGGACTGGCCACACTCACTCTAAAATCAAGCATTTGGAAACCCCCCTCTAGAAATCCTGCGTTTGCCACTGAGAGGCGGGCATGGACTGGAGGCAGACAGGGAGGAGGGTGAATAGGTGAGTGAGGACAGGAGTTGGGCGAAGAGATGAGTAAGAAGGCATGCTAGTAAGTGGCATAGGACTGGTGGTGGGTGAGGACTAGAGGCTGGTGAGGAGGCAAGTGCAGATGTGTCCACATACATCTATCCTCCTTGTTCTACAAGTCACGTTACACAATGCATGAGTGCTGTGAGACTCTGTAGCATCAAGCATTTTTTCAAGAGACTTTTTACCTTCAAATGCATCTTATTCACACATGGATGCGAATGAGAAATGCTACGTTACCGAAACAGCGACTGTGACACTAACATAGCATTTTGCATGCAGATACACCCCACACAGAATATAGGCATGTTGCATATCATTTTAATCAGCAGAAGCTGCTTGTGCATGTTATTCCCAATGCTGTGCAAATAAGACGCATCTGAAGTTAAAAAGTCGCACAAAAAGACGCTCTACGCTACCAAGTCATGTCACAGCATGGCGCTACTAGGACTGTTAAATGCGCATGGAGGCTAAATGTATAAGGACACATCTAGGTCAGTAGTGTACTGGAGGCAGTGAGGAGGTGTGTGAGTAGGTGGGAATGTACTAGAGGGGAGCAAGGAGACGGGTGAGGAGGTGTGCTGGTAGGCAGGAGAGGACTGGAAGCGGGCGAGGAGGTAGGCAGGAGAGGACTAGATGGGGGCAGGGAGATGGGCAAGGAGGAGTGCTGGTAGGCAGGAGAGGACTGAAGTTAGGCATCTGGGTGAGAAGTTCAGCTTGTTAATGTAAAGTTAAAAAAAGAGTAACTGAGGCTAATAATAATTTTTAACTGATATTGTTGTTATAATAAACTGGTGACAACCGTACTTCCCTTTTAGTTTCTCTCCCTCTCACTCCTCTTTTCTGTCTTCCTCTGCTCCCCTATTTCTTCTCCTTTTACTTTGTGTGTCAGAGCTGCAGACAGGGACCCTCTCTTGCAGTTCACTTCCTCACTAGTAGGCTAACGCTGGTGACATCTCTCCCCACCACCAGTGGTGTCCCTCCGTGCCCGGCACTAGGAAGGGGGCGTGGCCTAGCAGCCAAACCCCCGTGATCCCGTGTTACTTACCGTCTCTGCTGTCAGGATCAAGAGCAGGCGCTAAGATGTGACTGTGCAGAGGAGGAGGCGATCGGGGAGCCCTGGCTGCCAGAAGCAGAAAGCAGTACACACAGAGCCCACACCGGCAGTCTATCATTGTTTACACAGCTGCCTGGGTCAGACTCCAAGTGCACCGTAGCCAGCGCCCTCTGATCTGGTCGGCGCCTGGAGCTCCAGCTTCACTGGAGCTGTCCTCCCTACGCCCCTGCCCCCAACCTCAAATAAAAAACATTTTTGGCAGAATCCATTTAATCGGGGTTGAAGCTGCGGGCAACAGCTGGTAATAATAGTAATCAGTAATAATATTCATGACAATAAAACTATAATAATTCTAATAATAATAATAATAATAATAATAATAATAATAATAATAATAATAATAAATGACTAACCCTATTAGTGCCAACATAGAAAATTTTGCTTGGCTAAATAAGATTTATTTGAGATCAAATTTCTTAACATTTTGGTGAAAAATGTGTAAAAATGATATTGTTCATTTAAAGCGTGGGATACATTGGGGCAGATGTATGAAGCTCTGGGAAGTGATAAAGTGGAGAGTGATGAATGACCAACCAATCAGCTTCCAACTGTCATTTTTCAAACACAGCCTGTAACATGACAGTTTGTAGCTGATTGGATGGTCATTTATCACTCTGCATTTTATCACTTTCCAGAGCTTCATACATCTGCCCCATTGTGTTGGAAGGCAGCAGTATCATAGGAGCACTTGAACACTATGGGGAGAATTCAATTAGCCGCGATAAGCCACTTTTTCATGAAAAGCGGCTTATTGTGTGAATGTGTACTTATCGCGCTATCCTATTATTTGTACTTATTGCGCTATCCTATTAGCCGCGGCTTTCGCAGGTGCGAATTCTCCATAGCTTAAAGTCGCAAAAGAGTTTTCACCACCTCCTGAGCAGGTGAAAAGTTGGGGAAAATCCCTTTTTCAAAGTAATAATGTCGGGACTTAGTTCAGAACCATTGGGTCAGCCTCCTAAATGACTAATTAAGCAAAAATAATTTTTTAATTAGCTTAATGTGGCCAATAATGACATGTCATATTTGGGGTGAAAAAGTGTAAAATGCAGGAAAATGGGTTAACTGATGTGGGACAGGTATATGGGGGTGCTGTATGAGCGGGCAGGGCCGGCAACAGAAATCTAGGGTCCGGTACACTGATGTCTCTGGGGGCCCCACTTTCTCACCACCACCCCGATCCCGCACATCTCTCCCCTGCATGTGTGATATGTGAAGCATGAGAATGTTAACTGAAAGATATGCCAGCCTTTACATAAAGTAAAAATACACTATGACTTACCACACTGTCTCTCTGTCACTAACTATTCAGGCTGTAGTTCTTGTCTGCTGTGTCTTGCAAGGTCTCCTTGATGACAGTGCTGTGGATGCCTCAGGGGTAGTAGGGATGGTGTCAGCAGCCAGCCATGGACAGTCCTCAACAAGTTATCACAATCCTCAGCCCAGAAGCCCTCCATCACCTTCTTCCATTCCCAGTCCTCATCACCTTCCTCTGCCCCCAGCCCGTGTGACCTTCTGCCCCCAGCTCCCATCACCTTCTTCTGCCCCCATACTGTCATCTTTTGCCCACAGCCTGTCACCCTCTGCCCCCAGCACCTTCTTATGCAACCAGCCCCTTCCTCTGTCCCCAGCCCCCTTCACCTTCTTCCGCATCACTCATCCTGTTCTCCTGCCCCCAGCCTGTGTCATCTTCTGTCCCCAGCCTGTCACCTTCTGCCCCATCACCTTCCTCTATCCCCAGCCTGTGTCACTCACCCCTGTTCCTCTAATATCCCCTATCCCTCCCAAAACACTGCCTGCCTGATGGGCAAAAATGTGTGGCTACGTGACCTATGACATCACACAGCCGCGATGCTCATAAGGTCAGACAGCAGTCAGCAGGCTCCGGCCTGGACTGCAGCTGAGCCACCGGGAAGAGCCCAGCGCTGCCCGGGCCAGGCTACAAGGGACAGAGCAGGGGCTGGGTGGCGGCTATGGGTCCCAGTGGCCGCAGCCCGCCAGCTTGAATGGTGAGTCTGCAGCCCTGTTTTTTGCCTGTTCAGTCCTTGGGGCCCCTCTGGACCCCGGGGCCCAGTACGGGTGTACCTGTAGTCCCACCCTGTCGCCGGGCCTGTAAGTGGGTCAGGTATATGGGGGTGCTGTGTAAGTGGGACAGTTATTTTTAAGATTGCAGGTGGGTGTTAGAGGTTTATTTTGAAGGATTTATTAAAAGTGTATTTAAATGACACAAATATATACTTTTAGGCATTTTTATGCACTCCCAATTTAAAAAGAACATTTATTTTGACAAAAAAACACTTGTTTTCTATCATTATTTGACTTTTTTTAAAATATGCACATAACAGACACATGCACATTTGACATCATTTAAATACCCCAAATACTTGTATTAGGGCCAGTAATGCACTTCTGTATTGTTATCCTATATCACATTTTTGATGTACAGGCTGATTTCCCAATTTTCACCTATACTTAAAACCAGGAACAATTTTCGTGCAAATGCTACATCACAACTTTTTGAATTGCGTGAAAATCGGGTGCACGCATAGCCCCAATAAGCGGAATTCATACGCAAAGAGTGCGCTTATTGAATTCTCCCCTATATGTATTTTGTCTGTCAATATTATATATGTGGCATGAAGGGGTAAATAGGATGTATTTTAAGGGGCATACCCTTATTTTGCAAGGTGGGGGCTGGCGTCCAAACTTGATTTCTCACCACATGTGAGGCACCAAAGTTGGGGTCTGTTTCTGTATTGTTAATGGTTTACATTTTGCACCTTCCAGTTATATTTATGCAAAATAAAAACCCCACACATTTCTACGCACACTTTGACCAATGTAATATTAGTTTGTGACATAGTAATTCAATTATGGCATAAATGTTCCCAAACTGAGAAATATTTTAAGAGAAAAATAGAAAGTTGAAATGAATGATGTGAAGATCATACAGTGGTACAAAGTTGGACAATGAAGCTTGTACTATGAATGTCTTCATTCTTTCCATTATAGTCTTTGGGGGAGATGTATCAAAACTTAGAGCGAGATCAAGTGGAGAAGTTGCAAAGGTGACTGTGCTAGATAAATGACAGTCAGAAGCCGGTTGGTTGCTACTGGTAACTTCTCCACTTTCTCTCCCTTTTAGGTTTAATACATATCCCCCTTTGTCAGTTAGAAAATGTAGGTGATGGTTAAGTTTACAGGGACATGTCTAAGGACTAGGACCATGGGTATGCCTCTGTGTCCAAAACGGAATGGGTATGAAGCCCCAGCGTGTTATATCCCGACGCTGGCAGCTCGAAGGGAGAATATCCCGACAGGACAGATAAGTACCCTATCCCTACCCCACTCCCCCACCTAACCCTAACCCTCCCTTAGTTTTGCCTAACTCTGTCCTCCCCCCTAATGCCTAACCCTAATCTCCCCCCAGGGGTGCCTAACCCTAACCCCTCCTTACCGTACACTAGACCTAACCCTGCCGGGGGAGAGCCTAGCACTAACCTCCCCTCGGGGTGCCTGACCCTAAACCTCCCCCCTAGGGGTGCCTAACACTAGCCTCCACCCCTCAAAACCTATCCCTAACCCTGCTGCCCTCCTTAAACCTAATGCTCCCCCATGCAGCTAACGCTAAGGGCGTCCCAGACTTACCTCGTTCGGGCTGGCATCCTTTGGCGTTCCGGTGCCAGGATTAAGATAGGCATTGGTATTTCGACGCCTGTCTTAAATCCCTTGTCGGGATTTCACTGTAGGTATTGAGACTGGTGGGATCGCGGCCGCCGGTCTCATAACTACATCCTGTCCAAAACATCCGTTGGACTATCAGAGCTGGTACCACTTCTGAAACTGGTACAAGAGAAAAGGTGCTGATATAATATGCACAGGATCAGAACTACGGGTGTGCGAGTGGTACCACTGCACACAGCGCAGAGCCCTGTGGGGGGCACCGCTGCTTAACCACGACTCCTGCATCTGGTTAGCAGGGTGCCTGGGACGGCCAGAGCTCTTACAGGATGCTCCAGGCACTGCTACAATTCCCGGCGCTACCAACCCTGTGCCTTCTACATGACTTCATGCGCTGAGGGGCGTGACCGGGGTGCAGAAAAGCCCTGTTGCAGCACTAAATATGAAGTTATAATTTTGTAAGCAGTGATATAAAGACAAGAAACACTGATTGATGTGGATTTTAGACTGTCACATTGTCCTGTGTTTCAGTTTAATAAATGTCTCCTGTGGTGTTTATAAAGGCCCTCATACACGGCAAGATAGGCATGTCGATCGGACGGATCGGCACGATATAGGTACTATATCGTGCCGTGTTTGGGCACGATATTGTACCTGATATCGTGCTGCGAGCTCCTGTAGGGTCGTACATCGGAACCCCAGGTCTTCCTGCAAAACCATCTGACCTGGGATGCGATGTATTATCCCATTCAGATGAAGGAGGGGGAAGCCGGCATATCATGCGGTCTGTGGGGACTGTACGATTGCCGGCTATGATAGCACGATCCGTCTGCCGACGGATCGGCAGTCGCCCTACACAGTGCATCTACACGGTGCACCTTAACTTCTCACAAATTCATACTGCTTCTTATAAAAGAAAACGTTGGTGTTAGTGTTACATAATTTGCTTGTTCAGTTATGTCAGTGAATAAGCTCACATAGAATTATAACATTAGATGTGCGACTCATGTATTGTCTTATATGGAATGGTTTGTTAACTTATTTTATTGCTATATATTATTATTTTCCAGATTGCCTGCAGCTGTAGGTAGTGAAAATCAATGGCAAGTACCAGGATACACAGAAATTATGTAGCACATAAAATTATTTGGAACTGAAGCTAAACAATGTTTATTCCAAAACAGAAAAACATATACATAAATGCTAATCCAAACACAATATATATGCAGCAGTATTATAAGCGATATACCATAGTGTTGCACCATGTAGTTAAATTCTGCTCTGTGATCTCAGTAACATTCTTGTGGTTGCACATTTGAGATTATTTTACAGAATAAAATGTGCATTCAATCACAATGGGCATAAATAGTATTCTCAACATCGAGGGCTCAGAATTAAGTAGGACACAACCTCATGTGGATTGCTTATTTATTGCTTTCCAAACCATCTAAAACTTAATTATATTACAATACTTTTTATATGTAGTACAAGAGGTTTATATATGTATTTTTACATATAATAAACGTATTATCTATGAGTCTATCATCAGCATTTCACTTTATTTCTTTTGAATTTAAAGGGAAAATAGATCCAATAAACAAGCGAGGTCTGTTTTCACAGTAGGAATTTGTGGACCTTTGCTCATTTTCCTTCTCCCAATCCCCCCCTTCCACCACAACATAATACACTTACACCCCCATCCTTTCCCCCTCACCCACCATGCAGAACACTTATACCATCCTTTCCTGCCCCCCTCACCCAACACATAATGCACTTATACCCTCATGCCCTGCTCTCCTCACTCAACATGCAGAACATGTATACCCTCCTTTCCTGCCCCCCCTGCACCCAACACAGAGCACATTTATACCCTCTTTTCCTAACCCCCCTCCTCCAACACATAGCATACTTATACGCTCCAGTCCTGGCGCCCCCTCACCCAACACATAGCACACTTATATCCTCCAGTCCTACCGCCCCCTCACTAAACATTCTACACACTTATACCCTTCTCTGCTGCCCTACTCACCCAACACATAGCCCACATACCCTCTTTAACTGCCCCCCTAACCCACCACATAGCACACTTGCAGTATACCCTCCTTTCCTGACCCCTCTCACCCAACACATAGCACTCCTATACACTCATATTCTGCCATCCTCACTCACTGTGCAGCACAATTATACCCAAGTGCCTCCCCACCTCACCAACCCATAGCACACTTATACACTCCTGTCCTGTACCTCTAATCCACCATGTGGTACATCATTACCATCCTGTGCTTCTCCCCTCTTCCACCACCTAGCACACTTATACCATCCTCTACAGCCATACAGCCACCCTCACTCACTACGTAGCATACTTATACCATCCTGTCCTGCTCCTTCACCCAACATGTAGTACACTTATGCCATCCTTTCTGGTCCCCCCACCCATCACGTAGCACTGTTATGCCATCCTTTCTGGTCCCCTCACCCATCACGTAGCACACTTATGCCGCCCTCTCTGGTCCCTTCACCCATCACATAGCACACTTATGCCATCCTCTCTGATTCTCTCACCCATCACATAGCACACATATGCCATCCTCTTTGGCCCCCTCACCCATCATGTAGCACACTTATGCCATCCTCTCTGGTCCCTTCACCCATCACATACCACATTTATGCCATCCTCTCTGGTCCCTCACTTATCACGTAGCACACTTATGCCAACCTCTCTGGCCCCCTCACCCATCACATAGCACATTTATGCCATTCTCTTTGGTCCCATCATGTAGCACATTTATGCCATTCTCTTTGGTCCCATCATGTAGCACCCTCATGACATCCTCTCTGGTCCCCACATCCATCATGTAGCACACTTAGCCATCCTCTCTGGTTCCCTCACCCATCTCGTAACAAATTTATGCCATCCTCTTTGGTCCCCTGACCCATCACGTTGCACACTTATGCCATCCTCTCTGGCCCCCTCACCCATCACGTAACATACTTATACCATCCTCTCTGGCCCCTTCACCCATCACAGTACTCTTATAGCCTCTTGTCTTGCCTCCCTCATGCACCATATAGCACACTTATACTCTCCTTTACTGTCCTCCTCACCCACCACATAGCACATTTATGCCCTCCTGTCCTACCCCTCTAATCCACCATGAGTCACATCATTACCATCCTGTGCTTCCACCTCTTACCACCTAGCACACTTATACCATCCTGTCCTGCTCCTCACTCACTACATAGCATACTTATACCATCCTGTCCTGCTCCTCACTCACTACATAGCATACTTATACCATCCTGTCCTGCTCCTCACTCACTACATAGCATACTTATACCATCCTGTCCTGCTCCTCACTCACTACATAGCATACTTATACCATCCTGTCCTGCTCCTCACTCACTACATAGCATACTTATACCATCCTGTCCTGCTCCTCACTCACTACATAGCACACTTATACCATCCTGTCCTGCTCCTCACTCACTACATAGCATACTTATACCATCCTGTCCTGCTTCCTCACTCACTTCATAGCATACTTATACCATCCTGTCCTGCTCCTCACTCACTACATAGCATACTTATACCATCCTGTCCTGCTCCTCACTCACTACATAGCACACTTATACCCTCCTGTCCTGCTCCTCACTCACTACATAGCATACTTATACCATCCTGTCCTGCTCCACACTCACTACATAGCATACTTATACCATCCTGTCCTGCTCCTCACTCACTACATAGCACACTTATACCATCCTGTCCTGCTCCTCACTCACTACATAGCATACTTATACCATCCTGTCCTGCTCCTCACTCACTACATAGCACACTTATACCCTCCTGTCCTGCTCCTCACTCACTACATAGCACACTTATACCATCCTATCCTGCTTCCTCACTCACTACATAGCATACTTATACCATCCTGTCCTGCTCCTCACTCACTACATAGCATACTTATACCATCCTGTCCTGCTCCTCACTCACTACATAGCATACTTATACCATCCTGTCCTGCTCCTCACTCACTACATAGCATACTTATACCATCCTGTCCTGCTCCTCACTCACTACATAGCAAACTTATACCATCCTGTCCTGCTTCCTCACTCACTACATAGAATACTTATACCATCCTGTACAGCATCTGTCACTCACTACATAGCATACTTATACCATCCTGTACAGCATCTCTCACTCACTACATAGCATACTTATACCATCCTGTCCTGCTCCTCACTCACTACATAGCACACTTATACCCTCCTGTCCTGCTCCTCACTCACTACATAGCATACTTATACCATCCTGTCCTGCTCCTCACTCACTACATAGCATACTTATACCATCCTGTCCTGCTCCTCACTCTCTACATAGCATACTTATACCATCCTGTCCTGCTCCTCACTCACTACATAGTACACTTATACCCTCCTGTCCTTTGCCCTCACCAACCATGTAACACACATACAGTATACCCTGCTGTCTTTTCCCCTAAACTGACATATAGTACACTTATACCTTCCTGTCCTGCCTCCCTCACCCACCACATAGCACACTTACAGTATATCTTCTTGTCCTGCCCCATCCAGCACATAGTGATTATACTCTGTTGTCTGCCTCCCTCACCCACTGTGTAGCACTTATACCCTCTTATTGTGTCCCCTCAAATACCATGGTGCATGCTCATAATCTCCTGTCCTGCCCTATGACCCACCACATAACACACTTAAGGGGAGATGTATTAAAACTTGAAGAGAGATAAGGTGGAGAGGGATAAAATACCAACCTATCATACCCTAACTATAATTTTTCAAATACAGCCTGTAACATGACAGTTAGTAGCTGATTGGCACTTTATCTTGCTCCACTTTATCTCTCTCCAAGGTTTGATACATTTACCCCTTGTAACATCTTTTCCTGGCCCTCTCGCTACCATTTCCTTCCCATAAAAATCACTACCACCATTTTAAAAGCAGTATCCTTGTGTCATTTGACCCTTGGTTGGTATTGCACAAATTCTTTTATTTCTTACACTATGAATATGTCTACCACAGATTTCAAACACAACACCTGCCATTGACTGTGATAACTGTTAATAACTAGAGCAAACCGTAACTTGGTGGTGATTGTTGCTGGATGAACTGTTACAATTAAGTCGGTCTTTGTAGTTTAGCATTCACTATACACAAGTAATGTGTCTTTATTACTGTATTGAAAATACTTTATATATATAGGGGATTGTCAATGCACTGCAATAAAGAATACAAAAATGGCTGTAACTCTGCAATATGAAGGTAGCACACATATAATTACAGTGTATCAGTGTGTCTCTCTAAATGTGTAGTGAGAATCCCACAAGAGCTGGTGAATGGATCCAGCAATAGATAGAAGTTGTGTTTATGAACATTACTATTTTTAGTGACTTTAATTGTCTTGCTCTAGTCAGTGTTACTTTATCAATTTTTAAAGATCCTCTACTGAAAACACTTCTCCATGTATTGGCATACACAGATTTATTCTTGCATTGCTACAAAATTCACACCATTAAATCAGGAATATAATATTAGCACCACATTGCAATTTTGCATTAACTTTTTTTTTATCACATATTGAGCATGTACTTTAATATATTTAGTACCATACACATTTACTATATAGTACACATATAGATTGCAAATATATTTAGTTTAACCTGTGTTATTGTTTCATATATTTTAAATATTTAGTTTTTTATAGTGGAGTAATATGTGAATTGTATTTTTGCCTGTTTTCGGTGAAGCAGCGTATTAAAGGCTGTAAATGTTGGCAGTATGTAGCAATTTTACCTTATAGTAGCATTTAAATATAAATGAGCAAGCCTTGTAGAAGGCTTCATTGATCTCTATGACAGCCGATCTCTATGACAGCCAAGCCATGCACATGGATATAAGAACTCAGATATAAACAGGTGTTTTAGGTGATGTTAGTGGGAATTTTACTTTGTATTTATAAGCTCGGTCACTGCACCTGCCATAATTATAATTATAATTTATTCACGGGAGCAGGTGTATTAAATAAGTTTTTGTAACACGGAAGAGCAGTTACTTATTTCTGATGCATACTGGTGTCTGTTTTATTAATAGTTTTATTATTGTGAGTTTATGTTATACTTTTGTCAATTCTCTATTGTGAAGTTTTATGTATTTTGTTGCTTTCCAAGAAATGGAGCCCAGTGCAAAATATGGGATAATGATTGTAAACATTTATTGATACAGTAAACTTAAATAGCCTTTTTTATATTGTATACACTGATTGGTTGTATTTATAGTCACGTTCAGTGTGTACTAAATTTTGCAAGCACTATAGAAGACATATGGTCTCTAGACATGACAATAAATAACACAGCATAACTAATAAGTTTGTAATATATATAACTCATATTCACCTGGCAATATATAATTGCATCTATCATAAAGTTTGTGTGGAGCTTTTATATTAATTCTACATAAAGGCACAGGTCTGTGACTCTCTATTTTAAGTCAATAGCAAACATCAATAGAAAAACTGTACAGCTATCTACCTTTCTATGTCTCTCTCTCTCTCTCTCTCTCTCTCTCTCTCTCTCTCACCCTCCCTCCTTTAAGCGGTGACTTTATTACTGGTGCAAAGTTACTCTTTTATATGTAATGTTAGGATGTGTGACAATTACATAAATTTCTGGAGGCTAGATCCCAAATCTGGCTAATGTCTGCCACTGGCGTTACATCTATCCATAGATTAGCTGAAAGAGCAATACACTTATTATTCATTCAACAGAATCTGTTTTCTTCTCCCAAATCAGTTTATGTTCATATACAAAATGCCTATGACGTGTATAATTAGTTCTGTGAGCTGTTTTGTTTGCAGTAAAAAAATAAATAAAATAAAATGCAAAGCAGCTATGTGGAACAGGAAGAGCTTTCCTTTGTGGGCAAATTTTAATATTAAAAGTATTTGCCTGGATGTACTATTTGATGTTAAATTATGCATTTGTGAATATATTGTCCGTTTTCACATTCTTGATTGGATTGAAAGTATGTGACAAGGAGATTTCAGTTATTAAAATATAATTATTTTACTATAATAAGCTTACAACTGTGAAATTTACACACGGCATGGGAATTCCATTTAAAGTAGTGTATTTAAATGTTATAGCTTCGGTCCATAGGTAAACACTATTTCTCTGCTACTATCTACAGTATAGGCCTGATTCAGATTTGCATGCAAATGTAATTGCAGCTGCAATCTCTCACGGATTGCAATAGTGAAAATCTGCTAATGTCTCCAAAGCTAACCAAACTTAGGGACACCCACTGCTGCCTTATCATATCCGTCTAACGATGGGCAATAGCGTGACCATTGGGAACATCGACGCAGATCTGGTAACCACGCAGCTACTGAGTAATATCCCTTTCATACATATAGAGAATGCCGGGTTTTGGCCGAGGGTCGGCCACACTACCCGGGACTAGCTTATGTTTGAAAGCCACCAACCCAGGATCATAGTCCCGGGTCGGCACCCCTGATATTGAGCAGGGTTTGTATCAGGACTTCGTCCCTGGTAGACAACCTGGGTTAAGTGTGCAACCCGGGATTTTACTCCTGGTTCGCACCTAGAAGCCTCTGATTGACCATTTGGGGCTGCCTGGAGGGGGCAGAGCTGCCTGGAGCAGGCGTGGCATCCTCCTACAATAGTAACCAAACTGACAGCGCTGGATCTGGGGAGAGAAGTTAGTGGATTGACAGCCCTTATAACAAGGGGTGAAGACCGAGTACCTGATGGATTGGAAAGAGGTGTCCGGTCTGTGCTGCAGTGTGTAGAAGCAGCCGGCACACATTAGCTACAGAAATGCTGCCCGTTGTTGTGAGGTCTGGTGGCTGGAGAAGGGGTGTGTGATTGCATGAGTGTGATATGTGTGTGTATGACATGTATGTGTGTGTATGAGCGTGACATGAGAGCAGCCTGGCAGTCCTGGGTGTTAGAATGCCAGGACAAACACAACCTATGTCTGTAAGGGGTCGACCCGGGAATTTCCAGAGTCTCAGGTGCAGTGTGTAAGGGGGTCTCGAGAAAAAACCTGGGTCTGAGCAGGGAAATTCCCGGGTCGTATGTCTGAAAGTGGTATTAGTCTGACACACTGAGAGCTATGCGGCAAAGGAGATCGCAATGGATAATTCATGTATGCCCATTAAACAGCGTTTAAAAGGTCCTGACAGGCCTGCGTTTGCCTAGCCACCCCCCGTTACCTCCTCAAGCGCTGACCACCTGGCACTGACTTTGTGAGTGTAGTTGCAAATAAATCGCTGCGCGTGCACAGTGTTGCTTTCATGCATGCGCAATAGCCAACAATCGCTCAATCTGCGTAAACATTGGCATTTGCATGCAAATCTAAATCAGGCCCTTTGTGTATAGGTAGACTACAGTAACAATGAAAGTAGGGTGTATCTCTTATCCACGATATAGATCCATGACTTTGCTTTGTGAGGTGATAATATTACAAATGGGTGTGATAAGGTGCAATTATCCCTGTGTTTAGCTTTGGCTCGCCTGACCTGCTTCCTCAGTGTCATGTTACAGCTTATATGGGGAAGTTGTATAGAATTCTGTTTCCCATCTCAGGGGGGGACCTGCAGGCTTGTGTCTGCATTGGTTACTGGAATGTTCTCTATACTGTACTGTATATAGCTCACTAGAGATTTCTCAGTACTGAAAATCGGCCACTAGAACATTCTCAGTATTGTATATATTATGTAGAAGAAGGTTGTTAAGTGCAGTGATTGGCCCAGGTGTAGTCATGCCCCTTCCCAATTTTTTAAAGTACTATGGAGGGCGCTGCAGTGGCCACCCCGGACCCACCACAGCCCAGCACACAGCAGCTTGTGTGTTTCTGGCTAGAGAGACTGCTGCCGCTGTGCAGCAGCAGTCTCCTCTCTCTCCCTGCCCAATGTGTTACTGACCCAGGCCCTACTGGTCCCCTCGGACTGGCCAGGGTAAGTAGTACCCACTCTCTCAGCCTCTTGCTGCCCCTGTGTAGAGTTCTTTAGAATATTCTCTGTATTGTAGATTGATCCCTGAAATGCATATTAATAATTTTGATTATCTCTATTATATATTTGCCACTAGAGTATTCTCTGTATTGTATATCAGTCACTAGAATATTCTCTGTATTGTATATCAGTCACTAGAGTATTATCTGTATTGTATATCAGTCACTAGAATATTCTCTGTGTCTATTACTATATATAATGCTGTAAGGAGTGTGTCTAGCACAGTCTCAGTAGAGAGCTGCAGGGAGGCTGCCTCTCTCCCCTTACAGCTAACACTGGTTGCCTGGACACTACAGCCTCTCTCCTCTCCCCCAGGCAACCAACACACAGACTACCAGAGTAGACACAATATGGCAGCCTTTATCCTGCCAGCAGTCCCATGAACCAGCGCCTCATGGTCCCGTTCCTCCCCCCCGCCATAGGTCCTGTGAATTTGCACCTGTCATTCACCAAAGCCCCACCACGATCAGATATATCAATCGGAATTCAGGATACAGATTATTATTGCCATTGATTTAAAGGGTGCTACAGCATTCTACAACATTATACAGAGTACAAAACCAAGACAGGATAAACAAAGCAGCAAAATAACATGGTAATCAGCATACCTTTATATCTTTACATGTGAAGGCATAATTATGTGCACATGCCTGTCAGCTCAGCCATGTGAGTGTAGGCATGAAGTAAGAGGCGGATGGGCCCTACCTGTGAATGCTCAGACCTGCTTTAAACAGTCTGGCACTTATGGGAGGTCAGTGGTCATGTGACCGCCCCTGTAATACCCCTGCAGAGTTGCATGCTTGCTTCTATGGCGCGCACCCTGTACACAGACATGGAGAAGCCACCAGGAGCGGTAACTACTTGACCAAGTGAGTGAGCCCCAAATGCTAGGTCCAGAGGCACCTGACAAGCACTTACATTAACAGTAGCTAATTGCTGCTGGATTGGAGAAGTTTGAAAAACAGTACAACGGGTGCTCATAGTGGTATAGAAGAGGGCAGATGATTGGTTGTAAGCAGCAGATGGTGGTTTCTGTACACAACCAGGCAAATATCTCTCTCTCTCTCAGCACCAAACAGTACCCATTTTAGAACTTTTTCCAAAAGCAGCAATCACCAGTTATTGGAGTTGTCCACAGTAACATAAAATGCCCTCACTGTGAAGAGGAATATTGGAAAGCCCTGAAGGCAGGACAAGGATCGTACCACAGCTCATGGCACATAGGGGTCGATTCAGACCCAGATGCTAAGCTGCGCTCTCTCGCAGCCAAAAGGGTCCGGGTATGCAAATTCCGCGATCGCACTGTCTGATGTAAGGACCAGGGCCGACAACAGAAATCATGGGGCCCTGTACATACTTTTTTTGGAGAAGCATTGGATGACAGGGAAAGGGTGACAAACAGAGAGTAATAGGGAGAAACATAGGGTGAGATGGTAAGGGTAAAAGGGAGAGGGTGACGGGTAGGAGCAGAAGGTAAGTGAAAGAGAGAGAGAGAGAATATATACCATGTTCTTTGCATCATCAACATTGTTAAGGTAATAATTGATGTAATATGTTGACATCTTTCACCAATTCTGCTGAAGAGAACATCTCCTGGCCAACGCAGCTGCATACACTAGAGTGTGACGTCAGGCCTCCGGCAACAGCAGTGTGAGAGAGTAGATAAGAGCAGGGGACGGACAGACGGGAGGGGAAAAGAGGAGAGGAGATGTGAGGGGAGGAGGGCGGTCAGACCGCCTCCTCATTCTGTGTTCCGGCCCACGGCAGTGTACTGCCGCTGGACATTCCACCATGGATGTAGTGTGCGCTGCAGGCATGTTCGGGCCCTGTCTGCCTGTGATGGACCATGCAGTAACGGGGCTCAAATATGCCTGCAGTGCACCCTGCATCACTGCAGTAGCATTGGGTTGCCTGTGGGCCCTTAGAATCTTGGGGACCAGTACGGCTGTGCCCATAGTCCCCCCTGTCACCGGGCCTGGTAAGGATGCCCTCTATGTCTTAGAGAGCGACGGCAGAGCAAACGCACGCCAGAGTAAAGACGCCCACTTTTCTTTCTTTACACACGTTATCTCCAGAAAGTGTATGAGTAATCAGAACCATCGAGAGCCATCGGAGCTGCACGCAGCGCTTGAGGTAGACCCTACCCCGCCGCAAGCACTGCGATCACTGCAGGCTGAAATACAATCAAGTGACGTGTACAATGACGCTTCCAACGTGGCAGCTGAAATCACAATTTTAACTGATAGAAATGGTTTATAACAAGTGTCTAAGAAAGGTATTTGAGTATAATGCAGCAAACCAACAGGTAGGTGGGCAATAGTGTGGTACTAGAGGCACTTAAGACCCAGGTAAGCACTGGTTGAATTGTATGTGTTGCAGGAGCGAAGGGTCACAAGATTACAACAGGAGACAATGTAAAGGCAAAACACACTTGCATATAGTGGCACCTGTTGATATTGGTTGTCTTAAGATCAAGTGGGCATTGTAGCCGTGTCAATTGGTGCCGCAAGCATTGGTATACAGAAGAGAGCCCCATTCACTGCGTAGATAGCAGGACCTATAGATCTGGCTTGGAATTCCCCAATTGGGGATTGCAGTTAGGGAACAGGAAAATCCATGAGAGAGGGTGAAAAGTTATAGCAGCAGACCTGTTCTCTCAGCCGAAGGGAAGTATACCATGATATTGGAGAGTGTAGCAGAAAAACTAGAAGCAAAACACTCTCATCAGATTCTCTAGCAAATCCCGGAGGTCACTGCACACAAGAATCAGGAGGGGCATATCACTATTTCACCACTATGAGCTCCCAGAGCATTAGGAAAAGAGTGCAGTCACTGGACAAGCGGAAGAGCTCTTCAATGGAACAGTCCTGAGAGAGGTCCAAAGCGCATGCCAGATGCTGATGGGCCTATAAGAAGGGGCAGCATGATCTAGGAGCGTGTGGAGGGAGTCAAGTCTAGGAGCGTGTGAAGGGGCAGCATGATCTAGGAGCGTGTGGAGGGAGTCAATTTAGTGCACCCTCCACAAAGAACCACCAGCTTCCTACAGTGAGGCAGTGGGGCACAACACCTCTCTGTCTAGTTAACTCAACACATGCGACCGGGAAATAGGTTTTGGGGAGAGCATGTGAATTGGTCAGGGATAACAGTCCTACAGCAAAGCACATCTACTGATGAAGTTGGAAGGACAAGCAGAGGATCTGGCAGGTCTAACTGGTTTGGTTAATTGTAACTGATAGTCGAGGGTCATAGGGATAAAGGGGGACCACCTCAGGATATCTGTCAAACGGCGAATGAGAATGAGCAGGTAGGCTTCGGCGAACTCAAAAGCCATAGGAATACTTCTCGAACAAGATGTTTGTTGAACTCTGCTTTTCTGCATTTCAGCAGTCTACAGTAGTTTGGAATACCGATACTTTATTCTTTATATCATGTCAGCACCTTCATTTATTTTATATCTTCTCAAATGCAACATTGTTAATTATATTATAACTGGTATAAAACTTATTTTAAATCATATTATATTGTAGGCTTAATAGTAGTTAGGGCCACCATCAGGGGGGGGACTGCCGAGACTGTAGTTCCAAACCTGGACACTCAAGGGGCCTGCCCGGCACCTGCTATGTACTGCCTGCCTGCTACTACCCCCCTGCCCAAGGTAGCAGACAGTAACAGGCCCGGCCGTGCCCAGCACCCACTACTGTCCCCAGGGCCAGGCCGCCACCGGACATAAGACTGAGTGAGTAAGTGACTTGTGAGTCACTTCTCACCCAGCCACCCTAAAATAAAGTTTTTCTAATATCCCTGTAGCCAGGGTGGCGTGACATCATGCCACTGAATGAGAGAGGAGCCGCATCTGGCGGATGGTGTGAGGAGTCTGAGGAGCTGCCCGGAGCATAGAGAGTGAGACAGTGACAGAAGAAGGATGGAACGAGCAGGGTAAGGTAAGTTAAAAGTGTGTGGACCTCTAGGAAGCACTGGCTTAGACTATGAGTTTCCTGCTGCTTGACTTAACTTAAACATGCATAGAATATATATATATATATATATATATATATATATATATTGTGTATGAGTAAGTTAGCGAGGGAGGGGGGCTGTGTGGGGGGCTTGTGAGGGGAAGGGGACACCCTGCCTATTTTGTCAGTCCCGGGCCCCACGATTTCTGATGGCAGCCCTGGTAGTACACGATTGGATACATTATATATCAGCACAGACTTTCATTTATTTTACTAACTCATTTTATTGTTTTTAAATCATAAACATAATTAAATTAAATTAAATTAAGCAAGTGCATTATTACAAGATATTTATGCAAAGCATTTCAGCGTTTCATTGTATTGTGTCTAGACACAGTATTCCACATTTACAATTTTGTGCATAGTTTGTACAAAAACACACAATCTGGTAATGGCAATAACAATGTAATAAATTAATTTTAAAAAGTATACAATTTACATCTCATTATATTAATGTCATATGTGCATTTAATTTAAAATATGTCATCACGTTTATTAACCTATGAAGGCAATTTATACACTGAACATAACATTTCATTATGATACCTCCAACAATAATTGATTAAGCTGTCATTTCTAATAAGTTGAGTAGAGACTAAGGATATAGAAGGTCATTTAAAAAGCAGCAAAAATGCAAATGCATATGTACGTGTCTTACAAAACATGTGGCTTTTTGTACACTGAGCACTTACATAGGGGCACAACCCAAATTTCTATTTTTAAGAAGTACTTTTGGACAAGACCTTTTATGGGTTTGCATCCCCCCTACTAACCCAACCCCACCCCCCCATCCTCACCATCCATAATTCTAGTGTTCACTACTATGCTGTGCGTACCTGTTACAGCACAGTCGTTACCAGCGGTAGTGCGCAGTGAGAGCACATTGGCGTCATTACTAGCTGACGTCTGAAGTGAAGTGACTCAGAGGTGGGCACGGGGCACATATTGGTGTGGCCAATAGAGTATAGGCCCTTTGTGTCATGGGCCTCTAGTCGACCATCTCACCAGCATACATCAAGCCACATTTCTAAAAGTTTTTTTAAAGTGACATCAAAATTTTCTTAATTTCATGTGTCAATTTGTATAGTTAATGGTTTTATTGCTTTGATATATGTGCTCATAAAAATGATACATTCCCATTACACAATGTGCCTTGCTGGTGGAAAACTGGCATCTCAATTTGTACTGTACTCTCCACCAATTCTGAACACAGGTGGCCATGACAACAAGGTAATTTTGTTTGGATTAAAAAGGTTCAGTGGCCAATCTACATCTGGGAATGATCCCTTTAATGAACGATCCTTACCCTTATCAGGAATTAATTGTGCGTGCTCAATGGGTACCAAATTAGCATGTAGTACTCTACTATCGATGCTCTGATGATGAGGGGAGTCCAACCCCACAGAATAAACAACCAATCGATTTAAGAGCACTCCAGGTACTAGCTATTTAGGATCTAGTAATATTTGTATGTTAGCGCCATTCTAATATATGATCCCCATGTGGCATGCTGTGTGCTAATATGAACACAAACTCCCACAGGGCAGGTGGTATCTCAATAGAACAGTAGATGTAAGAGTCAGGTGTCGCAATAGTCAATAAATAATCAGAATTACAAAAAATTCCCCTGTATCAATAATCATGAGTTGACATACTGTACCTTGCCTCTACAGATCAGTCCAGAATCATGCATTCGGTGACCAATGTTGTATTAAGCAAATAATTGCCCCAATACCAATGTTCCAATATTGAATCTTGCAAATAGTCTAATGAGTGATCTTTGCGTTCTGCTGAATGTGGTAAAAAGTCCACTGTGTGTGGCAGATCGTGTGTCTCATTTGCTCCTTATATGTTTCTTTGCAACACCACCTCAGAGTAATAGAAAATGCAGCTATCAGGACTTATAAGGACATGATTGTACGGACTGTTTAGTTAGATGAGTTACTTAACGGCTTGTTTCATGGATGTCCGTTGGTCCTGCGGTGTCCGGTGCTGTGCTGCTCTCTGTGGGTGCATGCAAGTGAGTGGGATAAGAGGAGGAATTGCTATTGAAGACAAATTAATTTTAAACACGGGTTTATTGCTAAAAAAAAACTTGCTGGTAATCCTACTTGCAGTGAACTCCACTGCTGAGGATGCCAAAATAATACAAGTTATTACTAACTGCACATAATATTCCAAAGCATACACATAATGGTGCAATAAGAGTTTGAAATGCAGTCTAAATAAAAAAAGATTAAAAGTATGAGGTCAGTAGGCATGTACCCAACGCCTTTCTTCCCATATAGGGACTTTTTCAAGGGTGTATTGGGATGAAAAGCATTTAAATTTCTGTGAAATTGGGCGTTTCTGGGCAGGAACTGGACGACAATGCGAGTGCACAAAACAGCCCTGACTTGTGGGAGTGTCATGGGCTTATCTATAGCTCTGTGCGATTCTGTGTTGCGTATATGGGGAAGGGAAGCTTGTTTCTGATTGATTTCTTGTAACTAGCATGGAACTGGTGCAAGTGCCAATACTAATGATGACAGTTGCTACCGCCGACGTAAAATCAATGGCCAGTATGGCTTTCCAGATGCAGATGCATCAATCCTCGCATTAGCCCTACAGAATCTTCCATTAGCATAAGGTAGCAAATTTGGCCTCTGCGGCTGCCTACAACTACAGCCACTTTGCGCCCGCTCAGAATCAGCCCCCAAATGTTCTCATAAGTCTCAACTGAGACACAGGCTGGCTGCTTTCCTTGTTTAATAAAAAAGGAGAAAATACATTATCAAATAAACAAAGTGCATGGTAAAACATAATTTAATAGGCTAGAATGTTAACTATAATACTTATTTTATATGATCCCAGAACTCCTCTGTGACTTTTAATACTATATTGCAGAATAGCAGGTACAGTTTTAGAAATATATTTTGGCCAAACATTTCTGTCAAACAGAACATTTATTTTATATGTTGTACTCACATATTCCCATCAACACAGAACATATTTCATTCTGATAAATATCTGGGTCAATATTATGTCTAGTGCACAATATGGATTAGCCGGGATGCAATCAGAATGTCGACAATCACAATGTTGATACCACAATGTCGACAGTTATGATTTCAACATTGCAGAATATCTACACTAGGGGAGGGTTAGGATTAGTGTTACAACTGGATGCTTAAATTCATCATAACCAGAGTGTGCACAGAGGCATGAGGGCAGTACAGAAAATGAAGGTGGAGTATATAGTGGAAAACAGGTAAAGCATATGTTGATTAATTAAGAAAATTTAATTTGAGATGTGGTCTTGGGAGAGCTCTTTTGTAGCAACTGAGAAGAGAAAAGGCCATAAAAGAATACAATGTTGTTGCTAATATAGTCAAGGATTCCAAACAAGGGTTGCAAGAGAAGCTGACCTTACTACCCCCCCTCCCCTCCACCTGTAGTACATTAATGAGGTGCACCACAGAATCTGGGTATGAAGGGAACTAGCTGAGAGGCCTGAGGGCAGTGCAGATTAATAAAAAAAAATTTGAGATGTGGCCTTGTCTCGTCTTGTTCATATTACTAAATAATACTAAATATGCTCCATAATTCTATTAATTTGTTTTATATTTGGTGAGGCATCACATTATTTCTGATTAAAATGTGTTGCAAATTAGTTATATGTTTGAGTAATAACCAATAAAAATGTTTATCTATGCAAAAAAGACTGTCACCAATGCCCCCCAAAAATACAGCCCATAAAGAAAATAAAAGCAGTCCACGATGGAATTGTCCTTGGATCCCTCCAACCCTTATATTGTATATTGAAAAGGACATGAACATTTTAACAAACCGAGCACTTCAGTGACAGAAACTGCCTCTTTGGTGGCTAAAGTGCTTTGTTTGTTTGGGGCCCCACAAAACAAGCTACCAGTGGGTGTTAAGGTGTTGTTAATCATCTCTGCACTGAGATGATGTCATTATCATTCTTATCCTCCCTACCCTCATCAGTGTTAACATCATCATCACACAATATTAATTAGCTCTTTCCCACTAGAAACTACCATTACAGAAGTCTCTGTACTTTGTTGCAATTGACGGAAAAGGCCTTCCTCATTGAATTTGTATTATGAATATGAGTTTTTCCACATTTTGGGGAAGTAGCCTCCTTCACTATTGGTCACAAGGTTCCCGGCTGTGCTAAGCACTCTTTCCTAGTACACACTGAAGGGTGGGCAGTTTAAGTACACTTGAGCTAGTTTGTACAGGGGGCTCCAAATTGCCTTTTTTCCTCCAAGTAATCAAAAAGACTGTGTGACATGCTAATTTGTACGTTGTCATTAAAATAATCCTCCCTAATCCTATTGATACTTATTGTATAAGATTGAATCATGGTATAGGTGTCAATATATGTTCTTCAATTCTTTTAAGCCTGATCGGATGTCAAAATGGTGTTTCACTTTGGTGTGCTGAGTTGACTCATCATCCTCACCCCCAGCGGGTCTCTTTGGAAAAGATCAGTTTTTTCCTGGCAGCAGCATTTGCAGGAGAAACTGAAGCAGGAGATGTTGTCATGTGATCTAGCTGAGAGCTGGGAGCTAGCTGATGCTAGACTGCTTGCTATTATTTTACCAGATTTTTCAGCTTTTCCAAAAACTTTGTATGAAATAGCTGCAAATGACGTAAAAGGTAGGAGGTACCTAGATTAATAATGTCCCTACCTCTACTTACTTTGGCTTCACAAATGGTACAGATGGCTTGATAAATGTCAGAATTTGAGTAAAAATAATTCCACACAATTTTTTTGTCTTTTACCCAGACATGACAATGGCCTTCTTTTTATCACATGCAAGAACTGCCTATTTGTGGTTGATTTGTTTTGACACAAACAATATCCCCATAAGTATCAGGTACACAAATATTCCCTTCACCCTGTTGCACTTCCACAGTAGCATCCTCAATTTCTTTGTCACCATCCTTACTTGTGCTGCTCATCCCCACATTTGCAGAGGTTGCATCAATGGTGGAATGAGGCTTTTCTATGAGTACAGTGTCAGAAATATCAGACTCACACATAGCATGCATGGATATCCGTAAACTGTCTTTAGGAATTTTTGAAGTTTGTGAACACATAGTTTGTTCTTCAGCCTCAGTTTTGTTTTGGTGAACTTGTTTGCCTGTTTTAAAGATGACACATGTAGACTTAGAGTAAGAAGGTGTTGCATGTGAGGTTTTAGAAGTTGCCAATGTTTGTCCCCAGCTTCCACAATAAGCATTCTAGTGCATGAAACATCAGTACCAGGTCCACCACTCGCAAAGGAAGGCCATGGCCTGAGCCTTCCCTTTCCACTATGATGTATGTAAAGTTGACAATTTAAAAAAAATTTCTGCAGTAATTTTTCCCTTTCTTTTTAGAGGTAATGTTTTTTTTTAACATTGTGAAATATTGTTTAGATTTCAGTTGCCCTTTCTTAAACTTTATTTCCCCTGGACCACATTTAGTAGATATTGAAGTACTACCATGACTGCTGGCAGCAGCCACAGTTCTAGTACTGGGTTGCTGCTCCTGCTCTTCTATGGACTGATCCATATCGACTTACAGTGCTCCTAGAATATAGGTGGCACCCTAATGGCATTATATTTATTTTAGCACACAAGTTTTATCATTTTCATTTTTGATTACAGTGCATGAACATACAACACAGTGCCTCAAAGCGCCCTTTGTAATGGTGGCACCCTAATGACATTATATATTTTAATATTAAAGTTTTATATTTTTAAAAATGTTTAACAGTGCCCCCTGAACACACAATTAACTGCCTCACAGCGCCCCTAGTACAAGCTGGATGGCACCCCAATAATGGCATTATATTTCTTAACACACAAGGTTTATATTAACATATTTTAACAGTGCCCCCTGAACACACAACAAACTGCCTTACAGCACCCCTAGTATGAGCAAGGTGACACCCTAATAATAATGATGACATAATGGCCCTGATTCAGAGCCGGACGCTCTGACCAGAGCGCTCGCTCTGAATCAGGGCCCACCTCCATTAAAATGGAGCGTCCTCCTGGATGCTCATATAGCTGTGGGTCACCACCCACAGCATATATGAGCGTCCAACAAGATGGTCGTGATGGTCTTGACCATCGCGACCATCGGACTTGCGAGTGAAACCCTGTGGTCGGGTTTCTCAACCGCAAGGCCAGGAGTGATTTTGGCTCTATCAGAGCCAAAATCACTCCCACTGACATCACTAGTGATGTCAGTGGGGCCGGCTTCAGACGGTAGGCGTTCCCATAGGAACGCCTCCGTCTGGCAGGCACGCCCCCGGCACGCCCACCAAAGGGGGCGTGCTGTCAATCAACATCGACAGCACGCCCCCTTTGATGCGAGACTCCGAGCGAAGGAAAGTCCTTCGCTCGCCGGATTTCGCGAATGCGCACGACGGAGCTCCCTCCATCGTGCGCATGCGCAGTGGGGAACATCAACCCACTTGCGAGCGTACTGCCGCTCGCGAGTGGGTCTGAATGACCCCCAATGTTTTTTTTTGTTTTATAAAAAAGTGTCCAAGTATGCTTTTTAAGAAATACAGCGCTGCAGTCCATTCCAATGGTGTTTATTGTGCCTTACAGAGCCCACAGTACATTGTGCCCCTGCCTTCAGTACTCCTAATTGCTTTTATATTTAGTGTATACACTATAAAAAGTGCATCTATATTACTAACACTCTCTCCCTCCAGTCTCCAGTGTGACTCATAGCCCCTAATCTGGGGTGTGTTTGTATTCCAGGACTCCGAACGTGCAGATCTCTAATCATAACGTCACTGCCGCTCCTAGAAACAGTTTTGGAGATGGCGGACACACCGAAACAAGTTAAGTCACTACTGGACCACCGGGACCGTTTTGTCGACCTTCTAATCATGTTAACATTTCATCAGTATCGACACAATGAAAGTTGACAAAATATACCAAACCCATATTAACATATGGCTACCAATCAAATACCACCTATCCATCTAGTGGATGTTTAACCATAAAAGCTCATTTCCCATTGGCTGTAATAGTTCACAGCATACGTGTGTGCACTCTACACCATGTTATTAAACAAACACATCTGCAGAGAATGGTAGACACTGCTTCATACAAAGTTAATTGAATTTTAGGCTCAAATTTCCTTTAAGTGGAATTTAAGGACATGTTGTCCGGAGAGAAAAAAATTCCTTGGACTAATTAGTGTCAGTAACTATATATTTGATGAAGAGGGTGATCTCACAATCCTAAACTCGTTAATACCTTGTAATGTCGGTGCATTAAAAGGTATTGCAACAGCCCAGGCCAATCTCTAGAAGGGGAAATGGGAGATAATGTTACTAATGCCTCTGAAGTGCTCCGCTGCTTCCAGTTGTTCAGCCTGCCTGAAATGTAATACGTGTAGCAGACAACATTTTCCCTTGGAATGGAAAAAAACTTTCTGTGAATTAAGTGGCTTTGTTTATATTTGCTACATGATGTTATGTTTACTCACAGTCTTGGATTTCTTTTTGGATTTCTCATCTGTCGCCATGTCTTTTTCAATTTCATGAAACAGTTTTGGCAGCAGCGACGCTTCGGCTTAATGGGTACAAAATCAGATGGGAAATGCTTTCTGGATTATTCTGTTCAGCCTGAGCATTATTAACTTATTCTATGTACCTGCTGCGTGACTAGCCACTGCAAATATATGTACATGGACCGAAAAGGGGAAATAAAATAGATTTCCTTGTGTTGATTATAAACGATTCTTAGAATCTTAAATAAAGCAATGTTTATCTATTTCTAACATATATCAACCTGTGAAATGTGAAAAAAGAATTGCTACATGGCATAGGGATAAGCTGACAATCGCCTTTAACTGGTCACCAAGTCTACAATAGAAGAACATCAATTGGGGAAAAACTTTTGAATTGTTATCATCCTATACATATAAACTCTTTTATGGACATGTAAATAAATATAGCACAATACTGTTCAACATCGAACTACTGTATATAAGAATGATGAAAAATTCCAATCTCCATAGCAGATGACTACAATTAAATATAGACTTCATTCCAATATATACACTCTACTGTATATTTGAAATGATATGTGTGCAGGTGTTGATACTGCAGAGTTATGTAAGCACACACTAGCAGGTGGCTCAAACTATGAATAGCCCTCCTACTTAATCAGTGGTGTTGATTTATTGATAGATAACAGTTTCAGCTGTACTCACTGTTATACACACTGGTAATGGAGCAAAGCTTGAGTGAAACAGGGTCCTATACAGCTCACACACTACTAAGGGCCTTAGGACCTGATTCAGACCAGATCGCTAAGGGGTGATCGCTCGCAGGTGGCCGATTGTTGCAAACTGCGCATACGTATTAGTCGCAGTGCTCGTGCGTAAACCACTCACTGCAATCAGGAATAGAGCGCTCGTAATACAAAGGCAGTTCGCTCCTTTGAGTGACAGATAGTGCCGTTTGTGGGTGGTAACAGGGGAAGGTGCTTGTAAATGGGGGAGTGGTAGTGTGAACGCAAGCGTGTCTGACCGTTGTTTTATGGGTGTGCATAATTTCTAAGCTGCGTCATTGTACTCGTCACCTGGCATATTTTTTTTACTGAAGCACTCGCAGTACTTGCGGGAGCCAAGGCCTACCCTAAGCAGTGCGAGTGCTTCCGATGGCTCCCGATGTTACCAATGGTCTTATTCACTTCCTGCAGATGACGTGTACTGCGAGAGTAGAGGGGGCGGTATTACACGAGCTTTGGAGCACAGGCGCCACTCGCTAACACATAAAGGGCATCCTTTAGCCTTGCCTTGCGATGGTGGTTATTGCATGCCCGGCCCCTTTTTGGGTGCGAGCGATTGCATCTAGCAAGAGGCTCTGAATGAGCTCCTTATTCAGCAAGGAACACAGTGGCTAATATGCATGCAATTGGTCGATGTTTGTGCTCTGCGAATGCATATGCATCGCAGTGTGTGCGCGCGAACTAGCAATAACAATCGGAACTGCGATAGCAGAGGCTACACAGACCCAGAGCAGAGTGATTGACAGGAATTGCCACTGATATTAGCAACTGCGGTGTGTGCGTATAAGCAGAATTGCTATCCATAGTGAATCAGACCAGAAGATGGTTGCAGTAACATGTGCAGGAGGGGATGTAGTTAATTTGCCGCCATACAGGATGCTGGCAGTCGAAATCCCGGAACCGGAGTCCCAACCCACGGCCAGAACACCTGCACCGGAATCCTGACATCAGTTGAGATGCTGTTGTCGGAATCCCAACAGCCAGCACGGACGGAAGTATAGTGGGTAAGTATAGCTTTACACCGCGGGGGTAGGGGGGAGGGTTAGGTTTAGGTACCACTGGGGGGGGCTTAGAGTTAGCCTCTAAAGGGGGGAGTGTTAGGTTTAGGCACTAAGGGAGGAAGGTTAGGTTTAGGCACTAACGGGGAGGGTTAGGGTGCGGGAGGGAGGGTTAGGATGCAGGAAGGGAGGGTTAGGGGGTGAAGGAGGGAGGGTTAGGATACTTACAGAGCCCATCGTGATGCCATTGTCGGTCCTTTGACGGCTGGCATCCCGACCACCGGTATCCCATATCACACCTGTGCAGGAGCACATCAGGTAGGAGGACAGACCTCTCTTCAGTCTCTGGGTCCTAGTGCCCAGCATGTATGCACAGTGAAGAGAAAGTGCAGAAGCGCATTGCTTTCTAACATTATAAACTCCAATCTAGACCCTATCACTTACTTCTGCCTCTTCAGTCACTCTTATGGAGGTCTTTTGGCTCACCTAGAGTGCAGTGACCCATGCATGCCAGCTGTACTCTCTGTTTTTGGCTTCCCATGTAACCAGAGCTACTGTTTTAGTACTGTGAAACTAGAAATATATTTTCTAGTGAAAATTCTTGCTAAATCATTAAACAATAAAACAAATGGGCCACAGTCTGTGTAACAAATTAATTGGGAGGCTCAGTATTGAAAAGAAGCACTAATTGACTTGTTGGAACTTGATTAAAACATCCAACAACTAAATACTATTATTGCAAAAACAATTCTAAATATAAATCTATTTGTAAAGTATTTTATGGCTTCCATAAATGTGTATTAAACACTAGCTGGGATACCCGGGTTGAAGACTGGACCCTGAAGTACACTTGCAGACTATGGGCCTGATTCAGACCCACTCACGAGCGGCTGTCCGCTCGCAAGTGGGTCGATGTCCTGGACTGAGCATGCGCACGATGGAGGGAGCTCCGTCGTGCGCATGCGCCAGACGCGACGAGCGAAGGAAAGTCCTTCGCTCGTTGTGTCTGATCAAAGGGGGCGTGCTGTCGATGTTGATTGACAGCACGCCCCCTTTGGTAGGCGTGCCGGGAGCGCACCTCCCTGACGGGGGCGTTCCCACGGGAACGCCTCCCGTCAGAAGCTGGCCCACTGACATCAGTAATTAGCTGGTAGCCCAACCTCGAATCCACAGCTGCTGGTGGTGAGAGGCTGCTGGAGGGACATGGGGAGGTGAGTTGCTGGCGGGTCATAATGTGTAAGGGGCACTACTATTGTGTAGAATGTGTTATATGGGGCACTAGTACTATGTGGCATAATCTGTAAAGGGCATTACTGTGTGGTATAATGTGTAATGGGCATTACTGTATATTGTAAGAGCATTACTGTGTGGCATAAAGAATAAGGGGCACTACTACTGCGTGGCATAATGAGTATAAGGGGTACTACTGCGTGGCATAATCTGAATGGGCTCTGTGTGGCATAACCTGAATGGGGTCTGTGTGGCATAACATGAATGGGCTTTGTGTGGGGGCAAATGTAAGTGTTTTTTTTTACCTCTGGGGGGCCCTTTTAAGGTCTAATGGTGCATACACACGGTCAGATTTTTCTTCAGATCTGAACGATAACGATTTAAAAATCGTTCAATCATTCACATCTGAAGGAAAATCTGACAGATCTGTCAGATCTGTCAGATGAACGATTGAACGATGCACGTTCCCGATGGTCAGATAACGATATCTGACATCTGATGTGTTTGCAGTCAGACTTGGACGATTCCATTCATTTTAATGCAGTCAAAAATCGTTCAAATCATTCAAATCTTAGGTAAAATGGTTCAATCGTTCATCTGACAGATCTGACAAATCTGAACGTGTGTATGCTCCATTACTATGTGGCCTACAAAGTTCTAGTTACGCCCTTGCAAACACAGCTGCTCTGGATGTAATATGAAGTTTGCTCAGACTGAGGTTAAATGGATAGTTTAGCAGCTTTTTCACAGGTTTTTGGCAGACTGCCAGTTTCCAAAGGAGCCAGCCCTGGAACCTGTGTAATTTAAAAGTGTCCCCATTTTTAGCTATTGCGTGACAGTGTGTGGCCCTGACGAAGTTCAAAACTCTAGCCATGCATGAAGGACAAACAGACAGACACGCTTTCTCGCTTATTATATAGATTATCCCCGATAATCAAAATATTTAACTGCCCATTTTAGAGTTCCAAATGGAAGAGATTAAACGGGAGATTTAGAAAACCTTGGACCTGATTCAGACCTGCTCGCTAGCAAGCGGCCGCTAATTGCAGACGATGTTTGCTAATGTGTGCATGCATGTAGTTCGCAGTGCGCGTGTGCAAACTAGTACGAGTGATCGGATTTTGTTCGCTCGCTCTGCAAAGACTGTCCAGTGGAATGAGTGACAGGAGAGGCCATTTGTGGATGGTAACAGGGGCAGGGCAGTAGTAACGGGGGAGTGGAGTTGCGGACGCAGGCATGCCAGAGTGTTTCCACGCTGTTTCTGGGGCGTGCATAATTAAGTGAAGGTATTGTCCGTAACATGCAACCAATCAGATTCCAGCTCTCATTTTCTGGAATGTACTAGATGTCACACGCCGGCCTGGAGACCCCAGAATCAGACCCCGTCGCTTACCTGTGCGGGCGCTGACCCGCGCTGTCTTCCGGCTCCCACGCTGTACGATCCTTCCTCTTCTCCCAAGGCAGTCTCCGCTGTTGTCCTCTGGAGGGTCCCGCTGCTGTGCTGCTCCCACGCCGGCTCCTGCTGACCGCTGGTCCCCGCTGACTACCTCCAGGAAGCGCTGTCCTCCGGTCCATGGGCGCGGCCGTCTTGGATTGCCCATGTGACCCCACTACCACCAATGAGGAGCCTTCTCCTTCTCTCTCAGCCTGTCAGCTCCCAGTGTCCACTATAAAAGGATCCCCAATGCTCACACAAGTTGCCAGTGCAACTAGTTTCTTAGTTTAGCTAAGCAAGCCTTCCCACTGCGCTCCAGCCGCTCCACGTAGCCGCTGAGCTACCAACGTCTACCCACGGCTATCCAGCCGCTCCACGTAGCCACTCAGCTACCAACGTCTACCCACGGCTATCCAGCCGCTCCACGTAGCCACTCAGCTACCAACGTCTACCCACGGCTATCCAGCCGCTCCACGTAGCCACTCAGCTACCAACGTCTACCCACGGCTAACCAGCCGCTCCACGTAGCCGCTCAGCTACCAACGTCTACCCACGGCTAACCAGCCGCTCCACGTAGCCACTCAGCTACCAACGTCTACCCACGGCTATCCAGCCGCTCCACGTAGCCACTCGGCTACCAACATCTACCCACGGCTATCCAGCCGCTCCACGTAGCCGCTCAGCTACCAACGTCTACCCACGGCTATCCAGCCGCTCCACGTAGCCGCTCAGCTACCAACGTCTACCCACGGCTATCCAGCCGCTCCACGTAGCCGCTCAGCTACCAACGTCTACCCACGGCTATCCAGCCGCTCCACGTAGCCACTCAGCTACCAACGTCTACCCTCGGCTATCCAGCCGCTCCACGTAGCTTCCTAGCAACCTCGTTACTGCCGCATTCCTCAAACTCCTGTCTGTTCGCTGCACCCTCTCATGCGGAGAAACTTCATTAAGCCAAGTCTCCTCCAGCGAGCGTCTGCGCCAAGTAATACAGATCCAAGGCCCAGTCCGGGAACACAGCTCCTAAATTCCACGCTTGTGACACTAGATAAATGATAGCTAGTATCTGATTGGTTGCCATGGATAGCATCTGCATTTTTCCTTTTTCAAAGATTTTATGAATCTCCTGCAAAGCTACTCCTTAATTAGCTGCACTAGTTGCAGAGACAAATCAACACTGACCAAGGGTTCAGCAAATCTTTGTACACTATGATAGGTAGAGCCAGCAACTGGAGTTTGCATATATTTAAAAGGCCTCCATAGTTAGCAGATCCTATTTAATAGCACACAAGGGACCTCATTCAGAGCCGCTCGCAAAATGCAAGCGCTCGCTCTGAACGCTCAGTTGCAACTCCTGCCCCCATACTTACCCCATTCCTGGTGACCGGCCGGGTTCTCTTCTAATTCAGCACTAGGTCTTTCCTGTCTCCTTCGCAGTACGAGCCATTGGGTGGGTGGTGTGTGCCCAGGCTCCCACTGCAAATACATGTCAGAGACAGGACAGACCTTAGCAAATAATTATATAGATACCAGGTAAGTCTGCAAGTAATAATGAACAGTACTTTGAGATGAAGATTTCTTTTTAACTGACGTGTATTTTAGTACTCAAAATGTCATGCTTGCTATGTATCAACCTACACACATATAAATATGTATCATCAATCTGAAAATATGTTTTTCAGATTCATAAATGATCCTCCAGGCTAGTTCAGTCACCAGTAGTTAGTGCATATAATTACTGATTTCTGTGATGGATGATTTCTATGTTTCCCTTCAATGTGGTGAAATACAACCAAGATGCCTAATGATAAACAACTCGGTAAATGTTTTTGTTTTTTTTTATGACATGTCACTGTAACATTTTTATACTTCTTTTACTCTTTATTTGGGTTAATTAAAAAATGCTTTTAAGATGGAAGCAAATGCAGAAATTATAGCCGGAGGTAACAGGAATAAATGAATGAACTCATTGGGAGGTTTGTGGTGGGATGGGAATAAAGGAAGAAGATGTACAAATAGATGACCATTATCAATGTATAAGTGTTATCTCAATCCTAGCAATGCTCCATGCAACGCACACACAGTGAGTCAAAGACAGCTAATGCCATAAAATCCATGGCATTTAACGTAGAACTGGTTGACAAGTCTTGGACCTGGGACTATGGGCTTGATTCAGACCCGCTCGCAAGATGCATTCACATGCACGCAGAGTATGCAAATCTGGCAAAGGCAGGCAATCGCAAGGCAAGTAATTAGCATACCCTCTGTGTACGCAGACGCCCACCAGTCTGTCTTAAGATGGCAGCTTTTTCACGTCATGTCAGGGAAGTGTATGCAACCATCTGTAACATCTAGTACCGTCAGAACAGATCGCAGCGCTTGTGGCTGACCATACCCTACGGCAAGCACTGCGAGTGATTCAGTGTGATTTTCAACCATGTGACATGTTCTATACGCCTCTGAAGCGGCGTTAAAACGATCAGGCACGCCTGCGTTTACACCTCTGCTCCCGTTTCTAGGGGCCAGCCCCTGCCACCACCCACAAATGGCTTCTCCTGTCACTCAATCAGCCGGGCTGTCTATGCTCAGCGAGCGAGCGAACGCTTCCCGATCGCTTGCACTGGTTGGCGCACGCGCACTGCCATGCGTATGCATGCGCAGAATGCAAACATTGGCTGGCTGCATGCGAACGTAGCCTAGTGAGCGGGTCTGAATCAGGCCCTGTGTTTCCAGCAGACAGGTACTCGTAAATATGCTGTGATTCAGATGGCTGAATGATTT
This sequence comes from Taudactylus pleione, assembly GCA_031769625.1. Classification (NCBI taxonomy): domain Eukaryota; kingdom Metazoa; phylum Chordata; class Amphibia; order Anura; family Myobatrachidae; genus Taudactylus; species Taudactylus pleione. The sequence continues at coordinate 4,150,466 of JAUIMM010000519.1, forward strand.
GTGATATTGGGGCCATAGTTCTATTTTTTTATGAATTGATTCCCAAATCTATCACTACTGGTTCAAACAAAAAACGATTACAAAAAGTAATTTTGAAAATAGGTATAAAAAAATAATGAATAACGTACATTTGTTAATTCTCTTATTAAATTTATTCAATGATGCTGGGTGATTATTATATTTAATGATACAGTACTGAATTAAAGTATTATGTGGATGGGGACTCTCTCACCTGGTTGTCATTGAGATCACTCAGTCTGCCTGCCTAGAGCCGTGCAGGCAGTGTGGCGGCCACCCCTTCCCTCTCCTGCACTGGGATCCTCCGGAGCCTGTCAGTCACAAGCTCCGCTTCCCCCCCCCCAGATTACACAAGGAGCTGCTGCAGGAAAGAGCCCAGTAAGTTATCTCTCTAATGGCTTTCTGATGAGGAGTAAGGATTGGTGTCTGTATTCAGTAGCCTAGGATACTCGGAGGAATTTGTTGTTGCTGTATAATATATTTCTTGGAATTTAACAAACGATAATTACTGATTCCTGCCCTGAAGATCTTACAATGTAGTCAGTATCTGCAGTCAAACTATTATTTTTTTACATCTTCCTTCTAAATCTAAACTAAAGCTAGCCATCTTATTAGCGACTACAGACTTGCAAATTTGCAGCAGCCTTTGACTCAGATTTGAGCTCTCTAGCTTGCCATTCGGTAAAGATGTGAATTGAACTCTACCTTGCCAAACTGCTGAATGCCATTCCACACTGGGCCTGATTCTGAGAAGCACGCTGCTGCTGCAACCATTTTAGCGTCCTTTGTTGTAGTAGTGCCTGTGACCTTATGCTAATGCTAGAATCTGCCATCCCATAGCGACCTTGTGCTAATGCTAGTATCAGCCCTCCAATAGCGACCTTGTGCTAATGCTGGTATCAGCCCTCCCATAGCGACCTTGTGCTAATGTTAGTATCAGCCCTCCCATAGCGAACTTGTGCTAATGCTAGTATCAGCCTTCCCATAGCGACCTTATGCTAATGCTGGTATCAGCCCTCCCATAGAGACCTTGTGCTAATGCTAGTATCAGCCCTCCCATAGCGACCTTATGCTAATATCAGCCCTCCCATAGCGACCTTATGCTAATGCTAGTATCAGCCCTCCCATATCGACCTTATGCTAAAGCTAGTATCAGCCCTCCCATAGCGACCTTATGCTAATGCTAGTATCAGCCCTCCCATAGCGACCATTTGCTAATGCTAGTACCATCTCTCCCATAGCGACCTTATGCTAATGCTAGTATCAGACCTCCCATTGTGACCTTATGGTAATGCTAGTATCAGCCCTCCCATAGCGACTTTATGCTAATGCTAGTATCAGCCCTCCCATAGCGACCTTATGCTAATTCTAGTATCAGCCCTCCCATAATGACCTTATGCTAATGCTAGTATCAGCCCTCCCATAGCGACCTTATGCTAATGCAAGTATCATTCCTCCCATAACGACCTTATGCTAATGCTAGTATCAGCCCTCCCATAGCGACCTTTGTGCTAATGCTAGTATCATCCCTCCCATAGCGACCTTGTGCTAATGCTAGTATCAGCCCTCCCATAGCGACCTTGTGCTAATGCTAGTATCAGCCCTCCCATAGCGACCTTGTGCTAATGCTAGTATCAGCCCTCCCATAGCGACCTTGTGCTAATGCTAGTATCAGCCCTCCCATAGCGACCTTGTGCTAATGCTAGTATCAGCCCTCCCATAGCGACCTTGTGCTAATGCTAGTATCAGCCCTCCCCTAGCGACCTTGTGCTAATGCTAGTATCAGCCCTCCCATAGCGACCTATGCTAATGCTAGTATCAGCCCTCCCCTAGCGACCTTGTGCTAATGCTAGTATCAGCCCTCCCATAGCGACCTTGTGCTAATGCTAGTATCAGCTCTCCCATAGCGACCTTATGCTAATTCTAGTATCAGCCCTCCCATAGCGACCTTATGCTAATGCTAGTATCAGCCCTCCCATAGCGACCTTATGCTAATTCTAGTATCAGCCCTCCCTTAGCGACCTTATGCTAATTCTAGTATCAGCCCTCCCAATTGTACGTATAAATGTGCAAGGACTGAGACACCCACTTTGAGCACCTGTTGGAGCTGTAATACCGCTTGGTGCGTTTTTAGACACCACTCACAGTTGCAACATGGAAAATTGCACTGATCCTACGGTAGGTGGTGTTTTTCCATTGGTGTATGGCCTCCAATGTAATCGATTAAGCATCTGTGTACGCAACCACTTCAGCGCCATGGTATCGGCACTCCCGTAACTAGGGGTGTGCACCGGCAAATTTTCGTGTTTTGTGTTTTGGTTTTGGATCTGGATCTTTGTTCGTGTTTTGGATCTGGATTGGTTTTGCCAAAACCACCCTTCTGTGTTTTGAGTTCTGTGTTTTGTGTTTTGGATCTGTATTTTTTTTTAAAAAGCATAAAAACAGCTAAAATCACAGAATGTGTTGATTTTTCTGCTCCTATGCTATTATTAACCTCAAAAACCTTAATTTCCTCTCATTTCCAGTCTATTCTGAACACCTCACACCTCACAATAGTGTTTTTATGTCCGAAAGGTTGCACCGAGGTAGCTGGATGACTATGCTAAGCGACACGAGTGGGCGGCACAAACACGTGGCCCATCTAGGAGTGACACTGCAGTGGCAGACAGGATGGCAGTTTGAAAAACTAGGCCCCAAACAGTACATAATGCAAAGAAAAAAAAGAGGTGCAAGATGGAATTGTCCTTGGGCCCTCCCACCCACCCTTATGTTGTATAAACAGGACATGCACATTTTAACAAACCAATCATTTCAGCGCCAGGGTCTGCCACACGACTGTGGCTGAAATGATTGGTTCATTTGGGCCCCCACAAAACAAGCTGGCAATTAATCTGGCCCTGCACAAACTGGCTCTACGGAGGCAAAATGTCGTCCTCATCCTCCTCATTCACCGACTTCTCACCCTCTTCAGTGTTGTGTACATCCTCATCCTCACAGAGTATTAATTCGTCCCCACTGTAATCCACCACCACAGGTCCCTCTGTACGTTCTGGAGGCTGGTCTCCCTGGAAGAGTTGATAATTCATTTTTATGAACATCATCTTCTCCACATTTTGTGGAAGCAACCTCCTACGCCTTTTGCTGACAAGGTTCCCGGCTGCACTAAACACTCTTTTGGAGTGCACACTGGAGGGGGGGCAACTCAGGTAAAATAGAGCCAGTTTGTACAGGGGCCTCCAAATTGCCTCTTTTTCCTGCCAGTACAGGTACGGACTGTCTGACATGCCTACTTGGATGCTGTCACCGATGTAATCCTTTAACAGACAGACGCACGCTTGTCGCTGCTGCTTTGAGGATGCAGGTGCGGCTACAGCCCACACAATTCACAAAGAGAAAAAAAAGAAGAATTTTTTTATTGTTTGTGGAGCGCACTTTGAGGGTTACACCACCCTTTAACAGACAGACGAACGCTTGTCGCTGCTGCTTTGAGGATGCAGGTGCGGCTACTGCGCATACATTTCACACACAAACACAGAAAAAAAGAAGATTATTTTATTTTGGTTGGAGCACATTTTGGGGGTTACACCACCCTTTAACAGACAGACGCACACTTGTCGCTGCTGCTTTGAGGATACAGGTGCGGCTACAGCCTACACATTTCACAAAGACAGCAAAAAAAAGAAGAATTTTTTTATTGTTTGTGGAGCGCACTTTGAGGGTTACACCACCCTTTAACAGACAGACGCACGCTTGTCACTGCTGCTTTAAGGATGCAGGTGCGGCTACAGCCCACACATTTCACAAAGACAGCAAAAAAAATAAGAATTTTTTTATTGTTTGTGGAGCGCACTTTGAGGGTTACACCACCCTTTAACAGACAGACGCACGCTTGTCGCTGCTGCTTTGAGGATGCAGGTGCAGCTACAGCCCACACAATTCACAAAGACAGAAAAAAAGAAGAATTTTTTTACTGTTTGTGGAGCGCACTTTGAGGTTTACACCACCCTTTAACAGACAGACGTACGCTTGTCGCTGCTGCTTTGAGGATGCAGGTGGAATCTAGATGGGATTTGGAACCGGGGACACACTACCTCCATCAATTGTCTAAATCCCACTGCACTAATGGCGGATATCGGACGCACGTCTAACACCAACATAGCAGTCAAGGCCTCAGTTATATGTTTTGCTTCAGGATGACTGCTGTCGTACTTCATCCTCCTCGCTAGGGACTGTTGGAGGGTCATTTGTTTAGTAAAAGTAGTGGTGTTCCTACTTCCTCTCTGGGATGATGAATGACTCCCAGCAGCAGCAACAGCAGCAGCGGCAGCAGTAGGCGTAGCAATGCAGGATCCTCCGGAGGAATCCCGGATAGGAGAGTCAGTCATGCCAGTGACATGGCCTGCAGGACTACTTCCGATCCTGACTAAGGAGGAAATTGACGAGGAGGGAGTTGACGGTGTGGTTTGCAGGCGCTTGGATACAACAGGACAACGGGATTTAGGTGTCCCTGGACTGCTTACGGTCTTAGCCATAGTTTCTGAACTTGACAGTAACTTTTTATGAACGCGCTGCAGGTGCCGTATAAGGGAGGATGTTCCTAGGTGGTTGACGTCCCTACCCGGACGCACGTCTAACACCAACATAGCAGTCAAGGCCTCAGTTATATGTTTTGCTTCAGGATGACTGCTGTCGTACTTCATCCTCCTCGCTAGGGACTGTTGGAGGGTCATTTGTTTAGTAAAAGTAGTGGTGTTCCTACTTCCTCTCTGGGATGATGAACAACTCCCAGCAGCAGCAACAGCACTAGGAGGAAGTGGTTCTTGATCTTTCCCTATTTTATTTTTATCGGAGAAAGTTTGGTCCTCCATTTATGTTATATTGATATATACGTGTGGCTAAGGCGCACACAAACACAGAAAATATTTTTTTTATTTTTGCTGGAGAGTAGTGCACTTTGTGGGTTACACCACCCTTTAAGAAATGAGCTAGCCGGCTCTTTAGTTATGGGACACAGGCGCACGCTTGGCGCTGCTCCTTTGTTGATGCACATGCAGCCACAGTGCACACAATTCACAAACACAGAAAAAATATTATTTTTTTTGCACTGATGGACAGAGCACCCCCTGGACAACACTACAGCACCCCTTTAGGACTGGGACACTGCACAGGACTTTGGAGTGGACACAGCCCCTATGGACAACTGACTGCACAACACAGTCCAGCCAGCCCCTATGGACTTTGAAGGAGTGGACACAGCCCCTATGGACAACAGCAGCACAGCGCAGCACAGCACAACACTACACTGCACTACACTACACAGCCCAGCCAGCCCTAACTCCCACCCTCCCTCTTCACTGTCCACAGCCGAGTGAGAAAATGGCGCCATAACATGGACCATTTTCTTGTGTCTGAATAGCCGCCTCCCAGTCACCGCCCAGGTAGACCCAGCACACATTTCCAGGACACTTCTAATACCATGGGCTCAATCACAACTGTGAGTTTGTGGGTGCTCAGTGTAAAGCAGGCGCCGTAGGAGTTTTTAGGGATTTTCACAAATGCTCAGCAGCGTGAACGTCTCCATTTTGTGCGAATTAGAATCAAGCGCTGTGATTTTAAATATGTATTTCAATTAATTCAGCCTTGTTGTGTGGTTCATGCAAAACTAGAAAATGTAAGGCCCAACTCCACCTGCAACAATGAGGCATGAGGTGATTATGTAATGCAGTGGTTCTTAAACTCGGTCTTCAGGATCCCGCACAGTTCACGTTTTCAAGTCACCCAGCAGGTGCACAGGTGTATTCATTACTCACTGACACATTTTAAAAGATCCACAATGGAGCTAATTATTTCACTTGTGATTCTGTGAGGAGACCTGGAAAACATGCACTGTTTGGGGTCCTGATGACTGAGTTTGAGAACCTATAATTTAATGGAACACTTTTGAAAGTCAAGCTCATCTAATCATGACTTATTACTTCCCATACACATGCATCTTTAGTTACTGTATTTTATTTGCTTAATGTCAACATACTCCATGGTACTGTATGATACTGAATATAATTATGGATTATATACATACTTGCCGACATTCAGCTCCCTCATTCCGGGAGGGAGCTGAATGCCTGCATTCTGTGGGGGGCGTGTCCGGACAGTGATGCCGTTTTGGGGGCGGGGCTGGGGGTGTGACCGCCTGATCGCGTCATCGTGGCCCCGCCCCCTCTTCACGATGCCGGAATAAAGGCATTGTAAAGCAGGGGGCGGAGCCTCGATGACGTGATTCAGCGTGAATCGTGTCATCGGGCCCCCCGGCAGCGGGGTTTTTTACTAGTAGTCTGGGGGGATAGGCGGCAGCCGGGAGGCTTGCCTGCCTTTCCGGGGGGTCGGGAGCGGCACCCGATATTCGGGAGGCTCCCGACCAAATCGGGAGGGTAGGCAAGCCTGATTATATAAGTTTTAACAGACAAAATAAAAAAATAGTTATCAAAGACCTTAAGAGCCTCTACTTCCCACAAAGACTCAGGTGGTTACTGGCAATTGGAAATAATCCTGTATATTGTTACCCATTCAACCCAGTAATCCAGAAATGTCAATGTACAGCGAGCTAATTACTCGTAGGAAAACCAGGATGACTAGTAAGAGGTCAGATAGCCTAGGAAAAAGAGAGCGAGAGACTAGCAGTGAAAGGTGAATGTGGCTACATAAGAATGCATGACATTGTTCTGCAGAGGCAGGTTGGCACTGCGGTTAGGGGACCCTAGGCAGTTGCGTGGCATAATGTGAAGCTGCCGGCTGCTTCTCCTCCATGTCTGTGATACCCTGGGTGTGGCATCATAGCCCAGTCCCACGCTCCCAAACTGAGGAGCAGAAGATGTCTTCTAGGATATGCAGGGGGTGGGTGAAGAGAGGTGCTGTAGAGGATGGGGACACACCTAAATTGTGGCCCTGTGTGGAGGACATACTCTGGAATAGAGAATAAGCTGGAATGTGCTGGGAGAAGGTATTGGGGAGCAGGGGTTAATGTTTTTTCACCTAAAACTTACAACATTAAAGGCATCATCTGTTAGGAGGCTGTGAAAAGAAGTGATAGCAATAAAGAGAGCAGCGTATGAGGAGATATAGCAAAGGATGGAAGAGAAGGAAATAAAGTATATACACTTTTACCTTGGGGTATAGAAATGTAGATATGTAATTGGGGAACAATAGTAACAATTAGCACATGATTGGAGAAGGTCTGTTCTAGAGCGCTATGATTTGTGGTAGGAGAGACTTATGAAACAGCCTGACCTGTCCCTTGTGCAGAAATCCTGTACAAGTATTTGTCCAACAAAGTATTGGTATGAAAGAAAAGCTGCAAGGGGACCATGGTCTTTTCCTGCTGATAGCCCATTATTCACATCACTTTGTCATTCCACCAACACAGTGCTGCACACTACAAGTTTCATGTACAGTATGAGCTTAGGACCTCATTCAGAGCCACTCGCAAAATGCGAGCGCTCGTTCTGAATGAGGGCGGCCGCTTTTCTTTTGAAAGGTGGCCTCCTGGCCGCTCGCTAAGCTGTGGGTTACCACCCACAGCTTTAGCGAGTGACTAGGTGATGATCGCGATGGTCGAGACCATCGCGACCATCGGGGCTTGCGACGAGACCCTTGCGGTAGGGTCTCATCTACCGCAAGCCCCAGATTGCTTCCTGCTCTAACAGAGCAGGAAGCATCCTACTGACATCACTGGTGATGTCAGTAGGGACGCCTACAAACAGCAGGCGTTCCTTCAGGCACGCATCCGTTTGTCCGGCCACCCCCCCACCCCTCCTACAAAACGGGGCGAGCTGTCGATCAACATCGACAGCTGCCCCTTTTGTAGCGAGCCCCGGAGCGAGTGCATTTGTCACTCGCTCCGGGGCTTGCACATGCGCAGTGCGAGCGCTGAGCATGCGCAGGCCCTCACCATCGACCCGCTTGCGAGCGGGTCTGAATGAGGTCCTTAGTTTCATGTAGAGGTTTGTAGAACCACATTTTTCTGCATAAGATTGTCACCAATGCTCCTTCAAACGTCAGTCTCGGGCCAGCTTTCCACTCGCCTCCATTGTCCACCTCACGAAACATGATACTTCCTTTGTCATGTGTAGCCTTGTTCTTACTTACACAATCACACCAGTCCAAAGCTATTTCCTAACACTACATCAATGCTCTCATTTCCATCAATGGTCTGTACAGCTGTGAACTTGATTGGCTACAGGTGTGTACTAGCCCCATCCACCCGCCCAATATGTTGGTCCCATTACCATAGTAACTGCGCATGCGTGACCTCCACGCACATGTGCGGCTTACCACAAATTCTTCTTCCTCCACCCTCCATAGGAGTAGGACGTGCCCACTAGTGTCTTTCTGTGTCACTGAGCCTACAGACACAGCGGTGACATCCAGTGGCGGCTCCAGAGGTGGGGCTGCAGCGAGGTCCAAATTTCAATAGGGGAGCAACACCAACTGCCAGTGATGTTTGGCAGCAGTTGAGGTGACAGTTGATGTGACCCCTCTATTTGAATTTTGGACCGCAGTGCAGCTCCACCTCTGGAGCCTACCACTGTGCCACCACCACTGTGTCATCACCGCTAGTGTAGCTACAAGCCCCATTGCCACCATTGCATCTATTATCCCTGCGCAAAGCACAGACACCTCAATCTATCAATGTTAACCTGCTCTTGTCTGCATCTGCATAATACTGCATGTACCAGAGTTATGATGTATTAATCCTGTGTTGTCTCGTACCCTGTTATTCTACCTGATTAATAAACCAATAACTGGTTAAGCTATTCAACATGTGGACTAACTTACATCACACACCACTGCTCCCTATATCAACATAGGTTCTGCCAATACATTGAAGTGAAGAATGGAACCGGTGCCTCAAACACATCTGAAAATGGCTCGGTTTGGAAACTACCTATGTTTGCCCTAGTTTACCATTCAGTGATACAGGGCCTGATTCAGATCTGCATGCTATGTCATTGCCGCACGCAGGCGCCCAATGTTTTCAGTCCGCGTACGCACTGTGGGCCTGATTCAGAGCCGGATGCTCTTTCAGAGCGCTTACTCTAAATCAGTGCCCTCCCTCTCTTTTTTTAGAGCGGCCTCCTGGCCGCTCGCATAGCTGTGGGTAACCACCCACAGCTATAGCGAGCTGCCAAAAAGATGGTCGCGATGGTCAAGACTATCGCGAGCATCAGGCTTGCGACGAGACCCTTGTGGTAGGGTCAAGCCCTGGAGTGCTTTTGGCTCTATCAGAGCCAAAAGCACTCCCACTGACATCATTTGTGATGTCAGTGGGGCCGGCCCCAGACGGTAGGCGTTCCCATGGGAATGCCTCCGTCTGGGCAGCAATGCCCCCGGCACGCCCACCAAAGGGGGAGTGCTGTCACTCAACATCTACAGCACGCCCCCTTTGTAGCGAGACCCATAGCGACGGCTTGGCTGTCGCTATGCGGGTCTCGCACATGCGCACGACGGAGCCGGCTCCCTCGTGCGCAAGTGCACTTGGCCTTCATCGACCCGCTTGCGAGCGCTCAGCACTCGCGAGTCTGAATCAGGCCCTGTGGCCAATGATTACTGTGAAAAGGCGCACACAGTTATACAAGAGGTAATTTCTTCCTGGCTGGCAATAGTGGGGTGGCTAGCCAGATGCAGTCGTGTCACTGGTGTGTCACGGGTTGTGACTGCACTTTTTGCCACAGTTGCACAAATTTTGGTGGCCATGTTCCAATGGATATACCAGCCTGGTGCAAAGCATCTTAACATGCAAAGCGCCGATTTAGTGCCACAACCGGCCGCCGTCTCTGTATGAATCCCATTGGCTGCAGCATTAGCATTAGAGATGTGCGCAGACCCCCGTGTTTTGGTTCTAAATTATTGTTGCATTTTGGTTTTGGCAAAGCCACCCTTTGAGTGTTTTGGTTCGGTTTTGGCTTTGGATTTCTTTCAAACTTGACAAAAAAAAGCTAAAAAATCATGTAACTTGGTCCTGGTTTTGTTCCTATAGTATTATTAACATCAATAACATTAATTTCCAGCCATTAACAGTCAATTTTGACCACCTCATAGCCCCTGAAATCACGAGGGAGTGACTGAAATGCAATCCAAAATATGCAAGCTCCATTTTTTAGATCCGAGTTCGGAACTTGCGAGAAGACCCGAGTCGGGACTTGGTTGTTCTCGAAACCCCAAATTGATCTAAGCCGGGACTCGGTTCTACTCGAAACCCCAAAGTGATCCAAAGCCGGGACTCGGTTCTACTCGGAACCCCAAAGTGATCCAAAGCTGGACTCTGTTCTACTCAAAACCCCAAAGTGATCCAAAGCTGGACTCGGTTGTACTTGGAACCCCAAAGTGATCTAAAGCTGGACTCTTTTGTATTTGGAAACCCCAAAGTGATCCGAAGCTGGACTGGGAACCCCAAAGTTCAGGTGTGTATGGTTTTCAGAATACCAAACCTCTCATCTCTAATTAACATAATGCTGTAGTTGCAGCTACATAAACACCTCTGAATCAGGCCCACAATTAGTAGTAACTCAGCAAATAAGGCAGTTTATAATTAGAAGTGCAGTTCTGAAGAGGAATAAGGCTCTCCCTACAGGATAGCCTATTGTCTTACCTTTATTACACATGTACTAAAAATTGAAAATAAAAATAAAAATAAAAGAAAATGAACTATATTTGTCAATGTGATGTATTTGTTTTTACTTCAAATTGCTTTAATAATGATAGACAGAGTAGGTGTTTGCAGTTCTGTTTACAATAACTCAGTTTAAAAAAAATAGACAACACTTCATTAATTTGTCTGGGGAGGACGAGTTCAAATTTTGTCATAGCATCAGCTCTTGAGACAGAAAGTCTCGGGCATCCATTATATAATTTAATCCTGACATAGCGCATTAAGACCTGAGAAATGAGGACTATTATCCTGTAAAGTCAGCACAATGCAATGGAAGTGAAAACCCTGTCTGTGTTTCAGTGGCCATTTCCAGAGTTTAACTGCTGCATCAAACTATTTCCAGCCCTAATGTGAGGACTTACAAGAAAAACATTATGCAGGTTATTGTCGTCCAAAATGATGGTGTTGCTGAACGCCGTCATTGGTTTTCAAAGGCTTGCTGTAATACATTTGGAAAGGCTGCTTCTAAAATATACAATAGAAATACGTTTTGGACGGTCCAGCAGTCAGATAATATTGATGTTATCTGGATATCTGGATAATCTTCTTAATTATTAATTATGATTTATATCTGAGTGTAGAATAAGCAATGACTGCTAACCCCCTAATGATTTAATTAGTGGGCTTGTCGTTTTTTTTTTTTGTTTCCCATAACTCCTATGATAATTAGTTTTTTGTTTGCCATCTGCTATAGTCATGTCACATTCAGTCCTTCCTCACTGAGAAGAGGGGATCTCCGTTATACACACTGGAGGAGGTGAATAAAGACAGGAGCTAGAGATAGGACTGTACATCGCTGGCACAACTGTTATTACGAAACTACTCTTCTCTTGTTGACATTCAGGGCCTGATCCAGAGCCGGACGCTATTTGCGCTCGCTCGTTCAGAAAAAGAGGCCGGATATTTAAATTGAGCGCTCGCTCTTTGCATTCTGTTGACGCCTCTATGTGTGAGTGAGCGAACAAAACATGCACTCGCCCTTAAAACGCCCGTTTTGACCATTTGGCACGCCTGCGTTCGGATCTCCACTCCCCGTTTTCAAGCACCTTCCCCTGTTACCACCCACAAAATGCCTCATCCTGTCACTCAAATTAGCAGGCACTCGCTATTTTGCGAGCGCTCGATTTCCGACCGCACTGACTGGTTGGTGAATGCGCATTACGACCCATACGCATGCGCAGATGTGCGAACATCGCTCGGAGCGAACGAGCGGCCGCTTACGAGCGGCTCTGAATCAGGCCCTCAGTTCCTGTAGCTCCTCTTGTGAAACATATTGTGTATTTTTTTTATTTAGTGTTTGTTTGTCTTTCTTAGGGGTGTGCACCGGCCACTTTTCGTGATTTGTGTTTTGGTTTTGGATCTGGATCTTTCTTCGTGTTTTGGATCTGGATTGGTTTTGCCAAAACCACCCTTCCGTGTTTTGGGTTCTGGGTTTTGTGTTTTGGATCTGTATTTTTTTGGAAAAAAGCATAAAATCAGCTAAAATCACAGAATTTGTGGGTTTTTCTGTTCCTATGCTATTGTTAACCTCAATAAACAGTAATTTCCACCCATTTCCTGTCTATTCTGAACACCTCACACCTCACAATATTGTTTTTAGGCCAAAAGGTTGCACCGAGGTAGCTGGATGACTATGCTAAGCGACACAAGTGGGCAGCACAAACACTTGGCCAATCTAGGAGTGACACTGCAGTGGCAGACAAGATGGCAGTTTGAAAAACTAGGCACCACACAGTACATAATGCAGAAAAATAAAGAGGTGCAAGATGGAATTGTCCTTGGGCCCTCACACCCACCTTTATGTTGCATAAACAGGACATGCACACTTTAACAAACCAATCATTTCAGCGCCAGGGTCTGCCACACGACTGTGGTTGAAATGATTGGTTCGTTTGGGTCCCCACAAAACATGCTGGCAATTAATCTGTCCCTGCACAAACTGGCTCTACGGAAGCAAGATGTCGTCCTCATCCTCCTCATCCACTGATTCCTCACCCTCTTCAGTATTGTGTACATCCTCATCCTCACAGAGTATTAATTCGTCCCCACTGGAACCCACCACCACAGGTCCCTCTGGACTTTCTGGAGGCTGGTTTCTCTGGAAGAATTGATAATTCATTTTGATGAACATCATCTTCTCCACATTTTGTGGAAGCAACCTCCTACGCCTTTTGCTGACAAGGTTCCTGGCTGCACTAAACACTCTTTCGGAGTACACACTGGAGGGGGGGGGGGCAAATTATTTAAAATAGAGCCAGTTTTTACAGGGGTCTCCAAATTGCCTCTTTTTTTCTGCCAGTACAGGTACGGAATGTCTGACATGCCTACTTGGATGCTGTCACCGATGTAATCCTCCACCATTCTGTCAATGGTAACAGTATCATATGCAGTGACAGTAGACATGTCAGAAATTGTTGCCAGGTCCTTCATTCCGGATCAGATGTCCAAACTTGGTCCTGTCTGCCCTTCATCACTGCCACCGGGTTGCTAAGTTGTTTCTTGGCAGCCCCAGTTGTGGGAGAAAATAGAAGGAGCTGTTGACGTGTCACATTCCGCTTAATCTGACAGTGTTTTCACCAGCAGGTCTTTGCACCTCTGCAGGCTTGTGTTGGCCGGAAAGAGAGACACCACGTAGGCTTTAAACTTAGGATCGAGCACAGTGGCCAAAATCTAGTGGTCTGTTTTCAAAGGATTGACTACCCTCGAATCCTGGCAAGGCAAATGAAGGGCTTCATCCACAAGTCCCACATACTGAGCGGAATCGCTCCGTCTTAGCTCCTCCTTCACTTTCTCCAGCTGCTTCTGCAAAAGGCTGATGAGGGGAATGACCTGACTCAAGCTAGCAGTGTCTGAACTGACTTCACGTGTGGCAAGTTCGAAGGGCTGGAGAACCTTGCACAACATGGAAATCATTCTCCACTGCGCTTGCATACCCCCTCCTTTGCCTATGTCATAGGTGGATGTATAGGCTTGAATGGCCTTTTGCTGCTCCTCCATCCTCTGAAGCATATAGAGGGTTGAGTTCTATCATGTCACAACCTCTTTCAGAAATTTTTCAGGCCATCCAAAGGGTCTCCTGCACACCCCTGTCGTTTTGCTGAAAATTCTGCACCACCAAATTTATTGTGTGAGCAAAACATGGGATGTGCTGGAATTTGCCCAGATGTAATGCCCGCACAATATTGGTGGTGATGTCAGATATCACAAATCCCCAGGAGAGTGTAAGTGGGGTAAGCCATTGGGCATTGATTTCCCTCAGTTTCTCTAAGAGGTTGTCAGCTGTGTGCCTCTTACTGAAACCAGTGATACACAGCATAGCCTGCCTTGGAACGAGCTGGCGTTTCTGAGATGCTGCTATTGGTGACGCTGCTGTTGTTGCTGCATAAGTCGATACATTTATCCAGTGGGCTGTCACAGTCATATAGTCCTTAGCCTGCCCTGTTCCACTTGTCCACATGTCCATGGTTAAGTGGACATTGGGTACAACTGCATTTTTTAAGACACTGAGGACACTTTTTCTGACGTCTCTGTAGATTCTCGGTATCGCCTGCCTAGTGAAGTGGAATCTAGATGGGATTTGGTATCAGGGACACACTACCTCCATCAATTGTCTAAATCCCACTGCACTAATGGCGGATACCGGACGCATGTCTAACACCAACATAGCTGTCAAGGCCACAGTTATCCGCTTTGCTTCAGGATGACTGCTGTCGTACGTTATCCTCCTCGCTAAGGACTGTTGGAGGGTCAATTGCTTAGTAAAAGAAATAGAGGTGTTCCTACTTCCTCTCTGGGATGATGAACGACTCCCAGCAGCAGCAGCAGCAGCAGCAGTTGGCATAGCAATGCAGGATCCTCCAGGGGAATCCCAGATAGGAGAGTCAGTAATGCCAGTGACATGGCCTGCAAGACTACTTCCGATCCTGACTAAGGAGGAAATTGATGAGGAGGGAGTTGATGGTGTGGTTTGCAGGTGCTTGGATACAACAGGAAAAAGGGATTTAGGTGTCCCTGGACTGCTTACGGTCTTAGCCACAGTTTCTGAACTTGACAGTAACTTTTTATGAATGTGCTGCAGATGTTCGTATAAGGGAGGATATTCCTAGGTGGTTAGCATCCCTATCCCTACTTATTCCACCTTTACATATGGTACATATGGCAAGACAGTTGTTGTCCGGATTTGGATAGAAAGATTTCCAGACCAAAGAGGTGGAATGTTTGGTCTTCTGCCCAGGCATGACCGTGATGGGCTTTTTCCTCCCACGGACAACAACTGTCTCCCCCGATGCCTGATTTAAACAAACTACCTCACCATCAGAATCCTCCTCGTCAACTTCCTCCTCAGTGCCAGTTACACCAATATCCTCATCCTGTTGTACTTCAACAGTGACATCTTCAATTTGAATATCAGCAAGTGGACTGTGGGTGCTCCTTCCAGCACTTACAGAGGGCGTGCAAATGGTGGAAGGAGCCACCTCTTCCCGTCCAGTGTTGGGAAGGTCAGACATTGCAACCGTTGCCACACTTGGACTCTCCATGGGGATTTGTGATATCTTCTTAGAATTGTTTAGCACAGTTCTTTGCTGTGCTTTTGCCAGCTTAACTTGTTTGATTTTTGTAGCGGGAGGAGGGCTTCCATCATTATGTGAAGCTGGACCACTAGTCATGAACATAGGGGAAGACCTTAGCCGTTCCTTGCCACGCCGTGTTGTAAATGGCATATTGGCAAGTTTACGTTTCTCCTCAGGCGATTTAAATTTATTTTTTAAGGTAATTTTCCTGAACTTTGCCATTTGGGATTTTATATGCCCTCTACTATGATATTGGGCATCGGCCTTAGCAGACAACGTTGATGGCATTTCATCGTCTATGTCATGACTAGTGACAGCAGCTTCAGCACTAGGAGGAAGTGGTTCTTGATCTTTCCCTATTTTATTTTTATCGGACAAATTTTTGTCCTCAAATTATGTGATATTGATGCATGTGCGGCTAAGGCGCACACAAACAGAAAAATATATATATTTTTTTTCTGGCACTTTGGGGGCTACACCCAGATGAGCCAGCCGGCCCTTTACTTATGACACAGGCGCACGCTTGACGCTACTTTGTTGATGCACGTGCGGCTACAGTGCACACAAGCCACAAACACAGAAATTATTTTTTTTTCGGAGTGCTCTTTGAGGGTTACACCACCCTTCAACAGACGAGCCAGCCAGCCCTTTACTTATGACACAGGCGCACGCTGTGTCATAAGTAAGTTGCAGCTCATGTTTGCTGTTCACGGCTTGTGTTCACAGTTCACATTCACGTTCGCAGTTCATATTAAAATTTGTGTCTATTAACTTTATTAACTTAAAAAAATACTATTGAAATAATATTTCTTATTAATAAAATCGAAATGATAAACACCTCTGCGGCTTATTCTGAGATGAATGGATCTCTCTGCCTATATGCCAGTAGTGAGTTTGTAGCATATGATACAGTGCATGCAAAATGTACACATTTTTGTGTATCTCTGTCCTATTCTTAAGCAGACGGATCATTGCCGGATCTGTCTTTCTGTCAATTAGGCTTTTGTGGTCGCAACCTGAGCGGCAACTATGCGGATGTACTGAGCTGTTCTGTCTTGTGGGAGCATCATGGAAGTGTCGCTGGCGTGCAGCTTGAATTCTGTGCTTTTATGAGTGGTGCGTACGGATTAGGGAATCTTGTTTTAGACGGATCTTTTGCACCTGGTACAAAAGTGCAGATACTAAAGATGACGGCTGTGGATGGGAAAAACAATGGGCAGTGCAAACAGATCCTTGCATAAGCCCTACGGAATTTCTCATTAGCATAAGGGTTTAATTCAGGTTTCCGGGGCATCACAAAAAAAAACAGCCACTGTGCGTACGATTCAGAATCAGCCCCTAATGAGTTAAAAGTTCACCATTGTAGATTCCCAATTTTCAGTAGAAAGCACAACGATATTGAAAATGTACAGTACATAAACAGACACACATGTGCAAACCAGCTTGATCATTGTTAAACAACCTCAAGCATGGTTGAGCTGTGTAGAACAAGGGTTCCCAAACGCGGTCCCCAAGTCACCCAACAGTTCAGGTTTTAGAGATATTCGTGGTTGAGCACAGGTCGGTAAATAAAATTGACTGAGGTACTAATTAAGTCACCTGTGGTCAAGCATGGGTATTCCTAAAACCTGGACTGTTAGGGTACCATGAGGAAAAAGTTTTGGAACCTCTGGTCTAGAACATTGTCGAATCTGTCACAAGGCCATGCTCCATTTTTGTGCACACACCTTTGGTATGACATTTGCAGGAGCATAACCGTGAGTCACTCCCCCCCCCCTTTTTTAGTCTAGCTGGGGGCGAGCCCAGCACACCTGCAGCACTTATACTAATACTGCTTGAATATTACAGCTTCTTTACTAATGCTGGGCATACATGTACAGATAAAATGCATGTCAGGCAGGCAGACATTTTATATCACAGCCTGATATCATGGACATACACTGTGAGATACTGTAACTCACAGTGTATGCGCCACGATATCTGGCTTCCTCTCTAAGGGAAGAAACATTTCCCCATTCCTCACATGTGAAGGAAGAGGGGAAACGTCCATCAGTCAGCCGCAGCTGGGCATACAGTGCCTGATGCAGCCGACGTTCACTTATACCCCTTTTCCACCGAAATTCCGGGTCTGACCCGGAGTTGGAACAGGGTTCCTATAGACCCGGCTTTTCCGGCGTGAAAGTGGACGCTTGGAGGTGACATCATCTCCAAGTTCTACTGTGGCTCACTCCGGCATGCGGCTCACTCCATATCATCAAGACCCGGAGTGCAGCGTACACACAGCAGGGTTTCACAGGCTACGCCCGTGTTAAACCCTGCTATTTACCTTGGTTGGATTGACGGGTCACTCGACCCGGCGATCCAACCCTCACCCCTTTTACACCAAGGAGCTGCCTGGGTTAACCCTGCAATAACCCGGGTTTTAGCTCCGGTGTAAAAGAGGTATAAGAAAGTATCGCATCGCACAGGCATGCTGGAAATCCTGCATGCCCAACTGATTGATATTTTCAGATTGATCGCCCGCATACATTGTACAATTGTCTGGCCGATCCGCTGATATCGGGCGTATCAGCCAGATAATTGTATAGTGTATGCCCAGCATAGCATTGCTTTAAATTCTTCCTATTGTTGACTATTAATTACTACAGCCTCACAGCATTTTACTGACTATGGCCCTGATTCAGAGCCGGACGCTCTGACCAGAGCGCCCGCTCTGAATCAGGGCCCACCTCCATTAAAATGGAGCATCCTCCTGGACGCTCGTATAGCTGTGGGTCACCACCGACAGCATATACGAGCGTCCAACAAGATGGTCGCGATGGTCTTGCATTGCAAATTGCACGATTTGCAATGCAAGACCATCGATTGCAAATTGCACGATTGCTGCAATCAATTGCTGATGTATGGGGGCCTTTACTTGTGTATTGAACACTGGCTAATTGATTACTAGTAAGGAATTGCTGGCAATGAATTTTTATAGTTATTTGATTAACTTTCATGCCTTGTTTTTTTAGTAAATTTCAGGGGCGTATCTACCGATTGCCAAATTGGCACTCGCCAGGAGCGCCGACCAAAGGGGGGGTGCCGCCCGGCAGTGCCACCAGTAGCCAGGGGGTGGACAACTTCCCCGCCCCCACAAGTGTAGGGCAGTCCGCAGTGATAGCGGACTGCCCTACACTTATTAGATTAATCTACACCGTTTACAAACACACAGCCGCCAGCGGTGGCTGTGTGTTTGTAATAGCATCCAGCTAATGAGAGTCAGACAGATTTTCATTTGCTGCTGCGTCGTCCGGGGAGGGAGCAGGCTGGAGCTCACTAATGAGCTCCGTGTGCCGGGTCCACCCGCAGCATGTGATGGGAGAGATGTCATACGTCATGACGTCTCTCCCATCCAGGAAAAGAGCGTCCGGGACTCAGAGCAGACAGCGGCGGTCGCGTCAGGAGCGGGGATCAGGTAAGTTGAATTTTTTTTTGTTCTTTGTGTGTGTGTATGTGTGTGTAAGCCTGGCACTACAGGGGGGGGCACTGAAATAGGGGGTGGCCGCTACTGGGGGCACTTTATAGGGGGTGCCAGCTACTGGGGGGCACTGTATAGGAGTGGCCACTACTGGGGGCAATTTATGGGGATGGCCACTACTAGGAGCACTGTATAGAGATGGCCACTACTGTGGGCAATTTAGGAGGTGGGTGGCCACTACTTGGGGCACTGTATAGGGGTGGCCAATACTGGGGGCAATTAAGTGGGGGTGGCCACTACTGGGAGCACTGTATAGGGGGGACTACTACTGGGGGCACTGTATAGGGGGGGTTACTACTGGGGTCTACTACTGGGGGGAACTGTATGGGAGGACTACTACTGGGGTCACTGTATAGAGGGGGCTACTATTGGGGGCAATGCAGCATAGGAGGAATTACTACTGTACTACTGGGGGATTACTATTGGGGGCACTGCATGGGGGGGCGCCAGTCCATTACATTGCCAGGGGCGCTTGGATCACTAGATACACCCCTAGTAAATTTGTCACATTTTAGGTCTCAATGTGTTTTGTACAAAGCTACTTTTATTAGCAAATGCCATATTTGTCTGATTACAGACTGTAAAATAAATATAAATTAAATTGTATTAACAGCGCTTACTATTTTTTCTGGAAATAGGACCTGACGTCAGAGTTGTACGCTAATGCTGCCGCAGCTGTGATTTTCGCTGCTGAGAATGTATAAAAATATTCTAATTGTACTGAGAAGCCCACCGGAGCCATTGCAGCTGACATGCTGACTGTCGGTATTCACAATATAGATATTCGGGTATTGTCAACATTATGTAAGTATCAACATTGTTAATGTCAACATTTGACATATTAACATTCTGTCCATGACAACATTCTAGTGTCGACATTTTGAATGTCAACATTATGAATATCAGTTTAATATACCACACCCTCTAGTGCTCTCCTCATGTGACAAAATGCCATTTATATATAAACATTTCAAGATGACTGTAAAGGCCGATTTTCAGTTTTGCTGTAGATCCAGCTTCAAATTATGCACCTTAGCTGTGATTAAATATTTCCTCCCCCAAGATAAATATAGTATGTAATAATATACAGATCTACATTTCATATATCATAATATACAGGGACACTCCTTCCATATGGCATAATATACAGATACTTCTTCCATACTGTATGACATAATATACAGACACTCCTTCAATGTTATGCTATACAGAGACACCTTCCATATGTGGTAATATACAGAGTACAGACACTCCTTCCATGTGCAGTAATATACAGTCCTTCCATGTCATAATATACAGACAGTCCTTACTTATGTCATAATATACAGACACTCCATACATGTCATAATATACAGACAGTCCTTAATTATGTCATAATATACAGACAGTCCTTAATTATGTCATAATATACAGACAGTCCTTATTTATGTCATAATATACAGACACTCCTTCTATGTTCAGTAATATACAGACACTCCTTCCTTGTCATAAAATACGCAGTTCTTATTTATGTCGTAATATACAAACACTCTGTTACGGACTGGGATTTTTGTGGACCCGGGGTGGAAACAGAAGTGGAAGCAGGAACAGATGATGGGGTCTATTTACTAAGCAGTGTTAGTAGACAGAGTGAAAAGTGATAAGAAAGTGATAAGGTGCCAGCCAATCAGCTCCAAACTGTCATTTTTCAAACACAGCCTGTGAGATGGCAGTTGGGAGCTGATTGGCTGGCACCTTATCACTTTCCACTCTGTCTCCTAACTCTACTTAGTAAATAGACCCCTTAAATTGGAAAGTTTGTTGTTTTATATGGATATTAGTAGACATGAAAATATACAGATAGTAACAAGAGTCCCAATGTAAATAAACTAGAACCGGAGTATGTGGATGATAGGTCACTGTAGTGAGAGAGAACAAAGTCAGTGTCCAGAAAAGTCGTAGAAATGTCTAAAGTGAAATCCAGAAATGATGTAAATATGGCTGTATGAGATATTCTGATATCCTGTAGAATGGCTTGAATGAGATATCCTTGATGAATGGCTGAACAAGGAGTTTAACGACAAGTTCAGAACACAAGAGTGGGTACCCTGTGGGAGACAGGGCAGTCACCACCAGACAGGAGGCTGTGGGACAGGTCAGAGCGGTGCTGGGAGATCTGTGGTAGCTGATTAGCTGACAGGAGGCAGAGGTAGCACCAGAGCAGGAACAAGGCTTAGGAGCACAGGGAACTCTCTCACAGGAAGCTGTGAAACACGTTGCACTGGCAACTACAGGGAGCTCCAAACCCCCTTAAGTACCAGCAGCAGAGCGTGAGTAGCTGGGAGAGATCACCTGATGCATCAGGATAGGCCCACTATGTCACATGAACTGAGGCAAGATGGCCGCGCCCAGACACCCGCAGCATGGTGATGCCGATAGCCTTACCATTGCCAGCAGGACTCACAGACATCAGACCCCCGTGCACACCCAGCGCCAGTCCTCAATGTATCATAATATACAGACACCTTCCATATGTCCTAATATACAGACAGCCCTGTCATATGTCATAATATACAGACACCTTCCATATGTCATAAGATACAGACAGCCCTATCATATGTCATAATATACAGACACCTTCCATATGTCATAATATACAGACAGTCCTTCCATATGTTATAATATACAGACAGCCCTTCCATATGTCATAATATACAGGCACCTTCCATATGTCATAATATACAGACAGCCATTGTATATGTTATAATATACAGAAAGTCCTTCCATATGTCATAATATACAGGCACCTTCTATATGTCATAATATACAGGCACCTTCCATATGCCATAATATACAGACGGTCCTTCATATATCATATTATACAGACACCTTCCATATGTCAAAATATACAGACAGCCCTAGCATGTGTCATAATATACAGACACTCCATCCATATGTTATTATATACAGACACAGCTTCTATATGTGATAATATACAGGCACTCCTTTCATGTGTCATAATACCGTGGTTCCCAAATGCAGTCCTCAAGGCAACCAGGTTTTAAGAATATCACTGGCTGAGCACAGATGGTTATATCAAAATGAATTGTGCACTAATTAAGTCACCTGTGCTCAAGCATGGATATCCTTAAAACCTGAACTGTTGGGGAGCCTCGAGGACCGCGTTTGTGAACCTCTGCCATAATGCAATGGCTTTTTGTCCCGCAAGATAAATATTATATAGGTATAAAATAATCATCATACAAGACATATACTATATTTTGACAGCTCTTTTTTTAGAAACAAAGTTACTGCATTCTCTGTCAGTGCCATTACTTTCAATAAATTAGTTTAAAAAAAAGAAACAAATGAAAATATGGGGACATATATTATTCTGCTATAACGTTTGGTCACTGACCTACACTATGAAGAAGTAAAACTATGCTTCCTCAGTATTTGGGTGTACACAATTTCTCCTGTCACCATGTCCTTACCCTTCAAGCGCTTATTTAAATGAGGCTTGTTAGAGTATAAAAGACTTTCTCCTTTGCCATGGGCAGTCCGGATCATTAAGAATCCTAAAGAACAATAATAGCTGTAACCAGTCCTGTAGGGCAGACAACACTGTGTGACAATGAGAACATTTTATGCGCAAATGTCCCCTAAAAAAGTTATGTCCTGTGTCTTAGAACCATCACACAGAAACCACCTGCATGCGCTCATACATAGAGCTAGTCTGCCTCGCCATATGTAATCTCCTCCAGTGTTTCATTCAGCAATCTGTTTTAGATACGCAAGGGAGCCAAGAAATTATGTATTGCTCATTTTCTAGTGTCATCAATGATGACAATTCCGGCATCAAGAGACTCATTTTATTCTGCAGATGTTTTTTACAAATAGAACATAAATCATAGATTTCCCAGCCTTTCTTGTTGACGCTTCAGAGATAATGGAAACTATTGATAAATATAATTTGATTTTATATCGGATATCTGTGAACTCGTGGGCTCAAGAGGATCTCCACTCCATGCTTTTAATTTTGAGCGTTGTCGGCAGGATTTGTTTAACACTGTACCTAGCAATGGGATACAGAGAAAAAAAGTGTATTTATTTTTACATTTACATTTACATTTGTTTGACAGTGTTATTGTGTAGAATGTGTGATTGTACCCAAAACGTGTTTGCAAACATCCTGGAGATGTAAACATCTAGTGATCATCTCTTCAATTAGACAGCCCCTGGTACATGCACAAATAAGGGGACATCGGCTATTTTCTTGACAACATCTGTTTGATTTCCTCACAATGACTTCCAGTTATTTGTATCCCAGTTCTGTTCCATGAGTAACATTTGCATTTTAATGAATAAAAAGTGATTTAAATGATGTTATCTATGTTCTCTATTGCTTCCCTAGTTCACTCAAAAATAAATATAATTTTGTGCTTCCTTCCTTTATAAGTATAGTTATATAAACATTACTGCTTATGCAGGATAGGAGCGAGCAAACGCGTTAGTTACAATGTAGTACGGTACTTTTTTGGAGCCACTTTAATAGATATGCTGTAGCTGTTCTATATTTGATCTATTTGTTAAATATTTACATTTTCTTCTAAGAAAAGAAGTACAGTATGCCATATATTCACATGCCATATATTCCCTGAGCCACAGCCTTATTGATCTATACATCCCACCACATGCCATATATTCCCTAAGCCACAGCCTTATTGATCTATACATCCCACCACATGCCATATATTCCCTAAGCCACAGCCTTATTGATCTATACATCCCACAACATGCCATATATTCCCTAAGCCACAGCCTTATTGATCTATACATCCCACCACATGCCATATATTCCCTAAGCCACAGCCTTATTGATCTATACATCCCACCACATGCCATATATTCCCTAAACCACAGCCTTATTGATCTATACATCCCATCACATGCCTTATATATCCCACCACATGCCATATATTCCCTAAGCCACAGCCTTATTGATCTATACATCCCACCACATGCCATATATTCCCTAAGCCACAGCCTTATTGATCTATACATCCCACCACATGCCATATATTCCCTAAGCCACAGCCTTATTGATCTATACATCCCACCACATGCCATATATTCCCTAAACCACAGCCTTATTGATCTATACATCCCACCACATGCCATATATATCCCACCACATGCCATATATTCCCTAAGCCACAGCCTTATTGATCTATACATCCCACCACATGCCTTGTGGTGGGATGTGGCTTGGTGGCTAATTTTTTAAATGTGGAATCTGCTTTTTTTCTATGTGCAATATTTTTGGCAGTGAGAAATTATAGTCCTGTGATATGGTTATGTAAAATAGTAGTAGTCATATATATAAAAAATAATAATAGTAATAATAATAATAATAATAGTCCAAATATCAACCACTGCTTGTATTGCCAACCACATAAATATCCCAAACTATATTTTACACAGAACCACACATTGCTAGCTATGCAGCCACTCACATAGGAAAGAAGGGCTCTTCTGATGATCCCACATTTTCATATCACAGTGCTCTGTAGATGTTCTCAGATACTTTAGGCCAGTGACACTTAGAACAGTGACAGGACAATGGAGGTGATGACAAATACATAGCCGATCTCCATTGACTCTTTGGATTTTTGCACGGAAATATTGACTGTGGAAAACAGCAGATGAGTTAATATATTATGAGTTTATACAAATGTTTTAATTTTGTAAGTTTGTACCACCCACCTGAGGCTGACATTTATCTGTTGCTTGCTGTGACACTGTCTACTTAATCACGTCTCGACATTCAGCTGATTTTTTGGGGGGAGCTTTATCAAATCTTGGATAGAGATAAAGTACACAAAAAAGGATGGGCCTCTGCACTAGTGTGTAAATTGAATCTGATCAAAAACCCCGTATGCTTTTAGATTGTTTATAACATTCAAAAACAGGGATGCTGCCAGTGAAAACGGGAATAACTATTGGAAACTTGGAGAGGAAGAAAAGATGTCCTTGGAAGGCCTCTCCAAGTTTCCAAGAGAGATATATGGGTCTATAAAGTACCAGCCAATCAGCTCCTAACTGTCATTTTCCAAACACAGCCTGTAAAGTGACAGTTAAGAGCTGATTGGTTGGTACTTTATCTCCATACACTTTATCTCTCTCCAAGGCTTAGTACAAAGACCCCAAAGCACAAACCAATCAGTTTATAAAGCTGGGTACACTAAAATGTGTGACCCGGCTTATGGTACGATGCGATGTAACTATACATTGCACACTCTGGCCCTGATTCAGAGCCGGACGCTCTGACAGAGCGCTCGCTCTGAATCAGGGTGTTTTTTTTTTTTTTAGAACGGCCTCCTAGCCGCTCGCATAGTTGTGGGTGACCACCCACAGTTATAGCGAGTGGCAAGGAAGATGGTCGCGATGGTCAAGACAATCGTGACCATCGGGCTTGCGACGAAACCCTTGTGGTGGGGTCTCGTTGCCGCAAGCCCCAGAGAGATTTCGGCTCTAACAGAGCCGAAATCTCTCCCACTGACACAAACGGAGGCGTTCACATGGGAACGCCTCCATTTGGGCAGCCACTCCCCCAGTCCGCCCACCAAAGGGGGCGTGCTGTCACTCAACATCGACAGCACGCCCCCTTTTGTACGAGACCCGGAGCGACGGTTTGCCCGTCGCGATCCGGGTCTCGCGCATGCGCATGACGGAGCCGGCTCCGTCGTGCATATGCGCTCTGGGCCACCATCGACCCGGTTGCGAGCACTCAGCGCTTGCGACCGGGTCTGAATCAGGCCCTCTGTACACACTGCACTCAGGGCCGGCACTAGGCAGCACTGCGCCCAGCCCCGTCCTGTGTTGCCGCCCCTTCCCTCCTCCGCTCCCTCCCCACTATGCATAAATATCTCCTATACCGCCGGGAGGGAGGTGGGCGTATCCTGCGCCCTCCGTAAGCAGTAGCGCTCCGGGCAACGGACCGGCATGTCCGTGCCTGGAGCCGCTACTGACTGCACTATCCTGTGTATGACGCTGCGATGTGTCATCATTACATGCTGCATGTAACAGAACTGGGTTGTTCATTGCTTCATCCCCTCTGCAGTGCAGACAGCATATGGGACAATGCGATGTACAACCGTTATTCATGACAGATCGGGTGTACACACTATACCATTTGCAGTCAGGTGCATAAATATTGGTACATTGACAGAATTTTCATATTTTGGCCTCTATTCACCACCACAATGACTTTGAAAAGAAACAAACAAGATGTGCTTTAACTGCAGACTTTTAGATTTAATTTGAGGGTAATTACATCCAAATCAGGTGAACGGTGTAGGAATTACAACAGTTTCAATATGTGCCTCCCACTTTCTAAGGGGCCAAAAGTAATGGGACTATCAACTCAAAAGCTATTTCATGGACAGGTGTGGGCTATTCCCTCGTTATTTCATTATCAATTAAGCAGGTAAAAGGTCTGGAGTTGATTCTAGGTGTGATATTTGCATTTGGAATCAGTTGCTATCAACTCTCAATATGAGATCCAAAGAGCTGTCAATATCAGTGAAGCAAGTCATCATTAGGCTGAAAAATCAAAAGAAACCCATCAGAGAGATAGCAAAAACATTAGGTGTGGCCAAATCAACTGTTTGGAACATTCTTAAAAAGAAAGAACGCACCGGAGAGCTCAGCAACACCAAAAGACCCGGAAGACCATGGAAAACAACTGTGGTGGATGACAAAAGAATTATTTCTCTGGTGAAGAAAAACCCCTTCACGACAGTTGGCCAAATCAAGAACACTCTCCAGGAGGTAGATGTATATGTGTCAAAGTCAATAATGAAGAGAAGAGTTCACAAGAGTGAATATAGAGGGTTCACCACAAGATGCAAACCATTGGTGAGCCACAAAAACAGGAAGACCAGATTAGAGTTTTCCAAACAACATCTAAAAAAGCCATTACAGTTCTGGAACAACATCCTATGGACAGATGAGACAAAGAGCCTGATTCAGATCTGAACGCTCTGACCAGAGCGCTCCCTCTGACCAAAGCACTCGCTCTGAATCAGGGCCCTCCTCCATGAAAATGGAGCGGCCTCCTGGATGCTCGTATAGCTGTGGGTGACCACCCACAGCTATAGCGAGCGTCCATGATGATGGACGCGATGGTCTTGACCATCACGACCATCGGACTTGCGACGGAGACCCTACATTAAGGTCTCCCTGCCACAAGCCCTGGAGTGATTTTGGCTCTATCAGAGCCAAAATCACTCCCACTGACATCACTAGTGATGTCAGTGGGGCCGGCTTCAGACGATAGGCGTTCCCATGGGAATGCCTCCGTCTGGCAGGCACGCCCCCGGCACGCCCACCAAAGGGGGCGTGCTGTCAATCAACATCGACAGCACGCCCCCTTTGGTGCGAGACCCGGAGCGATGGAAAGCCCGTCGCTCCCTGGGTCTCGCGCATGCGCACGACGGAGCTCCCTCCGTCGTGCGCATGCGCAGTGGGGAACATCGACCCGCTTGCGAGCGTACTGCCAGTCGCGGGTCTGAATGACCCCCAAAGATCAACTTGTACCAGAGTGATGGGAAGAGAAGAGAAGGAAAGGAACTGCTCATGATCCAAAACATACCACCTCATCAGTGAAGCATGGTGGTGGTAGTATCATGGCGTGGGCATGTATGGCTGCCAATGGAACGGTTCCCTTGTATTTATTGATGATGTGACTGCTGACAAAAGCAGCAGAATGAATTCTGAAGTGTTTCGGGCAATATTATATGCTCATATTCAGTCAAATGCTTCAGAACTCATTGGACGGCGCTTCACAGTGCAGATGGACAATGACCCGAAGCATACTGCAAAAGCAACCAAAGAGTTTTTTAAGGCTAAAAAGTGGAATGTTATGCAATGGCCAAGTCAATCCCCTGAACTGAATCTGATTGAGCATGCATTTCACTTGATGAAAACAAAACTGAAGGGAAAATGCCACAAGAACAAGCAGGAACTGAAGACATTTACAGTAGAGGCCTGGCAGAGCATCACCAGGGATGAAACCCAGCGTCTGGTGATGTCTATGCGTTCCAGACTTCAGGCTATAATAGCCTGCAAAGGATTTGCAACAAAGTATTAAAAAGTGAATGTTAGATTTAGGATTGTTTAGTTTGTCCCTTTACTTTTGCCCCCTTAAAAGTGGGAGGCACATATAGAAACCGTTGTAATTCCTACACCGTTCACCTGATTTGGATGTAATTACCCTCAAATTAAATCTGAAAGTCTGCAGTTAAAGCACATTTTGTTTGTTTCATTTCAAAGCCATTGTGGTGGTGAATAGAGGCCAAAATCTGAAAATTCTGTAAATGTCCCAATATTTATGGACCTGACTGTATATACAATGTGTATGTTATTTCTTAAAGAAAGGGGGTCAGGGGAGTAGCTAGACCTATGGGGGCCCCATAGCAAATTTCCATGGGCCCCTCTGCTGTGCATTATACAGAACGGACGGGCACTCATCTCCTGTGCCCCATGGGCGACGGCTTCTCGTTTCTTAGCAGTATGCTGTTGCGGGCACATCTGCTGTCCTGCTTGGCTCCAACTCTCCTCACTGATGCTGGGAGGAGGTGTTGCTGTGGTCCTGGGATGTCCTAGCAGGCTCAGCATAGCCACGCCTCCACCCTGCATCAGTGAGGAGAGACAGAGCCAGCCGGTACATGCCTGCAGCCACTGCTAAGGAGGAGAAGCCCATGGGGGTCAGGAGATGAGTGCCAGCCCCGCACTTAGTAGTTGTGTGGTGCAGCATTACTGCATGCAGGAGGAGGCCAAACCCTAATGGTGGCCCGGGCCCCGTAGCAGCCGCACCCCCTGCACCTACTATAGCTATGCTCTTGGAGGGGGGGGGGCTCTCATTTCAACCTTCTGTGTTTAATATGAGCTCAGGCTTACAAGTCAGCATTACACATCACAGAAGCTGATTGGTTGCTGTGACCAACTTCTCCACTTTATCTTTCTTTGTTTGGTGCTCAGTAACAAAGGACTCTCTGCCTATAAGGATATTTTCATGCTAGGTTCTATTTGTTGATTTGTGACAAATGTGTTTTTTTTTTAAATATGGATGTTATGTTTGTCAAGATTTAGAAAACAACAGCAAACAAAAAACTAGCATCACTCTAATTTACATTCTCCAGCCAACCAAGAGTCAGATGGAAGCAACTGTGAACATAATTGTGAAACATAGTGGAAGAGTCTAAATAATGTCAAATAGCCAATAAGTCTTGTAAAACCACCTACCTTCAAAAGTTGCAGAATAATTTAACTCCCATAGTGTTTTGCAGGGACAAGATAATTACTTTTACTAGCACTGTTGTGTTGTTTTTAACAATAAACAAGTATTGTGTGGAATTAGAGAGAACCCTTGATGGGAAACACAGATACATTAGTTATCTGTTAGAAATACTTTATACTGTGTCACACGGAACATTATTGCTTTTACCAATAATATATTTTAATGTTTAATGACTGTGAACATTACTTTTATAACAATATTACATTTTAGTTGCATTATTTACATACAGTATTAGGGACAATATACCCCCTAGTGTAAATGAGTGCCACTTTGAAAACATTTATCCATGTCACCAAGGAGACATGTGACCTTATAATTGCACCCTGGCAGTGGCGTAACTACTGCCCCCGCAGCCCCCGCGGTGGCTTGGAGGCGACGGGGGCAGTAGTAGTAACTACGGGCACCCGCTGAGTGTGTTACCAGTGGGCGTCCGGCTCCTATTCAAACTCCCGGGGGCAGCCGGAGGACGGAGCTCCCTCCGTCTACCGGGTCCCGCAGGGCACTATGGGAGTGACGTAATGACGTCACTCCAATAGTGCCGAAGAGCGGACGCCAGGGACGGAGCTCAGGAGTGAGCTCCGTCTTCCGGGTCCCGCAGAGCACTATGGGAGTGACGTAATGACATCACTCCCATAGTGCCGAGGAGCGGACGCTGGGGTATAGACGGCAGCAGCACTGGAGCGGGGATAAAGGTAAGTGTTTGTGTTTTTTTCTTTTGTGTGTGTGTTTGTTTGTGTGCACTACAGGGGGCTAACTACAGGTGGCTAACTACAGGGGGCTAACTACAGGCGGCTAACTACAGGGGGCTAACTACAGGCGGCTAACTACTAGAAGGGGGACTACAGGGGGCTAACTACTAGAAGGTGCACTACAGGGGGCCCTGCATAATGGGCACTACTACAGGGGGCACTACTTTAATGGACATTACTACAGGGGGCCCTGCATAATGGGCACTACTACAGGGGACATTGCATAATGGGCACTACTACAGGGGATATTGCAAAAGGGGCACTACTACAAGGGGCATTGCATAAGGGGCACTACTACAGGGGCATTGCATAAGGGGCACTAGTATAGGGGGCATTGCATTTTGGGGCACAACTACAGGGGGCACTGTATAAGGGGCACTAATTTGATACACAGTTTACAGGTTATAAACTATGTTCCCAATAATCTGGTTCTACACGGACATAAAAACTGTGCAACCTGTCTTGAGCTGAGGTGACGGACTGGCAGGAGCAGAAAGGAGGGTTGGTGAAGTAGATCTGTCAGGGTGGGATGTAATGGGCATTACTGTTTGGCATAATGTGTATTTGGCATTACTGTGTGCACAATGTGCTATTAGGGGCATTACTGTGTGGCATAAGGTGTAAGGGGCATTACTGTGTGGCATAATGTGTTGTATGTGGCATAATCTGTTGTATGTGGCATTACAGTGTGGCATAATGTGAAATAGGGGCATTACAGCATGGCATAAATTTGTTATAAGCACTTTACTGTATGTCATAATGTGTTATATGTGGCATTATTGTGTGGGATGTGTAAGGGGCATTGCTGTGTGGCATAATGTGTTGTAAGGGGCACTCCGGTGTGGCATAATGTGTTGTAAGGGGCATTCCGTTGTGGCACACTGTGTTATAAGTGGCATTACTTAGTGTGTCATAATGTGCAAGGCACGTTGCTGTAACCACACACATTAAACGTAGTCTTTGGGTGTGTTTGATCTTTGGGCAAGGGGGGGGGGGCACCTGAAACTTTTTTGGCATGGGGGAGCAAAATTTATAGTTACACCACTGTACCCTGGCAAAATGTTCTGTACTCAGTGGCACAGTAATGACTTCCAACAGCAAAACGGCATTGGATTCAGATTTGATACTACTACGACTATGATAATAATAATAATAATAATAATAATAATAATAATAATAATAATAATAATAATAATAATAATAATAATTAAGTAATAATATAAATCATGGTATTATATGAGTTAAACAGTTTTTTTACTTAAGAAAAGAATCCTGTTTTTGCTAATATGTATTATTATTATTATCATTATTATTATTATTATTATTATTATTATTATTATTATTATTATTATTATTATTATTACTATTACTTACATTTTAGAATAATTTTTACAAATAATTTATATTGATGATGCAATTCAGCATACTGTATACATCTGCTAATGAGTAAAGGATCAAATAGAAAAATTATGTTCACTCCAATTCTTGTATGTTTCAGCCAGTAAGTGGCCTCAACACGTAATTACTGTACATTTATTTGTTTGCAACACATTCTATGTACTGTACCTGAAAGTAATAGAAGTCTGAGGTTCCCACGGACTGACCTGAAGTACAGTCTGTACCCTGTAAGAGCTACACTGTAACCTGTGAGAGTGTGGGGGCAGCCAGGTTGGCACAGCAGGGGTCGTGATGTAGCACTGATGGGAGGGTCATGATAGTTTGAGTACGTCATTGTGGCCCAACCAGTCTCTATACAATACAGAGATTACTGGCATTGCAAAGAGTGGGGCGGGGCTACGATGAAGTGGTTCTGCCTGAATCGTCCACTTCACTTAAAAACTGTGCGGCGCTGGGTAGACGCGGCCAGGCTCTTGGAGACTTGCCCACTCTTCCGGGTGGCCGGGAGGGCCATCTAATTTTTGGGAGAGTAGGCAAGTATGCCATGCGAAGACATGGATAGTGGCAGCACTAAAATTGGGGATGCTTAAGTACCCACTGCACCTACGGACCTGGCACCTATGATTTGTAGTCAAACCTGGAAACACATTCAGTGATAGCCATTGTTAAAGGACGCATATATGTTTCAATAGCCTTTGCAATTAAATATGTTGCATTGGCTGCAGGTTGTTAAGTTATTAATTGAAAACATCAATCAAAACAATTTATATGGTATACAGTATAGTATACTGTGTATACTGTTAAAATTACAATTCTATTGTTGACAAATAAAAATGTATTACAAATATTTTGGATCATTTCTTGCTATTTCTAGGTAATGCTTAGTACTTATTACCTGTACACAATTCTAGTGTTAGCAGAAATCACCTAAAACAGTCAAAGCTGTTTCTGCAGAAAGGATCTAAGATAGATCGTAAAGTCCCTGGTGCCAAGGAAACTACGGTATATAATGTATAGTCGTTTCAGCAACCCCAGCAAAAATTTTGCAAGCCAGATGCTCCAACTTCAACATCTTTAATAGTTTTAACTATTTCTTACTCAAGACCAAACACATATATTTTCAATTTTTTTTTTAAACATGAATGTATTATGTTCCACGTGTGATTCGATTATCTGATTTTTGATACATCCCTGCCTTCGGTATTGGCAAATAATTTCTGAATAAAAGCTTTGCAAATGCATTCAATTTTTTGGTTCCGCAGTAATTAACTGAAAATGTTTTTGCGAGAAGGTCATAAAGAGGTCTGGCTAATGTGAACCTCTTCATTTTAGAATACATAATATTATTAAATTATTATTTAATTTTTAACTGAAGCAAAATGTGCTGTTTCCCATCATTCATTGCACTTACATTGCAAACATACAAATTGAATCAGGGTTATTTGGTAACATTGAATTAAAGTTCAAATTTCCACTAACCCACAGCAACCAAATTGCTTTTATCTGTCTATTGCAAGCAAACAAAAAAAATGGTCTCATTGCTTAATATTTTTCGTTTTTTCCAGATTTAGTTTTATTTTTAGTTTAGTGCATATTTTCATCTAAAAGGTTTTGTAGAATGCGTTGTTTATAAAAGTTTGACAACATTTATGTTCCATTTTATTTTCTCTAACACTATTCCTTAGTAGTATTATTGAATAACTGATTTATCTTTCATATAGCACTGACTATTGATGTTGAAGTGCATTGAATTTACACTTTTGAATCTATGTAGGGGGTTATTGCTTAACCACGCCATCCCTTATGTTATATACGACATTTGAGTATCATTTAAAAAAAAAAAAAACACATTATATTACAATATATGTATCTAGCATATTATTAGTGTTATTCACCAATATTTAATTGATACAATATTTGAAAAATGTATATATGTACACAACAATTTACACTATTTGGTTATTTTTTGTATTTCTGAACCGTTAAATAAAGTATCAGTAAAATATTACTGACTTGTGAAACGCGTTTAAACTCTAACTACTCTTTTTCAAACTAAAGTTAACTTATATTATCTCCAACTGTAGGTTTTATTTCTGGTTAGAGTGTCAATCATCTTTACATTGTTACATAGTCTCTTAATAACTTGCTATCATTGTCTGTCACCTTATGTTCTACTATATTCCTTTATTATTTTTCCTTAACTGAAGTTCCACTGCTTCTATATGTCAATGGAGTGGCTGCCTTATTACCACTCATATGTCACCAGTTACCTTAGCAAGACCTGCCTCAGCAGAGCTAGAGAGTGCTGTATAGGAAAAACCTACTTTTACTATGTATACATAAACAGCTGCAATTTATCTACTTGATAATTGTAAGGTAATGACATTAATAGTCACACTGATAAAATGAAAAAGTAGAATGTGTGAATGCTATTTCATACACAAGTAGAACTGGAGGAAATATTTTCTCTGTTCCTACATTGAGCCACTGGTGACCACATGTCCAATCCCTTACATCTAAAATATTAATTTACATCAGCCATTTGGCCCAGTGGAGTTAACAGTCTGGATTCCCTACCACAGCGTTAGTACCTGGGAAACCCATGCAAATATGAGTAGTACACTAGTACTAGCACTAGTCGGAATTGAACCCATGGCCTCAGTGCTGTGAAGTAGCACAGCGTTAGTACCTGGGAAACCCATGCAAATATGAGAAGTACGCTAGTACTAGTGCTAGTTGGAATTTAACCCATGGCCTCAGTGCTGTGAAGTAGCAATGCTAACCACAGTGCTACCATGTCACCATGCAGGACCTGATTGAGATGATAGTGTAAAATGTTCAGACAACATTTTTTGACTGTAAAATGAAGGTGATCATAAATGGTGTAGGTGATAAAAAGACATTTCGCAAGATAGCCCCACCTGCTAGGTCTTTATTATTTGTGTGGTTGTGCCCTGAACCACTTATGAAAATCTCCAAGATGAAATCATTGTATACACTAAAAAATAAAGCTCACAATAGTATAATACATTCGCAGCTCATAAAAATGGGACATATGTAGAAACTCTTAAATCCTGATCTGAATGGGGTCTATTATTTACTAAGTCTTGGATGGAGATAAAATTAATAGAGTTAAAGTACCAGCCAATCGGCTCCTAACTGCCATGTCACAGGCTGTATTTGAAAAATGACAGTTAGGAGCTGGTTGGTTGGTACTTTATCTCCATTCACTTTATCTCCATCCAAGGCTTAGTAAATAGACATCTTTGTTTGCAGTGTTCTATTTTTTAAATAACACTTACTCTATAATGCGTTTTGTGAAGCACTTTTTGATTCATCAGATAAGCCTTATTTTTCTTTTATATCTTATTTAAGGAAAGTAGTGAATCCCTTTCATTCCTCTTGGCTGCAATGAAAGAATAGAAATATTTCAAGGAATTCACTATGTCAATATGGGAATCTGTTAGTGCACAGGTTCACAAAATTGGTCCTCAGGACCACAAACAGTGCATGTTTTCCAGGTCTCCTCACAGAATCGCAAGTGAAATAATTAGTTCCATCTATGAATCTTATAAAATGTGTCAGTGAGTAATGACTACACCTGTGCACCTGCTGGGTGACCTGGAAAATGTGACCTGTGTGGGGCCTGAGGACCAAGTTTGAGAACCACTGTGTTAGTGAATAGTAATTGGCACCAGCCAGGAACTTTATTTGTGATATGATTTACAGCAATTTTTTTTTCTATGAACCAGTTTTAAAATAACTTCATTATAAAGAGATTTTACCTTGATAGTAGTATACTAATTTATTTAGATTATAACTAATATATTTAGATATTTAGAAATAAAGAAAAATAACACAGAAACTGCTAAATTTGTCATTTTGTTGCCTTTGTGATTATTTAGTACATGATATCTAATCTGTTTCCATTTCCATCCTCTACTCCATGAGTCAAAACACAAGTAGTATACACACAGACATTAAAATACATTACTAGGAGAAACTCATCTGTCATTTGCTGTTTCTTGGGTAAGGTGGATTGAGATATACTAAGTTTATTTAATAATAGTGTGTTAGCAGTTTAGTTTGTATCATCTTCAAGTTATTTTTTTTTTTTTTTTAAATAATGAGCAGTAATGATAAAAAAATCAAGCAATGTTACAATATAAACAACCTTAAAAAATGAAGGCCACAGGAATAGATTTAGTAATGTGAACATAATGGCAAAATCCTACATGGAAAAGAGGACCAATGCCATCAGGGAGTAAAGGTAAGTATTTACTCTGTGTATGTGTGTGTGAGTATGTAATAAAATATTACAACATTCAGTGTGTGTGTGTGTATTTTCTGTTTTAATATCTATTTGACAGGCACCAGCAGGCCCTTAATGTCCGGGCTTGCTGGCAATAGTGGTACTACAAGTGACAGAAAGCAGGGCAGGCTTGCTGGGACCCATAGTCCCCCTCCTAAAGAACAAACTTATTTATATTTTTGACACAATCAATTCTGCCTGGGCTTGGGGTCTGCTAGGGAGAAAGGAGCCATTTATTGGGGGGTCCCCATTTCCAGAGGGGCTGAATAGTGTGGGATTGTGCATGCTTTGTCAAGTGTGTCCCCCTGCTGTGGCATTACACTCCCGCCAGTTAGAGCCCAGTGCTGGTTGTGGATAATACGGTGGACACCTACTCATTTTTTCTTCTGTATTTCCACAACCAGGACTGGCTCACAGATCCTGGTGCTGGTTATGCTTTATAAGGGGGACCCCACATATATATATATTTTTTTTTTAACACTTTAATTCCCTTTTAACTCACAGAAGCCTGCATCATCTCACTCATCTGTACAGGTTTCTGCTAAACACGCTGTTGCCAATGGTTACATTGACTAACTCGCACCTTGTAATTAAACTCACATTACAATTTGAAAAAGATCCACAGGTGGAGCTAATTATTTAACTTGTGATTATGTGAGTAGAACTGAAAAACATGCACTGTTAGTGCTCCCTGAGGAATGAGTTTGGGAAACACTGCCCTAGGGAATTCAGTCAGTGCTGAACAGGCAGGCTGGGGCTGTTTCACATTATGACAGGAGGACTGCTGTGGGATTTCCAGTTATAGGGAGGAATGTAATAGCCTCCAATTTTGAAAAACTGTAAAGTTTCAAGTCACAGTATGTAATAATGTAATAGAATGCGACTCATGGCAAACTCTCCAGAAATCCACCAGAATAAATCTCTTCACTGGATACAAATCGTTGTTCCGATTTTTGCGATGTGAAACATACATATGCATCCCTGCTCATCTATCCTAAATACGCCACGCAATGCGATATGCCTGGCGTGAGTCAGCTGCCAGGTCCCATGCAACTCTGCTAGCATCAGGCTGAAAATGCGTCTATTAATTTGATATGCGACACTTGTATACCTGTGTGCAACTGAGTCTATAATTGAAAAAAGCTGGGGCCGTTGCATCATAGCACTTTGCATGCTGATTGAGAGACTCATACCCCTTTCACACTAACAGCAATAACCCAGGTTATGGCAAGTGAGCGCACAGCAGCCCGGGTTACTGTACAGTGTAAAAGGGCAGGGTTGAAATAAGCCAGGTCGAGTGACCCGGCATTTCAATCCTGGTCACGAGAAGGGTTGATCGCGTCATCACGTGATCCAGACGATGTCATTATTGCCGGGTCTTGCTGCCTGTCTGTAATGGGTCTCAGCCGGATCACACCCACGATGGGCGTGTAAACATAATCCTTGGTGCGACCCGGCAGTCAGATGGAAAGTAGTATCAGTCATACATAGAAATGCAGGTGTCGCATATCAAATTAATCAGCACGGTCTTCTGGTGCGTCCTAGTCGCATTGCTTTGAGCTCAGATTCATGTTTGGTGAAAAGATGCAAAAAAGATGCCCAGCACTTACAGAGTCCTATGGGACCAGGCGCACTGAGAGAGGCTGTTGGGTGCGACTGCAGCAAAGACAAGCGAAGGAAACATCTGCGCAAGTCATCAGATGTCATAGACTGCGACTTGTAACTCGCTGGAAAATCACCGGAAGAACTCGCAGAATAGAAGAGGTGCCACTGTCTGGTGAGACTGCTCAAACTGCATACATTTTATACTATTTGTCCACTACTTTACACTACTTAATAATCAAACAAAGGGCCTCAAAAAATGATAAAATATCTTGATAGGCAGTAATTATATAATTAATTATTTGCTGGGGCAATAATATTAACATTAAGAACATTTTTAACTATGAATACAGTAATATTTGTGTGTTAATTGAGGCCATCTTAAGTAATGATATAAGTACATCCACGCTGCCACTCGTAGTTCCACGAGGTTTTAATCTGTTGTTGCTTCCATCAATTAATTAATTAATTAACATATAATATCTTTGAGTACATAATTTTAAATGTTAATATTTTTAAACATTATTGCCCCCAATAACAAAATCTTGAAATAATTAATCAATATTTTAATTATTTTTTGGTCCCCTTACGTAAGTATTATTAGTAACAAAGTAATATACCTGTATATGTTTGATGTTCTGCCCAGACAGATACAGTAGCTTAAAATACATGTATTTTGATCAATCTCTTTGGCCAGAGCCATTTTCTGGCAAGTTTTAGATGAGTTTTTAATGAGTTTGCAGCAAGTTTTTGTCTAGTTTGATCCTTTTTACTGTACCTGTTTGGAACATTTTCTCACTCCACTTTATCTCTCTCCAAGCTTTGATTCGTTACCCCTTATTTCACAAGAATCAGTAACCTGACATTACAAAATCTGTAAAGTAATTAGAAAAATATCACAGCCATTCTTGCTGACTAATGCATTTTTTTCAAAGCCCTTTTGACCAAACACAAATGTATCATTTTGTTCAAGCCAAATACACGTAAAAACTAGAGATATGCGCCGACCCTCGTGTTTTGGTTTGGGATCTGGATCCCCCATGGTTTTGGATCTGGTTTGGTTTTGCCAAAACCTCACCTCCGTGTTTTGTTTTCGTATTTTGGATCTGGATTTTTTCTTAAAAAATCATAAAAACAGCTAAAATTACATAATTTAGGCCTGTTTTTGTTCCTACAGTATAATTAACCTCAATAACATTTATTTCCAGTAATTTCCAATCAATTTTGACCATCTCACAATATTATTTGCTTCATCTAGTTAAAGCCAAAAGGTTGCATCCCGCTAGCTGGCTGACTAAGCTAATTGACACAGTGGGCGGCACTAACATATGGCAGCTCAGCTTCTAATTTTCAACACGGATACAGTGTGTTATACAGTGTGGGTTGGATACACCAATAGTGCACTTACTGTGATAGCAGTGTCGGCAGAGCGGGGTTGCTGACAGTGTCCTCAGTACATGGAATGGCAGTGCTGCGGTGCTGGCAGTGCAGGGGTGCCAGAGGTGTCTTTAGTGCAGGTTTGCTGGCTGTGTCAGCAGTGCGGGGGTTGCTGGCGGTGTCCTCAGTACATGAAATGGCAGTGCTGCGGTGCTGGCAGTGTTCTCAGTGAAGGGTACCGGTGGTGTCGGCAGAGTGGGGGTGCCAGCAGTGTCCTCAGTGGAGGTTTGCTGACTGTGTCCGCAGTGCCAGGGTGTTCTCAATGCAGGGTGCCGGCAGTGTCAGCAGAGCGGGGGTGCCAGCAGTGTCCTCAGTGCAGGTTTGCTGACTGTCGGCAGTGCAGGGGTGTTCTCAATGCAGGGTGTTAGCAGAGCGGGAGTGCCAGCAGTGTCAGGTGATGGGGATGGCGGGCTCCATCTTCTTCAGTGTTCATTTTCAATGGGCTTAACGCTGATTGGCTGAGAGCCGTGACAGACGGCTCTCTCAGCCAATCAGCGTTAAGCCTGCTCAATACAAAACCTTGCAACCCGACAGCGGGGTTGCAAGGTTTTGCCTCAGGTGAGGCATCCGGGGCAGGCAGGGAGATCCGAGCGTCGCTCGGATCGCCGCGGATCCCCGAAATTCGGATGGGTTCGGATCTCTGAGATCTGAACCCGCTCATCTCTAGTAAAAACACAGATCTAATTGCTTCTTAACTTAACAGTAACTCATTGCATTTACAATGCACTTCTATTGAGATAATTGTGGTTTTTTGCATCTTACTTACTAAACTGATTTACATTGCATGAAATGCACTGTAATTTAGAGCAATTTAAACCGCAAATATGTAATGTCTTTTTTGGTACAATGATTTTTATTTTCACATACACCATATGCAATAATCTTTCTTTAGAAATCATTCTTAAATGTAACACTTTAATGCCAGAGTGTACATAATCTTAGGGACATATTTACCGAGCTCTGAAATAATGTGCACAAATGGCCGCCCTATAAACTACTTCATTTTTATGGGCTATTCATAAAACAGTAAGAAGTTATTTCGGGAAAACTGTTGAAAAATTCAGCATAAACCAAGAATACAGTACGGAATCTTGTGAAATTAAAACTATAATCGACGTGAAAACAAAATTTCACAGGAAATAAACAAACTGCTGAACTGAAATAAATCACGTTCCATTGGAAGTAATTGTTTATGCCTGGTCAGAGGAGGTGTAATTTTTCACTGACATTTCCAGCGTCATTTTCAGTGATTCAGTAATTTCACACCATTATAAATTGATGATAAATATATTTTGCATTGAATTTGATGTGTGAATGTAAAGGCTGGAAAACAAGATCATACCATGAAATGTGTAACACATAGTTTCATAAGCAGACAAAATAAGTCAAAATATAATTATTGATGAAATAATATTGGGAAAAAAATAATTCATGGATTGATAAATGTTCCCCTAAGTCAGTGTAACGCCTTTATCTTGGAGATAATTTATTATTGCTTGGAAACTCTAATTCAATGTTAGCTGGACAGTCAACATATATAGAAAAATATATAAAACTACAGTAGTATTTTGGACTAATTCACCGGATTGCTGGCAGTTCAGGTTTGCTGGCTGTGTCGGCAGTGCAGTGGTGCCAGCGGTGTCTTTAGTGCAGGTTTGCTGACTGTGTCAGCAGTGCGGGGGTTGCTGGCGGTGTCCTCAGTACATGGAATGGCAGTGCTGCGGTGCTGGCAGTGTTCTCAGAGAAGGGTACCGGCGGTGTTGGCAGAGTGGGGGTGCCAGCGGTGTCCTCAGTGGAGGTTTGCTGACTGTGTCAGCAGTGTCAGGGTGTTCGGCAGTGTGGCAGAGCAGGTGCCAGCGGTGTCCTCAGTGCAGGTTTGCTGACTGTCGGCAGTGCAAACCTCGTGACCCGACAGCAGGGTCGCGAGGTTTTGCCTCAGGCATCCGGGGCAGGCAGGGAGATCCGATCATTGTTCGGATCGCCGCGGATCCCCGAAATTCGCATGGGTTCGGGTCTCTGAGATCTGAACCCACTCATCTCTAGTAAAAATACAGATCTAATTGCTTCTTAACTTAACAGTAACTCATTGAATTTACAATGCACTTCTATTGAGATAATTGTAGTTTTTTGCATCTTACTTACTAAACTGATTTACGTTGCATGAAATGCACTGTAATTTAGAGCAATTTAAACCGCAAATATGTATTTTTATGGGCTATTCAGAAAACAGTAAGAAGTTATTTTGGGAAAACTGTTGAAAAATTCAGCATAAGCCAAGAATACAGTACAGAATCTCGTGAAATTAAAACTATAATCGACGTGAAAACAAAACTCTCCACCTATTCTCTCCCTCTCTCACCATCACCAGGTAAGAAAATGTGTCCGGATGGGGGAGGAGGCAAAGAGGAAGGTGGGCATTCAGTACAGTGGGTGCTGGCCCAATCCCTTTTGTGGATGGAGGACGCAGGGTGGGGGGACATGAAGGCAGGTGGGGCTCACAATATGTGCCTGTCTCCTTAGCTGCCACTTAAAGTTTTTTTGGGGGGGAGAGAGAAGGGGTGACTGTGGAGACAGAATTTGAGTGCATTAGACAGTATAATAGGTATACTGTATACATTTTCTTTTATATCCACGTCTGTGGAAGCTTTTACTCTAAACCAGTGGTACTCCAAACCTCAAGTACACCCAACAGGTCATGTTTTGAGAATTTCTGTCTGTGGAAGCAGGTGGTCCAATTACTAACCAAGCAAAATAAATTAACTCACCTGTACATGATTAATAACATCCACAAAACACGACCTAGAGGACTGGCGTTGAGAACCACTGCTCTAAATGATAATATGAGATGTTTGTACCACAGGATTTCCCACAATAACACTTAGTTTAAATCCTGCCTGAAGGATTATATCTGCTATGCCTGCGGACCACTGCAACCGGATTGGCGCCAGTGTAGATTTTACGTTTGTGGAGTATGTTACATTTTATAAAAATGTATGTTGATAGGTGCACTTTTATTACAATAGATTACAGCGGGCACAATATTTTTTCCAGCACAAGTGTAGTTAATCAACTCTGATCCCAATGCGCTGACTCGACACCCATAGTAACACTCTAAAGCCATCACCCTACTTAACTATAATGTAGTATTACAGAATTTACATATATTTATTCATCTAGTGCATAGGTGCCTAAACTTGGTCCTCAAGGCACCCTAACAGTCCATGTTTTACAGATATTCATGTTTGACCACAGGTGACTTAATTAGTGCTTCAGTCAATTTGATTTAACCACCTGTACTAAACCTTGGAAATCTCTAAAACTTGAACTGTTGGGGTGCCTTGAGGACCGCGTTTGGGAACCTCTGATCTCGTGCACCCTTGTATGGATTTAACAAATGGTATGTATGCATTTATGTTCATCAAAGTTGGGGCAGGGACTTTTTCTTTGTGATTTAAATAAGACTTCACCTTTTGCACTTGGCTATACAGTATAATCGTGTCCAATAAATATGACAAATAACCTATAGTAAAGTTTTTGTGAATGGTGGGCCAATTATAATTATCTTGTGAGAGGTATAAATCACAGATACTGCTGCTCAATGGCTTAATTAGAATAACATCAGTACTGTTTCATTTATATTCACATCTCTATAGTAGATTGTGGACTTAATTGTGTAGTAGGGTTCTTAGGACAGACATGATGACTTAGGACCTGTATGTGTTCTAGACTTCAACAGAGACAACCAGATCCCACCCTAGGTAGGTTATTTGTCATGCCCCACCTCAGACGGCCGGTTACACATTGTAACCCTACATTTTATTTAACTACTAAGAGAAAAAATGTCTATGTAAGCACCTGCCGCCTCTGCGCAAGTTGCTGCCCCTATCGTAAATAAGTGAGTGCAATACTGGTCCACCGGCAAACCTAAAGCAATCAAACAGTTATGAAACACCCTCGTAAATTGAAACTTGGACAGCGGTGTTAGGTGAGCATGGATAAACCACTGCGCGCCACCTGGTGGATGAACATTATTAAAATGCTCAGCCAAGCCCACTGGATTAATCACAGGATCAGAATGCGCCAGAACAGAAATCCACTGCCCTCTGGCCAGTTCGCCTATTTTTGATCTATGTATTCCTTATAAAATCAATTCTTGTTTAAGGACTACGGTAACTAACAGTAAACCGGATGACATAGAATTTTTTTAACGACCACCAGCTCGCCAATCTTAAAAGCTCCAAAGTAAGCTAATGAAAACCCTAAACTAATAAGCACTGATTCATACTCACCCAACGCCACCCCTGATACCGATACAATCAGATCCTTAAAAGGTTTGAATCGATAGGCATACGCGAATCCCCTGGACTAGTGTGTTACCTTGCCCAACTCCTCAGCAGCTTAGCTAATATGAGAGATTTCACTGGATCAGCCAAACCATGCAACCTTGAAAAATAAGAAATGCCGGATAAGGCTCCCACTTCCTTGGAAGCTAGGAAACCCTGCCAATCACTCCAAGCCACCGAATATGTCTTTAGCATACTAGGGGGCCAACGACATCAATGTGAGTCCCTCAATGCTGGTGTGATGATTTGCCAGACATGGACAGCACAGGATAAACCATGCAAACTAGAAAAAGGCACCAGCGACCGAAACCTGTCCTATTGAAAATGAGACAAAGTGTCAGCTATCTCGTTCTCCAATTTAGGAGGCCCAACAGTGACTGTAACCAGGGCCATCTCTTCCATTGGG
Organism: Taudactylus pleione; assembly: GCA_031769625.1. Classification (NCBI taxonomy): domain Eukaryota; kingdom Metazoa; phylum Chordata; class Amphibia; order Anura; family Myobatrachidae; genus Taudactylus; species Taudactylus pleione. The sequence goes on from JAUIMM010000519.1 coordinate 4,193,869, forward strand.
CTTGTTAGGCAGTTGCCCAAGGGCCCGAAGCTTGTAGGGGCCCGCCAACCTGCCCCCCTGAAGCTGCGGCCAGTTGATAAATTTGTGATATTTTTATAAGCCGGCTGCCAGTGCACTGTATTCTGATCTAACACCCCCCCCCGTGATGAGTACTCACCTCAGTCCCAGTTTCACTTCATCTACCGGCTTCAGATCAGTCAAACAAAGTCTCTCTGCATGTGGGGGAGGTCTGATGTGCATCCAGGAGGGTTTAATTTTATTGACCATTTAATTTTTTTTTCCAGTGAATGGGTGGGTAGAGGCCCCAGTGCATTGCTTTGCCCAGGGCCCACACTGCTGTTAAGACAACCCTGACTGTAACTGCTTCAGTGAAATCTTTTTCGCCAAAAAAAAAAGATTCCAACAACTCTACCAAATTACGTACTTTCTCCACAAGCACCTGTGAAAAACTATTGTTGATCATGAGCAACCACTATTTTGTTCCAGAGTAGGTGCTTATATATTGTAGCATTAGGGACGCCAGTACAGAGAAGCCTTGACATGGCCCGGTGCTTAACCATGTATTTGCAAATATATACAACAAAGATCTCTGAATTTCTATTACCATGTAGTATTCAAGTCGTTTTGCTGCT